>OW285238.1:65425807-66925591 GCA_935421215.2 Melolontha melolontha
GGTAATTTTTTTTTTGTAATAATTATTTTCGGTGAATAAGCAATTTACACTATTAAAATTGACATTGTGTTCGTAAGTAGTGATGTGAAATCCCAAGGCACTTTTTTTGGGGTTTACCTTCGAATCACTGCGATGTTGGGTGCTACGTTCATACCATCTCTGGGCTGTCTGACCTATATAATATCTGGAGCATTCATTGCATTTGACTGTATAAGCTATAGGATTTTCTTGAAGCGAAGGTATTGGGCTCTTTAGTTTGGATAGAAATCTGCTTCCTGGAATAGCAGACGTAAAAACTATTTTGGACTGATGATTACGGAAAAGGGTCTTAATTTTGTCAGTTAACTAGGGTATATATATACGAGGGAAGATCAGTAAGTACCCGTGTTTGAAGACAGGTGGCGCTGCTGAGGGAAGTTGGCATTACCGTCGTGTACTACCATCTGTCAGACAACACCATAATAAATTTCAGACTGATTCATAGGTTAGTTTTTATTTGGCAGCCAGTTGTATCACACGTGTTTCGTGTATCTCGATAAAATGGAAAAAGAGCAATATCGATCCGTAATTCGCTTTTTATTTTTGGATGGAAAAACATGCGAAGAAATAAAAGCGAAGCTGGATGCAGTCTATGCGGACCCTTCACCATCTATGACAACCGTAAGATATTGGTTCAACGAATTTAAACGTGGTCGTACATCTGTTTTTGATGAGGAGCGCCCAGGCCGCCCGGCAGACGTGGTTACCGAGGAAATCGTTGAAAAGGTCCACGACATGATTCTCGCTGATCGCCGAACGAAAGTGCGCGAAGTAGCAGAGGCCGTAGGCGTGCCGTACGGAACGGCAATTAATATTTTACATGATAAGTTATCGGTGAGAAAGGTGTCGGCCCGATAGGTGCCGCGATTGCTTACGGTGGACAACAAGCGGATACGGTTGTCAATGTCGAAGCAGTGTTTGGACCTCTTTAAGAGAAATTCGCAGGAGTTTTTGCGTCGAGTCGTCACCGTTGATGAAACCTGGATCCATTATTATACGCCAGAGTCCAAGCGACAGTCAAAACAATGGATTTTTCGGGGTGAATCTGCTCCGAAGAAGGCAAAGACGGTCCCATCGGCCGGAAAGGTCACGGCCACGATTTTTTGGGATTCCAACGGAATAATCCTCACGGACTTTTTGCAGAAAGGAAGAACGGTCACGGGGCAGTACTACAGTGAATTATTGGACCGATTCGATATAAAATTGAAGGAGACACGGCCCCATTTGGCTAAGAAAAAAGTGCTGTTTCACCACGATAATGCACCAGCACATTCATCCAGAATTGTCGCGGCAAAGTTGCATGAACTGCACTACGAATTGCTGCCGCACCCACCGTACTCGCCTGACTTGGCTCCCTGCGACTTCTTTCTGTTCACCAACATGAAAACATGGCTCGGGGGAAAAAGATTCAGCTCAAACGAGGAGGTTATCGTCGAGACAGAAGCGTATTTTGCAGAGTTTGACAAATCGTATTTTTTGGAGGGGTTAAAGAAATGGCAGAAACGTTGGGAAAAGTGTATTGTACTAAAAGGTGATTACGTTGAAAATTAAATAAAAAATTTGTGACAAACTTGCGTCTTCTTTCCTAACACGGGTATTTATTGATCCACCCTCGTATATATATATAAGAGATTTATAGGGGATTGCTCTATGTCTGCATTGTTGTTGGTGTTATTACTTATAGATGGTGGAATATTATTAGTGCCCGGTTTATATTGTTTATAAGTGGAGAACAGTAATCTATTAATGATATTTTTAGGGTAATCATTTTGAATTAGGATATTGTGTAGATAGCGAAGGTCCTCAAAAGCGAACTGTTTGTGACTTATTTTAGGAATTCTGTATTTCACAGCTAGAATACGATTAATTTTGTAAGTTTCAGAATATTGTTGGCTTTCTATATGTTGGTGTCTAGAAATGGCAAAACCCCATCCTTTTCTATTTCAACTGTGAATTTGAGACAACTATTGAAGTTATTGAGTAAGGCTACAGTGGTGTTGATATACTTTTCAGGTAAGGAACAGGCAATGTCATCAACGTATCGGAAGAGAAAACGAAAGGATAACTGTAATTTTCTAGTAATGTTCTTAAGTATGTGGTTTATTACTATGTCTGCAATAATAGGTGATAAAGCACTACCCATATGAGTACCTTGAATTTCTTGAATTCTTGAATTTGTTGATAGAAGGTGTTCTCATTAAGGAAGTCCATTTACTGAAAAAACCCATTCAAGATGATTTATATTCTTATTCGGAGATTTAAGGTCTGCTTTAATTAAATATTTATTTATTTAAGATGATTAAGCTCTTACATGTTTTGGCACTAATGGCATTTTTCAAAGAGTTATATATAAAATGAGAACATAATTATAATTACAAAAAGTGACAGTATATTGCAGTTTGTACTGTCATATTTTAATATGTTCGTTGTTATGGTTTTTATCTATTTAGTAAAAATTACATTGCGATATTAAATTTTATTCATTTAATTTTAGATTTTATATGAACATAATTTGCAAACCGCTACATTACATTATTAAATTATAACATATACAATTTAGATCTTTTATGTCACTCACACAATTTTTACCTTGTTTAATACGAATCATTTCCTTAACTTCCCTTTTCATTGTGTGTTGTTCTCTTCCGTTTATCTGAGTATTCTCGAAATCTAAATAGTCATGGAGTATTTGTGGGCTTGTATCCTTTTGTGTAGATATTGTTTAGTGACCAATGTAGTAATTATCGCCATCGCGACATGGTATTTTATAAATGAGTTGTGTTTATCGATTAAATCGCCGAATAAGAAAACCTATTATATACAAAGAAGAAAAAAAATATATACATATATACAGATATATCTAAATTAACTATATATATATATATATATATATATATATATATATATATATATATATCAAAAATTAATTAAAATTCGGGTAAGCGGTCAATTAAAAAACTCCTTTATTAAATTACCCTATATTTCGCGACAGACTTTGTCGCTTCTTCTGGGGTAAAAAATGTAGAGTTAAAAAATAATAAAATTGACGTACAAAATATAAAAATGATTGATTTATTTTGTACGTCAATTTTATTATTTTTTAACTCTACATTTTTTACCCCAGAAGAAGCGACAAAGTCTGTCGCAAAATATAGGGTAATTTAATAAAGGAGTTTTTTAATTGACCGCTTACCCGAATTTTAATTAATTTTTGATAATATATCACGGTCGATAATTTCTTTTCAATATATATATATATATATATATATATATATATATATATATATATATATAAGGTAAACTTAATAAGTCGGCGGTTAAAGGTCTGGTTCATTACTTCAAAGTATATATATTTAAAACAACCCTACATGTTTCGGCAATGATGCCTTTGTCAAGGGAATAAAAAATATAAATGCAAAGGCATCATTGCCGAAACATGTAGGGTTGTTTTAAATATATATACTTTGAAGTAATGAACCAGACCTTTAATCGCCGACTTATTAAGTTTACCTTATCATACCAAGGTCACGAAAATATTATATTTTTTTTATATATATATATATATATATATATATGCATACAATCATAATTTTGATAACGAAGCAGAAAAGCAGTTATTAATTACAGAGCACTCCAAGGTTTTAAATGTAAAATCATAATGCAAATGTAAATAAATATATTTTATATTTTAAATATTGATTTAATTATACCACAAATTTATATAAAAAAAAAACACAATACTATCATAAATTAACCTTTTCATTACATGAAATTTTATCGATTGTTTTATTTTCTATAATTTTCTTAAATTTACTGATTCCCTCAATTAAAGTAAGTTGACCTTCTTTAGAAAAATTTGCACGGATTCTTTAACTAGGCGTAGAATTATTCATGCTTTATGCTAGAATATAAAGGAAATTCAACTACGAAATAATTTGTTTTCACCGATTTTTCTCGCTAAAAATACTACTTTAGTACACGTCTGTAATAATTATTAAAATAATATTTAGACGAATTCGTTGAAAAGCACTAAGTTAAGAAGAATTGGCTATTATTAAATAAGCTTTTAGGCAAAATGGACTTTCAGATAAAATGCCGTTTAAGTAAATATTATGAAACCGGCCGTTAATCACAGATAAATTTAAATTAGGTTTTACTTTTTATGAAGTTAAATTCTTTGAAGTTCACAGCCACAATATTAATGAATGAAACTAATCTGTAACAGTCTCCTATTCTGAGAGAACAGAGTTCGTAGAATTAGTAGGATACATAAAATCCGTTTTCCGTTTTTATTCCTAATCCATTTGAAAGAGCCTAAAGTTTTTCTGAGAGAGAATATTCCATTTTTTTAAACGCATTAGAAATTGAAAATATGGAAATTGTTCATTCATCGTAAATTATACTTTAAGTAACGAAAGAAAAATATTGAGTAATATGCTTTCTTGGTATATTCGTTAGTTCTCTATATCGGGTCATTCTCTGAAAATCTAACACTAGATTTGGCTATGAAAATTAATCTCCCAGTTAAAATAAATATGTAAATGTAAATACTTGCAGTAATTTTCGTATTTTTCTTGTTTATTTAATTAGTTTAATATTATTAAGAAAATATATTTTGGGTGATCGAGATCAAATTCCACAAAGGGTATTGCGGATAGAAAGGACTGATAAGAAAACAAGTGATAATATAAGGACAAAGGTGGCCCTGAAGTCAGTTAAAGAGACTTTAGAAGATGAAAAGTTAATGTTGTTAGAACATTTGATAACAATTGAACAGAACAGACAAGTTAAATGAAATATGAAGCAAAACCATTAGGAAAGAATAGAAGGGGAAGGCATAATCATAGCTCAAATTACTTAGTAGAAAAAATATTAAGAGCGGTAGGCCAGAACTGAAGTTCAGCTAAAGAAATTGATGGAAATGGAAGTGATCCGGAGATTTTGTACAGAACCGATACAAGCAGAGAGAATTGGATTATGTTATGTTATTATTAAGATTGTTAGGCGATTTAAAGTTAGAGAACTTTCTCAAATGATTCCTGCTCGCTGATGGTTAGAAGAATTTGCTTTCGCCCTTATCAGTACAGCTTTTGGTATGCTACCAACAACAAAGTTATCCCTTTTTAGCGTACAGAATTTTCAAAGCCGAAAAAAAATCAGTTTTAAATTTCGGCAGAAGTGTGAATGTAGCCGAATTTTTTTATTACCAAGATATACTGTTCTTATATTTTAAAATACTTGATGTCAACATCAACGCTGAGCTATGTGCAGACACTTGTAAGTGCTAAATCAAGAATAAACGTTCCGAGAAACTCAGAAAATGTGATATCTGTCTGCATGTTGTCTTTCATCAGATTTAACATGTTTTACATATTTATCTATCTATTTATATTGTGATGACTCATCCTACGATACGTAGCGCGTCATACTGATCCGGAATTCTCTGGAGTGTTCGCCATGCATCGAGAACATATTCACCACAATATAAAAGCCGCGTCGAAGAAGGGATGGACATTCATTCAATCCTAGTCTCGCGGCGATTAAACATAAATATACCTACATACATAAATATAAATTCATACATAAATGTGCTTATTGTTAATAGTTAGTTTTATATTGTTATACGTTTTAATATTAATATAGTGTGTGTCTAAAGTTATTGTTAGTTTTATTTAAGAACCCGAAAAGACAAACATTACAATATGTATATATGTTATATATGCTGTAATATAAATATATATCATATGTTATTTAAATATCTGTACATTTGCTTATCATGCTGGCAGTTCCGTATTTAGATCCCTGACTGGCTGTCTGAGTAGGTTTTCGTGGTTTTCCTTCTCGTTTAAGGCAAATGCCGACAGCGCATAACATCTTAAGCTGCTCCACGGGCGCAGACATAATAATAACTCATGGCTTGCTATTCCCCCGTTTTGTTGCCTAACTGTTTAGAGAACGCCAAAGCATGATTTATTATTATTGAACAATACCAATAAGAAGTGTTTTTTAATTAGTCTATATAAAAATTAACGTAAATATATATTCACCGTTCATTAACTAATTACGGCGTCTAATAGCTTGCGATTTAAATAACACGGATTTACTATTCTATTTCTTAGTAATAATTCGTTACATACATTGGCATATGCATGCTTACAAACAGATATTTTGAAGGGAAAATATATATCATATATAGAAATCAAATATCTAAGAGAAGCTGGTATATAAAAGTGTTATTCATGGTGTAGGTAATTTTTCTTCTAGGGTAGTTCGCGTCGTCAAACACAAAATATCATCCTCAGCATCGCGTATCTCGATACATTTCGTCAGATTTTTCCGTGAAATATTTTTTATGTACCTATTGATTCTATTTATGTACGTACGAGTAAACTGTAAAACACGGTTGAATATTTTCACGGTCAACTCTCTTCAGACTGTACCTACTTCCCTCAACCGTGTTTCTCTTCATATGTAATCTACATATCGATGACGCCGTATATTTTCAACATCATATGCAAAATGCCTTTTTGTCAAACGTTCCTTCACCTTCATAAATTCGGGATTTTAGGATATTTTACGTTATCTGGTGTCCGCGATGGCGTACCCTTATATATGTATTCGCGTGTATAGTTTAGGGGTGGTTCGTTTAGGCTCAGTTGACGTACCTTTTTTTTAAAGCCATTGGCGATAACACTACCAAAAATAAGACGAAAGAGGGAAAACTTTTATCCGTGCGTGGAAAGGAAAAAGTTATTCTCTTAAAAACTGACAGAGCATAAAATAATGTTGCAGATCTGTTTGAAATATCAATGGCTACCAACGCAATGGGATGCCGCTTCCAAGCTTTGTCGTAAGCCGATTCATTGAATGAATTACAATGGGGGTTAAGATGCATTTATTACAAATTTATTATAGACACTTCCTGTATTTTTGTATATAACTACATTCAGTTTATGTAAGATAAAATATATAAGAAAAATCAACTCCAAATAATAGAGGGATTATTAATCATTATTATTGACTTAACCCATTGTTATACATACGATTTTAAATAACTGAAAGTACTTTAAAATTGAGTAATTTGAAATATATACAATATTTAGTAAAACCTGTCCAAACGACTACCTAAGAAAATTACCGCCTTCTATTAAGTCCCATTTAATTCTCTAAGGCCCGGTTTATTCACCTTCCAGTAAAGTACCTGTTAGTTACTTGACAATTAAATTTACTTGGCACATTTACTATTTTTGGGTTTATTCATATAATTTTAAAGGTCGGTTAGTTACTGGAAAGAACTAGATGTTTTTACAACAGTAGTATGGTTAGGGGAAAATAGAGAAAGATGTAACATACCACTAACACATGGTATAGAGAAGTATGTACAGCTTTCGGTAATTTTAAATTCTAGTTGCCGGCATGACAAATGAGTGCATCTAATATAACCTAAATCTCAAGCGTTTGTTGTGTGTTATCACGTGTTGTCCATTTTTACTTTTTTCATAAACATTATTAATATAAAATACATATTTTAATATAAAAAAGGTATGTTATATTATTACCTAAATTATGACCTAATCCCAGGCTACAGTTCGCATTTTATTGTCAAAACTTGTTTAATTTCATAGAAAATGGAAAGTAAGAAGCGGGTTAGATCGGCAAATTTCTCTGTCGAGGAATCAAGAATTTTAGTTGACCTAGTTTTAAAGTACAAGAATGTCATCAAATGCAAAAAGACTAACAATACAACATGAAAACAAAAGGAGGATGCATGGTCAGAAGTATCAAAAAAATTGTTATTCAACCCCTTTTTGTATTTTCAATACAAGTAAATAAATATATGTATATATATTCTGTATTAATATTGGTTGTTTTATTATTATATTTATTTTGTACAGAGTTTTTTTAAATATATCTTTTATGTCTAGCATCATATTATAATTTACTATGACTACATGTGAAATAAAGATGAAATTTTTGTTTAGAACATATACTTTAATAATACATAATACTTTATTTACTACACACACAGTATGTAATAAACAATACAAACGAACAAATTCGTCATCATCAAATTTATTAAAATTGTCTTCTATATCGATTCACTAACTTATTAATATTGACAAAATCTTTGTCTAAAATATCGTCAATGTCTTCAAATAAATCCATTTTACTTGTCAATATCTTAATTTTCTACATGACAGTTCACAAACAGCATGATATTAGTCTTACTTGACACTTTATAGGGTAGATGAGCAGCAAGTAAATTTTCTCCCAAGTAAGTAATTTTACTGGGCGGTTAAATTTTACTTGACGGTGAATAAATACTTAAGCTGGCAAGTAAGGCTTTATCTTACAAGTAGCGTTACTCGATACTTTACTGGAAGGTGAATAAACCGGCCCTAAAGCTGTTTTGATTGTGTGGAAACAAAAATATAATAATAATAATAATAATAATATACTTTAATATCCAACAGGCTAGGCCCAATCACAAGGTACATTATAATTATAATTACATGACATTGGAGTGCAATTAAATAAACTATGGACTTACATAGTGCTGTCCATCCGCCAGCCATCCTCAAACAAAGATCATCCAGCATACTGTTGGCCACGTTGGAGAGATGATCCTGTCCTTTCGAATATCATTGTAATAGTTCGTAAATAGTTCATTATTATATACGGAGTCAGTTAACCAGGTTTCTGCTATTAATACTATATCACTAGGCAAAGCAATCACGTTAGTAAAAAAGTGTGTTTTTGTGTTCAATCCCTTAACATTCGGATAGTATATTTTTAAAGGGGCTGTTAACCTATTGGGTACGTTTAGTTTTCCGGGTTATGATTGGTTATAGTTGGTATGCCATTATTATACTTAATTCGTAAGTTAATCTCGTCTGCTGCAACACGTGTGTTTAGTTCAGTTTTAACTGACCTGAAGAAAGCCATTTGTTGTGGGGTACAGTCAGTTGCAATGGACAAATGAGAAAATTGAGTATCATATTTTATTTTTCTGAATTTTCAAAGCATTCGGAAGACGTCTTCAGTAGATTGAAGACGCACACGGTTATTAATTTCATTTAGTACTGTTGATTATATCTCTATCAAAGTTAGTTAAAAAGTCTTGCTATAGTAAAGCTTTAAATGCGGGATACATATTTCGGCAATTAAGTTGTCACCATCAGCTGTGGAAAAAGTAGTATACTCAAAGCCCTAGCACCGCACCGCACACAAGCAAAGCAAATCACTATATCACCGATGTATTAATACTAATTTCTAAATGTTTTAAGCATTTAAATTCCCTAGTTCACTTAGAATGCCTCTAGGAAACGCGAAAGTTAAAGTTTGGACATACCAGAAATCTGGAATCTACGAAATGGAATGCCAAGATTGTATGATGAACTATGTTCAAATAAGAGGTGCAATTTTAATCTGCTGCAAAGAACATGTAGTACACGTAAGATTTAATTGACAGGAAAAATCAAGTATTGCGGTATATTTTAGACAATGATTTTTTTATTTAAATCAATCAAAATAAGGCCATAAATTCGGACAACGGACCTATGCCGCGGTCAAGTCTATGATTTGCTGGATTATTGTTGGGAAAACTATTAAGGTATCTTTAAGCGGGATTACGGCTATCGTATGACTCTTAGCAGTGGCGGCTCGTGCTAAAAATTTTAAGGTGTTCTGCAAGTTTTACAAAAAAATTTACCTTGCACGGGCAGTAAGAGGTTGTCTCCCATCGATCTTATCGTGCTTTCTTCGCCTTCCGCACTGAAGTAATGGATTTCTGGAACGATTGTCAATTGTCACACAAAAAAATAAGAGTCTCTAATATTATTGTTTTTACGTTAAACTCGCCGCACCGTAAAAATAGTCGCGAAAATATTAAATACCGATAGGTCCAACTCGCAACGGGCCATAGGCAACAATATACGTATGGAACGTAATGCGGTGTGGCAACGTGTGTACGATGCCTATATTGAGTGACTTTCTTAAAATTTAAATTTATTTTGCAGAATTATTGATTTTTTTACTTTTATCTTTTAGAAAACGTTATTGTTTTTTTTATTACTTAAAATTACTTTATATGAAAAATAGTATACCATAAAAGTGTAAACAAAGACAGTATACATTGAAACGAATATTCATTCAATTGTATTGTCATGAAATTGAATTTGTCAATCGTTGTTAAATTTGTTAGAATGAATAGATATTTATATTTATCGGAAAATACTAATACTTAAAGCAAACAAATAAGGTGTAGTGTTTTGTTATAGGAATGAGGAATGTATAATATCCATTTCTTCCTGCATATTGATTATGCAGCTGATGCTTTCGTAATATGCTCATATTTGTATTTCTACTATTATCGTGATGTTATTATAATACAGATACCAAAATCTCATGGTATACTATTTTTCATATAAAGTAATTTTAAGTAATAAAAAAAACAATAACGTTTTCTAAAAGATAAAAGTAAAAAAATCAATAATTCTGCAAAATAAATTTAAATTTTAAGAAATTCACTCAATATAGGCATCGTACACACGTTGCCCACCGCATTACGTTCCATACGTATATTGTTGCCTATGGCCCGTTGCGAGCTGGACCTATCGTATACCGAATCATATCGCCTTCCGCGCTGGAATAAATGCACTGCATTTCGCTGCATTTAATGCAGCGACCAGGCCTGCTAAAATGACGCATTGGTTTTAGACACTCGCGGGGGTAGCGGGGTGCGCGACAGAGCTCTGAGCGCACGCTCGTGTGGACCAGATAAGGAACAAGTGAGGGATCGCGCGAATTAGGTTGGTTATTCCACTGGTCGCCTATTGAATATTATTTGGAATTTCGGAAGCGAATATCTCGGCTTCTACTTGTCGGATTTTGATGATTGAGGTGTCAAATTGTAGGGTTTGATGTCCTCTACAGGTGATGTAGAAAAATATGCAAATTTTTTGATATACAGGGGGAGAATTTTCATAACAATATGTTACGCTTTTATAAACATCAGAAATGTCGGAAAAATTATGTAAAAGAAAACTAGTTATAACTAATACAGGTTCGCCCGCCCAATTTTTTGGGGAGCTCTGCAGCACTGCAGCGCTTATGCGCTAGCCGCCACTGACTCTTAGGCGAGGAATTAGAAATTAGTATTAAAACGTCGGTGATATAGTAATAAGCTACAGTCTCCGCTCATACACAAGCAATTATAAAACTACAAAAAGGCTAAGCAGGTATTTAATGATGTCGCTAGGATTTAATAGTAATTTATTTATTGGTAGAAAAAATTATATAGTATAATTGAAAGCATTAAATGTGTAATCCAATATTATATTTGGTAAATTTTACAGTTTTGTTACATTTAGCACATCTGTGTTGAGTAGAATTTTTGGCAGGCCAATGATTTTTGGAATATCAGGAATTAAATTACTGTTTGGGAATAAATTCTAATTGAGGAGGATCTGGTACACACACACATAAATATATATATATACATATATATATATATATATATATATATATATATATATATATATATATATAAGGTAAACTTAATTAGTCGGCGATTAAAGGTCTGGTTATTACTTCAAAGTGTATATATTTAAAATAATCCTACATGTTTCGGCAATGATGCCTTTGTCAAGGATATAAAAAATATTTTATAAAATATATTTTTTATATCCTAAGGTCTGCTTTATTTTAATATGTATATATTTAAAATAGACATATTTCCGCAATTACTGTCTTTTTTTTTCAAAGAATTTTAAATTATAATTGACAGTATATTAATGTTATATTTATATATGTCATGGATAAAAGATTAAATTATTTAAAAATACATTCAAGTTTAATAATAATAATTCATGCCTTAGCATTCCCCAACAGCTTGACACCAATAACAGCGGGCATTGGCAAGCCATGAGTTATCATTATGTCTGCGCCTGTGAAGCAACTTAAGATATTCAGCTGTCGGCATTCGCCTATGTTGTAACTATCACTATGGCGACATAGTATTTTATAGATGACATGCGTTTCTAGATTTTTTTCTATTTTAGGTTTTAGTTTTGGAAATAGTTGTTTATTAGTATTGCTAAATTTATGTTGCAATTATATTTTTTTTAAGTATATTTAATTTTTTTCTGATAATTGTGAAACATATGGAATCGCGATATATGTTGTTTTATTGTTTAAATTGTTATTGGTGTCTTCAGTGTTGAATATTTGGTGAATTCTTTTTTTAATTATTTGTTCTATATAGTTATTGTCTGTTAAGATCGTTTTAATTTTCTTTTCTGTATTGAGTATGTGATAGTTTTACTGCTCTGAATATATTTTTTCATATCATATCTGCCGTTCTCCTCTAAATGAAAAAACTACTCATATTTTTGTTTGTTTTGGCACATAAGCAACTTCATAATATACATTAATAGTATTCTCCATATTGTAAAAACAAATTCGAGTTATTTGTCGAGTTGTATCATTTAATAAAAAAGAAAATATTACGGCTAGTATATCAGCACTAATGGAGCGCAAGAAGTTGAGTTTCTCCAATATAATGTCATTTTAGATGTATGCATGCCTAAATTGTAATGGACAAATAACATTTTAAATGATAACAAAGTTGATGGCGTATGCGTATTGGAAAATTAAAGAAATTAAAAGCACCTCGTTTATGAATAAATTGTCGATGTTCAGTAAACATACATTTATTATAATTTGTTTGAATAACGCAATATTTCAAAAGCGTAGCTTCCTTTTCATTCTACTTTGTTCTTAGTTTGTTCTGTGATGAAACGCAAACAAAATGAACCGAGAAAGGTGGGTATTTTGTTTCCAATTTCTTGTGATGCAATTTGATTCTGTGTTGTTTACGTTCTTTTCCTTTTCATATACATATATGTATGTGTATATATTCCTTTTATCCTTTTCTCTTGTTCTAAGAGAATTGTTTTCCAAGGGTTTTTCTTTTATTGCGGTATTTACATGTGCGTTGTATATAGAGACGAATTTATTCGATACTATTCGCATGAAATGAATGGATATTTTCACATGTAGGAAGCTCTAGGGTGAAGAAAATGTAAATATTGTTCAGTATCTAACGTGTGTTATTGAATGTGTGATGAAACGATGAGAATATTGTGAATTAATTTTCAGTACCATTACTTGAACTTACCAACCTGTCAACGAAGTTTTTATAAAGTAATGAAATTGTTCAAGTAATTTCTATGTTTAACAAACATTCTGATATATATTTTAAACAAGTTATTATTATTATAGTTATACTATATATATACTATAGTTATTAGAAAAGGTTTTAATAATGGTTAAGATTATGAAGTGCTAAGAAGTTGGTGAAATTTAGAAAATATTAACTTTTTATAATAATAATAATACAGAGAGATTCAAAGATATTGTCATTGCTGCTCGTATGAAAAGTGTCATAATGTATGTATTTGCCGTCCTTTTTAAACGGCGTCCTAAACTTATTCAGTGGCGGTATGTAAATTACTGAAAATATCGTATTTTCTACTATTTATACTTATTTTACACTTCAGTACATTTGTTACAATTAAAGATAAATAGTAATTATAATCTTTTATAGAAATTAACATAAGTTTGCTGTAAAAATTAAATATTTATTTAGCGCATGACTACATGAATTTGGATTCAAACAACGCTACATATACATATATTTATTCCTTCTTTCTTTTGGAATATCCGGATGTTAGGAGGCGCAATATACCTCGAAACTTGTACCGTTTCTCCGAGACTTTCTGTCGTTTGGTTCTGAGAAGGGCCATGGTTGAGCACGTGGATCCATGTATAGTAGCCAGAAGATCCGAAGATATTCTCCGGATGCCGAAGTTTGCTCTAGCTTATTTATTTAAATAAAAATACAATACTGCAAATTACAAATTATTGGCTACTTAAACTAATAATTTGTTACAAATTATGTTCAAAATGTCCACCATCACTATTAATACAAGCATAAATCCTTCGCTTTATGCATTCAAAAACATTTCTTAATTGCTCTGGAGCTATATTTTGTACACCATTGGTGATAGCATTTGTTAATTCCTCAACATCATGAATTCAGCTAACATAAATTTCATTTTTTTAATACCCAACATAAAAAGCCCAAGGGAATAAGGTCTGGTGACCTCGGAGGCCATTTTACTGACCCAATGACTATTCTCGTAATTTTTCTGAAGATTTTTTGCGCTGTATGAGCAGTACCATTATCGTTCTGAAAAAATGCTTCCTGTATTTCATTCTGTTGCAATTCACCAATAAACAGTTTCCTTATAATGCTGACTCGTTATTGTTTCTTCAAAAAATATTGGTTTGACACTGCTAGCCTTTCTCCATTTTTAATTGAATGTAATTGGGTTTCATGATATACGTGCGGATTTTCGGCAGACCATATTCGATAATTTTGCGAATTCACATGTCCTGATAAACGAAACAATGCTTCCTTCATTTGAGAAAAATGATATATCTAAAATATTATTATCTCTTATGTTATTATTTAACCATTGGCAGTAATCTAATCTTTTCTCATAGTCAATCAGCAATAATTGTTGCACAGCCGAAAGTTTATAGGGATGCAAATGTAATTTTTTGAACAACTTGTTGGACAGACAGGGAAAAAGGGGAAGTGGAATTTTTCCTATTTTAAATTCGGTCTACTTGACAATACTTGTTAAGTAGACCGAATTGTTTTCTTGACAATACCTATCAAAAATATTTAAATCAATGGCATTAAATGAAGAATTTAAAAAATGCCAAAGTGAGCGGACTATAAAACGAAAGGTGGATTTGGGTCGGCCTAAAACGGTAAATGAACAAGATGAGGAATTAGTTAACTTTTTGAGAGAAAGGCCTATGACCACTGCTGTAGAAGCAATCAATCTAACCAATTTTCCAGCATCACAAAGCACTGCACATCGACGAATTGGACAACTATTATACAGCCAAGAAACAATTCCTAACCGATTTCCATAAAGAACAGAGGATAGGATTTGCTTTAGAATTCCTTGACAGTGAATGTTTTTTAAATATGACAGTTTTTTTATGAAAAAACCTTCAAATCAAATAAAGACGGTAGAGTAAAAGTATATAGACCCAAAAACACGTTTTGAAGAAAAGCATATTCACCATTGTAACTCTAACCGTTTTTCAGTTAATGTGTGGGGTTGGTTTAGTGCGCTAGGTCCGGGGGGTTATGTTGCCATCAGTCGTTCCGTTCTTTCCTACAATAATTTTATATTCTAACAGGACAATTATCCAATACACACTTCAGGACTTGCACAAAACTTGTTGAGAGTAAATAATATTAATGTTTTCTCGTGGCCTTCAAGGAAGCCCAGATGTAACCTCATAGAAAATGTATTGGGGCTTCATGGTAAATAGGATGCGCTGGACAAATTTTCGTCCCCAAAACAGGCAAGAGTTTATAAATGTCCTAAATCTGAAATGGCAAAAAATGATTGCGTCTATCCCTAGACGATTAACATCCCCTATAGAGAAGAACGAAACTATGATTAAGTATTAAGTTATTAAGTTTGTGACTATTTCTAAAATATAATTTGTACAAATTTATCCTATTCATTTTTAAACTGACATACCGTCAACATATCATCAAATATATCAATATTTGATGTTATTTTTAATAAAACATGTTTACACTATAGAAAAATTGAAAAACCTATAATTTTTTTGGCATTTCCCGAATTTTTTGACTTTAGCTATATATAATGAATTATCAAATCAATCCGGAGTTGAAGTAGGTTGTGCATGAGAAAACGTATTTTTTCTACTCATGCCATTGAAATCACCCATTTTGAAATTGATTACGATGGTTGAAATCACATTTCAACCACTAGAGATTGAAATGATCGGATTACCGGAATTTCGCATTTCGAATTGTTTGACATTCAATTTCTGACAAGAGAAATGTCACTTCATGTACATATATGTTTTTTTTAAGTGCATTAATTTGTTAAAATGAGTAATGATATTGATGTAGAGCCAGAGTAAATTATAAAAGTGGCTAATAATTAATTTTCTTATTTAATTCTTGGGTCCTGTCAAATGAATACAAATACTTCCGATGCATGTATAAATACAATTGGCCCTAATTACATACATTGCTCTATTATAGTGTATGTACTATCGAATGCAAAAAAAATGTGGTACAGTAGTGAAGTTATATGTAAAGTCAATTTTTAAACATTTTTTAACCCGATTAAAATATTACTGTACCATTTTTTTTTTGCATTCGATAGTACATCAAAAAAATAAATATATGATTTATTAACGTTTATTTTAAAAATTCGTAGAAAAAATAGTATATGCAACTCGTGGCTGGTAAAATTTCAACGTCTCGAGTTACTCGTTGAAAAAAACCACTTATGTCAATGTTAACATTTGATATTTGGTAGTCAACCCTAAGAAATCATGGCTGCAACAGATTAACTAGCGATGCTAAGCTGTGAAATATACTTGTTTGGCATCATTTATGTTTTTTTGTAGCTCTTTTTGGGGTCTGGAGTCCGCAACTTTATTATCTTGCCACCTTCTTGCTTATTTGCTTAAAGACTCAAATACACGAAGTATATTTACCTTTTGTCCCATCGGGGCATTTTTCAATAAACTAGTCAACAACTTTTATTTGGGAATACATTGCTCTTTGATAAAGTAATATATATATATATATATATATATATATATATATATATATATATATATATAATGTGTGTATAAATTGTCGCAAAAGCTACACGTAGCGACGTTCTTCGTTTGGTTCTGAATAAAAAATCTTAATGTTAAAATGTCGTATCATGCTTCGTTTGTTTTCACGGGGTTCTTGAAGTTCAGACTTTTAGTGCGTAACTAACCTTTGCTCTTCGATATCTGTTAATAGAGATAGATGCAATTTAGTTTAAAGAAAAAATTGTACTAGTATTATTTCGTAAACGTTTTCTTTTTGATTTAAAAGCTTGTTTTAAACATTTATTTATTAACGTACTTACACGAAAAACATATTTGGCAACGTTGTATAACAATAAGTTTGTATTTCAAAGTGAGTTCAATCAAAATCATTACTGTCAAATTTTGACATTTACGAATTTACGAAGCATGATACGACATTTTAACATTAAAATTTTTATTCAGAACCGAACGAAGAATGTCGCTACGTGTAGCTTTTGCGACAATTTATACACACCTTGTAGATATATATATATATATATATATGTTTTCTTTCAGGTTTCCGCGGGTGGTAGTATGTGTTGTAACTGGATTCCGGGTTTTCTTCCGCGTTTCCATTGTTTGGTCTTTGTAAAGACCGGTGCTGGTTTCTGGACGACGTTTCGGCAAAATCACATTTGCCATCTTCAGGTCTGCGATAACTGTCTGCTTCTGCTTCTGGTTACTCGTAAACTGACGTATTCGAGTTTAAGATGGTTGTTATATACCTGCTTAGCGTTCTGGTTGGTTACACTTGGTTGAGTATGTGCGCGACTCCGTGTCGTTGGGCCTGTAGCTGGAGTGGGCTGGCTGGGTTGCGGTGTTTTTGTTTGTTGTTTCTTGTTGACAACTTCTTTGCTTAACACTGGTTTCCATGCTGTTGGTAGCCTCTGGGTATCATCTCGCGAATTCAAATTGTCCGGACGTTTCTCAATTTCGATAGCTTCCCTGATAATTCTGGTTTTCATATGTTCTACGTTCGCTAATAATTTGGTATTGCTGAAGTCTATCGTGTGGAAGAAAAGACGAGAAAACTTCATCTTTGGCTCAGCATGTAAAGGAAACGTCCCACACGATAGACTTCAGCAATACCAAATTATTAGCGAACGTAGAACATATGAAAACCAGAATTATCAGGGAAGCTATCGAAATTGAGAAACGTCCGGACAATTTGAATTCGCGAGATGATACCCAGAGGCTACCAACAGCATATATATATATATATATATATATATGTTGTAACTGGATTCCGGGTTTTCTTCCGCGTTTCCATTGTTTGGTCTTTGTAAAGACCGGTGCTGGTTTCTGGACGACGTTTCGGAAAAATCACATTTGCCATCTTCAGGTCTGCGATAACTGTCTGCTTCTGCTTCTGGTTACTCGTAAACTGACGTAGTCGAGTTTAAGATGGTTGTTATATACCTGCTTAGCGTTCTGGTTGGTTACAGTTGACAACTTCTTTGCTTAACACTGGTTTCCACGGATATCCCCACCAACTATAAAATCAAAAATATATAGAAAAATATACATCTTATAACAATACAATATCCGGAGTAGCGGCTGCTTCAAACATCTGACCAACCTAAATATACGAGGATGGATCAAAATTTCAAACATAAAATTCATCACTTAAAATTAAATATATTTATAACGATCCCCGTCTGAAATAAAATAAACATCAAAAATTGAAATAGATAAGTTTAATCAATGTACTACAGAAAAAAGTTTAATATATAGTTCAATTATTTTCCTTTCTAGTCCATGGAAAAATCCATGACATAATTCCCCGAATTTATCCGAGAACAAAGTCAGAACATTCCTGAGCTTTTTTCAAGGATAAATTTCAGCACTACCACTTGAGACAGTATCGCACCCTGTCTTAGTTCCCCGCACTAACATGTTGCATTGTTGTTGAACAGGATCATCCTCGTTCTGATGCTGTAGTGTGATAAACGGATTCAACATCTCAATATACACTCTGTATAAAACTTTTATAAATATCAATGTCTTATTTGACTTAAAACATGTTATCTGTTATGTCGTTTTGCTTGACATAATTTATTTATATCATCTTTGACTAGACATAATTTATTAATGTCATATTGCTTGACATTCTCGAATGGGCTTCGTTACACACATCATAGACGAAGGAACACGCCGAAGTAACAGTCATCCTCGTCGAATATTCGAGAACTCTCTCGATCTCATGGACATGAACATCTCCAACGAATTTTCATAGATAAAAGAAAAGCACAATATCAAAATCTCATATACCAAATCATCATAATAAACAAATTCATAACACCATTAATTCCCAAGCAATAACAATAATAATAATAATAATTATAACAATAATATCATACGCTCAATTTCTTCTTCCTATATTTATATAATTTTAATTTTAATTTTTTTTCAACGCAATTCCCAAAATCAACAATTTTTTATATGCAGATAATTCTAATTAAGTAATTATATCAACAATAATTTTTTTCATAACTCATCCTGTATATATCCATTTACTTAATCCTATTCATTACCAGGTCAATTAAATCAGCACTTCGTATGCCATCCTAATCAAATATATTTATTCATTTACCTTTTTACATGCCAATAATTCTTTTTCTATAAATTCATAAATACCATACTTTTATTTTCAATCATATATATATATATATATCTCTATTATCATAATAATTTTTTTCATATAACAACGAAATTTTATTTAAATATACCGACGAAAATTTTTTTTCTATAAATACACTTTCATTTTCACTCCAAATATATCATATATTTATTTCATATATCATCGACGAAATTTTGTAAAT
This sequence comes from Melolontha melolontha, assembly GCA_935421215.2. Lineage (NCBI taxonomy): Eukaryota > Metazoa > Arthropoda > Insecta > Coleoptera > Scarabaeidae > Melolontha > Melolontha melolontha. The sequence continues at coordinate 65,445,430 of OW285238.1, forward strand.
TTTTTTTTCATATTCAACATATCCTATAACTTTTTATCACGACGAAATTCAGTAAACACCTTTTTATTTTAACTACTTCCTCTTCTTATACTAATAATCTAATTCTAATTATCCTTTACGTTAAATTCATTTCAATATCATAAATCAACTCCTATAACATTTTCCAAATTTTATTTATATCCTTTAGTACATCACATTCCAATTAATTAACTCAAAAGCAAAAATCCTTATATCTCGCATATTCATCTAAATAGTTTACAACGAAATTTCTCATTAAGTTGGGCCTATTTGAAATATCCGACAGTAAATAATTTGTAGTTTCATTTTTACTTTTACCTTACTATAAAATGTGGGTCTATTTAATTTAAATTTAGTACCCTTATATTTCCTAATTTTCAGAGTATCATATTTTAAAATTTTATTATTGACATGCATCTGATTTATATTATTTAAAAAACAGTTGAATTTAAAAATAGAATTACGGGAATTATTGCGTTTACTTACTATATAATTATTCAAATTATATTTATAAATCTTATTTCCAGAAACCAATTTCATTTTTATTTTTGTTTGCTTGTGATTAGTATCACTAATGACAACTGTTTGTTTATTTAATTTATTGATCATTTTCTCGTGATTACTTTCATCCATCCTACATTCTAACTTTGCATCTGTTTTAATTATATTAAATTCTTTTTTCTCGTTAGTTTCAAACTTAATTTTATTTAATGTAATTTCTTCGCTTACCCTAATTTGATTATTTCTTCTTCCTATTTCTGTATCCAAATCATTTCCCTCGTCCTGTGGCATAGATTCCTCCCCAGGCACGTCCTCTAAACTTTCTTTTGTAATCGTTGATTCCTTTTCTTCTTGTTGCATTATTATCGATTCCTTTTCTTCTTGTTCCATTATTTTTAATTCCTTTTCTTCTATTGCTTGTTTTTCCTCGACGTGTGCTATTTTACTTTTAGTTATTGTGTTATCTTTGTTTATTTGATTGTTACTGTTTCTTGGTACCCTTTTATCCATTATCTTGATTATTTCATCCATTCCTCTTTCCATATCATTATAGTTTTGTTTTATATCTTCTTGTTGTTGTTTTATCATCTCCACCTCATTGTAATTTTGTTGTTTTATATCCATTATCATTTGCTCCATTTCCGTATGGTTTTGTTGCATCATATTCATTTGTTGTTGTTTCATTTCCAATATCATTTGCCTCATTGTGTGCATCATATCCATTATCTGTTGACTGCTTACTCCGTCGTCCCCTCCTTCATGCATGTAACTAGCATTACCCATTCTTTGTTTCAAATTCATTATATTTTCCATATTTATTGTAGTTGCTTTCTATTTCTACCAATTATACGTTGGGCTCACCAAATTTATAAATTAGCTTGTATTTCCAAATTATTTGCTTATACTTTCAATAATTCCTTTCTCATTCGCCGACACGTTGGGCTGCCAAAATTGTGCAGTGGAATTTGCTTTTGATTGCTTATTAATTAATCTTTTATTCACACTACAACTTATGATGCCGGCTGTACAGTCTAGTAAATTCCACGAACTCCCATCTCACGGATCGTTCTTCTCAGAATAGGTCCAGGTTATGTTAGAAGTAAAACAATAAATGTCAATAAAAGTCACGATTAGCTAATTTACAAATTTTTAATAAAAAAAATAAAAAAAAATCCCTTTACCGAATGTATAGGGTGCTAAAGCAACATTAACAGTAGCATTTGGAGGAAACACTCTTTGTGAATATGACTCGCACACAGAGAAAAACCCCCTGTGACTCTCGAACAAATATAAAACTAATAAATACTGGAGAAATTTGTCAAGTTTGACCTCTACTTTAACCCCTACAATATCAAATGTCAAAAACAACAAAGTTTTCAAAACCCGCGTACATTGGCTTACAGTCATGCGCAAAATAAAACACGACGCAAATCAACCCACAACTTAAAAAAAATCCAACCTGAATATAAAACGTTGTAAAATATTATCCTTAAGAAAAAATTCCACTAACAAAAAACATGACAATTTTCTCTAATACTCATATACAATTTTAAATATCAAAATTATTACAAATAATACATAAAATATAATAATGAAAATAAACGTAGTGTCAATTATATAAATTAAATATTTTTATCAAACTTACATAGATCTATGCACTGATAACACAAAAAAAAACTACGTGAGAGATATCATACTTATTAGATCATACTAAAATCACAAACTCTCGCAAAAATCGAAGTAACATTACATGCACCTGAATAAAATGCATAAACAAAAATAAAACCCGAATTTACTAAAACAGAATAAAAATGAATTTCTTATTCTCTAACAACCCGGTCACTTTAGAAGTTAAGATATCTCTGCCAAAATGAAGTTCCAACATCCGCACGGATATCCCCACCAACTATAAAATCAAAAATATATAGAAAAATATACATCTTATAACAATACGATATCCGGAGTAGCGGCTGCTTCAAACATCTGACCAACCTAAATATACGAGGATGGATCAAAATTTCAAACATAATAAAATTCATCACTTAAAATTAAATATATTTATAACGATCCCCGTCTGAAATAAAATAAACATCAAAAATTGAAATAGATAAGTTTAATCAATGTACTACAGAAAAAAGTTTAATATATAGTTCAATTATTTTCCTTTCTAGTCCATGGAAAAATCCATGACAATATGTCACATGGTCAAAAACGAATAGAAAATATTCAAGTATACTGCTGTTCTGCCGCCTATTACATATATATTTATTAGATTTTAGGTGTTAATAAAAGAAGAAGCATTTATAAAAGGTAATAATTACATTATTATAAAGAATTCAGAATTTAATATAATTCAAATATGTTGAGACAGGGAAAATCTTAAAAGTAAGAAGCTGGATAATGAAATCAAAGTGATACAAAAAAGAGCTGCTGAGTTAGAAGTTGAATTAAAAAAAGCTCAGTTAAAGCAGATACTGAATTTAAATAAATAATTCTTGTTTTGTAAAGTATGTACTGTCATTCTTCTGTATATTATTTATAGAATTGTAATTAAATAAAAATTTATAGGAAATATTTCTTTTGTGGATATGTAAATAATAACGTGGACAGAATAGTGTTTAAAAATACTTCATTTTTAAACAACATTACCAATAATTACCAATAATAATAAGAGCCCACTTGACTTCGAATGTTTCTGAACACCCGTTATCAATATTCTTGGTTATGTAGTATTTGTTATTTATAAAACGTCAGTTAATCATTAGCCGTCCGATTTTTCTCGGCTAACTAACAGAGAGATTAACAGTTGGCTAATACCAAATTACAAATGGTGAATACCAGTAAGTGGCTTAACAGTTACTTAAATTTTAACAGTGAGCTAAACACAATGATGAATACGGCCGTTTGTAAACTATTTACTAAATAAATTTACCAATCTATTATCATGGATTGTATTTATTTTGATGTATTCAAGTCACTCATACCGTCGTCGAGCAATATTCATTTCCCTGAAAAAAGGCGGGGGTCACACATCCATTTCTACACTTTTCTTGAAACGTCTTTTCTACGGGTTTGTAATTATCCATAGTCAAGACAAGCTAAGTATATCTCTAAGTGGTGGATCTCAACCATGGCCCCCAAGGTCCCCAGATTTAAATAGTTTGGACTTTTTCTAAAGGGGGCATCTTAAAGCTCTGGTTTACAGCACTCCAGTTAACACTGTACAAGAATTGAAGAATCGCATAAGAGCTTCTTGTGATGTAATAAGCAAGGCATTTTTCAAAGAGTGCGCACGAATATGAGAAGAAGAGCTGAAGCATGTACTATGGAATTAAAAAAAAAGTGGTACAGTCATATTTTAATCGGGTTAAATTAGGCTGCGTGAATGTAGGTATATATTAAATCTAGGCGTCAAATTTAAATATTCAAATAACGTATAATTGTCAAATAACATATGTGTCAAATAATATATGTGTCAAAAAATGACTTTTGCACGTTACTACGATTTTAAGTACGTTAGCAACGTCACAATATTAAAATATTTAAAAATTGACTTTACATATAACTTCACTACTGTACTACTTTTTTTTTGCATTCCATAGTATCTTGGAGGTGGAGGACATTTTCAACAATTCATCTAATTTTTTTTTCGTTTTACAAAATTGTTATTAAACTGTAAACAGTCAATTAAAATTGTTCACTTTCGACTTGTGTTCGTAGTACCATGCACGCGAAAACATTGCGTTGTGAAGAAATCAAATTTGCTCGAAAATAAATGGGGATTTTTAAAATAATTTTTATTTAAAAAACAGCGGTGGCGTACCATAACAATTTTTTCTTAGAACCTTAACACTCTGTATCTTGGAAAGGGAGTAATTCCGGACTCATGTTTCTATTAATTTTTTTTCTTAAAATAACCTGAAGAATCGGCCCGTTCAATATTGACATTCAGTTATGAAATATATGATATAGGGTGTGTAGAAATTTACGGACAATCTACACGTGGCTCTTTCCTTTTGTTATTCTTCGATATATTCCTTATAAATAAACTTTCAACGATTAATAATAACTTTACACGAGGTCGCCAAAGTTTCGAATTTTTACTACCAAAAAAGCAATTTTTATTACAATAAATTATTTTTATATAATTTTAAACGTTTATTCAAAATTATCTTTCTAATAAATTAAATAATGTTAATTTTTTACATATTTTTTTTTCAATGTTTTGATGTGACATCAATGTATAAATTTGTAGATACATACACAAATGTTTCTAATAGGATGCAGACAGACAGACAGACGATTAAGTATAGTTGTCAATATTGTGACTAACACATGTCATTGTGACGTATTAATTTAAAAGTTGTTAAATTTTTACATTGATGTTTTTAGTTAAAATATTTTGATAAAATGCAGTTTACGTTTAATGAGTATGCGAATATGTATGTTTTTTGGTTTTTGCGAAGGTAACGCATATAATGCTCAAATTCAATATGAAGCACGCTATCTTAATCGCAGAATACCGTCTGTTAACACGTCTAGACGATTAAATCAGCGTTTACGGGAAACTGGTATGCTTGCTCCTAAACATGTTGATGCAGGTAGAATCCGTAGTAAACGCACTATCCATTTGGAGGAGCAAATATTGGAACTAGTGAAACAGAAGCCGACTTGTACTAGAGAAATCGCATGACAGTTAAATGATCCAAGTAATAAAAGTGTTCTACTGTCTTTAAAGAAAATCTCTTGTATCCTTATCATTATACAAAGGTACAACTACTGTATGATAATGACAATTTAAGAAGAAATAGTTTTTGCAACCAATTTCTAAATATTTTGCGAGATCAGCCCAATTTTTTTTACGAGAGGCGGAACGTTGAATAGCCATAATAGGCGTTACTGGACGAATGAAAATCCAAAAGTCGTTAGTTTGGTCATCAACATAGATTTTCACCGAACGTTTGGATAGGGATTATTAACTGGAGAGCGATTGGACCATTCTAATTTCCAAACTGATTAAATGTGGAAAAAATTTCTTGAAAATTTGTTCAATGATTTGCCATTAGCTGTCAGTAGATATACTATGCGGGTTCTGGCCCAAAATCCCATGTATTTTCTTATGGAGGTTCATTTTGCACTTTTTCAATTTGGACACACTAATCCGGGACACCTCTATATACAGTCGTAGATTTGTAAACAGATCTATGAATGTATATAGAGGGTGTCCCACTGAATGTTCGCGGGGGGGGTGAGTTTTACATAGGGGTGAGAAGCTTGCAAGGCGGTTATTATTATAATTTATGCGAGGGGTGAGTTTTACATAGGGGGTGAGAAGCTTGCAAGGCGGTTATCGGCGCTAGCGCGTATGATTTCAGAGGTGATTTCATCTTTATTAGTTCGTTTGCTCCTTTTCTTCGGACCAGTTCATTCCTGTTTCATATCTATTCAGACTTAATCATTATTAGTTCAGAGATATTTAGAAGAGAGATGACGTCACATATTTAGAATTATTTGATTTTTTTTATTTTTAAAAATATCACATTTAAAATTTTTTTATATTTTTAATGTCGGGACGTCGAAGAATCGAACTCGGGTCCTTCTAGGTGTAAGACAGACACCTTAACCGTTCGGCCACACTCGAGATGTAAATTGGATATTGTAAAACGCATAAGTAGTCTATTACAAAATGTGGAAACTCAACTTTAAATAACTTAGAGATATTATTCATTAAATTCGCGTCTAATTTACATATAATTAGTATTAATTATCCCCGTTTAATACTCGATATATTTTACATTTTTCAGCAGATATCAACCGTAATTTTGTGTGTAATATTAGAATTAGAGGTAAATATATCGACACAGGTCATTGAGTAGATATGTGGATTGTTCGATAAACTGCTTTTCATGAAAGATAGTATCTTCCCTCATTTTAAGAGAGGCGATGATGAATTGATTGTAATTATTCGATTTTTTCTATTTTTAAAAATATCACATTTATATTTTTAATGTCGGGACGTCGGGGAATCGAACTCGGATTCTTTAGAGTGAGACGCCGGGATTCTATCACGAGACCACGCTGGGTAATATGAATAGAATATTTTATAAGTTATATATATTATCTAACCTATTACTATAAATTATTTTTCCAAGTTAAATTAGAATTACTATCATAGGTAGATATATCGATCGAGTCTTAATAATCATTAAATTTACGTTTAATTTGCATATAATACTCAATATATTTGACGACCATAGTTTTGTGTGCAGGATATCGGTTGTAGTTCAACATATTTAAAATTTTTTATATTTTTAATGTCAGAGTGTCGGGAATCGAACGTGGGCCATGCTTCGCATAAGCCTGCTTCTTAGACGCTAGACCATACGCCCCCCCAGAATTTAATTTTTTATAACTTACCTATATTGTCTGACTTATCCCAAATTATTATAAATTATTTTTCCAAGTTAAATTAGAATTACTATTATAGGCGGATATATCGATCGGGTCTTAATAATCGATAAATTTACGTTTAATTTACATATAATTAGTATTAATTACTCCGTTTAATACTCGATATATTTGACAACCATAATTTTGTGAGTAATAATGCTTAGCTAAAAATAAAACATAGTTTCATATAGGATAAAATTTTATTTAGGCAGCATCTATTTTTAGCATAATATACAGTAATATACAGAGCATCTAGGGGTTACAATGCAAGTACATAGATCAAAACAAGTCTATACATGTCTTAACAGATATAGACTCGTAGTTTTGTAGGCAGGAGATCAGTATGGAAGGGACAAAGATATATAAATAATATTTCTACTGTAAAATATATACATAGTGGTTTCGGTGTTTATCCCAATCTGTGGCTTTCGTATCGCATAATATAATCAAGTATAATGGATCTGAAATTAGATCCGATGGAAAAATATAACCAATTTATACAAGTAATCGAGAAGATTTACCCAACGAAATTCGCAGGTGGTTATTCTCATCGCAGTTGACATTGACGGATTGTGGATTTATAGCGGCATTCGGTTATCAGAATAGACGATATTTTAACATCGATGATTTAATGAACGTGATAGAATATTGCAATCCTAATATAGATTGTGAGAAACAGACAGCGATTTACGAGGAATATTATTTAATACTTGAACCAGAAGCTGATTACCTCGAGAATATATATGTTTTCGACATAGAGGCTTCACGAGTGTTAAGTTTACGTGGACAATATCCGAAGACACATATAATCCAGTATCCTATACATAGGTACCCTGAATTCGATTATAATAAAGATATTATATGTGATGGAGGAGGCTACGTTGTATACGGATATGATAAATAGTTCGCCACCTCAGTCGTATTTTCGAGTTCGTCTTGAACGTATGCTGATAAATATTATGCATCGATACATATAAAGCGTGAAATGGCAAAACAAGAAGAAAAAGTGTTTCAAGTTATACAAAATTTAGAAAATAATTTCGGTATGCTAGATGATATATCTAAAACGACAATCCAACACATACCGCTTCATATTCTTCAAACAAAGGTGAAGACAGGATCCCTAAGACGAAACTGGCACAAGATTCCTATAGAGAAAAGAGCTGATCTAGAAGATTATTTACCTTGTGATAGACATTACAATCAAGTGGACCAGGGCGATCATATAGATGGATTTCCGCCAGCAAAAATTAAGTGTTGATTCTGTTTAATATCACATTAAGATGTATATAAATATGTAAATTTAAAATAAAAAAGATGTAAAGTCATTTATGTTTTATTTATAAAGTATAATGTAGGGTATAGTTTCCCACCTCAGTCATATTTTCGCGTTCGTCTTGAATGGATGATAATAAATAGTGTACATCGATATATAAATATATAAATTGTAAAATGGTAATTCAAGAAGATAAAGTGTTTCAAGTTATACAAAATTTAGAAAATAATTTCGGTATGCTAGATGATATATCTAAAACGACAATCCAACACATACCGCTTCATATTCTTCAAACAAAGGTGAAGACAGGATCCCTAAGACGAAACTGGAACAAGATTCCTATAGAGAAAAGAGCTGATCTAGAAGATTATTTACCCTGTGATAGACATTACAATCAACTGGACCAGGGCGATCATATAGATGGATTTCCGCCAGCAAAAATTAAGTGTAGGTTCTGTTTATTAGCATATTAAAATATATATAACTATGTAAATTAGAAATAAAAAAATATATCAATTCATCTATGTTTTATTTATAAGGTATAATATATAAGTAATGTTAATAAAATCGTAATATATTTTTATTGACTACCCATGAATTGTGCGAGTTGTTCAACCTACACCACTTTACGTAAGGGGTGTCTTTTGATAAGATGTGAACGTTTGAATATCTTTCCCCAAATTCATTATTAAAACTAGCAATAAGAAAATAATTAATATGAGGTAAAAATCTAATACTCTTATAAAAAAATATTGGCAATAAGTAAGATACTGGAAACTTAATTTCAAAATCTCGTAAAACATCTTTCGGAAAATATGTATATTCAAGTACGATTAAAAATAATATGAGACCCGTTTCCAAAAAAATACTGATATATAAGATATATATATATTAGAGATAGACAGCTAAATATAATAGATTACAAAGCAGAGTTAACGCAGGCGCTTTAAACATTATATTATATCGTAGGTATATATCTGATAAAAAGAGGGTCAAGATATAGGAAAAAGAGATACCTGCAACTGCATATTCATTGCTATCGAGACTGTATTTAGAAATAGATATAAATGTATCTATTATCTACAATATAATAAAGAAAAAATACTTAGTAAATAAAACAGAATAAATTTCTATATCAATATATGTCTATAGGAAATTGAGCTTTCCGATACTCTTTAACGCATATCCGACTATAATTTCTATATACATTATATCAGATGTATCTGTTTCAATAGCCGTTCAGACATGTTTCATATCTGGTAGCAGATGTCGGGTTTAAACAAGTCTGAATAGTTATAAAACATATATTAAGCAGATATGTAAAATGTCTGGAAGGATATCGAAACAGAGGGGAACTTATCATCATAAGCTCCTACATCAAGTATAAAGACTTTACTATAATTGAAAATAATTCGACAGTCTTTCTCAAACTTGATGCCATTTATATATATATATATATATATATATTATATCACATTTACGACATCAAGTATAAAGGCTTTATTGTAATCGAAAATAGTTCTAAAATCTTTCTCAGACTCTCAGTCTCCTACATCGAGTATAAAGACTTTATTGAACGGATATTTATACAGATAAGATGTTTTCAGACTTAATCATTATCAGGTTAGATATGCTTCATATCTGATACCATATGTAGAGCCTGAACAGGTCTAAATAACGATAAAACAGATATTAGACAACTCTTAAACAGATCTGAACGGATAATGATCAAGTATATATCGAAACAGGTCTGGTCATGTTTCAACAGACTCGCAGTTTTACATGTAACATGACCTAATCAAAAAGAGTTAAGTCGCGGATTCACGGTTTTATTCGCGGATTCGCGGTTTTAAATATGATACGTATATGTACTCCCATTTAGAATAACAGCACAGATAGCACTGCACATATAAAACTTAAATTGAGATCATGTTCAGAAATACATAGAAAATATATCTATTGTATTTACAATATAACAGGGAAACAATTCTTCATAAATAAAAAACAGAACAATTGATATATATATATATATATATATATATATTTTATTTGCTTAACTTCGTAATGTGTGTACATATTTTGTAAGTATCTTAACATTGTTTTGCGAGCATGCAGAATCAGAATTACTATGATAAAAGCAGGCGTTAGATTGTATATACAAATTAGGGGCATTTGTAGCATATTCTAAATTTATAATTTCTATGTCAACATATTTCTTTAGGAATTCAGCTTTCTGATACCCTTTAAGATATATCCGGCTATAATTCCTACATACATTATCTAAAATTGATGATATATATTTTAATTCTATAAATCCAGAAGCATAAGGGATATGAAAAAAGTTATGCGTCAACCACCTTGCCTCCTTCTGGTTCTTTGAAGATAATTTATGAAATGGCTTCGTAGATTTAAATAGCAGATGTATCGAACGATCTCCATCGGTAATCGACATCCCCTTGGGGGTGAAGTCGGGTGTATTAAAACCCTGGATATCGATAATTAGAGCTGGGATAAAACGTTGTTTATATATTCGATCTCGATGAACGTGTGATAAGACATGTCTGATGATATTGTCCACTTTCCTAATTCTATTTTCAAACCGGCATCGGTTGGCAGCTACAGACACCCAGTCAGATTTTCTGTCTTCGCTATCGAGCCATAAATATTGTATCGGAAGACTATCGAAGGTAACTTTCATGCTATCGTTTTAGATATATGATTTATTGGTAATAATTATAATATTTTTTCTACTATTCCAGTAGACGGAGCAATTCTCGGAAAATAATATAATTCGCGGTTAATTTGCATATAATTACTATGAATTATCCCCGTTTAATATATAATTTTTTCGATTGATAAAATCACAAGCAGCCTCGAAAACGATCGAGCGAATACTAGAGTTATATTAGAATTACTATCATACGAGCGGTCGTTAATATATATATATATATATATATATATATATATATATATATATATAAATATATATTAGAGATAGACAGCTAAATATAATAGATTACAAAGCGGAGTTAACGCAGGCGCTTTAAACATTATATTGTATCGTAGGTATATATCTGATAAAAAGAAGATCAAGATATAGGAAAAAGAGATACCTGCAACTGCATATTCATTGCTATCGAGACTGTATTTAGAAATAGATATAAATGTATCTATTATCTACAATATAATAAAGAAAAAATACTTAGTAAATAAAACAGAATAAATTTCTATATCAATATATGTCTATAGGAAATTGGGCTTTCCGATACTTTTTAACGCATATCCGACTATAATTTCTATATACATTATATCAGATGTATCTGTTTCAATAGCCGTTCAGACATGTTTCATATCGGGTAGCAGATGTTGGGTTTAAACAAGTCTGAATAGTTATAAAACATATATTAAGCAGATATGTAAAATATCTGTAAGGATATCGAAACAGAGGGGAACTATTCATCATAACCGTATACAACATAAGCTCCTACATCAAGTATAAAGACTTTACTGTAATTGAAAATAATTCGACAGTCTTTCTCAAACTTGCTGCCATTTATATATTTTATTTCGACAGTCTTTCTCAAACTTGCTGCCATTTATATATTTTATATCACTTTTACAGCATCAAGTATAAAGACTTTATTGTAATCGAAAATAGTTCTAAAGTCTTTCTCAGACTCCCAGTCTCCTACATCAAGTATAAAGACTTTATTGAATGGATATTTATACAGATAAGATGTTTTCAGACTTAATCATTAACCGTTTAGATATGCTCCATATCTGCATATTAAGCAGATATGTAAAATGTCTGTAAGGATATCGAAACAGAGGGGAACTATTCATCATAACCGTATACAACATAAGCTCCTACATCAAGTATAAAGACTTTACTATAATTGAAAATAATTCTACAGTCTTTCTCAAACTTGCTGCCATTTATATATTTTATATCACATTTACGACATCAAGTATAAAGACTTTATTGTAATCGAAAATAGTTCTAAAGTCTTTCTCAGACTCCCAGTCTCCTACATCAAGTATAAAGACTTTATTGAACGGATATTTATACAGATAAGATGTTTTCAGACTTAATCATTATCCGGTTAGATATGCTTCATATCTGATACCATATGTAGAGCCTGAACAGGTCTAAATAACGATAAAACAGATATTAGACAACTCTTAAACAGGTCTGAACGGATATTGAAACAGGTAAGCTGTTTTCAGACTTGATCATTATCCGTTCAGATATTAGATGGCTCTGAAACAGATCTGAACGGCTATTGAAACAGGTAAGCTGTTTTCAGACTTGATCGTTATCCGTTCAGATATTAGACGTCGCTAACCTGAATAGTTATAAAACATATATTAAGCAGATATGTAAAATGCCATGTAAAATGTCAAGGATATCGAAACAGAGGGGAACTATTCATCATAACCGTATACAACATAAGCTCCTACATCAAGTATAAAGACTTTACTGTAATTGAAAATAATTCGACAGTCTTTCTCAAACTTGCTGCTATTTATATATTTTATATCACATTTACGGCATCAAGTATAAAGACTTTATTGTAATCGAAAATAGTTCTAAAGTCTTTCTCAGACTCCCAGTCTCCTATATCAAGTATAAAGACTTTATTGAACGGATATTTATACAGATAAGATGTTTTCAAACTTAATCATTATCCGTTTAGATATGCTCCATATCTGCTAACATATGTTGAGTCTGAACATTCATTGATATCGAGACTGTATTTAGAAATGTATCTATTATCTATAATATAATAAAGAAAAAATACTTAGTAAATAAAACAGAATAAATTTCTATATCAATATATGTCTGTAGGAAATTGAGCTTTCCGATGCTGTATAAAGACTTTATTGTAATCGAAAATAATTCGATAGTCTTTCTCAAACTTGAAGCCTGAACGGATATTGATACAGATAAGCTGTTTTCAGGCTTGATCATTATTCATTATCCGTTCAGATATTAGATGGCTCTGAAACAGGTCTGAACGGCTATTGAAACAGGTAAGCTGTTTTCATAGCCGTTCAGATATTAGATGGCTCTGAAACAGGTCTGAACGGCTATTGAAACAGGTAAGCTGTTTTCAGGCTTGATCATTATCCGTTCAGATATTAGATGGCTCTGAAACAGGTCTGAACGGTTATTGAAACAGGTAAGCTGTTTTCAGGCTTGATCATTATCCGTTCAGATATTAGATGGCTCTGAAACAGGTCTGAACGGTTATTGAAACAGATATTAAACATCTATGTATAATGTCTGTAAGGATATCGAAACAGAGGAGAACTATTCATCATAGGATCCTACATCAAGTATAAAGACTTTACTGTAATTGAAAATAATTCGACAGTCTTTCTCATACTGGATACCATTTATATATTTTATATCGCATTTACGATTCGATGGACCATTATTAATTTTAGCAATAGCTGCACAGATATTGAAACAGGGGGAAAACTCGGCAGTCTTTCTCAAACCGACTGCGATTCGGGAATAGATACGAGAACCCGTAGGGCTCTCGTGTCTATTCCCTAGCAGATAGTTTGAGAAAGACTATCGAGTTTTCCTCCTGTTTCGATATCCGTGCAGCTATTGCTAAAATTAATAATGTTCCATCGAATCGTAAATGCGATATAAAATATATAAATGGTATCCAGTATGAGAAAGACTGTCGAATTATTTTCAATTACAGTAAAGTCTTTATACTTGATGTAGGATCCTATGATGAATAGTTCTCCTCTGTTTCGATATCCTTACAGACATTATACATAGATGTTTAATATCTGTTTCAATAACCGTTCAGACCTGTTTCAGAGCCATCTAATATCTGAACGGATAATGATCAAGCCTGAAAACAGCTTACCTGTTTCAATAACCGTTCAGACCTGTTTCAGAGCCATCTAATATCTGAACGGATAATGATCAAGCCTGAAAACAGCTTACCTGTTTCAATAGCCGTTCAGACCTGTTTCAGAGCCATCTAATATCTGAACGGCTATGAAAACAGCTTACCTGTTTCAATAGCCGTTCAGACCTGTTTCAGAGCCATCTAATATCTGAACGGATAATGAATAATGATCAAGCCTGAAAACAGCTTATCTGTATCAATATCCGTTCAGGCTTCAAGTTTGAGAAAGACTATCGAATTATTTTCGATTACAATAAAGTCTTTATACAGCATCGGAAAGCTCAATTTCCTACAGACATATATTGATATAGAAATTTATTCTGTTTTATTTACTAAGTATTTTTTCTTTATTATATTATAGATAATAGATACATTTCTAAATACAGTCTCGATATCAATGAATGTTCAGACTCAACATATGTTAGCAGATATGGAGCATATCTAAACGGATAATGATTAAGTTTGAAAACATCTTATCTGTATAAATATCCGTTCAATAAAGTCTTTATACTTGATATAGGAGACTGGGAGTCTGAGAAAGACTTTAGAACTATTTTCGATTACAATAAAGTCTTTATACTTGATGCCGTAAATGTGATATAAAATATATAAATAGCAGCAAGTTTGAGAAAGACTGTCGAATTATTTTCAATTACAGTAAAGTCTTTATACTTGATGTAGGAGCTTATGTTGTATACGGTTATGATGAATAGTTCCCCTCTGTTTCGATATCCTTGAAATTTTACATGGCATTTTACATATCTGCTTAATATATGTTTTATAACTATTCAGGTTAGCGACGTCTAATATCTGAACGGATAACGATCAAGTCTGAAAACAGCTTACCTGTTTCAATAGCCGTTCAGATCTGTTTCAGAGCCATCTAATATCTGAACGGATAATGATCAAGTCTGAAAACAGCTTACCTGTTTCAATATCCGTTCAGACCTGTTTAAGAGTTGTCTAATATCTGTTTTATCGTTATTTAGACCTGTTCAGGCTCTACATATGGTATCAGATATGAAGCATATCTAACCGGATAATGATTAAGTCTGAAAACATCTTATCTGTATAAATATCCGTTCAATAAAGTCTTTATACTTGATGTAGGAGACTGGGAGTCTGAGAAAGACTTTAGAACTATTTTCGATTACAATAAAGTCTTTATACTTGATGTCGTAAATGTGATATAAAATATATAAATGGCAGCAAGTTTGAGAAAGACTGTAGAATTATTTTCAATTATAGTAAAGTCTTTATACTTGATGTAGGAGCTTATGTTGTATACGGTTATGATGAATAGTTCCCCTCTGTTTCGATATCCTTACAGACATTTTACATATCTGCTTAATATGCAGATATGGAGCATATCTAAACGGTTAATGATTAAGTCTGAAAACATCTTATCTGTATAAATATCCATTCAATAAAGTCTTTATACTTGATGTAGGAGACTGGGAGTCTGAGAAAGACTTTAGAACTATTTTCGATTACAATAAAGTCTTTATACTTGATGCTGTAAAAGTGATATAAAATATATAAATGGCAGCAAGTTTGAGAAAGACTGTCGAAATAAAATATATAAATGGCAGCAAGTTTGAGAAAGACTGTCGAATTATTTTCAATTACAGTAAAGTCTTTATACTTGATGTAGGAGCTTATGTTGTATACGGTTATGATGAATAGTTCCCCTCTGTTTCGATATCCTTACAGATATTTTACATATCTGCTTAATATATGTTTTATAACTATTCAGACTTGTTTAAACCCAACATCTGCTACCCGATATGAAACATGTCTGAACGGCTATTGAAACAGATACATCTGATATAATGTATATAGAAATT
Organism: Melolontha melolontha; assembly: GCA_935421215.2. NCBI lineage: Eukaryota > Metazoa > Arthropoda > Insecta > Coleoptera > Scarabaeidae > Melolontha > Melolontha melolontha. The sequence goes on from OW285238.1 coordinate 65,461,458, forward strand.
ATAGTCGGATATGCGTTAAAAAGTATCGGAAAGCCCAATTTCCTATAGACATATATTGATATAGAAATTTATTCTGTTTTATTTACTAAGTATTTTTTCTTTATTATATTGTAGATAATAGATACATTTATATCTATTTCTAAATACAGTCTCGATAGCAATGAATATGCAGTTGCAGGTATCTCTTTTTCCTATATCTTGATCTTCTTTTTATCAGATATATACCTACGATACAATATAATGTTTAAAGCGCCTGCGTTAACTCCGCTTTGTAATCTATTATATTTAGCTGTCTATCTCTAATATATATATATATATATATATATATATATATATATATATATATTAACGACCGCTCGTATGATAGTAATTCTAATATAACTCTAGTATTCGCTCGATCGTTTTCGAGGCTGCTTGTGATTTTATCAATCGAAAAAATTATATATTAAACGGGGATAATTCATAGTAATTATATGCAAATTAACCGCGAATTATATTATTTTCCGAGAATTGCTCCGTCTACTGGAATAGTAGAAAAAATATTATAATTATTACCAATAAATCATATATCTAAAACGATAGCATGAAAGTTACCTTCGATAGTCTTCCGATACAATATTTATGGCTCGATAGCGAAGACAGAAAATCTGACTGGGTGTCTGTAGCTGCCAACCGATGCCGGTTTGAAAATAGAATTAGGAAAGTGGACAATATCATCAGACATGTCTTATCACACGTTCATCGAGATCGAATATATAAACAACGTTTTATCCCAGCTCTAATTATCGATATCCAGGGTTTTAATACACCCGACTTCACCCCCAAGGGGATGTCGATTACCGATGGAGATCGTTCGATACATCTGCTATTTAAATCTACGAAGCCATTTCATAAATTATCTTCAAAGAACCAGAAGGAGGCAAGGTGGTTGACGCATAACTTTTTTCATATCCCTTATGCTTCTGGATTTATAGAATTAAAATATATATCATCAATTTTAGATAATGTATGTAGGAATTATAGCCGGATATATCTTAAAGGGTATCAGAAAGCTGAATTCCTAAAGAAATATGTTGACATAGAAATTATAAATTTAGAATATGCTACAAATGCCCCTAATTTGTATATACAATCTAACGCCTGCTTTTATCATAGTAATTCTGATTCTGCATGCTCGCAAAACAATGTTAAGATACTTACAAAATATGTACACACATTACGAAGTTAAGCAAATAAAATATATATATATATATATATATATATATATATATATATATATCAATTGTTCTGTTTTTTATTTATGAAGAATTGTTTCCCTGTTATATTGTAAATACAATAGATATATTTTCTATGTATTTCTGAACATGATCTCAATTTAAGTTTTATATGTGCAGTGCTATCTGTGCTGTTATTCTAAATGGGAGTACATATACGTATCATATTTAAAACCGCGAATCCGCGAATAAAACCGTGAATCCGCGACTTAACTCTTTTTGATTAGGTCATGTTACATGTAAAACTGCGAGTCTGTTGAAACATGACCAGACCTGTTTCGATATATACTTGATCATTATCCGTTCAGATCTGTTTAAGAGTTGTCTAATATCTGTTTTATCGTTATTTAGACCTGTTCAGGCTCTACATATGGTATCAGATATGAAGCATATCTAACCTGATAATGATTAAGTCTGAAAACATCTTATCTGTATAAATATCCGTTCAATAAAGTCTTTATACTCGATGTAGGAGACTGAGAGTCTGAGAAAGATTTTAGAACTATTTTCGATTACAATAAAGTCTTTATACTTGATGTCGTAAATGTGATATAATATATATATATATATATATATATATATATATATATATATATAAATGGCATCAAGTTTGAGAAAGACTGTCGAATTATTTTCAATTATAGTAAAGTCTTTATACTTGATGTAGGAGCTTATGATGATAAGTTCCCCTCTGTTTCGATATCCTTCCAGACATTTTACATATCTGCTTAATATATGTTTTATAACTATTCAGACTTGTTTAAACCCGACATCTGCTACCAGATATGAAACATGTCTGAACGGCTATTGAAACAGATACATCTGATATAATGTATATAGAAATTATAGTCGGATATGCGTTAAAGAGTATCGGAAAGCTCAATTTCCTATAGACATATATTGATATAGAAATTTATTCTGTTTTATTTACTAAGTATTTTTTCTTTATTATATTGTAGATAATAGATACATTTATATCTATTTCTAAATACAGTCTCGATAGCAATGAATATGCAGTTGCAGGTATCTCTTTTTCCTATATCTTGACCCTCTTTTTATCAGATATATACCTACGATATAATATAATGTTTAAAGCGCCTGCGTTAACTCTGCTTTGTAATCTATTATATTTAGCTGTCTATCTCTAATATATATATATCTTATATATCAGTATTTTTTTGGAAACGGGTCTCATATTATTTTTAATCGTACTTGAATATACATATTTTCCGAAAGATGTTTTACGAGATTTTGAAATTAAGTTTCCAGTATCTTACTTATTGCCAATATTTTTTTATAAGAGTATTAGATTTTTACCTCATATTAATTATTTTCTTATTGCTAGTTTTAATAATGAATTTGGGGAAAGATATTCAAACGTTCACATCTTATCAAAAGACACCCCTTACGTAAAGTGGTGTAGGTTGAACAACTCGCACAATTCATGGGTAGTCAATAAAAATATATTACGATTTTATTAACATTACTTATATATTATACCTTATAAATAAAACATAGATGAATTGATATATTTTTTTATTTCTAATTTACATAGTTATATATATTTTAATATGCTAATAAACAGAACCTACACTTAATTTTTGCTGGCGGAAATCCATCTATATGATCGCCCTGGTCCAGTTGATTGTAATGTCTATCACAGGGTAAATAATCTTCTAGATCAGCTCTTTTCTCTATAGGAATCTTGTTCCAGTTTCGTCTTAGGGATCCTGTCTTCACCTTTGTTTGAAGAATATGAAGCGGTATGTGTTGGATTGTCGTTTTAGATATATCATCTAGCATACCGAAATTATTTTCTAAATTTTGTATAACTTGAAACACTTTATCTTCTTGAATTACCATTTTACAATTTATATATTTATATATCGATGTACACTATTTATTATCATCCATTCAAGACGAACGCGAAAATATGACTGAGGTGGGAAACTATACCCTACATTATACTTTATAAATAAAACATAAATGACTTTACATCTTTTTTATTTTAAATTTACATATTTATATACATCTTAATGTGATATTAAACAGAATCAACACTTAATTTTTGCTGGCGGAAATCCATCTATATGATCGCCCTGGTCCACTTGATTGTAATGTCTATCACAAGGTAAATAATCTTCTAGATCAGCTCTTTTCTCTATAGGAATCTTGTGCCAGTTTCGTCTTAGGGATCCTGTCTTCACCTTTGTTTGAAGAATATGAAGCGGTATGTGTTGGATTGTCGTTTTAGATATATCATCTAGCATACCGAAATTATTTTCTAAATTTTGTATAACTTGAAACACTTTTTCTTCTTGTTTTGCCATTTCACGCTTTATATGTATCGATGCATAATATTTATCAGCATACGTTCAAGACGAACTCGAAAATACGACTGAGGTGGCGAACTATTTATCATATCCGTATACAACGTAGCCTCCTCCATCACATATAATATCTTTATTATAATCGAATTCAGGGTACCTATGTATAGGATACTGGATTATATGTGTCTTCGGATATTGTCCACGTAAACTTAACACTCGTGAAGCCTCTATGTCGAAAACATATATATTCTCGAGGTAATCAGCTTCTGGTTCAAGTATTAAATAATATTCCTCGTAAATCGCTGTCTGTTTCTCACAATCTATATTAGGATTGCAATATTCTATCACGTTCATTAAATCATCGATGTTAAAATATCGTCTATTCTGATAACCGAATGCCGCTATAAATCCACAATCCGTCAATGTCAACTGCGATGAGAATAACCACCTGCGAATTTCGTTGGGTAAATCTTCTCGATTACTTGTATAAATTGGTTATATTTTTCCATCGGATCTAATTTCAGATCCATTATACTTGATTATATTATGCGATACGAAAGCCACAGATTGGGATAAACACCGAAACCACTATGTATATATTTTACAGTAGAAATATTATTTATATATCTTTGTCCCTTCCATACTGATCTCCTGCCTACAAAACTACGAGTCTATATCTGTTAAGACATGTATAGACTTGTTTTGATCTATGTACTTGCATTGTAACCCCTAGATGCTCTGTATATTACTGTATATTATGCTAAAAATAGATGCTGCCTAAATAAAATTTTATCCTATATGAAACTATGTTTTATTTTTAGCTAAGCATTATTACTCACAAAATTATGGTTGTCAAATATATCGAGTATTAAACGGAGTAATTAATACTAATTATATGTAAATTAAACGTAAATTTATCGATTATTAAGACCCGATCGATATATCCGCCTATAATAGTAATTCTAATTTAACTTGGAAAAATAATTTATAATAATTTGGGATAAGTCAGACAATATAGGTAAGTTATAAAAAATTAAATTCTGGGGGGGCGTATGGTCTAGCGTCTAAGAAGCAGGCTTATGCGAAGCATGGCCCACGTTCGATTCCCGACACTCTGACATTAAAAATATAAAAAATTTTAAATATGTTGAACTACAACCGATATCCTGCACACAAAACTATGGTCGTCAAATATATTGAGTATTATATGCAAATTAAACGTAAATTTAATGATTATTAAGACTCGATCGATATATCTACCTATGATAGTAATTCTAATTTAACTTGGAAAAATAATTTATAGTAATAGGTTAGATAATATATATAACTTATAAAATATTCTATTCATATTACCCAGCGTGGTCTCGTGATAGAATCCCGGCGTCTCACTCTAAAGAATCCGAGTTCGATTCCCCGACGTCCCGACATTAAAAATATAAATGTGATATTTTTAAAAATAGAAAAAATCGAATAATTACAATCAATTCATCATCGCCTCTCTTAAAATGAGGGAAGATACTATCTTTCATGAAAAGCAGTTTATCGAACAATCCACATATCTACTCAATGACCTGTGTCGATATATTTACCTCTAATTCTAATATTACACACAAAATTACGGTTGATATCTGCTGAAAAATGTAAAATATATCGAGTATTAAACGGGGATAATTAATACTAATTATATGTAAATTAGACGCGAATTTAATGAATAATATCTCTAAGTTATTTAAAGTTGAGTTTCCACATTTTGTAATAGACTACTTATGCGTTTTACAATATCCAATTTACATCTCGAGTGTGGCCGAACGGTTAAGGTGTCTGTCTTACACCTAGAAGGACCCGAGTTCGATTCTTCGACGTCCCGACATTAAAAATATAAAAAAATTTTAAATGTGATATTTTTAAAAATAAAAAAAATCAAATAATTCTAAATATGTGACGTCATCTCTCTTCTAAATATCTCTGAACTAATAATGATTAAGTCTGAATAGATATGAAACAGGAATGAACTGGTCCGAAGAAAAGGAGCAAACGAACTAATAAAGATGAAATCACCTCTGAAATCATACGCGCTAGCGCCGATAACCGCCTTGCAAGCTTCTCACCCCCTATGTAAAACTCACCCCTCGCATAAATTATAATAATAACCGCCTTGCAAGCTTCTCACCCCTATGTAAAACTCACCCCCCCCGCGAACATTCAGTGGGACAGCCTCTATATACATTCATAGATCTGTTTACAAATCTACGACTGTATATAGAGGTGTCCCGGATTAGTGTGTCCAAATTGAAAAAGTGCAAAATGAACCTCCATAAGAAAATACATGGGATTTTGGGCCAGAACCCGCATAGTATATCTACTGCTGTCGTTCGGGACGTAATATTTATGTTGGACGGGGCTTCAGTTCACAACGCAGGCATTGTAAGGAAATGGATTAATATTGATTTGCATAATAATGATCACCAAGATTACCAGATCTTAATTCCATTTACTTTTTTGTATGGAGTTTCATTAAGCATCATGTTAAGCCACGCAACCTGCAAACGTCAACGATTTGAGAAACACAATAGACGCAGCGGTACAGTTAATCATGATTTATTAGCAATTACAAAAGGTACAGGATGCTATCCCTATTCGATTTGCACAATGCTTAGCAGCGATGGTTTTCACTTTCAACATTTTTTGTAATTTAGTTAGTTTTCAATTTATATACAATACAATAGCGTTACCATAAAGCAATAATCAGGAATATTAACAAAGTAAACTGACAACTATTGACATTTAAATTAGGTTTATATTGCTATGGCTATTTATTATTATATTATTATGAGTTGACGGGCGTTGCCAAATCATCAGTTTTTAAAGTAGTGTTAGGAGGAAGCAATTAAAATCGAATTTGAATTTTAGATTTAAAAAATGGCTTAGAATAGTATAAGGAAACACTCTACGTGTAGATTATCCACAAATTTATACACACCCTGTATATATACGCATTTATGATGCCACCACTGCTGCAAGATCTCCGATTAATCTGCAGATATCATGAAGCAGATGTAGAGAGAGTGCATTATTTCCCTACAAATTTAGAAAAGTAAGATGTTAAATCAATAATATACTATAAATAAACAAATCATTTAATTTATAGGTCAAAGCTTTTGGCAAAAAAGTTTGGAAGTGAAATATGAAGAGATGTCTACGTAATTATAGGATTTGCTGCCGTTATTTTACTCCTTCTAGTAATATGAACATACAAACTAAAAAATTACGTTTGGATGCCACGCCGACTTTGTATCCAAGTAATATAGAAGAAAATATAGGTACTATTATCAAAAATTGAATTTGTGAGGTATTAAGATTTATTTTTCTGTAGTCATCATCTAGTAAAGTTGATACTTTGGTCATAAGATTCAAATTTTCACTATATATATATATACCGATAGGCCCAACTCGCAACGGGCCATAGGCAACAATATACGTATGGAACGTAATGCGATGTGGCAACGTGTGTACCATGCCTATATTGAGTCACTTTCTTAAAATTTAAATTAATTTTGCAGAATTATTGATTTTTTTACTTTTATCTTTTAGAAAACGTTATTGTTTTTTTATTACTTAAAATTACTTTATATGAAAAATAGTATACCATAAAAGTGTAAACAAAGACAGTATACATTGAAACGAATATTCATTCAATTGTATTGTCATGAAATTGAATTTGTCAATCGTTGTTAAATTTGTTAGAATGAATAGATATTTATATTTATCGGAAAATACTAATACTTAAAGCAAGCAAATAAGGTGTAGTGTTTTGTTATAGGAATGTATAATATCCATTTGTTCCTGCATATTCATTATGCAGCTGATGCTTTCGTAATATGCTCATATTTGTATTATTTCAACTTATACTTCGGTCGATACATACCGACTTCCTTCAAACCAGGAGGAAGCTACAGTTGTAATCAAACTATACTTCCTTTTTTTTTATTACCTACGGATATTCACAATTCCAAAATACGTTACAATGTTGCTTATTTTAGATTGTAATTAGCTGAATGCTGTCGCAAAACTGATCTCTGCATTTTTTAAAATGCCAGAATAAAATTAACCCCTGCCCTTATTATAATTTTACAAAGGAACAGACACGTACTTCAATTTCTACGAAAAACTAAGCCTACAGTTCATGTATAATACAGTGATAATGAAGACTGGAGCGTTTGTCGACCTACGAAGTTGTACTTTACTTGTTTATTGTTAATAAAAGGCTGATGGAAATATTACGTGAGATTTTGGTATCTGTATTATAATAACATCACGATAATAGTAGAAATACAAATATGAGCATATTACGAAAGCATCAGCTGCATAATCAATATGCAGGAAGAAATGGATATTATACATTCCTATAACAAAACACTACACCTTATTTGTTTGCTTTAAGTGTTAGTATTTTCCGATAAATATAAATATCTATTCATTCTAACAAATTTAACAACGATTGACAAATTCAATTTCATGACAATACAATTGAATGAATATTCGTTTCAATGTATACTGTCTTTGTTTACACTTTTATGGTATACTATTTTTCATATAAAGTAATTTTAAGTAATAAAAAAACAATAACGTTTTCTAAAAGATAAAAGTAAAAAAATCAATAATTCTGCAAAATAAATTTAAATTTTAAGAAAGTCACTCAATATAGGCATCGTACACACGTTGCCACATCGCATTACGTTCCATACGTATATTGTTGCCTATGGCCCATTGCGAGTTGGACCAATCGGTATATATATATAAAGATAATTATTTCGTGACCTTTGTTTGTTATGGTAAATTCAATTTGTTGGCGATTTAAGGTCTGGTTTTACTTTAAAATATATATATTTAAAATAACTCTACATGTTTATCAAGGAATATAAAATATAAAATTTTATATTTTATATTCCTTGATAAAGGCATCATTTGCCGATATATATATGAAAATTCGGATAAAAACCCCAGAGCCGTCGTCAACTATGCCAGATATTGCAATAGCACAACCACGGACTACTAAATCTACACCAGGTACATCTGGAATTCATGCAAAAACCTTAAGATTCAGATTATATTATATATATATATATATATATATAAGTGATTAGATAATTTCTTAGCCGTTCATTAAATATAACATTTGATAAATTATTGGACGTTATCAAATGTTATATTTAATGAACGGCTAAGAAATTATCTAATCAGTAATCACTCATATAGCTTTGGAGTAATAATTAGCATTTTCAAACATTCAAATCTGACATCTGCTCTCAAAACACTGACATCTACTTTCAATAACTCATATCTAATTTCAAAATAGGTATCTGCTTTCTAATCTGACGTTTGCTTTCATAACTGACACCTGCTTTCAAAACAGACATCTGCTTTCAGTAACCGACATTTGCTTTCACTAACTGACATCTGCTATCAAGACTGACATGAGCTTTCAAAACTGACTTCTGCCTTCAACTTGACATCTACATTCAATAACTGACATCTGATTCATCAACACTGTTACTTTATAATGCATTTCTGAATAACTTGAACCTGGGTCTATTGTGGTCTAGTGGTAATGACGACAGCCCGGAAAGCTGTAGACTTGGGTTCGAGTCCCAACATAGACATTTTTTCAATTAAAAATTTCGTATGATTTGCTTTGTAATTTGTAGACAGCAATGTTTGCATACCCCCTTACTTTGCAATTACATAGTAACTTGATATTTGTAAATATTTCATATAAAAGCCGAAAACCTCCAATAATTTATCAAATGTTATATATATATATATATATATATATATAGTTCATAAAGTATAAGTTTTCAGTTCAAGGTCAAATTCGAAGCATATGATTCAAATCAGTACTGCAGAGTCAAATCAAGTCAGTATTCAATCGCGGAAACAACCGTTTGTCATCATAAAATATAAACGTCATGTTTCAATATTGTCAAAATTTTACTATGTTACTTGCAATATAACCAAAGAAAGCATATACATAACCTACATGTCAAAATAATAATAATGAGTAAAGTGGGAACATTAATAGTTCAAAAGTATTGTTTCTTTTCTAGTTCTATATAAATATATTCTATCCAAGAAAACTATGCCGAAATTATTACTTTAATATTTGAACAAATTATTTTAAATGTTATTTATAATTATAAACTAAGGAAAATATTCGATCAAAAATTTATTTAAAAAGAAATATTTCAAGTCAGATATCAATAGTGAAATGCATAGGTATTGAAAAGATCTTTAGTGTTAAAAATGTTTGCATTATTAAGAATGACATACCTACCAAAATCATTTTCTTGCACTATATCTGGGTTAAGAAGATTGGGAATGTATTAATTTGATGAATAATTTAGATTTCTACTTAACTTATATATTGTTTATATTTTAAATAAATTTAAATATATTGGAAAAGAATGTAAAAGTTATGTTCGTAACTCTTTGAAAAAGAATTAAAACCTTTTGAAAGTTGTAAATATATGTTGTCAAATTACATTTATAAAATAAAAGAAACATTTATATAGTCTACATTTAATATTTTATTGTTTCTTAAGAAAATAATGGTATAATAATACAATCCAAATCCATATTATCCTTTATTAGATGAAGATAATATTTAACAAACACATGAGGATTTTCTGATAACAACATTTGATAATTTTGCAGGTTAGTACACTACCAATACAAAAAAAAACAAACTTCATTCATATAAAACTTTGCCACGAGATCTTTATCATGTAATGTTTCGTTGAACCAGTGGCAGTAATTTCTTCGCTGCTTTATATTATGTGCATGCAAATGATACACATTGATGGTTTTTATGGCAGTATTAATGTAACCATATTAAACTTCTACAAAATATAAATATAAAAATATTTTGTCAATAAGATTAGTTACCTGCTTATTAATGTTTAGTGAACTTTTATAGAAGTAAACTTCCCTGTTTCATCCAAATAAAACCTCAAAAATATTACTTGTATTATTTGCAATAGGTATGTTATTTTTAATGTGAATGGAGTATATATTACAAAAATGAATGAAAACTAGTCAGTTTTCAAACTTGAGTCATTTACATTATTATTGGAGCAATCTCTGCCCTATCAAGAAATTGCTCCCGCTCATGTCATTTTTTAATAAATTTTCCGTATGCCTAGCACAATTATACCAAGTAATTTCATCACACTGTTGCAAAGCTTCATTCCACATTTCTTTAACTCTTTCATCTGAATAACCATTTCTTCCAATATTTGAATTATAATAGTTTTTAACCTTAGTCCAAATCATTTCAATTGCGTTCAAGTCACAATGGTACAGAGGTAATCTTAAAACTTCATGTCCACTCTCACATTATTTCACCTATAATAAATATCTTCTCTTCTTTATGATATTTTACTAATTGAATTAATTCATTCTTAGTCATTGCAGGTGAATAGCTTCTATCTTTTTTTCTCAACCATTCCACAATATCTGTTTTTTTGAGGAGGTATTTGGTTGTTTATTTTGACTAGCACTATGATAAGGAGCATTATCTATTATTATAAGTGATGGTACCTCAAGATTTTTTTATAAGATGATCATTTACCCATTGCTTAAAGGAGTCACCATTCATTTCTCCATGGTAATCAACAGTGATTGTTTTTGATGGAAAAATCAGACTAACTCCTTTAATGAAGCCATTTTCTGTGCCAATATGTATAATAATAAACCGTTTACCATCATAGTCTTTGGGTTTCCTAACACTTTTTATATTATCATTTTGCCAGCATTTCATTCTATTCTCTTTCGAAAAGATTCAAATTTCATCAAGGAACATAACCTGACATAAAGTTGAATTTAAGTTATTCATATATTCCCTTAAAAATACATTTCTCATTCAGACTATATTTAATTTCTCTGTGAGCGCTCTCCTGTTACACTCTTTCTTATATTTAAAACCAATATCTTTAAGCAATATTGCTAAAGTAGTTGTACATGTATGAACAAATTCTTTCATAGCCAAAACAGCTTAAATTTTTTAAGGTAAGATGTTTTTCTGAAAAATTTTAACATGTAATAAATATTTACAATATATTAAAAACATACTTTCTTTATACATGTCATAAACAGTATTTCGAACTTCCATTTTAGTTGCTTCTGCTAAGTCCTTAGTTTTTGGCTTCTTACAAGACCTTTTTTTGCTAGGAGACGATAAGACTGGATTCTGAATGTTACGATGTTTAATAGTGTAGACAGTTCTACTAGAAATATTAAGGGCTTCTGCTACCCTCTAAAATAAAACTTATTTCATAATACCGCCTTATCTAACTGATTATGTGAATTACCTCATGAACGCGGTCGATGGACATAAATGGTCCACCATTCTCCTTTACCCGTTAATAGGCTGTAAGATTTAATACAAGCTGTTTCGCTTGAGAACCAAGAGGTTTACTTGGCATCTAAGAAATATTCTGTAAAATAAATAGGTTAGAAATGTCAAAGTAATAATCAAACAATTTCGTACTTATTGCCATTAATTGATATTACTATTTATTATCAGTATTGTTCTCAAAAAACCAGATTTTGTAATTTTTGATAAACTAAATATTCAAATTGGAAGAATGCTTAACCTAGAAGTCAGAATACCGGAAACAAAGTCAAGAAACAACAATATTGAAATAATTTGACAAGTCGAATATCATAAGGCTATCTCCTACACAACCTATCCTTTTTATTTAATATAATATTTCAAAGACGTACGTCTTAACTCAAAATGACAAACGTCTGTAGTATTACAGCGCGTGTTCATGTGTGTTAGAAAGAGATAAAGTACAATTTGCGGTTCACACTTGGGCAGTACGAACTGAAAACTTATACTTTATGAACTGTATATATATATATATATATATATATATATATATATATTAATAATATTTATCTTGAAAAGTAAAAGGAATAGAATATATATGATGAAAATAAAACATTTAAGAACTAATAATGATATAATGAATAAAATATAAATTTAATTTTTTTTTTATATAGAATTACAAAACATTTAAGTAAATTCTCTAAAAAAAACTACAATCTATACCTACAATTAGTTATTTATATTTAGTTATACAATTTGTTATTTGTTACCGAATTAGTTACCGAAACAGGGAAACATTTTATATACAAACATGTAATAAACTAGAGGTTTATAACAGTCTCTTTTATAAAGGTATGGCTTTGTATAATAAATTATCATTATATTAATAACATCAGTAATATAAAACATTTCAAGACTTGTAAAAGTAGTTTTTCATTATTGCAGTGTATTATATCGAGCGATGAAGATAATTTGCAATCGAGTCATTAATGAATCCGAAATCCTATGTCGTTACTTGAACTGCACTTACATTAGAAACGTCAAGTAAAATGTCAGTCGAATAACAATACATGACGTTTGTAATGTAAGTGCAGTTCAAGTAACGACATATGATTTCGGATTCATGAATGACTCGATTACAAATTATCTTAATCAATCGTTATTACACGATATGACGATTTGTATGGTATATCTTTATTATTTTTAGACATGTTTGGTGTTTTTGAAACAAAACCTTTTAATTTTGTCACTTTTATTAAACTATGAGTAGAATAAGTATATATAGATTTTGTCTTCGCAGGCTAAATATCTATTAAAGATAGCTTATGATAGAAAAATACAAAAATAATAAACGCTGGAATAACGTGATTTAATTTTCCCGGCTTTTGAATTATCCGCGCACTCTGTCCCATCTTCCAGTACAGTTGACCAGTTCAATTTAAATTTTGTATTGAGTTGGTTATTTCAATTTATCTCTGATAATAGTTGAGAGGATGATTTGACGGAAGGTGAGACTTGCCTATCAGTGTTTGTGAAAAAATTGCTATTATCATGTTTTTATGTAAGAGGCTATTTAAATTTACTGATGCTGATGAGTATAAAACCGATATAAGCGCACTCTAGCACCGTTGGTCCGAGTGTATTAATTTTGAAGGGGAATATGTTAAAAAAATTAAAAAAAAGATTGTTGCAGTTTCATTAAATCATGCTCGTTTGTGTACAAACTAATATCTAAATTTCAAATAGGATGTTATTCATGCATACGATTTATATATACAATCGAATGTCCTCAAATCAGAAGACGACTTTTAGTAGATTACGTTTAATTCGATTTTAATTTCATTATTGTGAGAAATTATTGTGGATTGATATGAATTATTTTTAGTAAAACCGTGCTCCTGTTGGAATACAGTCGTATACATATCCAACTGGAATCCGAGTCTAATTAGAAATGCACATTCATACAATTTTGAAATATGATTGTTTTAGGCTGTTAATTCTATTATGTTTTTAAGTGAAAATTATGTCTTTATGAGAAGTAAATAGTGTACATAAACATAGTAATTGAGTACATAACTTTATATCTTGTTGTTTACATTGCACTGAGTGCTTTTTGCGTAATACGACAAATTATAAATTTACTTCCGCAATTTCCTTATTCTTCTTACCAAACCATTTGTTAATTAAATCTAATTAATCTCTCGAGGTGGGCTTTTTCTTTCTACCAACCTAAAATTACATTTTTCTCGCTTATCCGGCACTTATTTTAGCCATACTACGACGTATATTTCTCTGTCATAACGTTAAGAAGAAATTCACCTTTTTTTTATTAATCGCATAACTTCACCCTTCTCACGCAGTTTTCGCTTATTATTCGTGTGCAATGAGTGTGTATAAATACGCTACCCTCCTTTAGAAAGAGGGACGCGATAGCCTAATTTGACGGTAATTAAAAAGAGTTTTAATAAATCTTGCAGATAAAAAAATAAATTAGTCGAGTAAGAAGTTGGAATTCTCGTTTTTTTTCCTTATCTTGTTAAATTTACTCTTCGGCTCTAATAAAAAAGATAATTAACATTATTAATTTCTGCATAGATACTTCATTGAAGGTAAATTAAAGTAGATTTAAGTTAATAAAATTGAATAAAATAACTAAATAAAATGTAAAGCTAAAGCTAAATGTCGTCAATGCATAACGGATTCGCCGAATATATAAAGCCTATCGAAAGGTGTTTCTTATGTCTTAGATATTATGAATTTGAAAAACTGTTATTTTAACACAGGGATCTTCAAATTACGGCCCGCGAGCCAACTACCACAAATGTGGATCAAGTTTACAAGTGGAAATTATCAGCAGCGACTTCAACCGCTCACAGTTAACTTGAATCTGTAAATTTTTTTATATATTCCATCTTGGATAATACTTTTTCACATTGATAAGTAGTTCCGAAAGCGAATAAAAAGCCACGAGCAAATTTATGCAGGTGATCAAATTGTGCGAGTGGAAGACTTATAAAATTTCAGTAATGATGAGTTTAAATATTTTTCTTTAAAAATATCGCTACACTGCAAATCAATTATTTACATTTGAAATTCTGGGACAAGGGTTTCAATGTCGGCATTAAAAAGATTATAAAAAAGCCTTTTATATTTTGCAATTGCATCAAAATCTAAAAAACGGGACTCCAAATTTATTTTTAACGCACTCAAACTTTAAATTGCAAAATCTACTGGAAATGGAGTCAAAGTTTGTTGACTGAATGTTCGACATGTACTAAAAAGTGTGAAATATATTTTTGTTTCGTTTGGATTGAAACAATTAACAAATTTTTTTTTGTCAAAAGGGCTTAATATGAGTGTATAAATCAGGAAGAAACTGGTTTTATCCTTGTAATTTTAAATTAAGGTCATTTACATGTTTAGTTAAATTTGTATAAAATGATGAACTTCCATAACCACTCAAAAACACTCGGCCAGAGGACATTTTTTTCCGATTCGAGCTCAAAAACCTTTTCCGCAGATAAGCCAGCTTACTGCCGTATTTTCTACAATCTCTTTAATAAAATTGCTTTTCATTGCAAATTATACACATTGCCTTGCCTTATTTCTTGTTTTACTTGTTTTAATATAATAGAAATATACTTATAATAATTTTATATACTATGACGACGTCATATAATTTTGATTCTACTTACTAGAAAAAATATGTGGAGACTCTTACGAACAAAGAAGGTGCATAATCAATTTAAACATCAATAATACAACGAGAATTTATCTCTATAAATATCGGGACTTTAATACTAATATAACAAAATCACTTTCAATCAATCAACCCGAATTAATTAAAATATATTTAAATATATTTCACAAAGCAACCTTCTAGTTCAAACTATAAATTTCATCTCCTTCTTGAAAACCTCGGATAACAAGTTTTTCTGCGTGTTAACCTTCGCAAAATTTAAAAACATTTTCAATATACAATCTTTTTCCAAATAAATGTACATTTTTAAATTAAATTTTTTTTAATTAAAAATCCAAATATGTAATTCGCAAACAGGTTCAGTTTGTTTTTGTTTAAGAATCAGTTAAGATGTCCAACCGAGTGTGTTTAAGTTTAGCTGAGAAAATTAAAGTTTTGGAGGAAGTTGATAAAGGCTGCAAAAAAATTGATGTTGCTGCAAAATTCGGTGTTTCTCCAAGTTGCGTCTCTCTGATAATAAAAAGTCGCGAAAGTATCATCAAGAAAACGAATGTTCCAAGCAGTCGAAAACAAGTAGGCTACGGGTGTGTTCTTACGAGAATGTATATGAAGCAGTTTTACGATGGTTTCAAGTGGCCCGTACGCATTAAAACGTAATTATATCGGGAAATTTAATAAAGCATAAAGCTCTACAATTTGCTGAAGAATTTAACTGCGTTAATTTTCAAGCTAGTGAAGGGTGGTTGAGTGCCTGGAAGACTCGCAATGCAATTGTTTTCAAGACGGTGTCCGGCGAGAGTGCAAGCGTTAGTCAGGAGGACTGTGACATTTGGATTGAAACTGTTTTAAAAAGTGTATTGAAAAAGTACTAGCCAAAAAACGTTTTCAATTGTGATGAAACCGGTTTGCTTTTAAAATGTTTGCCAAACAAAACTTTTGCTTTTAAAAGTGATAAATGTTTTGGTGTTAAAACAAGTAAAGAAAGGGTGACACTGATGGTTGGAGCAAACATCAATAGCTCAGAAAAACTGAAATTACGGCTAATAGGTAAAAGCAAAAATCACCGTTGTGTAATAGGAGTTAAATTTCTGGAGTTAGATTACGCCAGTAATAACAAGGCATGGATGACTTTTGAAATTTTCGAAAGATGGATCAAAGAACTGGACACGAAAATGAAAAGCCAAAAGCGAAAGAATGCGATGTTTATAGACAATTGTCCTGCACATCCAGTTACTGTAAGTGTTAAAACGTCAATTCATCTATTTTTCACATTGTATATTTCATTATTTTGTGACTCGTTATTTAATTTATATTGTGTATATTTCATTAGCCGTTTTAAGGCGCTTATGAATATTCTGGGCAGTTAGGTCTGATTCCCAGTAACAGTTTACAGGTCATGCAAATTATAACAATAGCCCGGTAGATATAATTTCTTAAATAATATAATTTCTAAAAGCATAGAGCAAGCCTAATTGCATTTGCCAAGTAACCCTGCCATTTAGGTAATTAGTTTTATGACGGTCAAGACCAATTCATGAATTATTTTAAGTATAAACCTTCCCGAAGGGATTTAACGGTATACAACAAGGTTGTCGTAAAAGGTATTAGATCAGGTTCCTGTAGATGAATTGTATGCCCGTAATTGTACACTGGTTTACCATACCTTAAATGTTGGGAAAGTTTATATTACCTTGCTATACGTCATGAATCTAAAATAACCTTTTGTAATTTCCACCACTTGTATAAGGAGTGGGGATATGGGTGAGGTTTACTTCAGGACATCAGTCCGAAAGACATAACAGTTTAGCTTCGATAGTTTTCTCCTAGGGAAGAGTTCCTATAGCTCTTACTAGCGAGTAATACAAAACTTAAGACATCAACATAACAGTTTTAACTTCGATAATTTTCTCCTAGGGAAGAGTTACTATAGCTCTTACTAGCGAGTAATACAAAACTCAATACATCAACATAACATTTTAGTATATAAGTCAATAAACAAAGTACTAGTGTACAACCAATCGTATTATAATAAATGTATCTATGTATAAATAAATAGATTATACCATATTGCATTTTATTAGTTTACTTACTAACCAACGAGTGAACGAAAATGTGTATACGGTCTTACACCCGTGCACAAGTGTATTCTCCGATAACACCAGCTTGAAGAATACATCAAAGGTTCCTTCAAACTAGGAGGAGTCAACAGTAAGTAAAAAATTAACGAATATTGAACTGATCTTTTTTCCGCCAAACGCGATCTCCAAATTGCAACCTATGGAGCAGGGTATTATGAAAAACATAAAACATCATTACCGAAACAGAATTGTCCACAAAATTGTTAACGCGATTGATAACAACCTTCCAGTCTAAAAATTGATTACCCTTAAAGAGTGTATAACCGAAGTCGCTAAAGTGTGGAGTGAAAATGTTTCTCAGAAAACAATCAAAAACTGCTTTTCTAAGCAGGTTTTACTGAAAAAATTGACGAATGGGAAGAAGAAGACGAAATGGATCTCGCTACCTTAAGAAAACAATGGGGTATTCTACAAAAAACTGCTACCGTCGACGCAGATTTTTTACTTGAAGATTTCTTAGAAATCGACAATGATGTTGGCACGACAGATCTCCCAAAAGGACCAAGACATAATTGACGATATAAAAAGTATAGAAGATCATGAAGAAGAAACTGAAACCGGGGAATGTCCTGCTAAATTTAGTGAAAATGAAATAAGAAATACATTTGACATTGTGCAAACTACTCTCAGGGGCTACTCTCAGGAAAGTATACCTGATCAAATCTTTATGCATTTGAATAAATGCGAGAATTTTGTTGAGCAACAATTATTTTTCAGAAGTAATGTTCAAAAGAACATAACTGATTATTTTTCCTAGTACATAATATGTATGTAATGTAATACATGTGTTATAGGATGACAAATTAGTTGTTGAAATGCGTATTTAGGATACGAGTATCCTGTGGAAAGGGATTTTATACCTTTTTAAAGTTTTTACTTAGAATGTAGGAAGTTATGCGCAATAATGGGGAAAACTCATTATTCATGTTTACTAACTTTTCCTGTAAAGTGTTTATATTTGTTTATTATTGGTCTTATTTAAGTTACACATTTTTATTACTTGAATTACAGAATAAAAGTTCCTTGACATGTAAATGATATAATTCCGAGTACCATTTAATTTGAGTGTGAAATATCGCTAGAGAAAATAAATTCTTTAAATCGCAGCGGAAGTATTTTTCAATTAGCCTTGATATTCATCCCAAATTTCAATTCTTCCAAATCTTTTGTGAAAATAGTAAACAATTTATTCATTGCATAAAGTTTTATGTTTTTCTTCATATTGTTAAAGTCAATATGATCGAAAAATTAAGTTTTTGCTAAGATATTAATTATTTTAATTTAGAAGTTGTTGTAACATGGGCCAAATAATAATAATCATTCATCAAAACTCACCTTTATAAAGTACTATTAGATAACGTTTTCTCAATATTTTTAAAACTCTTTAAGGTTACCTCTTTTCTACATACGAATGTAGATATAAAATTCCGCAGTAATGTAGTATATTTTACAGGACGTTTCTTGCTACAGAAACCGCAGCGCATAAATATTCAACCCCTTACGTCTAGATAAATCTATGTATGTACGAAATTAAAAGCGGTGGTCGAAAGAGGGTAAAATAGAATAGGATTGTGCACTTTATATTTTTTGGGGAAAATATAACCACTCTTAATGAAAAAGAGCCAATAAAAGTTCATCACATAACTATGAAATATTGTTTTAGTATATACAATTTAAATAAACGAAAGTGTGTCTTCTCTACAGATAATTTCATTTCATCTAAATGTATTGGTATTTATTGAATTTATATTATAATTTTTCTTCATATTGTAATATAAATTTTGGGAAAAATAATTTAAAAAATAGCTAGAAATCTAGCTGGAATTTAAATAGTTATTTCATTGTTTGAAATACTAATTTAAATATGAACTGCGAGGGATATTTAAGTTTTAAATGAAAAGTTATAGCTACCAAAAATCGGTTCATTTTTCTAAATAATCGCCTTTTAACTTTTACATCTAGACTAGTGATAACTTTTTTATGTTTTTAAAAAAGTACTCTTTGAAACTCTGCAGAATAGGCCTCTACTTTAGCAACGACCTTGGAGGCGAATCTCCGTCTGCTAAACCATTTTTTCATGTTCGGGAATAAAAGCTACAGGGGGTAGATCAGAGGCTAACATGAGAGATAAGACATTTGAAAATATAATTCCATTACTGGTGACAATTACAAAACGAAGGAGTTGATGCATTATCATGGTGAAACAACGCGGGTTTCTTCGTCATGTATGGTTTTTTCCCTTTTCCAAATAAGCCATATAGCGGATATGCCGTGTGAATCCCAAGCCTTCTTTACTGGTTGTTCGTCAAGAAAACTTCATTATTAACACCGCCTTAAATTTATTGTAATACAATATTTTTACCGACCGAGGACAATATAATTGGCATAACGTGAGTGGTTCATATAAGATTTTATTTTTCACGAAAAATAAATTTCTTAAGCGGAAAATTCAAATTACATTGGAAAAGTTCCGAGGCTTTTGTCAACTGTCATGTCGTTAACAGTAATTATGCATCTAATATAACTCCTTGAATCAACGATAGAGGAAAGCATTTCTTCTAAGAATTGGAGTATCCAGCATGATATTAAATTCTGTTACAGCATCAGATAAATCCTCGTTGGCTTGTCAAAGTACTTGTGGAGATGTTTTCCCTCCAGAACTTTAACAAACTTGGAAAGCTTCGGATCACATAATTTTCAGGATATTTCGAAAACTGTATTTTTAATTTTGCTAAATAATGTTAAGAGTTTGATTCTTTCTTTAGAAATTGTTGAAAATAAACTATTAAGTTTTACATATTTTAAATGACAATTGTTGATACTTTGATGTTTTCAAGTTATCAATGTTTAGATACTCTAAATTTTATAGAAGAATGGTAAAGTTTTGCTTCTTTGTTAAAAACTAAAATTATTAGTTTTGTAAAATGTATATCCTTTCTTCTCGGGCCTTAGTTATACTCATACAACATTAAAAACTGTAAATAAATGACCGGGTATTATGGGCCATAATGCCCGGTTATTACGCCCACGGGCGTTATGACCGTGCTTATGGTAACCGCATCCAAGATGAAATGAACAAATAATACTTAATTGAAAAATAAAAAAAATTAATGAATCAGAAAACAAAGGTATACCTTTATTGCTAATAGGAATAACTAATCTGGACCTTCGTTAATAGATTTATTTATTTCCTCATCTAAAAATACCTTAGATTTTGTAAATGTTCAGTTTCAGTGTTATTATAAATTAGTAAACATGATTTTAACATTGAATAAATTGACCAAGGTGGCTTTTACAAAGTGCTTGATACTTCTCAAAAATATGCTAATAAAGACTTTTCTGGATACTTTTTAATTTTTTTAATTTTACGCCATTCCATAAATTTCGTATATATATATATATATATATATATATATATGTGCCTTTGTACTTTTCTTTTGATTTAGCAAATAATAAATTATTTATTACAGCATTTGCAACGTCCCATATTTTAGGAAGCGCAAACAACAAAGGATGATCAATATTTGTCATTCTATACACTTTTTTTAACAAAATATTAAAAAATAATATTAAAAAATGACTCATAAAATAAGTGATAAATTGCCAAGTTCAAATTGAATATGTTGGTTTTCATTACTTTATTATCATTACTCTGCCAAAAAGTAGTATAAATATAGCATTTACTATAAGAAAAAGTTTTGTTTGTTGCAAAAATACAGATAGAAATCTGTCGATATTTAATTGTTTTTATATTGCTCTCAATCACTTTAAGCATCTGAATACTTTACCAAAAATTAGTACCACCCTTGTTTTGGTTTGATTTTGACAATCCGTGCTTTAATATTTTTCCAAATTTTCTGCAACGAACGACTGCCATTCCTCCATGTATATATATAGTATTATAAATCAAAAACTCTGTTTAATTTCAACTGATGTAATTGGAGCAAATTTAAATTCACAGTCAAAGTATCCATTGTAATGTAGTCGTATAGATATTTTTGTAAGCTTATTCGAAGTCTCTAGTTTCAGTAAAACATCTGTTTTTCAATTTATCTAGTAGGTTTAATGTTTATTAAAATTAAATGTAGAAGATAAATAAAATTCCCATTAGTCAGAAAAACTCCCATGAAGTGTTACTTTGTTCAGAATCTAAATCATTTTAAAATGTCCTTTGTCGCTCAGTATACATTTTGATATTTCAGAGTGTTTTCGACTTTTAAATTAAAGACACAAATGGCGCCATAAAAAACAAGGAAAAATACAATTCGTTTTTGTTAAAATTTAGCGCACAGTGTATACAACCGCAAATTAAAAATTTCATTAACGCCGTTTACTTTTTAAGTGAATTATATTCCATTTTTTTTTGTGGTACGTCGGCATCGCTCGAATATTCTCATTGTATGTTCATGAGTTTGCGGGAGCGAATTCCAGTGGATATGCAGTTTAATGCGTGCCCAACCAAATAAAATTTCAATTGAAATAAATAAACATTTACGCGAACGCTATGAACGCACACAAGCGCCGGCTTGCAGTTATTTTTAATTAAAAATTTATTTGCTTCCTAGCTGTGCAGTCAGTTTTTTTTTCATTAACTAGCATATGCAATGGACTCTTGGTACTGGACTACTGATATTTAAATTTTCCGTTGAAATTTCAGTTGCAATGTTCCCGAATTAATCAATAATACACACATGAAAATTGTTGCTTAAGTATTAATTACAGGTCTTAATTCTCTGAGCTGTGCTTCTATTGTTAAATATTATATCTGCTCATAACAACTTTTTCATTCAATGCCTTAACACTATTATCGTGGCAGTAGAATTTGAAGCATACAAACACAATATTGTTCAATTGTTTTTACGTTTCGCGTTAGAATTTAATTAATTAAATCAATGTAAAGCACAAACCCGAGAAATGGCAACTTCTAATATATAAGCTACGGACAATTAGCACTTATCTTGTGTAACTAAATTAAAAATAATTAAATTAAAAATTAAAATTAATAAATGTTATTGAATTGTTTTTATTATTTTTATGAGCTTGTAAATATCTAATCCGATATGTTCTCAAGACAATTTCCTGAAAAGTGGCGATAAAAAGCGCAATCCGTTGAATACGCATACATAAGAATTGCTACGACCAGTACGTCGCGATTAAAAAAAAAAAATTTTATATGCACCCCGGAGCAGACCCGGTCTCGGGCGACTGAAACCGCCCCCTGTCCGTTCTTGCCAACGTCCAACGGCCCACCCGGCTTCTGAGGCTGCCTCAGCCCAGGGGTGGGGAGACCCAGTGGTAAGTAAAACAACCTAAAAACGATGGTCAAGGGCGCCACCGAATTTATGCCGCTGGACGTCGCAAACTCGGAAACAATGGTAAAGGCAAGTAGCGTTGGGCAGAAGGCCGGTTCCCCGACCGAGACCCGCCCCACTCTCGAGGATCGAGAAACGAGAAAGAAAATGCGTTGATTCCAACCAAACAAATCCTATTTATTAACACACTCGGTATATGAAATGAAAAATTTTACAATTCTTGAACTGGTGAACTTATATGATTAAGTAAAAAAAAATTAATTAGGAACAATGTGTAATGTAATTAAAATAAATAGATATATTGAATTTACTACAATGCGGCTGATGGCCTTAGTTCGCCCTAAAAAAGAAAAAACCAATACGTATTCCTTTCTTTTTTTGTTGGTTCACAATGTATTTTACAATTTCAACAATTCATTGAAATAAATCAATCTTAATCTAGGAAGTTTTTAATTTAAGTGGGCAAAAATATGTAATGCATTAAACTAAAGTAATCAAATAATATACATGAATAAAGGCAAGTTAATATTGAAAATTTACATTTATTCGTGAAGCGAAGGAAGAAAAGTATTAAGAAAAGACCCAAAAAAAACAGGTCAGGCGACACAGGTTATTTTGTTCGAAAACACCTGGGAATTATTAAAACGGTCTATAAGTTAATTGCAATAATTATAAAAATAAGAAACTGAGAATGACGACAAAAAAACGAGAGCTTATCTGTCGCGTTAGACGGCTACTGTGTCCCTTCTCCCTTCAAGGAAAGCGTCACGTGCGGGAATAATCAGGTGGTTTTTTGTTTTTCCTCGCCCTTCGGTACACCATCTAAATAAAGGAATAAAACAACGAAATAAGCGAAAGAAAAAAAAGTAAACCCAGATACATACCGCAGAAAGCGTCGATGGCGATGTAAATTGATTAGGTGCTGTTTAACGTGCTATTATTTTTCCCTTATCTCATCACTTAAGATCCTCAAATGAGATATCGCATTAGCGATTAATTTCAATATTAATATCAACCAAATCCCTCACGGGGCCTTAATTATACAAATTACATTAAGGCTACATTGATAAATATCGGTGATGAGGGAGAACGTTACCACGTTTTAAGATCGGCAACTAACGACGGAGTGTAGAGAGCGAGTTTCGTACTTTTCCTTTGAAAAAAGGAAGTACTGAGGTACGAGAAAAAAAAGAAAGAAAACTTGAAAGAAATCAAGTATATTGACAAATAACGAATAACGATACCTATACAGGTAGGTTCGTTGGAAATGGAGCAAAATATATTAAAGATATAATAATTTTATTACAAAATAACGCGATGTAGCGGTGAGCGTTACGAACACGTAATAGAATATTAAAAACAGTAAAAATTATTTAGTCGCAATTAAAAGTTATGGAGTAAAGGTGTGATATATCTGTCCAAGATGTATCGTATTTTAAAAGTCAGTTTCCCAAAGTGCAATTGCTCGCAAATTTCAAGACAGATGATACGAGGTTAGTTCGGAAACTACGTGGTCTATCAAAGAAAACGCAAGCTTTTGTGACAAAAAACATTTTATTTTTCCATTGCAGGTGCGTTACTTGATGGAAAAGCACTTTCTTCTCTGTCAAATGAGCCTGTTTCTCTTTGATTTTGTCGTTTAATTATTGCAACAAATTGGCGCAATACTCCCCATTTATGGTTTTCCCCTTTTCTAAGTTGTCAACCAAGATAATTCCATGGTTCCAGGTTTCATCGACGGTAATGAAACGGCGTACAAAGTACTTCTGATTGCGGCGAAAACGTGCCAAAAGGCCGCGAGAAACACTCAAACGATTCAGTTTTTGCTCCGGTATGAGTAACCGCGCCACACAACGCGCCGAATATTTTTTCATTTCCAATTCTTCAGTTAAAATTCTGTGCACACTGTCATTTGAGATACCTACAATGTCTGCTATCTCGCGTACTTTTACTCGACGGTCATCCAAGACGATACAGTGGACTTTTTCAATAATATCTGGAACAGTAACAGTTTTTGGACGTCCACTACGGGGTTCATCATTTGTGCTCATACGACATCGCTAGAATTCGGCCACCTAGTTTTTAGCCATTCAAAACGAAGGATCGGATTCTAATAGTGTTGAATACAGCTCTGCTTTGATTGCGATTGGTGTTAAGCCTTTCAAATGAAAGTACTTTATCACTGCTCTCAACTCAGTTCCATTATTACAAAATCACACGAGTACTTTGGCCTACTGTCAAAAACACACTAATTGACAGATCGCTCTGTACTTATCTTTCATATTTAACCTATTAAAGCATGATTCTACAAAATGGTAAAGAAGATTCTTGCAAATTCGCGCCATCTCTGCGTTAGACCACGTAGTTTCCGAACAATCCTCGTATATAATGCAATTAAGTAATTGTATCTTAAAAAGGATAACACGAGCATATGAAATACAACATCACAGATGGATAATAGAATGGCTGCAAAGCGAAACGCTTACACTACGACAGTTAAAATTCATTTTAATCTTTTCGATATTAGAATTTCAGAAATATTAGTAAAAAGAATTAAGACTCTTAACGAAATAGAACTGTAAGAGCGATTAGCTCCTGGTAAAACAAAAACAAATGAAATAAAACGGTGGAGTTTGCAAAAGATCTTGCTCATTACATTGGAAAGTTATTTTCACGCAAATATGAACTTTTATTGTGTTCTCCACACTCGATTTTTAAGAATATTTTTATATTAACTAAATTAAGCCAGTTCGGATTTCACATGTATATATGAAGTACTCGCCAAAGTCACTCCGGACCTATTTACGTGTGAGCGAGAGGTGCTTGGGGGTGTTGAAATCAAAACTATTAGTGTATATTGTTATACACAATGTTATAATCACATTAAAATATATCTAATAGAATCTATCAAAAGCTAACGCGGAGTTTTAGAGATGTAGCACATAGAACATTAATATTTAGTTTTAGTAACGTTGGTATTTCTGGTACCACACAATTCACTGTGAGAATTTCTACTTCCTCCCACTTAATTGTCAATTTAATCTGCTTATACAAACTGTGTACGAATAGTATATTTGCTGTTAGTCTCGCATAACTATAAATTCATGTTTTATAATTTTGAATGCACCATCCATACGAATTTATCCATATATTGAATATAAAAAACATTCCCCCGGCAATGTCTTTTTTGAAACGAATGAAACCGTGTTTTATCTATTTTAAAAGTTTGTCATTTACATTTTCTTGTCATTTACAATTATTATGTTTAAATTATCTGTATTATAAACTTAATGGTAATTGCATCGCAAAACATGATTTAGCCATCTTTTTTAAGCTCCGGCAGTATTCATGCGCATTAAAAAAAAGCATTTTACTGAGGTTTAGCAAGATGATTTGTATAAGTTGGATCCGATATACAAAATTTACGTTATTTGCTACGACACAGTATGGAACATAATTAAATATGTATCAATGTTAAAAGAGCACTCGAACTCAGCAGAAATATTCGAAAAACAGACAATAATAATAATTCATTCATGAACATCCTCTCAGCTTAACGTAAATTACAGGGTGCATTGGCCATAGAGCGATTTAAGATGAAAATTAAAAAAATTTGTTTGTGGAATTCCCGGCACGGTAAGCCAATAACTTACTGCTCTGTGTTAGGTGTAAGGTTTTGTCGTCTAACTCGCTTTCACAATCTAGGAAAGGTAGATGAAGAAACGGAAGTATTAATAAGCTTTGGTAAAGGAACAGCAAGAATATTTCTAGCACTCAATATAAAAAAGCTATGTATTAAATCGTCACCGTATGTATTTCTATTAGGGAAAGAGAACAGAATTTCTTTCCACTCGTATCAGATATTGGAGGAATCTAAAAAGAGAAGAGTTTTATAATAAGAACGCTAGAGATATATGTATTTACAAGAATGGTATTTACACTAGAGAAAAATTGAGCAATGACATCAACACTATCTTGAGGATTATCAATCTCATTTAGTTTGGTTATGAACTCCAGAAATCAAATTAGTGCCTTGCCGTGATTGCATATAAGATCATAAATAACAAAGATCAGATTTAATTGATTGCTCGGCATGCTTTATATATGCTTTCTAAGATTCGGATATTAGATTGTTGGAGAGAGCCCGAACCCTCCTAAATTAATTATAATGAGTTATGCTATTAGAACGTTTCCATTTTGTATAATGCTGGTGCTTAAGTTTCAGAATTGCTATGATTTCTCTGTTGAACCAAGGAGAATAATTAGAATGAATAGAAGACAAAAACTCAAACTAAGGAACACAAGTATTAAATACGTCATAAATATGTTTGTAAAATTCACTAGTAAGAGATCAACATCATTAAGGAATCATCGAGGAAACTTCATGTACGTTGGTGAATGTAGCTTTATGAAAATTGTAGTGACTCTTAGAAATCACGGAATATTGTGGAAGTGTGAAATGGACAAAAGAATCAATATCCACGCTTAAACGCTAGATGAAATGGATCTCCCGGTACAAGAGGTTAATCCTCACGAGTTACCGTCACAGTAGCATTAATATTGCAAAATATTGGATGAAGTGCACGATTATTGACATTTATTGCAGTATTAAATTGGGTTAAATCAAATAAGTCCGCAAAGATTTTTTAAGGCAGGTATAGCAAGCGCCAAATAAGATGGCGAGTGGTGGGAGTATGTCTGCGCAGCATTAGAAATAGTGGGAAACTTTGTATTTGATTTTACATAAAGTAGCAAGTAAGAGGGTAAGTGGGCGTACATGTTTTTAAAGACGCCTTAAAAACAACTACGGCACATCCCCACCGCTCGCCATATTATTTGGCGCTTGCTATACTTCATTTAAAAATGGGGGGGGGGGGGGGGGGCGTATTCGGAGATATTATTCTTATTAACGAGATATATCTCTAGAACACCAATAAAATATTCTAAGAGTATCTATACGCGTATCAGGCAGGAGATATATCTATATATAAAAAAGACATTGTTCGTATGTGTCCGCTATAGATTAAAAATCTACTTCAAAGATTTATACGCGGTTTTTTGCAAAATGATCCCCGTTGTCCGGAGACGGTTTAAACCTATTGAAGTCCTCGATCCGACCAGTAGAAAGAAAGTCAGGTGCCTAATAATATAATATCAATAGTGGCAGTACTATTATTTAAATGTAGATGGCGCCACTACAGTATTTCTCACATTGACGTAAGAAAAAAAGGTAAGAAATCCCGTCGCGCATGCATAGAAGTAAGCTCTGTTGACAAATTGGATTTACTTTCATTCACCAAAAACATTGTCTATCCAAGAGCATTGCAACGAGCTTAAAATTGAATACAACAGTAATTACAATTTATGTAATCCAAAACAAGAAAATAAAAATGTATATGTGGATATCTAATTTTAACTAAGTACAATAATTGATATCACACTTTCAATTGTGTTCATTAAATCTATACATATATTTATACAGAGAATTTTATGTAACTTGCAATATATGAATGTAGTAACCATAGATACGAAAATACTATGCACTTGCACTGTCCCACATAAAATGCAATATGTAATAGTTATGATCGATATGATATCTTTCATGGTTGTTTTGTCAAATTATTGACAGTAAAGCCTATTTAATTCAATATAGTGTTTTAGGATTAAAACTACATTTCTGATAAATATCGTTTATTGAATTGAATCCCGAAAGATACCATGTCACTAACTGAGTTCTCTCTTCCTTTGTGTATATCATTTAAGATTGATACTAAGCTAATATCGAAATAGAAATACTGCTACTTTTGACTTAACTAATGTCAAATTATATTGATATGTTGCATTTTACGTGGGACAATGTAAGAATGTATTACCTAGTTTCTATGGAAATAAAAAACCTATACATGTTTGTATATTGCATCTTAAGTGAAATTCTCTGTATATACTCAAATCTAGAAATATCAAAGTATTGCTGGGTTCAGCTAGCATTTAATAAAGTAAAGTTAAATTTGAATGAATTGATAGAGCATTCGAAAATTATGCAATCAATTAATGGTAAAGAAAGTACAGAAATATCTAAAACCTGACATGCAACCTTATCAGATAAGGCACTAAGAACGCCAGCACCAGTGGAAGGTTCAACAATTACATTCTTTCCATCAGATCGTGTGACGTTGTAATTAGGAGGAAAATATTTTGTGTCATTAAAAGAATCTTCAAGCCAAGTTTCAGTGATAAGTATTAAGTCATAACTAAAATCGCAAACATTGGGATAAAAAAAACATGAGATTTTGACCATAAATTACAAGAGTGGTGATTATATGATAATTTCAAAATTATTACTACACATATCAAAAACATACATGTATTAAAAAACTTATGGAAACATAAATCAATTTATATTGTTTTTTGTTTCCTAAGTTATTATCTGCAAATATTAAATAATTAGATATTCAAAGAAAATAAAAACAAATATTCCTCCAGAATAATGTGCCGCGGTTCATTACTTTCTTGTTTAATTTTTTTTGTCGTTGACGCTGCTGTAATCCTTAGGCAGAATGCTCAGCTCGGGTTACGGAAATTCCTTTTATTATTTTTATATACCGATAATTCGGATTTGGTCTCTCCAACGCTATTTCGCTATACCCTAATCCGAATTTTATTGTCATTGTATTATTCCGTTGACGGTATAGAAATAGAGTTCCTTGACTGTGCCCGTCCCTACGAAAGCTTCACGTTTTATGATCCATGGAAAAATATAAAACTGATCGTAAAATGTTTAATCCTTTCATTATTATCATCGAAAAGACGTTTGGGTCGTATCGTTACGCTTTCGAAGGATATTGTTCCAACGCTTTTCATAATAAACGTAAATTATTAATTGCGCATTTCTGTTGTCGTTAAAATCTACATTTTAAGACCAGCAGTATGGAAAATGTAGCTGAGAATAAAGGAATACTAAAAAGGCAGTATATTCGTTAATGTAACGTTTATGACAATGATCCATGAATACAAAAGTAACGTACCCTCAAAATCTTTCGTAATGAAAAGTGCGGAAATTGTTTGAAATCGA
The DNA here is from genome assembly GCA_935421215.2 of Melolontha melolontha. Classification (NCBI taxonomy): domain Eukaryota; kingdom Metazoa; phylum Arthropoda; class Insecta; order Coleoptera; family Scarabaeidae; genus Melolontha; species Melolontha melolontha. Next base: position 65,491,673 of record OW285238.1, read on the forward strand.
AAATTAATTAAAGATTCGCTATTTTTATTCTATGGATTATATATTTCAGTTAAATTTTCCTTGTATAAGATGGATTAGGTTAGATTATTTGAGGTCGCTCTAAGACTTATTCCACTGCGATTTTTCCAGATCTATTGTATTTCTGGCTCATTAGAGTATATTTTCTAGCCTTACATTTTTAATTAACTCTAGTAACTTCGAGAGTAGTTATTCTGAATATAGTTTCGCATCAGTATATTAATCTCCCATTTGTAAGAATCGGGTTCTTGTTATGGCTCCGCATTGACAATATAATAATCTACAATAATCGCTGCTCTCTTTTCCGCTTAACAGAATCTACATTAGGTCATATTATTCGTGTTTCTTGAGCTTACAATACTTAGCTTGCCCCATTGATAGGTCCACTAGCATCCTAAAGGATATGGTTGAACGATGGATCCTTTCAGTATGTCCATCGCAAATTTGGGCGAGTGTCTTCTAAGTTCTAACTGTCTTGTCTGTCTGATTTGGGGAGTTCTTCCGCCTTTCCTGACATGTATTTCCAGCAAACTGTTCCATGACGCAGTAAGGCTCCAATCTTATGAAAAACTTAAACGAAGCTTGTTGAGCCAATTCGTTCGCTTTCTCAATAGCTTTGTAGATTCTATACCATAGGACTCAAGCTAATGTCATTTTCTTACGACTACTGAGCTCGTTCAGAAGACACACATAATCTCATGCAAATTTACATTTTATCTGTACAGAATCAAATGCCTAGATGACGGTTGTACGATTTGCCTCAATGTGTAAGATTTAGTTTGATAGCTTTCCATTACTTAAAACAATAATAGTTTTGAGTAATGGAAAGCTACCAAACTAAATCTTATACATTGAGTTTGTTAAGTAAAGAAACTTATAGCATTCTTATTTGCACATTATTGCAAGCTATTAATTAAGCTATGCAATCAATTTATAAAGCGATTTTATTGAAATATAAAAATTATGTTTTTATATTAGAGTTCTATCATAGTTAGATCTAAAATTTAGAGCACTGGTCATCTATATTAATCTTTCTTTCATCTGCTACTATTAGTACAAGTATATCCAGCAAAACAATGTATAGTTGTTAAGTCCATCATGATTTATATTCAGCTTACCTTATTACAACCCATTTTGGAAAACGTCCAGGGTCTAGACAATAGGTAAGAAGCTGTTTGAAGTGATTCGAAAAAGACAAAGACGGTTTCATCGATTGAGAAGATAATGGCTACTGTTTTTTTGGATGCACGTTGTGTGGTACTAGTTGACTATCTTGAGAAAGGGGAAATCACCCGTGTAGAGCAATGGTTCCCAACCGGTGGTCCACAGACTACAGGTGATTCCTGAGAGCCTCGGGAGTGGTCCGCGGGAGGGTCCTGCAGCACACCATTAAATTGAGATTTCGAAAGCAATATGTACGAGTATTTAACAAGATAGTGTGAATACATCCGTGTCGATGACTGTCATCTGTTGAATTAATAATTTTCTCAACTTTTGTTTATACAGGGTGCGGCAAAACTCCCTCTCTAATGTATAGGTTGAATAAAGATAGTGTGAATACATCCGTGTCGATGACTGTCATCTGTTGAATTAATTATTTTCTCAACTTTTGTTTATACAGGGTGCGGCAAAACTCCCTCTCTAATGTAAAGGTTGAATAAAAAACAGATGTTACAAAGTAAAGAAACTGTATTAACATGAATGGAATCTACAGAATGGGAAGTTACGTTACATGTTTTACAAGTTTCATTTTTTGAACAGTATATCGCTCAAGTGATTTTCTTCGTTATCAATGGACTGCCGAATGCGAGTTCGGAAGTTCATTACTCTAACCAAGATTTCTTGGGAGATACGAGCAATCTCTTCTTGTATCGCATGTCGCAGCCCTAAGAAACCCCCATAGAAGAAAGTCAGAGGGAGAAAGTTCTGGAGATCGTACTGACCAGGGGATGTTACCACGCAAAGACATCAAGAGTCCTGGAAACAGCTATCTCAGCTTCTGTAGAGATCTCCTGCTTCTGTGAGGAGTGACCCCGTCCTGCTGAAATCCCACATCCTGTTGAATCTGAAGCGCATTGAGTCTTGGTGCCATAAAAGTCTGAATCATTTGAACGTATCGATCAAAAAAGTCGGGGCTAATAGTAACACGTTCATTATACAGAGGCATTTCATGGAGTTTCCGAGGGTTTTTTGCACTCCAATAACGAAAGTTTTGTTTATTAACACATCCCGATTTGTGAAAATGTGCCTCATCTAGGCCTCTAGGTGTAAAATTTGACGCACACTCCGATCAGACAGCTGAAGAGCTGTCTGCTCGGAGCATGTTTGCAAGCTGACCGCTTTGGAGACTGCTGAATCGAACGTCTAGCTGCTTTAATGTTTTCTGGAGGGCGAGCGCTAGGTGGCCTTCCTCCTCTCCTTTTTAACACAGAACCACTTGCTCTAAAGTTCAATACCTATAATGTTATGCTTTTTCGGTCTGGAACTGCCGCACTAGGGGCAAGTTGGAAGCGTGTGCGGAAAGCACGCTGGACAGCGACAACGGAATTACCGTTTGTGAAAAATGCTTTCATAGCGAAAGCGCGTTGCTCACCCATCCACGGCATGGTGGCTACTGAACACTGGCGGTAAACAAGACTTCCCCCTCTCCAGCGTCCTTCCCAATCGGTACCCCTCCCTAGAGTTAATACTCACCGTTCTACACGGGGAAGGAGTTTGCCGCACCCTGTTTGTGGTAAATGAAATGTCATTTAAAATTCGAAGTATTCTCACAACCACAGGTCTATAACACTTTCGAGCAGAATCGACACACCTCCGTATTGTTTTTATTTTTTTTGTAAAGTATTTTACTTTTTTTAACTTTAACTTTAACTTTTTTACTTATTTAAGAGTTCACTCCTACGAGGTTTTACGAAAAAAACAGTTACACTTGCTACGTCCTGGCGAGTAACACGTCGGGCGTGTGCGGGAGTGGGGAGAAGAGCATGTGACGCACGTATTTTTTGGCTTGCGCGGCTGTGTCAGTGATTCTGTTTCGCTATTTAGTGATCCGACGGTTTCAGTAGTTTTATTGACCATAAGTACTCAATATTCATATTAATTTTTGACTTATGTAATAATGATTGAAATTAATTACAATTGTTATGAAAAAGAAAATATAGTTTTTGTTTGTTACGCTTATACTCAATTGCGCTTTTGTGTTATTTTCAGAAAATGGCGGCAAAGAGAAAATACGACAATGGATACATTAAATTCGGATTTACTTCAAATGAAGGTAATGGGCAAATAAAACCACTGTGCACAACCGTTTTCGCGAATGATGCTTTGAAGCCAGCAAACTTAAAACGCCACTTAGAAACGGTCCACCTTAATTGCTCTGACCGACCACCAGAATTATTTGAAGGAAAATTAGAGAATCTGAAGAAAATGAAACTCGGGCCTAGTGGTACAAGATTTGTGTCATCGAGAAAAACACTAGTCGCGTCGCTTGAGATCTCAAAATTGATTGTGCAATCAAAAAAGCCACACACCATAGGAAAAACTCTCGTGAAACCTTGTTTGATCAAAGCGGTCAAAGAAGTTTTAGGGTTGGAAGCCAAAAAGAAATCAAGAAATATATCTATCGGACAGCATAATAAAATATTGAATTGAACTAGTGTCAAATGATATCGAGAAGCAACTTGTTTCAAGAATGACCATGCTCACTCTGCAATGCGATGAATCGACAGACATTTCTAATTGTTGTCAATTACTCGTGTTTGTCCGTTTTTTAGACGACGACAACATGATCACACAGGAATTATTGATTTCGTGAGAACTGGAAACATCAAAAGGTATCGACGCTATGAACATAATAACGGAATATTTTTAGAAGCATAACATTATGTGGGAAAAGCTCTTCGGTTTCTGTGCAGATGGCGCTTCACACCATTTTAGGATCACGCTTAGGTCTAGCGACATTAATAAAACAGAAGAATCCTTCTGCATTAACAACGCATTGTACCATACATCCCCAGGCGTTAGTTTCCAAGACTCTTCCTGAATGCCTTAATAATGCAATGCAATTGGCCATAAATATCAAAAGCAGCGCCTTAAATACACGGCTTCTTAGAAAACTGTGCAGTGAAATCGACTCCAACCACAAGGCGCTTTTTTTTCACAATGAAGTTGGTTGGCTGTCAGAAGGTAACATGCTGTTTCTAGCCGAGAAAAAAATAAAAGGTTTACTAGAGCAGTTTTCTGATCTGAAATTTTAGATGCAATAGGTTTATTTTGTGGATATTTTCACACACTTTAATAAGCTAAAGTTGCAATTGCAACACAAAGAAGAAAGAGGATTGCAAACATATTTATTTTTTAAGATAAATTTCGTGCCTTTATTTGTAAATTTCAATTAGTGGACGAAAACAATTACTTTGCGTTTGCAACATTAAAAACACTCGTAGGTGATAAAAACTATGACATGATCAGTGCGAACATACAAGAAAATATCAAAAGTCATCTATAAATTCTGGCTGAAAAATTAAATCGTTACTTCCCGGAATATAACCAAACTGATTCTAAACTTGGCCAAAAACTGATTCGTAACGCTTTTGGTACTAATGTTGGAGACGTTGCAGAAGAAATCCAAGAAGAGCTCATTGAATTTCAGAATGATAGAAACTGCAAGGACACGTTTGGATTTGAATCTCTTGAGGAGTTTTGGTGTTAAAAAGAAATTTCTTATACTAAAATTCGAGCAATCGCCTTGCGCTATCTTATGCCCTTCTCCATAGTTTACTCTTTTGTGAAAAAGGGTTTTCTACCTTGCTGGTAATTAAAAACAAGTCCAGGAATCGATTGAAAGTAATTGACGATACGCAACCTCAAAAATCACATTGACGTAAACCAAATATAATTCTCTATTAAAAGTGATATTTTTTATATTATAATAGTATCTACTCTTACTATTAAGTTTAACGAATAAGTTAAAAGTTTTGATCAAGTTTATTTTGAGATTAACACGGCTTATTATTCTAGAACCTTGTGGTCTCTGCTAACAAAACAATTAAAGTGATCCTTGGTCGAAAAAAAGTTGTGAACCACTGATGTAGAGAACTATGCAGCGTTACTGCACAAGTTGAATACTCAAATTTAAAGCAAGCGACGAAGTTTCATCAGGACAATGCACTAGATTGTTCATTATACAACCAACAATTTTTTATCTTCGTTAGGATATTATTACCTAACCACGCACTTTATTCGCCGAATTTAGTCTCCAGAGACTTCCCTTTGTACCCCAATTTGAAAAATGACTGGCTGGAAAGATATTGAACTTAAACCGTGAAATAATTTGTGAGATCGCTGTCTGTTTTGAGCGCCTCCAACAATATGACTATGGGAAACATATAAAGAAGCTGGTGCTCCGCTAGACTAGGTGTAAAGTTGGATGGGACTATGTAGAAGAATAAATACTTAGGAAATAAAACTATGTTTCTTTGGTCAGACCGAGAACATTTAACTTCAGCTTCGTATCTCCAGGGAAAAAATAAGGAAAAAGTTTTGAAAACTGTTCTAATGTAAAAGTTTATGTATTGTGATACAATTTTTTTTAAGAAAACATAATAAAATTTTCAGAATGAAATATTGTGTTCAGCAAGTCTGCAAATTTAATCAATCGATATAAGCTGCTTTAATAATAAAATTTCTAATCTCTCTTTCCTTGTATTTATAAGTTTATTTTAGGACTCACTTAATTCATATAAATTTCAAAAAAGAATATTTTAAAAGTAAAATTTTCAATTATTTTTAATTACTTTAATTTTATATTAAGCAAGTATGTAATTTAATATTCTATTCTAAAATTGAATTTTCTTTGGTAATAACCCCATCATATTCGCTCGGATTTCGTTAATTGCCTAACTTCTAATAATCCTAATCGTAAATGATTTCTACAGGTCGTTTCCTCGTAATTAGAAAGATTGTTGGTAGGTGGAGTTACTACGGAGCGTAGTGGGAATGAGAGTAAAACTGGAATTGACCCTATTTCCGCTCGTCCCGATGACGATCATATCCGGTCTGTGATGTGTAACGATGGCGGAAAAGTAAAGAACGTTTTGCAGGTTGTCGACGAAATAACTACTCCTCTAGTGCTGCCGCTGTACGTCTAATGATCTATTAGGAGTTTGTGGATGACAGGGATCTGATGCAGGGCATCAGCAGATAACATGCGAGGGCGCTCTGGAGACTCTGTTTCTGCCCTGAATGAAAAGCGCTGGCTTTCTTGTCGTTGCTGTTTTTTTATGCTTTCTCTCTCTCTTCTCGGTGAGTTTCATATTTCTGCCACAATAAAAACATCTTCATGGTTTGCTGGCGCAGACATTTACGATTTGGGATTTATTGACATTAAGATGGTTAAAATTGAAAGAGCTTAACTGCTTCTGACGTTAATTATCTTTTAATGAATCATATTTATTAAGTTCTTCAGTCTATTAGGCATATACACAGTTATTCAGAAGAAAGATGCGTTTTAAATTCGCCATCTTTAAGATATATATAGAATTAAATTATTGTAATACAATTTAATTTATTTGTGTTAAATATGCATTTCTTTTTCTTCAATGCAGTCATTATAGAGACGAAGAAATTAAAAATTAGACCAAAATTTAGTTTATTTAATAAAAGTTAAGCATACAAAAAAGGTTTAAGTATATCAATACGTTAAGCACGTATTACGCATTTGTTACAAATGAAACAGACATGCAGTATACACATCTGTAACTGTACACATGGACAATACACCTCGTATTTTCCAGCTTTTACTTCTGCTTAAGACACGTGTTTCTGCCATCTACTATTAGGCGTCATCAGTTAAGCTAGTGAAGTAAATAAAGCTTAAATCGCCTATAATGCATAGCAAATTTTGTCCTATCTGGAAGCACCATATAATATAGTGACATCTGACGGACGAAAGAGACTATGCCGAAAATGGCAAACCTTCCCTTGACCGGCTATGCCGGTACAGCCGGTATGCCATTTTCGGCATAGTCTCTTTCGTCCGTCAGATGTCACTATGATATATGGTGACAAAAAAAAATAAAAAACGGTTCTTTTTAATAGAAACAAAACATTAATTCTTTTATTTTTTTTTTCCTCGAAAACGGTTCATTTTATCGACAATGAACAAGAGTACCTTTTCTTTAGCTTAATGTTCAAGGTATCCAAATTTGCTTTTTTTAACTCCTTATCATACAGGGTGTTAAAAATGTAAGCATTAAAATGTACAACCTTGACAAAGGCATCATTGCCGAAACATGTAGGGTTGTTTTAAATATATATACTTTGAAGTAATCAACCAGACCTTTAATCGCCGACTTATTAAGTTTACCTTATCATACCAAGGTCACGAAAATATTATATTTATATATATATATATATATATATATATATATATATTTATTTATTTAATTGTATTTAGAATGAAGGAAGTAAAATTCAAAGATATCAATAGCAAAATGGGTTTGAATAACAAAAAAAAAGGTTTTCAATAATATGTACAATTAGATCAATTTTTTTTTTCTTGGTACTGCTGCTGTAAAATTAACATTTTTAAGTTGTACTCTTTCCCCGCCCGTTCATTTTGAGCATTGATTGCTTCTAATCGCTTGATTTTTATCTCTAATTCTTTCTCTTTAATTTGTAATTCTTTATTTTTGATTTCTAGTTCATTTTCAAACACTAATTTTTGCATATCAACCACAAGTAATCGTTTATCTGCTACTCCTGCATATTTGTCTTTTAGATCCTCCCTTCCGTATTTTTGTAGCTTCAATTTTGCAGACACGGGTTTCTTTAATCTTGCTGGTGTCAATTGCTTCCATGTTGTTTCCGAAGCGTTCCCTATAAAATATAATTTATTCAATATTTGTATCTTATTATATTGCATATAAGTGAAGTACAGTAAGTTTTGATACGTGTATCTGTTCGAAACTAATATTTCTAATAACTTTTCTTCATGTCTGTATATGGAACCATGTTCGGTTCACCACCAGCAGTTTTCCACAGTTCGTATTATTTCCTTCTTCTTTAGAGATCTTTTTAATCCCTCGTATTTGATTTTTAACATTTTTACACTTCTATTAGTCATTAGTTGACAATTAATTTTTTTTGTTATTTCTGACCACGCATCCTCCTTTTGTTTCCATGTTGTACTGTTCGCTTTTTTGCATTCGATTATATTCTTGAACTTTAAAACCAGGTCACCTAACATTCTTGATTCTTCGATAAAGAAATTTGCCGATCTATCGCATTTCTTACTTTCCATTTTCTCTGAAATTAAACAAGCTTTAACGATAAAATGCAAACAATAGCCTTGGAATAAGGTCATAATTTAGGTAATAATGGTAGGTAATAATAATATAACATACCTTTTTTATATTAAAATATTTATTTTATATTAATACTGTTTCTGTAAGAAGTAAAAAACGGACAACACGTGATAAGACGCAACAAACGCTTGAGATTTAAGGTTATATTTGATGATTCATTTGTCATTCCGGCAACTTAAATTTCAAAGTACCGAAAGCTGTAAATCTTTCTCTATTTCATGGGTTAGTGGTATGTTACATCTATCTGTATTTTCTGCTAAACATACTAACTACTGTTGTAAAAACATTTAGTTCTTTCCAGTAATTAACCGACCTTTAAAATTTTATGAATAAACGGAAAAATAGTAAATGTGCCAAGTAAATTTAATTGTCAAGTAACTAACAGATACTTTACTGGAAGATGAATAAACCGGGCCATGGTAAAATGAAGTATAATTTTCAAACAATATACAATGTATTTACTAGATAGAAAAGGTCACGAAACTAATATTTTACATAGTATGAAGCCTTTATTTGAAAAGCGTGTTTTCACTGTTACGTATACAACTTCAAATACACTTTTCCATAACTTGATTTGAACAGTCGAGAGGCAATTAAAAAAAATCCCTTAAAAGCAAACGTGTACAGGTGAAAATTTGACCTGTTATTTTACCTGCGTAAAGTTGGGAACGTCTTTGGAGCACGTAGTAGTGTTAAAGTTTCTTTTTTTATTGTAACAGAAGAAGTTCTAAGTCAGCCAATCGATAAAATTTATCGTTACATATTTTTGTTGGCAAATAATCCAGACGTAGGGTATCATGAAACTATTGATAGTAATCAATATATTGTTTCAAACAAGAAGTGATACAATTTGTTAGTTTGCTCATTGATTGCGGAATTGTATTCTCTGGCGTTGAGGTTTGTGGCTTTTGGTCTTGTGATGGCCTTTTCTCGTTAATCGAACATTGATTAATTGGAATGCTATTACCGAGTTTGGAATTTTGCTTGGTCGGTATTCAAACATTTGAATAATTATGTGTTTGAAATTTAGATTCTCGAATAATGACATTGTGAAAAGTAAAGTTTCTAAATTAAATAATACCTGAAAAATGCAAATTATTTTTTGTTTCCTAATTAATTCCTTGTTATTTTTATTGTATTATTATTTATTCTAATTTTCACACAAGATGAAATCTTTGTAAATCCATAATCTCGGTTTTTTTGTAAATAAGAAACTAAGGAAATGAAAAATATCGTTAATGTTTTACGTACTATTTGTAAGCCAAGCTTTAAAAGTCATTACATCAGCACAATCATCCATATTGAAAAAATAAAATAAAGAAACAGAAGCCGTTTGGTGAATAATTAACATGAAAAATGAAAAAAAATTGACGGAACTAATAATTTCATTGATGAACTTAAGAAACATTAATGAACATTTTGTAAGTGCAGGTGAACACGCAATCAATAATGTCCAGAACGGAACAATATTAATGCCAGTTCTTTCTTGATGGCATCGAATGTTATCGCATGCCTATCTATTTTTAAATTCAATTTTTGTCTCAGAGTCATAACCATACACCCAGCTTTCATCTCCAGTTATAGTTTTTCCAATAAAGTCCGGATCTGCATCAAGACGATCCTTCAATTCCGTGCAAACTGACACGATATCCCTGGGAATAAATTTCACATTTACTGGTCTGATTTGAAAATTATTATCGGTTAAAATAGTTTTCGCAGACTCGTACGAGATGTCAACCGACTTATTTTCGCTTTTAAATCCCTCATACCACTTCTAAACACTCTTCAGAGTCACCAAATTATCGCCATATACTGAGTTTAACATTTTATGGGCTTCTTTGTCATTTTCTTGCAACTTAAACCAAAACTTAACGTTAACCCATTGCTCGAAATCCATGTTGCGCAACAGGCACGGTAGTATACACGACTTCACTCTTTTGGCTTTGAACGCCGACTGACAAGTCACAACTTGTTCTAACGTGGCATTGACTGTCTCCACAAATCAGGCTATCGAATTTTTTATTTCAAATAAATGTAGCGTCAGCAGTTGCTGCTATAAAAATTTATTTACCGTATTTTTTGGTCACACCTCGTATATGTACTACAAATACATATTTACCAAAACCAGTCAGGTTAGAAATTTTTAATTTAGTGAGTACCTTTGAATATTTATGTACATAATAGCCTATTTCTACAATAATGCAAATCGCCAAAATCTGGCGAAAACTTCATTGTCTATTTTACTGATTTTGAAAAAAATGTAGAAATTATTAAGGTTAGGTTTCCGAATTCTGGAATATTTTAACAAGTACACAACTTGATACGATTATTATAAAACCTTTTTGAGGCATCGGATGAGAAACAGCGTTTAGGGCGGCTTATATGTGGTCAAGGTAAGGTCAAACGTTTCATATGTAAATAAAACTATAGTTTCGAAGTTAGCATGTTGTGGTAATCACAATACAATTGTTAGTCAAACAGAATACGATATTAGTCAAATAGACTATCCTAAAAGTAACATAAACCATTATATGTTGTATAAAAAACGATGTATATTCGATATTTGTCGAAGAAAATTATTAATATCGAACCAATTAGTATTGTTTGCTATAAATACTTAACACGATGCTGTAATTAAATAAATATATTTTTAACTCTTACAATTCTTACGCCGTTTGGTAAATCAGAGGCGACATATATGTTGACAGCAGAAAATACGGCTCTGTACTCAGAGTAACAATATTGCAATTGATCTAGTGAAGCAGACATTACCATGGTCGGTTGTTAGATGGGTGACCAGTAAAGAAATTGTTACTACGGCTCGGCTTATTCAGCTGAAAGATAAAAGATACAGAATAAAGAAAGAAAAACTATTTATAGTGTTTCGTTTGTACTCTGTTTTGTGTTATATAGCATTTTAACAGGTGGTACATCTTTTGTATCGGTGAATATGTAAAAATTGTAGACAATACATTTTGTGTATTAAATTATAGTGACCGCTGCGGTCGATTTATGAGTCCGAACATACATATTGGTTTGACACACGTTATAGCGTGCGTCTTTTAAATATTTATTTGGAAATTCACAAATAAGTTTAATAAAATATGTATGTGCCATTTTTTTCAATGACATATCATCTTTGTGGTAGCTGAAGAATTTTTTTTTTAATTTTCTAAGCTTTGTCAAGAGTTTAAATCTGGTATGTAAAGAGTTCTGCAAAGTTCTAAATAAGTTATAGTGCAATGGTGTTAAGTGCAAACTATATGGTGAACGAGCTAAACGAATTCAGCCAAATTACTATAATTTTTGCATCTTGGCCGAGATATCGTCATGGTTATGTTTTCTTCATCTTTCACAACAAAGAAGTGACAGTTTCTTAAGTATATCATAACAAATGATGAAAAATGGGTGGGATCATGTATATATATATATATATATATATATATATATATATATATACATACAGTAGTACCCCGTTATCCGCTGACTCCGTATCCGCGGTTTCAGTCATCCACGATTTACCTATGATGAGCAGAAAACGCGTTATATCAATAAATATAAAAGTTAGGAGCATTTGTCGATATATCGTCGTATATATGACTCATCCCCTGAATTCGGCGCTCTCTTATGATAAGTTAAACAAGTTGGAACGTGCTTAAGGTGCCACTCGCTTTTACTTGTACACGCTCCTGTTAACTATGAGTTTAGTACTATTCGAATTGTCGGACAAGACAGTGCTTGCAATAGTTTTTAAATAAAGCAAGTAAATTTGAAAATCATTTTAAAATGGTTTCTAAACCAAAAGAAAACGTGAAATGCTCACTATTAGTGAAAAAATAAAAATCATTAATATGATTGAAAAAATCTATTGCAACTGTTGCTAAAATATACAATAAAAACGAATCTTCGATACGAGAAGTGTTAAAAAACAAAGATAAGATTCGAGCTAGTTTTTCTAGTGCACCCCAAACTGCAAAAGTTGCAACCACAATACGTAATAAAGTGTTACTTAAGGTAGAAAATGCCTTAAATTTATGGGTGGAAGATATGACAAGAAAACATATTCCTATCGATGGCAAAGTGCTACAACAAAAGGCGTTGGTTTTATATGAAGATATGCAGACCCAAGATTATACTGAATAGGAAGGAAAATCAGCAAGTAGGGGGGTGGCTGCTTAGATTTAAAGCTCGGTTTAATCTAAAAAATATAAAAATGACAGGAGAATCTGCGTCGGCTGATCATGTAGCTGCTGCCCTGTTTCCAGAAAAATTTAAACAAATTATTGCAGAAAAGAATTATCATCCTAAGCAAGTTTTTAACTGCGATGAGACTGGTCTTATGTGGAAAAAAATGCCTCAACGGACTTATATTCATAAGACTGCAAAAGACGGCAAAAAACTAGGCACAGAAGATAAAACTGTTGAAGTGCTTTTTTTACCACCTAACACGACCTCATTGCTTCAGCCCCTTGATCAAGGTGTCATTAGATGCTTTAAAGCCATATATATTCGACAGGTTTTCGAAATGCTGTATACAATGGCTAACGAATGCTCTGATATCGGGCTCATGGAATGCTGGAAGTCATTTACAATTGCTGACGCAATTCTATTTATCAAAGGAGCGATGGAGGAATTAAAGTCAGAAACGATAATAGCATGTTGGAAAAATCTGTGGAATGACATCGTTCTTAGTTCTGAAGACACACATGGTATTAATTCACATCTAACAACGATATTTAACATAGCACAGAATATAGATGGAGAAGGATTTAACGATATAACCCAAGAGGAACTCAGTGATTACATAAACGAAGAGGATCAAGTATTCACCAACGAGGAATTGGAAGACCTTGTGAAATCTTCTCCAGAAGCGAGTGACGATGAGGATGAGGGTCAACAAGAACCGCCAGCATGGGCGCTTGAAAAATTTTCAGCGATATTTCGAACTGCTCAAACATTAAAAGAACAGATAGTAGAATATGATCCAATAATGGAACGCAGTATAAAAATTACTCGCACTATAACAGAAGCCTTGAAACCTTTGGAGGATTTGTTTATTGAAATGAAAAGACAAAAACGACAACTACCAATAACAATGTTCTTTGAAAAAGTCGACAAAACTATCGACAATGCACAGCCATCAACATCGTTTGCTTCGGATATAAGTAAACAATCGACTGCTAACTTGGACTTGGAGGAAGATGAATGAATATGTAGCTCACGATGATAAAGTTTTTCTTGTTGTATATTTTCTTGTTGTGTATGTAAATATGTACTATATGTATAGCAAACGCCAATTAAGTTGGCGCGAGTAGGGGGCGCGCAGAAACCGTTTTTAAAAACGTACACCCCCACTACTCAAGTAATTGTCAGAATACATTTGTCAGTGACGTTTGACGGAACATAATGTCTTTGCTAGGGGATCATAAAGTGATACACGCTCAGAGGTTAGAATTATCTGACATTAAACCAAATACAAATCTCCCCACTACTTCTAATCCTGCGCGAACTTACCCCACCTCGCGCCAACTTAATTGGCGTTTGCTTTACATATGTATGAACTTATATATTTATTAAACTTAAATTCTATTTGTGCCACAGCACAAGAATATTTATTTATTTATTGTTTATTTATTTTAAATAAATATGATATAACTTATTTTTTCTTGTTTCATTGTTTTAACTTTGCTTCATATTTCATATTGTACTCGAAAATAAAGCGTTCGCTACTATCCGCGGAAGACCACAGAACCAAACCCCCGCGGATATGGGGGTACTACTGTATATATATATATATATATATATATATATATATATATATATAATATATATATGGTAAACCTAATCAGTAGGCGATTAAAGGTCTGTACATTACTTCAAAATATATGTATTTAAAAAACTCTACATGTTTCGGCTGTATACGCCTTTTTCAAGAGAATACAAAATATGAATGACAGGATATAAATGTCGAGTAATTAAGTTGCTATGGTTTAAATTATTCAAAGATACATTCTAGTAATAATAATAAATCATGCCTTAGTATTCCAAAAAATAGATAACAAGGTGTGAAAATATGTGTTGTTTGCTGCTAGCAATTTGTGTCTCCTTGTTATCTATTTTTTGGAATACTAAGGCATGATTTATTATTATTACTAGAATGTATCTTTGAATAATTTAAACCATAGCAACTTAATTACTTGACATTTATATCCTGTCATTCATATTTTGTATTTTCTTGAAAAAGGCGTATACAGCCGAAACATGTAGAGTTTTTTAAATACATATATTTTGAAGTAATGTACAGACCTTTAATCGCCTACTGATTAGGTTTACCATATCATACCAAGGTCACGAAGTTATTATATATATATATATATATATATATATATATATATATATATATATATGGTAAATTCAATCAGTCGGCGATTAAAGGTCTGGTTTACTTCAAAGTATATATATTTAATCGCCGACTGATTGAATTTACCATATCATACCAAGGTCACGAAAATATTATATATATATATATAACAATGTTCAACGCAAAGTGGATGACTAGGAGATCAATCTTCAGAACCGACTCCTAAAACAAAGCGGGGGTGAAATTATCATAATATTTATTTTTAAACTGTAATGCAATACTTAACGCAAATTTATACGTTCAGCTACTAGAGCGTGCGCTAGAAAGTTTGATAAAGAAGGACCAAGCACTTGTCAAAGGAAAAATGTATGAAAACGCAATAAATATCACATACACCAAGAGTAACGCAGAAAAATACTTTGTTGGGGAAAAGTTTCTCTAATGACACACAGGTTTGATAGATTGTCAAAAGTTTTTTGCATCAAAGCCAGCTGAATTTTACAACAAAGGCATTAACAAGCTAACTGAAAGTTAGCAACAAATGATTGCAAATAACGGCGAATGTTATAGATTGTGACATAATTAGAGAGGTTCATTCGAGTAACATCGCACCAGCGGCTCGTCCTCGTGTGTATATATATTTTGTCAGTCGCCGCCGGACAACATTGAGCGCACTTCGCTCCTTATATAAATAAATAATAAGGTGTAAATTTATAAAAAGTGATGGAACACTTTAAACGTTTTTCATGAAGTCACAAACTGAGTAAAATTGAAAAATATATGAAAACCACGTCTGTCCCGAAACGTGCAGATATCGATATTTCACTGTCATTACAGATCATCAGTACAGATTGTGGAACCAACGCAACAAATTAAGCGACAATTGCATGCGAGATGAGATTTAAATAATTATCAATTTTCACATGCAATTAGTTCCACGGGTAAAATTGGTTAAATATTTGCAATATCAGATATATTTCCACAGTAATTTCTTCAAACCGAGTGCGTTGCGGAGAAAAAGAAACTGTGCTAATATGTCGAAAACGAGTGTTCTATATCTACTGATGGTATATATGCATAATTCAAATAATCTTTAAAACAAATCTGAATCTTTCTCTAAAACACTTTTAAACTTCTCTAGAGCACAAACATTTTTTGTGTCTTCTACCGCGCATAACTGTACGTGAACATGTTGCAGTATTTGCAAAGATTTTAACGCTGAATGATTTTCTAATTTTTCTATTGGCTCCACTAAACCGATGTAATTATTCTAAATAGTCTTAAGTCTGTTTTAACCTGACTATCTGAATATCTTGAAATTTTGACTAGCTTTCCTTGATAGCTGCAGTTTCTTTGGATTCGAATTTAAAAACCACGTTCTTAATATTATCAGAATATTTATTATAGTAAAGCGCTCCCTGTAACCATGCTCTGCACGTGTAAGAATCGGCTGTGTTGATTCAGGAATATCGGGACACAGTCTGCGAAATTGACAACACGTTTTGGGGATTCGAGAAACGCAGCATTTGCATTTGCAATTTTGCATCTACATCTGGATAACATCTACGAATAGTTTCTGCCACCAGAGGTGAAACATGTATTCTACGCGTAATATATAACAAATTAGATGCGTCACCATTACTCACAAACATTAGCATTTGGTTTGTTGAAAGTTCAAACTTATCCAATTTATTTACAACTAACTCTGAAATTATTTCGGCAGTACGTTGTTGTACTCTTCTGCAAGCAGGTAAAATTGAAGGTGGCGTTTGATGATTGTATGTACCATAACATAACATTAACAACCGAATTTTTTTAATAATTTGTTTCGTCCATAGATAATCACAGTTTCTTATTTTTCAATTCGGATTTAATCATATGTTCAGAGGGATGGTGGATATGTTTTCCGGCTAGGTAATGTTTCTTTACCGTAGTGCTTCCAAAATGAACGAAATGATTCGTTGTCTACTAACTTAAACGGTACATTTCACAATATGAAACTGACACATAAATGAAACAAAAATATCTCGCCAATTTTTGCGATTATGCATTACACTATTTACGTATCTTTTGCAGTGAAATTTCCTTGAACATATTAGTGGTATATCACACACTTTACACTTTATTATACTGTACATTGTACATTGACTCCGAAAGTCCCTTAATTAATTTATGAGCTACATCGTGAAACGGTCTTTTTTTGGCTATTTGTGACATTATAAAATTATTATTTATCATCGTAAACCAACGAAGTGCACTTAACGGTATTCGGACGACGACTGACAAAATATATATACGCGCTAGGACGAGCCGCCGGTGGAATGTGAACCCGTTTAGGCATAATTGTTTATTTTATTCGTAAAGTCCTTTTACTGAAACGGAAATTATTTATAACTGAACCTGATGTTTTTAATTGTTTTTATTTCTTTAAAGAATATATTTTCTAATGTAAAAGAATTCACCCTCCGAATTGGTGAAGAGTTATCCGACTGGTAATTTCGTGAACATCTTTTCAAAGGTTGTACCTTAGCCAAAAATGCCATGTTTAGCACTATTTGTCTTTTTGAGATTGTTCTACTGAAGATGGCAACTAAGTTACCGAAATACGGTTTTGGAGTTTATTGATTTATATTGCAGTTAGGGACTTTATATTGTTTATTTCTGATTAAAAAAATTCACCATCTTAAACATATCCATATATGCATTTTATTTTTTGAGCTGTAAGGCTAATAAAGAAATCAATGTAATATTTTAAGTAATTTGTAGGTAGTTGATATCTTACTGTAGGATTATTTGCATAGCGTTAACTATAAACTTCTTACCTGTAGTTTTAATGCAGTCGTAGACACGCTAAATGTACACTTAAACTAACGCAAGTACTTTTTGTGATTAAAACAGTTAAGGATTAATTTGATAAATTCAATGTCCAAACAAATTACTCTTTATTTCTAAAGAAACTTTTGTTAGTCTACTTTTCGAAGAAAATCATCCAATAAGGCTAAATGGAAAGAACTAAATACACATGAAAGCAATATGCAACAGCTACAAAACGAATACTCACCTCTACTTTAATAAAACAAAAAGGAAATAGGAACAAATTCCATTACTCTAATTCGATTAGTTAGGTGGAATTGTGACTTGTTATTTTACCTGAGTGAAATTGAAAGTGTCTTTGGAACCCAATTCTGCCTTTTTTTCATCGTAACGTGAAAGTTTTTGTGTTTTTGTGGTAGTCGTGTGTGAAAACTTATCGTTTCACGTTCTGTATAAAATTGTAGAAACTTGAAATAATAGGAGTAGAAGTAATGCAATTTGTTAATAATTGATTCCAGAATTGTATTCCCTATTTGTGGTCCTTTCATGCTAATCGGCTAAGTTAATTTGAATACTATTATTGAATTCGGAATTTGGCACCAGTGGTGAAACATTTGCACAACATTGTATTTTAAATTTAATGTTTGAATATGGCTAATACATTTAACAAAATTCCTATACCTATATACGAGGGTGGATTAATATACAAGGTCTCCAACAACACCATTGTGTGAGTAGTGGGGATAGAAACAAGTTCTCAGTATCAGTATCACTTATCATGAGCTCGATTTCTGGGATTCGTACCAATCAACGATACGTGATAGAATTTTTAACACTGGAAAGTGGTAATTTACAGGCGTTTGGAAGCTGCTTATGTGAATGTGAAAGAACTTCGCCGTGTAAAACTCTGTCATAGAGGCAGAGAGAATGCAGGCTTTTGACGAAAAGCGATTAGGTAGACCAGTATCACACCGAATATCTGCCGAAGAGATGAAGATTAATTCAATAAGATGCAAAACTTTACGATTACTAAAGAATTGTAACAGTAGAGTAAGCACGGAAAGAACGAATTTTTTCTTGTGCCACCATAATACCAGACCCTCCGTACAGTTCTGATTTTGCACCTTCAGATTTCTGGTTGTTCCCAAAGTTGAAGGGGATATTGAAAGGTCAATATTGTTTATCAGACACTAAAGTTCGGGCTGCTATTTGCAATTGGATCAACAGTAAACAACAAAGTTTTTTCATGGATGGAATGAAGAAATGGATTCAGCGTTTGGAGAAATACGTTGTTAATGGTGATTATGTGAAAAATTATGTGCATTGGTAGTACAGGGTTATTTAATGTAAAAACCCACTCTTTGTCATCGTTATTATCGCAGATATAAAAAAAATGTTTCAAATAGGTAAAAGATGTGTGACTGTGTGATTTTTTTTTACATGCCATCAAAAACGCAGTGGCGTGTAGATTCAACGGGATACAATTATTTTTTGTATCCCGTATATATTTGTATATATTTTTTTAAATGGAATACCCTGTATATTATTAAATTTTTGTAATGGTATTTTTTTCTGTTTTCAAGAATATGCCATATGATACCCGTATCTTAAACCGTTTTTGTGATAGAACACGATAAAATCTTGATATTGCCTGTGTAAATTCTCCTTCTATTTTAACCATTCACAAGTGTTTCTTTTAAGCCCTATCTTTCCCTACACTCCTTTTTAGAGTTAATGATGTATTTTTAATGTTACTTTTGGTTCAATAAATTTGCTTACAGTCACCAAATGTTTTTAGCATGTTACTCATATATGTACATAGATATACCAGTCCATTGAACTAATGGCACACCGTGTTTGCGTATAGGCAACACAAATAGGAGATCTGTAGCAAGCAAAGCCCTCATATTCAGTGAAAACAGAGATACTATTTGACCAGATAGAAGCTTAGCTCGCTATAGGCCTGCAATTTGTTGGCTATGCGCAAACAATGTGTCTAATTACGTCATAAGGTGTCTTTACGCATTTGTAAAAAAAAGTACATTCAATAGATTGTGCTAAGAGTTGTATTCATTGTAGAAAAGTCAACGAGATACAACTAGAAATCTGGATAGAGTGTAATACGCGATAACATGCAAACTCGCATTTTTTAGTGTTCGTACATTTTGTCAAAGCACGCATTATACTTATTAATTATCTTGCAAAATTGTAACATATATTTCTTAGTATTGTTAAATATGTTAACAAAAGAGGTTTCGGTGCAAAAATGTATCGTAAATTTTGAAGAAAAAGTAAAAATCACTAGATAAAATATTGCGTTGGTCACTTTTTGTTAGAAGCTGTTGCTAGAAGTAGAGGCACAAGTACATTGTTTGAATTTGTTGCCTGAAAAATCTAGAAAAAAATACGAGCAAGTCTACAAAGCTTTCATGGAATGGCGAATACAGAAAAATGTAAACTCTGTTTTGGAGAATGTTCTCACTAGGTATTTGGAAAACTTTCTGATACAAGTCGTCGTCATTATGGTCGACTTATTCTTTGTTGAGAAGTACGCTCACGATTAATAGTGATATAAAGATAGAAACTTATTCCAAACGAAGAGCACTTTTGAAACGCAAATCGGAAAAGTATCAGGCAAAGAAAGCCAGAACATTTACTGCAGATCAAGTTGTTAGTATGAGTGTTTTCATTTAATAAAGATATAATGTAAATTTTACAAAATGTCATTTCAAGGTTGTAGAAAACGTAAAGTATTCTATTCTCAAGTATGGCTTACTCACTCAAATGATTTATAACACTCGCCTTCGGCTCGTGTTGTAAACTTCATTATCGTGAGTAATAGCCTTCATTACTTACTCATTAAATAATATACTATTATTATACATTTATTGTTCGATGCTTTTTGTAAAATGTAATCGACGCGTTACTTCGATATGCCGACAGTATTAGCAATCATCTTCACACTTTTTCAATGATTTCTGTTGTGGTTGCACTTTTCGGAGGTTCTTCACGTTAATACCCTTGGATGCTTTCACGACCACGTTCAAGCTCGGCCGCCCATTTCTTCACGGTGGAATTTGAAGGAGAATAGTCACCATATACATTCACGATCCTCTACAGAATTTTGGTCGGCTTTAAACATTGTTTTACAAAAAAAATTATAACTGCATGATACTTAATTTATTCCATTTCCAATAGCTCACGAATCGCAACTGATTCGAACGACTACCTACATCCTACTGGCTGAAATGGTTAATAATTTTATATACTAACAGTTGTACCAACATGAAGTGAAAAAAATTATACAAGTAGTACTACTATCCATGAACGAGGCCGAAAACACTCTCGTATGCGACAGGGCATAAGGTATTTACCATACCTTAGTAGTCTTGTAGAAAGACATCTACCAAAAAGTGTCCGGACAAAGCATAAACTTCTTATGTCAAAAAAAAACAAGGACCAAAGAATAAAAGTATACCTTTCAAACCAAAAAATAGAAACTCCACAAATCGTTCTCATGATCGGCCTATTGAGATTTTTTGTGGATATTAAGAAGTGCATAAAGGAAATAGATATGAGTTGCGTCCAACAATCTTGTGAACATACGAGGTGCTGCCCAGAAAGAGGTGGTTCTGCCGTCTTCATTGAGACTTGAACTCAGACACAACAAATGACGTGTGGTGTGTTGGTGCATTGTCGTGGCGTAGAATCCACGAATTGTTGCGTCACTTGTCAGGATGCTTACGTCAAATATGTTCTCTTAGTCGCCGAAAAAGATCGCAATAAAATCGTCCATTAACTGTTTCCTGGTGGGAGAAATTCTTTATACACGTCATAGAAGCTAATCAACATCGACTTGACGTTGCTTCGAACTTGTCGTTCTTTCTTCGAACGTGGTGCCGATCGCGTCTTCCACTGCGATGATTGCTGCTTTGTTGCGGGATCATACCCATACACCCTTAATTCGTCGCCAGTGATTATTTTAATACTTAAGTTCGCATTCCTTTCGGCAGTTTCTTTCAGCTCCGTATACACATGAACACGGTGCCGTGTTTGTTTAATGCTGAGTAACATTGGCACAAACTTCGCAGCAATACGCCGCATGTTACAAATGTCATGGATTGTTCTCCTTCGATCTTGCAGAATAGCATCACGCACTATTGCCACATTTTGTGGCGTGTTTTCCGTGAATGGGCGACCAGAACGCTTGTGTCATCAACCGACACATGTCCATTTGGCCTAAATCATAGCATTTTCAGAGTTTACGTTTCCGTTTTACCAAGTTTGAAGCAGAATTTGGTGCATGTCCTTTGCTCTTTCACGTCAGACACTATAGTGTCACAGAATAACTCAAACACAACTCAACAAAATATAAACACAAAAACTGTTTGTCACCAACCTAGTGTTTAACAGATGAAATTCATCAGAGAAGGCCATGTTCTTCAATAACTGCTGAAAACGTTGAAAAAGTGAACAAGTTAATCTAAGAAGATTCGTAATGCACTTATAAAACGATTTAGACATTCTTGAAATTGGATCCGCAACAGTTAATAGAATTTTACACATCATCTTCATATGACAAAAATTGTTACACGTTGGGTACCACATAAACTCAATGACATCCGAAAGCGAGAGCGTGTAAGGATCGCTCGAGAAACGTTACAATTCTTAAATAAAGGAGGGCGTCGCGTTATTTCTAAAATAGTAACAGGTAATGAAACGTACATACTATTTTATGATGTTCCAACTCGCCAGGGGAGTCGTGTATAGGTCCATGAAAACGCACCAGCTCCAACTATGTCAAAAAAGTAAAGTATGAAGAAAGTAATGTACGCAGTTTTATTTTGAAGTAAATTTAGTAAAATCAATTAAGCTTTAAGAACAACGTACAGTTACAGCTAATTGGTACATCACAAAATGTTTACCTGCTGCTTTTCAATCAATCAATATTCGCGGCTTACTGTTACCCCAGGACAATGCATCGTCACACACTGCACAACTCTCTCGTAATTTTTTACGTAAAAATAATATAAAACTTATCGAACATCTACTTTATTCGCCTGATTTGGCAATGTGTGACTTCTGGTTGTTCTTCCACCTGAAAAAGAGCATACGTGGTCGACGTTTCGAGTCGGTAAACGAGATCGACGAAGGAATTCATCAATTTTTTTTATAGAATTCTGAAAGATGACTGGCTGGAAGCTTTAAATTTGTGGAAGGTTCGATTAGAAAAGTGCATTCATGCTGGTGGGGAGTACTTGAATATGAATAAATTAATTTTCCAATACGACTTGTAGTTTTCTTGTATTTCACTAATTCCAGCGAGCCTCTCGTAGATGTAGCTCACTCTAACTAGCGCTATAGATCTGTATTACCATTCCTTCGCGCGCCACATTCAAATTCCGCGAATTTATGGGTAGCACCTCGTATTAGGATGAAGCCGCGAAAAGTTGCCGATAAACGATCATTTATGGAAAATCATGAACTTTTTAACTTAATTGTCAGATTATTATATAGATATTATTATATTGTATAAAATTGGTAGAAGTAAAAGGACAAATAAAATAAATAAATATTACCACCAAAACTTGCGTAATTACAATAATAGGATTGAATTCATTTATACTATTGTTATTTTTACAACTAGGAATACATATATAAGAATTAGGATAACAAAATGAGACAAAATTACTTCGAAGGAAATTCTTTGTATCTGTACAGATTCTATTCCGTTTGGGAGTTTTGCCATATTACCAGTTTTTACTTGATATAATTAAAACCCGTATTGATAGTGTCATTTCTTGTAGGGTAACCTATAAACACCGCTTTTGTCGTCTTTTTTCTTAATTAAATGGTATCATTTTTTTTTGTATCGATTCGAGCAGGTTTTCAATTTCAGCTAATTGAATGTCCCTAAATCGGGAATCCTATAATTAAACGGAAATTACTTTACTAGAAATCTATAAGGGAAAAAAAGAAGGAACCACATAAAAAAAGAAACAAAATGTTTATAGTTTTAGGCTGAGAAAATACTATTTTGATTGTAAATTACAAAAGAATAACTGTTTTAAAGTATAAAGTAATATAATAGTAGGTAGTAGTAAATAAATTATGGTAGTAGAGTAAAACGTTCTATACATATTTCTATTACTTCTTTTTATAATTATGATATCCCCTCTAAGTTGTAATTATATTTTCCAGCAGGAATTTCTGAAATGTTTTTTTGGTGCTATTTTTGTTTAATTTTAATATTCATCTTTTTAAACTTAATATTTCTTGCGGTTTTATAAGCCCAAATTCAATCAATTTTGCTAAAATGTTTTAATATACTTTTATAAGGATGTTAAGCTATAATAGCTTGACAGAATTTATTTATGTAATGAATATAATTACTAAAACATATTATCTTAGTTTTTTTGTTTTACTTTGTATATTTTCAGCATTTATGTGAATATTATTGAAAAGAGTTGAAGTAGATCTCCAAATCTACACTATTCGCATATATACGAGGTAAGTATATATGTTTTCGGGTTGACAACCTTATATATGTTCAAACTTGTTTAAAGTTTGTTGTATCAAAGTTGCACATGCGCTAAGCCTAGACTGTACATAGGAAAGTTCTACGAGCAATAGTTATCAATAAAGGCCGGATTATATGCAAAAAAGAACTGAAAATATGAGCATAAATATGCCGATATTTTAGCCTAAATATGCACTTCCTTATGAAAAATATACAGGTAAAAAAATACGTGGAATGTTTGAAAATGAAATACTGTAGAAAAAAATATTCTATTATGTTTACTACAAGTTTATTTAGAACATTTTACAATATAATTAACTATGAAAACAATTTACAATCACATATTTCTCAAAATTTTCAACAGAGAAAATGTGATTCTTGTCTGAAAACATGTATTTATATATTGAAAAGGTTCGTTCTACGTCGACGCTTATTATAGGAGCATATTTAAAGTTAGAAATATCATCTATTGTCAACTCAATATTTTCTATTGAATCAAAACACAAGATTTTAGCACTGTCCTTTAGCTTTTTAAAACCCTCATTTTTTCCTATTACACTTAAAAATTTTTTACACACGGACTGTCCCACTCCTCCTTTAACATCAAAACATAACTTTTCAAATTTGTTTATTATTTCAAAGCTTTCCATTAGCGACATAAATTATCAATTGCAATTTAGAAGTGAAAATAAAACTGTAATTGACTTTAATAAACGCCAGGTGTTGAGGTATTTCCTTACTCGAATACACCTGTTGGGTGTCTATCACAGATTGTGCATCCCTATCAAGATCCATAACACTGGCCTACAACCATTTTGGTGCTGGAGATTTTAGACACGATTTTAAGTATGTCTTACATGACGATATCAAAAATGTTACCCGTTTTCTTCTGTCAGCTCTAGTTCCCGAGAAAAAAAAAACACAATTCACGAAAAAATATATATTTTATTGACATTAAACATCAAGAAATTGTCTTTTGAGTGATTTTCTAGAATGAAACTGACTCGGGCAATCTCGCATGATTCCCCAGCAATAGTCAGCCATCATATCACTGTCCCACCTTCCTTGGTATCTATTCTCCATTGTTTTTAGGTCTTGGTGGAAACGTTCCCCTTGTTCTTCGCTTAGATCTTCTAAATTGTGTTGGAAATGATGTAGATGACTTTTGAGATAGTGTAATTTTATACTCATATTACAGCCTAAATCTTTGAATCTACATAGTTGTCAGCCTTATGATTTCCGAGGAAATTTTGTGCAACTGCTACAAAAGATTGCCAGGCAAGCCTCTCCACATCATTCATACAAGTCTTAAAATTAGTTGTGTCTTTCATCAATTTACGTATTTGAGGTCCATCAAAGATACCTGCTTTTAGTTTTTCAGTACTTAAACCAGGAAATTAGTGAGAAATAAACTGGAAACATTGACCATTTCTATCGAGAGCCTTAACAAATTGCTTCATTAGCCCTAATTTTATATGCAATGGCGGAAGAATGATTTTTTTCTCTTGAAACTAAGGGTTCATTGATAACATTTCTTTCCCCAACAACAAGAGCATCTCTCACAGGCCAATTTTTTGCAGTCCAATGACGTGATTTAGCTCGACTATCCCAGAGACAAATAAAACATGGGTATTTAGTATAACCACTCTGTTGACCCAATAAAAAATTAACCATCTTCAAGTCGACGCAGATCACCCAGTTATGTTCAATATATTTTATTTTTTGTAAAAGATTTGAAATTACCTCATATTCTTCTTTTACACATGTTGAGTGAGCAATTGGAACGGGAGCATATTTATTTCCATTATGTAGAAGAACTGCTTTTAGACTTCGTTTACTACAGTCAATAAAGAGACGCCATTCATTGGGCTGATAGATCGTTAAAACCATGAAAGCCAGCAAACCACTCACATTACAGCAATACACAAAATTTTCATCAGATGAAAAAAACTTCAATAACTTTCCCTCTCTCGTGCGATATCGTGCGAACATCTGAGGAAAGACAATTTTTTTCTTTTAATCTTGACGCTAGTAACTCAGCACGTTCCTTCGAAAGATCTAAGTCTCTGATGAGGTCACTAAGCTCATTCTGCGAAAATGGCTTAGGATCTGATGTTATTCCGCAGTATTGAAAGTCATCATCTACTTGGGAAGAAATAGGTATTTCAGCTTCATCCTCCTGAGATTGCTGCACTACCTGGTGAAAAGTTGGTATTGGAACATTTTCTGAATAAGGAACAGGTCTTTGTACTGAAGAAATATTGTGGTATTTCCATTTATGGCGATTGTTTTTGTTGATGCCCACTCTATTAATCATACAAAAGTAACAGTCGTCATAATGATTTTTTTGTTCTCGCCATATCATAGGCACTCCAAACTTCAAAGACTTACGTTTCCCTCTCTCCCATTGTCGCAAATGTTCAACGCATATTTTACAAACACTGTGAGGCACCCACACTTTATCTTGGTGTATAGGGTATACTATAGGTTGTATTTTGCTTACTTCGGTATTGAAATTCTACACCAAGATAAAGTGTGGGTGCCTCACAGTGTTTGTAAAATATGCGTTGAACATTTGCGACAATGGGAGAGAGGGAAACGTAAGTCTTTGAAGTTTGGAGTGCCTATGATATGGCGAGAACAAAAAAATCATTATGACGACTGTTACTTTTGTATGATTAATAGAGTGGGCATTAACAAAAACAATCGCCATAAATGGAAATACCACAATATTTCTTCAGTACAAAGACCTGTTCCTTATTCAGAAAATGTTCCAATACCAACTTTGATTTAGTAAATAAATAAAATTCGGATACTTAAAATATCCAAAAATGCTAAATGACTACAAAATATGCAAATAATATACAAAATACATATATTATGCAAATATGCAAATTTATGCAAACTGCATATAATCCGGCCTTAGTTATCAATCTGTAAGTAATGTCTCGTGTGCATAAAAATGTCCCGTTAAAAAGATTAGCGTACCGTACGGCCATTAGATTTTTAACAATGGAAGAGAATACGCCTAATCAAATTAAACAACGTTTAGACGGTGTTTATGGTGATTTATCTCCTTATCCTACTGCAGTAATTAGAGCAAGATGCGTGCGTATCATAACTTCTTTCTGCTTCTCAACGTCAACGTCGTATTGAATGTGCGCACTCATTTCTAAAAATATGTGCAGATGACTCAGAACTGATTTTGAAGTCGATTGATACAGGTGATGAAGCGATGGTTCTGTATTATAACCTTTTATTCAAAGAGTGACTGACTTCATGAATCCCGATTTAACATTTTTCACACACGAATCAAAATACGTATAGAGAAACAAGTTCTTACCAAGTAAGAGTACCATCTTCTCCAAAAGGAATATTGCAGGCTTTATAAAATATATCGCACATCTTGACTGTTCACCGTGTATATCTAAAGTTCAAATAATAGTAAATCACCAATAATTGTTGCTCATGTGTTAATAATTGTGTGTCACCGTAAATCCAATTATACATTGAAAACGAATGCTCAACAACTATCGATGAAATAGGGGCATATTTAAAGTACATAAGTTTTTTAGTGACGGCACATTTATCTCCGGTTCGGAAAAATTGCTTCTTTATCATCAAACATGTTATTTAGAACTGCTTCAAATTTTCTTTTTTACATTATCAGCAGCAGCTCTAGGTAATTGGAAATTGGGAAAGGAATTGATGAAGATCATATACAATATTCATGGCGTTAGTTATAGAATATTGTGGGTTGGTTGAAGTAACCTCTAGATGGCAGATTGGTTACAGGTATTCTGGAATAATTTCCATGAGTATTTGCTAAATCTACCTGAATAGTTGCGTCCATAAATACTTGCTAAGCGTATAAAATAGAAACAGCATCATTTGGATCCAGCAGTTGTACTATACTTTTGACGTTGTCAAAATGCATGTTATAATAGGATGCTGCTTCTATCCAACTACACCAGCGCGTTATAACAGGTTCTAGTGGTAGTGTCACATGTGGCAGATTTTGACAAAATAAATTCATGCGTGCAGGTGTATTCACAAAAACTTTATTGACAGAAAATGCCAATTTATCTGCATTCGCTTAGTATTTTCTGACTTCCTCTGTTACTCGATGAAGAGCATGTGCGAAACATGTGATATGCGTTATACTACTGTATGTTTGTTGTAAGAGTCGACCAGCCGTCATTATGTATGCAGCTCCATCTTTTACAAATAATATAGCTTTTTCTTTATTTATATCGTGCTTTTCTCCCTACGGCGATTTCAAACACAAACTTATGTTATGTGATACAAATTCTGCTATTCTCTTAGATGCAAGTAGGTGTGTAGACATTGCCGTGTCGTTGTCCATCACATATTTACGCAATAGAACTCCAGGAACTAGTAAAACTAAACAATAAATCGGCCCGCTACAAATTCGTTTAAGTCCCCTCATGGAATGTACTCCTGACTGACGATCCCTATTTATAATATTAAAATATTTTTCATATCAAATTAGCCTCAGTTTTAGGAATTTCAATTGTATAACAAATGTGACATAATTCGCTATTAAGTAATTTCAATTTATAAGAAATAAAACCGGAATATAAAAATTAATTCCAATCTACGGTTTTATTAAGTGCTGCCGTTTCAGTCAAATTGTACCGAATTCAGCACACTATTTACAAATTGTACGTCAGTACGCCATTTTGCAAAAAGAGCTAACTTCAGTACAAACTTGATAGTTTCAGTACTAAATTAAATTCAAGTACTAAAAATGCATTAAAAACTTGAAAGTTTGAGTAATAAATTAAATCCAAGTACTAAAAAATGCATTTCTTTGATTTAAATTATCTGCTATGAAGCACAGAAGCTGCTATACTTTGAAAATAATTCGCATTATTTGCTCTGCCCTCTGTTGACAAATAGGTGACAAACATTTTGGGAATGTATACAATATGTATTCAAAAATGGTTTACATACGATTAATACGATATTGGCGATTTTTTAAATGCGAAATACTGGACTTCTTGTAATTCGCTTTGGCTGAAAATATTTTATTTCCCTGAAGATAACTACGAAGTTATAAAATGTAAATGCATTACACATGTTAGTGATGTATTTTATTATCCCTCGAGACTAAAACTAGGTCATCGATAAATTTTTCTCGATTCAGTACGTTTTTTGTAAATTCAGTACGTTTCTAGAGCTGGTGGTGGCAGCACTGATTTTATTTTCATTATATGTTTCTCTTCTAAACTGTTAAGATATATTTCCTTTTTGTTTTGTTTTTAAGAGATTCACGCGTCTATTATACTTTCACTGAAAGTCGGATACAGAATGCCAAACGAATAAATTTGGCAATAGGTGTTTTCATTAATGTACGTGCTTCGAATTATAAATACTTTATTTACGTGAAGGACTTTATGCATATGAATCATATGCATAAACTCGTTAAGACGTTTAGAATGATAAAAATTAAATAATAGAAAATACTAAAGCGTAACTCTTTTATAAGTTCGTAATAAGAATAACCCTTACATAGCATGCAGTATTAATGCTAAATATAATATTGCATTTATATAATGTATTAGTTTTCATTAAAGATAATAACAATAACACATGAAGTAATATATTAATGTTGTTTATTGTTGTTAAATTATTCTCAATTCTTTTACGTAGTACTGCAGACTTAATTTGAAATTTGAAAAACTACTTTTCTCTGAAAGTAGTTTTTCAAATTTTTGAAATACTAAAATAATTACTATTATTCGACATATAGATAGAGGCAACTTTTGTAATGTTATAAACGGCAAGAGCTTTAGTAAATGAAGGTATAAAATTAGTTATAAAAGCTGTAATTTATTGAAATTATAATGGTAAAACGGCTTTTAAGGGAAGCAGTAATTGCAGAATTTAGAAGGCGCTTTCTAGAACTTATAAAATACTTACAGAGGCTTAATTTAAGCAAATCTCATACGAGTATTATTAATATGTTATGATCCGCATGTTTTGATGTAATTTTATATTACAGAGAACAGAATATATAATTAACTGATGCAGCCTTTACTTGATGAAAATTCATTGAAAAATTAAATACTAAATCACATAGTTGTGTTTGTTTTTAGAGTGGAGGGACGTTAATTCAGTTTCCGCAAGTTGCAGTTGTATCCGTCAAAATGGAAACCCCTGGCTAAGTTTTACACTTGTCGACTAGCTCAGTTGACTGGTAGCCTATTTTAGATAGAATTTACTATGTATAGGAGACGATGAAAATTATGTTGGTGGGTAATTGCAATATTACGTTGAAAGAAATTTGCTGTAACAAATTATTTTATAATAATTGCGAGATCATTGCAACTCAATATCCGGCACTTTATGTAAAATCGTATCGAGACTTACAATTTGCACTACCATTTATATGTGAATATAAGTGAAAAATATAAGTGAAAATGTTTTATTAAATTTACTAATACGTATTTTTTTATTTGTGTTTTGGTAATTAATAATGTTCATTGGGTTTTATCTCAAGAATATATATATACTTGTAGGTTTTAAACGAGTTAATATATTTGTAATTTTTAAGCTAACATTTCTGATATTTTAATTTAATTTCTAAATGGTTTTTAAACTTTAATTTCTGGAAAATGTATATCTTGTTTTTTAATTTTGATTAAATCGTAATACCAAATGGTAATACTCGAACTGTATATTTGTGTTTATAAATAAAGATTTCGATTTTCAATAATTCATGCTG
Organism: Melolontha melolontha; assembly: GCA_935421215.2. Taxonomy (NCBI): domain Eukaryota; kingdom Metazoa; phylum Arthropoda; class Insecta; order Coleoptera; family Scarabaeidae; genus Melolontha; species Melolontha melolontha. The sequence continues at coordinate 65,522,503 of OW285238.1, forward strand.
TTAGCCTATTTATGAACTTAAATATTTACTTCTACTTTCATTTAAATAATTCTGTGTTGAGTTTTAAGATTTGATCACTTTGTCGCCATATGCGTTGTCTGCGCCTATTAAATATTGAAACGCCTACAGCGTCAGATTTAACAAGTTAAGGGGCATAAAGTACCAGCGGGGATAATATGCATATGTATACGTGTCCACGTCATATTGTATGCAACTCAACTCCCTTTAGTTCTGTTATACACAACACGTGTCATTCATTCATCAACGTATTTGTCAACCATATGTATTTTGAAAGTTAAATACAATATGTATTTAAAAGAGGAAAACAAATAATAAATTATTTCTTAGTAAAAATTTTAGTTGTCTTTGAGTAAGTAGAGATGCTTATTTGAATAAGAGTTACAGCTAGAGGTATAAATTAAACATTTAAGATATAGTAAAATTGCATTAGACAAAAAGAAGTAAAATATCAGAAAGTTTGCAAACATTTGTTTGAGTAAAAGTTGAAGATTCACGCTAATTTTAGTATCTTGTTTTCTGCTGCAATAAACTTAAAGCAAAATCATTTCATTTAAACATAGGAGAGGTAGAGAATGAACAATTTCCTAGAAAAGTAAGAAGCAGTTGAATATATCCATAATATTTTAATTTCAAACATTGTTTATTGTTAAGTATAAGTGACTTTAGGATATAGAATTCGAACATAAACATTTCCAATTTTATAAATATTTAATGTTCATTTTCGAATTTAAACCATTGTATAATATATTTTTATTAGCACAAACAAGTTGTAATAACTTTCTTTAATTTCTAAGAATTCTTTACCTTTGTAAATCTATTTATTACCTACTTTGTGTATATGAGACTTGAATTTTGTTGTGGTCGGAGTTGCCTCCATTTCCACTCCATTGTTTCGTATTTCCCAGGGTTGTGACGTGTTTGTGTCTGATTAATAAATAATCATGTATTGTGTGTTTTTGTGCGGGCCTATGTTGCGTATGTGTAGTCTGTGTGTTTGTCGCTTTTTGCGTTTAAGTCACTGGTCATCGGTTTTTTGCGTTTCAGTCATGTGTGTGTTTAATGTTTGTTGTTGTAGAGTGTGATTATTTTCTGTGTTTGCGTTACGAAGTATTGTATCTGTTCTGTTGTTGCGTTTGTGGAGTGTAATGTTATTAGCATATTGCCTAAGGCAAGTGCTAGTTCGTCAGTTGTGTTAGGTGTTGTGTTTCTTTGTTTTTGTGTCCATGGGTTTGTTGTTGGTGGTGGTGCTGGTATGTATTCGGGTTTGGGTGTTGTTTCATTTACAGGGTTGTTTGGATTGTTAGGACAGTTAAGGAAAGTGGATAAGTGAGGACCACCGCAGTTTGCACACGTTGGTGGGGTTGTTTTGGGTTTTGTACATAGGTGTGTTGAGTGTTCGTCTCCGCATTTCATGCATTTGTAGTGTATGTTACAATTTTTTGGTGGTGTCCAAATGTCTGACATTTGTGGCATTGTATTATGTCTGTCCGTTTGTTTAGTGGTTCGATTTTAATTGTGAGTCCGCAGCAGTCGTGTATGTTGTAAATTGATTTGTATTGTCTCGTCAGTTCAATTAGTACAAGTGGTGCTGGTATTCCGTGTTTGCCGTTCATGCGTTTTATTCTTATTGTCGGGTAGCCTTGGTCAGTCAAGTCGTCGGTGATGTCAGTGTCTGTGATAAAGGTAGGAATGCCACGCATAACTACCTTTAGTGTATTTTCGTTTCTCAGTTGAAAAGTGTAAAATTGTATTTGTTCATTGTCGAGTATGTGTTTAAGTTTTCGGTAGTCTTCGTCAGTTTTCGGTTCGATGTGAATGCCAGGTTTCACAAGTTTGTTTTGTACGGTGTTAATGTTATGTGTTTTAAGTATTTGTCGTATATGTGCCCATTTGTCTTTGTCTGTTATTATGATTGGTGCGATTTTCTGTGTTTTGCGTGTTTCGGTGTTTGTGTTTTGTGTGGTGTTTGTTTTGTTACTTACCCTGGGTGTGCTGTCTGATGTTGATGGCTGTGGGGTGAATTCAGTTGCTTCTTCTTCCATTTTTTCCTCGTTTTTGGTTCCGAGGGCATCGTATGAATTTTTTGCTTCGATAGGCATAGTTGTTTCGTCTGTTTTCGGCTTCTTTGTAAATTTCGGGTATATAAAGTCATCAGTTTTGTTTTCAGGTTGTTTCTTGTTCCGTGTTCGGCGTTGTTTTTCTTCTTCTTTGGGCTGTTCGGTATTGTTTTCTGTTATCCTGACCTGTATTTTCGGTTAATCCGGGTCTACTACGAAGAAACTCGGTGATGTCTGTAAAAGTTGTTGTATGCCGCTTTCGGTGTGTGTTTCATAAATTATTGATTGCGTTTGTTGAACTAATTCAGCTGGCCAGAGTTCAATCATGTTGGGATTCACTATTAATTTTGTTAATGTGATAATTCGCCCGGCCATTTCTTCCGGCTTCACTTGACGATATTTCGTCGTATGTTCTCTCAGCTGTGGTACTGCTCGATCAGAAGGCGCAGTGAGAATGACAATGGCCTACTTTGTGTTTTAATCCTCTCGTTTTATTGCTTGCTATTATTAATAATCGGCATCCTTTTCCAAATTTGTTTGTTGCTTTATACATCGAACCGTTTATTTATTGCTTATCGTTATTAATGAACGATTTCAATAAATCCTTAACATCACCCCTATTGTTAATTAAATATGTACAATAGGGTCGCGATTCCTAAATATGTAGGTACCATAAAATCCATTACTGTACAAAGGAATTAACTAGAAATACATACTTAGATTTATGAAACCTACTAATACTTAATTAGTAATGATATTTTATTATGTATTTATTTGTTAAAATTAGAATTCTAAGACATTATCGTAAACCTTGGGTATTGTTGCTTGTTGCTTGTAGATATAATTTTCAAGAATTAAATAACACACACAATTTTCTGACGTCAAACAATACACTCTTCAACCAATACGCTTTTAATCTGTAATAGTGTTGGGTTAGTGGTATTTTTACCTACGTCTTATAGTATCATTTAGAGTCACATACCAACAACAAGAGACTCATAAGTATCAACTCAACAACAGCATAAGACACACAGTCTTATTTACAGTTTTCTGTTAGTATAAGTCGCTGTAGATCCAAAATAAATGTATATAATGTAAATACATATATTTAGATGAAATTACATTTATTCATTTAGCAGTCATAGTATACAGCGTTACAGCCTGTGCATGGTGAATCAACATAGAGGTCGTGATATAAACTGCTATAAACTGGATACAATATATACATAAACAGTAGCCAGTCATTTAGATATGACCGCATAAAAAATTGGGACTTAATGGATCATATATCTATTGCAGAGAGGATTAAATCGTCAGTCGAATATGTTAAAACAATATATAGGTACTTGTGCAGAGTCAGACCAATATTCGGTTATGATTACACTAGAACAAAAAAAGAACTACTAAAGTTATGGCCATCATAAGTTGTAAATAGGCTAAATAATTTAGAAGTAAGAAGAGGGCTGTGCTGGTTTAGTGGATAGGTAACTAGACTATGGATCTAATGAAGCTGATTCGAATTCTGATTCAGTTTTTTAGTTTATTACATTGACATCTTTTTTCTCGCCTCCAACTCGAGTAAGGCTAACTAAATTGGGTATCTGGTCGTAACTCTGGAATAATAATGGGAAATCAGTGCGTAGTGCTAGCCACGCCATTATCCTAGTGTATTTTAAGACTCAAGTCTCCTACAATATTACGTTCTACACGTGTATAGTAGTAACTAAATCAAGTGAAATTTATATTTAGGGCGCACGAAATTTAAAAAAATTACGTGTGTACTAAATGTGTTTAGCAGTGGCAAAAAAATGGCAATAACCTTCGTCTCAAATTACGTTCCTAAAGAAGTCATCTGTATTTGTTTAGTTATTATAGCAGGGAGTGGGAAACTACTTGCTCAAGTAAATATAAGGAATTTATTTCTCTTTGGATTACTAAACAGATCGCTAAAGTACTTATGCAAGTACTAAATTGAGCTATTTGATGATGCAAATCACTAAATTTAGTTACTTGATTTACCAACTTGCATACTATACACGTGTAGAGCGGCCTAAGTGTATTGAATGCTTGTAAAAGGAAACTTTTAATACCGTTATTAACAAGAAAATACAAAATAAGTGTGAAAAGAAAACATTAGAATAATAAATAATAAACAAAAAAATTGGTTTGACGAAAAGAATTTGGAAATATAAAAAAGAAAAAGAAGTTTGGGTTGCATTGATATAAAAAGTACGAAAGAGAATAGAGGAAACTTCGAGGAAATAAATAAAAAACAATAGAAAATGAATCAGTAAATGAAATTCAAACAGAAATACCAAAATATTTAATTAATATATACAGTATATAAGAAAAAAATAATAGGTATGAAAGACAGGAAATACATTCGAACTTCTATTCAAGGAAGTCGCTAAATTCTGTAAAAGTTTCGTTAAGGTAATTTCGTTAAATGAAAAAATGGATTTTTTCAAGCGTATAATAATTTATATATTATATTATTCACAACCTTATATTGAAAGAGATTGTTTGCCGTTATTATTGTATGGTGGAAATGAAAAAAATACATTTAAATAATATGGGAGGAGTGTCTCCCTCTATGTATTCTCCCTGGTATGTATCGTAAATTAATTCTGACAGATATTTGCGCAACTAATCTAAAACCTCAAACGCCAACATTTTCATTAATAAAGAGAATTAAATGTGTAATCTGTTATTTGAGCTTAACCTCGAAATGATTTACAAAATCCCAAAGAAATATTCTAATTAAACGCTTGAAAAAAAATAGTATATAATACACGGCAGCCAAAGCATATTAATTGCCTCGCACACATTTTACTGCCAGGGCTAGCGCTTCGGCAGTGAACTGTATGCTCAACTATAATAAAATCTTTCTCTGTCTGGTCTATAATATATACTATTTGCACAATATTTATTGAGGTACATATATTTAATTTTTTAAACATAATATACAATAAATATATCGTTACATAGTATACATAAATTAGTGAACAAGTCGTATAATTTTTGTTTGAACAGAACGGTTAAAAAATGTCTTTTCCTAATAATAGGTCTCGTACGTGTTCAGGGCATTAAAAATATCAGGAATATTTTACGAATATTGTAGCCCAATATTCTTTGAAATGCTTTAACCATATTATCGTGTGTAAGCTTTCGTACATTTTGATTGGAATCGACTTCTTTGTCATCATAGTTTGTAGCTATTTCGTTTCTCTGGTTACTTGTTACAATCTTCAGAATGTCATAATCACTTGGGTATACAGTTGTAACAATATCTTCATCAACTCTAAGGTTATCTTCAAGTGCAATATTACTATTAATATTACCAGACTTTTATAGTGCTCTTCAAGAATTTCTTACTTATTTCTTACGGAAAGCGGCAATTAATCTTCTTTATCCCAATCTACTGAACTTCGTAGAACTCTGCTTTTGGGAAGCGATGCTTAATAGTAGATTCATTCACTTCATGGCTCCACAATTTTTATTATTCAGAAATGTATTTTCGCATGTTGATTATCTGCTTAATAACTGTGGAGTTGCCTTTTTCAATTGCATTTGTAATTTTTACTAAAATCCTTTTACGATAATGAAATTTGACATTTTTAAATTATTTCCTGGTCCATTAACTGAAGTTTCGATATCATATTTGGGGGGAAATAGATGATGATCTGTATGTTTTTTAGTCTATTTCAAATTGTAGAAGGGTGTGCAGGGCAGTTGTCAATAATTTAAACTATATTTCTTTGTTGCATACTCATCTGTTAGTCTAATTTTATTAGCCAGTTTTTAAAAATCTCGCTCGTCATCCATGCTTTTTTGTCAAAATAGTCGACTTCCACGACTTTGTACTCCTAAACTAAAACACCTGGGATTTTTGGTTTTTCTGATATCCAAAAGTTTCAATTTTTCACTTTCATATTTGTTCCAATGATTACCGTATTCTCTTTTTGCTTTGTTTTTAACATAAACATTTGTCATTAAAGATGGCGGTTCCGTTTGGTAAAAAACAGACCGCTTTCATAGGCGTTAAAAATATCTCTAGCTTCGTACCCTTTTAAAATTCGTTTCAATCTTTTATTCATCCAATCATTGCAGTCTGCTTCGTTAACATCCGCGCTTCTCCACTAATAACTTTTTCAACAATACCGTGCCTATTTTAATTTATCGGGCCAAGCGTTGCTTGCTTGCTTGAAAGTTTAGATGTCCAAGGGATTCAACATCTTCAAAACACAAATTTTAAACCGTTTTTCTTTACGTTATATTATATAATCTCGATTTTTAATATTGTCGACAAACTATTTGGAGGATACTGAATTTTTACCTTTTTTTTCGCTGTATCGATGCTTTTAACATTTTAAGTTTGTTGTTATATTGAAACATTTTCGTTTCGACATTTTCGTAGTTGTTAAACAACCACCGATTTGAAATGCAACTAGGAACTAAATTTTACAATTTACTCTGTGTTTAGTCTTATTTTGTAATGCAATAATTTCTAGAATTACGGTATAGTATAGCTGACCATTTTCTAGAACACTTTTATACAGACACGCGCTATCAAATTCTTAGAAAATATTTTTATGTTTTACTGAAAAAATAGGTTTGCTATTGAGAAATAATTTTGCACATATTTTCACTTCAAGTGCAAGTTTGGGGAAAAAATCATTAAGTAAAGAAATTCGCAATATGTAAGTTTTACTGTATTATAGAAAATAATAATCAATACAAAAAAGTGTGGGTGGTATATTTTGAAGACTTGATTGAAACTGTAATAAGCGACGTAGAAGAAATAAAAGAGACGAAAGAAGAGCAATAATTATTAACAGAAACAAGAGATGAAATGGGAAAATTATAAATAGGTGTTGAAATGAAAAAGCATCAGGGAATGGTATAAACGTGAAATCAAATACAGATACCTATACTTGAACAAAAATTATGAGTAGAATGATTTAATAATTACAATATCTAACAACAAAATGTGATGATAATTTTATTAAAACTTAGCAATAATGCATGTGGTACGTCCCAATCCCATCACAACAGTCCTGGTTACGATTTTCCTCAATAGCAAATATTATTAAAGTATAACCAAAATAGTTCTTTTTTTACGGCTAAAATATAAATTCAATATCATTTAAATATACTTTGCGAAAGCTGAATTATTCATAAAAATAGCAGATAAGTTGTCTTACTTATATTATACGGGCTACCCATATTATGTTTACATTGTTTCAAACTATTAATTACCATTTAGAATAATTAAAACATTTATAACCACTCCGTCACGTTACTGTTCAATTATATATTACTCTACAAATCCTTTACAGTATAAAAGATTGCCTAACCAATAAGCTAATAAAAAAGCCTTGTAATAGGCCAATATCCTGGTTTCCTTTATTTATGTGATACTCATTATTTGTTTGTCAATTTAATTAAATAATAGTGATATTTATACGTGAATCCATCTTGATCCTGAGATAAAGAGCTGAAAATGAAAAGTAAACATTCTTTAGAGCTAGCCGCAGTACAATAACACATATAATACTCGTATAAGCATTATATTAAACGACTTATGTAAGTACACCTTATATTTTATCTTCCTAATTAAAGATTGAAGTTACTTATACTTAAAATGTATAAGTATGACATTAATATACTGTCATTTATATTTTAAATTCTTTGAGAAAGGCATCACTTGCCGAAACATATAAGATTGTTTTAAATATATGCATTTTTAAGTAAAACCAGACCTTAAATCGCCAACTAAATAAATCTACTATACATATATATATATATATTTATATATATATATATATATATATATATATATATATATATATATATATATATAGATAATTATTCTGTGACCTTTGTATGTTATGGTAGATTTAATTAGTTGGCGATTTAAGGTCTGGTTTTACTTAAAAATGCATATATTTAAAACAATCTTACATGTTTCGCCAAGTGATGCCTTTCTCAAAGAATTATAAATATAAATGACTATATGCTACTGTGAAATAATTAGAAATACTGTCTGGCTGAATTTACATATATTAATTAGTACTTGCTTTAACCTCCTAAATTACTATAGCAATGAACTGTCATTGTATGCTTTAGTACTATTTTTGTAAATTTTTATAACTTTAGTAAGGATTATGTTAAGTTTAATATACTGTCATTTATATTTTAAATTCTTTGAGAAAGGCATCACTTGCCGAAATATGTAAGATTGTTTTAGATATATGCATTTTTAAGTAAAACCAGACCTTAAATCGCCAACTAATTAAATCTACTATATATATATATATATATATATATATATATATATATATATATATATAATGTAATGATGCAAGGCATACACATTGAGCTGCATCTGAAATGGGAAAAATAAGATATACAAAGTAAGAAAAGGGTAATAAAAGGTTATGTAAGTGATATTATTAAGTATTAGTAGTGTCGAAGTGCATACGAATTTTAATAACGATAACATTATTTTCCTAAATTTCTATATTTATATTTCTTTCATTAATTTCTTACTTATTATTTCTTATTCAAATTTCAAATATTAGCGCGAAAAACACATATTCAAATTCATATGCATCTTTAATTTTATATCGACACTAGTAAGCCACGCCTACAAATTGACATCTCGCAAATGTAAATATTTATCGTGCGCAGTACTCAATTTGTAATATTAAGTTTTACATTAACCTAACTTGTTAATTTATTAAATAATTTTTAAAATCTGTAAGAATAGTAAAATTAGTCAAATTCCTTCTATTTAAATATGTTAATAAGGTAAAACATCGAGACTTTTTGGCATCATTAGATAGCTAAGTTTGGTAAAACAGACAAGCGCTATCGGCATCATATTTTGAAATTTATAAAATAGTAGACGCATTTTTTTGACCGATCCTTAGAAATTTTTATATATCATCAATTAAAATCGCTAATTTAGTATAAAGTAATTAAAAGTATCCTGCCGTTAAATAAACCCAATCGACGAGAGAAATTCTTCAAGAAATTTCGTTTTTTAACGTATTTACGTACAACCAAGCGTCATAGACGTAATATCACGATAATCGCAAGAAATTCTAAAGAAATATAGTCAAGAAACAGTCACCGAACATCTACGGAATTGATTATCGTTCATCTACATCGATACCTGTAATCCAACAGCTAGATAAGAACGCAGGGAGAAATTAGGCATCAGAGACCAAGACCGAAGAAAATCTTCGAAAGCGTCATTGGAAACAGCCACCCACGCCGTCAACAATTCGAACAGCAATCGGACTTTTTTCGACCGCCGAGAATCATCCCATTTGATGCGTACGTACTACAAAATAAACATCAGGATTATTATAATCGCAGGTTACAGATAAAACATATTTATTTTTCAAAATTTTTAATTCTTTAAACTTTTAAACTAATAAATCTCTCGATTTTGTTTACCTAACCTAAATGTCCTATACTTGTATTAATATTTCATAAACAACCAATTTAAACGTAGGAATAGTAATTAATAAGGTACTTACCATTATCGTTATAAGATTATTTATATTGTTATCCATATTTTTATAAGTTAAAACACACATAACCACCTTATTTTCTTAAGTAACACCTTGTTGTCTTTCTTACATATAGTTTCTTTAATTTCACCCTTTGCTATACATGTTATTTTATTACAGTTTTCTTTTATAGCAATAAACTTAATATTTTTATTATCATATCAATCTTTTATTTGTCTATATTTACTTGTAGGAGTTATTTCTTTAAGCCTTAACATTAATAGTTTACTTTTATGGAAGCAACAACTTATATCTAACGAAGAGCCTGAGATTTCACATTTAATTAAGCTTTTTAATTTAGTTTCATGCGATCCGACTAGTTGGCAATTTAGAACACAGATAGAGCAGTTTGAGGAGTTATATAAGGCGCCCATCTTTTAATTTCAAAATTAATATTTTTTGTACTATTTCATTACTTTGATTATCACCTCCTCAGCTATTCATCATTTGTCGCTTAACGGGAGGCCCTTTAAATTAGGGTCCTCACAGCTACATATCATTTGGCGCCCAACGTGGCGGCCATTTATTATACCTCATCTAATTACATATCATTTGACGCAACAACGTGGAGGCCAGTTGCTTCTTTTAAATAACTCGACTACAATATAAATTATGACAAATAATTGCTACATTCAAAATTATTTTACATATATAATTTAGACGAAAGGTGTATGTTATTACTGTAGTTGTGTGTAGAATTGTGTACCTATTTTTCCTATTGTTCAGCTGATTTTTACCTACAATTCTTCACATCCCAGACTTTGAAGGAGTTACGGATATAGTAAAGGTTAGTGAAGGGGAAATATCACCTTGTATGTACGTTGTTTTATTTAACTTTTGTCTACTTATATTATTACTGTGTCTCGAATATTGTTTATACATATTTAAATCATAAATTTCTACTTATCAACTATTCATTATAATAATTCCATTAATAATTAAAGAAAAATATCAATATAAACTCTTTGCATAATATTAATTCAATCAATATTAATATGGACACCAGACACAGGACAAAAGCAGTAAAGGACACTACGCAAGAAGACAGGGCTGAACAGGGAGACATTCCTGTTGCACAAACTTCCACAGCTGAAGGGGTAAGTTCACCAGACAATAGCCAGTTGATGAACATGCTACAGACATTAATGACACAAATAAATGATTTAAAACAAGACAATATAAATATGAATAACAAATTAGATACAAATAACCGGGACTTAAAACAAGATAATCTTGATATGAACAACAAATTAGACAATACTAATAATAAATTAGATACTAATAACGTTGATTTAACTAACAAATTAGATAATACCAATAATAAAATAGATACAAATAACGATAACTTAAAACAAGACATAACTAATCTGAGTACTGACTTATTGGCAAAATTAGAGGCTAACACGAAAAAAATTAATGAAAGATTTGAACTCAATAATGCGCATATAGACAACAAATTAAGTGCTTTCAAGGTAGATTTAGAGGGTAAAATTGCTGAGATTTCAACAGCTCAGAAAAAGATGGAGGAGAACGAGCTGAAATACTTAATTAAACTAGATGAAACCGTTAACTTACAGAACTTACATTGGGCAAAACAGTTAGAGGCAACAACAAATGAAATACATAATAATTCCGAACAGAGACTAATAATTACAACTAAAGATATACAACAAAATGTAGACAAATTGATTTCAGAGAATAATACTATATTTAATACAAAATTGACTAATTTTAACAAAATAAATGTAGACAACACTGAACAATTAAAAATAACGTTAAACCAAGATATTAATACTCAAATAAGTCAATGCAAAGATCATAATAACCAAGAAATAAACACAGTTAGACAAAATTTAGATGCTATAATCACTACTAACAATGATAATTACACTAACACGCAAGCTAACATTAAACAATTAGAAAATAAAATTAGAAATTATTTTTCATCAACAAATTACAATAATACTAACAATAACTCTATTAAGATAGAAAATCTACATCATTTCGACGGGGACATTACAAGAGTACACCCCATGACGTACCTTAGCTGTTTATTACGTTATTTAGAGGATGTTTCGGAGGAGAAACATAAAATGGAGGTCATTCGTGTAACTTTACGTTATAGTGCACAAGAGTGGTTTCAAAGAATTGAGGACCATTGCAATTCTCTTGACCAGTTCGTTACACTCTTCACAAAAAAATTACTGGGATGAAACGCAGCAAAATCGAGCAAAAATACGGTTATTGACAGGTAAATATAGATTAGGACAAGTCTCTCGTGAAACATACGCCTCTCGCATATACAATCAGTGTAAGCACTTGAATGATATAGACGAATCAATGATTGCCAGGCAACTCCTGAATCATTTTATCTACACTGATACTCAAGCTATAATATGTCAAAGGGTGACTAATATGGATTCACTTATAGACATATTAAGAAGGTTAGATGATTTTACGGAAAATAACCATCAGCAACAACACATTTATCGCAATCCCAATAATCGCAATCATCCGTCTCAAAATTTAAACAACAATAACAACAATCAAATAAATTCACCACCTCAAAGATACAATAATTCTAACTATAATAACAGAAATCAAAATACTTCAAGACCGTACAACAATTATAACAATTACAATAATAATTACAGCCATAATATAAATAATGACCGCAATCAACCAAATATCCCACCGAATAGACAAAATTTTAACTTCCAGCCGACAAGATACAATAACAATAATAATTATTTTAATCACAATAATCGCTCAACGGATCACCAACAAAATAATAATAATTCGAATAATTATTCTAATCAACAAGGACGAGGATTTAACCATATACGAACTCGTGGTCGTGGTCAAATAAATCATATTAGTAGACGTCACCGTTCTGTGTCGCCTATACGTACAAACATGGAGGAGGTATTAAAAAAAACGTCAATTTCACAAGTGGACCTCTATACCGACCCAATACCAGGTCCGTCAACACGCCAGAATTGAGAACACCAAACGACTATAGCATACCATTTAAGATAGATACTATTACTTTTTATCAAAATCCGGAAGAATTCATTAATGTAGAAGACGCAGGCAACCAAACTACCCAAATATATACATTACCTATTGTAAAATTAAAATTTGAAGATATCTTTTTATATTGCTTAATTGATACAGGAGCAGAAATCACTTTATTGAAAGCAGAAAAGGCTAAAAACATACGGGGATACGAGAAGAACATTATAAAAACAAAAGGGACAGACATCCTTGCTGCGAACGGAAAACGTATGGGGACGGTAACAAAACAATTATCTACGGAAATATTCATCAACAAATCAAAATACATCATACATTGCTATATAATTGACAAACTACAATACGACTGTATAATAGGTATTGACAGCATTAAAAGTCTCAGAATGATCTTAGATTTTGAAAATGGTATACTTAATATAGATGATAATAAAGTAATATTTGAGAAACAATTGTCAGATGAAGAATTAAAAGGTTATAACCTATATAAGAAGGAAGTGCTAATGAGAGAAATCAATAATATTATGTTAAATAAAGAACCGTGCTATAGAAGAGATTACGAGGGGAATAATGTTACAGAAGGAAAAATAATTGAATTTGATAATACTAATATTGGAATAGAGAGAATGGAAGTTATGCAAGGAACGAAGAATAGTCACGAGGGAGGAGATGTAGTCGAGATTAGAATGGATAACCAAATAAATAATACAATAAATAATTTTGAAGATATAAAGAATTTTATAGAGAACTCAAATATACCATATACAACAGTCATAGCAGACTTAATAGCAATCTTACATAATAATATCACATTAATTAATAATGATGTAGTGTTCGCAAAAGGATATCAGCATCCGATAAATATAGATAACGAAGATCCATTAATTAGCAAAAATTACCCCATCCCGTATCATTATCAACAAAAAGTGAGTCAGGAACTGGAAAGATTAGAACAGACTGGCATAATAGAGAAGTCTAATACCTACTTTATTAATCCTATAGTGATAGTCCAAAAGAAAGACTTATCTCTACGTATTTGTTTAGATGCAAGAGCATTGAACCGAAGAATCAAACCCGAATTCGAAATGCCGCAAAATATAGATGTATTGTTAACAAAATGTGGTAATAAGCCCATATACAGCAAATTAGATCTCAAGAATGCATTTTGGCTTATCAACTTAGAACCTGAATCGAGAAAATATTGTGGTTTTCTTGTGAATGGTATTGTTTATCAATTTAGAGTGTGCCCATTTGGCTTAAAAACATCGCCAGCCGCCCTTATTAGATTTCTACATAAAATATTGGATAAATACAACGAATTCGCATTACACTATCTTGATGATATAATTATATTTTCCGAGAGTGTAGAACAGCATTTACAGCACCTGAATATAATTCTTAACACTTTAACAACGGAAGGTATGAAATTAAACCTATTAAAATGTCAATTTTTCCGTCAAGAAATAAATTACCTTGGCTATGTGATAAATAAAGAAAACATCTTACTAGATCCAACACGCCTTGACGAAATTAAGAATTACACCAGACCAAAGAACCTAAAAACACTACGAGGATTCTTAGGTGTATTGAACTACTATCGCAAATTCATTTCCCACTATAGTGAAAGAACTATACCTTTATTGGAGCTTTTGAAGAAAGGAAAGAAATGGACATGGACTTCAGAATATGAAAATAGCTTCATTCAGTTAAAAGAAAGTTTTGTCGAGAATTTAAAACTTCACCACCCAGATTTTACATTGCCATTTGTAGTCAGAACTGATGCATCACATCAAACCATCGCCGCAGAACTCGTACAAATTAAAGACAACATCGAAACGCCTATCTATTTCATTTCAAGAACACTTAAAGCCTGTGAAACTAGATATACAATATCAGAGAAGGAAATGTTAGCTATAGTATTTGCTTTAACAAAGTTAAGATATTATCTCATTGGTAAAAGTTTTACACTTGAAACAGACCATAAAGCTTTAGTTAATATTATGAGTTGTAAACTAAATAATAGCCGCATATATAGGTGGACACTACTCATACAACAGTATGAATTCAATATTGTTTACAAACCAGGGAAAGAAATGATTACCGCGGATGCTCTAACCAGACAAGACGGGGATGTAAAACGACAAAATATCTGTATAAATTTGGTACAACTTCAAAAACAGGGAATATTTTCTAACAACAAACTATTATCAATACAATCAGGTCCAGAATTCATGGAGATACTTCAACACTTGAGGGAAACAGGAACTTACAAAGGCATGTCACTTAGAGATAATTTAATTGTAAAGCAAATAGGTAAGAACATTGTTTATGTCACAAATGAGAAACATACGAGGGAAATAACTGACTATTTACATTATACTTACACACATATAGGAGCTCGAAAATGCTGGCTACTGTTCAGAGAAGCGTTCTATTGTATTAACGACGAGAGAATCATTAAAAGCGTTATTAAGCACTGCCGAACATGTGAACTTGCGAAGGATAAGAATTATACCAACACAAATATCAGCCATAACATTGTAACGTACGATAATTTAGAACTTATATCTATAGATTTTCTTACCAACTTAATACCAAGTACGAAAGGCTATAAAAATATACTAGTGATTTGCGATATCTTTTCCAAATTTATTAAATTAATTCCCACACAGAAATGCAACACTAATACTGTACTACAAGCATTAACAGACTATTTCTTACAATATGGCAAACCGTTAGCTATTTTATCCGATCACGCGACGTATTTTACTAGTGACAGATACAAGGACTTTCTACACTCACACAATATACGTACATATTATACATCAATACGTTATCCACAGGGCAATCCGACAGAACGATATATACGTGAAACTCTGAAATATCTAAGAATTCTCTTAAATGATAATCACAATAAATGGGCCAAATATTTACTACAAATAGAATTCACCTTAAACAATACACCCAGTACGGTTCATAACCATTGTCCTATAACTATTTTTACTGGACAACCACCGCAAAGACCATGGACAGATCCAGAAGCCATCAACTTCAACGAACGACTAATGGAAATGAGAGAGAAATTGTTGACTAAGAAAATTAAATGGGAAAGGAAGAGGAACACCGTTGATAAAAAATATAAGACATATAATCTAGATGATAGAGTTATAGTTAAAAGTTTAAGAGTTTCTAATCTTAAAAATAAAATAATGGGAAAACTGCTCAAACCTTATCAAGGACCATATATTATAAATAGAATCCTAGGCAATAACACTTACGAATTGAAGGAAGAAGAAACCGGATACATAAAGGGTAGATATCATATCACGATGTTGCAAGATTACGCATCAGAACAATAGATTACAATTGAATATGAATACAGTCTTAAAAATTATAATATTATTGAAAGGTATGTTATAGCTCGTAAATTAAAAGATTACAACAAGAATAACTAATAAATAATACAAAAACTATAAATATAAACAAAGACGACATTAACATTAAAATAAATAATAATTAAATAAACTAAAACTTATACTAAAAAAGGAAAAGGAAACTAAAGATTTAATCGATTATATGTACAAATAAAAAAAAAAAAGAAAAGGAATTTAATAGTGCAATTAAACATTTCTTGAATATAAGTTATATAAAATAGAAGAAATTATTCCTGTTAATAGATTAATACATTTTTTTATAATCATTACTCATTATTCTTAAATTCGTTGACACATATAATAAGATTAGTATAGCAAGGTTGTTATTTTCCATTTCATGTATCTAGTTTGGGAAAAGAATATCCTCATTTGCGCATTCAGACATCTTTTCCACGGGGAAATGTAATGATGCAAGGCATACACATTGAGCTGCATCTGAAATGGGAAAAATAAGATATACAAAGTAAGAAAAGGGTAATAAAAGGTTATGTAAGTGATATTATTAAGTATTAGTAGTGTCGAAGTGCATACGAATTTTAATAACGATAACATTATTTTCCTAAATTTCTATATTTATATTTCTTTCATTAATTTCTTACTTATTATTTCTTATTCAAATTTCAAATATTAGCGCGAAAAACACATATTCAAATTCATATGCATCTTTAATTTTATATCGACACTAGTAAGCCACGCCTACAAATTGACATCTCGCAAATGTAAATATTTATCGTGCGCAGTACTCAATTTGTAATATTAAGTTTTACATTAACCTAACTTGTTAATTTATTAAATAATTTTTAAAATCTGTAAGAATAGTAAAATTAGTCAAATTCCTTCTATTTAAATATGTTAATAAGGTAAAACATCGAGACTTTTTGGCATCATTAGATAGCTAAGTTTGGTAAAACAGACAAGCGCTATCGGCATCATATTTTGAAATTTATAAAATAGTAGACGCATTTTTTTGACCGATCCTTAGAAATTTTTATATATCATCAATTAAAATCGCTAATTTAGTATAAAGTAATTAAAAGTATCCTGCCGTTAAATAAACCCAATCGACGAGAGAAATTCTTCAAGAAATTTCGTTTTTTAACGTATTTACGTACAACCAAGCGTCATAGACGTAATATCACGATAATCGCAAGAAATTCTAAAGAAATATAGTCAAGAAACAGTCACCGAACATCTACGGAATTGATTATCGTTCATCTACATCGATACCTGTAATCCAACAGCTAGATAAGAACGCAGGGAGAAATTAGGCATCAGAGACCAAGACCGAAGAAAATCTTCGAAAGCGTCATTGGAAACAGCCACCCACGCCGTCAACAATTCGAACAGCAATCGGACTTTTTTCGACCGCCGAGAATCATCCCATTTGATGCGTACGTACTACAAAATAAACATCAGGATTATTATAATCGCAGGTTACAGATAAAACATATTTATTTTTCAAAATTTTTAATTCTTTAAACTTTTAAACTAATAAATCTCTCGATTTTGTTTACCTAACCTAAATGTCCTATACTTGTATTAATATTTCATAAACAACCAATTTAAACGTAGGAATAGTAATTAATAAGGTACTTACCATTATCGTTATAAGATTATTTATATTGTTATCCATATTTTTATAAGTTAAAACACACATAACCACCTTATTTTCTTAAGTAACACCTTGTTGTCTTTCTTACATATAGTTTCTTTAATTTCACCCTTTGCTATACATGTTATTTTATTACAGTTTTCTTTTATAGCAATAAACTTAATATTTTTATTATCATATCAATCTTTTATTTGTCTATATTTACTTGTAGGAGTTATTTCTTTAAGCCTTAACATTAATAGTTTACTTTTATGGAAGCAACAACTTATATCTAACGAAGAGCCTGAGATTTCACATTTAATTAAGCTTTTTAATTTAGTTTCATGCGATCCGACTAGTTGGCAATTTAGAACACAGATAGAGCAGTTTGAGGAGTTATATAAGGCGCCCATCTTTTAATTTCAAAATTAATATTTTTTGTACTATTTCATTACTTTGATTATCACCTCCTCAGCTATTCATCATTTGTCGCTTAACGGGAGGCCCTTTAAATTAGGGTCCTCACAGCTACATATCAATATATATATATATATATATATATACACAGGCTGATTCATTTTCGGCCCTCACCATGGGGATCTCGCTTATTATTGGAGATAGAGTATAGGTTTAAATTTGGCAAAGTTGTTAAATTTTGTGTTTGTTATAAATCCGTAAAGAAAATAGATCTGTGACAAATGACCTTCGTTATTAAAAAAAATACGCGAAAACCCCATTTTCTTCTTTTACCTGTAGCACCGACATTTGGTCTTGTAGAGAAAAAATAAAAACACATCCTTGTGGCCATTTCTAAACCTCTATCCAGTGGTGTACTCTAAATTTTTATATCACATTTCGTTTCTTTCTGGCCATCATCAACTATCTAATTTCTTATAGGCGCCATATTGGATTTAGACATCTTCAGAAAGATATCCTTGATATCCAGAAAGATGTTGTTAGTTTGTCGTCAACCTCTTAAAAACAAATTTGTTTTTAAGAGGTTGACGACAAACTAACAACATATTGATGTGATGTTTTAAAGTTGACGAATTTTAACATGTTTAGTGCCGTTATTTGCTAAATTTTAACTCTGAATTACACTTCTGATGAAGTAACCAATGCGTTATGAAATATAGAGCGGAATAGAGGAGTTTTATTTTTACTTGACAGACCGCTCACCCGTTAATGAAATTTTTACTTATACAGTACGGTCGATAATACTTTATAGTCTATATATATATACATATACATATGAATTTTTTTATAAACAACTATAAATACAATCCATTTCATTTTACGTACTCTAACTTGGTGTAGATCCTGTTAGTGCGTCCGGTAATCCTTTTTCTATTTAAATCGATGTTCACTTTATGAACTATTGATTCTTCTAGTTTTTAACATATTAGTTACATGTTGGTAAAGGTGCGTTATGTTTAATAGCTTAATTCGTTACAATATAATGTGCTATGCCGATGAGGATAGAGACCATTAAACAAGTGATTCCGAACTATTTTGATGATTTTAATTCTACCTATGAAACTAGTTATGAATTTGGCAATGAATTTTGATAATGCTGAAAGCATGTTTTACATTACCATTCATAATTGAGGGAACAGTTGCATCGATATGCATCTGTGATATTTCTTATCAACTCCCTTTATTTCTAGTATTGAGCCGAGTGTAGATTTTCTCATTACATTATTTACTGGCCGTAATCCAATTATTCTAACGTACGCAATACTACGGCGTGTACGAGAGTATTATAATAATCTGCCCACGTTCAGTAAGTATTTGATATACAATTTCTTTAATCGTTTCCCTTTAGAATTTCAACCCAAATTAATTTAATCGATCTAGAAAATGAAAACGTGAAAATACTTGCGGGGCTATTGTGCAATAAACTACAGTTTACAGTTTTAATTAATTAAATTGAACTGTTAAGTTTTTTCAGGTTTTATACAGAGCCAGAGTAGTAAGAAAATTAGATCTAGCAAGACAAAATAAAGGGTTTTCCAATAAGTGTCACAATTTTAAATCAGATATAATGGTAGCTAATAATTCTGTAATCTTTATTTTATATTGAAGAGGAATCTATGACATTATTGAATAAAACTAATATCGTTTAAATGCTCCCCTCGACTTTGTCTGGTTGAACGCATTCTGGACACCAAATTTATTACTTTTTCGTATATAGGTGTCCTTGAAATAAGAAAACAAAGTATGAAAAGTGGAAAGATGTAATGATATAGAATATGAATTCAAAATGTCAATTACGACTCCAAAATTAAAATACCCTGAAAATTGTATCATGTTTCGTTTATGAATTCAAAATATTCCGAATGTGTATAAATAATAAATATGTACCTCTATTGAAGTTACACACAAACCGTATGTTTACATACGTAATAGCTGTCGATGTTATAAAAACTATAACATCCTGTATGCTAAGTTCAATACCTCGTAAAATCAGCTTTCTGTACATTCAAGTGAATTATTAAAAATTAAGATGTGTGTTATATTAATTCACAAACCCACTTTAAAAATCATACTAAAAATAATTTGTGGACACCCGCTATATTGCGTGGTATCTTCTGAATGGTATGTTAAATGATCTTTTTGAGGCCGTAAATTGTTCGTGGCGTATTTTTGTAAGCGATTGATTTCACATAACCCCATGGAAAAAGTTGAAGGGTTTAAGATGGTATGATCTCAGCGGCTATTTGATATTACGTTTTTCGAAATAACACGTCCAGGAAACTCTTTTTGTAAGAAATCGTTTGTTTGACGTGTTATGCGACAAGTCCTGTTAAAAGAAACAATTTTTGCAAAGAAAAATATTCCGTATAGATATGTGTATCTATACCGCCCACTATTAACGGTAACATGATTTCTGATATAAAAAATTGATTGTGGAAGCCGTTATTTCGTGATAATTAATCATATTTATATAGAAAAAAATTATTACTTTATTTTTTATCACTTTATTATAACATAACGTTACTGTAGTTTCGACATTCAAAATATATCATTCTCAAACGAAATTAACCATACGTATGACAAGCAAAGGAACAGTTATACACGTATATATAATCTACAACCAAAAATCATCCTAGCGTTAACATATAATTAAGAGGTAGGTATTTAAATCACAATGGGAAATTCCGAAGTAATAACTACGGGAGTGCATAGTACTAAGAAAAAATACATTAAGATTGTTAGTTAGAATGCGAACGTTAAACGATAATTTGAAGCTGTTCACGAAGAAACAATCTTTGTGAAGATTTGGTTTGATTGCTGCGACCAGGTTTCACCACTATGTTCCTGAATCCAAACTTAAATCCCAACAGTGAGGAGATCATGGTAGCCCTCCCTCACAGAAATAAAGACTTTTCCATTGGCCCGAAATCGCTATTATATCTACACGTTTTAAGTAATTACCAGAGACCGGACACATCGGGCTGAAATGGACGTCATTACGACGGACGATATAAATAGTCTACAACATCTGTAAGTACATCACGCAGTTGTTGAATAGCACTATTCATTCGGTTAACTGCACATCTATTTTTTGTGTACGGTTAACCGAATGAAGTCTGTCGCACTTTCACGCAACGAAGCGTCCGATACATCAAAATGACGTAAAATGACATGAAAAGAACGGCTATGATATTTTGGAAGACTCCAAAAGACTTCAATAACTGCATGATGTACTTAGATATGTTGTAGACTATTTATATCGTCCGTCGTAATGACCTTATTTCAGCCAGATGTGTCCGGTCTCTAGTAATTACACCTATATCGGTCTGGTAAGAATTTAGGAATGACCGTTTTCTTCATATAGGACCAACACTGTTCCCGCTTGTAATTGGAATATGTAATATGTTATCTATGCGGACTCATGAAATGCGTATGCTGTCTATAAGCTTCCCACCCAGTTTCCTTATACAACCTTAAATAGTTGACTGCTAGATTATATTTATAAGTCTTGTAGTGAAATTTTTATCCTACTGATAGACGTGAACATGCATTATTTAAAAATAAAAGAGGAATATTTTACTTAACTGTAATAATAGTGTTCATAAATAAAAAATATTCGCAATCAGTTTAATTAGAAAAATAACTTCGTACCTTACCTCTATCTTATCATAAAAATACCAATAAGTTAATAAAATATTTTCTAAAAACAAATGAAATCTATCATTTCAAAGTAAATATATGTCGTTTCTATATTCGAAGTAGGTTATATATTGCAAAACAAACAGCGACAGCTTCAAAATTTAACCGAAGTTTCTAAATTATGTATATAGAATTATAATATAATGTATTGTTTAACCAATAGCCTGCAATTGTAGTAAATAAACAGATTAATTTGTAAAAGTAATTTCAATTCTAGGAAAAACAGATGCTTCAAAAATCGAATTATACGAACTAAGTATAACAGCATATTAAAAACAATTAAAAGTAAACTATTTTAGAATATAAATACAAGATATTAAATGAAATAGAACAACAGAAATAATAAGGAAACCAAATAAAATTCGTAATCAATTAAAAAGAAGTATATTCTACATTAGCCAATAAAGTACAAGCTAAGATCTGCAGTGGTTCTCCTCAACTAGCAGTAGGGTGATTACTGAGTGGGAATGGGACGTTTCTACGCCGCCGGTTCTCCGCCGCCAGTTCATCGCCGCCGTTTCTACGCCGGGACGGTTCTACACTAGCCGTTTCTACGCCAGCCGATTCTACGCCGCATTCAAATTAAGATTACAATTACAATTAAAATTTATTGTTTAAACACATAGATACAGTCATAGAAAATAAAATAGAAAATTTATTTTAAATTAGGAAAATAAGATTATTGCGTCATTTGGTAATTGTGTGCAACCAGCTTTCTCTTCCAAAAATTAAAATTCTGTTTGCTCCCTCTCCATCGTCGCTTAGCAAAAAAGTTTCTTCTGTTCCTGGTTGAGGCACATATACCTTATATGGATTTGGAAACACTAAATCGTTTAGGTCTGCGGGATCAGCAGGTGCAGCATTAATTTGATTCCGTTTTCTTCTGATTATTTTTCTCAGGGCTGCACTATTTGGAATCGATGCTAAAACAGCTTCAGGCACGTCGATTACACACTGATTTATAACTACACTTGTACCCTCCATAGTTTCTTCTGCCCGACGTTTCATTTTAGTAACAACAGATGCTACTTGTACGGCTGCTGCCGAGGAAGGGTGAGAATGATTGTTGATTTCGTTGACCACTTCTCCAGCCCTCGTGTGAATTCTTCCTTTACAGCGACCCACTTCTTCGCACCGCCAAAATTGTAAACTAGGGTTCCTTTTACTAACTTTGTCGAAAACGTACAAATATCCGTTATAGGAAAACTTCTCGTTTCCTCTCTTGCTGAGAACTGCTGTTTCCATTATTAAGATCACTGTTAACTAACGTAATAATTACTTTGTGGCGAATACACTTAAAGTGATGTGTTAAGGTTTATATATGAGTCCTCTTGATTTTGTTCGGTGGTCGGAGTTGCCTCCATTTCCACTCCAATTTCATTACCCGGGGTTGTGTATGTTTTGTGTTATTGTGTGAAGTTGTGTGTTTGTGTGTTACGTTTGTTTATCCTATATGGAATGCTGTGTGTTTTGCTACATTTTTGTGTGTTTGTGTTAAGGGCTCCTGCCCCATATTTATACCAAATACTGTTAAACGGTTTTTAGAATTTTAAGAATTTAAGAATTAAGCGGATTAAAATTTCTGATTACGTCCTTTGTGCTAATGGGTCTGTGCTGATAACCATAACATCATTAAGATAATCCCGGCGATTGTAAACCCGTTAACTCCTAGGTAACTTTTAAAAGAAATTATTACTTATTGAGCGAATTTTATATTAGTAATTGTAAGGTACAATTACACACCATTCGCCTGTCAGAAATACTACTGATAGGAAAACTAAATATGTATACATATAAGTAAAAAGCGTTCAAATAAATTTTACCTCTAGTAGTCCATGACAATAAAAATGTTTGTCGTAACTTGTACTATTTACATTTGCATCAGTTGTCAATTTGACAGACTATTTATTCTGATGTATACTTAGTTGGAGCTTTTTGAAATTGCTTTGTAATTTAAAATTGATTTAAAATGGTTTTCACTGTTCAACACAAATCATTCATGGTTGAATCTTATTTTTGGAACGGACGTAATATTAACGGACAATGGCACTATTTTCTTGAAGAATGCTTGGAGGAATTTAGAAATATGTTTCCAAACTTCGTCTTTGATTTTGATAGTTTTTGGTACACAGTTAAATATTGCACTAAGGTTTTCAGAGAAACAGAGAGTGTTATACGGAAAGAAGACAGTGGCCATCCGAAAAAATGCACGGAAGAGCTAGTTGACGATGTAACGCAAATTATGAATGATACACCAGGAACATCCATACGAGTATTCTCTCCACGAGTGGGTGTTTCAATTGGCACTTGTCATACAATTTTGAAAAAAGACTTACATTTATTTCCATATCGCATGGCCTATTATCAAGAAATCAAAGAAATTGACTATCCTAGAAGAACAACATTTTGTCAGTGGTTCTTAAATAATTTTGATAACGACATTCTTGACAAAATTTTTCTCAGATGAATCATGGTTTTATCTGAATGGATATGTTAACTCACAAAATATAAGGATGTGGAATACTAAGAAACCGCATGACTGTTATGTTGTTCATCCACAGAAAATTGGTGTATGGTGTGCGATTAGTCGAAGGAAAATCATTGGCCGTATTTTCTTTAAAGGAGAAAGGTATCGACAAGAAATTATTATGACATTTATTGAACAGCTTAATGAAGAAGAAATAAATCAGGGTTACTTTCAACAATACGGAGCTAGAGTGCACACAGCTTGTGAAACAATTAATATGATACGGAAATTTATCAAAATCGGTTGATAAGTTTAAACATCGAACATGAATTTCCAACAAGATCTTGTGATGTTAACCCCTGTGATTTTTTTCTGTGGCCTTTTTAAAGAACTCAATTTTTTGGGTACAGATACCTGATCTTGCAGACCTTCAGATCAGAATTGCTGAAATAATTAACCAAATCGACGATATGCTACTACAAAACGTTTTCTCCTTCATTAGAAGAAGATGTTAGAAATGTCTCGAACAAGGTGGTGGCCACTTTCAACAATTTTTATAAAATGTTACTTGTTTGTTACAAATAAACGTATCTCATTTAGTTAAATATTTTAATTTTATTATTTTGACATTTATTATGTCATTCAAATAGTTCAAAACCAACAAAATTCATATTAAGAACTTAAGTAAAAAGCTAAGATATACGTATAATTTCCATGGGCAACTTCGAGGTAAAATTTAGTTGAACGCTCGTTATGTACCAAATATAAAATATGTGAAACAATAATAATGTTTACAATTCTTTCCTGGACTTGTTGTTTCTTGATTTGTTTTTGTTGTTTCTGCTCTGCTGTGGTCGCAGACCACTTTTTGAAAGATAGATTGTATGAAATGTGAAGAATCATATCCATACAGCGAATCCAAGCGTGTAGCGTAGAAAGGCCAAACTTGAACGTATCTTCGCGTTCTATTTTTCTTTTAGCACGCTCGGGATCATTCATTTCTGTTGGTTTAGCAAGACACACTGGATTGTAAACCCGTTAACTCCTAGGTAATTTTTCTGCGGTGTTTTAGATTACCCATTCGGAAATTCTTTTATTCTCTTAAATTAAAATAAATGTTAATGCTACTTTTTAAATGATTCGATAATTTGAATGCGGCGTAGAATCGGCTGGCGTAGAAACGGCCAGTGTAGAACCGTCCCGGCGTAGAAACGGCGGCGATGAACTGGCGGCGAAGAACCGGCGGCGTAGAAACGTCCTAGACCCTTACTGAGTCACGTCTTCGTAAATGTATCCTACGACTCCCACTTTTATTTATTATTTCCATTTAAGCGGGTGGCATAAAATACATATTGCAACAGTGCATTATGTATTTTAACGAGCACCTTTCTTTAATATTTTCCAGCCCGGTATATGAAGAACTAAGTAATAATAAATTATAAATCGTATAATTTGTTTAACCGAATATTTAAGGAGTTATATATTATATATTCCAAAATAAATTTAGTAGATAGTGTAAATAATACTATATATTAGAAATAGTATATTTATGAAAGCGTTTTAGTGATGATTTCACTAGTCCAAAGATGGACATACATTTCGCAAATGTGTCAGATCGACTGGTTATAATGAGGTAGAAAGTTAAATGTATGAAGTAAAGATGGTAGAAAACCGACAACGGAAGAAACAGTAAAATATATATTTTCAAATAATTTTTTATTATAATTATCATTTATTTTTTATAATATGCATTTATCATAGCCTAAAGATTCATTTTGAGTTACGACTCTAGTTCTAGAATTTATTGTAATTTAAGTTAAAGCAAAATTGATCATTGATCTCATTAACTTATCAGATTGTAATAATAGAACACCATTAGGAGTTTTATGATAAAAAAAAAAAACATAGACATTGATTAAAATAAGGTTTTTTTTTGTGTATTCTAAACGCAACGATTAGTTTTCAAATCGTTATAACAAACAAATCCCTCAAACGGTGATTAGGTGACATTCTTTAAACTGCATTATTTTAGTTTATTGTTTTTTAATATAATACATGTACAGACACTGACACTGTTTTGAATAACCATTGTAAGCATAGTTAAATTGAAACTGCATACCGTTGCACAATCGAAATTCGTTAAGTCCATACATGATCAATACCAACTGCTTATGCTTGTTAATAAGTGTGCACCAAATGTTGTAATTTAATAATAAGCATTTATGCATTCAAATTTCACAGTAGGCTTTTAAACCGGGAGCCATTTACAAAGAATGAAACTTTTATACACAATTATACTGCAAGAAGAAGAAAAAGTAAGATAATTAGCGCATTTGTATAAATAACTATTAATATTTCAAAACTGAATGCGAGTCGAATCTGTCGGTAAATATGCATGGATGTGTGTGGCTCGCTTTGCTCCTGTTAAATAACATTTTTATATACACAAATAAGTGCAGTAAATGCATTTTTCCTACAATGCGATGTTGTTACTAATATTTACATATACAAACATGGTTGTACTTTCTTCATTGTGACAATGACATTGTCCTATACACAAATAAGTATATACGGAATAGAAATTCTTCTTTAAACTAATTGATATACTATACTCGTAAGAAGGCAATGGTGATATAAAAACAAAAAGAAAGTAGAATTGGCGGCAGTCTTGATGTTCAATTTATGTAGGGTGTTTCAATTTGTAGTTTATAGTTTTTAGCGCATTTAGTGAGTGGTTAGTGTTAAGTTTTGTGAAAACTTCATAATGAGATTAGAGGTAAGATCAGTTATAATATGTTTATATTATAATTACATTTATAATTTATAGTTTAATTATACAATAAGATTACTTGTAATCGTGTCACTGTTATTTTGAGATTTCTCAGATTGAAATAGTAAAAAACTGGGAGAAAGAAGTAATTATTTTTTGGTTTCTCTACTTACTTGTCTATAAATATTTTCATGAAAGGTAAAGTAATTTACTTACATTTTTTATAATTAATAACATAATTGTGAATTTATGTACTGTATTGTATTTAACAAACTTTTTGATGCTATTTTGAGAATTATTTGATCTGCTAATTAGCCATAGCATATCACAAAATCCAATTTATATTAAAATGATCTACCTTGGTACGTATTGAATTGTAACAGGTATTTACTCAGTTGTTTATAAATATTCAACTCGTCGTAGTTAGTTCCCATATAAGCACTATAAGATTTGGCTATAAAATAATCGCATTATTTTTTTTGTTTTTTTTTACAAATCATTTTGCATGCAATCTTGGAGTTTCTTTTTAGTCAATCATTTACACGAGCTTCATTGCTTTCGTTTTAATATATGTAGATTGCATTTATAGATCTAAAACAAGGTCTATTTAATAGGAATTTAGTGTTAGGATATGAAAAAGAACACGGTAGCTATCTAAGTACAGTGTGTATGCACCAAGGGAATGTTGCTCTTTGCCAAGTTATTGTGAAAGATCTATGAGTCGTCCTTTCCGTTCTCTAACCCTATGACTGTAGGACATACAATTAATGTTATCATTGAACAAATAATCATCATAGTTTTGAATTTTGACTTGCTAATCCACATAAATCTTACTGAACCGTGATTTTTCCACTACAATAATAGATTCATCAGATCTAGTAATAATTATTGTCGTTTTATGGTATACCTTTAAACCTATTTATTTAAAAGTTGGACAAAATTTTATAATATAATTGGCGATATTTTCGACTATGTTTGGGTAGAGTTTTATTTTCGCATCTTATAAAATTCAGGTAATTTTGATTTAAAAAAAAAATGGTCAGGGCATCTTTGAAATTCTCCTAATTATCAAATCTTTTATAGGCAATGCCAGTAGAGAATAAAAGAACCTCCCATCCCAACTGGTCCAATTTCTCTGTAATCCATCGTGTTTGATGTGGTCGGTAATTTTCACGCTGAAGAATTACACTCATCCGATTGGTCAGTGCGAGTTCTGTTTGTGTTCCAGTTCCATTATACGTGTATCATTTTTCTGGGTGCAAGTCTTCCTTTGACGATGATTGCGAATTTTCACTTTTATCTAATCATTGAGGTCGGCTCTTCAAATTTACGTGGCGTATCCATGTTACATATTATAACTTGTTTTGAAGACGGTAAATGGCCATGACATGACAAGGGAAAATTACAAATCGCTCAACTATTTCAGGGCGATTGCCTCTGGCTAATTCCAGTGGAAGTCACTTTCCAAGCTTTTGAACTTTAGTAAGCGATCGCAATTGAGTGAAAATTATTTCTGTAATTTAATAATTTCAAGATGATTCGGTTTTCTAAGCCGTTTACTTAGTATTTCAAAAATCAGGTTACTTAATAAGTATTTTTGTTAATTTTACTTATTGTACGAGGATTGTTCGGAAACTACGTAGCCTAACACAGAGACGGCGCGAATTCGCAGGAATCTTCTTTACCATTCTGTAGAATCATCCTTTAATTGGGGAAATGTGATAGTACAGAGCGATCGGTCAATTAGTCTGTTTTTGACAGTACGCCAAAGCGAACGTCTCGTGTGATTTTGTATTAATGGAAAAAACTGAGTTGAGAGCAGTGATAAAGTAGCTTCATTTGAAAGGCTTAACACCAACCAAAATCAAAGCAGAGCTGGGTTCAAGACTATTAGAATCCGCTCCTTGATTTTCGATTATTAAAAACTGG
This sequence comes from Melolontha melolontha, assembly GCA_935421215.2. Taxonomy (NCBI): domain Eukaryota; kingdom Metazoa; phylum Arthropoda; class Insecta; order Coleoptera; family Scarabaeidae; genus Melolontha; species Melolontha melolontha. The sequence continues at coordinate 65,551,564 of OW285238.1, forward strand.
GTTGCCGAATTTATGCATGGTCGTATGAGCATAAATGATGAACCCTGTAGTGGAAATCAGTTTTGTCAGCAGGAAAGATTATGACAGCTATTTTTTAGGATTCTCATGGAATTATCTTGGTCGACTACTTAGAAAAGGGGAAAACAATAAATGGACACTATTGTGCCAATTTGTTGCAACAATTAAGTGACAAAATCAAAGAGAAATGGCCTCATTTGTCAAAGTAGAAAGTCCTTTTCAATCAGGATAATAATAAATAATAAATCAGGATAATAATAAATAATGAATTGGGATACGAATTATTGCCTCATTCGCCCTATTTCCCAGATTTGGCTCCCAGAGATTATCATCTCTTTCCAAACCAGAAAAATGGGTCAGCGATAAGAGATTTTCGTCTAATTTCGAGGTAATCGCTGCTGTAAATAACTATTTCGAGGACTTGAGTTGATCGACCTACAATGAGGGCATTACTAATTTGGAATATCATTGGATTAAGTGTGTTGGAGCGAGCAGAAGACTATATTGAAAAATAAAATGTTTTTTGTAAAAAAAACTTGCGCTTTCATTATTAAGTCACGCAGTTTCCGAATCACCCTCGTAAACTATATAGTATTATTTGGTTTTAAAATGTGTAAGAAGTTGAGCATGCGTATCGTAATTTGGAATGAAATGAAATGCTAAGCAGCGATATAAAAGTATTACTAATGAATAAACGATGAGCATAGATTTTAGTATTTATTACTTACAATCAGAGCTCAGAAACACGCATGGGATAACATGGCATTTAAGAAGTGCGCGTTGCTGTTGCAGTAGTGGTACAACATATGTACACATGTTATTGATATAACTTTGGGATTCAGTAATTCAAATTAGAATATTAAGTGAGACATTTGGCATGTGTTTTCATCTGCTATTAGTAACATAAGTTATGGCTAATTACACCAGCATCACTGAGTTTGACTTTTAACGGAAGGTATGGATTTAACACCTTGAGAAACAAACCATCAAAGAGTTGCACATTCTGTCCTAAACGTTTTTCATACTCCCGTTGGCGAGAATGTACGGAACATCTGCCCAATAGTAAAAAAGTGTTGTATAGTAGTTAACAGATTAAAAAAAAAACACGAGAAGTTGGTTCGTCATTTCAGATGTAGAGATAACCATACCGATTTGATAATTGCTGGTAATCTTGAGTGTCGAATTTCACAATATTCACTTAATAAGCGTCAATATATCCTTTCAACTCTATGAAAGGCGCTAGACTAAACGCTGACATGTTGAAAGCCATTCAAGAAACTGAAGTATCATCGAGGATGTTGTCATGCTATTGCTTTGTAGATTTTCTATTATCTGCTCTATAATCTAGACATTGTTTCTAGTAACTTTCACTTCTTACTAGTTTAAAGACAGTTTCAGAGTAGAGGAGCCCTTATAGATAATAATGATAAGTATTTTAAATTAATACTTAATAAATTAATTTTTATTTTGCTATTGTAAGTATAAGCATGTCAATCACAATTGTAAAAGTGATAAAAATAGCGGAATAATTGTTTGTATTATTTAAATATTGAAGTCCTAGTAATAAAGAATAAACAATTAAGAGGTAATTCAACCTTAATTTCTTTAATACGGTTTGAATAATAATAAATTTTTTTCTTGTCTTTCTCGAGAACAAACTACTATAAGATTATGTTATAAGAGAAATCTATCTATTAAATTTTTTTCATAACATAATTTTCAAATTATGTCAAACTTTGTAGTTCTATTTTATAAAAGAAATATTTTTATAATTTCTATTAATTTAATGGATTGAAGTCCGGCAAATTTCCCACATTTATATTTTGTATTCCAACTACTTATTTGTACCTGCGAAATTAATCCTAGCTACATAATAAACTAGTTACTACTTTTCGCAGGAGGAGAGTTTTTTATGTTATCTACCCAGCTTAAAATTGTTTAGTTTTACATTCGTTTAAAGAAGAGAAAATGAGATTCTAAACTTGAACACAGAAGCATCATGCAATTTTTATGAAAGGAAGGTAGTAGCCCGAAGAATATTTATGAGAGAATGGCGGCAGTGTATGGAGAAAATAGCCCGTTCTATTTTTAAGTCAAATTTTGGTGTGAGCTGTTCAAATGGGACGGAGAATCCATTCATGTTGGCCCAAAGCACGAACTGAAGAAATCATCAACAAAGTTGAGGTTTTGGTGTTGACTGACCGCCGAGTAAATGTTTCAGTTATTGCTAGAGAAATAAGAATCACTGATATTCCTTTTGAAATTCTACATGAAGAATTTGGAATGAGCAAAGTGTCGCCACGATGGATTCCCAGGCTGCTCAGTCCCGAACAAAAATTTTGTAGACGACAAAGTGTGAAGAGAATTTGAGTGTTTTATCTCAAGGTGAAGACTTTCTAGATAGAATTGTAATTAGGGCACACCACTGAGATCCTCCCATGAAAAAGGGTCCATGCAATGGGTTCAATAGAGGTCTCCACCACCCAAGAAGGCAAAATTTTCTGCGGGAAAAGTGACGGGCACAGATTTTTGGGATGCGGGGGATTCTTTAAATTGAGTATTATATGCCAAAAGGGACAACGATAAAGGGAAATGCGACTAAGATTTTGAATATGACTATACGATAAAAAACACCACAATTTTGCTCAGAAAACTCTCAACTAGTGGCGATTCTTGATGACGTACGATGTAAGCTGCTGCACGGATGAGACTGGTTCAACAATTTCGGTTGCAGCTGCTTGCTTTTCTGTATATATGAAAGCTTAAACGAAGCAGTCTCATCCGAGCAGCAGCTTACACCGTACGTCATCAAGAACCGCCACTGCTCTGCATCTGCACAACTGCAGGGTGCATAAGGCACGAATTGTTCAAGCAGTAATCAATGAATGGGGCGGGGCTTTGGGAAATTACAACATCCATCCATGGGTCGTATTTTGCGGAATTGACAAAAAAAGTTTTTTTCGAAGGCATAGCGTTATTAAAGAAACGTTGGAATAAGTGTTTTAGTGTTCATGGTTCTTACGTGGAATTTTTTTTTTGTGTTCTAACTCGTTTCTTTCGTAGCTATGTACATAACATAAAAAACTCCCCTCGTAATTTAAAGCAATTGTTATAATGGAAATTATATGTATAATAGTACCTAATGTATCTAAGCGGTGGAGAGCCGATTTCCTTAAAATATTTGTAAAGAAACAAAAAAAAATTATATGTAAATGAAAGTTTAAATTATTACATCATAAAAGAGTTAACAAATATTAATACAATTAAATGTTTTTAAATGTTGCTAAATTGGCGCGAAGAGGGGTAAGTTCGCGCAGGATTAAAAGTAGCGGGGAGATTTGTATTTGGTTTTACATCAAATGTCAGATAATTCTAACCTCTGAGCGTGTATCACTTTATGATTCCCTACCAAAGACATTATATTCCGTCAAACGTCAATGACAAATGTATTCTGACAATTACTTGAGTAGTGGGGGTGGACGTTTTTAAAAACGGCTTCTGCGCACCCCGTCCTCGCGCCAACTTAATTGGCGCTTGCTATACAAGTGAATTAAATATTTAGATTCCGAATCTTTTTATTAAGATCTTTGGAGATTTTTTGAATATAAAATTGTTATAAAGGAGAGGTAATTAAATAATAAGATGATACAAATAAACTAGAAATTTGTCTAAATAAATCTCCAGCTATATTATAAACTACTTCACTTCAAAAATTTGATTTTGTTTAAGGATTATCAATTTCAAAAGTAGCGCGAAAACAATTTTATAATTATGTGCATATTTTATATATTATCCGATAATAGATTAACCTCCCTAGCAATGCTTTAAATTCGCAGATTTAATGTATTTGTAAGAAAATAGTTTTAAGTGCCAAAAGAAAAACCAACATTTAACTTTTTTTAAATAAATATTATTGGGGAATATGAAGGCCCGATAATTGACTACTCATTATCTTAAAAATGATGAGAAAAAGTTATTTGGTTTCGTGAAATTCGTTTATTGTGAATGATTATAACACAAATTTTAATATTTTTTTTTTCACTAGAGTTTTGGGTACACACATATTATAACGGTTGTAATTTGTGTCCATTCGTATAAAAATGCTGCGAAAATCCAAGCGAACTTGCATCTGAGAAAAATTATGGGCGTATGGAAAAACTTTAAAGGAATAATATATTTTGTAGTGTTACTTATTTCATATTTTACAGAAATTTTTTACTGGGAAAGAATTTAATAATGAAGAGTATCTGAAAAATGCTAACTTTCTTCAATCAAAGCCTCCAGAGTTTTAAAATAGCAGAATTGAAACGATACCGAAACGTTGAGCTTAAATAATCGAAAAGAATGACAATTATATCACAGCTTAAATTTTGTTCACCTCTTAAATAAATGTTTTTAAAAGTATACAACAAAAACAACCTTAATTTTTACTAGACCTTGTACAACAAATTTGTCGTTGCAATTACTGGAAAGAACATTGAGTACTTCCAAAATGAACTCATAAGTTTAATCATGTGACTTGCATACGAACTCAATATTCTCATTTATACGTTGTAAGATATTTTTCACTTTCAAAAATATGTAATTTTAATTTATCTGTTAAAGTAAAATTAAAACTACTTCATTACAAAACAATAAGTTTGTAAGATTAAATATTTCGAGAAAGGTGAATCTATTGTCTCAGGTGTACATATTCTATAAATTTGTTATTACAGATATTGAACCCATCTCTAATATCATTTCAAGTTACTTAAATTTTTAATAATATGTATCATAGTAAGTTTGGTAGCAGTAGAGCAGCAGACAGACTAGAATACATATTTATATTGAATTTTATTTTCAGTTTCTCTTATTCTCAATTGGGTTCGTCTCGGCTGGTTTTCTTCAAGATCAAAGTTCCGAAGAAATAGATCCTGTTAAGCAATTGGATAACCATAGCGAAGATAATGATCAAAGTAAGCGTACTTTGTTCGACGACGGAAACCGTTATGCACTGGAAAGGCACATTAAATATCATCCATCTGGTTATAAATATCTACTTGGCTATCGACCAGTAAAATTGCAATTAGTTCCAATGGCTAGACCTCTCTATACTAGACCAATGATGAGGCCTATGATGCAGTTAAGGCCAGTACATATCGGAAACAAACCAGTAGTGTCATTAGTACCTCCAAAATTAAATCCTATTTATAAGCCGGGCGGTTACGTATATAATAAACCTCTACCAGTAAATGTCCCACCTACTATTCCAACTAAACCCTGGCAACATCAGGGTTGGGATATGTTTAAATTAGATCATGACAAGAGACCTTTTATACCTTCCTCTCCGTTTCCTGAACCAGATACTAATGTCGCTGACCATAATTACATTCCACCAACTGGTCCATCAGGTCAACCTGGTCTATTTCCATCTATAGATGTTCAGTCTAGACCTACCTTCGATGTACAACCTGTACATCCTGTACTACCTACTAATATTCCAGCACATCATCTAGTACCTTTACATCCTGCTATACCAATTCAACCTGCTGTACCAATACCACCACCTCCTCCTACTGTACATTTGCAACCGGCTTTACCTTTACCGCCACCAGTACAACCAGCAATACATTTTCCTGTACAACCTACTGTTCATGTGCAGCATGCTTTTCCTGTACAACCTACTGTTCCTGTGCAACCCATCCCTGTACATCCACCTGCGACACTACAACCTAACTTTAATACAGTTTTACATCATTCGTCTTTATTGCCCATACAATTTCTTCCTGGAAAATTTAATATTCCTGTGCCAAATTTAGGAGTCCTGCCTTTGGGCTCATCAGTTCCTGTCCAGTTATCTTCTCAAAATCATCAAATAATTCACAAAACTCCAATATTATCTGGACCTATTAATCTGAACCCACAACAGACGACGCACATAATTCAAAAAACACCCATATTTTCGTTCGGTACATCTGCTGTAGCTTTGACACCTGAAGACCTTCATAAGACTCCTGTTGTAGAACCACCTGTTGTACAGAAATTCGTACCAGAGCTTAATCATCAACTGATGCCTGGGCCACAAATTTATTTTGGCGGCCCACAGATTTTAAACAAAATACCGGACTCGTCTTTAGAGAGTGGTTTTACACCAGCTGAAAATCCACCTCAGCATCAAGGTCATATATCTGTAAATCAACATCAATTGATGCCGGACAGTATTTCTCAAATACCTATGCAACAGCATAATTACCAATATTTTGTTCAACACTTGCCACCGAACAATGCTCAACAGTACCAAGACTTTGAGCAACAGGGTCAAGAAGAAATTCATCAAGAGCAGCAACAAGGATACGAAGATTCACCTGGATTCTTCCAAGGTGGTCAAACCGATTTACAAATTCCGGATTATTTACCAGAACATCCTCATTTTAAACATTTACAGCAATACCAAGATAATTCGTAGAACATAAAAATGACCGTTTTATTAGTATTTAATTGCGATAGTGTTGTGCCACTTATTTGTTTCGCACGTTCTTTTATTTACAAATGTAGTGTATTTAAAGTAGTTTTATTGTGTTGTAGGTTAGAATTGTACGTGATTCGATTGTTGAAATAAATCTTTATTTATTATGAGTGCGCTTTTCTACTTAAGATGTATATAAGAAATATAGCAATTTTATTGAATGTTTAGTTTGAATAAAAAGTTCTCAAGTCTAGCATTTTTATTTTGGAATTTATGATGCAAATCGTTAATAATGTTTATGTAGATAAATACTTGCTTCGTATGTACAAATATGTGATTTAATTTTTGTCCCGAAAGAGTCTAATCAGTATTCATTTCCCTTAAAAATTATTTTAATCTTATGTTTATGGTATCTCGACATTCCTTGTAAAATAAAAAAAAACTAATTCATCAGTACTCTACATTTTACTCCCGAATAGTGAATTATTATGCTATCCTGGTCATTTTGACTATTTACATTAAATACAAAAAGAGAAAACTTTCAGAGTAAACACAGCCATCCATTAATATTAAGCAGTTAATTTACGATGTCCATTGACGGTACCATGATTTTGCGGTAGAAGGCGCTAGGATCATCAAGGTTAATACGTTTTGACATTTTAAAACTTTAACAAAGTTATATACAAAATTTTAAGACGATATATCAAGTAATTATTGCTTCATACGTTTCGAAAGCGCATAAGTTTATAATTTATTAAGTATGCATAAAACTAAAAAAAGTTAAAAAAAAGTATTACAGGATTCTGCTCTTCTACATGAAATGGTTCAAAAGTGATTTGTTGTATTTTGTTATGGTCATATGAGCACGAATAACGCTGAGCGCTTAGATCATTCGCTTGCAGTGACTATCAAAGAAACAGATCGCCATTTGAAGGTACCTGAAATAACTGAACACATATGAACATTTCAATATCAAGATCTCGCATGAATATTTAAAAAATATTAAAAATCGATCCGGAGAACACAACACAAGTTCATATTCGTGTGAAAATTTCAATCAAGACATGTGTTTCATCATGCTATTGACTCGTTAGTGCCATGATACTGGAATAGTCAAAATTTATTCAATAGTCAAGTGTAAGACTAGTGGTTTCCATCGAGCGATCACAGCCGCAACAGGCAGAAACTGTATTAACGTGCCTCCACTATAAGTCGAACAGTTTCCGTCCGTTACGACTGTGATCGTTCGATGGAAACCAGTTGCTAGTTTTACACTTGTCATGAGGACGCCTACGGTTAGTTTGGCGTTCGTTGGCGTTGGCGACGCTGAGTCCTCTTCCATCTTGTCTTTTGTGACTTGATTATATGTAGTAAGGGAGTTGTGGTGAATTTTGTTTATTCCAGCATTATGCAATCAGGGGTTTATAGCATGACGAAACACGAGTCTATATGTCTGCATAATAATTTTCAAACAAATATGAACTTGTATTATCCGATTTTTAATACTTTTAATTATTAAAAATGTTTTTGTTTTATACAAAATATGGTGATATTTTACTAACTCAAGTATGCTTCAAATTGTTTTGTTATAAAAATGTTATATAGTATTTTTACGATAAGAACGCGGTTGCGTCATCAATGTGCGTCACACAACGTTGACAAATCAATTGTTTACATCTTGCAAATAACTGTCATTTGGTTTATAGGTTATAGAATATTTAAAAACTTCAAAAATCTTGTTTACAGATGACATTTAGGTTATACCCTTAAACTGTTTAGAATGTTAATATTGTATATATATCATTCTATATTTAGAAAAATACATAGTTTATGTTAATTAATAAAGGCTATTTTATTAGTACTTTTATTTTGCGAAATTAATAAATATCGATGTTTTAGAATAAAAAATAGAAGGAATGGAAATAGTTTATTACAGACAATATTAATAATCATGATAAAATATAACAGTACATACATTAAATTTAACAATCAAATATATAGGTTTTATATTTTTTAGTTTTCATCGCATTACACTTATGAGTTTCTCTTAGGCACAGGTCATAATTCTTGCTGCATTCAAAATTGACTCGTAATGTGTCCGTCTAAAGCATGTAAATATGGAGTAATATAAAGTCAAATAGATATTAAAATCAAAACACTATATTGGCTATTAATTTCACAAATATTTTCACTGAAATAAAAAAATTCATAAATAAATCTATGATAAAAAGGTAACAGTGCAATCGTAACTTATAAATCTAAAACCACTATTCCTATATTATGAATTTTCAATATCAACCAAAATAGTTAATTCTTTACACCTAAATACATTAATGAAGTATACCTTCTTCTAGATTTGATTATTATTCTTGTTTACACTAAAAAGAATTATTTCATGTGGGTCAATGTCAAATAGTTCCAAGTTGCTCTAATTTGTCAACAAAATTCAAAGAGACAAAAAGGGTTAATCGCTTGAGCTTAAAAAATCATCTTCCTCTTCTTCTAAACTAATTATGAAAGGTGTAATATCATTTTGGTCAAATCTCACTTCCCTATCCCACCATTTTTCAATCGGAGCTTCAGTGTGTGTCACACTATTAGCCCATACATCAGCAGTTATTTGACTTAGTGCTTCTTGCCACAACCTTTTACAGCCTTTATTTGTGCTACCATATTTATCTATATTACGAGAGTAATATCTTTTTGCAATTCCCCAAATTAATTCTATAGGGTTAAAAATACAGTGATATGGAGGCAGTCGAAGAACTGTGTGGCCATATTGCTCTGCTAATTCATCGGCTTCATAAATAAATGACGGCTTATACCTTCAAATAAAACTTATTAACTATTTGAACTAAATTTAGTAATTATTTTATGTACTAACAGTCTAACCAACTCCAGTAACTGTATTTTTAATGCTGTGTTGTCGAAGTTGATTTGATTATTAGTTAACGCTTCTTGAATTTGGTATTTTGTCGAAGATGAAGTAGGAGATTTATTTATTATTGTCGTATGATAGCTCGCATTATCCATAATAATAACTGAAGGACTTTCTAAATTTTTAAGCAGCTGATTTTCGAACCATTCTAGAACATTTTCTCGATTCATATCCCTATGGTAATCCATGCTTTTACTATTTGTTGCAAAGATTAATTCTGCTCCGGTAATGAAACCATTATTGCCACCAGCATGTACAACATTGTATCTGCAGAACAAAAGTCAACGATATATTGCCCATGCCAATACTTTTTAAACAATTCATACCTTTTGCCACCTACTTATTTTGCTTTTACGGATTTAATATTAACATTTTGCCACAATTTTTGAGAGCTTCCATCTTGAAAAACCCAGATTTCATCAAGAAAAAGGAACTGGAATGTATCTTCATTTTTAAACCGCATATACTTTTGCAAAAATGTTATTCTTTTCAAAGCAATATCAGGCAATTCTATTAATGCTCGCCTAGGGTCGTCTTTCTTAAAATGGAAACCAATATTTTGCAATATTTTAATAAGGAATATTTCATGTTCTCGAGGAACACTGTTCAATGTACCCAAAGTAATATGTTGTTCTGCATTGACTAAAAGCGTCAATATTAACAGTTGGTTTATCCTTATTACGTTTTCGTTTAGGACTGGTTACAGGTTTTCCTTGTTTGACCATAGAATATCCGATTAATGGTATTAACATTTATATTAAATGCATTAGCCACTCTCTAAAAATAAATATGCATATTATATAGAAATAAAACAAACAATTCTTAATAAAATACCTCTCGTACACGGCAATGAAGGTCCCTTGCTATCGTTCTGCCTTAAAATACACATGCCGTATCTTTGTTCTCTTACTAACTAATTGACTGGCCCATTCTATCTTCTGCTCAACGTGTTATCAATATCATATACTGCAACTTCAAATATAAGTAACTTATAATTTTAAACTTAGTTCACAGTTGTATTATTGTTTAATATGTATAAACAAATATATATTTCTAATGGATATCAGATACCATATTAGACTCTATTTTGTATACTATAGAATAGAATAGAATCATTATCACTGGCATTGATCCTTCTTTTGATTAATCATACATATTTTAAACGAATGCCGTACTGTTCTAATAGATAAGTATATCAAAATGTAAATTTATTTAATGCAAATTCTATCATGTATAGTTTATTACTAGGTTGTTATTGTCTTTTTAGGCTAATTCTAATTTGTTGTGTATATATTAAATACATAATACCTGATATTCTAAGACGATAATGGATGTCTTTGTTTGAAATTTTTCGCACACCATGACTGTCACAACAAACAATGTTTATGTATTTAATAAATCATGTTGATTATGAAATTTACTCCTACTATAATACTTTAAATATCTGTTTATATCTTGGTAGGTATAGCATGATTTTAAATTATAAATTTTTAATATTTACAAACCAAAACGTAAAGAGATATAATAATCTATATGGCATTTAACATTCAATGTAAATTTACTAAATATACATACATGTGTTTTCTTAACACGATCTGTTTTGCTGCATTTTTTAAACTTATTACAGAAAATAACGAGAAACTCTACATAAAATAAACATTAAATTTGTTCTATCGATAATCATACAGAGGGCATTCAAAATTGACCCGTTTCAAATTTTTCACTGCTGTTTCAGCTCTATCTTATTTTTAAATTTGTCTGGTTTAGACGGAATCACAGCAATATGTAAAGACAAATACGAATAAGTCAGATATGTCACCATATATCTTTTATGAAGATTTATGTGAAGTTTATGTTGGATCTAACATTACATTTAAACTGCGATACCTTAAACTAAAAACATACATAAAGAGAGAAGCATTGCCGATCCACATACTTTATAGAAACAATATATAAGAATATGTTTTACAAAAGTAACACGAGAGATTTAATCTATATATCTAAACGGGGTATATGGATTAGCACTGACCTAACAGTAGATGTTGGTCGTTGTGTGACAAATATAATGGTTGAAAGTTTGGACCAAGATACACCTTCCACATCTTATTTAATATCTTCCAAGGTAGCATATCAAATTATCACTAATATAATTAATGATAACTAACAATATGACCAGAATCATAGTCATAAAATAAATTTACCCTAACATGTTGCATTCAACTTATATTGCCGTAGAGTCTGCAATTTTATATGGTGTTAATTTCCAGATGTGAATAGACTAGCCGCTTTGCTCAAATAAATTTTACATAAAGCACCTTGATGGATATTTCTTTACAAAGAACAGTATCCCGCTTTACCTCTACAAAAACCTCAAAGATTTTGTTTTTTTCCTAAATGACGCTCGCAGTATTTTGGAATGCAAAGAATGCAAATTAAGAAAGGCAACGCAATTTTAATAATATTTTGATACTATTACAAATGTTTTTGATTTATATAAAAAAAAAATGGTGAAGTTTTACCCGTTCAAGTTTGTTTTAGATTGTTTTTGTTTTATAAAAAAAAAACAATTTCGAAAGCAACATAACATAAGCTAGATCCCATAATAATAATCTGTGCGTTATCTAGTATTCAGGGCAATTTTGGACTTCGTTTTAAAGAAAAAACGTAGAGTGTATTGAAAGAAATCCCGACTTACATAATATATTAAGACATTCCTTAAGTATAAAAATATTTACTTTTGCTATATATCAATCACACTCCTCTAATGAGTGTGGGTTTACAACAATATTTTCGTATGTTTGAACATATATTTGCATCGAAGCGAATCAATTTCACAAGAGGAAACATAGAAAAGGTAATTATTAACGCTAGTAATACATTTCCTTCTGAAAGAGGTTAATGAAACTGTTATCCTTTTTTGAGAATCCATATGAGAACGAAATACAATACCATTACGCAGTTGTCTTATCTATTTTCGTATGCCTATGAAAAGTGAACTTGATTATAACATTGTACCTGACCTTGACCGTCAATGGTCATTACTAATTAGGGTTTTAAATTCTGATTTAAAGAAATAAAGTATTTGTTGAAGCTCTGTTGTCTCTTGGATAAATAAAGCGCAAGATGTAAATTCTTTACATAAATATTATTCCTAGGCTGTTAAAAATGTACCTCTCTATTTTATACGTTAAGATAAGGAGCGAGTGAATACGCTTTTTTTTGGGAAACAAAATGAACCATTTCGTTGTCACCATGTCTCAATAAGTTTTCTCTTAAAAAACTTTTTGGGGATTTGAAGCACTAAGAACAAGAAAAGTTAATAATTGATATACGTTACATTAGTATTTCATTGTATAATCACAGGAAATTACAAGGCCAAACATCAAATAGGGTATACACTGTGTCCATAAAGTATGGACACAAGCCCGTAATAACGTTATTGTGCATTATTTGACAAAATGCAAAGATATATCGATTAATGTTTTTTATTAGCTATATTTAGATGCTACTATTTTGTTTTTTCCGTCGACCTTGAATAAGTTATGACGTCATTGATAATTTTTTTAAATGTCAACCCCCTTTTTTTTGGATTTTGAAAGCTTTTACAATTCTTTATTCGATGATGTAAAAATTTTGGTATGTTACATTAGAAAATTTTTGAGTAATCATTTGCGTCCATAAAGTATGGACACTAGCCCGTAATAACGTTATTGTGCATTATTTGACAAAATGCAAAGATATGTCGATTAATGTTTTTTATTAGCTATATTTAGATGCTACCATTTTGTTTTTTCCGTCGACCTTGAATAAGTTATGACGTCATTGATAATTTTTTTAAATGTCAACCCCATTTTTTTTTATGGATTTTGAAAGCTTTTACAATTCTTTATTCGATGATTTAAACATTTTGGTGTTAGTGTTCCATTAGAAAAGTCTATGCGACACAACCGGAAAATTTGGACGTTTTACGACAACGCATCATCTACGAAACCAGACTAATCACTCCCGAAATATTACAGAATGTGCGAAATGGAATTTATCATCGCTTAGGATTTTGTCAACAAAATGAAGGAAAACATTTTGAGCATTTGCTATAAACTTGATACTGAAAATGTCAAAAATCAAACTTAGAATTACAACACAGTTTACTCAAAAATTTTCTAATGCAACATACAAAATTTTTACAACATCGATTAAGAATTGTAAAAGCTTTCAAAATCCACAAAGAAAAAGTGAGGTTGACATTTAAAAAAAATATCAATGACGTCATAACTTATTCAAGGTCGACGGAAAAAATAAAATGGTAGTATCTAAATATAGCTAACAAAAAACATTAATCGATATATCTTTGCATTTTGTCAAATAATGCACAATAACGTTATTACGGGCTTGTGTCCATACTTTATGGACACAGTGTATATGCGATTAGACAAATAATACAACTGCTTATATAAAAATACAATATTTACTTATATAAATCTTCATAGTATGTGTAAATTATAGCATATAATAAATGGTTATCAAAAGTGAAATATTATTATGGTACACAAATATTAAAGCATATAGAATTAATATATAAATATATATATATATATATATATATATATATATATATATATATTAATATATATATATATATATATATATATATATAAATAATAATTCTTAAATTGAATTATGTCAAAAACATAGAAAATACCAATCGTCCCCGGGGATATCTTTTCACCCTTGTAGCACGCTACGAGTGTTTGTATGCTGGTGCACTAGTGACTTATTGGCCAACTTTGACCTATGTAGACGTAACTGTACTCTAATGACAATAATAGTTATTATTATTATTAATTAAACATACACTCCTCACAAGTGTATTCTGGAATAGGCTTAAGTTATTTTCGTATGATAAATAGTTTGAATGTATAAAAAGAAAGTAATAAATTATGGAATCAATTAGTGAAAGCTAATTTACGTTATTCAATGGGATCTCGTATAGCCCTCGTCAAATGCTTTTACAGTTATCTCCACAAATAATTTGGCTGTCCAAGAAGGTTTTCGTGGATTTGCTTTTCGTTTAAGGTAAATGTTGACAGGTAAACATCTTAAGTCGCTCCAGAAGCGCGGGCGTAACAATAACTCATGGCCTGCTAATGCCCTCTGTAATTAGCGTCAAGCTGTTGGTGGATGGTCAGGCGTAAATTATTATTATTATGATGAAATAAAAATGAAGAAACAATATCACTTAATTTCCAATTTATTGGTAAAATACCATAATAATTGTTTGGACACACAGTGTGTTCCTTAGATGGAGTTATATTACAAACTGTGTATTTTGTTTTTTTTTATTTAATTTTCATTTAATCAATTATGAATTTCCATCAAGTAAAGGCTACTTCGAGTCAAAAAAAATATTATTTTTATTGTAAATATAAAGTATTTCACAATAAATGTGCTTAATTAAAAGTCATTACATGAAGTCGAGTTATTAATAATTTTTTAGTTAATAATAGAAAAATAACAGGTAATTTGAAGTTTTATTAGATAATGAACATAAAAAAAATCAAATTAAACATGGAATCCCTGTAGCTATCAATGAATATAAATGTGCTAAGAATACACAGCTACTGATAATGGCTAAATAATCGAGACTTCTTACAAACACGTGCCGTGGAGTATATGTACGCATTTCCTCGATGTAACCTTATTAGTAACTTATTCGTCCAAATAACCCCAAGCTGCAGTTGCATAACGAATTAAGATCGAATAATGATCGTCGTTACCAAACAAAGTTATATATTAAATCTCCCGTTGTCTTAAAAATTACAACCAATTTCACAGGCAATTGCTTTTAATGGTATGTGATAAAATTACATTGTAATACCCTCGCTGCTAGGTAAGTAAAGATAATTGATTAACATTTATCGTTATTATACTAACCCGTGAATCATTATTAAGATTATTTATAGAAAGTCGGAAATATGTTAGTAGCGTGTAGGTGTTATATTTGAAATGTCTAACAAAGCTTTAATTTAAATGTAATAACATGGAGACTTGCGAAATTCCAGCTAGTAAATTATTCTAATCGTACCTTTATTAATGGAGAATTTTCGTGACTGAAGAATAAATTTTCTGCGAAAAATTGTCCTAAAAATAAACTAAATGAAAATGATCTGGACTCTTTCAGTAAGTCATGCTGTGAGAGTTATTTTAAATTAATTTATCACTTTTCGTGATGTAGATATGCATGAGAAATAGTTTAATGTTAATATCTTGAAAATTAGCAAAAATAAAAAAAAGATATTAAAATTTCATGCATTTAATTTTGTTCTAACGCCCTGTTTTCGTATGAAAAGTAACTAGTCTAGAGACTATTAATTTAGCTGCCATCTACTCAGTTAAATTGTTACTATAATTGTTTTCATGGTATAGTGTTGTACAGTTATATTTGCTCTGTATTTAAGAGCAGCGTGTTTGTCAAAGTTATTTCAAAACTGATTTGATTTTTAATAATATTTTTACACACACTACGGTTGCCTAGATTTTGTATTATTACCTATTACATTTTGAATTATTTATAATAGTGGTACTTTGCGTTTGTTGCAATAAAACTGCGCTATCGCATAAATTAATTAACTGTTGCATTTGCGCAAAGCCTTGTAATAATGAATGCGTTGATGTATCAACCACTGAAGTTTGGAACATATATCAAAAGCCTGGCCTTATTTGGACGTGCAAGAATGTTCAGAATTTGGTAATGATTTAAACAGCCTTAAAACTGTTATTATTAATTTACAGGAAGAAATTAAAATTTTGAAAAGTAATATTTCGAATCATCAAAGCCCTTTGTTATTATACATGGCGAAGATTGTGCGGGAGGTCTTCGAACGTGAGAAACATAAATGTAATGTAGTGGTTTTTGGATGCAAGGAATCATGTTCTAAAACTAATAGGGATCAACTAGAGAGATATGCTGTTTTTGTAAGGAAGATGTTCTCTGCGACGGGAATAGAGAAGGAAGAGTTTAGACCGATTAGGCTGGGTAATTTCGATGTGACTAATAAAAATAGATGTCGTCCAATGAAGGTTTCACTTTCTAGTCAGTCTGAAGTTATTAGCACCTTAAAAAATTTTAACAAAATTAAGGTGAATGAAAAATATTCTTATATATCAATTTTCCGTGATCGAACTCCTATGCAACTGCAGATACATAAAGATGCGAAGTTGGAGCTGAATCAGCGTCTTGAAAATGCGGAAGTCAATTTAAAGATAAAATACTCAAACGGCATACCAAAAATCGTATCTTCGGTAAACTAAAACAGCCCAATACAACACCGTTTACATTAGATTTATATTACAAATACACGATGTATCTGTTCTAAAACGCATTGTTTTTATGCTGCTGTTTGTGAAGTATCGTACGATATAATTGTTCTCGCTGAAACATGGCTTAATAAAGCCTATAGTAATGCAGAAATGTTTCCTGAGTGTTACAACGTCATTAGATGTGATCGGAATTTTTTGGTATGGGAAGATCTAGAGGCGGAGGCGTCTTGTTATCTATAAGGAACGAGGAATAAGGAAATAAAGTTTTCTATTTTAGATATCAGTCATTTAAGAACTTCCGTTCCTTTAATTGACGCTGTAATTTGCGATTGCAGATTGGGTCCGCATGATTTTTATACTGCGACGCTGTATATTCTACCGGATGTTGCAGCTGATGATTTCGAGATATTTTTTGAAGCGCTTGAGATTATCGTTGTCGACAAACCAATTCTTATGGTAGGCGACTTTATTTAAACTTCCACTTTGTTAGACCGTATTCTTTGCAATATAGACTGTAACCTCTCAATCGAAGGCGAAACACTGCCATGTTTGTGCTCGTTGATCTAATGATCCTGCATTTTCGTTCTCTATTCAACTTTCATCTGAAACCAAATCTCCAAAATTCCCAATTTCAATGACAACAGACCAACTTTTGTCGAACAAATTTCAATCAATTATATAATGAATGATCTTCTGCTTACTGATTGGACTTTCTTGGGTGAGTTCCGTCATGTGAATCTTGCGACTGTTAATTTGTATTCTTCGCTGAATGGAATATGCTCTAAATCTGTGCCGCTGACTTCATGAAAAAGATCTTCTTATTCACCGTAGTTTACTACCACTGTAATCTCAATATTGAAACTCAAGGATTATTATAGGCGACGGTGGAAGACTACAAAGATTCCATCCTACTGCAATGAATTTAAGAGACTAAGGATTGATTGCTAGTTTACAATTTCTTCCGCATCCAGCGCTATTTATTGAACTTGGACATTACGTACAATTAAATGGACACACATTTGCAAACAATAGTACAGCCCTTAGAAAACATCAAAAAAACAAAATACAGTTTCAATTTTGATGAAACCGCAATAAGTACATCTGAAGGAAACAAAGCAAGAAATATACTAGAAAGCATCAACATACAAAAAAATTCAAATATATGACCGAACAGATTTAAATAACTTGTCAGCAATGTACCTATACATTATATAAATATCCCTTCCAGTTACCCCCCCCCCCCCCCCCCCCCCCTCGCAAAGTGTTGACTTGGCAAAGCTAACATTCTTTCCACTCGCGAAAATAAACACATGGCCGAAAACAGTCTACCTGCCAATACAAAAAGTTTAGTTATATTTAGAACTGCGTAATAAATACGTAATAATATATAAACACCACCAAAATTTAATGTATGTAGATTTATTATAATATCGCCTCTTACCATTTTTTAACATTTAAATAAATTTTAGTTTTTGAAAAAGATACTATATATAGTATCGAAACGTCAAAAAATATTACTTTTATCTCGAATATATATATAGATTGGCGTAGTTAAAAGTAGATATTTAGCTTCAAATTCACACATATATATATACATATATATATATATATGGTAAACCTAATCAGTAGGCGATTAAAGGTCTGTATATTACTTCAAAATATATGTATTTAAAAAACTCTACATGTTTCGGCTGTGTACGCCTTTATCAAGAGAATACAAAATATGAATGAGCATTCATATTTTGTATTCTCTTGATAAAGGCGTACACAGCCGAAACATGTAGAGTTTTTTAAATACATATATTTTGAAGTAATATACAGACCTTTAATCGCCTACTGATTAGGTTTACCATATCATACCAAGGTCACGAAGTTATTATATATATATATATATATGTATATATATATATGTATATATATATATATATATATATATATATAACAATTTTCAAGAATACTGGTAAAGATGGCTTTCACTCATGTAGTGGGGTATGTGCAGAGCGGGGATGACTTTCGTTGTTTGCATCTCGATGGGTGCGTCTGAGCAAACTCTCGCGAAAAACTAAAATTTTATATATTTCATTTAGAATTTTGTTTTATTTTTTTTATAAGAATTTTATTGAGTTTTCATTAGTAATTTTATTTTAGTTACAATTTTTAAAGAGTTTTGTTTCAGTTCAATGTTAACGCATACATACACCTTTTATTATAATAGCGGCTACAATTAATTCCTTAAAGCAAATCTGTACATCCACATTTTCATTCTGCCGTACTAAATACATATTAAATACTGACGAATGTATCCCCACTATTGTAACTAAACTACGCCCACGAGCGTTAGAGTAAATATGCGTGTGCTAGTGTATGTAATACTCTTCGCAATTTCCACCGTTACTTCAGTTAATCTGTATATATATATATATATATATATATATATATATATATATATGTGTGTGTGTGTGTGTTGGCGATTTATGGTCTGGTTTTACTTCAAAATATATATATTTAAAACAGTCCTACATGTTTCGGCAAATGATGCATTTTTCAAGGAATATAGAATATATATTTTATATTCCTTGAAAAAGGCATCATTTGCCACAAAAATAGGTGTTTGGCTAGCAGTTTCAAGGCGACAAATTATTGGGCGTATATTTTTTAACCAACTGTAACTGCTGAAATATACCAAAATGAATTATTACAACTTTTTATTAATGACTTCCATGATGAAGTTATAGAAGGATTAGCAAGATAATGCACCGGCGCACAAATCTCGAAATACAATAGCTTTTTGCAACAATTTTGCGATTATAGAATAATGAATTTTCCTCCAAGATATCCGGATCTGATAATTTTAGATTATTTTATTGTTCCATATTTAATGAATATCATTTTCAACACCAGGCATCATACAATCGCAGAGCTTCGCAATGCTATTAAGTATTCCTCTGCTGACATAACCCCACAACTCCAGGTAAATGGTTTTGAGAAGATGGAGCGTTGAGTTCGACTTTGTCTCAAAAATAATGGACAACACTTTCAGCATAACCTTTAGTATTATTATCTTTTAAATTTAACTAATATAATTAAAAATTTTAATAAGTCAAATTTTTATTTTTGCACATATATTGGTGCCATACAAACTGTCAAAGTGATTAGTGCGTGCATACACTGTTACCAATCGTTATTAAAAAGTATGGGCATCTCTAATTTGGAACGATTTTGAAGACATGGTACTACAATACACTAATAACACAGGTTTGCAACCAAAAACTGACTAGGATTTTTATATTGTTTCTTATAGATTTTTACACACAAAGAAAACCGGGAAAAATACTTGAAAAATTCTATCTCGTCGGGTTTTCTTGCAAAACTCATGTTTGTAGTTTCATTTAGAGTGAAATGCCTGTTTAGCGAAAAGTCAGGAATCTGGGTTGAGAATGTTTGCCAGTGTATTATGAATGAGTATAAATAAGCGAATTGGCAGATTTGATCATGTTTCAACATGATAAATAAGTTCAGGATCTTTGTTGTTGTATAAGCCACTCCATTAACATTTTGCATTCAAACCTGACTGTACTCGTCCTTTTAGTTATATACAGTGAAATCTCCCTTGAACGGACACCAACGGGACCAACTGAAGATGTCCGTTCAGGAGGGGTGTCCGCATAAAAGAAATATGTAGTAGATACAACAAAAATCGTGTTTTAACGAAAAATGAATATATTAAAGAAACTGGGACATTTAAATCGTATATGTATATAAATGTTTTTAAAATAAATAAGAAACTTTAAACTTAAGAAAAAAAAGTTTATTTCCTTTAGATATATACAAAGTATGTATAATATAATATGTACATTGATACATAGATGTAGTATGTAATACAAAACAGTGAAATGAATAGTCACTTTAAGGACGCAAAAATTCATATATTGTTGTTTGTCTTCTCTTTTTCTTTAAAATGGCGTCTTGAAATCGTATTTCTAATTTAGAAAGAAGCTCCATTTTCGACAAAACTTTTGAGCTGCTTTGTCAGGGTAATAGCTTTACCATAATTTGGGATAGCTTCTGTTGGCACTGAAACCTCATCGACATCAGAATCTTCCGAAAGTTCTTGTATTTCAACTGGATTTGCAATTTCTTGTTCTGAATCTGGATCTTCAACATACAAATCTTCATCTACGTTCAAAAAATCATTAATGTTTTCATTATCCGTCAATTTCAATAAATTCTTATTTTTGAGGATATCTGAAAGCACACTAAGAGGCAAATCATCTTCTAGGCCAGATGTATCAGCCTCAGTTAACTGTTCTTCACTTTGCATATTTGCATGATTAAATCCTGCTTTGCGGAAGCAATTTTGAACTGTCGCTTTGGTTACTTGGTCCCAAGCGGTTTTTGCCAAATAAATTGCATCCAGTGGTGTAATTTTCTTTATTAACTCAAAAGCTGTACCAGCAGTTTCAATGTTTACTAGCAGATGTTTGAGTATTAGACTTCGGTAATAAGTTTTAAAATTCTTTATAATCCCCTGGTCAAGTGGTTGACAAGCTGATTTACAATTAGGGGGTAAAAATAATATTTTTATATTATTTAAGCGAACGTCTTTCGGATGAGATGCCGCATTGTCTAAAAATAACAAAATGTTTCTTTTTTCTCTAGCCATTTTCCAATCTAGGTCTTGCAACCACTCTGTCATAATTTGTCCTGTCATCCAAGCTTTCTTATTGTATTTCCAAGTTACAGGCAGGTTATTTATGTTAATGTTTTTAAAAGCTCTGGGTTTAGCTGCCTTACCAATGATTAGGAGTTTTTCTTTTTCACCCGCCATATTTGCACAATGCAAAATTGTAAACCTCTCTTTGGGATACTTGCCCCCAACACATTTTTCCTTCTTTAATGTGAGCGTTTTGTCGGGTAGAGCCCTAAAATAAAGGCCTGTCTCATCGGCATTATAGATGTCTCTCGGTGAATTTCCCTTAATCAAAGGACATTTTTTTAAAAACGATGAAACATCTTCAGCATTAACCGAAGCTCCTTCTCCCGAAATCGCTTTAAAACTTATATTGTGACGGATTCTAAATTTATTGAGCCAACCAGAAGAAGCACTGAATGTAGAATGTCCCAAAGAAGCGGCTATTTCTCCTGCTTTACGCCGTATTAGCTGACCTAAAAAAAAATAATTTTTTTTGCGTTTTTGTCACAACAAACCTATTGGTAATCTCACTCTTTTTATGTACACATACTTATTTTAGAATTTAATATGAAAAGAAAATCAACGCATCAATACCAGAAAACCTTATCTAAAAAAATTATATGCATACCTGTTAAAGGAATCCCCTTATGGCGAGCTGCTGTAAACCAGTCATAACACAATTTGTCAATTTTAATACCATCACCCGTCAAAAAGCTTCTTCTTTCATTCAAATTGCTGTTCGACATCCATTTGTTTAGAAGGATTTCTTTATGTTTAACTATATCTGCAGCTTGTGTTTTTCCAATATTAAAACGCTTGGATAAGTTCCTTACACTTAATTTCTCTTTATTGTAAACTTCAACAATCTCAATTTTTTGTTTAAGCGTGAGAATTTTTCTATTTGGAGCCATTTCTACATTGAATGTGTCGCCCACTGTGTCTTTTCCGCATAGACGTCAGACTAATATTGAATGCAGATTCAATCGATAGCGTGCACTCAAAGAATAAGAACGGTAAATCCCCGACCAACTCGGGAAAGTCCCAGCGAAATTGTCGCGAGGTGCGATTGAGAAATGCAATAGCAATACTCTGGATATAAAAATAAGATAAAGCGTTTCTTTTTATTTTATTTTTTGTCCGGTTAAGAGAACATTTTCTCGTGTCCGCGTCCGTTCAAGAGAATGTCCGTCCAAGAAAGAGTTAATACAATGGAAATTATATAAGAGCCGGTCGGGACCATGAGAAACTGTCCGTTTAAGGGAGGTGTCCGTGTAAGAGGGGTGTCCGCGAAGGGGAATTTCACTGTAGTTGTGTTATTTCTCCTGACAACACAAAGAAGCATAAGTGATTTCGTAAACAAAGTGTATTTTGCTTGCTTCAACTACAACTGCTGTTTGTTGTCGGTAGATGTGAAAAAATTCAATACAAAAAATAAAAACAAAATATCATACCTTAATTCAGCTATTCGGCCAGTGCCAGTTATAGCTCTGAAATAACAGTTTCACACCCATCTTCCAGTTTGGATGATGTCCTGAGTAATCTCAACTTTTTTCTCAAAACGAGCTCAATGACATGGTTAGAGATTTAGGCCTTTCAAAAGGTTCTGCCGAATTGCTGAAGACTAATGAAGACTAGTGATGTTCAAGGACTAATGAAGTATTTTGGAATAGAATATGATTCATCTGAATAGCGCATATTCCTCAATTCGTAAGAAATAAGCCTCAAAGTAGTCTTACTACACAATGAGAATAAATTTGCACTTATATTTTGTAAAAAAAAAACTGTACATGATGGAGTGAAATCGAGATCATTTTTGGATTCAGCAGACTGAAAAACATAATATTTACCAAAAACATTCTATGCAGCTAAAAAAATATTTTTGTGAGACCCGTGTAATGGTTCAAATTTTTTCTGCACTAATCATTATATTTACAGTAAAGTTTAAATATTATGTACGTTTATGATGGAAAATCTGGCTGATTTATAGATATATCAAACTATCTGCATTGATTTATTTTAATTTAATATCGTAAAGACGATTTACGAAAAGAGAATAATTTGTCTTTACGCACGTTTTTTTCCCCGTTAGCTTAAGAAGTATACATATATTATCGTTCATTGAAAAATTATTATATTTAAATAAATGTAAATGTTAGATTCTGTATCATGTTTACATGACGTCCAATCAAAATTTATATGTATGGGCATGTTATACGTGTTGTTTGTAAGATGTATCTCCTGACATTTAGAAGTGTCTAAAATATGTGGTATTGTTTTGTATCAATGTGCAATAGAAAAATATGTTGCATTTTCGTGATCAAAATATTTCTCACGTAAGCGTACATACATCGTGCGTTTAATAGACATCTATAAAGAAAATATCATGTAACCACATAGTCCTTAATAATATTTTGTTTACATTATTATCTTATGTAATATGATTGGACATTTATTTCATTTGCTTTTACACTACATTAATTTGTTGGCAATTAAAATTGCTCCTTCAACAGTAAAAATTTAAGAAAGTTGTCATCATTAGCTGTAGAAAAAGTATTACACTTGACGTCCTAGCACATACTTTACCAAGCAAAGCACATCACTATACTACTGAGGTCGGTAGTATAGTGGTGCTCTTTGCTTCTGTAAAGTGTGTTAGGATTCCGGGTGTAATACTTTCTTCTACTGCTAATCATTACAACTTATTTGTAGAGATATGTATCCAGGATTAAAGCTACATTGTGGTAGGATTATATTTCAATAAACTTTTAAGAAAATTTACGAAACAAAACACAATTAACTGTTAATAATTCATTTATTTAAACATTAAACAATTAAAAAAAGAAGATTTAGTGTTGATTTGTTCAATGCATTTCTTAGTACCAATATGCCGTTTACGAAATTAAAAAACTATCTTTATCATATATTTATCATTAAATCGTTTTTGGGAAAATATCGGATGAAAGCAGGTTAAGAAAAGGAGTTATAAATATAATATACGAAAATAAACTACTACAATCGAAGATTTTTTTACATATGGTTCTCTGAGGAATCAAATTTTCACATCAACGGACACGTGAAAAACAAAATTGTAGATATTGGGCTTCGATAATCCGATAGAACTGCATCAGAAACCATTACACTCGCCTAAGGTTATCCTTTGGGCTGCCATATCAAGTCAAGAAATTAACGGGCCATATTTTTTTGAGGATAACCGTGGTCGCGCGCGGACTATTAATTTCGATCGATTTTGCCATATGATCCGCACTTTTTTGGTTCTAGAACTATAAAACCGGATTGGCTACAACCGCAACACATTTTTTCAGCAAGATGGAACCACTTCCCACGTCACAAATGGCACGTTAGATGCTCTTCACTATTTATTCCCTGAAAGAGTAAAGAGTCGCCGAGGAGACATCAACTGACCACCGAGCAGTCCAGATTTATCGCCTGCTGATTTTTTTCTATGGAGTTACTTAAAAAGTAAAGTTTACAACCCATAACCATCCAACTTAAATGTTTTAAAGCAAAAAATGACAGACAAAATTAATGCTATTCCAAGAGTAATGCTTGAGCGAATGATTGAAAATTTTGGTTCCAGACTAAATGATTGTGAAGAAGTGGATGGTGCGCATTTACAAATGGTTGTTTTTCATAACTGAAAATTCAAAAACTGCTCTTTAATTTGTCATTGATTAAAACGAGTTTAAACTAATTGTGGTGTTTTATTTTTAAGTATCAAAAACGAAAAACATTCTGAGGCACCCTTTACTAGCTTCTATTGTGCGAATTTGGTTGCAATAGCATAGAGGATAGACGTATAGTGCAATTTTATATATTCAAACTCTTTAAGGGCCTAATAAGACATAGTAGTATGTTGTCCTATTTAAATTTTTCTGTTTCACAGAAGATCTATTAATACTTTTATCTATCCAGGCCTAATTACCTCTACCATCAACATATAGTTTATATTCTAGCAATGTTTACTAGATACATAACGTGCCTTCAAAAACTTTCCTCGTTAGAGATGGCCATGCTCAGTCAAAATTATACGTTTGCGACAGATTACATGCACTGTCACCAACCATTACCAAAAAGCATGTCCGTCTTTAACGAGGATAGTTTTTGGAGGCACATTATATTTAGCATGAATTTTAATCAATTCGGAAATGTAGTTACTTTGTTATTTCAAAGCACTTATTTTTCCTTTTATTTCTTGTATTTTTAATTTCTCTTTTAAATATCTACTTAATTTTTCTCCCACTCAAATAACAATATATGTTTATTTTACGTTATCCTGTTATTAGTCTTTATTAATTATTATTACTATAATAATAGGTAGTGCATGATTAAAAATATTGAAGAATAATTATAAATATTTATAAAAAAGATTTGAACTTTTATAGAAGAATATAAATAATATATCGTAATAGGTTACTAATGCCTATTGTAAACCCATGGAATATTCGACGTTATGATAAATTTTGGAATACAAAGACATTGAAAATAATATTTAAAACTCAAAGGTTTCTAATTAGACAGAAATAAATCTTACGGCGAAACAAAAACATTAAGTAGAAAAAATATAACCGAAATTAAGTTTGGACATTGCAAATGTGTTCACCATAAACGGCAAAGAATAGCGGTAAAGAAAAAAATCCAATTTAAACGAGCAAAATTTCAACCGAAAACAGAGTTTTTACTTTGTATCCATAGATGTTGTGTAAATGCGTTTGTGGGATACGCCCGCAGATCGTAATTACTTTGGATATAAAAAGCACTTTTGCTGAATTTATCTTATTTTTTCATTCTGTCAATTTACCATGTTTCAATCTCGTCCAACCGACATCGTTCCATTTTTATTCCCTTAACGTAAACTGTGCAGGGTTCGGCGGGATGAGAACTGAAGGAAATTTATTTAAGTTCTTGTGTCGACAAATAAATTACCCTTATTACTAACGCGCAATTCCCGGGTCGTGTTTGTTTATACAAAATGTTTGGCTAAAGTTGTTTTTCCTTTTTTTGGGGGGTTCTTGATTTGTTAGGATACATATCGTTATTGATTCTCGATTTAGTTAGACTTCGAAATATTGCTAAGTTAAAAAAGTTAAATTCATTAGGTATCAAAGAAAAGGCAAATGGGAAGCAAGCAAGGTTTCCGAATGTGGCACAGTATATGAATGATTAATGATTAAGCACTAAATATATTTTCTGGAACATTAGAGATTAGCATCAGGTTTTTCCTTGACAATAAATGACTAAAATGCTTATTTTCAGTGAAATTGTATCTCTAAAGTTTGAACGCTGTCTTGAATATAACGAAATTAATCTAATTTTTTGTAAATATAACAAAGTTAGAAATTAATTCGAAAAATATGTATTAAAAACAAAATGTTCTTCAAATTTCTTAAAAGTTTTAGAACTGAATAATAAACTGTTTTAATTAATATCTAGATTACAGCAGTTTTAAATTGAATAAATAACAATAAACATCTTTTTAAGATACTTCATTTAAAATACAATAATATCTGCGAGAGAGCAATTTTTGATTACACAGTCACTACTTCAATTTTTTATTTAAACCAAATACTCTTAGAAATCACAGTTTTGTGAAACAACTATGCTCTAAAATAAATATTAGATATAGATATTGTGTTATTTCAATTGAAACAAATAAAACGAATGTACATTTAAGTAAGTGGAATCGATCTAATATTTTTAAGATTTTATAGCGTTAATGCATAAGTTCGTAACGTTTTTGTTGAAGTCAAAGTTGCTTAATTTTTTAACAAAAAAATACATGAACTAATCAAGAATGTTTTTTTTTCATTATTTTCGATTGCCTCCCAACGATCTGTCAATTTTTCGATCCATGTCTAAAAAAATTTGGTGGATGTGAGTGGAGAAGTCACCAAGGAAATTTTAAAGAGCGACATCGTTATTATAAGTTGTTTGATAAAGAGCAAACGGAGAGGGATGAAAATCTAGCGGAGCGAGATCAGGAGAACAAGGCGAATGTAGAATAACCTCTCAACCTAATTCTTGAACAGGCGTTTCTGTTTGACGATGTTTCCGGGCTTTTTTTTGAATTTTGATCTCAAACCGACCTACTTTGTTGACAGTAAATCTCAGCAAAGAGGGTTACATTCCCCGAAAGTAATTCATAGTAGACGAGACTATCGCCCACCAGATGCACAACATCAGCTTACGCGAATGAGTATCAGATTTTGCTTTGGGAGCTGCCAACCAAAGACCAAGTTCTTGAATATTGCCCATGGTATATAATAAATTGCGTATTATAGTCGATTGTATACAATCCATTATAATGGCAAATTCCCAAATCGATCTACGTGCATCATGAATTAAAACGTTCAGAATATCTTCATCAAAGTCCGAATGGCCTTCCTGAACGTTGAGAATTGTTTATGTCAAAATAGCCTTATTTAAATCTAGAAAACCATTTCCGTGCTCTAAGCTTCTCAATTACGTTTTTTCCGTAAACGACACAAGTGGTTTAGCGACTTGAGAAGCATTAATTCCTCTGTTGAACTCGAAGAAAAGGACATGTTGTTAGTTAACATTCCATTTTCTTTTGTCAATAATTAATACAATCTTTTCACAAATTCAAAAAGTATTTAACTAAATAATAATACGACATTAAAATAACTTTCATATATGCCTAACATTTATTTCTCTCATCCTAGAAACCAAAAACACTACGAACTTATGCGCTAACCTAATGTTAAGGCAATATACGTATATTCATATGGCTGATGACATTGCTCTCATGAATACGCTTTTGCAGAATGTGATCATGCTGCTATGTCGCGCTTCTGATTGACACAAATAGATGATTTTCAGAATCCGATTTCATTAAGCTCTTGATTATACCTTGATATCGTATTGAAGTGGGATAACCATATGAGTATCTTTCTTACAGAGGTTGAGTAGTGCTACTTTGAGTGGCAATGTTCCTCAAAAATGTCCGCTTACCGTATATTATTCATTCTTTCTATCGATAATGGCATATAGATTGATGACGAGACTTAATATGGCATCATGAATTAGCTGCGAGTACCTGAAATTATTGACTGCTTTTAAATATACAGATTCTTGTTGTGACTCTTTTGTGAAGTTAAAATTTTTCACACTTCCATGTCTGTTTATACTCATATGTCTAATATATGCCAAAAACAACTTACTTGCTTTCTAACTAAATATATAAATTGTTCCACATAGTCCGCCTGTGCTCCCCATAATTGGTGTTAAACTATTTGAGAATACTAAGGCGTGAATTATTATTATTATTTTTATTATTAAATCAGAAGAAATAAAACATAAAATTTGCGCAATATCCAGTGGCACTTGATATTACACCCTAAGAGGCCTAGAAGCGACAAAAATGAATTTTTCTTAGTGAAAGATTGAAGAACATAAGCATTTTTGTTATAAGTAACGAATAAGAAGTCTCAAAAACTAAATCTAACAAAAACAATACAAAATTGTTATGTTCAGTTCGTATATTAATAAGATATTACATTTTCACGATTATTTACTTCAATCATATTTACAAAACAATCCTCAATGTGTTCGTGCATTTCGTGTCATAATGTTGGTAAAACTTCAACTAATGTAGTGTATTAGATGCTTGATAATAGCAAAGTCATTGCTGTATAAAATCCCACATTATGTTCTGTTTAGATCGTAAAAAAGTGTAGGAAGAAAAAAAATGTATAATTTCTTCATCTTACAACGTGTAAAAAATAATTTGAAGTCGATGCAATAGTGTACTAAGATTAGACCCATATCATAGAACCCATACCATAAAATATCCGTCACATAATATAAGAATTCATCGAATATATTGGGGTAAATTGTTGTGTACTCTGGGGCGTTGGGTATCATTATTTAGACCAAATCTGGACGGGGTGTCTCATTCAACACGATGTCCTTAGTGATGTGGAGTTCTTGCCGGGCACCTTAAAGGATAATAATAATAATAATAATTTGTTTATTATCCAACAGTCATAATAACTAATTACAGGATAATACAATATATATACATATACAATATTTATATATAAAGTGTGTTTGTTGCAAAAAAAAAAAATTTAAAATAAGAAAAATAAGAAAATGGTCCAATAACTATACCAAAACTAAAATAAACGCAGATGCAATCACAGCGATGTGAAGTGATTGTCAATAATAGTCACAAATTGATTGTAATTTAGATTAAAAATGTCTAGGCTTTTGATTATGCTGTTGATGGTACAAATCATATCAATCACAGGCGAATGTTGATGATATAAGAAGCGAGACTTGGGGACATAAAAAAGCTTAAAACGCCTTGAGGAATTGAGAGATCCAGTAGAGATAAGAAGTGGGAGTCAAACAACTGTGATATTGTGCGTCTGTCCTGCAAGCTTATTACATTGAATTCTTGGAGTAATTCCTGATATTAGTAACCTATCTCAGGATACTGAACTTTTTCAACATCATCAATAGCCTTCACGTAATATGGTGACAAAATCAAACTCCATTACTCCAGCGTACTTCTAATATAGCTTTGATAGAATAATTTCAAGGGCTCTATTGTCTTGAATACCTTAGTGTTGCGAGAAAGGTAATCAATGTATCTCTAGGCCTTATTGCATACCTGATGGATATGTTCCTTAAGTGTAGGTGAATTATCAAACCAGACCTCAAGATCCTTAAAAAGTTCCAGTCGGCCCAGACAATCACCATTTACACTGTAATGGTACTGAACTGTGACTACCTTCTTAGAAAACGGTAGAGCTTTACATTTGCTAACATTTAGTTCCAATCCGTTATTCGCACACCAATCATTTATAATATTTAAATCCATTTGAAGTTGTTCACAGCCAGCGAAAGTGTTAATTTTACCATAAATCTTCATATCATCAGCGTAAAATAAACAGTATGACCTGAGCATAGCTGGCAATTCATTTAAGTACAGTACAAAGAGCAGAGGACTCAAAACAGGCCCCTGTAGAACTCCACTCCTCGCAGGAAATCTATGCGATCTAGTGCCCTCACATTCAACAAAACTAGATCGATCCGTTAAATAGCTGGAAATAACTTTGACGTAATTAGGATTAAAATGATTTAATTTAAAGATTAAAACGTGATGGGGCTTGTAATATGTAAATACTTAATTGAATTATATAAGGGATGATAATGAGTAATTATTTTGATTTACACACAGAGGTTTGAAATTATTCACTTCAGTTGCATTTCTGTTCTATTCGAGGAAGTTTGTTTTGAAACAGAAGCTGCGTAGACAATTCAAAATCGCGATGTTGTGTATGGTGAATTGAAAAATTCTAAAAGATATTTCACCACCTTTAAGCCAAAATGCATACACGTTATATTTTGGTGCAAAATGAGATAAAAATAAAATATGAACTACACACGTATGTTGCAATGGTTATGATCGTTATTTATATGAACGTCTACACATAGGAACTAGTGCTGTCGAAAAAAGTAACTATTCGGTACATTAGTGTTCGTTACACGCGCGGACCCGAAGTAACGATTACCTATTTGAAAATGTAATTGTCACTTTCGTATTTTATTACTTTTGTACATATGGTTACGTTCGTACATATTGCTATAAACTGTGGTTTGGAAATTAGCTATTCCACCATTCACGACAAATCTATCCAGCTAGGATATTCAGTCGGCTTATTTCCAAAATGGGACTGCATTCCTCTCAGGGTTCCAATCGGAAATGTGGAAAAACAATTGAGTTACTAAAATAGTTAGGCGCCACTCAAAATTTGTTTGAGAAAAGTTACGAAAATATCTTTAAATTACTTGTTAAAATGTGTAGAAAGGATTATTAAATTAAAGAACACAATATAAAATTTAATACAAAAATAAAAAAAAAATAAAAAAAAAATCTTTATAAAGTATAAAGATTAATATTGCCTCATTTACAATATTATAAAGGTAAAAATAACGCATGGAAATGACAGCTGCATGCGTGCAAAACCCTTTGTGATACCGAACAAAATTAAAAATAATAAATTACAAAGAAACTTTTTAATTTCTCCCAAGAGAACAAAATCAAAATAAACAATCTAATTTGACAGCACGAAGCAAACTCAAACGCATGTGCACCCACATGTAACAAAAAATGCCCTTGAGATACCAAACGTACTAAAATTTTACAGTTACAGAATTTTTTTAGTAGAAATTTTAAAAACCTTCTTTGTTATTTATATCAAATAACTAAGACTAAATCAATACGATAATTAACACAATTGAAAAATACAATATTCAATTCATTCAAAATAATAATAAGATATCTTTCAAAAAATATTTTACTTACGTAAAAAAATATATGTATATATATATTCGAGACACGTGGATACGAAACTTAAAAATATAACAATTACGAGATAAACAAACTCGTATAAATATCGGTAATGAATAAAACAGCACCAACCACTAATTAAATCAAAAATAACCCGAAGTTAATATAAAAAGATAAAGATTAATCTTTTTATAAACACAACTTTCTTATCTCAGAGTACACTTGTGTCTGTCTAAAGGTCAAATCAAGCGAGCAGGCTTACAATATAAAACCAGTTTTTTGTAACACAAAATAATAAATTTCAAAAATGTACACTTGCGTTCAAAATAATTATACAAAAATAAATACATAAATTTTTATAATATTTATGGGGACAAGTCCGCAGCAATATGTATTATATGTATATAGTATAAATCTACTGGTACTGGATATCATATTCATTGATTATCTCTATAGCATTCTTCTGAAATACGAGGATTGTTCGGATACTACGTGGCCTAACACAGAGATGGCGCAAAATCGCAGGAGTCTTCTTTACCATTCTGTAGAATCATCCTTTAGTAGGTTAAATATGACACTACAGAGCGATCTGTCAATTAGCCTGTTTTTGACAGTGCGCCAAAGTGGGCGTGCAGGTCTAAAAACTGTAGCTGTTCCGGATATGATTGAAAAAGTCCATCGTATCGTCTTGGATGACAGTCGAGTAAAAGTGCGCGAGATAGCAGACATTGTAGGTATCTCAAATGGTAGTGTGCACATAATTTTAGCTGAAGAATTGGAAATGAAAAATATTCTGTCGGTTGCGTGCCGCAGTTACTCACACCGAAGCAAAAACTGAATAGTTTGAGTTTCTCGAGACCTTTTAGCACGTTTTGGCTGCAATCAGAAGGACTTTGTACGCCGTTTCATTACCGTCGATGAAACCTGGGCCCACCACTACACTCCCGAAATCAAAGAACAATCCAAAGAATGGCCAGAAAAAGAAGGTAAAAACGGTTTTGTCAGCAGGAAAGGTTATGGCAACTATTTTTTGAAATTCTCATGGAATAATCTTCGTCGACTACTTAGAAAAGGGAAAAAAATAAATAGGGAGTATTATGCCACTTTGTAGCAACAATTAAGCGACAAAATCAAAGAGAAACGACCTCATTTGTCGAAGAGGAAAGTGCTTTCTCATCAGGATAACGCACATGCCCACAAGTCTGTGATTACAATGGCAAATATTCATGAATTGGTTTTTAAATTGGTACCTCATTCACCCTATTCCCCCAGATTTTGCTCCCAGCGATTATCATCTCTTTCCAAACCTCAAAAAAAATAGGTGGACGCTAAGAGATTTTCGTCTAATTCCGAGGTAGTCGCTGTTGTAAATTGCTATTTTGAGGAGTTGGATTCATCGACCTATAATGAAGGCATTACTAATTTGAAATATTGTTGGAATAAGTGTGTTGAGCGAACAGGAGATTGAAAAATAAAATATTTTTTGTAAACAAACTTGCGTTTTCTTTGTCAGGCCACGTAGTTTCCGAACCACCCTCCTACAGACATATTAAATATAAACAAAGAATTTTGCAATTCAATTTACTTGCGTAATTGTAAAATTCTGTAAGTAAATACAAAAATTTCATATAAGCTGATCATGTTTATCAGTGACTATTTTTAAATTAATTACATATTTGCAAATAAATACAATACTATAACAGACAAATATGATACAAAATTGGAATTTAAAATATAATTTGATTTGATAATATCAGGAGTTTCGGTTAGAAATTTGGCTGGGGAAAGTTGGAAATATTCTAATAATTAATTTTAATTTTTCGCCAATATTTCGCTACTCAATTGATATACTTCATCATGAAAACGTAAGGGTAATTAAGTTGTACTTAATACTAATATTATATATTATCTATACCATAAAAATATATTTACAAATTGAACTAATGTGAGGAAAGGTTTTACGACGGCATATCTAATAAGTAAAAGTGCCAACAAATACAATGATGTTAGAATGTGAAAAGGCAAAACATCCGTTAACAGTCAATATTATTTTATTGGTTTACACTTTACCTATTGTTGCATGCTGTCGCAAATCATTTATATGTTATGTATTAAAGTTTATTATGTTCTTGTTTGACTATATTTTTTAAATATTTGATCACGCATTATATACGCTATATTACAATAAATATATTATAATACAATTTGATAAAATGTATGCAGTTTATTTTAATATTTCCGCAAACTCAATGGAAAGCAGCTGTGTATACCATTACTAATTCTGCGAGGCAAATAATACGAATTACTGATATAATAAGGCCAATAAGATGAATGCCGGCACCGAAAATTAAACTCGTACTTATGTAAAATAAATATGTGGATGAATCAAGTATCAAAGTAACCAAAATAATCAAAGTAACGAATCCAATTGCGTTTTCAGTTGTCTTTTGCAAATTATATATGGAATTCCGGAATATTACGTTTTTTAAATATCGAAATAGAAAGAAATCCAATCCAGCGATCAAATCAAGCGATCTGCTTGCCCATAAACCTACGGTTCTAAAACGGTATGGCAAAAATTGCTATAAATAGTTCATAGTTGTATGTAGTATGGTAATAGCCGTCTTTTCCCCTCTAATTCAATTTTTTCGTAGACTTAAATATTAAGTTAGTCTATTACTAGTAGTACGATATGTAGGTTAAATCACTTAATCAATGTAAGACATAACTGGTTTAAACCTTTGCTACTCTGAAAACTTTTTTTGTGGCTCACTCAATAGTAGGCCTATTGATGGGGCATTGTAAGCTCAACAAACATATGAATAATATGAGCTTGACAGAAGAAACCGTATGTATGGAAACCGATTCTATGAAAGAGGAAGAGGAAACCGCGGTTCAAATGCGAAGGTTTAATAAGAACGTGATTTCTACAAATGGGAGATCAATATCCTAAAGTGGAACTATATTTAAAAGAAGAAGAGTAGGGCTGGAGGAAGTAGTCTAATGAGGCATGAAGATCACAATACATCTAGAAAGGTCGCAATGGAAGACAATTTACGGCTATCTCAAGTAATCTAATCTATATTTATTTGCTTGTTGATTTTTACTTTGTAAAATTTTGGACACATTTAAATTTAGAAATTCATAAAGTTGCAGAATTGTTGCCAGCTAAAGAAAAAATGTTCGATCATTTATGGTCACCCGTTATGATCCATACATCAAAATGAAAAAAAAATGCACATGACCACAACATTCGTTTTGTTTTATTGTATTGGCATTTCTTAAACAGATAATCACTTTCCTCGTTTGACGGAAGTTGATTATCCGCTTAAAACGTATTATTAATATGTTATTTTTTTATTGTGTTAGTTATTTAAACTACTAAACGAAAGCTTATAATTATTACTATTATATTTCAAAGCAAAAATTACTATATTGAAATTTGTTTCGTTAGCTCATTCACAGAATATATTAATAATAAATAGTATACGAATGCTATTTTTGTCTAGAGTTTCATATTGTTATTTTAAACACATTCAGAAAACATTTCTATTTTTATTGATGTGTGTTTGGCGTATAAGTTATCTGCAGCTTGATCTTAAATTGTAAAACTTCTAGTCAGGTACGCAGTAGCTGACACGTCTAACAACCCACAATTTCACCGTCTTATTAATATTAAATGTAATTTGTATGTACAACGCGCTGTGTCGTACACTTACTATTTCACATTATTTGCTTTTCTTACTTTTAATATGTCGCGCACTTCCACATTTTGTGTACAAAATAGGTATATAAAATCAATTAGAAAGCTCTTCATAAATGCGTTTTATATGCCCTATATTTAATTATAATATTTATTGACGTATCGAACGTGCTAATAGCGTCACTAGGTTGTGTGGGTTTTACTTTTTAACCTTGACTTTTAAATTGAGGAAGACCATATGATAGTAAAGACTGGTTTATGAGTAAACACGCAGCACATGTTTCGTACAATCAATTTAACTTCGGTTTGTGAATATCTTTCAATTACATACATTTAAAAATTATTTAATAAATCAATTTACTTAATTTGTGTATTTATTTAATAAGAAAACTTGTTTCCGTTATATTATATAATAGTTATTTACATCTACATAAAAATTTAAAAAATTAAATTTTATATATGTGCTCTGTCTTTCATATTAGTTTAGGAATATTGATATAAATCGGAAGATATTAAAATATATACATATTATATTATTATTATAATTAATGTTAGAAAAATATATTTCGATCAAAGGTGAATAATATATCGGTGTCTCAGTTATGTGGTTCCAATGGCATACCTCCATTATCTAATAACATAAAAATTTGAAGTTTGGTACATCTGATATACACCAAATATTCTTTAAATTGAGCCTAACAACCATATTCTTTAACTTCCGGTTTAACCGGAAATGATGCCAACTTTTTTATTTTAAATAGCACCCTGTATATTTTCTCCAAAATTTGAATTCTACTGAAAATCCTTTCCCATGAAGTATTACACTTTGTATTTAGACTTCAAAACAGGGGAAATTGCATTTTAAATATTCAAAAATTGGGATTGTAGAAAATTATGAAAAGCGTGTTCATTAATTCGTATTTGAATTTAAAGTAGCAAAAATACACTTCCCAAAAATGCATTTATAAGATTTCTGTTAGAAATAATATATACATTTAGACATGAGTGGTTTACAAACATTTTATTGAAAGTCAAATAACAGAAAAATAATGTTAAATAAGTAATCAAAATATTGACTTATTATAATTTTATTTATACAGTAGTGGCTCCAAACTTGAACCGTGAGTGCCAGAAAATATGCTAAAGAAAATGTTCAAAATGTTACATTGAAGCAAATGTCCATTTGCTTCAATGCAGATTCGGGTCGATGCAAAAGTTCACCAGAGGTAACACTTCTTAATACCTCGGCATTAAGACCTGCGCATTCATTCCTAATTCTATTTTTTAAATTTTCTAAATCTGCAAGAGGCGTGTAAATTACCCTATCCTTCAAATATCCCCATAGAAAATAATCTATCGGCTTTAGATCGGGTGATCTTGCAGGCCATCTTATTGGTCCACGTGTGTTTATCCACTTATCATAAAACTTTGGTCCAATAATGTACCCATCGATCATGTCACACCATACATTAGTTCCCCAGATTCTCTGAAAGTTGGTCTCTTTCATCCAATGAGGATTTTCAACAGACCAATACGGTAATTGTGTCGATTTACGGTTCCATTATTATAAAAGCGGCTCTCATCTGTCCATAATGTTGCCAGCTTCACGGGCAGTCGCTAGCCATGCAAGAAACGCCAGTCTTCAGTCATAATCTCCTGGTTCTAATCCTTGATGCAGGTGAATTTCGAAAGGTCTGAATTTGGCGGATTTTAGGATTCGTTGAATAGAAGAACGACAGCTCCAATCACATTCTGCTGCAATTCCTCGAATTGAAATAAGCGGATTACTAAGCACATTTCCCAAAACACCAACACTGTGCTATTCATCACTAGCAGTCTTTCTTTTAAAAACAGTTTTTTTCTTTGAAACGGCACCACATATCTCCAAATTTGAAGCCAGACGTGTAAACTACATAGCGCTTGGCATATGTCTGTCAGGAAACCGCTTTCTGTAAACACGGAAGGCATCACGCTGTTTTTCCTACATTCCCCATAAATGAGGATCATATTCAATTTTTCCTCATTTGTAAAATCGTTGTTATTCATTTTAAATACAACTTTGTTCGAAGCAAGTTTGAAACAAATTTTAATAACACTTGTTAAAGTGAACTGTCAAAGTTAACAAACAAATAATTTCAAATTTTGCGTTAGTTTCCATAGATCGCTTTGGTTTCTGCGATCCCAATTTTTGAATATTTAAAATGCAATTTCACCTGTGTTTTGAAGTCCAAATACAAAGTGTAATACTTCATGGAAAAAATAATTTTCAGTAGAATTAAAATTTTGGAGAAAATATACAGGGTGCTGTTTAAAATAAAAAAGTTAGGGTCGTTTTCGGTTAAACCGGAAGCGAAAGAATATGAGTGTTTGACAGACGAACATTAGGTGTATATCACATGCCCGAAATTTCAAATTTTTATTTTACTAGATAATGGATTTACGCCATTGGAACGACATTACTGAGACACCCAGTATACATATATAATTCAACTTTGATTGATATTTTATATTGATAAGATGCCGTACAACTTGTTAGTAAATATAAATAAATTAGCTCTAGATAGTTATATACAGGGATAAGGTCGGTTTCTGTACAAATACTGCAGCTATGTTTAAATAATTATGACAACAAAATTTTATTGAATAAATAATAAAACAACAAGTTTTTTTAAAAGAAGTTTTAATTTTATTGTTTTTTTTTGTTGTAGTGACTAAATTGGCGTATCCAAGATCTACAGATATCTCAAGTACATATATCAATTCATAGATTTATATATTCATAAAAATGATAATTATAACAGTATAAATCCCATCAAATATGTAATTGTCGCTTCATTAATCAATTCTTCTTACTCGTATGTTGCCGTTTAAAAAAAGACACTTAATGTGAGTTCATAATTAGGGACCGGACACGAGAGGCCGAAATTACGATGGACCATATAAATAGTCTATAACATCGCTAAGTAAAACACGCAGTTATTGAATAGCACTATTCATTCGGTTAACCGCACATCTCTTTTTGTCGTTGATTTGTGACGCAATTACATGAATTTTACAGCTAAATTCCTTTCCTCATGGGCGTAGACAGAAGCGGGTGGAGTTTTTATAATTTCTTTTGTTTATTAGTTTATATTTCGTAACATAAATAAAGTACGATGGGTTACTTTCTTTTTTTCATTGTTTTAACTGTTAATTACATAATTATATACTTCGTATTTTTTGTAATAGATCCTGTTTAATATCGTTTCATCGAATCCACTTCTCCCAATTATTTTGACGTAAGTATGCAGTGAATTTCGTTAAGTTTCAATAACTTACGCATACATTTTTAATTTTCATTTGTTTAGATCTAGAACATTGTTTGAGTTACTTTTTATTGGCGTATTTAGCAGTTATATTTTGAGGCATTGTCCCCATTAGAGAATTCAATCCCGCATCTAAACTTCGATCATCAATCC
This sequence comes from Melolontha melolontha, assembly GCA_935421215.2. Classification (NCBI taxonomy): domain Eukaryota; kingdom Metazoa; phylum Arthropoda; class Insecta; order Coleoptera; family Scarabaeidae; genus Melolontha; species Melolontha melolontha. Next base: position 65,590,472 of record OW285238.1, read on the forward strand.
CGCGGATCCGCAGGATTACAAACTTTTTTCTGTTACTAAGAAAATTAAGTACCAGAAGTTAGTTATGCAATAAAAGACAACTAATTCCAAAATAAAAGTAGCATTTATTAATAAAAAGAAATTAGGAAAAATGATTGAGATTTCTTTTGGAAATATTTTCGGAGGATGTTAAAGTATTCAAAGTTTGATCTTGTAAATTTGACCAGATTTTATTGCAGAAGTACCCAGCGACAGAAAACGCGCTTCGGCTTCGACCCTTGTTGGAGGAATGAACTTTACGTAGCAGCTTCCAAATATTTTTCTCTGTTGCCGCCACATTCCAAGAGTGTGATCTCACATTTTATTATAAGGTCATTGCGAAGGCTGCGCTTCAATTTATCTTCTAATGTACACGGTGAGGTTTCACGACTTGTCACCATATGGGACAAAGGAACGTCGTCTTCATCATTAGCATATCTTGCTTAGCCTCGTCGTTTTGAGCTGGCAGTTGAGATGCGTCTAATAGTAGCCGCTGGATTAAACTCTGAATTTCCATTCTTAGTATTACTTTGTTTGGATAAAAAAACGTGTCTTCGTCGTTTGTATCTTTTTCCAGATATTTTTTTGGATTCTCTAAGCATCACACTTTGAATTTCGGTGTTCTTTTATCCGACGTGGTGACATTACCAGTTCGTTCCTTAGTGTCGTGTTTTGCACGTTCGAGATTAAACAAAGTTGCAAATTCTTACTCATTAAAAGAATATGAGGATGGAGTTTTTTTTTTAGATCAATAAGAGCATTGGATATACAGTTTTTAACCTTGTTGAACCTCGTTATCATTGCTGCTAGACTGTTCCACCGCGTTCTGCAGTCTCGTATTATTTCTTTTTTCTATATATTCTTTTGTTTTGTAGCACAGAAACACTTTTACTCAAGCTTTCGAAAATGGAAGTGAATAATACATTTGGACTTGGACTTATTGTTCCTTGTGCATATTTTTTAAAATTCAGATATTTTTATTCAGTCCAGCAAGTCCCGCGGATTTCGCATGTGTAGTCCCGCAATACTGATCCCGCAAAAATTATGCGGGATCCAGCATTTACGGGATTCTGCGTTTGCGGGATTGGATTCCCTAGTCCCCATACACAATTGCCGCAATGTTATTAAATCTGGATTTCTATTAAAAACTGTTTATGTTCCAAAATACAAACTAATAAATAAAATCAATTATAAAAACTCCTCCCATTTCTATCTACGCCCATGAAGAAGGAAATTTAACTGTAATATTGAAGTAATTGCGTCACAATTCAACGACAAAAATCAGATGTGTGGTTAACCGATTGAATAGTGCGATTTAATAACTGCGTGTTGTACTATTGTGTTATAGACTATTTATATGGTGGTCCATCGTAATTTCGGCCACTCGTGTCCGGTATCTAGTCATCATGTAATTCAAAATTATGTAGTTTACTGTTGGAGTACTGTGTATATTTGCTAAAAGTTAATAATCTGAAACAATGCATATATTATTTACAAACACATTCTAAAACATAACTTAACTTAACTTAACTTAGCCAAACTTAACAGTAATAATTTAATTTTCTTGAACGTTTCCGAATTTCTTGATTATCAATCATGAAGATACCATCTCATTTTACCTGTGAGGAATCTAGATTTTTGCAATGCTTTTTCCTTGATATCTATCTGTTATATGTATAGCTCTAAGACACAGTAAGGTATCGGAACCAGAATTTACGGACTGAAAGAATGGACGATGATCCACCTGGATGCCTGGATTCCTTTACCACCTGGTAAAGGTATTCCTGTATTTCAAGCGGAAGTAGCCGCATTATATCATTGTGCTGGAGAAATTAACAGGCACGGTGGTCATCTTCTCTAACAGCCAAGTAATGTTAACGGCCCTAGATTTGGTATAAGTGAAATCTGAACTAGTTTGAAATGGTGTGTGTGCCCTGAACAAGGCAGTTGTTTGACCAATACCTTACAAAAAATGAACTAAAAGTAGATCCACAGAAATTTGTAAGAACTCTCCAAGTCAGACATAGGCAAAACAGCACTATAGTCAACAGTTGCCCAATTTTTTCAACGAACTTGCTTAATAAGGACAGAAAGTCTATTAGAATGATAGTAGGGTTATTAACAGGCTGTTTATTAACAGTATGCTCAACAGACAGACAGGAACAATAAGGGGTTGAGGAAGAAACCGTATGCAGGTTCTGTCAAGCAGAATGGTAGGTAATCGCGATTAACGTACTATGTCAATGTGAAGAGTTGACAATGGGAGATCAATATCCTGAAGCGGAACTATAATCAGAAGTATCGCTCTGGATGATCTCGAGTATAAGTTCTGTTTTATAGTAAATACTATATGTATGTATATGCATATATTACATGAAACTTATTCGTGGTTGCAACTTACTGGTGGAATATATTGAACTGCAAAATTAGAATGAAAAGTTACGCTTTTGACGTAAATTTGGATAAATATATTTCCTCAAATCTACGACTTAAGAAATTCCTTGTTTGTACACATATTCACGTAAAATAATTACTAGGCAGTAAATTAATATATTGTTCTTGAAAAACAGAAGAACCGTAACAGTATAAAAAGATTTATTGGAACATAAATCTAGCAGTTCGGTAGATAATGTGAGAGTCTCTCCCTTGTATATAATTATGTAATTTACGGACAGTATTTTCAGTTTTTTTCGCTGTCTGAGTGTTAAGAAAAAATACTACTACCGCAGGTCAGCCGTTTCCCCGAAACTTCTTGTATCAGATATCATATATTATAACTTGCTGCTTGTCACCGATGGAAAAAATACAAATGGAGGAGGGACTTGTGAAAAAAATCGGACACGAAATGTTTGGGGTTGAAAGCTTTGGTTTGTAAAATATATGGAAACCGTAAGGCACAAAATGCTGGAAAAAATAATACCCGAACATATTTCGGTTGATGTGTGTAGCAGCGGTAAAAAAATGTGACGTAATAAATATACAGGCATAAATAATGAGCCCGTTGCTCATTGTAGCGTAAGCGTGATTTTTAAGATATGGTTTCTATTTCATTTCTTTTTAAAATTTGAATTTGGTTTTCAAATGATTCTGCTCATTGTTTCCTGTTTCTAAATTTTGATTGAGTGTTTTGAAGTATGAATAAAATGTTCGTTATAAATTATTTTTTAAGTGCACGATGTAAATACGGCTATTCATAGATATTTGTTAACAAAAGATTTACTGAGAACAACATATAAACCCATATTCAATTTTGTTGAAAGTTCATTAAAAAATTTAAAATACAGTGAAATTTCCCATAAGCGGACACTGACGGGACCAGCATTTCTGTCCGGATAAAAGAGATGTCCGCTTAATAGAGTGTCCTTAATAATAATAAAAATAAATGAAATAACACACGTAATTAAGAGCAGAGGTTTTTATTGGTAAAATATAAAAATAAATATATATATTTATATCTAGCATTCATATGTACTTAACATTTAATTAAAAAAAAAAAGCGATTCAACTTTTTTGAGTTGCTCAAAGGCCTTGTAGTCATATCTTGCGAACTGTTGTAAGCTTTTTAATACACCTGTTGCCTCACGATACGTTTGAATACCTTCGGTGACATTGTTTACCTCTTCTTCCCCTTCTGAGTTGCTATTTTCATCAATTAGTACTTGACTAACACTGGATTAAATACACTCAGTCTCGGTGGACACACTGTTGTCCAAATCGATAAATGTAACCAAGCCTGTAGTATTTCTTCTGCAGTGAGAATGATTTCTGGGTTTTATTTGTGCCAATGGCAAATCATCCTGAGAGTTACAGCAATTCCACCCAGTTTTAACAAATTTTTCATAAGATATAACGCCTCCAACAAATTCATTGCTTTCGCGAGTTCTCGGCCACTTTTTGAGCTCTCAATTTGGGACGAAACTTTTTTAATAGATAGTTCCTGTAATGCATTTTGAAGTTCTGAATTATGCTCTGATCAAGTGGTTGGCAAACAGAGGTTGTGTTGAGAGGCAGAAATATTAACTTGACATTTTCTAGTTTATTGTCACTGGAATGTGAAATGGCGTTATCTAAAAATAAGTTTCTCTTGTCTCTTCTGATTTTTTTATCAAATTGATTAAGCCACTCCACCATTATTTCACAGGTCATCCAGGACTTTCGAATTTTACTCCCAAATACCAGGTAAATCCTTTACGTTGATGTTTTTAAAAGCACGAGGGTGGTTTGTTTTTCTAATGACATCTGCAGCTTTTCGCCAGACATGCTCACACAAAATAAAACTGTTAACCGTTCTTTGGCTAATTTTCCACCTACACAAGTTTCTGCTTTAAAAGCCAAGCTCTTCTGCGGCGGACCTCCCTAAAAAAACAGTTTTGTCGGTGTTATAGATGTCCTCTGGTCTATAACTAAGCAGCATGGTTGGGATTTTTTGCAAAAATTGATCGACATCTTCTAAATTAAGAGAAGTTGCTTCGCCTAAAAATTGAGAATACATTCATAATAAAAAACTAGTGAAAATTTCTTACTTGAAACGCATTTGAAGCTGATGTTTCTTTTTTCATTTTTGGAGCCAGCCGAATCATTAAAATTACTTATTCCTAATTGCTGTGCTATTTCAAGGGCTTTTGTCTTTACAGTTGGCCTTGATATTGGAATTCTTTTATTTCTTGCTTGTGCAAACCACTTTAGGCCCAGCTTGTCTATTTGCGACCCATTAGATCCAACAAAATTCCGTTTTATGTTTAATTTTCCACCAGAGCACCATTTTAATTTTAACTGATCTTTATTTTTTAAGATTCTGTAGCTTCTGTTTGGCTAATTTTGAATTTAATGAGCATTTCTAACGGACAGATTTCATTAGTCGCATTCTTAATAACTTCTATTTTTCTTTTAGGGGCAACACATTCTTTCGTCCCATTCTTGCTAGTTTAATTTACATCAGCGCACTGGCAATAATCTTTGCATTTTAAAATTTCTCAAATACCGTCGAAAAGAAGATTCCTCGAATTATTATGTTTTTGAGTTTACCTAGTTTCCAATTTCATATATGATTTCGCACATTGCGCAGGAAACTGTCCGCTTAAGGTTTAGCTGTTTGGTTTAAAACAGCGCCGCGTCCGCTTAATAGAGCTTTAATTACTTCAGAAACGATATTTTTGTGTCTTAGGTTAATAGAGCCAATGTATGAAAGCTATGTATGAAAAATGTGCGAAAAAACTTCCAGAAAAACCGCATGGTTAATAGGCTGGATCAAAAAATTTGTTTCTTCATTTCTTGAGAGGCTCAGTGATAAAAAGGTGCTAAATGGTATAGCTAATCTGCATATAAAATTTTATTGCACTATTTAAAGTTTTACTGCCTCCGGATAGCGATAGAAATTTCAGAAAAAGTAGATTTTTGACATCACTTTAATAATGGAATAAGGAATGTGCTTAAGTAGCACATTCCTCAAAGAGCGCAAGTAAAATAGAAAAATGGGAGAGATCAGAGAGAAAGATTTTCTAACTTTTATTTAAGCAAGTAACAACGCGATCAAATTTTTTATAAATAAATTATTTGGAACTCTGAATGCACCTTTATGGCCTGTCTGGGGGCCTGACGAATACTCAGTCGGGTGTAATCCGCCCTGTCGTAAGAGGCGACTAAAAGGAGTCCTGCTTTGTCTGTTTATTCCATCTAGAATTTAATTTGTTGTGCCAACGTTATTGGTAATCTCTTGAGTTGAAATACGCGGATATTCTTGCACGCTGGGAAGAACATTTATTCTAACATTTTCGCCAAATCGTCGCTGTTCTAGATTCGATTTTTTAAAGCCACTGTTCGGAAGGCAGTCGCTATAAAGCTGAGCTGGTATATTTCGATTTCTATTACTTTCGAGGTATCTTTCAAACATATCAGTGAGATACTTACTGTTATTCATGATTGCGATGGTATGGTTATTTTTTTGTGTGTGTTTAACGGAATTTTTTTAATTTTCAACACCTATGTGTTTCATAGCATTGTTAATGTATGTTATGGTAGTTTCACTACATTTCGGTGTTTTATTAGTTCAGCTTATGGTGTTTTTTAGTCCATATCAATTCTATTGGGTTGAAAACACAATGATACGACGGTAAACGTAAAACCGTATGGTCTGCTTCTTGGCTCTATTATCTACATAATAATCGAGCTTTTTATAATTGTACGACGTTTGCTATAGTGCCAAATTTAAATCCAGCTTTCTTTAATGTCGGCCACAAGGTTATTTTACAACCGTATATTGATAGGATGATCATTAATTCTTTTATGCATGCACTCAAAAGTTGGTACAACATTTTGTCTGTACATAGAGTATATTTGCTCCCTAATAGTATCGATGTCATAACCAACAACTTTTCTCGACGTTCCTTTATGACTTCTTTGCTTGCAAGGTCCTCTATCACCTTTAATAACCTTATATGTTGTCCCTGTAGGCACTTTTGTTAATTGCCATGTTCATTCAATATTCATGGTTTGTCCGTCCTTATATTCTTTCACCAGGGTATGACAGATATTGAAAATAATCAGTTTTGCCTCTTGTCATAATTTGTACGTTTATGATATCTAAACTAGCATAACTTATATTAAGAAAATTAATACTGGTAGCCGTAACTTTGTGGTAATTCATTTTGAAAATAAAAATAAAATAAAACAATAACTTTGTTTTACCACTTCATTCACATGTAATAGTGACCGTGGTTTCGACATACAATGTCGACGACGTACAATCAATACTATAAAACAAATAGCGGTAAACAATAGTTATAAAAGTAGCGTAATTGACAGTATACTAAGGAAAAACAGTTACAAGTGGCCCTTAGTTCAGTATATCCTAAAGATAGTGCTAATTTGAAACAATTTGTCTCGTTAACTTACTTCGGTAAAATAAGCGAGCAAATTGGAAATATAATTTCAAAAAATAATAGTAATGTTAGTATAGCTTACAAACCATATGTAAAAACAAGTAATTTCATTTTTAACGCAAAACCAAAAACAGATATCAAGAATAAATCAGGAGTGTAGAAATCATATTGTAATGATTGTAAAAGTGTATATATAGGTCAGACTTGTCGAAGTTTTATTATACGGGTAAAAGAACACATGAGGTCATATAAACTAAAGAAGACAGATTCTATGTTCGCAAACCATCTTATTACAGAAAGGCATACTTTTGGTCATCATAAAATATTGCATTTGGCCGAGAAGGGACGTAAATTAAATCTTTTAGGTTACTTGAAATTTTTAAAAGCGGGAATAACACAAGAGATAACAATATAGATAACGACCAGTTAGATCTTATATATATACACCTCTTTTCCAATGTTATATATAATAGTTACGTAGATAGTAGTAATTTTAAATAACATCATAAACTACCCCCATATATTTTTGTGTCATTTATAAGATCTATGTAGGCCCGTAACTTTTGCAGTTCGATAATGCCATTGTATGTCGAAACCGCGGTCACTATTACATGTGAATAAAGTGGTAAAACAAAGTTATTGTTTTATTTTATTTTTATTTTAACATATATTAACTTTAAATTTATTCTTCGCATTTGAAAACCTATGATCAGAGCAAAACTCATTAAAATGGGGTTTTATTTTTTCGGTGCACTTCCAATAGCTTCTTCTTTAATTTTATAATATTTCTCTCTTGCTTCTAGGAAGAATTTCATTGTTTTTGCACAAAGAAGTTACATTTCTTTTTGAGTTTTGCATGCATTGCTTTTGACCAATATTTATTTCTTGTAATATATCGTCATGAAAAACATATAGAAAGAAAAATTCAAAATTTTCGATGTTCTTTAGTATAATTTTTCCTTCATCTCGCTTGCCTTTTTTTTTGAATGTTACAATTATTTTGCTAAGAAACTTGACAACATCTATGAATCGATATCTTACAGCAGTAAGAGATTATCTAACCTATCTGACTATCTAGGTGGATTAAGACGTTTCAATCGAAATAATAAATTTGCCATAAATTTGGAAAGTAGGTCCCAACAAACTATACTACTTTCAAAAGGAGAATATACTTTCTCTAAAGCATCGTTTCTCAACTTGGGGACGCGGTGATATTAAAGGGGGGTCGCGAAATAGCCTAAACAATAACGAAAAATCATTTTATAACAAAAAATAGTTTACTATAAACACACAAAAGCAAATTCTTTCGAGTGATAAGGGACGATTCCTGTATTTAATTTTTAGCGCAACCATAAACGAGAAACCATTTTCACAGAGATAAGACGTGGCGAAATAGATTAATATTTTCAATGCTTCTGTGACTTTTCATATTCATGTCGACGAGCAAGCCAAAACGTATTTAAATCTTTCGCTGTAAATTGCAGTTGTTTTGTTTTGTCGGCATATTTCGATGAGCTGGTCGTGAATCTCAACTGGTAACTTAGCAGCGGCAACAGCGTTCTCACTAAATGGATTCGGTACCCATCTCTTCGAGAAATCAATTTTATCATCCGGGAATTACTCCGTCAAGTGGGTTTCTAGCTCTTGCAAATGAATCTTCATGCAATTCAAACTGTGGTGAATAGTAGTGTCTTGTTCATACAAATTTTTCTCAATATAATCCGACGTGCGTGGGAACATATCCATTTTTGCTTTGAAGGCGAATAATCTAGATATCAAGCTTCCTAATGAAAGCATGAGCTTTGTCTGTCATTCATAAAATGTTTTATCATGTCCTTGTAAATTCACACTCATGTCTTTTAAATATGAAAATACATCAGCTAAGTAAGTCAACAACAACATACACTCATATCATATTAATTCATCTCGCAATTCCAATACCCAGGTTAGCACTTTGCCACGCGATAACCGTCTAACTTCTGTATGGAAAAAAAGAGATTTCTTATTTTCATCCACTTCATCGCATAGTTTAGCGAACAGGCTGTTCTGTAGCGGTCGGCTTTTAATAAAGTTAACCCTTTTTACAGGTTCACAAAGAATTTGATCGAGATTTTCCGGCATGTTTTTTGCGACAAGGGCATGTCTGCGAAGGAAGCATTGCGTCCATTCCGCCCTTGGTATAAGGCGATCTTTTATTGTTTATTGTTAAATCTATGTTAGGATAGTTTCTAGTAGGTTCATAAAAAACATCAAAAAGACATTGTCCTGTTGCATGACCCGGTACTGTTTTGTAAAATATCATATTTTCTTTGATTGATGTATCCTTATCACATTTATACCTCGCAAAACACAAGAAGATATAGATTGCTATATCTGTTGATTCATCAAATTGAATACTAAAAAAATTCACTTGAATTCACTTGTTGAATTCAATCTGATCGCGAACATCGGCTATGTAATCGATTCGCCTTGATATTGTATCGTTAAAAAGCCGGTTTCTTTTTCCAATTTTTTTTTTGCTTCTTTCACGCCTATTAAAACACTGACCATATTAATTGCAGCAGGAAATATGAACTTTTTGGATATTGTATGGTGTTTGGACATCTTATCTACTCTTAATGCTGATGAGATAAGATGATTCAAATACACTTTTATCAGTATGGTTTGATTTACAAATAGAAATTTGTTGATTTCTCAAAGTATGTAATTTTAGTTTTTATGAGCCGGATATTTAGTTTCCAAGTATCCAACTAATATTAAGTGGCGAAATATGAATTTTATTTACATTTACTATTGCGATGGGGGGTCGTCGCGGAGCTAAGAAGGTTGAGAATCGCTGCTCTAAAGTATTTAAGAAGGTATCAAGCTCCTTCATACCTTTGACTGCATCATTAGTAACTAGGTTCAAGTTACACGCGGCGCAGTGTATATTGCAGTTGGTTCAATATTGTTAATTTTTTTTCGAATACCAGGATGTATACAGCCCATAACATGTGCCCCATCATATCCCTGTCCCCTGCAATTATGAATATCTAGCTCCATTTCATTTAACCGGTCTAATACTACTCAAGTAATTTTTTGGTACGTTTTAAATTTGTTTGGTTCCGGGCCCTTACGAACCTTTGCCCCCTCGCACGTGGGGCCCTCGCCATGAGGGCTTGCGTGGGTTTAGTTTGCCACTGATTCTTGTTAATATTAGTTTAGATATATGGAACCGAAATGTATTCCTTACGAGTCGTCCATGTATAGCATTCGTATTTTGTATTTTTGGAGTGCACAGTTTTTTACAGGATAACATTTCGATAGTCGCTCAATATTGTTAGTTATTTTCTTGTTTATGATTCATAAGGTGGGCTACGTAGCAATACGTAATTTATTAATCTTTAAATATAGTTTGATTGTGCTACTTCTATAAAAAATTTTAATCTTATTTGTCCTTGGCCGGCATATTTCCTAAGTTTAGTAATATGCATGCCAAATACTCAGTTCACAGACTCCAAAAAATTAGGGGGTATATACAGACTCTTGTCACCAACTGTGCATATTATCGTTTTTTCACAAAATCAAACTCAACCATTTTCGAATTAATTCATTATTATTTAACAGTTTGTGTAAAGTTCTGAAATATATAATTTACTACATAATCAAACAATACATTAACTTTAACGAACAAATATGTTGATAAAACAACGGGCACGTGTCTGATTTGTAACTTGTACTAAAGTACATGTGTTAGTATGCACTGTAGTATATAATTTTAAACCCTTACCATTGCAGTATATAATTAAAAACACATTTGGTGATTTTATCTTTCGTTTGTTCCAGATAATAAAGAAGTAAAAATCCGTCGTCCAAAAGCAGTCTTCTAGAAGAAAAGAAAACAAAAAGAATATTAATATAAAGTGATATTTATACATAAATTTAAAAAAAGTGATTACTCCGTTATATAATTAATATTATTACTATAATAGTAAATAAATAATTTATAATTTCCCATAGAGCGAAAGTATTTGTTACAATTATATAATAATTATTGATATTAAGATAAAAGGACTCGTTGGTTATTGAAATTCGTTTATCAAAAATACTATTCTTTATATATAAATATAAAATAATTTATACAAAAATTATATTGATGTGTGATTCATTGATCTTGTACTTTTCATTGCTATTTTCATATTGGTGTCGATCGATTTCTTTCTCATAATAAACACTCTACGAAAGATTGTCTTTATGTAATCACATGCGTGTATATCGCCGGCATGACCTTCTCTACTAGTACTTCTCTACTTGTTGTTATGGGGTCATTGCCCAATGCAGTTAGTCTTTGAAGATCTAAGCTCAGTTAACGCTTGGCGGCCGGCTTGTCATATATTCTCAATCTACCTTTCGCGTTTCGTACTTTGAGGTTACGTTCTTCGGTCTGCGCGTTTACGATCACCTGTGCTTTTCGTAATATCAACAGTATTACTCCACGACTGTGTGTATACTTATGTTCGTTAGTGTTTTACTTATCGTACATCATTTTTATATGTGATATCATCTAATATTAAAATGGAAGTGACTTAGGTGATTTTGATTTGTATCTTTCCTGAAATATGGCTGAGGAAACTTCTTCTAATCCGCGACGCTTAAGCCAAATCTTCGATCCTCTGTCAAGATTAAGTGAGTTAACCCGAGAGTCACGCTCTACACCAAGCAGCCCGCGCTTACTGCCCAGGAGGCCTCGAGAATCTAATTCAGGCACATTGCTGCCTTATGAAAGTTTGGATCGTGGTAATGGAAGCGGTGGAGACGGAATCCTTGTCGGGCATAATGGAATCAACTGGCAAGAACGATGTTTTGAATTGCAGTTGGAATTACAGAGAAGTAGAGCTCAAGCTACAAGGACTAGGGATATGCTTAGAGAAAAGGTAAGATTTTTTATATAATATAATACGATAAATATGACGCTAAATATTTGTCGGATAATCAGAAACTGATTATCAAATTACATTTAATCTTCGCCACTGTAAAAGGATTAAATATAGAATTAAAAGCATTCCTAGCATATGAAAAAATATATAAATAATATAATAAATAGTACCTTTGGTATTATTTTCTTATAAATTACGAATTTCCTTTAATAATGACGGCTTATATGAATATTTTTGAATTCGGAGAGATATAGCTAACCTAGATGAAGAAATGATTTCTTAAACCGTTTTCCGAATTGTTGCAATTATACTTTTCTGCATCAGTGGCAATTGAAGAAGCGTAACTATTCTACATATCCGTTCGATTTCATTCAATGGAAAAAAAAACTGCTGTTGTAATTGCTTTATTATATGTACATTTTTGATTTATTACTTCAAACTAACATTATTCTTCACACACATATATATATATATATATATATATATATATATATAATTGAAAAGAAATTATCGACCGTGATATATTATCAAAAATTAATTAAAATTCGGGTAAGCGGTCAATTATAAAACTCCTTTATTAAATTACCCTATATTTCGCGACAGACTTTGTCGCTTCTTCTGGGGTAACTACAAGATTAATGAGAAAAATAACAAAAAATAAATAAGAGTATAAAACAGTAGTAAAAATACTTACAAAATGTAGAGTTAAAAAATAATAAAATTGACGTACAAAATATAAAAATGATTAGATATAAAAAATAAAGTAACTATAGAAACAAGCCTTAAGAACTTTTGAAAAACATATATATATATTATTATTATTATTATAATCGATAAAGCCTTATTATACCCGAAGGTGTTAAGGCGTCTAAAAACTTTTTATTTACGAACAAAACATTGCCCAATCCCTTCTGTCTCTTGCCATTGCTTCTGCATCCTTCCACTTTGTTCCCCTAGCTTCCAAGCACTCTGCCACTGCACTGTTCCACTCTTTTCTCGGTCTTCCTCTAGTCCTCTTTTCTTGTGTCCTTGCCAGCCGCCATATCCGTTTCGGTTGTCTCTGGTTTTCCATTCTTATTAGATGTCCGAACCACTTCAGTTGCTGCCTTTCAATGCTCTTTAAAATCGATTCCACTCTTAGTTCTTCCCTCACTGTTTCATTCCGTATTCTATCTCTTCTTGTAATGCCTTTAACTGCTCTCAGGAATCTCATCTCAGTCGCCTGGATTTTACTTTTTTGCTGCCTTGTTAACACCCAGCTCTCACTACCATACATTAATATTGGTTTATGTATAGACTTGTAAACTAGGATTTTTGTCTTAGTTGATATTTCTTTATTTCTTATAAATTTGTTATTCAAAGCATAGTATGTCCGTGTTGCTTTTTCTATTCTTTCATTTATTTCGGTTTCGTTCTTACCATTCTTCTGTAGATTTACGCCCAGGTATCTCATCGTCTTTACTTCCTCTATTTTTGTATTGTCCAGTATTATTGATGCTTGCCCGTTTCCTTTCCCAATCACCATTACCTTTGTTTTATCGATGTTAATTTTTAAGTTTCTGTTTTGAAGGGCTTCATTCCATATTGTTACGTTTTCTTGCAGGTCTGTCGTGTTTTTTGCAAATATTACAAGATCATCTGCAAAGACGCAGTCAGTTATTGTCGTTATTTCCATATTTCTATAACCCACAGGTAATTTCTTCAGTTTGTGCTTTATCTCTTTTTGTACGTCATCCATCACTATGTTGAATAGTGCTGGGCTCAGTACACCACCCTGTCTCAATCCTTCTTTAGTTTCAAATATCTGTGACTCTGCATTTCTCGTTCGTACATAATTCTTTGTGACCTTATACATACACTCCACATTGTTTCTCAGTTTCTTATTTACACCTCTTCTTTTTAGGCTTTCCCATATCGCTTTCCTTGGTACACTATCAAACGCTTTCTCTAGGTCAATAAACGCCAAGTACGTATTGCTTTGCTGTCTTTTTTCCATTATTTGTTTTATAGTAAATATGTGGTCTTGTACTCCTCTTCCCTTCCTAAAACCGCTTTGTGAATCTTCTAGCTGTGTCTCTATTTGTACTTTTAATCTTTTTTCCAGTATTCTTTCGTACATTTTGGCCATTATACTCATCATTGTTATTCCCCTATAGTTCTTACATTCACGGTAATCTCCTTTCTTGAAGATGGGTAATATCACTCCTATTTCCCAATCTTGTGGTATTCTCTCTTCTGTCCATATTCTGTTAAACAGTTTAGTTATAACTTCTATGCTTTTTTCACCCAAGTTTTTGATCATTTCCGGTGATATACAATCATGGCCTGCTGCTCTTCCTGTTTTTATTTTTATAATTGCTTCTTTTACTTCTTCTATTTTTATTTCTTGGTCACCTTCATCTGTTGCTTGGGTGGTTATTTGTTCTTCTTTTTCATTATATCCTTGTACTATTTTTTTTATATTAAGCATATCCTCAAAGTATTCTCTCCATCTGTCCATTATTTCTTTGTCATCTTCAAGTATTTTGCCCTCTTTTGATTTTATGTATTTACTATTGTAGTTCGTATCCCTTTTAAAAGTTTTCAGTACTTTATAAAATAATTTCTGATTTCCGTGGCTATCACTTTCCATTCTTTCCCCGAATTCTTCCCATGACTTTTGTTTTGCTGCTCTCACTAGTTCTTTTACCCTTGTTCTTTGCTGTCTATACCCAGCGTAGCTTTCTTCTGTTTTCACTTTGAGGTATTTCGCCCACACACGTTTTTTATATTTTATCGCATCCTTTATTTCGTCGCACCACCAGCTTGTTTGTTTTTTGTTTTTATTTATTTTTATAATTCCGCACGCTTGCTTTGCAGCTTTATGTATTTTGCTTTTTATATTTGTCCATAATATTTCCACATTATTGTCTGTGTCCAGTTTGTTTAATTCTTCCATTTCTTGCTCAATTTTTTCTTTGTATTTTGTCGCTATTTCATTTTGTCTGAGTTTATAGTTTCTTATAACCACTTTTGTCTTTTGTTTTTTGTTCTTAGTCACCATTGGGCTTTTCCTTCCTGGAATGAATATTTTTGACAGCAGCAAGTAGTGATCCGAGTATATTTCTGGACCTCTTTGCACTCTAGTATCTTCGACTTCTTTCCTATGGCTTTGGTTTATTAGTACATAGTCTATGATTGATTTTTCACCCCTGCTTCTAACTTCTCGGGTGTATTTATGTATTTCTTTATGGGCAAAGAATGTGTTCGTGATTATTAGATTATTAGTTAAACAGTAGTCGATAAGTCTTTTGCCATTATTATTTCGTATTGTTTCCCCCTGCATTCCAATTACTTTTCCTGATTCTTCATCCTTTTTCCCAACTCTTGCGTTAAAATCGCCCAATACAATTAGTCTTGCATTGACATCCTCTGTTGCCTGTTCTAATTGTTCCCAAAACTCTTCTTTTTGCTTTGCTGCGTCATCCTCATTAGGTCCGTACACAATTATTATTGTTGTGCTTGCTTGTTTTTCAATTTCCATTTCTATCTTCATTATCCTCGTTGATAAGGCCTCCCACTTTCTCATATATTTAATAGTGTTTTCTTTTATTATACAACCTACTCCTTCTTTCGCTCTTTGATTCATTTCTACCCCACTATATATTAAGAGATGGCCATTTTGTACTACTTTTTCCCCTTTGCCTTTAATTTTTATTTCAGTTACTCCTAAGATATCTATGTCTGCTTTTTCAAATTCTGTAATTAGTTCCTCTTCCTTTCCCGTTATACTTCGTATATTCCATGTTGCTACTCTCCACACCTTTCCTTTCATTTTTTGTTTGCATTTTTGGGTTTTTGCCTCGCCTCTTTTTTCAGTGCTATTTATTTCTCCATCTGTTTCAGTTCCCTTCTCTTCCAGTACTTCGAGAGCATTTCCATTAATATTATTTGATTTCAGCTCGTGTCCATTTCGTTGCCTGTTCAGTTCCATACTACCGTCCTTTGTCTTTCTGGTTAGTTTTTTGGATTGTTTATTAATCTTTCAATCTTTTCCAGCATCCTTGTTTGTCTATTCCATTTCCAAGTCTCCCCATTCACCATTAGCTTTGCAAACCCCAATTTAACCTGTTTTCCATATCTCCTTTCTTCTTTTGCTTTCTGTCTAATGTTCCTCTGCATATCTCTTTCTTCTCTTGTTAGGTCTTCATTAATAAATATCTGGCTGCCTTGTCTATTTTTTAATTTACTTTTATTCTGCATGACCTCTTTTTTATTCTCTTCACTGTCTAGTTCGACTAGACATGTTTTTATCCCCAATCTACTAGCCTTTTTTATTATTATTTTCACACCTATCTCATTTTCTATTAGCTTTCTCATTTCATCTTTCAGTATATTGCCATCTCCTGTATTCATTGTCATCCCCTGTACTACTATGTTTTTCCTTCTTCTAACACTTTCCAATTTCTCAATTCTTTCATTATATAGTTTTACCTCACTTCTTAATTCATTGACTTCATCCATCACTTTTCCATTTATTTCCTTCAGATTTCTTATCTCTTTCTTGTATTCTACCTGTTCTTTCCGTAACTCTCTTATTTCGTCCTTCAATGCTTTAGTATCTTCTCCCTGCATTTTCTGTTCAGTCTTAATATCCCTTATGTCAGCGGAGAGTCCTTTCATCATTCCCATAATTTCTTTCAGCATTTCATCGTTTGTTTTTGATGGGCTTCTATATGTTTTCTTCGACTTTTTAAATGAGTCCTCTTCTAGTACGTCCGTTCTTTTCCGTTTTACATCATCAGACGTATCAGAATCCATTATCAAAATTTCCTCTTAATTTTACCTGTTACCTTACTTGAAGTCCGTCCCTGTTCTATACTTACACTATTATTGTCTCTAATCGTATAGCTCGCCGCGCAAAAAGCCCGTCCCCGGTCTCCCCGTCGGAGGTCGTGCTCCTATCGGTCAAGCCAGATGTTCAGTTATATATATTTATACAATTTATTTTATTCAGAAAAACAAACCTTTGTCTATTGTAGTTTTTTAATTTAGTTCCCGGCACTATCAAATGCACTCTATCTCACTATTATTTTTACCACACGCACAGTAATTATTGTTCGTAATTTCTCAGATTATTTGAGTTTGATCACGGAACTCACTTACTTATGTATTTCTGTGTTCTTGCACAGGACCGAACTCCATATATATATATATATGAAAAGTTAAAACATGAAAAATAAAAAATATAATGCCATAAAAATTAAAACAACATATGGAACAAATAACAAAACGATTTAAGATCGTCAACTAACAGTCAAACCCAGTATATTAAAATAAATTATACTAAGACCATTAGTATCAGATCTATAATTTATGTTATTTGTGTCTCTGTTGATGTGGACCATTTCTAAAAAAGTTCTTTTTTTATGGTTATTTTCAACGTCTAAGATTTTAACGTCAACAAAATTGAAAGTATGGTCACGATCAAGTGCATGGTCCACCAATGCACAAGATCTCGTACCAATACGGACATCACTTTTATGTTGAGTAATGCGCTGTTTTAGCCACTGTGATGTCTGACCTATATAAACGCCACAACAATCCGAACATGCTATCCTGTAGACAACATGACTATTTAAAAAGAAAGGTGTTATGTCTTTTATCTTACTATACAACTTCTTCAAGGTATGGGTGTTGTATTTAGCAATTTTAATGTTATTAAATTGTTTAAAATGTGATACAATTGTATGAGTAAGACCGCCAATGTATGGGATTTTTTTTTGTAAATCACACTGTCTGCAGGAATGTCCTCAGTAGGGCCATCAAAAAAGTTTGAGCTAAATATCAATTTATTTAGTATATGCTTAGGATAGCCATTGTTGACAAAGATGTTGAAAAGTTCTTTAAGATTGTCATTTAAAAAGGTTTCATAACAAATATGTGATATTCGGTTTCTCATACCTATAATGGTGTTATACTTCTGATTGAGAGGATGATGAGAGTGATAATTAATGAACCGATCAGATGAAGTTGGTTTTCTATACCAATTCAAAATGATACAATTATTAACGTCACGAATTACTAAAACGTCCAAGAAGGGCACGCTATTGTTATTTTCTTTTTGTCGTTAATCTCTTTTATATTTAACAACACATATTTTTCGTTTAATGGGAAATTCTATAGTCAAATATTTGGGACTCCTATGGGTTCGCCCATCAGTCCAATTTTAGCTCAGATAGTTATGGATCAGTTGTTGGAGAGTGTGATAGCTAAGTTACCATTTCCATTACCGTTCTTGTACAAGTATGTTGATGACATTGTTTGCTCTGTTCCACAAGAAAAAAATAGATCTAACATTAAAAAAATTTTTAATAGCTACAACAAACACTTACAATTTACTGTGGAAAAAAAAATAACAATAGCGTGCCCTTCTTGGACGTTTTAGTAATTCGTGACGTTAATAATTGTATCATTTTGAATTGGTATAGAAAACCAACTTCATCTGATCGGTTCATTAATTATCACTCTCATCATCCTCTCCATCAGAAGTATAACACCATTATAGGTATGAGAAACCGAATATCACATATTTGTCATGAAACCTTTTTAAATGACAATCTTAAAGAACTTTTCAACATCTTTGTCAACAATGGCTATCCTAAGCATATACTAAATAAATTGATATTTAGCTCAAACTTTTTTGATGGCCCTACTGAGGACATCCTGCAGACAAAAAAATCCCATACATTGGCGGTCTTACTCATACAATTGTATCACATTTTAAACAATTTAATAACATTAAAATTGTTAAATACAACACCCATACCTTGAAGAAGTTGTATAGTAAGATAAAAGACATAACACCTTTCTTTTTAAATAGTCATGTTGTCTACAGGATAGCATGTTCGGATTGTTGTGGCGTTTATATAGGTCAGACATCACAGTGGCTAAAACAGCGCATTACTCAACATAAAAGTGATGTCCGTATTGGTAAGAGATCTTGTGCATTGGTGGACCATGCACTTGATCGTGACCATACTTTCAATTTTGTTGACGTTAAACTCTTAGACGTTGAAAACAACCATAAAAAAAGAACTTTTTTAGAAATGGTCCACATCAACAGAGACACAAATAACATAAATTATAGATCTGATACTAATGGTCTTAGTATAATTTATTTTAATATACTGGGTTTGACTGTTAGTTGACGATCTTAAATCGTTTTGTTATTTGTTCCATATGTTGTTTTAATTTTTATTGCATTATATTTTTTATTTTTCATGTTTTAACTTTTCATATATATGTTTTTTAAAAGTTCTTAAGGCTTGTTTCTATAGTTACTTTATTTTTTATATCTAATCATTTTTATATTTTGTACGTCAATTTTATTATTTTTTAACTCTACATTTTGTAAGTATTTTTACTACTGTTTTATACTCTTATTTATTTTTTGTTATTTTTCTCATTAATCTTGTAGTTACCCCAGAAGAAGCGACAAAGTCTGTCGCAAAATATAGGGTAATTTAATAAGGGAGTTTTTTAATTGACCGCTTACCCGAATTTTAATTAATTTTTGATATATATATATATATATATATATATATATATATATATATATATATATAACTTTTTGTCAATTAAAACTCATTTATTTATTATCTCTATATTTCACAACGAGTTTGTTGCTTCTTCTGGAGATACTACAAGATTAATGAAAAAAGATAGACATGAAATAAATTAGTGTATAAAGAAATTGTAAAATACTCACAGAATGTAGAGTTCAAAAAAAGAAAGTGACGTACATGGACATTATAATTGATTAAATTTAAAACATTAATATAACTATAGATATAAGGTGTCACATCGACCTTTAAAAAACATGTATATGTAAAAGTTAAAACATGAAAAATAAAAAATATAAATCGAAACATATAGCAAAAAATAAAGTCAAAAGAGTATCAAAACCAAAAAACAATGCACTGTAAATTTAACAATACAAGGACCGAATAACAAAAAAATTGTTTAGATCTGATACTAACGGACTAAGTATCATTTATTTCAATATACTCGGTTTGGCGGTTAGTTGACCATCTAAAACAGATTATTTTAATTTTTTCCGTTCTCAAATTATGTCTGAGTATACAAATACAGAAATGGCCGACATGCTGTTTAAGTACGGCTGTGCAAACGGTAATGCTGGTGAAATACGGCATATGTGCTTACACATTTCCGAATCGGTTGTTATATCGGAGTGATAAAAGTTTCTGAACAGAAGATTGAAGATTCTGGTATGGATTCTGACGTCGATTAGTTTCTACTCCCGCAATAGAACTAGATATTTTGAGACGGGTAGAAGACAACATAAATATTAGTACTGAAAGACTGGCCGTAGAACTGAACCTCAGTCATCCCCTGATTTGGAGAATTCTGCGTGAGCAGCAGCTACATCCCTACCAGATTCAATGCATGTAAGTTCGTCCTGCACTCGATTATAATGCACATAGTAATTTTTGTTAATGACTTCTATTTTCGCTGCTCAGCTTTTATTTAGTGACTAGAAGAGATAGAATATTCGATTTTGATAAGAATCACGCGTGGGCAGATGAAAATACCGTGCTGTTGTTGAACTGCATCACCAAAACCGTTTTTCGCTTGCCATTTTTGGAGACAGTTTAATTGCTGCAGTATTTCTCCTTAACCGTAAACGGGACAAGTACCTACACTTAGATTTTTTTAAGAAATTAATTATCCGTTTTGTTGGAAGACGTGCCACTTTTTAACAGATTAGACACGTAGTCTGTGTACAATGGAACTCTTACACATTTTTAAATCAAAATTAAAATTTTTTTAAATCAAGATTACAACGGCAGATGCATAGGACGCACCATGCACGTCCTAAATGCATGGGCTCCTAGGTCCTTTGTCTTGACACCTCTCAAGTTTTATGGACATCTAAAACAATTAGTGTATACGTAAATTGTAATTGTAAGTAATTTGGAACAACTCCGATAATAAATTGTAAATCGTTGTAGGGTAATTCGGAGCACTCCAGGAATGTTTGAAAGGCTGCGCCGATCTTTCATAAGAAGGTGTGAAACGTGCTAGGAGTAAACGGTGGACATATTGAGTAATTTCTCTAGTTTTACTATATATTATCTTTTGTTTTGTGTACATTGTCATCAGAAATTCTTTGTAATTTTTATCTTAATAAAACAATATTAAATCGACTATATGCCAAAAATAGTTGAGGTTCGGACACATGTTGACTTAGACTTTTTTGCTTGTGTCCACCAGCACTATAATTGGGTAAAATATCCAACAACATTTATTTAACACCCGGTATATAAATTCGGGTAGGTACAAATATTAAAAATATTTATTATTTATTCTAATTACTTTTCACTTCTACACATTTACAAGAAATGTTTATTATTGCTCCTAAAATACTAAAAGACAAAAGTTTATTTTAAATTATATTAAAAGAAAATATTCTTCGTTAATCAATACACTTTTGTAATTGAGAGAAATCGTTTTCAAAACATTTTCACTGGTCGATGTGAAACGTACTCCATTTAGTTTATATTTGGCATATAGAGACAAAAGGGACTCTATCGTGGATCAATCATAAAATAAATCTTTTGTAGGTTTAATACTACCCTTTTTTAGGGACAGTATATGGGTGAGCAATACGCATACCTTCTTATGTACACGCACACCTTCTTATGTACATTCTTTCTTTAATTTTTTTGTTGCAACTTTTGCACACACTCTCGTTGAAGTAGAGTAATTTTGGAAGACCTAAACTGATTTTTGGGTCATATGAATAGATCCTATTTTCATTGCTTATTACAACAAGTGTGCAAAAGTGGTCACGCACCAATTGACATGATTTGTCCTTTGAGTCAATGTTTAGTTATGGAGTATTTATCTAACGCATAGCTAATTGCTTTGGTACCATCTGATTTGGTCCACGTTTTTTGAACTGATGGCTTTCGGTTCCTAAGTGCGGATCTACTTGGAATTTCTTGTCATATTTTGTCTATTAAAATATGTATTACGTTAGTTTAAAAAACAAAAAACCATCACAATACAATAATTTAATAACTTGAAAACAAATTAATTATAAAAATTAAATATCTAAATAAGCGTAAAAATACAAGTGTAAGCAGTCAGTGTTTTTGTAGTGTAAAAAAGATTTCTTAGAAAGTACATGCCTGGTTATATATATACATAGGTACATACTCGTTTGTCGCACAGCTCTAAAAAAAATTAGTTGTTGTCGACAATCTGCAAATCCTTTTTATCGACATAAAGTCGATTTTTCAAAAGCTGTTTTCGGCATTTTTCCTTTCACACTGCACTGTGACCAATTAGGAAAAGTACGTATTGCTGACAATGTCAGTGATTCAATAACTTTATTTTTAACTTCTATTTACTTATATTAAGTTGAAAGTAACAAACACACAACTTCAGTGCGGCCGCACAACTTGTGTAGTCAGTAAATCCCCGCTTTCAAAACATTCATCGAATGAATCATACAATAACCGACAAAGTATCTATATGATAAAATTTATGTGCTAGTATCAGTTCAGTAAGTAAAGACTGTTGCATTGACTATATGACGAAATACTAACGTTCAGAAATTTCCATGGAAAAATTACATTCAAATTTTGAACAGAAATTTAAATATACAGGGGAGATTTACATCGCAATATCATATTTACAAATAGTGGTAGTGCGCTTTTACAGTACTATTAAAAGTTATTAAACATTTTCATTACAAAATCGATAACTCAGCGGGGGACAAGGGTCATCTTTGTAGTAAAGCTACTGTCCACAATTAGACCTTCATATATGCATTATTGAATTTTACATATGCATTTTAAAAAATACTCACTATACATGCCGTTATGCACTTAACATGCATTTTGCATATTTTCCAAGCTTTACTCATGTAAAAATAATCAGGAGATTTTCCTTCAAAATGCTGCTTGAACTTTGTTGTCATTCTGAAAACTTTTCCTTCAAAGCTCTTTGTTAAACGCTGTAATACACCATCATAGTAATACATGCAGATATACATTTAAAAATTGAAGTGCTCGACACAATACACCCTTATATTTAGAATCAAGGATGACAAAAAGGAATGACATTTTATTGTTGGTAGATAGTAAAAAATGTTGGCAGTAGGTACCTGGAGTAACTTGAAATAACTTCTCTCGTATTGCCATTTTTAATTTATTGAAGACTTATATTAAAAAAAAAATCAATGAATCTGATGCTATAACTACAATAAACAATGCGATCCATTACCCTAACATTGTTTGAAGAAAAACTCATGACAAAAACAAAACTAAAACCATGTAATCATAATACCAGCACTTACATCTTCAACCAATTTCAACAAGTCTAATCTATAGAATTAATTTGAAATACACGTCAATGACATTGAAAAATAGGACAGGATCTATTCCATGAAAGTTTTACATGTAGAAATACATGTAATTTATGATCGTGTATTACTAGCTTAAGATTAGAGATGTTCGTTTATCAACAGCATAATTTAGTGATGATTTTAGAGCTTATAGTATTTTAACTGTATTCGGTATTTATCTATTGAAACTTTAATATTTTTATTTAAACACAAACACCAGTTTTCAAATAATGCATTTCTGCACACCTACCACACAAGACATAAAACTAATTAGTGCTACCCTAAACACGGTCTATTGTTAACCGAAAGGGATTTAAATTAGTTTAGCCTAAGGCTGTACAACAAATTGCTTATTGCACTAAAGCAAATATGCAATCTAAATACTTTTAAAAGGTACTTTACCATTTTTAGGGGGTCTTAAACTTTATAGCTTAAAGTATTCTTTAATTTATAGTTAACTTATGTAATTTGTTGTTAATTTTAAAATATAATTTTGACCTTTGCTATTGTTACATGTCACAAGTTTGCAATAAACATTTTTATTACTATATATGTACTTGTATTTGCGAAGCAATTATCTTGTCAAAGAGTGGACATTGATGAAAATCAAATTTCAGTTCAACTATTCTTTCAGAATATATAAATTTTATGTAAAATTATTTGTTAATATGAAAAGTTTTTGATAAATAAAAGCTGTTTATCCAGCTTATTATACATAATTAGTCTCGAATTCTTTATTTTTATGAGAATATCTTTAATTTACCGTGGATTTGTTGAATTTATTAATGCTACCTATGATGCTTTCACGGTTTCTTCTTCTTCATTAAATCGTTATCAGAATCTTTTTGTGGATGATGTAGAAACTTTGAAGTATATCTTCAAACTTTGCATTTATTTACGGACGATTAATAGTCTTATCAAATGCGAATAATACGTGTTTAATCGATTAGACTTTGTTTCTTTGGTGTAATAAGGTTAAAATCAAATTCGTTTACTTTTGAGGTTTGTTTTAGATCTTCTTCTTCTATTTAAATCTTTATTGCCAAGATTTCGGGCCAACCCTTAAACTAACTTTTATTATGGAACCACTTGACTCAACGGTTTCTTCGTTAACTTTAAACTACGCAGGCTCTGTTTACCAGTTTTAATGATGGGTAAGTAAATATATTACATATTTTTCTTATTATCAGACATATTACACAATACGTCCTACACAGCATTATTTCTGTATAGAATAAAAAAGAAAACGATACTTCGTACGTACCGACTTAATATAAGGTTGCTGAAATTATATATGTATTTTATTCTAATAATATTCACTAAAATGTCGTTACTGGAGTAGCTGTAGTGACTTTTCTATATATTTTGTGCTCTTAATAAATAGTGATTTTGAGTCAAAACAAAATAATAACATAACTTATATTTGTTTAGAAGATTCTTTTATAAAGTTAGTAATGATTTGTATTCTTTTCTTTAATTTATTGGATACTTATTAGACATTTAATTGTCTTAAAAATGTCTAACATTTTGGTAGTAGCATATATTTTGTTTCCTTAGTTTTTATCTATTTATTGTTATAAAGAATGTCTAATAAATAACCCAACTAAGTGTGAACATTTCTTAATATTAAGTGTCGTATTTAATTTTTCTTTAATCCAGCGAGACTTTTCGATATTAATATTATTATTATATATAAACTTGTTTACATATGGCCCAAAATTGTTTAATAGCTTCAGATGTGGTAAATTAAAAGGATTTTGGTTTTCGTATACAAATTCAAAATTCTTTTCTGTATAAGGTAGTCTGTAACTCTGCTTGTATAACACTAAGATATCAGGCCTAAATAAAACGGTGTACATAGAAAAATGCATCTCAACGAAAGAAATCAATCGCTTTGGTACGCGTTCCTTTAAATGTCAATCAAAGTTGATAGTACCCTCCGTAATAAACGAAAATGTTCCCATTTTCGTTAAGTGTTTGGTAGACTAGATACATACTTTTTGGCTTTTATTTTATCTTCATATTTAACGTCCTTATTATCGACACTGGTAAAATTCACTTCCGGGAATTTGCTCAGGATTACCAGGTACGCATGTACGTCTCGTCATCAATAATTAAAGTTTTTCGCGTTACTGCGTCGGTTTTACTGAAATAAAAGTGCGCGTTATTTAGAAAAATGCTTTCTCTTCGAATTTCACCTACGTGTATTCGTAAATCCGTCAATATTTCTATAAACAATTTCACACTATCATATGTGATAATTAGAGAACGGACACGCTTACCACCCAGTGCAGTACTGGCGAAAGGCTGTATTTCTAAAATATTTAATTTTATTTATATAATTGAACGGACGGGTGGTGATCTATAAAATTAGGAAATACATATTTATTTGTTGAAAAGTTGTATTTATAAAGTTTTTAATTTTATTTATATAATTGGAAAACAAACGGGTGGTGATCTATAAAATTACGAAATACATATGTATTTGTTGAAAAGTTGTATTTTTAAAGTTTTTAATTTTATTTCTATAATTGGAACATTTTTATTTGTTCATTTTGTCGTTCAAGTTGAGTAAAGGAGTATTAATATTGACTAGCAATAGTTTCTCAAGGTTTTCTTCTGTCCATTTTGTTCTCTTTGAATTAAGTACATCCTTATAAATAGAAATCGTCCTTTCTACATCGCAACTGGTTATAGGTGCATACTGGAAATATTCTTTTATTTCTTCATATTTAGCCCTTAGATTTTGTGGAGTTGTCTCCATACATAATTGCTGCAATGTAATTAAATCTGGATTTCTATTAAGAATTGCTTCAAACTTTTGCCGAAGGCCACATCCGAAGTTACTTGGAATACTTTTCAAATTATTAACAGCCACATCTAATGTGGTTAATCCGTCATTTAATTTGAGATTTCGATTTTCAAAATAAGTGATTAATTTTGGCAATTTTCCAAAGTGTTCGTGAAGAAAGTACAACTGATTTTTTAAATTTGGGATTTGTGTGAGCTCCTTGCACTCACCAATACTTCTAGCATCCTCCTTTAGCAGTGTTACGAAATGTTTTAGACTATCGAAATTCTCAGCATAATAACTAGTAGCTTCCAGCCATGTTCCACATCTAGTTATTACTGGAGTGAGAGGCAGTGACAGAGATGGAAATTTTTCCCTGAAAAGAGCTACTCTCAATGGTGCTTTTCTGAAAACTTTTTTAAAACTGATACAAGTCTATCAACTTCCGGAAAAGTGTCTCTGATATATTCACAGATTCTGTGGAGAGCATGTGCTATACAAGTAGTATGCAGCATATTAGGATATGTTTTCTTCAATAGTCTGCCTGTTTTTAACATATACGCAGCACTATCACCGACAAATAAAAGTATTTTTTCTTTGTACGTGGCGTCCGAATGAAGCATTTTTTGCATATTCTCCTTAATGGTTTCAGCAACTGTTTCCACATCAACTCTATTTATAACACTTGTTGCTATTACATATGAATTATAGGGAATAGTTGGATGTAGTACACCAGCTACAACATTTACCTCACAGCGTCCTAACATATCCACCGATTCGTCGGCGCTTATCCATATGTATTGATTTAAAAGATGGCTTCTAATGCGTTCTACTGTTCTCATATAGCACCTAGAAACATAATATTTGCGTAAAGTTGATTCATCAGGAACATTTCGACCAGTATATTTTTGAAGAAATATTTTTAAAGTGGGATTGCTAAGTTTATTTAATGGAATATTAGCCGCCATAAAAGTTTTACAGAGTTCAGATGTGTTTGCGATCCTAAGTGACGAATTTTTGACGATATTTTACGGATTTTGTAATAAATTTCGGAATCACTGGC
This sequence comes from Melolontha melolontha, assembly GCA_935421215.2. Classification (NCBI taxonomy): domain Eukaryota; kingdom Metazoa; phylum Arthropoda; class Insecta; order Coleoptera; family Scarabaeidae; genus Melolontha; species Melolontha melolontha. The sequence continues at coordinate 65,617,554 of OW285238.1, forward strand.
AATGGACATACAATCAGTGTGACCGTCAATCCAACTCGCCATTGTTTTACAATGCCGTTCTCGACATTCTTCCATATCATGTCTGAAAAAGTAACTTTAACAATGCTCTAGATCTAAATAAATGAAAACTAAAAATGTGTGCGTAAGTTATTGAAACTGAACGAAATTCAATGCACACTCTTACGTCGAAATAATTGATAGAAATAGATTCAATCAAACGATATTAAACAGGATCTATCACAAAAATTACGATGTAATTAACAGTTAAAACTATGAAAACAAGAAACTTACTCACAGCACTTTATTTATCTTACGAAATATAAACTAATAAATAAAATACATTATAAAAACCCCGCTTCTATCTACGCTCATGAAAAAACTTTAAAAAGCACTATATTCTCGGAATACAATAGCTGGCTTGTCCATTGCTATCGCGGCGAGACCAGGTGTCCGAGTAAGTCAAACAAATACTTCATTGAATTACGCCGGGATGTACTGAGCGACGTTATACACAATTCCAATTGCCGATTGCGTTTTATGGAAATTGCGTCCGTTCTCTAATGATAATATACTACATACATATAGCACGCAAAGCGGTGGTAAAGTATGAGTATCCTGAACCTCTCGCCTGTGAGCTAACCGAGAATGGTGGTTTACTTATCGCTAGAGTCGGCAAAGAGGGGCAAGTTTCAGTGCAGTGCGGAGAACAACGTGGAGGGGCCTAGCTGCCGTATCAAGGCGAGCGTTCAGTAATGTTTACGTACTCGCATCATTTATGTTCGCGACTTTCATGAGTGAGCATAGGCGATGCGGACGCATGAATGTTTACACATAAAATAATAATAAAAAATATATTATATAACAGTGTTGAAACACTTACTGTTTTAAAAAGCTTCCATGAAATCACAAACTATGTGGTATCTATTAAATATTTGAATCATTAAATATGTTTCCACCCTAGCTTCAGTCAAAATAGTACAGCGTGCGGAATAAATATTTTTCGATGTCCGACTTGGTAATGTATAATCCGAATACTTGCTCCAGAAGGAGACAAATGCTTTTTGGTCTAGCAAAGTGAACGGTAGATTACATATAATAAAACAAACACCTATATCAAATGTATTGTTTGCCACGGTTGGCAGAACAGTGTTTTATAATTTTAAGGTGGCGTTCACACTTCCTCCTGCTGGTGCACGTGAAATAGTCATCGCACCTTACACATTTAATTATATCGCCTTCGTATTCTAAATCCGGCATACTCGCTATTACGTTTTCTAGTTTCTTCTAAATACGCCGTTTCCGAAACGTACATAAATGCGACATTTTCTAAGTATGTGTGTACTGACATGCACTCACAACGACCAGTGGAATAATACTGAACAAGTGTGCTTTGATGCGGACGCTTGAGTTTCCATGCCGCGCGCTTCTCCGCTCTACGTTGCTCTCGGCACTACGCTGAAAATTGCTCCTCTTTGCCGAGTCTTATCACACACAAATCACGCATCAGATTTTGCTCGAGTTCCTGGTTTTTAAAATGCCGTGGAAGAAATTTCTTTGTTTTAATAAGTAGAACGGGCTATTCCATTTTTTTTAACTAAATTACGGACAGATGTACATCACTACGGACGTTGGACAGCTAGAAAAAGATATTCTATTTTGCCATTATATTTAAAACGTTTAATAATACAATATATGGGTACTTTTTGGTATAACTTCAGCAATAAAAAATGTCAATACGTTATTTGTTTACATTTATTTGCTTGCGTAACGTAGAAATGGATAATTATTTTTACACGGTCTCTTTTTATAAAGTTTCATTTTAAACAATTAAGCACAAATACTATTCATATTTTTAAGTTTGTAAACATACCGCTAGTACGCCATAGTTGTTCTTTGATAATATCAAAAAAATATTAAAAAATCGGGCGTGGAGAATAAAAGAAACGAGGGTTGGGGACATCGATGTTGATGTTTTGAAAACATCGATGTACGGATCTTAAAATATCGATGTTTTAACATTGATGCTTTCTGATCGAAATATCGATTGAACATCGGTTCATATTTATTATATATATGTATTTAGATAATTTTTTTTTTTTTTTTAGTATTTGTTATTATTCATACGTCTTTATAAATGTTTAAGGACCATTTAAGAGACAGCAGAAATATTACAAACAAATGTATTTGATGTTTTTTTTTGTAATAGTAATAATAAGAAGAAATGTCTTTATTGCAATAAAAGTTACAAATATAAATAATGATTGTAAGTTGTATTTTATTGTAAGTCCACAGCCTCAAGGCGAGGTTTAGGTTGGGTTAGCTCCCCCCCTGCTCTTACACCTAACCTTGAATAATAAATGGAATAAACTAAATCTACTGCCTATTCCTAAACTTACCTAAAATTGAAATAGAAAATATGCAAAAAAAACATTACTAACTCTACTTAACTTAACCTAACTTAATTTCTGATTTATTAATCGATGCTCATTATTGTTCCTTAATAAAGAACATAGTTATAGTTATATCTTATATGCAAATAGTAGAATAGTGCAATAATAGAATACGACTCGATAACATCGATACATCGATGTTTCTTTTTCAATATTTTTTGAACATCCATATTCATTTTTATCGATGTTTTCCACAGATGTCTGAACTCTAGAATAAAATAATTACATACGAGGGGGGATTGATATATAAAGTCTCCAACTCTATAAAGCAAGAATAAGAAAAGACAAAATAATGAAACCAGTCCCACCCAAAATGAAATAAATTTATTGTTACTACCAATGTCCATACGTATTTTTCCACATAATCACCATTTACTGCAATACATTTTTCTAAACGCTAAATCCACTTCTCTCTTTCAATATCTCTTTCAACTTTGGAAACAACAAGAAATCTGAAGGTGCCAAATCAAGATTAAATATCAAGGCTCATTGTCTTCATCGTTTGGTTGCTGCAATGCGGTCTGACATCGTGGAGCTAGACAAAATCATTCTTCCGACCTTACTCTACGGATACAATACTTTAGTGATCGTATAAAGTTTTGACGTATCTTATTAATTAATCGTTGATCCCTTCGGCAGATATTCGGTATGAATGACTCCCTTTACATCCCATAATGATCATAATGATGAACCCAAGATTCGTCCCCGGTGGTGATGTTCATGAGAAAAACATCCCCTTCACGTCGATACTGCTTAAGAAGTACGCATCAAATCGAACTCATGATTAGACTGTGGAAACGGCGCTATCCTGTATCGGGTGTGATTCATCGGTGTCGACAATGTACAATCGGTCAACTTAACATGTATATATGAATATTATAGCGCGGTGGTATTGATAAAAGTTGTCTGCTTGTACGTCTTTTAATGCAAACAGACGGAGTTGTGAAATTTATTTCGCCAGAGTCGTAATAAAGGCAATGAAATGTGTATACAGAAATTTATTTTTACGAAAATAAATAAAACACTGAAGTTAAATGAATTTAAATTAACTTGAATTGAAATTAATTCCAGATACATATATACAAAATGCAATTACTTTATAAATTGTAAAAATTCAAAATATTGAAAAAATATAGACTTGAAATAAATTATATCACCTATAGAGGTGATATAATGTATTTCAAGTTTATATTTTAAAATTAAAAATAAATTTCCGTATATACATTTCATTGCAAAGGACTCTGAGGAAATAAAATTCACAACTCCGTCTGTTTGCATTAAAAGACGTACAAACAGACAACTTTGTCCATCGCGCTATAACATTCATATATACATGTTAAGTTGATCGATTGTACATTGTCGACACCGATGAATCACACCCGATACAGGATAGCGCTGTTTCCGCAGTCTATCATGATTTCGATTTCGGAGATGCGTACTTCTTAAGCAGTATCGGCGTGAAGGGGATGTTTTTCTGATGAACATCACCACCGGGGACGAATCTTGGGTTCATCATTAAAGTAAATGTTTAGTCTGTATAAAAACTGTGTGTTGATGTACATTGATCGCGATGCATTTTAGTATTTAGATGCGTGGTTAGTCTCGACTTTTTTAAATATTTAAATGTATTTGAACAAATTTTATGATTAACTTCCGTATCACTAACTACTTCAAATAAAAAAAACAAAATCTTTAATCCAGCTGCCTAACAGTTCTTCATGCGGGCGTTTTGGAGGGGCCATTGTATAATGCTATATATATAAAACGATAATATATATGTATTAAAAAAATGGAAGAAGTAATGATAAAACCCATCTTAATTTTTGTTCTATAAAAAAATATTAAAAGAAACTCTAAAATCAAAATAAATGAAATAAAAGAATTTCTGGTACAACAGAAATGAATAACTAATACAATAATTGAAACGAAGTGTTTCTAGATCTATGGAAATAGTAATGTGTAAGCAACACGCATCTAAATGTGAAAGACGCTCGCCTACATTCACCTTCCGCGTTTGCTAGGGCACTGACTACCAGAAATTTGAAACCGACTCTGTGTCTGCGCCTGTATGACTCATTAGAGAATAGCGTCTGTTCTGCAGTCTACTCATTATAAATGAAAATTGAAAATGAAACTTTGCATGCTAAGACGAGATACTCTAAATTACCGTTTGCAGGACAGAACGTGTTTCTATCCCCACTACTCACACAATGGCGTTGTTGGACACCTGATATATCAATCCGCCCTCGTATTTGTATGGAAATTGTGATCCAGACATATGAGCACGTGTTTCGTCCTATTACTGTTCTCGTCAGTGTATGATGCCCGTATACAGTCAAGACAGTTTGGAAAAAAGGTCAGCGCCGTTCAGCGCTCATTAATCAGTGTCAGCATGATCACGAAAGTCACCCCAAGCAGTATCATCCCATGCCAAGTGTAAGACTGGCTAGTGGTTTCTATCGGACGAACACAGTAGTAACAAGCGGGACCCGTATTAACATGTCTCCACTAAACGTCGAAAAACTTCGACAACGTATATAACAAAAACAATTTGAAACATACTAGAGTAAGAAGCCTTACTTATTCGTATTCAAAAACGAGAACATTTTTTAATATCAAAAAATAATATTAAAATTCAAGTGTGAAGAACACAATACAAATTGCCATTCAGACATGCAGGCACTTCTTTCGTCTTACTATAGGACTCGTCAGTGTATGATGCCGAGACAAAATTCACAACTCAATTACTTCACCGCATACAGTTGAGGTATAAAACGCAGCATCTGATTTTTTAATAATTTTCTGATTCTAAAAAATATTCTAGTTTTTGTATACGAATAAGTGAAGTTTATTATCATTCTGAAATTGTTTTCGTTATCCAATTTTATCTTCAGTTTGACTTTGTACCTCTATTTCAACTAAATTTTCATTTAAATTTGAAACCATGTACTGCGTAAAAACGTTTTTAATTCCAGAAATACGAGATAACAATTGTTGAGTGCTACATTAAAATTTTATTAACTTGATGAATAGTAATATGTGGTTTTGCAATGTGCTGATGCATAAGTGGTAGGTTACATAGTTATAGTTATATAGTTTTCCAAGTCGCTTATCTCGCTGCTCCGGATAAGATATAATAATTTTACATAAAGCTGCAACGTAATAAGAAATTAAAGTAAACCATATTTTTTAAAACTTTTTTTTTTAGTTTAAATAATGTCGATATTTCTATGAATACTATTAATCAATGCTTCTCTCGAATATTGAATTTATTCAGCCTTTAATTTAATGAAAATATTGTAATAAACACACAGATGTTAGAAATATTACCGTAAAGCAGGCGCGGCTCGTGATGACGTATTTTGGTTTGCAGTACAATGATACGAGTGCCTCGTGTGTTTTCGGTGTTTACTAAGCAAACGTTACAGTTAGTACACGAGAATACACGAAGCACTCGGATCATTGTACTGCAAACCAAAATACGTCATCACGAGCCGCGCCTGCCGTAAAGAATAATAAATACGCCGATGTAACCATTCACAATAGGTCAATACACTCGTTATAATACAAATTAACAGCATACAATAGCATGGTTTACAAACTGACTAGCATCCCTATGTCAAATTTTGAAAACAAGTTAAAATTATAAAACAGATCGCAAGTAATAATGGCTATAATCCCCAAATAATATGCAATATTTTAAGTTGTACAAGAAGGCTATTTCAAAGGTCTACCCAAAAAATAAAAATAAATTTACTTCCTTAAAATTGATCAGAAAACTCTAAATGTCTTTAGTAGCTTTCAGAACAAGTAGTACCATTCCAAAATATATTAATTTATAAATGACATGGACAAAATCGATAATAGCAGAAAGTCGTCTGTAAGTTAATATATATGCCCGAGGATTTGTTTTGAACAAACACGATTTTTCAATAAATAGATATCTAAACATAATAATTCATTTATTAAGAAAGACACATTCTTCTTTTGCCAGTCATATAATTTATATCACCCATGTGTCTAATTTTGAATATAAAATAATTAACACAGAGAGTGAAAGTCTAAAATGAAATTTATTAAAAAAGTTTGTAGTTAGTTGTTAGTAGTTTAATAAATGTACAAACAAATATATACAATTCACCTTTATTCAGTCTGCTTGTGTAATATAAATACATATATAAAAAAAAGATTTAGCAGTTTTTCAATGTGAAAAGAAAACGACAAAACCCTGGTAGGGCAAGATATCTTTCTTTCACTAAAAAATGATGTATCACCATTTGGTTTCCTTATAAAAAAAATAAGGTTTATATAGTCGGATTATGCCTCCACTACAGCAGGTATCTTAACTCGAATTAATAATAGCGTCTCCATAATTCCAGCCTGGCACCATATGGTTGCATAGTGCTTTTATTGGTTCTGTGGAATATAAAGGTGCATATATCATAATGGTAAATATTTGAAAAATTTTGTTTTCTATTTACTCTTTTATTTAAATAATCAAAATTCTAGTTTTTTGGTAAAGGATTACAAAAGCATTTTGGTTCGATCGTTGGAGATTTTATTTAAGCTTTCCTCTCATATCCTTTTCTTCGGAAGGTATTTAAGATGTGTTCGGTATTTAGTGAGGTGACTCAGCTGATGTGTCTAATTACCGACCCGTATCAATTATTTCCAACTTTCTCAAAATGCTCAAATCCGTTTTTGTCTCTCATATTATTGCGGGCATTACTGATTTTCAACATGGAATTTCACGGAATTTGACTGATATTATAGATGGGCAGGGTCAGGTTGATGTTAGACACATGTACAGGGTGCGGTAGAGGAAACTGGTGTGTTCTAATTCAGCAATAAGAAAAACAAATCATTGAAGAGCAAGATTTATTTTACTAAAATAATGGCAATATGTTGCCATTTTACATAAATAAACAAAAAGTTAATTTTTGAAAATAACATCCGACGAATGGTAGCCATTTCATTTCAGACATTCTTGTAGATGAGCTGTGAAGTCTCGCATGACTTTTTGCAACAAGTCGTTTTTGATCGCGGCAATTTCTTCAATTCTACAAGTGTGCGAGGCTGAGTAACACACTTTTCCCTTTAGATATCCTCATAGAAAAAAATCGCAAACGTCGAGGTCTGGAGATCGCGGCGGCCAAGCAACACCTCCAAGGCGAGATATAACGTTTTGAGCGAACATCCGACGAACCACTTCCATTGTCGCGTAGCGCTCCATCTTGTGTGGAATGCATGGACCCACCTTAACATTGTATCTCGCTTGGGAACACTTCCATGACGATCATGTTGAAGTGCCGACGAAAAGCCTTTGCATATGGGTCATAGAATCGTTATTTCTAAATAATTGTTCTACTGCAAATATACGATGTTCTACCCTCCAATGCTCCATTCTAACTGAAATGGTATCCCATCTAGTGGGATACCAAATATTGCGCGCATGCAGAGTTCTCCCAACCCTACCATTTTTTAATACTATCCATTCTAAAAACACCCGATTCTTCTGCCGCACACTGTATACACGGACTTTGCTAGAGCGTTTGATCTACTCGATATTTTGCTATACAAATTGTCTAGAATCATTATTAGTGATTCGCAGGTCGATGTTAGTCAGTGTAAATATTTATTGTTTGTCATTAAGTTTTGCTTTGCAGAGATATATTAATCTTGTTCGCGAGTGGAGTATTAGAAACAACCCACGTTTTAATATAGCCAAATGTTGTGTTATATTCTATACATGTAAAAGGATGTTATTCGCTATGATTATAAATTGTGTTTCACTAATCATTTAGCTTCTGTGGCCTCTGCTTCGAACAGAATGCTTGGTTTTGTGTTCGGCACTTCTAGACAATTAGTCTATTGGATACTATGTGTTCTTTTTAATACATTGGTTGTACAAGGTTGAGTATTTTGGAATTAGTTTTATAAGCTGCACAAAAACCCATTGTAAGGGATACAGGTAAATTCGTGAACGGTTTTGAACGTACATGATATTTACCTCAAGAGAGGTTCCCTTGAAGCTCTGCTCTGATCAACGTTTGGTCTGAAGTGAACTGGAAATGAGAGTGTCTACGCAAGCACTGAAATTTTTATTTATATTATTCATGCTAACGTTAAATGGAAGAATTTATTAAGTAGTTCGTCGTTTTTTGGTACTGTGGCACGTTTCACACCAATGTTCTATACTACCACACCTCGAATGAATTTAATAATTAAGTCAGCAATTCGTTTTAGCTGCGGTGTGATTTTTTTTGCTCGATTGAAGTTTTATTAAAAAATAATTTTAGTTTTAGTTATGATATTTTTATATCATTTTTTTTTCTGACGAAACAAGCATATTTTTTATGTTTTACTTATCTTTTTCTTTTTTGGTTGATGTATATAGGGTGTAAACGAAATATGTCGACATACTTTAATATGTAATAGCTTTAATAATATTAAGCATAAAATGCTAATGCACGAAAACTCTCGATCTCGCACGAGATCATAGAAAAACAGTTTAATAAATGCGCGTGGCTCGACCCGACTCTGGTAAATTTAGTATTCTTTTATAATTGCAGCGCTGTCTATACTGAAGCGTAATGGTGCGAGTTGTAGATGTGATGATGCATACTGTAAGTCAGAAGTCAGTCTGTTATCAACTTCTGTGAAGTATGAATTATACACATCACTAATTAGCAGATATTGTCTTATTACACGGTGAAACAGGTGGAAATGTTAGAGCTACTAGACGTATTTATGAAGGGCGGTTTCCGAATCATAGATGTACATCAAATTGTTTAAATTTACAAATCGTGTACAGCTGAGAGATAGAAATACATTGCATTCAAGTTATGAAGACCGTGGCCGTGAAATACGATCTTCGGCAAAGTATTTTTAAAGCTAGGGCCCATATCTGCGAAGACCGAGCCGTTTTAAATTGCATGCTTCGAAAATTTACCGATCGTTTAGAAGCTTCTATTTATGCAAATGGCAGCCACATTGTACATCTTCTTTAAGCACCTGTTTCACACAAATCTGCCCATTTTAGGGCAAAGAAGTGGTCATTAAAAGAAGGCAAATAGAACACAGAAAAAAAGATATGCAGATTCAATTAAAAATTACAAATGTAATTTATTATTTCTCGCCGTGAATTTAATATTAAGACATTTAGAGAAACTCGATATTGTATTTTTTTTGATAACAGAACAGCTGATGCATAAGAAAATGTATATCTACGAAATGAATGAATACATGTTTATAAATTTTCACACAAACACGCATTATATTACTGAAATGTGGGGCGGATTTTTTTGTGAACTTGAACAAATAGATGCCAAATTTCATGTATAAATAAAGAAAACATAATACTGTAGTAGTTAGTAGCTGCTATATAGTATTTTTATTTACAATTATGTTCTTTTGAAATAAAGCGCTTAAATACCTTGACATAGTTTGAAAATGGCGATTGCGTAAACAATAGCTTCAAGGTCATGAAAAATGAACCCTAAAACATCAAAGGCACCGCGGATTTTTTCCTTTCTGTTATTCTGTGGTTGAACCGACAATATATCAACATATATTTTCTATTTATTTAGATTCAATATGAATACAGGCCCGTGTTTGAAAAGTTAGTGTCCCTAAATTTCCGCAAAAATTAAAGTTTCGATACAATAAATTTTTTTATAGATTTGAATTGCTGTATTACGTATCTATTATATGTTAGCGAACGTCGGCGTATTTAATTTACACCATATATATGCTTAAAGTTAGTATTGTCTATGTTGTCTACTACAGAGTTCATTAGGTTGATTGATTTCTTGAGGTATAAATTTGATTATTCTTTATTTATTTGGCTTGGTGAATAAATAAATTATTATTGTAATAATTATTTATAACTTTTCATGCAGCTAAATTATAACTAAAGGAACTTTTAAAGATTTAAAATTAAATATTACCGGAAATAATTGCCACACTAACGAATGGTTTTAAATAAACAATGGTTTAATTAAACTTTAGTTTTCGTTACCATATTTAATATATGTAAAACAAGGCAACTAAAAATGTTTTGACGCTCGCGCGATGGACGTATGTACTTTGAATAACATTTATATATCTAATAACTCGTTAAATAGTACTTATTCTATTATTCTTTATGTGATAAAGTCCATAATTCCGTATTCATTGAGTTTAACTCGTTAACTTTTGTTTAAATATGAAAGGTAATCCTTCCAAAGGTCTGTGTTAAATAGTTTTATTCGCGTGTCTTTGTTCATTCGACGAATTTAATATTATTGTAGTCTTTAGAAATATTTATACCGCATTAAAGAAAATGCAGTAACTCCAATGTTAAGATGTCAGAATAATAATTAATTATACATACGGTTGTTTTCTACACAATATTATATAAAAAGCTTCACTTTTTAATACCTAATCGTAAAACGACAATTGTTTTGCCAGAACAGTGGCTTCATCAGGTACTTATCGTTAAAGAACACGTTACAAACTAAATTAAAAATATAAAATGGACAAGGTTAGTATTATTTTACAAGGTTATTTAAAAATCTAAGAATTTACACAAATATTGTAGGTAGTGAGAAAATGTGGCCCATCTGTTCGGCCCTAAATGTTATACTATAGAGTACTAAACATGTTTACGCATAAAATTTGTTTTAATAAACTAAAATGCACATTTCTATTATCGTCTAAGTAGTTTCTAAATGAATAAATTTAACAAATGTGTGTTATTTAAATATAATCGATCGTTAAGTAAATTTTGTGATTGTTTTAATTTATTGATTTCTAAGCTTTCCAGTAAATTTAATTTATTGCCTTTATTTTTTAAATGTAGAATTTTAAAATCCTTATTGAAAGTATGGTTTTGTTTTCTAATAGATGATTAGCAAAAGTGGAATCTTGTTTTTTATTTTTAAACGAAGGACAATGTTTAGCAATACGTTTTTCAAACAATCTTCCTGTTTGACCAACATATATCTTCTTTCTATTTTATATTATGGATCTTTATCAAGTAAAAACCGAATCAATTCAATTAAGAAAGTTAAGGATATGATAACAAAACCAATCAAATTTAATACAAAATATATACAAAAAATTAAAAGTTATGTTAAGAAAACTTATTTAAAAAAGAAAAATAAAGAGTAGAAGAAAACAAAGTTAACTGCAAAATGGGTCCAGATGTAGGCTGTTGCAATTCCGCATAATGTGCCTTCTTTGATAGGTTAGATCTAGCCGTCGGTAACGTGGCATACGAAGGCACACTGTAAGATGGCACAAAAAAAATTAACTTGTGATAATAGACTTGATGTATTCATGGAGTTGTTGCTAAGTTTCAAAAGAAATGTAACACTTGCTTCTTCTCTCCTATTAGTGAGAGAGCGAAAACCATGTCTACCGATTCAAGTTATAATCCGTCCAACGTACAGGGTAAATTCCAGCTCAGGTATTGAAAAAACGCTTTTGATTCCTTCCAAAAGCGATATGTTGTTAGACATAAAATTTATACCACACAATTGCATCGTACTTCAGTCCGCTCCGAGCATAAGTATATAATACAGTATAGTATAGAAGACACTTTTTAAGTCGAAAGATTGCTGAATCAGAAGAGACGCATCAAAAAAAAGTTCAAGTCCTTTATTTCAGATCTACGAGTATCTCCATTTAATCTACACTATACGGAAAATGATATGGATTCGCAATCCTGAAATACGTCACAATAGCACATTTGTTAATATTTCGAGAGACGTTGTTTTCATTACACTATTAGTGCACCAGCTTCAAGTTGTTATCCAGTTCGTAACAATCTTCTATATTCGTAATTTTGATACAGATTATCAAATCATTCACGTAAGCTAAAACTCTACAATCCAATGAACAGACTAGATGATTAAAAATATATTAAAACGTAAAGGCCGAAATTAGAACAATATTTGAATGAATTTAATATTATTATATTTATACCGGGTGCGGCAATAGTGTGTCGGCGGAGCTTAGCATGAAAACGAATAAAGTTGTAACAATGAAATTTTACGTACACATGTAGTATGCTACAGTGCATTTTCTAATTTTATTTATATATTTACAGGGTGTTCCAAATTTCCGCAACCACTTTCAATTTTTTTTTTTTAAATAGATTGCTATACTTTCTTGTTATTATGATGATAGCCACCCAAATTATCTTTGCAATGATATATGACAATGTCACTTACAACTGTTAGTTTTCGTTTTATTGCAAATTTTGTTAAAATCTTGACAGTTGCAGCGTCTAACATTTTAAGTCTTAGCCTGAAAATGGGTGCAGTGCCTCACGTAACTTTTTTGTTACCAATTTATGGACTAACACGTTATATGTTTTGAGGGTGAACAACGTGACAACATATACAGAGTGCTAAATATGTCGTGCCAAAGTTATCGAAGTTTAAAGGCTATTTTCTCTTTTTTTTTTAAATTGAACCTATAATTTTTTTATTAGTCAGCAAATTCCTTGTAAAATTGCCGTTAAAATGGTACCAATAACACAGTACTTATTTCTAGTATTTTCGAAGTTATAACCCTTTAATGGGATATACCTATGTTTATAATATTCAATATGCGGTGCTGCATCTAATAGTTGGGTGGTTGGCCATGAAATGATATTAAGCAAAAATTGCTGTGTAACCAAACGTCAAATATCTACTTAAAATTTCCATATAAAGTGTTTTTCAATAGTTTCTCTTTACTGTAATCGCGTTTAATTGTTATAATTTAAGTTCGGCTAGTTAATTATCAATTTCCGTTTGTTCGTTATTAGTTGTTATCTTGTTGTCAGTTATATCGTTTTGTTGTCATTATTTTTTATTTCCATGCCGTAATAGTTTATAGTTGTGTTTCTTTAGAATGAATTTTTCGAAGGAGGAGCTAATAGACATGGTATTTGTTCTTGGCGCTAGCAATAGAAATCCACTTTTAGCATCAAGAACATATGCTATGGAGTATCCTCACCGAAGAGCACCAGATATTAAGACGTTTGAAAATTTGTTGACAAGGTTTCTTCGGACGGGTTCAGTGAATTATGTCAAACATGAACGAACTAAGTCTATGGTTACAGAAGATAATTAAGTGACAGTCGTCCAGTCCGTTGTGGAAAATCCGCTCGTATCTACAAGGATAATTTCGGAAGAACACGGGATAGAAGTCACTGCTGTAAGAAGGATTTTAAAAAAACATAAATTTCACCCTTACAAAATTCAAAATCATCAAGGCTTATTACAAACGAATTTTGAAAGGAAACTTGTTTACTGTGAATGGCTACTTTTCCAATTACGACGAGATCTAACTTTTCTAGATCATATGCTTTTCACAGATGAAGCAACATTTGCTAATTGTGGAATAACAAACAGAAAAAATTCTCATTATTATGACACTAGAAACCCTCATTTTGTGCAACCCATTTTATATCAACAAAAATGGAGTGTTAACACCTGGGGAGGCATCATAGGAAACATTATTGTAGGTTCATTCTTTTTTAATAATACTTTAAATTGTGAAATCTACACAAATTTCCTACAAAATAATTTACCATTGCTGTTAGAAGACCTACCAGATAACGTCATAAGGAGATTGTGGTACCAACATGATGGTGCACCTGCACATTACGGTGCTGCTGCAAGAACACATTTAGATAGGGTATTCACCAATAGGTGAATTGGGAGAGGAAGTTTTATAAGCTGACCACCGCGGTCATCAGATCTAACCCCTTGTGATTTTTTTCTGTGGCCTACTGTAAAAAATATAGTTTACGAAACACCTCTTACAACGGCAGAGAACATGCAGCAACGAATCAGAAACGCTTTTCTTCAAGTAAGTGAAAACAACATGGCTCAAAATGTAAGTCTGTCGATGCAGAGGCGATTAAGAGCATGTGTAGAGCAGAATGGAAATATATTTGAACACATTTTAAATTAATTTTGTTTTATTATGGAAAAATTACAAAATGTAATTCTAAAACTAATAATAAAGAATTAAGAAACAGGTGTTTGTAAAAGTTACTTTGTTTGATATCATTTCATGGCCAACCAACTATTAGATGCACCGCATATTGAATATTATAAACATTGGTATATCCCATTAAAGGGTTATAACTTCGAAAATACTAGAAATAAGTACTATGTTATTGCTACCATTTTAACGGCAATTTTACAAGGAATTTGCTGACTAATAAAAAAATTATAGGTTCAATTTAAAAAAAAAAGAGAAAATAGCCTTTAAACTTCAATAACTTTGGCACGACATATTTAACACTCTGTATATGTTGTCACGTTGTTCACCCTCAAAACATATAACGTGTTAGTCCATAAATTGGTAACAAAAAAGTTACGTGAGGCACTGCACCCATTTTCAGACTAAGACTTAAAATGTAAGACGCTGCAACTGTCAAGATTTTAACCAAATATGCAATAATACCAAAACTAACAGTTGTAAGTGCACATTGTCATATATCATTGCAAAGATAATTTGGGTGGCTATCATCATAATAACAAGAAAGTATAGCAGTATAGTATTAAAAAAAAAAGAAATTGAAAGTGGTTGCGGAAATTTGGAACACCCTGTAAATATATAAATAAAATTAGAAAATGCACTGTAGCATACTACATGTGTACGTAAAATTTCATTGTTACAACTTGATTAGTTTTCATGCTAAGCTCCGCCGACACACTATTGCCGCACCCGGTATATTAGCGAATAGAACAAGAACTGAAGCTAATTCAAATGCGATATATTCAAGAATTTCAAATGGGTGGTGAATTAATCAAATCATATTTCCACAAAATAGAAGAGAAGCAACAGTTAGATAAATAAAATACCACACCTTTTATATTCTGGAAACAAAGAGAAACAAAGAATTCTAGCGTGTTCTAGCAATTAAAATAACTAAAATCGCAAGATTCTTAAAGTAAATTTAAGCTTCCGATGATAAATACGATGATAACTGCGATCACAAAGTAATTAATACTAGTTACATTAAAATGGACATAATTAAATGATCCAGTACATGCTTGATCTAAGGGATAAACTTCTGTTGTTGAATGAATGAATATCTACGATGAACAACTACACAAAATATGTTTTAAATTTAAATAAATTAATTCATCTAAGACTTTCTAGGATACCCTCTCTATTCCTTTAGCATTTTTTTATATTACAACCGTTTTCATCTATAAACGCGACGAAAGCTATAAAAGACAAGGTAAATAGTTTTGATAAAGTGTTGAATATAAAAGTAAATATTGAAAGGAATAAATTTAATAAATAAGAAAGCACAAGCATTTTTATTTACCTCTCAAAGGACGACAGAACTTTTTCGATCACCCAATATATTTAGTACATGTTTCTTACTAGACAAAGATTCAAATCCGTCTTACAAGTAGGCATTAAATGGCTTCGAAATCGACGGAGTTTATTTTCCTCTTTAATTTTTATCGTTGAACTGCAATCTATACAAGTCAGCCAGGTCCAGAATTTATAGACGTACACGTTGCCGGTACTTCGATCGTCCGATACCGTTTGGGAAACCGTAAAAGCTCGCAAAATAAAACGGTTCGTTTTATATATCTTCTACATAGGTACTTTCCTTACGTCTCCGCTCTTTATTAAGATTAGAAAACGTTTAACTCAATTGTATTTCTTGGGTGAAGAATCTTTATATAGTTTTCAAATTTATATAGACGGATATGCACATTTTCACAAAATTTCAGCGAATCTAGATGTTTTAATATCTTATCCAAACAACAAAACTGATATGCACACGATTGCAAATAGAATATTCACAAAATGAAATGGCGTCAAAATATTCACGTACTAACCTCTACTTCTCGCGCAATATCTATAGGCATTCTAAGAGCGAATGTTAAGAATATCCAAACAACAAAAATGTAATATCTACATATAGTTTGTTTACACCTTAGAAACAGTACAGTGCTATGAAAATATCGTATGGAGTTGTTACGTCTTATCGTGAAAGATATTTAAATAAAATATTAACGCAAACGCAATATAGTAAGCTTGCGAAACTTGAATTAATTCCAAAACGTTCTAAAAATTAATTTAAGTTATTATTAAAATTAAGGTTCTAATTGTAATAACTTGTTGAAAAAGGTTTATCGTTGAGAATTTTTGTAGTTTAATGTTTATGGTTGACATTTGATGCGATATTGAGGCGGTATTTGTTATGGCTTGTTAAACACAAAATAACACATAACCAAAACCTAAGTTACAAAATTGTCAATATGTATCTTTGAGTTATAGTACAAGTATAAATTAAGATTCAAATACAATCGACTACATCAAAATCTCTGGGTATGATGAATAAATAAAGAGCTAATTTGTTATCAAATTCTGAGACCGAGTTTCAAAGATTCATTCGTAATAAAGTCAAGAAAGCAGTTACCTATACAAAATATAATGAACTTTATTATGTTACCAGATAACATACTTATCTTCAATAAGAGCAACGGAATTGTAATTATTATTGTGAATTTATGATTTGCGATGATACATTTAGTATATATAAAAATTTGTCGACTCAATTTGGTTAAGAATAATTTACGTGCCTAAGGGTGTAGGTTTTCCTATTTATAAGGATGTATATTTTTGTACTTACAGTTAGCGTCCTAGGATATGTAGTAATAAGTTTTCATGCATAAGGCTTAATTTGATTGTGAATGCGTACCTGAGATCCCACGTCAACGTATACCGCTTTTCTTCCTTTTTTTTTTTGTTCTCATGATATATGGTGTTCTACCGGCCCGTACAAGAGTTTTGTTTCATTTTGCATTTCGAATTTATAAATAGAAAGTGTTGATATTAAACATTCATATATTTATTTAAATTATTATATACTCAAACTTAATTTTATACAGGGCTTCACCCATTCACATATTGCAGTGAATTGTGATGTTGATTGCTTATTTAACTTTAGTTCACAATACACAGTAGCTTTGCCGGTCTATCTCAGTCGGGTCACCTTCCAGGAGCTCTTGAATCTTCAAGGCCTACCCTCATAGGGTAAGTGGTACGAATAAAACAGAAAAGGTATTAGGAAAACAAACAAAAATTCACCCCACAAAATTTTAATCCCATAAAAATAAAAAAGAAAAAAAAATATTTAACTTTATAAAGTATAAAGTTTTACTGAAACATCTATCATGTGAGGAAAACTTGTGTAAAATATGACTGATACACTAGGCTAAAAACATCACTAATATTGACCGCGAGCAAATTATAAATTAAATATTTAGAAAAAACTATCAGATGTTATCAATTACGTTAACCCAAATATCAAACGTCAAACAGCACAATAGCTCTTTGTACACGTAATCAAAATTCTAAATCATGCGCACATTTAACATGATACAAATACCTTTTCCCCTCAATTCTAATCTTCTAGAACATATTATTTGAAAAAAAAATCTGATAATTTTTCTTAATATTCATCTGACTACAAAATATTTTATAAACTTAAAATTACAGACTTTACTGAGCTCAATTATCTTAATAGAATTACAAAATTATTTCTAAATACATAAATGTAATAGCAAAATATACGTACATTAATTAATGTAAACGTCACTTCACAAAAAATGATTACAAGAGAGACTACAGATAGGTCATTTGAATCAAAATTACAAGTATACAAGACTCGTAAAAAATCGAGAATTAACTTTTAAACACATCAATATCACCACACTAAAATAACCCGAATTTATCTAAAATATCTGAATAAAAAGAAGTTCTATTCAGCAGAAATAAAAACTAGACCTATCTGTTCAATGACTGGTAAATCTCTGCATCTCCTTCCTCCCGGAAGCGGAATCATACCCCTACCTAACATAAAGCAAAAGAGCTACAATATGAAAATACTACCACTCCATCCGGACTGCATACATCAAAACTACTCTCGCAAGATATACAAGCGTGGACAAAAATATACATTATAATAAAATATACATAAAATATAAAATATCCTCAAATATTTCTCTGGAATAAAATACACATAAATATATTGTCTGGTATAGTTTCTTCAAAATTTCTCTTCGGGGAAAAATCCACTGCAATATGTTGAAACGATATACTTTTTTTTTCTTTTCTACTATAACTTGTAAATTTTCTTTTCTACGGAAACGTTCTCAATAAACTTGACTCTTTTTTAAGATGGGGCATTTTCTTTTACTTCAAATCATCTCCTGTATTCGGACTAATTATTTGTAGTGGGTACGTTAGTGTAATTATGTCTTCCGCGTGACGTATAACTCCTACGACAAGCAGCCCTTAAAAGGTGCCCTTCTTAAATTATAGTCAGTTTATCAACGTTTCGACAAGAATCGCACGACCATCTTCACTGAGATCTACGCCGTTGACACTGGCCGACTCTCTTGTTAATTTAAGATTATACCACCCATGCAAGGTAAGTCCGAGGAGAGTTGTTGGGTTGCGCAAAATTTAATTAAAGCCAATTTTCGTTGTCTTTTGTTGCTTGCATCTGGTGTAGATTACACTTTTTACTGCTGTTGTAAGTCTACGAATTAGAATCTAAAGTAGTGTAATTCTTACAAATATTAATTTTTTTAATTATAATTTATTTTGGTTTGCCATGTCAATTAAATTGGAGTCATGCTACTTCTATTATATTTTACGGATATGATTAATTCCTGTATATTGTTTTTAATTTCATCTACCTGACACATTTGTTCCTCAACTGAAATATTTGATACAATAATAATAGCAAATAAAAATGTATATAAATACAATCGAGGTAGAATGAACATAAATCACCAAATATTTTCCAAGAGATTTAAACTAGAGCTTTTAGGGGACCACAATAGATAATTCTATATTTACCGCTGCTATCAATTGCTGAACTATTCTAGATACATGGTTTCTGGAAGTTTTCCAATGGTCCTTGACCAACCAAGAGAAAGAACGTTGATGATGATATCTAGTTTCTTTTTAGGGAATGAACCACTTTCCTTATGCTAGAATATGATTGAAAAATGGCTTCATTGGGGAAAATTTCTGAGCTCAAACATTTTTATATATTTATCTGTCTTGGCGATTTTTATCATTTACTAAAAATGTAATAACAGTTTTCTTCGGACTGGAAAATATGTTTCGGTAATTGCCCAACTAAAATTTGTAAACGGGTGTTACCGAACGATTTACATCAAAATCTTGTGGTGCGTCTTCATGGTCAGTAGTTGGTTTTTGCCTGCCCGAAATTAGAAAATTAGATAGTGATTTTTTTTTCTGTTTCCATCGCAATTCATTTATGTACTAATAATAATGCAATAATCATTTTAACATCATCAACTTTTGAACTACAAGTTTCTTTGGCATACTATTTTCAATCAAATTTATCGCACGAACGTTTTGTTCAATACAAATTCAATACAATGTTGAATGTTCCATTTCAACATTGTATCTGCTGTAACACTAATTAAACCATTGTACACAATTTGTCTTATACAAAATATTGTTACTGTTACAGCATTTAAAACTTTAATTTGTTAGATAGTTTACTTGTGCGCTGTGCGCATGTGTCGCTTCACCCGAAAGGCAGATAATTATTACCATTATGGCGTTAAGTTGTATTACTTGTATTTAACTGTATCACTTGTTAATAAAACAAATTTAAAGTAACAAAACTCGAGCGTGGTATTCTTTCAACGAAAACAATCTTAGAAAATACTGTAACAGTTACTATAAAACAATTATATTAACTATTTTTCTGAGCGTGTTTTAGCTTAAATTAAATATTTCGTTTCATTCTGATGTTAATTGTTCCATAAAAGTTAATTTTTTTGTAATATAAACCGGAAAGCAATAATAATTCAAACAAGCATCGAAAATGCTCTCCGTTAAGTCTTCTTTTGTTTCTAAAGAATATATCTACATCAGTGATTCTAAGTCTATACCCCCATGACAATGGACAATAAATACTTGAGCATCTAATACACCACTAATGCATGTCAGCTATAATCCGTTGAATAGAAGGTTATGTAAATGTTTCGTTTATACAGTGGAATTGGTTTAGGAAAGTGATTTGCAGCCTTGGAGGAGGATACTCTACAGATTAGAATCACTGGTTTACACCGTACTAATTACCATTAAAAAATATTTTGTTAATTCAATTATAATTACCTATTACATATATAGAGGATATTACATATCCTTTTAACATGAAAATATGCTGCCTAGAAGATATGGTTGGAAAAACTCCTAGATACATATATGCTTAATTGTAAGTAGTTTAGATGTTAAGTTACATTTAAGTTAATTAACGTACATTATCATATTCTCTTGCAAATACCATTCAATGTGAAGAAAAATTACACAGCAATATGTATATTATTTAAAGTTCCGACTGGCATAATCCGGAAGCTATTTTCATAGAAGAAGCAAGATTAATTAAAAAAAATTGAAAAATAGGGTACCGTTTTATGATCAAAATAATACAAAGAATACGAATAAACTTTTGAAAACATAAATAAGTGCACATAAACTAGATAGTAAAAATCCCTTTAGATATTTGCTTTTATATGTATATTAAAACGTCTATAGGCATTATATCGGGTTGTCATTAATAATTTTCATGTTTAGGCACAGATTGTAATGGCGCGTTTGGCACCCTCCTACCCCATCAAAATCTGGTTTCAATTGGTTAGCTGTAAATAAATATCCCTAAGTCTTATTCCAGCACTGACAACGTACACATCTAAAGTAACTAATATTTTTTTAGATTAAAAAAAAAGCATATTCATCACGTATGTGGGAGTTGAAGCAAAACAAAAACGCTGCGAAGGCATTC
The DNA here is from genome assembly GCA_935421215.2 of Melolontha melolontha. NCBI lineage: Eukaryota > Metazoa > Arthropoda > Insecta > Coleoptera > Scarabaeidae > Melolontha > Melolontha melolontha. The sequence continues at coordinate 65,638,854 of OW285238.1, forward strand.
AAGGTAACTTTATGGTAATGGAATTCTAACTGACCGGCAAGTGAGTAATTTAGCTCTCATCAGAATTTGATGATTAAGCTTTAAAATTAATGTGGTAGAATCCTTGAAAAATACTATTGAATTATATTTAAGAATTTGAATATATCACAGCCTACCATATGTCGCCCCATTTAGAAAAGGTAAAGTATGTGGGTTCCATATTTATATATATACATATATATATATATATATATATATATATATATATATATATATATATATATATATATGTGGTAAATTCAATCAGTTGGCGATTAAAGGTCTGGTTTACTTCAAAGTATATATATTTAAAACAACCCTACATGTTTCGGCAATGATGCCTTTATCAAGGATATAAAATATAAATTTATATTTTATATCCTTGATAAAGGCATCATTGCCGAAACATGTAGGGTTGTTTTAAATATATATACTTTGAAGTAATAAACCAGACCTTTAATCGCCGACTTATTGAGTTTACTATATATATATATATATATATATATATATATATATATATATATATATATATGTGTGTGTATATATATATGTATGTACATAGAATAAATAAAAGATTTTTTTTTTACAATTAACGACTTATATAATTTTTCTTAAGTTTATATATTGAATGCTGGGCCTAGTTAATCAGAAGCTAAAGCAATTACCATAAAATAATAAAGAGTCTAGAAAGATATATGCGTGAGTAGCAGCCCACACAATTTATACTATCGCAAACCAAGTGAAACTTCATAGCAATATGCATCTTCGTTTCTTAGAATTTTATTAAGATTTTTGACATAATATTCTAATACATGTGAATTAGCAAAAATGCTTAATAAGTTTGAAAATTATTTGAATTTTTAAGTTCATAAGGACGACCAACATTCTCGTTTTAAAACTAGTCGACTGTACTGTACATATGTATATGCACTTCATAAATTTTGTGTTTTACTGTGCGTTCGGACCTGAGTTTCGGTCGCAAATAACGTCAAAAGACATATTTCTTTTTATCTTACGTAGAACACCTTTTCTTTCCTTTGTGGAACATAATATATTTTATTTTTCGTTTAAATTGCTCGTAAATTTGTTTTTGGTTCGGTTTTGCTTGCAAACAAATTTTACACAAATAACTGTCTCTACATACATACATATAAATGTAAATCCACAATAAAAACGAATTGCTTATTACTTTGGCATCTAAAATGCACATGCTTATCGTATTTGTATTGATATTTTTGAAAATTGGAATGTTTTGAAATCAATGATAATTGGATATGATTTTTGTTTATGGCGAGCCTTGTGTAGAACTATATTTTACACAAATCATTATCATTTTTACATATACTATCGCCGCCAATTAAGTTTCTTAAAGAATTTTTTTCGTTATTCATCGGCTTCATATGTGTTAATTGTTTTATTACCAGATAACAATAAACTTCTCAAGAAATGGCAACGTTGTATACGTCACAATTATCGGAATTTAAAAATGTTTCTTTTTCGAAATCGAATAATTATAATATATATAAATATTACATAATATGAATAATAGTCAAACCGAAATTAAGTCTTTTGAATGTTGTATGAACTAAATAAGGCGATTCCAGTAGAATTTTTCCTGTTTATTCTGAATATGATTTTTAAATTTTTCGAATACGTAAGGTTTTTGAGTAAAACGTGTTCGAAATTTCAGAAATTTTTATTCTTTAACAAATAATGTAAATATATGGTGTAGCGTAATTTATCCATTTGCGTGTTTTCTTGGCCCTCGAAATTATTTAGTGGATCCTCCTCAGAATGCAGAGTCCATGAATCTTTACATTACATTTACTTATCATTGGGACTGGAAACAGCGTGTGATGGGATTTTCCATTCGACCAGCCAGTGAGCTGAGAAACATATGTCGAACATTAGATATGTGATGCCCAAACCTTGTCCCGATATGCAAATTCACAATGCAGATCATAACTTTTTCGATGAGTGTGGTTCTTTATTGAGACTTGAAAGTTATTTCATCATATGCGTAACAAAAGTTGTCAAGACTATATTTGCGTGTCATTGTAACGTTAAAAAATAAATTGTACAAAGTACAAACTTGGTTAGTCAAAGTGTGATACGGGCAAGAATAGAGTATAGATATGCACCTCAGCAGTGACAGTAAGGAAATGACCAATTTAGGACAAAATGCGTATTCCCAAGCACGCGCAACATCCCACAATTACTGATTTCCGGGAAACCCCAAGTCGTCTAGTCAGTCGCCAAGTCAAATTGTTCCAGATTAATATGCTATTGGGTGAATAAAAATGCATGATTAAAGGACCATTTAAGGAATTAAATATTAGAGGCAAGATATGCCAATTTCGAGATAAAAATACAAATCCAAAAAGTGGTGAACGATGAAGAAATTCTGGTGGCATATTCGGATTCAGCAGGCCAAATTATATGAGAATCAGCAATAACTGTTTCGTAACAAAATCTCTGTACACTAGTGTAATTAAGATTCTGTGTTTCTCAACATATTACATGCTAATAATAATAATAATAGTAAAAAGAAGAGAAATCCCCTGTTATGACCATAAATGAAATGGACGAATAGGAGGTGTACATGTTTCAAAACAGACGCATTGACCAGGAAAGTGCTAAAAGGTAATTAATATCTGAATTTAATAGAATAACAGTGGTTTTGAGGGCTAAGCTTAATGGTCTTGTAAATATTATTAAGGCAATTGACTCATTTACTATACTACCCTTAGATGCAGCTTCGATTTGATAATTTGGTCAACCACGAAATTGTACAATTTGCGAATAATTTATACGAACAAGTTTGACAAGATATTATAGTCACTATCCAAAAGCAGGCGTCGAAAGAACTGCATTACTAAGCAAGACAAGTATCGAGTGCAAAGTTTGTGTTAAATGTATTTAATGATGTTTGAGTTCTCTGTTACTGCTTTCTTGTATTTTCTTTATTGTGTCCTCCTGCGGAGCTCGATGTGTAGATATGATTAGCATCCCGAAGACAAGAACCGATATTTTATCGAGCTGATTTTTTGTGAAGATTTGTTATGGTTGAGGAAAGCTAGCTTCATCACTATGTTTCTAAATTAAAAATGCAATCCCAACAGTTCCTCAAAAAAGCCAAAACATTTTCATTGGCGGTAAGGCAATGAATACGATTTTTTCGGATTCGAAGGAGATAATTTCCATAGACAAGTTTGCAAAGGCTCTACTGGACAAATTGAAGAAAGCCTTTTCTGGGAAACCACCTACAATGACCCATAAAAACTTCTCTTTAATCATAACAACACTATTCAAGCTGTTCACGAAAAACCACATTCGTCGGATTGAATCCAAAATAACATTCATTTATTTTCCGAATTCAAACATTTCCTTTCTAAAAAGAAATTTCGGACTGATAAATAGTTGCAGCAACGTAGCAGTATTTTGAGGGCCTTGAGAAAGATCATCAACTCAAAGATGGAGTAGTCGTATGGTGACCAAACACTAAGCAAAAAGAGTTAGTGGGCGACTATATGGCATACAAAGACAATTATGTTAAACTGTCACAGGGATCATGAAAACAAAATACAGATGATTTTTCTCAGACGATATCAGCATACTAACGTCTGTATAAAGGGTACGGACTAAATCAGCTACTCGGTGTAAAGCATTCGCTACACAGACCACATGTATGATGTTTGGGTACAAAATCTGTAATTCCCGCATTGCTTTGCGCATATATGGTGCAGTATCGCTACAAACTAGTAACACTTTTTCGTTTAAAATCCCAGATGGTCACAATCGTTGAAAAAAGCAGCGATTGCTGAATGATTCACTTTGTCCAGCACTTTTAAAGTCAGCAGATACTATTTATCCTTTTCTTCACTAACTTCTAATATACAAAAATTTGCTAAGCATCTTTGTTCTACATCGGTTGTTTCATCTAACGACACCCAAATAGAATAATCCTTTACTTTTTCTCCTAAATTACGTTTCCGAGTTCTATAAAACAACACTGAATAAATTATTCAGTGTTGTTTTATATAACTCGGAAACGTAATTTTTTCTTAACGTCAATTTATTTGGAATATTTTCTCTTGTTTACTTCTCCATAAAGTTGAGAAAAACTTCTTTCTTTAATTTAGCTAACGAAATGCTAGCGAAAATCAAAGCTGTACAAAGTTCTTCACCGAATACCCTGCGTTTAGGTCCATGCCGGAGTAAATTAGAAATTAACACTTGTCCTGCGTTCTTTACAATTTTTATTGCTTTCGTGTTTTCCGGTTTAAAGATGCTGAGTGACTTTAAACTTTTTTGTCGCCATAACATGAACATCGCAGTATTTACAAAATAACAGACGCCCATCTGTTGTAAAATCATTATAATCCATCACAAATTGACTTAACATTGCACTTACACAATTTTTTTCTTTTGACATCTTGATGATGTTACTATTGTTACTGGTACACAACTAATATAGATTGTTAGAATGTAAAAGGACCTGGTAAAATTAAGGAAAGCCCTGCTATATTTATTTCTCCTTGTTCGATTACCCAGGTAATCCCCGGAAATCTTTTAATATTTGCAATTTGCTAGTATTGTAGTTTCAAACTACTGTGTTGGCTGTTTATAGTAAATCCAGCTTTAGCTTACTATTCACATCATCTATATATTCAATAGTTTAGATGATTATTTAATTGTCTGCTATAAAGTGTCTGTTTGCGTTTGTTATTCAGTTAATGGGTGTTATTTTACAATTATGCGAAATGTCTTAGTGCTAAAAAGTTTTAAGAAATACTAACCAGTAGACATACAAACAACAGAAATCGCAAAAGTGTAATTATACTAATAAGAACATTAAATATTTATGTGAAGTCATAGACTGTTTTAAAATAATACTTTGCTGAAAGAAGGTCAAATATGCATTTGCATACGCACTTATGCAAATGCATAATTATCCGAAACCTAGTTATGATTATTAAATATTTTTATGAAAAAATGTAAAGATTAAGGAGATTTCCTTTGAAAAATAGGTAATGACGATAATAAAAATCTTTATTATCCATGCACATCTACTAACAGGACCATATGTGTATATATAAATTAAAGAATATAGTGACGTAGATATACAATATTTATTGGATTTTTCATTTCGCTCTGGTAAACTAATGATAATCTTATTATAAATAAGCGAATTTTTTTTCTAAATTCTTAGTACAGAGAAAATTCTGTGAAAGAAAACTACTTTCCAAGGAAAGAATTAATATCTAGCTACGACTTTGCAATTTTCTTTTAGACGCACTGCACAAAAAAGAAATCTTGATTGAAATTCTCGAGAGAAGTTGATATCACAATAATATTCTTTGTTGCTTTTCTGTTTTTATATTTCCATAGAAAATTGCAGATATGAGTTTCTTGATTTCGTCTGAAACAATGAAGAGACGTATTTCAAGCGGAGTTCTGTACTTGACGTACAAACATGTCTTTTGAGAAAGATGCGCAGGATTTATATAATATTTATTTAATACATTCTCTTATATTTTTCTCTTTATATCGACAATAATAAATCCTAATCTGTATAATCCAATAGAAAAGCATTATTTAGAGAAGGTATTTAATAATACAACAACTAATGTAGTAGATAAATATTATTAAATTACTACAATCAAACTAAATTTATAACAAAAACAAATTGTGACGCAATTAATTTCAGTACATCAGTGACGTTTCTTTATGATACTGTATAAGAACTACTAAAATAATGAAAGTTATATATGTGTTGCCACTTCAATTATAAGATAATTGTGAACCTACAAACAAAATTATATTACAGAATTTAAATAATAAATGCTAATTATGAAAACATTTTTTTGCCGTTTAGCTTGAGAGGAAACTCACTATGTAAATAACATCATCTATGCTTTGACAGAAACAGAAACCGATAAAAATGTTATATTAAATATTTTGTATGAAAAGAGCAAAATGACAGCTTATCTACTTGATTAGGGACATGAAGCTATGAAAATAAGAATTTAGTTATGATTCGATTTAATTAGTTAGTCTGAATTTGGTAGGATTCTGTTTACGTATTTGAGTTTCGATTCATTCATGCAAACCGGTTCGAAAGAGTTAACAGGAGAATGTAAAATGATATAAAGTATAAGAGATAATTCTAATTAATAAGTACATTTGTGAAAATTTTAGGCTCTAAAATACACAGCCATTTGCTTATATTTATATCCATTATTAGATTAGGGGTGAAAATACACAAAACAGGAACTATGGAGGCAGAATTGAATGACAGGTCAGATGCAGCATCAGCACTTTATTACTCCTTGAACAATTAGTTCCTGGGAAGAAGAGAAGTGTCAAGGAAAACTAAGACCTTAGTTTACAAAACTATATTTAAGCCCGTATTGATATTCGGAAGCGAAAGTTGGACATTGATGAAACGAATGGAAAACAAAATCCAAGCAATGGAGATGAGGTTTTTAAGAGGAATAATGGGAATTACTAAGAGAGACAGAGTAAGAAATAGCAAAATAAGGGAAGAACTTAAAGTACGGAAGCTGAAGGAAGATATACAACGAAGTCAATTAAGATGGTTTGGACACTTGACAAGAATGGGAGAGGAGAGAACAATAAGAAAAGTATGGCAAGCAAGAAGATATCAGAGAAGACCAAGAGGTAGACCTAGGAATTCGTGGGACAGTCAAGTGGAAGACATATTGGGAGCCAAGGGAATGTCAGGGAGAGAGGCGAAAAGAATGGCACTCAACAAGAAAGAATGGGCAAGGATGATATACGGAACGAAATTAGAATAGAATAATAATGATAGATTCTGATAGGCCGCACTTACTGGTTTAATGTACTGTAACTTTAAGGAATTGTTTGATTTTTGTATTTAACCTTAACACCTAACGGTAAATAAGGTATCGATAATATATATATACCGATAGGTCCAACTCGCAACGGGCCATAGGCAACAATATACGTATGGAACGTAATGGGATGTGGCAACGTCTGTACGATGCCTATATTGGAGTGACTTTCTTAAAATTTAAATTTATTTTGCAGAATTATTGATTTTTTTACTTTTATCTTTTAGAAAACGTTATTGTTTTTTTATTACTTAAAATTACTTTATATGAAAAATAGTATACCATAAAAGTGTAAACAAAGACAGTATACATTGAAACGAATATTCATTCAATTGTATTGTCATGAAATTGAATTTGTCAATCGTTGTTAAATTTGTTAGAATGAATAGATATTTATATTTATCCGAAAATACTAATACTTAAAGCAAACAAATTCCATTTCTTCCTGCATATTGATTATGCAGCTGATGCTTTCGTATACAGATACCAAAATCTCACGTAATATTTCCATCAGCCTTTTATTAACAATAAACAAGTAAAGTACAACTTCGTAGGTCGACAAACGCTCCAGTCTTCATTATCACTGTATTATACATGAACTGTAGGCTTAGTTTTTCGTAGAAATTGAAGTACGTGTCTGTTCCTTTGTAAAATTATAATAAGGGCAGGGGTTAATTTTATTCTGGCATTTTTAAAAATGCAGAGATCAGTTTTGCGACAGCATTCAGCTAATTACAATCTAAAATAAGCAACATTGTAACGTATTTTGGAATTGTGAATATCCGTAGGTAATAAAAAAAAAGGAAATATAGTTTAATTACAACTGTAGCTTCCTCCTGGTTTGAAGGAAGTCGATATGTATCGACCGAAGTATAAGTTGAAATAATACAAATATGACCATATTACGAAAGCATCAGCTGCATAATCAATATGCAGGAAGAAATGGAATTTGTTTGCTTTAAGTATTAGTATTTTCGGATAAATATAAATATCTATTCATTCTAACAAATTTAACAACGATTGACAAATTCAATTTCATGACAATACAATTGAATGAATATTCGTTTCAATGTATACTGTCTTTGTTTACACTTTTATGGTATACTATTTTTCATATAAAGTAATTTTAAGTAATAAAAAAACAATAACGTTTTCTAAAAGATAAATGTAAAAAAATCAATAATCCTGCAAAATAAATTTAAATTTTAAGAAAGTCACTCAATATAGGCATCGTACACACGTTGCCAAATCGCATTACGTTCCATACGTATATTGTTCCCTGTGGCCCGTTGCGAGTTGGACCTATCGGTATATATATAGATATATATATATATATATATATATATATATATATATATATATATTGATGTGGGTCAGTACTCTTCATTAATGTATTCTTCTTCTAATTAAATATCAATTCCAAGAATGTTATATCTGGAATAATCAGATTTGTGAAACATTATTTTATAGATAGAATTTTGTATTTTAAAGATGTAAAATCATAATTGGTTTTAAAAATCATGTTACCGATTACTATGTTATGTTATATTTAATTAATCTTTATATTTCGTCCTTTAATTAAATTCATCTTACTTATGTTCGCGAGAATTCTAGATTTCTAAAACTGACTATGATTATTTCATGTATGTTCAAATTACGATAAACTCTGATATTTATTATCATTTTTTATAACATCACTTTTAAATGTGCATTTGGAATTACGTGAGTTGGATATATTATCACATTTTTAGATTGTCAGAGATATTTTCATCTCTGTTATATTTAAGAAATACATATTTAAAATTATTTCTTTCTATTCTGACTAAATTATCTTTATAATTTTGAAATTCATTGTATAAGTTTTCTAAGAAAATTTGATTTATGTTTCTACAAAATATGATATGTAGTCAAGACGATGAAAAAAAAAGAAGATTATTATTAATTAAGAGATTTTTTGCATGCGGTGGTAAAGAAAAGAATAATTTTCAATTGCTTCTTCGAAATTATCTAAATAAAATTATCTACGGCTATATTTTTAATAACAAGAAAGTGAATTCATTATTTTACATGTTATAAATACCTTGCGAGAAACATACTTCGAGTGTGGAGATACTAGGAAACCTTATCATCTACGTTTTGAATTTCCAATTAAGCTAATAGCAATTTTACGTTTAAGCAGCTATATTTAAGAAGCTACTGGAACCTTTTCTTGGTTATATTTGGATAAATTACGCTTTCTTCCGGACATCAAATTTGGACATCACCTAGCAGAGTTCTACAAGTATCAAGGAACGTATGCAGATTTGCAGCTAGAATATCTATCAGAGGAAATAGACTGATTCATTACATTCGGACTTGCTGAACCTGTTGGAATTCTACAGAGTATTCTTCTTCCAGAGAACACGTAAATTTAGATACTACCATAACGGTCATAAGTATCAGGTATTCTTGAGAAAATTTATTCCTGTATTATTAATTAAAGATATAACATTTCTTGCGATCTCATATTTCTAAATCATAATACTCACGTTATTTCAATAATAATATTCTACTGAACATATTTATCAATATATTGTTGTTCTTATCTTGTTTTCACTCAAAATTTTGACACGATCCATTTATCTATATAATAATATTCATAATATTGATGTAGGCAACCTAATGTGTATAGCAATATTGTGGGGTGCATACGTATACATTTGAAACCCAACATATTAAACGTTATTGTATCTTATAGACTGTCGAAACTATATTGTTTAATAAATTTTTTTGTTATTTAATTTTACTTAATCGTTTTATTTTATGTATATCTGTGTTGCTGTCTGTATATTCGGATCCTGCTAGTAACCCTGAGATTAAGAATTTTCTGCATATTATTTTAATAAGTTTTAAATTATCATTTCTGAGCTAGTTTTTCTTTCTTTGTTTTTTTTTTAAATTTTCCATTCATTATTGTTCACAACTCAACATTATAACATTAATTGACACCACAACGAGAGGCTTCTCTTTATCTGGAAGCAACTCGACTTATAACATTAATTGGCGCCCAACGTGGGGCAGATATCGTTTGCAACTCGACACTCCGCATTATATCATTAATTGACGCCAGCAACGTCGGGCAATTTAACGAATATACAGACAAATATTATAGGATACATAAAATAGAAGATGATTTAATATCTGCCAATATTAACAAACCGTAATTTTCCCGTAATTTTTGTGGGAAAATTGTATTATTAAAGAAAAACAGAATATATATGCCTTATACAGAATACTATATGATATATTACATTTTAAATTATCCTTATAATTACCTACATTCATCTTACTTACTTATTAATATATTTTATCAACTATGGAAACACGTTCCCGTTCTGGATCAAGAATGGAGATAACAGAGGATGGACAAGATAAAGGTGAAGGAGAGAGGTCCACTAGTACAGAGATTCATGCGGTACAGGAAGAAACGACATCAGACCAGATGAAGATCATGTTGGAAGCGATAATGGGAATGAAAAGCACGAATGAGAGGATAGAACATAATCAGCAAGAAATGAGTGAGAAACTTGAGAAAAATCAGCAAGAAATGAGTGAGAAACTTGAGAAAAATCAACATGATATGAACGAGAAAATAGATCAGAATCAACATACTCTTAAAGAAGATATGAAGAGTATGAGTGAAAAGCTAGAACAAAATATTAATGCTAAACTAGAAGATACTATAAATTCACAAAACAGGCAATGGGGACTACTTTTGAAGGATTCCGAAGAACGTATTCAGGCAAGTGTGGAAGTAAAATTGTCTTTACAAAAAGAAGAGGTTACTTCAATCATTAACACGAATAAAAACATTCTGGGGGAACAGATCGTATCACATCAGGAGAAATGTCTGCAGAACTTTAATACAGTCAATCAGAGATCATTGGAGTACGAAGACATGTATAATAAAGAGATCAACGCGGTGAAGAATAATTTACAGGATTTGATGAAGGATCAGTGTAGCAACAAGGATTCTATTGACACCGAAATAAGGAGTATAAGGAATTCTATCAATCAAAAGTTAGTTTCAACAAACTATCAACCTTATGGTCTACCGCTGCAAAAAGTTGAGAATTTAATTACTTTTAATGGCGACATGAACATAGAACATCCGATGACCTATTTGACTTCAATGGTAAAGTATTTAGAAGATATAGCAGATCAGAAACAGCGGATGTATATACTGAGAGCCACCCTTAAGAATAGCGCTTTAGATTGGTTTATGCGGATAGAAGAACATTGTTCTGATCTTAATAAATTTGCAGACCTTTACAAGAAGAATTTCTGGGACGAAACTCAGCAGAATCGTGCCAAGATTCGCTTACTTACAGGAAAGTATAGAATGGGACCAACATCACGGGAGGCATACGCTTCGAAGATTTATAATAATTGTAAATATGTTCCTGATTTGGACGAAGCTTCAATAGCGCGACAGCTATTGAATCATTTCATACACACGGACACGCACGCGATTATATGTCAAAGGGTGAATGACATGGACTCGCTGATTGACATACTTAGGAGGTTGGATGATTATTCCGAGAACAATCAGAATATAGGTGGGAATAACAATTTCAGGAGTATGCCAGATAGGAATTATAACACTTATAAACCCTTTAATATTAACCGAACAAATAATCAATCTGTACTTAATAATGATCGGTCCAACAATTATAATATGGATAAATTTAGACATAATAATAATAGTGCACCATTTAATGTATATAATAGGAATATCAACTCACGTTCTCAAAATTCATTTAATAATGATTATCGACAAAATTCAAGTTTTCCACAGCCGTCTAATAATAGACCTTTTTATAATAACAATAATAACTTTAATCGTTCACTTAATTATAATACAAATAACAATTTCGGCCATAATTCTAGGAACAATCATTTCACAAGAAGCAGTAGGTTTAATAATAATAATGTTAATACAAGAGGACGTGGACATATTATTAGCAATTATCGTAGACATAGGTCATTATCACCAAGGATACCAGAACCCGATTTTGACAAAAAAAAAACTTCGTTGGAGAAACTGGATCTTTACGAAAACCCAAGGCCCAGCACCAGCACGACAAACAACTAAATATAATCGACTGTAACATACCCTGCAAACTTTATTATATTTCATTCTACCAAAACCCCGAAGAATTTATTAATATTTATGATAATGAAAATATTTTATTAGATACATATAATTTACCCATCATTAATATTATAATAGATGGAGGAATTTATAATTGCTTGATTGATACAGGTGCGGAAATTTCTTTGATAAAAGAGGACAAGGCTAAGTTAATTAATAACTTCAAGGACAAAATTATTAATATTAAAGGCACGGATATAGTCGCCGCAAATAGGAAACGGATAGGGACAATTAATCAGAGAATTACTACGGATATCATAATTAATAAACATAAATATATTATACCATTTTTTATAATAGGAAAACTTCAATACGATGCTATTATTGGTATCGATAATATTAAATCTTTAGGAATGGTGATGGATTTTGAAGAAGGGAAGATTAGTATTAAAGATAATGTAATTAATTTGGATAATACGTTGACTGAGGAGGAAAAAGCAGATTATTTAAAATTTAAAGAAGAAAAGTTAAATGATGAGATAAATAATGTTATGTATAGGTTGAATATGAATATGAAGAAGGGATTTACGTGTGGTAATATGGTTGAAGGTTTAAATAATGCATATATAAATATAAATAATGATTATAATGGAGTGGAAAATAGGTTAGTAGGATTAGGAATGAATAATTATGAAGAAGATGATGTTTTGGAGGTGCGAGAAGAAGTGAAGGTTGGTAATACAGTCAATAATTTAAAAGAAATAGAAGATTTAATAAAGATACAAAATATTAAAGATGATCATGTTTCCCGTAGATTAATTGATATTTTATATAATAACTTGCAGCTGATTAATGATGATATTGTGTTTGCTAAAAATTATGAACATATAATTAGAATTGATAAAGAAGATCCGTTAGTTAGTAAAAACTATCCGATTCCTTATTATTACCAGGATAGAATAAATAAGGAATTGAAACGCTTAGAAGATACTGGTATAATAGAAAGATCTAACACATATTTTATAAATCCTATTGTTATAGTGAAAAAGAAAGATGATTCTTTAAGAATATGCTTAGATGCACGTGCCTTGAATCTTAGAATTAAACCAGAATTTGAAATGCCTCAAAATATAGATGTTCTTCTTACGAAGTGTGGTAATAAGAAAATATATAGTAAGTTAGACTTGAAAAATGCTTTTTGGCTAATTAATTTAGATAAGAATTCACGTAAATATTGTGGTTTCATTATAAATGGAGTGGTTTATCAATTTCGAGTTTGCCCTTTTGGTTTAAAAACTTCGCCTGCTGCATTAATACGATTTTTACATCAGATATTAGATAAATACGAAGATTTTACTTTGCATTACCTTGATGATATTATAATTTTTTCGAACAGTATACAGGAACATTTTCAACATCTGTCGATTATCTTAAATACCTTAAGAGAGGAAGGAATGAAATTAAACTTAAGTAAATGTCAATTTTTCAGGGAGGAAGTAAATTATTTAGGTTATATAATCAATGAAAAGAATGTATTATTAGCTCCTCAACGTTTAGATGAGATCAGGAATTTTCCTCGTCCGAAGAATTTAAGAACCTTGAGAGAATTTCTTGGTATTCTAAATTATTATAGGAAATTTGTATCCAATTATAGTCAACAAACTTTACCTTTGTTGAATTTACTTAAGAAAGCTGTTAAATGGAATTGGTCTCCAGAGTGCGAATCATGTTTTATTAAGTTGAAGGAGAACTTCGTGGACAACCTAAAGTTACATCATCCCGACTTTAATTTACCTTTTATAGTGCGAACAGATGCTTCACATCAAACTATTGCTGCTGAATTGGTGCAGATTAAAATGGGTCAGGAAATACCAATCTATTTTATATCAAGAACATTGAAACCATGTGAGATCAGGTATACGATTTCTGAAAAGGAGATGTTGGCAATTGTGTTTGCGTTAACCAAATTAAAATATTATTTGATTGGTAAAAGATTCACTTTAGAGACAGATCACAAGGCTCTTTTAAACATCATGAGTACTAAACTTAATAATAACCGGATTTATAGATGGACATTGCTTATACAAACATACGAGATTGATATTAAATATAGGCCAGGTAGGGAGATGATCACTGCGGATGTCTTAACAAGGAAGGATGGTGATGTTAAGAAACAGAATATTATGATTAATCTGGTAGAATTACAGAAACACGGTATTTTCTCTTTTACGCAAATTAGACAGGTACAATCTTCACAGGAATTTTTACAAATTAAAGAATTGTTAAAGGAAGTTGAAAATTACAAGGGGATGAAGATTAAAGACGGATTTTTACTTAAGTTAATTGGCAAAAATGAAGTTTATGTTCTTAATGAGTTACATACAAGGATAATTGCACATTATTTACACACTAGGTATTTACATATAGGAGCACGGAAATGTTGGTTAATGTTTCGTGAAGCTTTCTTTTGTATTAATGACGAGCGCATTATTAAGAGCGTGACTAGAAATTGTCAAGTCTGCGAATTAGCGAAAGATAAGAATTTTACACATAAGAATATTAGCCATAATATTGTTTCATATGATAAACTTGATCTTGTATCCATCGATTTCTTATCTAACCTGATTCCAAGTACCAAGGGTTATAAGAATATTCTGGTAATTTGTGATATTTTCTCTAAATTTGTTAAATTAATTCCTACGCAACGTTGTAATACCGAATCTGTGTTACAAGCCTTACAGGATTATTTCTTGCAATATGGTATTCCATGAGCTATATTGTCAGATCATGCCACATATTTTACAAACGATAGGTATCTAAATTTTCTACACAGCTATAATGTTAAATCTTATTATACTTCGATTAGATATCCTCAAGGTAACCCGACTGAGAGATATATCCGAGAAACTCTTAAGTATCTAAGGATTTTGTTAGTGGATAAACATAATAGATGGGCTAAGTATTTACCTCAAATTGAATTCGTCATGAATAATACGCCGAGCACTGTACATAATTACTCTCCCATAACAGTTTTTACTGGAGAACTTCCAGAAGACCTTGGGATAATAAGGAACTTTTAGATTTTTCAGAACGTTTACAGGAGGTTAGAGATAGACTTAGGAAAAGGAAAGATAAGTGGGAACGCAATAGGATGCGAGTTCAACGGAAGTACAAAACATACCAAATAGGTGACTATGTTATAGTTAAAAGATTGCGTGTAACTGACCGTAAGAACAAGATCATGGCAAAGTTATTGAGACCATATCAAGGACCTTATAAAATTAATCGAATTTTTGGCAACAATACATATGAATTAATCGAAGATGAAACTAATTTTATTAAGGGTAGATATCACATTTCAATGTTACAGGACCATTTAGCAAAGGAGAATTGAATTTAAATACCAGCATCATATATATTACGAAGATAAGTCTAATTTATTATTTTTCCAAAATAATGTTGCATGATAGTTATCTACATTCTTTAAATGAATGAATTTATATACACATGGGTTAATATGAATAGGGGTTAGATATTTAGCTGTTAGTCAGGTATGTTACAGGTCGAAAAGATATAATTATATATAACTTATATTTAATATACAACTACTAATCTAAATAAATATCTACAGTTCGAAATAATATTTTAATACATTTGTTATAGTTTAATATTCAATTTTTCCAGTTAATATCTTACAAAAATCTTTACGAATAATTTCTTTAATTTCAGATATGACAAAATAATAATGACAATTGTAATATCATAACTTTGACACATTTTCTCTATAATTTGTTTATCACATGTTATCCTGAAAGATAAAACATTTTACGTAAATGTTTTTACTTTATATAATGAATTAGAGATTCTTTCAATAGTTTTAATATATGTAAGATTTATTTATTTAATAATTTTCTTTTAAATGTAACCTATTTGTTTTATAATATAATAGCATGGTACTATAACTTTCTATAGATAATTAATATAAAGTTTAGTTTGCTAGTTTGTGTGAATTAATTTGATCAGTTTTCATTTATTCTTATATCTATTCAAAATAGTACTTAGAGAGACAGTATTAAAAAAAATTATTACAAGATACAATCTTCGTTTATACACATTTTCTATGCCTTCTATATTTGTACTTAATTTTCGAAAAAAAAAAATTCTTACTTCTTGGTTTCTATTTTTTTTTTCGTGAGCAATGGGGATAATGATGTGGGTCAGTACTCTTCATTAATGTATTCTTCTTCTAATTAAATATCAATTCCAAGAATGTTATATCTGGAATAATCAGATTTGTGAAACATTACTTTATAGATAGAATTTTGTATTTTAAAAATGTAAAATCATAATTGGTTTTAAAAATCATGTTACCGATTACTATGTTATGTTATATTTAATTAATCTTTATATTTCGTCCTTTAATTAAATTCATCTTACTTATGTTCGCGAGAATTCTAGATTTCTAAAACTGACTATGATTATTTCATGTATGTTCAAATTACGATAAACTCTGATATTTATTATCATTTTTTATAACATCACTTTTAAATGTGCATTTGGAATTACGTGAGTTGGATATATTATCACATTTTTAGATTGTCAGAGATATTTTCATCTCTGTTATATTTAAGAAATACATATTTAAAATTATTTCTTTCTATTCTGACTAAATTATCTTTTATAATTTTGAAATTCATTGTATAAGTTTTCTAAGAAAATTTGATTTATGTTTCTACAAAATATGATATGTAGTCAAGACGATGAAAAAAAAAGAAGATTATTATTAATTAAGAGATTTTTTGCATGCGGTGGTAAAGAAAAGAATAATTTTCAATTGCTTCTTCGAAATTATCTAAATAAAATTATCTACGGCTATATTTTTAATAACAAGAAAGTGAATTCATTATTTTACATGTTATAAATACCTTGCGAGAAACATACTTCGAGTGTGGAGATACTAGGAAACCTTATCATCTACATTTTGTATTTCCAATTAAGCTAATAGCAATTTTACGTTTAAGCAGCTATACTTAAGAAGCTACTGGAACCTTTTCTTGGTTATATTTGGATAAATTACGCTTTCTTCCGGACATCAAATTTGGACATAACCTAGCAGAGTTCTACAAGTATCAAGGAACGTATGCAGATTTGCGGCTAGAATATCTATCAGAGGAAACAGACTGATTCATTACATTCGGACTTGCTGAACCTGTTGGAATTCTACAGAGTATTCTTCTTCCAGAGAACACGTAAATTTAGATACTACCATAACGGTCATAAGTATCAGGTATTCTTGAGAAAATTTATTCCTGTATTATTAATTAAAGATATAACATTTCTTGCGATCTCATATTTCTAAATCATAATACTCACGTTATTTCAATAATAATATTCTACTGAACATATTTATCAATATATTGTTGTTCTTATCTTGTTTTCACTCAAAATTTTGACACGATCCATTTATCTATATAATAATATTCATAATATTGATGTAGGCAACCTAATGTGTATAGCAATATTGTGGAGTGCATACGTATACATTTGAAACCCAACATATTAAACGTTATTGTATCTTATAGACTGTCGAAACTATATTGTTTAATAAATTTTTTTGTTATTTAATTTTACTTAATCGTTTTATTTTATGTATATCTGTGTTGCTGTCTGTATATTCGGATCCTGCTAGTAACCCTGAGATTAAGAATTTTCTGCATATTATTTTATTAAGTTTTAAATTATCATTTCTGAGCTAGTTTTTCTTTCTTTGTTTTTTTTTTAATTTTCCATTCATTATTGTTCACAACTCAACATTATAACATTAATTGACACCACAACGAGAGGCTTCTCTTTATCTGGAAGCAACTCGACTTATAACAATATATATATATATATATAGATATATATATATATATATATATATATATATATATATATATATATTAAAAATAATAGACTTTTTATTGGTTTAGCGACCTTTTATTGAATTTTGATGTTTTATTCTACGACGCTTCGACTTTTATTATTATTCAGTCTTTTTCAAGTAACTAGAAACAAGAATTAATACAATGAAAACATGAGAACTGTGTTTGCTTTTGTGAGACTGAATTAACAATTAAAATTAAAATTAGATTAAAAACTCTATTACCAATTAAATTAACAATTAAAGTTAAAAGTAAATTAAAATTAGATTAATGATAAGTAAGGAAAAATTAAAGTGATTACATCTGTAGAATGGAAAATGGAACTCCATCAAAAATTTCACAGACTTACCATTAATAGATTTCCTTGAAGCAATAGAACTAACTTTAACTTCCACATATTTTCAATTCGACAACAAATTTTTCAAACAAATTGAAGGACTAGCAATGGGAGCACCTATATCCAGCGTAGTAGCCCAATTAGTATTAGAGCACATCGAAGAAAATGTTATAAAATCCCTGAAAATAAAACCAACCTTTTTCAAAAGATATGTCGATGATTGCATAATGATGCTACCAGAAAATGAAATAAACAATGTACAAAATAGTTTCAACAATTTCCATCCAAATTTAAACTTTACCATTGAAATAGAAAAAAACAACTCCATAAACTACTTAGACTTAAACAAAATGGTACACTAAACCAACCACATCCGGCAGATATGTAAACTTTTTTTCAAACCAACCCCTAGCCCACAAAAAAAATGTAGTAACAGCGTTAGTAGACAGAGCCCTAAATCTCACTAATCCAGTTTTCAGACCAACAGTACTAAATAAAGTAAACACAATTTTGACAGAAGACAATTATCCACCATAATTCATACAAAAAATTATAAAACTAAGACTTAATAAAATTTATAACACAACAAACAGCCACAACAAAAACAAAAAACCAATGAATTAACATATATCCCCACACCCTATATAACTGGATTATCCGAAAAACTAGACAATATATTTAAACCATTTAATTTTAAAATAGCACACCAAAGCGGGCAAAACCTAAAATTCCTACACACCAAACTTAAAGACTCAACACCTACACTAAAACAATCACACAGAATATACAACATACCCTGCAAAGACTGTGACAAAGTATACATAGGCCAAACAGAACAGTTACTACAAGAAAGATTGAAAGGTCACAAATACGCAAAAAATCAAACTGCTTTAAAAAACACCAATGGGCACTAAAACATAATTTTGATTTTGATAACACCAAAGTAATAACTAGAGCTGAGGATGTTTGCGGTACGGCAGGACCGTATGTAGTGCATCCCCACCAGCGTATAAACACGATGCAGCGAAACACTTTAGTTAGTCGTGAACTGGCAACGTGATCGTGTGTTGTCTTGAGTTAATTGTGCGTGTGTTACATCCGTAGATGTCGAGCGGTCTTTCTCAAAATATAAAAAAAATTATTCATCACGGCGTACATCGCTCACCGCTACAAATATGGAAACGTATCTAATGCTACAAACTTGCTGCAAGTCTTATCCACTTGGCGCTATGCTATAATAATCGTAAATAAGGTAAGTGTGTTATTTATATACAGTACACATAACTGACATACCTAAGTGATATAAATAGCGAATGCATATAAAGCAATAAAATCACGCATGCATCACCGATCGAAACAAGGTCATTATATTCGTGCGTTTAACTGAATACTATCCTGGCACACCGCAAACATCCCCAGCTCTAGTAATAACACAGAAAAAGAATACAAAAGCTAGGGAGGTCTTACAAATGATCCATATTTTCAAAAACAGCAGAACAATCAACGACAGAAACGAAATTGATGGACTTTCCAAACTCTATTACCCACTCATTAAACAATAGATAAAATCAAAACCCCCCGCACACACAAACACAAGCCAAAAAAATTTTTTTTTTATCATGTTCCCATTTATAAATACTTTAACTATATACCCCTAAACACGGTCCTGACCACGTTGCTAATTCCAAAATAGAACAGAAATTAACCTCTCTGAATCAAAGACACAGACACTTACAATATTCGAACCAGTTGCTTGTCGGTCCTTTATAAAAAAGGTCTCGGATGTCCCCGATAACACATGTTGCACAGAATTCGTGTTTTTGAAACCAACAAAAAAACGGTGAGTTTATTGTCATTCAATGTTTTCTTTACTGTATTTGTAGTTTAATTCAAATTTCCAATTCATTATTACAGATGTAATCACTTTAATTTTTCCTTACTTATCATTAATCTAATTTTAATTTACTTTTAACTTTAATTGTTAATTTAATTGGTAATTCAGTTTTTAATCTAATTTTAATTTTAATTGTTAATTTAATTGTTAATTCAGTCTCACAAAAGCAAACACAGTTCTCATGTTTTCATTGTATTAATTCTTGTTTCTAGTTACTTGAAAAAGACTGAATAATAATAAAAGTCGAAGCGTCGTAGAATAAAACATCAAAATTCAATAAAAGGTCGCTAAACCAATAAAAAGTCTATTATTTTTAATATTAAGACACGGCCAATAAAATAAATAAGAAAAATTAAATTCTTATAGACACTAAATATATATATATATATATATATATATATATATATATATATATATATATTAGATTATAGAGAAATAGTACAGTTATTAGTTTATATATAGAAGCAGTCTGATAGGGTGTCTAGAAGAAATGTATGGGAAACGCTGTATGGAATATGTCAATGAACATCTATTAAGGACTATATAATGTATTTAAAAAATAACGAAAACTATCTAATCACTTGTGATAGGTCTGTAATATTTGAAACAAAAGCAGCATTATACAATTTACTACCCAGAAATTCCTAGAAAAAAAAATGTAATTCCCCCAGATCTGTAGAGATTTTTACATAATATTTTTTTACACACAGTATAGATGCTACTAGATTATTAAAAAAATATATCATGAGAAATTACAGTTTAAAGTCTAAAATACACGAAACCTGTCTTCAAACTTGCAATTCTATGTAGGTATATCCTTTGTCAAGTCCTGTTTATGGTTCCACTCACTAAAAATATCTATCTTCTTCCAAATTATGTCCTTAAAAATGGGTTTGCTCCAACAAAGAAATACCCGGGGTACGGTTTAACCTTCTACGAAGACCTCTAACAATAGCATGAAGAAAAAAACAATATTTTAATAATTCTAGTTAAATATGCATTACTAATAAAGATGACATAAAAGGAAAAGAAACTCACCAAACAATAGGGGATACGTTCTTGCTTCAAGTGGAAAAATATGAGAGCATGTGGTCGACAAGTTTAAATATCCGCGAAAGCGTAAGCGACAATACAGGTAATAAACCACTCAAATTCTGTCTTCCAATTACAATTAATATGACTTAAATCCGCCCATTCCGTAGCACACAAAAATGTTTTTATACAGTCATAAAAATTTTAACTATGTCGACTCTACGTGACCAGCACACTTGTTACTTCGATGACTATTGAACAAGCAAGAAGGTCGAGCATCAATCAACCCTGAATTATATTCCCAAATTCGTAGTTCTCAAAACATCCGCCATGGATGTTTTGAGATGTTTTGCCATAGTAAAATAGATTGAAATGCACCCGAGGAAATATATTTCGCAAGACTACAATGAGACTGACCACTAAAGAAAGATAATTACGAAAAAAATTAATTACATCCCCTTCAATCATTCCAAAATAAGGTGTCGTTCTGAAATTCGTTACACGACTATAAGACAATATAGGTTCAAATGGAATACCAAAAATATGCTATGAGAGAAATTTAAAAGGAGAAACTATAACTGTACACTACTTAAAAGCTAATAGAAAGGATACGCTCAAAGGACAGATCTAAGTTACCAAACCACGCACACCTAGGCGAGACCTTACGTCCATGTAACTGTCAGATATGTAAACAAAATGGATAATCTTCGTACGATAACAATGTAGTGCAGATAATATATAAATTACTGGAAAAAGGCCTTGTACGATGAAAAATACGATATTGTGGTAAAGCTATAAAATGGTAAAACTTTCAATTAATTAATTTCTGCATTTCAGATAATCACAAGCAATATAAATAGACAGAATGAGAAGATATCTTTTACAAAAACAATTCTTTAGCCCCTTAACTGAAGTGATTCAATTATAACAGAAAGGTGTACTATCTGACAAAAGAATTCCTTTTATTTGATGATGTATTACTAAAATATAACTATACGTATTGAATTTAAACTAGCATTGCAGAAAAGAATACCCTTGTTGATATAGTTCTCTTTACAAATTTAAATGTTATTACCTAATCAGTCACAATAAAAATATACAGAAATATCCAAGAAGGATGTAAATAAGATTTAGAGGAAAAAAACAATAATCTACTATATCAACTATAATCAACATAAATTCTATCAAGATATAGGGTCATCAAAAATAATAATAATTACTGAGCGGACTAAAAATACAGGTAAGCGAAGTTAATCCATTACACCATACTGCATTATGACAAGCATGATAACATTCGCTCACTTACTGTCTAGAATGGATTATTTGAATTAACAAAGTATTGATTATGTAATTAATGCGCGAAAATGGGTTTACTTCGGAAAATGAGCTTAGTTGGGCCAAGGAAGTTCTTGATGCTTTCAAAAAATGGATAAATGACATTCGGAAACATGAAAAAAAATATTAAAATTTTCTAAAGTATTTCATTATAATATTAAAGGAATATTCTTCCTATTATCTACTTTAGAATGTACGTATATACTACCCATCCGCTATTATAAAAAATCTGCACAAGACGTCTGTGTATGCCTTTTGGCGTAATGCAGAAAACACAAAGGCGAAGGTTCATTAGTCAGAGAATACTACGAGAAAAGTTTCTCTTTGTTTTACCTTTATTGCCGCTTTATACATTCCGAATTTGTTTAAAAGTTTCTCCACTAAACGTTAAGCAAAAATCAACTCAATGTTTTTTAGGCATGTACTTATTTGACTTCCTTCAACTGTAATAACAGTGCCATGTTTTCTTTTATTTATTAATTAAGAAGGTATTGTTTGTCAAGTTCTATGAAGAACGTGCAAACAATTCAAATTTTTGTGGAATTATTAAACATATAATTGAAGTAAGAGACTATGTGTTATAAAAACTACTAAGCGTAACTATTTCAATAAGAAAATATTTTTATTTAAAAATACAGATGCTCAGTAAATTTTAATATAACTCGTTTACAATAACTGCCGTACAATTTACAAAGTTTATTTAAAATGAAAAATTTTGTAGCCTAATCGTTTCCATTTTAAAGTTTCAGTGTCTTCTTAATTTGTTAAGGGACCATTACTTAGAGAACAAAAATGCCTTCGAATTATTTTCATGTAAAATATAATATATCGATGTTTACTAATATTAAGTGTATAAATACGATAATCCATATAAACATCTGTATATCTGTATACGTACAAATAGACACACAGGGCATACCAATTCGCATTAGCGTTCTCTTTAATCATGAAGGCAAACCACGAACCTGGGAAAGCTCCGTATTCGATCCCGAGTCCCCCTGCACGATAAACAAGTGTTTTACCACTGCGCTATCGACCGGGCTAAGATAAAGATACATACTTGCAATTGAGCAGAATACTTGGAGTAGGAAACTATGACTAACGTAGAAGATTTTTTATTATGTACGTGAAGTATTAATTTCATAAAATTTATTTATATTTATTTATATTAATAGTATGTTCTGAGCATGGACAAATTAATAGTGTTTATCTGAGAATTAAAATGAATCAATTACTGTCAAAAGAAGACAAAAACTGGTTAACAGTCCATGACGCTCTGAAATAGCAGCGTATTAAGCGCCGCTTTACATTTGATAAGGGATACGCAAAGTGAACGGACGAGAACAAAACCGATTTATTTAGATCAAGTGGATGTAGATTATATCTAAAAAAAACAATCAAACAGTTTAGCGGCTACAATATACTTTGAAAACTGTTAAGCACGTTGCAGTAAAAATAATAGTTTGGGAGTGCTTTCATTTGATTGGTCTGTACATTTGATTAACGAAAGGTATGTAAAAATATTAGAGAATGGTATAATGTCTTTTACAGAAAAGAAGATTAAAAAGAAATAAAAGGTTAATAGATTTCATAATTTATTTATAATAAATGAAAATAGAAATAAATGTTTAAAACTAAATAACAAATTCAGAAAGTTATGTCAGCTATGCAATTCCTAAAAAAGAAACACTAGTGATCAATCAATCATCTGAAAATATTAGTCGTGTAGAAACAGAATTGTCAAACAATGGTTTAAATTACAGTTTGCCAAGCCAACAGATTGCTGTAGAGCAAGTGATTGCAAGTATCGAAATCTCGATTGAGAATTCTGAACAAGGAGCAAGAAACTTGATTTGAGAAGCTCATAAAACCCAAATTTACAGCAGCACAAGCAGAAGTCAGTTAATAAAGAATGGAATACCATTAAAACTCTCAGACTAAAGGACTGTTTTTACTTAAAAGCAGATAAACGGAACAAGTTAGTAATTATAGACGAAATCGACTATTTCCAAAGAGTCAAAAATCTAGTTGCAGAAGGTTCGTATGTAGAAATTAAGAGGAATCCGTTACCTAAACTGATTAGTGACACTAAAGACGCGTTGAAAAAATGTCCAATATTAATAACTTTTATCCAAAAATATAAATTCAATGTTAGTAATCTGTTGGTTCGATGATACCAATCGTTTCAGGTATCAAATCTCCGACTTACTTGATTTCCAAATGGTTAGTGAATGAATTTAAAAATTTACCTGTAAAACTAGAGTTTGTCAGTTGGAAATTCCTTAGAATTTGTTCAATTAATGAAAGATTGGAAGACGGTGAGATTTTAGTTTCATTCGATGTAACGTCATTGTTTTCTTCGATACCTATTCTAGAAACTTTGAAATATTTAGCGAACTTGCTTTATAAGAATAACATTGAACCTTTTAAAGGTCAAGGAATACATGCGACTGATAACTCTTTGCATGGCGCAAAATTGTTTCCGGTTGGAGAAAAATTCTATGAACAGAAATAAGGCACAGCAATGGGTAATTGTCATAGCTAATGTAATTATGAGCCAATATGAAGTAGAATTTAAAAATAACGCTAAATATTTTTCAAGAGTTTGGATCAGGACGTAGATGAAATTCTCACGATTTTTAATACACGTAAATGTGAATTGAACATGTTCGTTAAACAGCTGAATTTTAAATTTCCGACTATTCACAGTGGAAAAGGAAAACAATGATGGGATACCATTTTTAGATACATTAGTAATTAGAAATAAGCATAAAATAGAAATTGATATTTTCCGGAAAGAAACCAATGTCAATAGATTTATCAGGGCGGACTCAAATCATAGTTTTCAAGAAAAGACATCTTTTTAATTTCTTAGTCAATCGGTTACTAAAGTTTCCGTTGACAAAAGGGAGATGCGAAAAAGAATTAGATTTCATTAAAAACATCGCGAGGGGTATAATGGCTTTGACATAGAAATTATTAATAAATTAATTAGAAAGACTAATTTGAAAAAGACAATCCGCGAGTCCTCATGTTTGACACCTCAACATGAGAAAAAGTACACATGTTTACCATACCATCCAATTACGAAAAACATTAATAGGGTTGTTATAGAACGTGGTCTCCAAGTTGATTTTTCGGTACGAAAACAATCAAAAAACCTCCAGGTATACCAAAGATAAAGTAAATTTGAATTTGAAATCTGATACGAAATTAAATGCGGTGATTGTAATTGAAATATATTGGTCAAACGAAACGCTCATTAATAACCCGTTTTAAAGAACGTATGTCGCATATTAAATTTAATAGACCAGAAAAATCTAGCGTCGCTAACCATGCATTGGATACGGATCATAATAGCACGGTTGAAGGGTTAAAACTTGTCAAAAATATAAATAACCCCAGAGAGTTCGATATATATGAAAGCATTCAAATCGTTGAAAACAAAATTAATACTCTTAATTCGGACAACGGTACTATACCCTCTTTTCATTCTTTGAAAGGTAGAAAACTTGACGGCGTGAGAATAAACATATGTGTGCCGTTTCTTAACAGGGGTAAGTTGACTTAATTTCAGTTGGTTTGTGTGTTTAAATCCAGTGTGTTATACGTGGACGTTTTATAAAGTGTTGGCTTTACGATGCCCCATGTTCAACACTTAGATTAGTGGTTTTTACCTACTGATGTTGACAATTTAGTTGTCGAAATACGTATATAGAATACGATTATTAACTGTGGTAAGGAGTGTTATACCTTTTTTGAGAAGAAGATGTTTGTTAAATAGATCTTAATGTACGATAAGTATTCCAAATTTACAAGGCGAGAAACGGAAGATTTTATTACTTGTAAAATAAGATTTGCAGTTTCCGGATCTTAGTCCTATTAAAAATTTGTGAGTAGATGTTCAAGAAGCCAAAAAAATCCCAAAAAAGAATGATAAATTACGGAAGATTGTTAAGCTGTTTCGTATTCCATCGCTTAGAAACGATGCTAACAACGACAGAATAAAGAAAATACCCGAATTTTAAATGCGGAATATATTATGTATATTTTATATTATTTAATAAATAAGTTTTCTACACATCGCGTTTTGTTAATTACCATATCATTGCTATTATTTCGTCTGTGTTAATTACAATTACTATTAAAATTGAAGCAAACAGTGTTGACAATACAGAGAAGGTAGTATATTTTCTTAATTTGAAGATGAAAGATCACTCATTTCAAAATAACACGTAATTAGGAATTTTGCTACACTGTTATTATTTTGTTCGCTACTGTATGTCCTTTGTATGGGCGTAGTGGAATTTTGAATTGTTCAAATGTATATTAGGAACTAGCTTTTTTTTAAACATTTATACATTTAGTTTCACAGAAACTCTCTGTTTCTGCATCAGTGTATAGTTAGGGAAACCGATCAAATAAGTGAAATAAGTAAGTAAATAAGCGTGCAAGGTCGTTATATTTTATATCCAATATAAAGAAATTTATTTCCATTTATTTATTTTCCGGAGTTAAATATACAGGAACATATATTGTAGTGGATGCCAGCAAAATTTAAATGGTTGCTTGAGTTCATATGGTTGTAGGCGATATATTACTACTGAATGTCACATATAAAACACTTAAAATTTCACACTAAATATTAGAAAATGACCGTTTTAGTTCATTCTGGAAAAAATACAATACTGAGAGATCATTACCGACGACTCTCGATGGGATTGTAGTTTCCGCATGATAAAAAAATATGGGTTACTGCAGATTAAACCACAGACTCAAGAAAAACACAAGGATCAATGCGTTAATTCGCATTTTAAATCCAATAGGACCGTTGAGCTTGTATTTGGTTGCTTGTACGAATTCTGAAGCGATTCAACTGTTTGTAATACTCATTAAGTAACTTTAGCATACAAACCCATGTTTTAATGTTGATAATCGAGAAAGTTACTTATATGCGTCAGGCAGGTGTATAGTTAAAAAAATACATCCGAACTTATTACATGCTACCTGTTTACTTCACATTTCACGTTTTCCATAACATGAAGAAAGAAATTGGAATATGTAACACATTTCTTGTCGACGTCGATAAATTACTGGCAAGTACAAAAATTGTGTTCGTCAAATCGTAATAACTAAAGATCGGCATTCTTGGTCAGCTCACAGAAACGTGGACCAGCGATTGGTTCCGGACATTCACTTTACCAGCACTTCATATGCTATGTCTATGTGTGTAGTACATAAATATGTGAACAGCTATCATAGCGTGAAGTTGTTTATAGACGTATTTACTAATACTCGTTGGTGTAATTCGGACTGAAAACATTTGTCTAGATAACGCGCACTCACTAATCACTGATGCCGCTGTTTGCCTATCTAAGTGCGGGTCTTCAGTAATAACGTATTAAAACATTTCGAAGAGTAATTCTAACACCTTCAAAACCTATATTAATGAGGTGAGACACGTGACTACAACTGATGTGGTTATTATAATAAATATTGGAAAAAATAATTCCGTAGTATTTACATTCGATTTAAAAGCCGCTAATTATATAAAAGAAAGTCGGTAACAATGTACAAGTCAGACAGATACATAATAATTACAGCATTTGAACAAATGCAATCCACATATTTCAAAGGATTTATATTTGTCCCAATCAATACAGGGTTTTTCACGTAACCCGTTCGTTAGAAGTTTTCTAAGTTCTATATTTTCGAAAATTTGTGATACGTGATTTTGATACTTGGTGTTAAAATAAAGTAAAGACCGGCATTCTAGGTTGGCTCACAAAGGCGTGTACCAGGGATAGGTTGGGGAGATTCACTTTACCAGCGCTTCGTGTGCAATGTGTATGTAATACATGAATACGCTATCATAGTGTGAAATTGTTTATAGACGTATTTACGAATACGCGTAGCTGTAATTCGAACTGGACGCGCTTTTCTAAATAACGCCCTCTTTTATTTCAGTAAATCCAACAAACTGACGCCGCTTCTTACCTACCTAAGTGCCGGTCCTTAGTCATACATAAGGCCCGGTTTCATAATGATACCCTTAACGGAGAATTATCTAATTGAGAATTAAAGTTAATCCTGTCATAAAGCCCATTAAAATATTTGAGTTTCATAATAGGTGATGACAAGTTTGTTAGCTAATTCAGCAGTTAAAGAAATTAAAGTTATGTTGACAGCCCTGAATTCATTTCCCCTAACTTTTTAACATGATATAAGTTACCTGCTTGTTATTTTCTTGTTTATATTTCTTTCAGCTGTTTTGAAAATTAACCTAACTGACACATATTTGAAAAGTAAATTGTTTTCCCTGTAAATAAAGAATAAATAAAACTTAATAAGTCCTGCAAAACAAGTTCGTTCGTGCAATTTTAACAAGGAAGATGAAGGGATTTAAATATAAATGGCTTGATATGCAAATTTAATGGAAATTATTTCACGAAAAATTGATCATATTAGGAAATTAAGAAAAGTTAGATATGTGTAATATTTATTATAGTGCTTTACACTAAATAAATGAAGGGGATAAAAATGGACCCTGAATTTTAGTTTGTTATAAAGTAGTATCTAAATTTATTGTTTGTTAAGTTTTTAAAAAACGAGTACTATTATTATAAATACATATTTTTAGATACGATTTTAAATTATTCTCGTTCAAATATATTTTTTTTCTAGGAAGATATTGTGCTCGTGATTGTCTTAGAATATTACACAAAAAGTAGTATGAATTATTTTTTTATGTTTTATTTATTTGTTATCCAAATGCGTGTTTTTTAAACAAATAAAATTAGTGTTGTTGTTAAACTCTAAACACGCAGCAATAGACTTAAAAGATGACACTTGAAAAAGCGAACAAAATAGAGGTTAACTTAAACAGGCCATTAAATACATATACATATAAATAAACAAGTTTTCTGCTGGTGTTCTTGCTTCTTGTAATTTAGTCATTAAATATGACTGTAAAGAATATCCCCTATCACCTACCAAAATATATCTCCCAAAAGTACCATTTTGAAATTTTCTTTTTAAACTACTATTGTTAAAAATTGTTTGGTCATGAGTTGCTCCAGGCCAACGTGCTATAATATTTCTAATTTCTAATTTAGTACCTAGGTGAATCAATTTTTATCAATGTACAATCTATTGCACCTATTACTCTGGGAAACCTAGCTATGGCATAAAATTTCTCTGCAGCTCTTTCCATTTCAATAGCATTTTCATACATATTTATGTAACGAGCGCTTAGGGAAGCAATGGCTGTGGACACCTGTTTTATTATTCGGCATGCTGATGCTTTTGATACCCCCATAAAGTCTGCTACAGCTATTTGCATATTGCCAGAGGCGCAGTATCTCAATGTTAATAATAGCTGTTGCATTGGCTGTACGGATCCACCTCTATAAAACATTGTTTAAAGTTACTTCTAAAAAAAAATGTATATATAGTCAGATAATACCTATTTGTATCCCTTTTAATTAGTGGTTCAATTTCCTGTAACAAGGCTTGAACGGTTTCCTTCGTTAATCGGCAACGATCAAAAAATTCTTTTTCATTAAAACTACCCAAACAATCTTTTCATTCTTTATAAACTTTCCTTCTTCTAAATACAATATATTCATCCTCAGATGAACTCGAACTTGAACTTGAAGAGCTTGGATGATGCATATTAAAAAATGTGTCAAAATAAACTTTAAACAGGCAGTTAGGTATAGTGGTATAGACTCGAAAAATGTCACTTGAAAAAGCGAACAAAATAGAGGTTAACTTAAACAGGCCATTAAATCTTAACTATTCATTTTGGTGTCATTAGTACTAACGGAGAATTAAAAAATAATTACGGATTATGAAACTGATATTTTTATTTTAATTAGGAATTAAAGTTAATCCTCGCATTAATTCCATTATGAAACCGGGCCTTGAACATATTAAACGCACATTTAAGTGTCGCGCCACTGGAATTCCCCAATTTGACCGACTATATCGACTATAATATATAGCTTAATGGATCAAAAATAATAGAGGTTTTTTTAACTTGCAGAAATATTTTATAATTCTTACAAAACTTTATATTCCAAATTGTTGATTTAAGATAATTTATCTTTAGTAGTATACATGTCTCCTTATACACATGTCCAATATAACTATTGTAAATACTGATAAAATTCATGTGATGATTCATTGTAAGACCGTTTTGGGTATGTATACAACTAATTAGCTGACATCTTTCTACTGCGTAATTCATACAGTGCATAGGAGACAAAATATTTATCTAAAAATGTAGAAAATATGATTAATGAATACATATTTGCAAGTTGTGTTAACATATGTCAAAAGTATTTACTATTAGTATTTGTTGTAACATTCACTAATTATCTATAATATTGCTTGTTAAGTGTGGACTTATTCGTAACTAAACAAAAAGCATTTGGGAAACATTAAATTTAAATCACGTGTACGTAAACTACATGGAAATAAGGAGCCAATAATACTGCACGAAAGACTTTTAACTGCCTCTATAATTTATTATTTTTTTTTCAAATTTATTATACAGCGCAGTCCAATTCTTAGTATTTTACATTCTAGAAAAATATAAAGCAATAAGACACGGTAAGTGTTGAGAATGCTATTCGTTAACAAACGCAAGCTCAATTTTTTTGTAAACAATTATTCGTTTGTCTTTTATCCTAGTTTAAATATTACCATGGAACTTTTAAAATTATTTTTGGCTGTATAAAGATATGCGATTAGGCTCTGAATATTAGTTTTCTTAAGTCATAAAATGCAAAAGAAAATTTATATTTCAAATAATAGGCATGCTTACTCATTACTAGTTATCTCCAATTACGAAATCTGAAATGCCCAGACATTTTTAAAATAAAAAAAAGTATTCTTTTGATACAACTTCTTACATCGAGGTTTATACCTGGGTTATGAAACCTTTGATTCATATACGGAGTGGTTAGCTCTCTTGCTAACTGCTTCATAAAATTATATCGGCTCATGTTCACGTTATCCTTATAACAGTTATATAAAATAAAAGAATTGACCACACTAATGTCAAGTTGTTTGAAAAAAACGGCCATTGGCCAACGTCTGGTTTTTCTCGAAGAACTGTATTTTGTAGTCTTCTCATCGAGAGCATCAACACTACCCTTTGTAAAATTATAATAGGCCACGATTTCTGGCTTATTACTTTCGGAATCTGTACCTTGAGAGTGATGCATTGATGACACCAGAATTACTGACTTGTTTTTCTTCGGGACATAGGAAACAATTGTCACATCTTTAATGAAGCCATATAGTGCCGACTCAACTGGATTATTTTTATTGGCTAAGAATTCTGGTGGGATGTCTCGTTTTCACTTTCGTAACGTTCCTACATACGTCAAACTACCATTTGCATTGAATATGTCGACCAACTCTAAAGAAAACAACCAATTGCCTGCTGTTAGGTTTCTGTTTGGGGGTAGGTTTGTTTAATTTTTTCTCAACCTCAGATAGGCCAATTCCGTCGGAATCCTTTCCTGCATAAACATAAGCTGTAAGCATAATTATTTCTAGCATCTGTCGCCATTATAATTTTCATGACGTGTTTTCGTGGTTTATTAGGAATGTATATACGAAAATTACTTCTTTCTTTAAACCCAACTAGTATCTCATCTACAGAAATGTTTGCACCAAGAGAAAAAATTGTTTGCAATTTGTAAAAAACATCAAATATTCCACTAATTGGAGCTAGGTGATTCTCCCTTAGTCTTTCATTTCTAGTTTCAGGATTATCAAATCTAAGACTTACTAGCAACACACAAAACCATTTTCCGCTCATAACACACCTGAACACGCCTCTTCTTGTTCCATCCGTGGCAAACAATGAATTAATATCATTAGAAAATTAATACTGGTAGCCGCAACTTTGTGGTAATTCATTTTGAAAATAAAATAAAATAAAACAATAACTTTGTTATATATACCACTTTATTCACATATAATCGTGACCGCGGTTTCGATATACAATGTCATTATCAAACTGCAAA
Source organism: Melolontha melolontha (assembly GCA_935421215.2). NCBI lineage: Eukaryota > Metazoa > Arthropoda > Insecta > Coleoptera > Scarabaeidae > Melolontha > Melolontha melolontha. The sequence continues at coordinate 65,671,449 of OW285238.1, forward strand.
AGTTACAGGCCTACATAGAACTTATAAATGACACAAAAATATATGGGGGTGGTTTATGATGTTATTATCATTAACATCATAAACCACCCCCATATATTTTTGTGTCATTTATAAGTTCTATGTAGGCCTGTAACTTTTGCAGTTTGATAATGACATTGTATGTCGAAACCGCGGTCACGATTATATGTGAATAAAGTGGTATATATAACAAAGTTATTGTTTTATTTTATTTTATTTTAATATCATTAGATTTTAAAATAGAAGTGTACACAAGCAGTCCCAGAAAAGCCCGAATTTCAATAACACTGGTATCGTTTAAGTCTACCCGGGTCTGATCTTTTTAAGTTTGGCGCATAATTTCCAACTCTTTATTGGTGGAAGTTACTATAATATCTATTATTTCTTGTGCGAACAGAAGATCCAATATTGCGACTGGATCAGCAATGTTTCCTGATGTTCGCGCTTGGCCCTTTATTCCTGGCAACGAAACGACTAAATTATGGCGAGGGGTTCTAAAATTTCTTACAGGTTCCACAAGAGACCATTTACGTCGGTTTTTTTCGTAGACATACTTTTTTTTAATAATATTCTTGGTATTGCCGTTTTCGCTTTCATCGGAGGATGTTTCCTCAGTAACCTCCATATCCGATACAGATTCATCACTGTCACTCTCAGATTCTCCCCTTTCCATTTCGTATCAACTTAGAATATCATCCATATCTTTTCCACCGGACGCAAGAGATTCAATCTCGTCATACTACCTCAAAAGAGTTTCTTCAAAGTCTTTTTCCGTTGGACGGACTCTAGTTTTTGGGACACTGGGGCCTAAATTTATGTAAAAATATAAAAAATTACAAGAAATAGAACAATATCACTTACAGAAAATACTTACGTTAACGGTGACGTGGGTCTGTGAGAATCTTAAAATTTCACTAACGACTTGTTCTTACTCGTGTTGCAAGATACACTACTCCTATTGTGCCTGTCAAGTCGCGTCGTATACAACGAAAGGTAGAGGGGGTGGGGGCGCCGTTGCCACTTATCTATAATGGACCCTACAGGAAATAAATAAAAGCGAGGAGTCTGATAGACTCCACCTCACCGGTTGAGGGCTAAATTAAAAAAAATATTTTTTCCGTAATTGTAACGATGAATTAACCTTTTGTCAATCGGTGGTCGATAACTGGATAGAGATAAGTACCCTGAAAGAAATATGAAGAAAATATATATATAAAAGAAAACAATACAAAAGCTAAAGAAATCTAAAGTAATCAAGAAAGATGTATTATGTTATCCGATGTATTGTGTTATCTTTACTTGTTTTAATGAAATTTGTTGAAACAACAATTTTTTACTACGAATGGAAGAATGTATAGCATGTTTATCGCAAATTAAGCGGGGCATAGATATAAGCGGTAACTACACTTGCGGTATAAGCGATGGCGGTGGCGGTCAGACTCGGTCTGTTAAATAAAATATGGCCCTGTAGACATGTTGCTACATGTCTGGCGTTACGAGCGCTAGTACTGCGTTCTAGCTAGCGGTGGCGGTAAGATGCTGCTAGTTGTATTTCACCATTGTTACCGCTCATAAACGTACATACAATGGCAAGTGAAGAAAATAACTTTATTGAAAAGCTGATTTAAAATGTTAGAAAAATTCCTGTTCTATATATGTCTCACTTGCAATATAAGAACTTTTGTATTAAGAACAAAAAATGAGATGAAATGAAAAATCTTGTTTTCGTTTTTAATTGACGAATTCCAGCTGTAACCTAATACCTGTAAAAAAAACTGTTACGAAATGCAACAAGCCTTGCAACACTATATTAAAGTTAGTAGCCAAAATAATCCTTACTCCCATAACTGGTGGCGACCTATTTTAAGTGTTGTTCATAAAGTCTACTGAATCGATTGCCCATTCTCTTCAAATGATTAATAAACTTACTTGCATATTTCTGTTGTTTCAACTGAAAACTAAATTTTTTTGATTCTTAAAGGTTTCTGTTGCTTCATAAAATTTTATATTTTGGATTTATTTTTAATCACTACTTAATAGAAATCTGTAATTTTCAGAACGATAAGTCAATGAGCATGAGTTTATATACAGTCATCAAGATCAAGATTAAACTAAACTTTGTATTAAATTATTAAATTTTAATTCGGAAAGTTTAGAATTAGGTTTGTTTGATTTTCTTAGTTAATCTTTTTAATAAGTGGGATAATGAATTATTTTTTATAGATTAATACGTGGTGTTAATATCTTCACATTGTTAACTGTCGAATTCCTGCAAAGGACACGAATCCAAACCAGAAATATGTATCATGTTCAGAATAAAGACATTTGAAATAAATATTATATATGTACGAGTAGGTATTGATATATAATTAGCCTTGAACGTTTCTAACAGACAAAATTGCATATTGTTGCTATAGTTACAATTATGATGTTTTATAAATAAGTTGTCAAAGTTTGACCTTCACAAGTTCAGGTGTTATAAAACTATGAATTCTTAAAAACAGCATATCTGACAAAAAGATTTTGAGAAAACCAGTTTCCATCAGTTAAGTATTTATTTTTGAAAGGGTTATCAAGCAAAAAAAATACTGATATAGGAACCTTAAGTTATCGAGTCACACCACTTCATACACCACTATTAGGAACTGAATTGCGAAATTTAAGAGAGGCAGATCAGATGTTAAAGATGAACACTGGATTCCGAGATGCTTGAATGCACATCAGAATGGCATTCGATTGACGTATAAGAAAATCTGCTCACGTTTGAAGGAGATTCAAATTTTATGAGTCGGCTTGTTACTATAGACGAAACATGAGTCCATCACTACGATTCAGAAACTGAAAGGCGATAAATTCTGGAATAATTCCATCTCGCCAGATTTTCTTGCAAAACTTGTGTTTGTAGTTTCATTTAGCGTGAAGCACCCGCTTAAATCGAAATCTGGAACATTATTCTTCATTCCAAAATCCTATGCAAATGTGATTTCTTACATTCACTTAATGCAAAAGTATTTTTAATAATATATAATATTATTAAAAATGGGGTGTAAATACAAGTTCATATGTATTTTTGAATGTATCTTCTCCAAAGACGTAGATACGTATTTCACATTTCTACATGATTATCAATACGCCCCTGTTGGAGAAGAGACACATTCAACAAAACATAACTACCTTGCTATCTCGCAGATATTATTAAGACAGAGCGTGAGGGAATATTCAGCGCTGTCTCTATAATAATCGCAGAACTAGCCGGGTGTTTTTTATAGTCGGTAACCACCGTATCTATCTAAAAAACTGTATTATCGTGTCTTCACTACTTGTCGGCATGAACCGAATACGTATATAACAACATAATTTGAAACATACTTGAGTAGGTAACACCTATCAATTTTGTATAATACAAAAGTATTTTTAATAATATATAATATTATTAAAAATGGGGTGTGAAGAACACAATACAAGTTCATATGTATTTTTGAATGTATCTTCTCCAAAGACGTAGATACGTATTTCACATTTCTACATGATTATCAATGTGCCCCTGTTGGAGAAGAGACACATTCAACAAAACATAACTCTGTTCTTCACACCCCATTTTTAATAATATTATATATTATTAAAAATACTTTTGTATTATACAAAATTGGTAGGTGTTACCTACTCAAGTATGTTTCAAATTATGTTGTTATATACGTATTCGGTTCATGCCGACAAGTAGTGAAGACACGAGAATACAGTTTTTTATAGATACGGTGGTTACCGACTATAAAAAACACCCGGCTAGTTCTGCGATTATTATAGAGACAGCGCTGAATATTCCTTCACGCTCTGTCTTAATAATATCTGCGAGATAGCAAGGTAGTTATGTTTTGTTGAATGTGTCTCTTCTCCAACAGGGGCGTATTGATAATCATGTAGAAATGTGATATGCGTATCTACGTCTTTGGAGAAGATACATTCAAAAATACATATGAACTTGTATTGTGTTCTTCACACCCCATTTTTAATAATATTATTATTAAAAATACTTTTGTATTAAGTATACAAAATTGGTAGGTGTTACCTACTCAAGTATGTTTCAAATTATGTTGATATTCACTTAATGTGTATTAGAGTGAGACTCAAGAATAAATGCAAAGAGAATATGAACGGAATTAGTGGGGCATTGGAAGGAAGTGTGGGCGATGTGGGGAAACTCGGGCTGATCATGTCCCAATCGGTTTAATTTGTTTATAGCGAAAAGTGAGGAATCTTTCTGGTTAAGCATGTTAATATATGTTTGTCAGGGTATTAGGAATGACTAGAAGCAAGCGTATTGTCAGATCTGATCATGTTTCAAGATGATAACTAAGTTCAGGATTTTGGTTGCTGTATGCCACACTCACAATCAGTTTAAATTTTGTATTCAAACGTGACTGTACTCATGCTTTTATATTATATATTATAGAACTAAGAGGTTATGTTATTTCTCCTGACAACTTTAGTTTTAAGAGAAACATAAGTGACTTCGTGAAGAAAGTGTATTTTGCTTACTTCATATTGAAACTTGGGGATCAAGACAAAGCCCGTGCTCCTCATAGGGTGTCCAGAAGGTGCGAGGAAGATCTTAGTTTGTGGTTTAAGGGCAAAAACACTCATTTCTTTTGGCCATTCCAATGATGTGGCATGAACAGCAAAACTACATTACCGATTGCTATTTCTGTTCAGCAGTTATGAAAGGTTTCAATATAAAAAAAGAAAAAGAAAATATCTTTACCCAAACCTTAATTTAGTTATTCGTCCAGTACCTCATACCTCTCAAATACCAGTTTCGTACCCACCATCCAGCTTGGATGATGGTAATTCTGAGAATGGAAACATATTACTTCCCAAAGACGAATCTTGTTAAAATATGTGTTTGTTGATGAGGGATTTCAACTTTTTTCTCAGAGCAAGTTCAATGACCTGGTTAGAGATTTAGGCCTTTCAAAAGATGCTGCCGAATTACTGAGGTTAAGACTAAATGATAAAAACCTGGTGTATCCCGGAATCTCATTTTCGTGGTACAGGCCACGAGAGAGAAAATTCACTAAATATCTCTCCAAGGAGAGAAATCTCGTTTTTTTTTTGTAGTGATGTTCAAGGGCTAATGAAGTGTTTTGAAATAGAATATAATGCATCTGAGTGGCGCCTATTTCTTGATTCAAAACATTCCTGCCTCAGAGCAGTCTTGCTGCGTAGTGGGAACAAATTTGCACCACTTCCTGTAGGACACGCGGTGCATTTTGAGGATAACTATAACGATTTGGGAATAATTCTTGAGAAAATAAAAGATCAAGAACATCGTTGGAAGGTTTGTGGAGAATTGAAAATATTGACGATGATGTTAGGCCAGCAGGCAAGTCTTATAAAATATCCCTGTGCTTGTGCGACAGTTTAGCCAGAAATTTCCAGAGATTGGACTAAAACTGATTGGCTACTTCGAGACGCCTTTACCCCCGGTCAAAATAACGTGATTAGTACGACCTTGGTTCCTCCTGAAAAGGAGGAACCAAGTTCCCAAAGCTGGCCGAAGCCCACATTTTCAGAAATATTGGAATATAAAAAGGGTGGGACTCTTTCAAAGACGTAGTGCACAAGTTTTTGGGTAATACTAAAGACCCTCACTACAAAACCATTCTATAACACATGTTGGCTGCGTATAAAACTCAAGGATGCAAGATGAGCTTAAAAGTTCATGTCTTAGACCCCATATCGACTATTTTCCCGAAAATTTGGGAGCGTTTAGTGAAGAGCAGGGTGAAAGATTAGGATGTCCGTGATATCGAGAGAAGCTACCAAGAATGTTGGGGTGTCAATATGCTAGCTGACTACTGTTGGATGCTTGAGGGAAATAGAACATGGAAAGCGGAGGCATGTCCAGAGAAGTATCAAAGAGAAGAAGAAAAGGTTTTATAGCCAAAAAGAATGAACACGGAATGTGAAGTACATTTCATGAAGAAATTGTTTGTTTAATTAGAAGAAATATTGTTAGTTAGTTCATTGTAATAAAATGTAATTGTAATTTTTTAATCAGTGTTATGCTTCTTTTATGCAAACATCTTGTAGCTTGCAAAAAGCTGTACGTGATGGAGGGAAATGAATATAATTTCTGGATTCAGCGGACTAGCAAACAATATTTACGAAAAACTTCCCATGCTGTTAAAAAAAAAATTGCAGACTTGGTGTTATTTAAGCTTGAATATATTTTTTTTAGAGGATGTTCACCAAGTAAACAATACAAAACATTAAAAAGTCAACTGACTATTACTAGAGACAAATAATAAAGTGTGGTATATAATCCATAATGATAAGGCGAGGTTTATCTATACGTTTGCATTTCTTAACTGTGGTTATTAGAATCAATCACATCAAATGAAAGGTGGCCTTTTTGTAATCGTTCAAAGTTTCTTAAAAATTATGTTGTAGTTGAAATTATATTTTTATGTATTTGTTACTGATAAATATATGTAGTTTTGAAATAGATGAATATTAACAAGGTAATTTAAGTATTGTTAAAATAATATTTTTTTTAGCCGAAGTTCAAATATTGTTTCAGTTTTTGTTATTTTTGTATATTTACTTTAGTAAATTGAAAACTGATTGGAAATGCGTACATGTAGCTGTTGTCAACATAAATACACACATATATCCCTAAATATTATATAACTCCTGTCGTTTTTCTTTTCGGCTGCTGGTTCATCTTTCGTTTTTGATCCATTTATGATGTTAACGTGAAGCGAGCACATCGACATGATAAAATATTAACAGACTATGGCCAATATCTCATAGATGGAGACCGAGCATGGGGCTTGATTTTTGGTTAGAGGGACAACTTATATTTTGTACATTTTCTCGTTTCGTATTCGCTTTTGTAGCTGAGTTGCATTACGTCAGGTATTAGGGATGGAAAAGCCATGCGAAGGTGGTCGATTACTTGCTCCTTTTTTTTTATAAGCTCCATTCTTTCTATATGGCCGATCGTTTACTATGCATGCATGAGATAGAGTGTCAGATTCTGTTCTGCCGCTACGGAATACATAAATAATAAATGTTTACGGATCAAATATTCATGTCTTTGTGATCTCCTGGCCTTCACCAAAGTTTTGTGGTTGCAGTTTTTATTGTAATTTATTGAATTATTTGTAGCAGTTAGGTATTCGTTACATACGTTTAATGTAAAAAAAAAATTAATTGCTAGAGAATATCTTCAACTAAGAAAATGTAACAATGTTTAAGTATTTATGTAAACTTCTTTAAGAATAATTGGTGAAAATTATCGATAAAACTGAAGAATTAATTGAATTGATTCGACTTTTGCTTCATGAAGATTCGTAATTTAAAATAGAAATAAAACTAATAGTTAAAATATTCGCGTTTTTAATATGTGATCTTAGAACGACAATTGTTTTGCCAATACAGTGGCTTCGTCAGGTAAAATTTAATTTAAAAAATATACCCTATTAAAAATTGGGTGTTTTGACTTCTTTTATTTATTTTATTGTTTGCAAATTAAAAAACTGTCACAGAAATCAAACCAAACACAAATTCCATAGCCAAAATAATCGATAAATTGTTGGCAAAGCTTTTTTCTTTGGGATATGTCTCCAAGAAGTATTTCATGGGCCAATTGTAAACGGTAAGAATTTACGTGTAGATCATTTTTAAGGGTACGTCTAGTAGTACTGTGAGGAAGATCCATTTCTTGCTGTACGCATAGAAATCTGTGGATCCTCTAATTACTTACCTCAACACTTCAAACAGTTACTTTACTTCTAACCGTTGCGCAGTGGGACAGAATCCCAAAAAGCTGGCCAAAACCCCAAGACGTTGTCTAACGGCTTTGAAATTCTCTACTCAGTGGTTTTCGGGGTCGCTGATAACGAATCCAATATCAGTTTTGGCGATCCAATATGGCGACCGAGTATATTATTAAATTCTTATTTTTCGGTAAAATTTTGTATCTGGGGGTTTTACATTGCGCTAATTACGAATAAGATGTTTGTTTTAATAAACAAACTATTTTAATCGTAATTACATTGGCAATGTATAAGAATCAGAAAGATTCCGAGGGGAACTTTGTACAAATGAATTGAACATGAAAATTAGATAAGAAAATATATTTGTTTAAATTTGTACACTACATCTACATTGGATTAATCTAGACACATTCACTATCATTAGATTCACTATCGGTATATATAGTGGACACGTCAGTGTCGTCTTCAGTGTCCGTGTTATCGGGTACAGTTAAAAGCGACATCTGTTTTTTTTTCAGTAGTTTTCGTACACTTGATATGTATGAATCGGAGTTAATTAAGAAACGGGAAAGTATTGCATCTTGCATTGTCAAAGAACGGCTGCTTTAGCGCGAGAAATCCTGGCGAAATTTTGTCATATATTTGTGACACGTTTCCTGTGCTTCCTCAGACATCTGACCGATTGGCAACAAAGCCGAAGCAATGATTTGCGGACCATGAATAAGCAGTTTATGAATAGATGGTGGCAAGCAGAACCATGAGTATAATTTAATAAATAATTTCGCAGTTTCCCAAGCATAATCTCTAAATCTTGGAGTATCAATTGTACAACCCGACGAAATCGCTTGTGATATAGAGTGGAATCTTGTGATTAACCGAATGTTTACTACAGAAATTTAGACGAGCAGTGTTGCCATTATTCGTGCTCCCAAACCATGGCTTCGGCTGGTCAACAATAAGGCCTAAATTTTTCGTGAAAGATTCCTGAGTGGCTTTTTTTTTAGATTCTTAACAATCGTTTTATCTTCCGCAATTCGCGCTTCCATTTTTTAATATTTAGTTTATAAGATAAGTGCAAACAACATTCAAAGCAGCGTATCCATGAATGCAACGAAGAAATACCTAAGTTCAAATAATCATCGATCTTCGAGCTTCAACATTTTATCGAGGTCATTAAAATCTTTTGATATAGCTTTACAAAGATAGCAGTGTTGGGTCGTTGCATTGTCCGCCACTACATTACACACTTTTCCGTCTACCATGGTCAAGGCAAGGCTATAATTTACTTTTATACATTTTCCCTTAACTATGTCTGAAAATGAAACAAGATTTTTAACTTGATCTTGTACATATTGAATTTCGGCTTTCGTTGTATTCACAGATTCAGAAATTCTATTTTAATTGGTTTACAGTATCGCGGAGATGAAGGCACAGGGTTTTGCCAGACAACATATTTTTCGTGTTGTTCATTTACACTTGAAAGTTGCAATGGAACTAATGACGTAAAGAAAATACTCGCGTCTATAAGTGTGCCATCATCACCGGTGAATTTTTGCTTATATTCACTCTGACATGAAGTTCCATTACAACCCCACTTACAAATAAGAGTCATTTTACCCAAATCATCGTTTGATATATTTTGAGTGGCACTTTCTTGCGGTAAAACGATTCGTTTCACTGTAAGGTCAAATAATGCTTGAAGTTCTATGGTTGCTCGTTTTTCTGTGTATGTAATTGTTTTTATCGGTGGATAACAAGAATTTTTAGCTTCTCGAAGTACGTTATACGACGGAAAAGTTCGACTATTAACCAATTTGCAGCCTGCTCTTACCACTAAATATTGATTTTTCGAAAATCTACCTTCTACAAAAACCGACAATGCTTTTTCAGGCGTCATTGTTCCTTCTCTAATGGTGTTCGATGACGACAGGTAAGATGATGCTTTGGAGGGACTCCCATTGTAACGTTCTTTAATATCTGCGCAGCGTGACCTTTACTGCTTGCACGGAGGCTCATCTGCGTAGCAAAAGCGAGTTCGTCAGCGCCTCCAGCGTTCCTCCAGGCGAGTGCATGGCCCAATTGGCACGAGACGTGCTCTTCAATAATGACTTTATCGTCCACAGTTTAGGAAGCAATAGTATTCTTAATTATGCAGAATATCTCTTTCCTTGACAATTGCTATGGTTCACTGATGTCTGCAATTCCTGAAATCGGTTAATAATATGGGATTACTCGGAGCCGAAATTAGCCCGTAAATAAAATCAACAGCGAGCGAAAACAAAATATCTCACTATACTGTGACACTACTATATTCTGATATATTTTATTCAATGTACACAATAATTTATTGAAGAGATATGTTCATTCATCTTTAACTAATAATTAATAATGAAAGAAGTTATGAAATAATATTTAAATTAGGGATTCTGAAAACCCCTCCTACCAAAATACCACGTCGAAACTAGCACGGCTTCAGAAAAAAAGTCATATCTTCGTTCGCGCAAAAGCGCGCAAGTTCATTAACCACGCTTTTTTATCGTTAGGATATAAGCAATTATATAAATAAAAAATAGTCCAAAAAACTAGCGAGGACGAGTGATAAAGTTATGTCTGCCAGAAAGTTTACTTTTCGTTTGCGTTTTCCCAAAAATACACCCTCAATTCAAAACGAATAACTTTTTTCATAATAACAATTATGTAAATTATATTCCATTCTACATATCTTCACGAAGAGAATCAATCCATTTTACACTTTTATAATAGCACTATTTTTCACGATTATATTGTGGTTTTTCTGTAGCGTATGGCGCGCGACAAATTCGGTAGTTCCATACAACTCGTGTAACGGTCACAACTGATCATGCAGGGACAGGGAACATACCTGCGCCTTGGCAACGGTTATTTGGGGACCCGCAATACCCCCACTTCACATTCCGCAACAAAAGAAACCCGAAGTAAAACCTTGGTTTTTGAGGTTTTGGCCAGCTTTGGAATTCTGTCCCATTGTGCGTTGGTCTACCACTGTCTTCTCTACGATACACACTTCTGGTTTCTCTAAATAATAGCATAAAACGCAAAAGAGATATACTGAAGAGATCACATGGAAAATTTTCACATGCTCTTGCAGAAGAAACCCATTCACCATAATTTTTTTATCATTCCTCCTTTAGATCAATTTTCACTTTACATAATTTTTGTTGGTCATTAAATACGAAATCGGTTATTTACTAACAAATTTTACAAATATTTTCAACTTACCAATTTTATTTATATGAGTTTCATTAGGATAAAAGAAATATGGCTCAGACTTTATTAAGCAATTTTGGTAATATATAGTATACAGGGTCCGGCAACGAAGCGGGGACGGAAGATTACACGCGTATTTGAAAGTTAGTCAAATATGTAGTCATCGGATATCCTTCCGTACCATCAAGCGCACGTTTTAAAAATATTTTGTTTTATACAGGGTGTTCTAGATGCAAATGCCAGACTAAAGTTGCATTTTTTTAAATGGAACACCCTGTATATTAATAGATAAAATGATCCGCGCTTGAAAGCTGGTTATATCGATATCGATATAATGTTGTATGGGTCTAAAGTTGATAGTTTCTGTGTAAATAGTTATTTTACTTGATAAATTGATACATTTCAGTAGGCTATTCTGCATAAGGAAAATCAAAAGATCCGAAACCAATAGAATAGAATATTTTCTACTAGTATGCACTATCGTTGCTACGTGAAACGTAAATTCTGCAACTGCTCGCGTTATACAGGCTGTTCACAATTTCGCAAAATCGAAGAAATCTCGTAATTTTTAAATGGAACACCTTGTATATTTTTAGCTCATTGGAAAGCCCTTTTACTACGCTTTCTATTGATACCTCATTTGATGCACCTAGGATGGATAATTTGCTAATTATTTCTTTTTAGAGTTGAATTAATGAAAAATGCTTGTATTTTAGTAGCTAATTTGCGCTTTTAAACCTTCTGTAAGGTCGAATATTCAACAAATTATCCATAAATGGTCTATAACAAGAAGGGACCCCATTAAGTACGAGAAACAGTTGATTTTCACTCAGCGGTGAAAGCAAACATTAAATTAATATAAAGTAATATAGCATTTTCAATAGATTCACTGCTGATCAAGTTATCTGGTGTCAGTTTAATAAAAAATTTGCACTAATTAATTTGTATTTTAAAGAATTTTGTAAAACCAACTATTTTACGAATACCTAATATGAAACAATACATACCTAATTAGCTTAACATAAATCGAAATCATGTAGGAAAGAATCAAGTACGAGTAGTATTAAAAGTTTGCACTATTTTAAATAAATACTAATTATTAACCACAACATCAAATTTAATTAACAAAAGTAGTAGCACAGTAAATAAAAATAAAGTAAATAGTAAATGCAAATAAATCAAAGAAAACTTTCAAATGTCTTTTCATGTCTCTCAATACATAAATGAAGCCGCCTGGTGAAATTCTGTTGAACATGCTGTAATGTTTCTTGGCGAACATTTCTAAATGCCTCTCTTATGCGTTCCATAATATTTTCCCTTGTTGTAGGAACTTCCACATAAACTAGAGCCTCGACATATCCCCAAAAGTAGAAGTCCAAGACAGTAAGATCTAGACTTCGTGGAGGCCAAGCGATTGGACCACCTCATCCTATCCATTTGTCTTCCTTCCATCGCCCTAGAAATTCCCTAACGTTAAGGCTGTAATGAGCAGGTGCACCATCGTGTTGCAATCAGAAAATTTGTCGGGTGTCAGCATCCACATGCTCAAGTAAATTAGGCAGTTCGTTCTGCAAAAATGCCAAATACGTATCGCCTGTAACGGTTTCATCGAAAAAGTACGGCCCAATGATATATGGACCAAGTATACCTCCCCAGACGTTAAGAGACCATCTATTCTGCTTGTCTACATGACGTATCCAATGCGGGTTTTCTGTTGCATAATAATGCATGTTATGTTAATTTACCGCCCCATTAGTTTTGAAAGTAGGCTCATCGCTAAACAAAATCTTTGTTAAAATATTTGGCATTTCTAGCATTTTACTTAACAACCAACCACAAAAGTCTGTTCTTTTAATGAAATCATCACCATGCAATTCCTGATTTAATTCCATATAGTACGGATGATACTTATGACTTCTGAAAATTCTTCGTACGCTCCTATCTTCAATAGCTGTAAAAGCTTATATATATATATATATATATATATATATATATATATATATACATACATATTAAGCTGGTTCAGTCTTCTGCTTATTATTATGTGTTTATAAACAATTTTTTGTTAATATTTCTAATTTAAAATTATATTTAAATTTCATATTACTAAAAATATGTTGATCGCGCCATCTATGTTAGAATAACATAAACAGGGTAATCTATTTTATGCCAATTGGCAATATGCAATTTTTTAAATGTCACTTAATTTATTAACGTATTTTTAAATTATTATAAGATATTATAAAAACCTTCGTATTATTCCTTATTCATTTTAAATTAAAGGTTCAATCTGATTACTAATTAGATTCGCCTTTTCCTTTCTAATGCATATATTTCCGAAGTAGTTAAGGCGTTGAAAAACAACAGAAGTTGGTTGTTAACAAAAACGAGAATTAAATTATAAATAAACGTAGCCACATTGAATTAATTTTGATAATGCGTTTTTGAAGTATTTTAAGGCGATTTCTATGTTTTAAAACGCATTCTGAAGCTGAAAAATAAAGAATATTTCCATTTAAAAATATATACTACATTGGAGTTTCAAATTACCTTGAATTCCTAAGTGCTTATGCAACGTTTGATATCCTCGACAGAGAAGTATCGAGCCTTATCCTGATATAGCATCCCTTCTAATCCTTTTTATTTAATTCCATTATTTATGGGCCATACAATTAGTCGTGCTGATTAAACCATTTCCAGTCATTGAATCGGAAGATTAAACCCTGTAACCTGTTTGAGCACTTTCCCGAAGGTCCATATTGCTAAGCTGAGACATCTACTGTTTCGAACATATATATGTGCACATATACAAGGTAGAATTTACCCTATAAATAGAGATTTTGCTATGAATTATTATTGTTATTAACCATAAATCGAACAGCTTCACTGTATTTTTAACACTTATAGGAATATTTATATATAGTATTACCAAGATAGATTTCTACATAGACTTATTGATTGATAATAAAGTCAGGACCAACCTTTTATTACCCTGAGAATCCGAAATTATTAATATAGAGAACTAGTACCATTTTGAGGTTAAATCATCGTTTGTATTGTATACCTTTCTAAATTCTTTCTTTTCATCTAAAGGGCATAATTTAAATTAACAAATTGTTTATTACATACACTTATGAAATTTACTAACCTTTGTTCGAGTATTTTACTTTAATAACAAACTGAATTAGCTTATTATTCATTATCTATTAGTTGTTTGTTTAGAAGTTGAGGGCTCTCGCAATCAAGTATATTATAGTGGGGAGAAATTCAAATTGTTATATTTTATTTGTATTTTTTTGGTTTTTTTTTTATGTGTATTAAATTGAGTTTATTTGTTTAATATGGTGTTTTCTTTTATTGCATATTAGAGTATTATATTATCGAAAGGATTAAATTTATTCTAATCTAGGTCCATATAGATTATCACAATATGTATACAAGCTTAAAACTTACACCAGATAACTTGATCAGCAGTGAATCTATTGAAAATGCTATATTACTTATATTAATTTAATGTTTGCTTTCACCGCTGAGAAAATCAACGGTTTCTCGTACTTAATGGGGTTTCTTCTTGTTATGAACCATTTATAGATAATTAGTTGAATATCCGATCTTACAGAAGTTTTAGAAGCGCAAATTAGCTACTAAAAATACAAGCATTTTTCATTAATTCAACTCTAAAAAGAAATAATTAGCAAATGATCCATCCTAGGTGCATCAAATGAGGTATCAATAGAAAGCGTAGTAAAAGGGCTTTTCAATGAGCTAAAAATATACAGGCTGTTCCATTTAAAAATTACGAAATTTCTTCGATTTTGCGAAATTGTGAACAGCCTGTATAAGCGAGCAGTTGCAGAATTTATTTCACGTAGCAACGAAAGTGCATACTAGTAGAAAATATTCTATTCTATTGGTTTCGGATCTTTTGGTTTTCCTTATGCAGAATAGCCTACTGAAGTGTATCAATTTATCAAGTAAAATAATTATTTACACAGAAACTATTAACTTTAGACCCATACAACATTATATCCATGTAACCAGCATTCAAGCGCGGACCATTTTATCTATTAATATATAGGGTGTTCCATTTAAAAAAATGCAACTTTAGTCTGGCATTTCCATCTGGAACAGCCTGTATAAAGCAAAATATTTTTAAAACGTGCGCTTGATGGTACGGAAGGATATCCGATGACTAAATATTTGACTAACTTTCAAATACGCGTGTAATCTTCCGTCCCCGCTTCGTTACCGGACCCTGTATAATGGTAAGTAACAAATGAAAAAATTTGAAAAAAAAACAAACGGTCATTTTGGATTATTTATACATTCATCGACGCGTCGTGGTATGGATGCCAATAACTGGCCAATTTATTCTTGTAGTAGCGTATCCTAAGGTACCTGTGTTTAGAACCAGGAAGTTTAGAGCCATGCCCTTTCACCTGGAGACGCTACTTGTCTGTTGAAAATCGAATTCTCAGCTTCTAAAAATAAGGAAAAATATAAAGTTCAACAATTTCTTCTATATAACGCACTGTTGTCAAATTAGCTGTGCTGAATACCAAAGGGTACCCTCCCAATATATTTGCAGTGAGTTGGTATAGGTTCTGTTACTATCGAAAATGCAAACGTTGCTTTATAAAATTTCGTGAAGAATACTTTTTAGTAGATGATGTAAGTATTCATAGCTGTGTATAATTTAGATCATGAAGCACTGCATGCCATTTTGGTTTAAAATCCAAATGCAACGCACTAAAAGCTCGCTACATCACTACATTGTTTGTAAAAAATATCGGTTGCGATCGATTTAAAAGTACGGAAAGTAGATTTCACACGAATTAATTATTTTAAGCCGTTTTTAGACCAAATTGTGACCAGAGATGATAAGGAAAAATGAATACTTTACGTAAATTTGAAGAAGCAACCTAAATAGTTAGACAAAAGTGAAACTCCATAACCATTGCCGCAGGCAGACCTATGCTTGAAGAAGGTGATGTTGTGAGTATGGTGGAGCCTTAAAGGAATGGATTGCTACCAATATTAACTGTGATATACGAGGATTGTTCGGAAACTACTACTAAAAAATATCTGTTGCGATGGATTTAAAACTACGAAAATTAGATTTCACACGAATTAATTATTTTAAACCGTTTTTTGATCAAATTGTGACCAGAGATGATAAGGAAAAAGAACACTCTACGTAAATTTGAATAAGCAAGCCAAATAGTTAGACAAAAGTGAAACTCCGTAACCATTATCGAAGGCAGACCTACGCTTGAAGAAGGTGATATTGTGAGTATGGTGGAACTTTAAAGGAATGGATTGCTACCAATTAACTAAACCATAACATGTGATATACGAGAATTGTTCGGAAACTACGTGACCTAACACAGAGATGGCGCGAATTCGCAGGAATCTTCTTTACCATTTTGTAGAATTATCCTTTAGTGGGTTAAATATGATAGTACAGAATGTTTTTGTTTTTGACAGTACGCCAAAGTGAACGTCTCGTATTATTTTGTAATAATGGAAAAAAAACTGAGTTGAAAGCAGTGATAAAGTACCAACTGAAATCAAAGCAGAGCTGCATTTAACACTATTAGAATTCGTTCCTTCGTTTTCAATTGTTAAAAACCGGGTTTGCCGAATTTAAGCGTGGTCGTATGAGTATAAATGATGAACCCCGTAGTGGACGTCCAAAAACTCTTACTGTTTCGGATATGATTGAGAAACTCCACCGTACCGTCTTGAATGCCCGTCGAGTAAAAGTGCGCGAGATAACAGACATTGTAGGTATCTCAAATGACAGTGTGCACAGAATTTTAACTGAAGAATTGGAAATGAAAAAATATATTCGGCGGGTTGGGCGCCACGGTTACTCACACTGGTGCAAAAACTGAATCGGTTGAGTGTTTCTCATGACTTTTAGCACGTTTTCGCCGCAATCAGAATGACTTTGTACACCGTTCTATTACCGTCGATGAAACCTGGGTCAACCAGTACACTCCCGAAACCAAACCAAAACAATCTAAACAATGGACAAACAAGGGCCACCAAAGAATGCAAAAACGGTTTGTCAGCAGGAAAGGTTATGGCAACTGTTTTTTGGGATTCTCATGGAATTATCTTGGTCGACTACTTAGAAAAAGGGAAACAATAAGGGGAGTATTAGGCCAATTTGTTGCAATAATTAAATGACAAAAGCAAAGTGAAACGGCCTCATTTGGCAAAGAAGAATATTTCCCATCAGGATAACGCACCTGCCTACAAGTCTGTGATAGCAATGGAAAAAATTCATGAATTAGCGAATTATGGATTTGAATTAGCGCTTCATTCGCCATATTCTCCAGATTCGGCTCCCAGTGATTATCATCTCGTTTCAAACCTGAAAAAATGGCTCAGCGGTAAGAGATTTTCGTCTAATCGCTGCTGTAAATATATATTTCGATTTTCGCTACTTGGATTCATGGACCTACAATGAAGGTATTACTAATTTTGAATAAGTGTATTGAGCGAGCAGGAGGCCATATTGAAAAATAAATTGTTTTTTGTCAAAAGAAACTTTCGTTTTCTTTGTTAGGCTATGTAGTTTCCGAACCCCCAACGTCACGCAGCATGAATCACTGCTGAAAAATTGGATCAGGTGGAATGGAAAATTCCTTTCTACCCTACGTACTCTTCCGACATTGTCTCTTTCGACTATTACTTGTTTCGTTCGTTAGAACTTATCTGAGAAAGAATGAAGAGTTCCTGTAAAATTCCTTTGCCAAATTTTTATTTAAAACCTTTAGAATTTTATAATAATGGAAATAAACATTACGAAAGGATTGCGCAAAAGTAATCGAAAATATTGGTAACTATATTTTACAGAGATGATATACTAACATGAAAAGAAATAAACGACAGAATAATAATACAGAAGAAAAATACAGAAGCACATAGAACTATATAATGACAACACTAAACATCCAAAATGTTTCAAACAACAAAAGGACACCGACAAAATTACATACTAAGTTCACTGATTTTCTCAAGTTGAAGTGATTAATGAAAGAAAACAGGCAATTAATAAGTATTAAGTGGGATGTTCGAAAAAGTAGAAAAAAGTGTTGGTAACAGTCAAATACATAAAAGCGCTGAATAACAACAACTTGAACATATACAAAGCAGTACTGAAGAAAAATGATTAGTCTCGGCCGAAGTATAACAAAAACGATGATAATAAGTAAAACAGAAGATCAACATAGAATAGAACTTGACGAAGCCTTGCAACGTTTAGAATGCTTTAAGGTGTATTTAAAAAGGTGTTTCTATGGTCCTATGTGGGCCTGAGTCATCATGAAAAATGAACTCAGAAGAAGAATGACGGTAACGGAAATAAGATTCTTAAGGCTAATAGACAATAAGACCATAATTGGGAAAGATGAGGAATGAAACATAGGGGTAAAAAATGAGAATAAAATCGATAAAACATAATAGAAGAACTCAGATCGTTTAGACACATTTATAAAATAAAGGAAGAAGCAAGAAGCTTCTCTTTCTTGTTGGCCTCGCTTCATATACTTTTCTACTTATTCTTTGTCGATTTCCTTAATGTGTTCAAACGATTTGCTTCTTCCTGCTTTTCTATTATCTGCAAGGATTTACTAGGTATAAGGATTAAGTAAGTAAGTAAATTGTTCACCTCTTAAATAAATAAATTTGAAAATGTACCACAGAAACCACATTACTTATTACTAGACTTAATACATACATACTCGTATGTATATTTTTCTGTTAATAAATTTTATCAAATTTAACTCTATTACAAAATTTAAGATTATCTAATGGCTATCCGAACGAGAGGAGCATGATACTTTTTTGTATCAAACATGTATTATAATAATGTATACGATCCTTTAGATCTTTGAAATATTTTATTCAAATATCTTTACAAAAATGTATTCAACCTTTTAAATCAAAGCATGAATATCAAATTCGCTTTCTTTTTGATGCACATAATGTTTTCGACAATCCGCATATTTTAATATTTTCATAAAAGTCTTCTCGAAAATGTAATTTCGTTAGGTGGAATTTTGCCAGTATTTTGCATATATAAAAAGTTTTCGTAGGTTTAAGGGTACTAAATTACACGCTCTCATTTTTCGTTAAAAAAGAATTCGCACGTAAGTGAAGGCTGCAGAACTTTTCTGGGATGAACTGTTCCCGCCGATGTGGTCCTTTTTATCTATTTACACGATAAGATTTCTCGCCCGGTCTTAAAAATACATGCAAACGATCATAGCGACCGCGGTTATGCAATAAGGGTAGAAGAACGTATCTTTCCCCAGACGCTTTTCTTTTGAGTTCTACATGGCGTGTTGGGGGCGATTCCACAACCGCCTTCCACTTAACCTGTTTGTGCTGAACGTACGGCTACATAAAATAAACAAGACAATCGTTTTCGCAATCGCGCTAAGCAATGAATTTCTATTTACTATCTGACAGCTTTTGATGTTTTAGTAGTCTTGCTTTTAGAAAATGTATACATTTCTAGGGTATGGATATTTTCCTTTGAGATTGAGTGAAGAAGTTATATTCATTTGATTTGTTAAATTTTGGTTTTCATGTATTTTGAATTCATTCAATTTTATTGTAAAGTATAAAATCAGTTCTAAATATGTATATAAATGCTCTTTAGATATTGTGTATTCCAATTACTCAAATTCAGAAATAAATACCAAATATGTAGGGAAGCTCTTCAATCAATCCAATGCACCTTGTGTAGTAGTAGTATGTTGCGTTTAAAAGCAAAGCATAGTGCGAAAAGTGAAATGGTTAATCTTCTAGAATAATTTTAATAGTTCGGGTGTTTATTAAAAATGCAGAATAACGCATAAATGTGGGATAATGGAAATATCTTATTAACGAACATGACTAAAAAGCAAGTAGTTTGATATTACATATAACAAGATGATTTGAATTGAATATAGATATAATAAAACACAGTTGTATAGTTTCAAAATAATATATAATGTTAACACACTTCATATGTTTCACCACACTGTGGCTTCATCAGGTGGATGAATATACTAATTCAAAATATCAATTAGATCTTATATATATCAATACAAAGTACAGAACTAATCTCATTCTAAGAGGGGGTGGACATGTATAAGTTTTAAGTTTAGTAGGGGGGAGTTATTTATGTCTAGTTGGTCATTTAAAATTATACCTAATTTATTATATTTGTTAATTTCTAAACTTTCTAACATATTAAGTTTTTTACTTTTATCTAGAACATGCAAAGTTTTAAAATTAGTGTTGAATTTGTGATTATGTTCTAGGCAATGATTGGCAAAAGTTGAGTCTGTCTTCTTATCTCTGTGGCTTCTTTCATGTTCTTTCATTCTAATATCAAATGTCCGTCCTGTTTGTCCGACATACACTTTTTTACAATCTTCGCATGTCAACTTGTAAACCCCTGAGTTTAATCTATTGTCCGTTTTATCTTTGTTGTTTTTTATAGCGTTTTGTAAGGAATTGTTGGTTTTGAATGAAATGGTCTCTTCTTTACTTGTTTATCAATCAATGCTTCACAGACTAATTAACGTCCCGTTGAGTAAAGAAAACTTCGATATAGAATTAAATAGAATACACGTTATAGCGCTAAATAACGGTTTCACCATAAATTTAATTAATAATATTCTAAAAAAACTACAGAAATCTAAAACGATATCTTCAATTTACCCCACAGTAAAAAACAATAGAACACTTAGTTATAATTCTATCACATACATCGGTACAATTTCAAACAAAGTAGGAAACTTAATAAAAACAAGTAAAGAAGAGACCATTTCATTCAAAACCAACAATTCCTTACAAAACGCTATAAAAAACAACAAAGATAAAACGGACAATAGATTAAACTCAGGGGTTTACAAGTTGACATGCGAAGATTGTAAAAAAGTGTATGTCGGACAAACAGGACGGACATTTGATATTAGAATGAAAGAACATGAAAGAAGCCACAGAGATAAGAAGACAGACTCAACTTTTGTCAATCATTGCCTAGAACATAATCACAAATTCAACACTAATTTTAAAACTTTGCATGTTCTAGATAAAAGTAAAAAACTTAATATGTTAGAAAGTTTAGAAATTAACAAATATAATAAATTAGGTATAATTTTAAATGACCAACTAGACATAAATAACTCCCCCCTACTAAACTTAAAACTCATACATGTCCACCCCCTCTTAGAATGAGATTAGTTCTGTACTTTGTATTGATATATATAAGATCTAATTGATATTTTGAATTAGTATATTCATCCACCTGATGAAGCCACAGTGTGGTGAAACATATGTAGTGTGTTAACATTATATATTATTTTGAAACTATACAACTGTGTTTTATTATATCTATATAATGAAGTTTCAACAAGTATCTCCTTCGTCGATTATTAATTTGAATTGAATATTTTGGTGCTTCTAGTTTTAATAATAAGGATATGATTTATTGTCCACTAGAAAAATTCTCGTAATAGTACAATATTTTGAAAAATAGACTTAAGTTTTGGAAACCTAGTTACTGGACTGTTTTTGTACACATATGGGAATTATTTGGTAGGAAGTAAGACACGGCTACCATCATCATCTTTTTTATGGTGATAGGTGAAGTTTAGTTAATTCCTGATATTTGATATTAAAGTTGCAGCGGTATGAATAAAGTGTTTAAAATGGAGAATCTTAAAATAAACCAACTCGCACTTCGTGATGCAATTCGTTATTTATTTGTTAAGCATACCGACTAAACCCGTACATAACATTTTATATATAGAATCAGAAATATCCAAACTGCCAGTAACGTGGGTGGCACAAATCTTTAATTGTGAAAGAATACGATCGCAAAACGATAACTTAAAGCTGTTTTATAAGGAAAAAGCTAACTTTTGCGAAGATTTGTCATTATTGACGAAACCTGGCTTCACCACTATGTTCCTAAATCTAAACGGTAATTTCAACAGTGAGGACATCATGGTAGCTCTCCCTAAAGAGAGCTAATGCACTTCTGTCGGCGAGTAAGGTAATGACTGCGATTTCTTTTAATTTGTAGGAGATAATTGTCATAGACTATCTTCCAAAGGGTGAAATCATATTATGCTGCTCTACTATATAGAAAAGAAGTAATTGTTGAAAAACAAGCAAGACGGTTCATAAAATACTATATTGTTTAACGAGTGACGAAAGTAACATTTTTTTAAGCGAGAGAACAATTTGCCAAACGAGGCGAAGTCGAGTCTGGCAATCTTTCGCGAGCTTAAAAAAATGATTTCGACGAGTTAAACACTATTCTTTTTCTACGACCTTCCTTATGGCATTATAACAAACTTTAAAAAAATATGTAAACTAATACTTTATTTTCAATTAAAAATTACAAAACTATACATCATATTTAAATTATTTATCATTTAAACATTGATACATAGAATATGTAGACCATAAGGTCGATGGCTTCAAATTTTCCCAGAATTTTGCAAAATATGCAAGCAGCTCAATTTCCGAATATGAATTCATGCTATTATCAGCCATCTATTCAATGAATTTTACATAGACTTCTTCATACCTCTTTCTCGATTTTTCTCGTAATAAGCCCGCATAGGTTTTCTTAGCTTGATTAACTATTTCTGGTGGCGTATTGGGAATATCAAAGTCACTTTCTGAATCAGAAATCATGATAAAGTTTCGAACAGCACAAATTGACGTGATTTAAAAACGACGGGATACAGCGACAGTAGGCAACTAGACACATTTCGTCACTAGGGACGAAAGGTAACGAGATGCGATTTTCTCTCACTAGTGACGGAACATGCGTTTCTTCACACCAGACAAGCTGTTTGGTGTTTGATTACACGATTGAATTTGCGTTAAAAAACAGAAAATGATAGCATGCTATAGGTGAACTATGGACGTGTACCAATTTATGGGGAATTTTGTGTTAAAAACAGATCAACTTTAGGACAGCATCATGAGGTAACTAAATTACATTTCTATCTTATGTAAAGGTTACAGCTTTAGAAAACACTGCTTCTTTGCTCTCAATGTTTCAATTCTTAAAAAGTGATTACTATTCGGCTGAACGTCTTTCTAACGCAAATTAGAGTTTTTTAACTTTATTTAAATGGAACACCCTATATATTTTTTCATACGCAAAAATACTTTTTTGTGACTTTTCCAACGATACCACATGTTGTATTACTGAACTAAATGGTTAAGTAGTTATTCTCGATTAATACTAAATTTTAATGTAAATGTACTACGAGGCTAAGCTGAAAAATCCGGTAACTTAAGTATAACAACAATATTTCAGTGAAATGTGTTTTATTTTTCGACATAATCTCCCTCAAGATCAGCTCCTCCCGAAGCAAATCTCATACCGCGGAGCTGTTTTTTCAGTTTGAGGAACAGATGATAGTCCGATGGAGCATTGATTGCTGTTTATTTTCTGGTGTGTAGTGGTGGAGAAAAGTTTAATCGCACATCACAAACTTGCGCAAAAGATCTGTTGGACTTTGCTGAAGCCGCTCTAAAATGGCTGTAGAATATTCCACGCGTTTGCGTTTTTGCTTTGTTGTTAGTAAACACAGCACCCATCTAGCACACCGCTTAGACATGTCTAATTCAACATTTAAAATGTACGACACCCGTTCTCTGAAGATGCGTGTAGCCTTAGCAATAACTTGCAATGTGTATCGGCGATCAGCTTCCACAAATTTCAAAACTTTTCCCACACTTTCTGCAGAAGTGGCTGTTTTAGGACGTCCAGAACGGGAATCATTTACGCACGTACGACCCTTTTTAAATTCGTTCACCTATTTGCAAACAGTCTTAAAACAAAGAGCTTCCTCGCCTAACACATTTACCATATCAACATGAATTTCTCTACGCGAAGAATACTTTTTCCACAGGTATTTAATCACTGCGCGAACTTCGATATTGTCCATTTTTAAGAAGCGACAAAAGTACTCTGCTTTGAACAAGTGTACACAACAAACTACTTGACAGATCTACATGAAGTTTAACGCGTATATCATTCAAACATCAAGCTATACAATAGCGTCAAAGATTACTTTTACATAGCACCATCTCATAGTTAGTTACCGAAATTTTCAGCTTACCCTCGTATTTATATAAATTTTTTCTTAGTAAAGATTGCAATATTTAAGGTGATATATTTTTGGTTATTGTACTTGCGCCTGGAAGATACAAAAAATACAAGAAAGAAAAATAAACCATTAATCCATAACCAGTGCGTTAATCTTTAACAGAATTTCAGAGTATTCTATTTAACATATTAGGCATTTACTTTGATATAATTACAGTTTGACAGTTATATGTAAATTAATTATCAATGAATTTTACGAAAGAAAAATTGATACAATACAAGTGATTTATATTTTGGGTAAATTTAAAGAAAAATGTTTATTGGCCACAAGAGTTTACAGACAAAAGATTCCCAAATGCGTGACATCCACAGCTGAAATCTTTTTTAAAATTAAGAAAACAATCCTGCAAATATTCCTCGCTATGTCTCCTTATATAATAAATTAGATGTTTTGTTGCTCTCGCCAAATTGCGAACCAACATAAATTCAGTGCAGCTATGGTAAATCAAAGAGGCACAAATACCACCCCTATAGTCTGTCTTTGCATCAAAGTATAGGATATAAAGTATATATAGGATCATGTTTCATGATCCTATACATACAAGTTCTCAGTTAAAATGTTATATTTAAAGTTTATATGGAAATTATTTTCAAAATAGTAATTTTCTGCGGTACAATCCTTACAAGATTAAATTAAAAAAATAATGGGCATGTTAATCGCCATAACATGCATTATTATGCCACGGAAAACCCACACTGAGTAAGACAAGTTGATTTTCAACATCTTTTGCCAATAAATGTGTGGGGTGGCATAATAAATGAGACAGTTATTGGTCCCTTCTTTTTTCAATGGTACATTAACAGCCGAACGTTATGGAGAATTTCTGTCCGACGATTTGCCTCTCCTTTTGGAAGACGTTAATATTCAAATTAGAAGAAGAATGTGGTACCAGCACGACGGTGCCCCCCCCCCCCCCCCCCCCCCCACCCTCCCCCCTCATTACCACCGTATTGTGCGTGATCATTTAAATAATTGGCGACCACAGCGATGGATGGGGAGAGGAGGCCCGATTGCTTGGCCGGCACGATCCCCCGACTTAACACCCATTGACTTGTATCTCTGGAGATATATCAAAGCTGTGGTGTACAGGCAAGTCCCAATAATGCCTTTAAATATTGAAAGGCCGAATAAGACAGGCTTTTCATAGGGTTACATCCGCTGTACTTCTGGAAGTAAGAAAGACAATGATCAGATTCTCGAACTCTATATGGAACGAAATGGAAACATTTTTGAAAACATGCTATAATTTAGAAATACTCTTACATACTAAGTACGGAATATTTACAGAATTGCAAAGCTCAAATCGTTCTCTTAATTTAACAAAAGCTTTCGCCTGTGGATGTCTCGCATTTAGAAATCATTGTTTGTAAACTCTTGTGGATAATAAACTGTTTATCACATTAGCCTAAAACGTTAATCATTTGTATCAATCCTCCTTTCGAAAAAAATCATTTTTAATTAAGTCAGGTTGTCAAAATATCTTTGTCAAAGAGTATGCCTACTATATTGTAATCTGAGTCATGAAATGACGTCACCCGCGCACAATATTTAGTAAATAACCTTCTCTTAAAAATTGCCAGATTGATGCACAGCTCAGTTTTCGGTTTATTTTTATTGTCTGTATCTTTTGTATGTTCCAGGTATAACTCCAAGAACCAAAAAACGTATCACTTATATTGCAATCTTTACTAAGAAAAAAATGGATAGAAATAGTACATTTACACTAAAATTTAGTACTAAAACTTAACCATTTAGCTCAGTACAAAATGTGGAATCGTTAGAAAGGTGTTCCATTAAAAAAAAAAATTAAAAACTATAATTTGCGTTAGAGTCGTTCATTCGAATAGTAACTATTTTTTAAGAATTGAAATATTGAGAGCAAAAAAGAAGGGTTATCTAAAGCTGTAACCTTTGCATAAGCCAGAAATGTACTTTAGTTACCTTATGATACTGTCCTAAAGTTGAACTGTTTTGAACACAAAATTTCCCATAAATTGATACAGGTCCATAGTACACCCATAGAATGCTATATAATTTTCTTTTTAAGGCAAATTCAAACATGCAATCAAATATAGGGAATGCCATTTAAAAAAATGCAACTTTAGTGTATTACTTTTTTCTTGATCAACCTGTATAAATAAAAATATTTTTAGAGGATTAAATTAGCATTAAATTAGCTCAAACAACAAAGACGTAAGAGAAGAAATACGGAGCTATGAAACACCCGGTATACATACATACGTCATAATGAAAAACGAGAAAGAAAATAACAATAAAAGAAAAAACACATTAAAATTGATGATTTAAAAAATCGTTCGAGTAAAAACACTCCTTCAACAATATGTCTTTGGCTTTCGTTTTAAATTTTCCACGCTACAGACCTTTCATTTCATCGGGCATTTTATTGTAAATTTTTAGAGCTAAATAATTTGTACTTATATGGCTCTTCTGTAGGATCACAATATTGTTTAGTTTAGATTTCTGGTGCTGTAATTGTGATGATCACTATTTAAAGAGAACTTTTGGGGTGTATTGCGGACATATTCAAGACAGGTACGTATATATAATGATGACTATTTTATGTGTTTTAAATAGTTGCCTACGCGGGTTTTGTTGGACACACTGCTAAGTGTCTTAATGGCACTTTTTTGCATTTTAAACACAGACTCAGCTGCACCCGACGCACCCCACATTAGGATACCATATGTATCTCTGCTCTGAAAATTGGAAAAGTAGCGGAATTTAAAGACAAGAGTTCAAACGCTGCATTAAAAATATAAATTAGGAAGACATAAACTCTTTTCAGATAAATTGACTGAAATAAGTATTGTGTATTGTAAGAAGCAGTCTTTCTCATGTCTACCCTGATTATAACAGCAGACGAACTACCGAAACGTCGGATTACATAAATCCTTCAAATAATGAAAATACCCTAAACAGCATCTCAAAATGCTTTTATAATCAAGAGAACTAACTATTCGGTTATAATTTTTTAATACACTTTTTGCTGCTTTTTCTTTTTGCATTGTTTGATAATAAATTCCTGTCAAAGTTACTTATATGCATATATTGAAAGTTTCCAGTAAATTAATTACTTCGATTTTAGTTAATTTTTTTAATTTTATGCGTTTTTATCAGATATTTGGGGCGTAGTTAAAGCAAATTGTCTCATGTTTTATTGAAAATAAATGTTCATTATTTAATAATAAATTATTTCCACTATCAAAAAAGTATTTATTACATGCTATTCTTATATTGAAAGTGTTCGGTGGTAACCCGTGGGACAAAAAAAATATTTCAGAAATTATTTTATTCAATTCAAGAAAAATAAAAAACATACTCAAGCAAAGGTATTTTAAAATTATTTTATGCTCAGTGCGACTGTCAATAAACTATGGGAAAAACTTGTTGATTCTTCAGTGAGGGATTTCCACGTCGTTAATGAATAAAACTGGGAACTCAAATTTACGAGATTAGCATCAAAATCGATTACTCGAAGAGAATATAATAAAATAAATGTTTCAAGTTATCTTTGTTTAGATGATAATAGTGAATACTGGTCGAATTTAGTTTCGAATAGTTTAAGCTCGGAATACTAAATATTATAAAGAAAAATCTTCACTGGAATTTTTAGCAATTTCTGTAAATTCTTGGCTTGACCACTGTGTAAAAATTCAAATTCGAACGGCTTTATATATATTACATATTACTACTTTTACTCGTTTTATAATACTGGTTGAATGGATGTGATTTTTAATATTGACGCAATTTTATATACGATATTGTACATAGAACTGTTTTAATACAAAGATTTTAAAATAATCTTTTGTAAGTGAACTTACTTTCGGTAATAAATTAATGGCATTTAAAATGAAATTGTTTATTAATATATTTGATAATATTAATTTTTCACGATTTTTAATATTTGCCAAAATCTAACAATAGATACAAAAAATCTGACAATTATATTACCCTAATTCTCTCAATGTTAAGGCTAACCACTAGGCAGTGACTTAAGACAAGAGTGAGTTGATAAAGTGACAGTTCGAGAAAATATTGTGGCATTTTGCAATTATGATAATAACGAATCATATTTATTAGATTCAAAGTTCAAAAATACCTATCACTTACAAAAATATTGTTATCGTATGCAACGTGATAGAGAAAGATCATCATGTTACTATTCACTTAATTCAAGCAATGCCGCGTATTGATGTGAAAACAATAAACATATTGCTGTGTAGTTTGACTCTAATAAGTTGGGCTACAATTATTTCAAATGTTCAATAGTTCAAGTTTTTACACACGCATATATCTCTTTTGACTCTTTGAAAAAGTATAGATCTCGGGGTTTTGCTTTCGGATTCTCTGTAACTAGGCCTAGCATCCAACGTAAGCTCAGAAATAATACAAGATACCAAATTAAATTTGCTTATTATTTTTAAAACATTATATATATTTACAAAATTGTATATATAATCATATTGATTTGCCTAAATCAAATTACCATCATATAAAATTATGAGGATTGCCAGGAGTGTACACGAATAACTTTGAAGTCCTTCTCAGATTTGTATAAATCTTTAAATCAGCACACTGTATGTTAATAAGCTTCAATAAGAGCGAAATGCATCTACACATTCCAGGATAAGTGTGATTTTGTACAAATTTTTCATTATATTAACAACCAGGAAGATGACGTCGCGAAATCTATACCGGTTCTGCATATTGGCACACATTTAGTTTGTCGAAATGTTGAAATCAACGCAACACATTAGGTGACATTTGCATGTTAAGTGAGATTTAATACTCGTTGATTCTCATTTATAGTAGGTTCATTCAAGTAGTGTGTAGTACACCAGAATACCAGTTACTATCCAGTGGATTCTGTCGAATTAATTGATTCTCCATGGAAGTCTCTGGGATTATAGATGGTTTTAATAGCTCTGGTGTTTATATTAGCAGCATTTTCGAAGCGGAAGTCACCAAAGGCAAATGATTAACTATTTTATATTATACTTTCATAAAACATGTATCACTGGTATGCTATTTCATTCATCAAACACATCGAATAAATCCAGCGTAGATATTTAAAATTTATTATTTTTGTGAGCGATGGTACATATCCAGTAGTAACAGTAGTAATAGAGTCCAATGCTTACCAGATATAATTACGATTCATTGAGCACTAGACGTGCGATTCTTAATTCCAAAGTTTTGTATAGTCTTTTGCATAATGGCTAAAGACGTCAGACTATGTGCCCCAGCAGTAGCGTTGCGTGGAGAGTTTAGCAGAATAACAGTGCGCTTACTTAAAAATAAATATATCGAATCCCTATACAAAACGTTAAGAAAAACATAAATAACTTTCCCAACATGTTTACATTGTTGCAAAAAAATGCGGATGTGCGCGATGAAAAAACTGCACCATAATATATGTTTCTGTATTAGTCTCGGAAAGGTTCGTACGTAGCGACGTATATATATGTTTATATACAGAGAAGGATTGTTCGACGTTGAGAGATGTTATATTTGCATAGTTAAAGCGGTCTTTGTATCTGTACAACGGATCTTCAGTATTAGTAAAAAGTTGCCCTAATTTTGTAAAATCTACATTTTTATCTAATACACTGTTAAATTTTTCACGGACACAATCACTTTATTCATCTTCAAGGATATGCAGCCCTAGTTTTACGTGGTCAATAATTGATAATGAGTCCGATAAGGTCAGCGCAGTGTTCTGTAAATTTTTTATTGCGTTCAGTATTGGAACGTAACTGTCGTAAATAATTTTTAAATTTGCTGCAACTTGAGGATTGTTAAATTGAACCTGGCTGAGCCGTATTGCGGCTGCTTCTTTGGCATCTAGTTGTAAAATCACTGATTTAATTTTTTCAAAATGTTTATAATTTATAAACATTTTTTATAAGCAGCTGCAATACGGCTCAGCCAGGTTCAATTTAACAATCCTCAAGTTGCAGCAAATTTAAAAATTATTTACGACAGTTACGTTCCAATACTGGACGCAATAAAAAATTTAATCGCACTTTTAACACTTGTATCGTAAATAACTATTTTGCGAATTTTGACAAGTAATGTGCTACTTTACTACAATCAAATTCGTTTATTAAAGTGTCACTTTACCACATAGATACGTCACTTTACTACATAGTTATGTCATGTCAATAAAACACAGTCTGACGGAAAATTATTTATTTAAATATTGGAATTGGAACTATTGTGAAATATATTAAAAGTACAATTATTCAAATTCGAAAACATAACAACACCCATTTTATTCAATTCTATTTGCTCTTTCTGAAAATTATTATAATTCTCCATTTGTATTCCTGAATGATTGTTAATTTGTATAGTAATTTTCAATATTGAATATGTAGACCACAAACTGGATGCCTTAAGGACTTTTGCCTAAAATAATGAAAGACATTGTATGAATAACACTAAAATATATAGAAACAAATAGCTTACCTTCTCAAAAAGATACGCTAGCATTACACTTTCATCAATTATTAGTGCTTTTTTTGTTATCTTCCAATTACAAAATATTTCATATGTCTTCTCGTATTTTTCTTTTGATTTCAAAGGAAGTAAACCCGAAGACGCTTCTCGAGCGGCATTTAAAATATCTTCAGAATAATGTTCTAAAGTATGTTTAGTAGCAAGACTCATTTTTAACTAAAACTCAAATCTACTTAATTTTAAAAAGGTATATAACCCCTTACCACAATTATTAGTCGTATCCTAAATACGTATTTCGACAACTAAGTTGTCATCATCAGTAGGTAAAAACTACTAATTAAAGTCACACGGGGCACAATAAAGTAAGATAAACGCTTCCGCACAACTACTATACACTGCAACTGCAAGCGTTTATCATACTTTATTGTGCCCCGTGTGACTTTAATTAGTAGTTTTTACCTACTGATGATGACAACTTAGTTGTCGAAATACGTATTTAGGATACGACTAATAATTGTGGTAAGGGGTTATATACCTTTTTAAAATTATTATTTAACCACAGTCTCCATTGAAAGAATTGATGAAGTTTGTTTACTGTTACTGTGTCGTTACTAGAGAACGGACGCAATTTCCATAAAACGCAATCGGCAATTGGAATTGTGTATAACGTCGCTCAGTACATCCCGGCGTAATTCAATGAAGTATTTGTTTGACTTACTCGGACACCTGGTCTCGCCGCGATAACAATGGACAAGCCAGCTATTGTATTCGGAGAATATAGTGTTTTTTAAAGTGTTTTCATGAGCGTAGATAGAAGCGGGGTTTTTATAATGTATTTTAATTATTAGTTTATATTTCGTAAGATAAATAAATTGCTGTGAGTAAGTTTCTTGCTTTCATAGTTTTAACTGTTAATTACATCGTAATTTTTGTGATAGATCCTGTTTAATATCGTTTGATTGAATCTATTTCTACCAATTATATCGACGTAAGTGTGCATTGAATTTCGTTCAGTTTCAATAACTTACGCACACATTTTTAGTTTTCATTTATTTAGATCTGGAGCATTGTTTAACTTACTTTTTCAGACATGATATGGAAGAATGTCGAGAACGGCATTGTAAAACAATGGCGAGTTGGATTGACGGTCATACTGATTGTATGTCCATTGTCAGTGATTCCGAAATTTATTACAAAATCCGTAAAATATCTTCAACAATTCGTCACTTAGGATCGCAAACACATCTGAACTCTGTAAAACTTTTATGGCGGCTAATATTCCATTAAATAAACTAAGCAATCCCACTTTAAAAATATTTCTGAAAAAATAAACTGGTCGAAATGTTCCTGATGAATCAACTTTACGCAAATATTATGTTTCTAGGTGTTATACGAGAACAGTAGAACGCATTAGAAGCCATCTTTTAAATCAATACATATGGATAAGCGCCGACGAAACGATGGATATGTTAGGACGCTGTGTGGTAAATGTTGTAGCTGGTGTACTACATCCAACTATTCCCTATAACTCATATGTAATAGCAACAAGTGTTATAAATAGAGTTGATGCGGAAACAGTTGCTGAAACCATTAAGGAGAATATGCAAAAAAGGCTTCATTCGGACGCCACGTACAAAGAAAAATTACTTTTATTTGTCAGTGATAGTGCTGCGTATATGTTAAAAACAGGCAGACTATTGAAGAAAACATATCCTAATATGCTGCATATTACTTGTGTAGCACATGCTCTCCACAGAATCTGTGAATATATCAGAGACACTTTTCCGGAAGTTGATAGAGTTGTATCAGCGTTTAAAAAAGTTTTCAGAAAAGCACCTTTGAGAGTAGCTCTTTTCAGGGAAAAATTTCCATCTCTGTCACTGCCTCCCACTCCAGTAATAACTAGATGGGGAACATGTCTGGAAGCTACTAGTTATTATGCTGAGAATTTCGATAGTCTAAAAAATTTCGTAACACTGCTAAAGGAGGATGCTAGAAGTATTGGTGAGTGCAAGGAGCTCACACAAATCCCAAATTTGAAAAATCAGTTGTACTTTCTTCACGAACACTTTGGAAAATTGCCAAAACTAATCACTTATTTTGAAAATCGGAATCTCAAATTAAATGACGGATTAACCACATTAGATGTGGCTATTTATAATTTGAAAAGTATTCCAAGTGACTTCGGATGTGGCCTTCGGCAAAAGTTTGAAGCAATTCTTAATAGAAATCCAGATTTAATTACATTGCAGCAATTATGTATGGAGACAATTCCACAAAATCTAACGGCTAAATATGAAGAAATAAAAGAATATTTCCAGTATGCACCTATAACCAGTTGCGATGTAGAAAGGACGTTTTCTATTTATAAGGATGTACTTAATTCAAAGAGAACAAAATTGACAGAAGAAAACCTTGAGAAACTATTGCTAGTCAATATTAATAGTCCTTTACTCAACTTGAATGACAAAATGAACAAATAAAAATGTTCCAATTATAGAAATAAAATTAAAAACTTTAAAAATACAACTTTTCAACAAATACATATGTATTTCCTAATTTTATAGATCACCACCCGTATGTTTTCCACTTATATAAATAAAATTAAAAACTTTATAAATACAACTTTTCAACAAATAAATATGTATTTCGTAATTTTATAGATCACCACCCGTTCGTTTTCCAATTATATAAATAAAATTAAATATTTTAGAAATACAGCCTTTCGCCAGTACTGCACTGGGTGGTGTCCGCGTGTCCGTTCTCTAGTCGTTACTATGTAAATAAACAAAGCCGAATCAGATTACGGAAGACCTGTACAAATACCTACTATAACATTTAAAATTTTTAAGTTTATAATGCTTATTCTTGCAAAATGCGAAAAAATAGTGTAAACAAACTCGTAAGAAAAGCAGTTTTCTAAACTCATACAGCTTTAAGTTACTCGATCGCTCCGCTCGCTCGTACTCAAACACTATATTCGTTTAGTAAAACATTGCTTTTCTATACTTGTTGTTTAATATACTATTATAATATTTTCAGAACAAAATATTGTATTTTGCTGAAAAAGAAACTGAAAACATTCTTTGTATATTGCCATATTCGAAATTCAGCTCTACAAAAAGAAATAAAATCACAAAATGCTAGTATCGAATATGGACAAAATAAAAAAACTGTTGGAAGTAAACATAAGATATATAGGTATATAATGTAAATAATATCGCACAACATTAAAATCGCCGAGCAGATTCAACGATGTATGTAGTTACATAAATTCACTGAGCTGTTTAGGTCCACATACATTCACTGAATATGTTTAGCGATTCTCTTATATAGAAATAGCGTCTGTGATGTTTAAATTATATCAACCAGATATCAAAGAAACATTCCACATTTTGTGCTTGACGAAACCTGAAAACTTGCAACTATCATTTGTATAACATTTGCATAACAGTTAATACATTATCTATTTATTTTTATAATTAATATGAGCAATGTTTATATGTCAAGGTATAGTTGATATGAATTCAAAATTAAAGATACATTTGCACTTACGAAATGTACTTTAACGTTTGGACGAGAACGGATTCATATATAAGGTCTTTGACTATAAAATAAGAATAAGAAAAAACAAAATAATGAAACCAGTCCCAAGATGAAGACCTATGTTCATTATAATACCTGTGTACATAATCCTTTTGCACAAAAGCACCGTTATTTAGTAAACGCTGAATCCATTTCTTCTTTCCGTCTATGAAAAAACTTTTTAGCTTACTGTTGGCCTAATTGCGAACAGCATCCCGTCCTTCAACTTTGAGTACAACCAGAAATCTGAAGGTGCCAAATCATGACTGTACGGATGGTACGAAACGACCGCGAATTTCAGGATTATTATTGTCTTCATCCTTTCGCTGCTGTAATGCGGTCTGATGTTATCATGGCGCAAGAAAAAATAGTTCTCTACGAATATGATTCTTTAGTGATCGTCGAGTTTTGGAGTATCTCGTTGAATTAATCGTTGATCTCTTTGGCAGAATTCGAAAATATTCAAAAAATGGTGAGTATGACTTTCTGTGCTGAATTTCAGCTAGTTATCGGGGCGATAATATAAACCCAAGATTCGTCCCCATGATGTTTCGTGAGAAAATTTGTCTTCTTCACGTAGATACTTGTTAAGAAGTTCTTGACAAATATTTTTTCTTTCATGACATCCGTTAATGGTCACAAAACACATCGGGTGCAATTTTTTCTGTAATTCAACGTCTGAACAGTGTCCTAGACTCTTTCTTCACTAATGCCTAATTATTAAAAAAGGTAAAAAATTCTATGATGATTAGTTGCTTGATACGCATCTCAGATATAGAACTCATGGTAAATGACAATTATTCAAAGACTAAATACTCGAAATTGCCGTTTGCAAGTTATAACATATTTCTACCCCTACTACTCACACAATGGCGTTGTTGGAGACCTTATATGTTAATCCGCCCTCGTATTTTGTATTGCAAAGGAGAGAAATGATTTTGAATTCGGGTGTATTCTATCCAAAATAATTTCTATAATAAAACTGCCAGTTACTGCAAAAAAAATACTATTTCGTATTAATGCAAAGCAAGGTATCTAGTTTATGTCTAATATACTGAATTGTATCGAATTATCTATGATCATGTATCAATCGTGTCATTGTTTCTGGCATAAATCTATCATAAAAATTTATAGAGAAAAGCATAAGACAACCTTTCAGATGGAAAATGTATTTTAGATTATTTGATTATTAGGGACTCAAATGTCACCTGAAATATAATATTGTTAATTATCAAAATTTAGAACAAGCAACATCTCGACCTATTAGTTTGCATCTCATGCTATTAAAGATATTTGAGAAATTGTTCTTACAGTGACTGGAACCATTTCTAGTAGAACACAAAATAATACCGTTACACCAGTTTGAGTTCCGAGAGCAATATGCCACCGTCAAATAGATACATTGTGTATCTTCTTCTAATTTTGGGTTGGACGTCAGCACGTCCAGGCACTTGAGCATAGTGCTCTTTATATCACCCTCAATATATTTCTCAGTTTCATTCTGTTAGTCTTGTGTCCTTAATAAAAGCCACTATCCTCCTCAGGGGAAGTTTGAGTACCCTCGTAGGATCTAATGGATCTCTTCCGAAATGTTTCTGTTTGAGTTCTTTCAGTTCCTCATATTGTAATAAGTGCATATTACACGAATTTCCTCCTATTTTTACCATCTACACCAGGGCTCGCTAACCAAGCCCATACTGTACAGATGCTTCCTTAAAGGACAATGTCCGGTTATTAACCCGGTAATAAATTTTGATTTCTTTTTTGTTACTATGAATTAAGTTGGGTGAAAACCTAGCGTTCAGCTCCCTTAGTGGTGTTTTAGTATGGAGTTCACCTTCTGTTAGCCTCCATTTCTTTTTATGCTCTCTTTCTAGCCATAACCAGATCTCCCTTGCAGTGGAATCCTTAGCGATTCTATATGCATGTTCTGGTCCTATGAAAATCCTATTAGTACCTTATTTGGCCAGCTCGTTAGCTATCTCATTGCCTTTAATTCCCTCATGCCCTGGCACCCATATCAGTGACACAGTATTATCTCGTGCCAGTATGCACTACTAGACTTCATAGTAGCGGTGACAATACGCCTCGTTGAGGACACCGTTTTGCTATCCTCATGGAGATCGTGTTGTTTCGCATTTGGGCATAAACTACTAAACTGCTACGTAGCATGTTATGGACCGAATTGCATGTGTGTTACATCGTGTTTTACTGTTAAAGTGCATTCCTGAAAATTACGCAAGCATTTGATAAGGTCTGACACGAGGGATTGCTGAGTAAATTGAAAACGCAATTGCCTGTTACCAGGTACCAGGTAAAATCATCTCACGAACAGATACTTTATGATTATACAACAAGTAGAAATAATTGAGCTTTATCCAGTACAGTCTGGCGAGCCACACCGAGCGTATTCGGTCTGGTACTGTAACCAATATATATCGCTGATATTCTGGAAATACTTTTAAAATACATTTACCGCTATGTTGGCTGATGATGCGGACATCCTGGTTTCAAGTGAGATCCCTCGATAGGTTTCCGAAAAGCCGTACAGAGTGCAGCTTTTCGGAAGCATTGGCACCTGCACCTGGTTAATTAAGGCCAATGAAGGCAAATCTTAACACATTACCTTCGTTCTTCGCAATATGGACGTAAAATATCACAAGTTGAGAGTGTTAAATATTTCGGAATGCACTTAATTGGAAGCAGCATATTCTTCAAGAAAGAAAGTTGATTTGGCCTTAAACTATTTAAACTCTATTGAATAATAAGAATCTATTCAAGCTTTTCAATGAGCAACAAAATGTTATTGTACAAAGTTAATCTAAAACCCGTGTGTAATACGGAGTACAAGTGTGAGGAACTGCGAATGCAACGAAGATTAAAATATTACGTTCAGAAATGCTATGAATTATCGCTAATACGCCGTGTTGATTAGCAATAACACTGTATTGTGATTTACAAATCCTATATGTTGTTGAGAAAGTAATGTGTACGAGTGCTAAGTATTTTGTAAGACTCGAACTTCACATAGACGGTTTTGCCTGTAATATAGAAAAGGTTTGTGTGTTTAAACAGTCCAATAAGAAGAGTACAAACAAATAAAGCAATTTATTTAAAGTTATCTAATTCTGACCTTTTCACTGCCCATGGCTTTAGACGTCCAAATGTAACATACTTTGTAAGTGCAGGTGATTTAACATCAATTAAACGTCATGATGGAAGGAAATTTTCAGCTGTGGCTGAAGGTTATGTTGATCCAGCAAGAAATAACTCAAGTCTCAAAACACAGAATCCGTCTACTTCTGATGCAATAGGCAGTGATATATCATATTGTAAATCAACAGTAATTCAAAGAAACCATGTGTTGCCAAAATCTGCACGGCATCTCGCTTAATGTGCTCTAATCTTCTATTATTTGAGTAATCGTTTATAACAATTGCACAATAATATTTTTTTAAATTGAAGAACGTGGTGGTAGATCTTGTGATTAAACTCACTTTTAAGGGGCTCGGAGATTACAAAATTTACCCAAATTTTAGCTCGGAAACAAGGCATACCCAATATATTCGAATATTAAGTAACTTAACCTCAAATGAAAATTCGTGTATTTTTGCATTAAGTTTGTTTTTTCTTATATTATTTCACTTGTAGAATCGGAAAAAACAATAGATAATATAACAATGAGAAAATATTGTAAATACTAAGAAATTGTATTCTTTATGAACCAACCTCAAAGTTGTTTTTATTGGATTATTTCGTACTCATACTTGCTTCTGTCTGTATTTTGTTAATATTTTATTGTAAAAAAAGCAGCTTACAGTTAAGTGAGTTCTTTACAATTTCACTTATTAACGTTATTTTAGTTTATAAATTGCCATTAACGTTTGACATTTGATACTTATTTAATGTCATTCGCTTAATAGTATATATATTATAAAACAAGTTTCATAAGACACATTTTAAAGCACTAATTCAAGTTTTAATGAATGAGTGCTTTAATGACTTATGAAACGTGTTTTTATGTTTTTTTTTTTGCAATTAGCTTTGTTAATGTATCTTTTTCTAAGAGAAAATGAGAAAAAATTAATAATTTAAGGATACTTTATGGCAGTTGGTAACATCTGCGTACGTTTAGAATAAAATTCGAATTTTTCAATTTAGTTGTCTATGGTTGACTTAAATTAACTAAAATCAAAGAACGTTAGTTTCTCTTCATAATCAAATATTTGGTATTGTATTGTAAATATAATTACCGTATAATAAAATGTTTATTAATTGTCAGTTTAATCATAACCTTAAATTATCACTATGCCTACTGACTTATAGACGCAGTGTGCTCAACTTAAAACTGAATCCGATAAATGATCCATGCTTTAATGATTTATAAAAGCACTCATTTTGAGTGCTTTAATAGCACTCAAATTGCCAACACCTATATACTAATACAAGTTCGATTTGGTATTGTAGTCGTTGTGATGTACTATCGAATTAAAAAAAAGTGGTACAGTTATATTTTTAATCGGTTTAAATTAGGCTACGTGAACGTAGGTATATATTAAATGTAGGCGTCACATTTAAAATATTCAAATAACCTAACATATATGTTGATATACAAGTAGGTGCAAGTGTCAAAAATGACTTTTGCACGTTACTACGATTTTAAGTACCTTAGCACCGTCACAATACTAAAATGTTTAAAAATTGACAAATTTTAAACTAGAAAAGTATAGCAATCGCCAATTAAGTTGGCGCGAGGAAGGGGTGCGCAGAAGCCGTTTTTAAAAACGTCCACCCCCACTACTCAAGTAATTGTCAGAATACATTTGTCATTGACGTTTGACGGAACATAATGTCTTTGCTAGAGGATCATAAGTGATACACGCTCAGAGGTTAGAATAATCTGACATTTGATGTAAAACCAAATATAAATCTCCCCACTACTTCTAATCCTGCGCGAACTTACCCCTCCTCGCGCCAACTTAATTGGCGTTTGCTATACTTACTTAAAATAAGATAATATTTAAAACATTTATATTTTTAAAAGCTCTTAAATTATTTAATTTTAATTAAAAAAAAGTTTAAATATAAGAATTAAATTAGAATAAAATTTAGAAGTTGATAATTATTTTTCAAAATAATTACAATATAGAAAATATGTGCTTTTCTAGTTTAATATTTGTTAAGAAAATTTCATTTTATAATACAGCTGCAGCCACTACAAACTCAGACAAGTGTGACAAATAATAAATGTTGGCGTTGTAACATGGTCTTAATATTGAAGTTTATAAAATGTCATCTAACTGAAAGAAAGTCAGTAGCGTATAAAATAAAAAAATTGAAAAATGCAAAAATTCAGATACAAATAACGTTTTTGCAACAATATATGCGTTTTAAGAATGAAAATGCATTCCAGTTTGTTTTTCTTGATGAAATCTTGGTTTTTCAAGATAGATGGAAGCTCTCAAAAACCACGGCAAGATGAGAATATTAAATCTGTAAAAGCAAAACAAGTAGGTGGCAAAAGGTATTAATTATTTAAAAAGTATCGTCATGGACAATATATCATTGACTTTTGTTATATAGATACATAGTTGCACGTGCTGGTAGCAATAATGGCTTTGTTCCTGTACCAGAATTAATCTTTACAACAAATAGTAAAAACATGGATTAACATGGTAACATGAATCGAGAAAATTTTCTAGAATGGTTCGAAAATCAGCTGCCTGAAAATTTAGAAAAACCCTTCAATTATTATTATGGATAATGCGAGATATCATACGACAATAATAAATATCTCTTACTTCACCTTCAAAAAATATCAAGTTCATGAATGGTTAACAATTACTAACAATAAAATCAATTTGACAAGACAGCTTAAAAATATAGTTACTGGAATTGGTTAGACTGTTAGTACATACATAAAATAATTACTAAATTATCGTGTCTTTATTAACGTTTATTCCATTTGCGATGTGCCTACTGCTCATGCCGTCCTCTATCCTAGTTCTAAATATTTACTTTCGCAGCTTAATTGAGGCATTTTAAAAATTGTGTATGCTTCTGACTTACAACAAACTGACACTAACATAAGGATACTGGATAAAAGTCAAATTTGCACATTACGAATTTTTTTAATTTGGCAGAATGTGTTAGAAGTCGGTGTCTGAGTTTGTAGAGGCCGCAACTGTACATTTAACAACTGCAGTTTTAGAATAAAGTGGTATTACTTTACAAGTGTTTAAGCTATTGACATTAAGTACGTATCAAATGTCAAGCGTTAATAGAAATTTATAAATTAAAATTGCTTTAATTAGAGAACTTACAAAGAATTTACTAAACAGTAAGCTACTTTTTTACATTTAGAGTATAATATCAAATAAATAATAAAACTAAATTTTCAAGAAATAATTCCATAAAACAATTTTGAGGTTGTTTCATAAAAAATCAGATTTTTTAATATTTACAATATTTGCTCATTATCAGATTCTACAAGTAGAATGACATAAGAAAAAGAATTTTTTAACAAAAATAAAGCAAAATTAATGTATAAATACACGAATTTTTATTTGAAATTAGAATACATACATGTGTTCTTTCTGAGCTAAAATTTTGGTCATTTTCGTAATTTACAACATAAAGAAGCCCTAAAATGTGAGTTTTATCAAAATCAAGGCTACAACTATATTCTTTAATTTAGCCGAAATTTTAATTTCAAACTCTGTTTAACGATTTATATCATTAATTAGTATTAATACAATTTTACAAGTGTGTCTTTTTTCTACAATTTTTACTTCACATTTTTGTTATGGTAAAACGTTGATTTTTCACGTTTAAAAATGAAATTTTTTCTTATCATATTTATCACTAACTTAAAAATGTGGTAAAAAGTATACTTTTATAACCAAAATTTATTTTATAAAGTGTACTTTACAGAACCGAAATATACTTTTTCTATTTTGCGTTCGAAATAAACTCATTATGAAACCCAAAACAGTATCGAAATGAGCTTCATTTCGATACGCTTTTTTTCATTTTTCAATGTTGGCGTTGTTCAAATACAGAAATAAATATCATTGCTGTCATTTAATTTTAAGAATTTATGTACATTTGACAGATATGATATATGTCCGTATTTTACACACAACGTATGTTGTATACAATTGACAACAACATATATATGTTTCTATGTCACTCATGTTTATATTTTTAAATGAAGTATCAAGTAATGTTAACGAAAATTAGTAAATAATATAATATACTTCGCGGATAGCAAGATTTAAATTTGAAAATGTCAAGTATCAATGTGACCAACTGCATGCTTTATATGAAAATTAAACTCTGAACTTTCAAATTAAATAATTCCAATTTAAGCAATTTATTAATGTAAAAAACGCAAAATAGAAAACATAGTATAAAAGCTCGTTTCATAAGGCCTTCTGCCGCACTTGCTCTTTAGAAAACTCGCCGCTATCGCGGCTCGTTTTCTAAACTGATCTCGTGCGGCAAAATGGTGCCTTATGAAACTTGTTTTTTAATATACTATTTTTTTTATTGCGTAAAGTTACATCCTGAATTTCTCCGTTTACATTTTCTTCAATATATTCCAACATACTGCATGAATATTTAAGGAATAATTCCATTCCAGTACTAGCATCTAATTCATGCTAACGATACTATATCTATGTCTGTGGATGTAAATTGTCTGTGTATGTAAATGCGCTCTCACATACGCTCTCAGTTAAAACTGTGTATCGTGCCGTATAAGCAAGGTAGATTTATATGTGCCGGTAAATTAAATTGAAGCACACGTTGACGAGCTCTATCTGTAATGCCATCATTTATTCATGGCACTCAGGTGAAGGAAGAAGAAGCACTTTGCCGAATACTTACTACCGGCACCACTGCTTCAGCCACTGCTATTCGTGTTGATAGTATTAGAGTATTGAGCGCATGTCCGTAAAGTCTATTAATATAACTCTCTCCACTTCTTTCTGTCTTTCACTGTTCTATTCGAGTACGTTATCCTCATCGAATTTTTAGATTAAGTGTGAACAATATGCGGAAGTGGTAAATGGAAAGATTGAAGATTCGTTTTAATGCATTTCAACTAATGTATGATAAATATAGATCTTAACGAGTATGTATGTATTTATATATTTTAGAGTACAACAGTAAGGTTACAAATCTATCCTAACTTAATGGTCTTGTAGTGTTTCTTACGTTGAACAATATGTTGGTTTATTATCTTTTTATTAGGGTTCTGTGCCTATTTATTATATAACACATACAATACCATAATAATCTTATATAGGCGTAGACATTATGAACATCAGCTGTTAATTCTGCAAAAATAAATAAAGATGTATGGCAAATTTTAAAATATTATACAGATAAAGGTGCAGAAAGAAAATTACCCACAGACAAGGGCCTGAAACTCCTTGCTAATCAATTATTTTTTTGCATCTGATAATAAATACATCGATCCACTCGAATATCAACATTATATTCATCTTATTTATTTCCCACTAAGAGCGAACTTATGTAACCTATTAAGATCTTAAATAATTTCAATACATCCAGGCCAGATTCCAGGAGTAGATCATATTCCAATAAGGTTCCCAAAACTTGTCCTAGCACATTTATTGTGCCTCTATTTCATATAAGAAATCATTCTTTGTTTACAAGCCATTTACTAGATTATTTAATCCATGTCGGAATATCGCCTATATACAAGAACGATTACCTTGATGACATAAATGATTAGTCTACTGACCAGTTTTTCAAAATTATTTCAAAAATTTGTCTATGAATACCTAATCAAATTTCTTATTAAGTATAATTTAATAAATAATTTTCAACATGGTTTTGTTAAAGGAAAAAGAAACTGTTATTTGATTTTACTAAGAATATTTTAGCACCTTTTATATTCCATGTGGTATATTGTATTTAAAGCATTTAACAATATTCATCATTACAACTTAACTTATAAAGTTGGAAACTTACGGAATCAGGGACATTGCTCTTCCTTGTTTCAGAAGTTATTTATCAAACAGGCAGCAGAGGTGTATTTCACTAATGAGGAAGTCCAGCACATACAACTACAAGAAGTATACTATCAGAACTAATCCGTTATTTTATCGCAAAATTGTGTTCAATCATGAAGTTCATTTTTGGCTGAACGGGTTTGTTAATAAGCAAACTTTCCATATATTGGGTGAGACTAATCCACAAGAGATTCTTTAGACTCCATTCCATTCAGAAAAATGTACTATTTGGGGCGATTTACACGCTGTTGGCATCGTCCGACCTTATTTCTTTAAAAAGTTCGCGTTACAGTCAATGGAAATCGTACCGTACCATGGTAAATGGGTTTTGTTTGCAAATGTAGTAACATTTATTCGGACAAGGTGAGGGTACAACAATATGGCGCTACGTGATATACGGCGCACCGTGGTCCCGCTCCATATAACGTTTGGCCAAAAGTGATTTTTACGAACTCCTTTGAAAGTGGAAATTATTTTTAAGTTAAAGTAGATAGGTTGAAGTTTTATGTTCCGAAATATTTTATTTTTTAAGCTGCCGCTTTTGTTCTAGATAAATGCAAAGTTAACCGTCGTGGTAACGCGCAAGCATAGCCTGATCGTACGCCCCAAATGAACTGTGAATTAAACTAGTAAAATGATAAAATATTGGAAAGGGTATTTATTATAGTTTTTATTAATGCTATGTGTGACTTAAATTATTTTTACATTTACATATACTGCCATTTC
The DNA here is from genome assembly GCA_935421215.2 of Melolontha melolontha. NCBI lineage: Eukaryota > Metazoa > Arthropoda > Insecta > Coleoptera > Scarabaeidae > Melolontha > Melolontha melolontha. Next base: position 65,715,534 of record OW285238.1, read on the forward strand.
CAGTAAGTATGTTATAATATACTTTAACTAGACTTTTAACTACCTCCTTAGTCTGCTTTTGTCAAGTGCACTAACTTGCGTGAAAGCTTTTTTGTTTAGCTATCTAATACATAGAAATTAATTCTGCATTTCGATACATTTCTACATAAAAATAATTTTTCAAGTCAGGTATGACGACAAATTTCTATAAAGCGGCGCAAATTTTTTTCGCCAAAAAACTATCACTAGTGTTATTAATGATATAAGTTGATTATGATTATTTTTTCCTGTTTATTAGTCTTATGGTGTGTTGCATGGAATAATGATTTTTGTACACAAACAAAAACTTCTTGGCAAACAAAAATATTTTTCATCAACAACCACAACCATATTTATTTGTTATTTTGTCTTTAAGTAAAGTACTTACAACCATAAATATAGTAACTCCAGATCATATGTCAATTAACTTGTTTTTGTAATTGTGTTATCAAAACCCCTTGAGGTTTCAGGAGTATAAGAATAGTTATGTAAATTAAAATTATAACGAAATGAGTTCTACAAATGTTAATAAACGCGAATTATGTCTTAAACTGATAGAACATGGAAAACATATATCCACAGTGGAAAGGTATGTTGAAGAAAAGTTTCCTAGTCTTACTGAACGTAACTACACCTGTTTAATTGTAAACCTTCAGAAAAATTTTATGACACAATTTAAGCTGCGTTGGAATAAAGCAGGAAGCTCTGAGGATACATTTTTAAGTAGATACAGTGAGTTGTTAGATGGAAATTTCCATCTAGAGTTTGAAGAAGAGATAGGTCCTTTTATATCATCAGAGAAGAAACAATTAAGACCATGCAAGTATTATGAAATATCATCTGAAAGAAGTAAACGTAGAAAAAAAGCAATAAAACTCTTTAGGGAATCTGGACTAGACCATATTCACCATTCTTACATACAAGAATTACGATCTATTGGAGAAGTGAAGCGAGCTGTTATCATTGATGCATTACGGTTTGCATCATTGGATATATTTGACATACTTCATAAGAACTTATTAGATGGGAAATCATCTTCAGGGCCATATTCTAATGAAGAAGCTTTGGCAATAATACTAGATTTAGATTTAATCAATTAGTGCATAAAATTATCGTGCGTCGATTCTGGTTTAAATAAATTGCTTCTCAGTTTTAAAATGGCTTTCACTTTAGAACATAATTTTTTTTTAGTCCAGGCTTATTTTCGAAGTGGTAATAAAATTGATGGTTTATGGGTTTATTCAGTTCAAGATTGCATGGTAGAATTTCAAGTTGAGTTTCCACATTTTGTAATAGATTATATACAATTTAAGAATACTTTGGATAGAACTGTAAAACTTATTTCTGAAACTGGTAGTCTTTTAAGAAAATTAGGCAGCGGAGCAGTTAAGAAACGTACACCTCGAGTTGTCAATCGTGTTGAAGAAACAATGGAAAATGAACCACAAACATCTGTTCGACATTTGAGTCAACAAATAAACCTTTCTGTTGGTAAAACTCACAAGTTATTAAAAAAAGATATACAACTTTATCCATACCGTGTCACAGCAGTACAAGAATTATTGAATTGATTCGGCATTTACTTGATGAAGATTCATAATTTAAAATAGAAATAAAACTGCGGTTCTAATCTTCACTTTTAATCTTTAATCGTAATACGACAATTGTTTCGCCAGCACAGTGGCACAGTGGCAGTACAAGAATTGTTAGAAATTGATTACCCACGTAGACTACAGTTTTGTAATTGGTTTGTAAATATGAACAATAATGGAGAACTTTCGCAAAGAGTCATCTTTACTGATGAAGCATGGTTTTATAAAACGGGATACCTAAATTCACAAAATACAAAAATTTGGAGTAGTGAAAATCCACATGTAATTAATGAAGAATCGCTACATCTAGAGAAAATTGGTGTTTGGGCAGCGATAAGCCAAAGGCGAATTATTGGACCAATATTTTTTCAGGGAGCGTTAACTGCTCTAAGGTACCGTACAGAAATTTTACAACCATTTGTCAATCAGTTGCATGATGATGAACTACAAAATGCATATTTCCGACAAGACGGAGACCTTGTCACTGTACTGCAGAATCTTTGGATTATTTAAGAGAATTTTTTTATGAGCGTATAATTAGTCGAAATACTGAAATTGCCTGGCCTGCACGTTCATGCGATTTAACACCTTGCTACTTCTTTTTGTGGCATTATCTAAAAAATATCATATTTCGAACACCTATATTGAATTTGAATGATATGCTACAGAGAATCGAACAGAAATGCATGGAAATTAATAACAATCCAGTAATGTTGCAGAATATCATCAGAAATTTTGTACGGAGGATTTTAAAGTGCATTGATCTTGAAGGACAACATCTTCAACATTTGTTATAGTTTTCAATAAATACCTATTATTTGTTATTTATTTGTATGTATGAAACTGTCAAAATATACGACTTCGTAGGTTAAGTAGTAAATTTTAATTTACGACATACTTCAAAATGTTCTCAGTAAATCACATGCTACTAGATTAACTTTTCAAATGAACACTTGTTAATTATATAACAACAACATATATTATGATGGTAAATTGCATTTTGAATTTTTGAATTTGATTGAATTTTTTTCCTGTTTAATACTAATCATTTTTTTAATTTTCCTTTTTATTGTGTGTTGTGTGTGAATTATCTGTGTGTTTTCAAAATCGAAATCGTGATCGCGTTGTAGTTTGTTTGTAGATAAAGCAGTTTTGTCTGCTTTAGAGTATTTGTTAGCTTGTATTCCTTTGTATAAATATTGTTTAGTTTGGCCTATGTAGTAACTATCGCAATCGCGACATGGTATTTTATAGAAGACATGTGTTTCTCGATTTTTTTCTATTTTAGGTTTCAGTTTTGAAAATAGATGTTTATTAGTATTACTAAGTTTATATGTTGTAGCTATATCATATTTTTTTAAAGTGTATTTAATTTTTTCTGATAATTGTGGAACATATGGAATCGTGATATATATTGTGTCATTGTTTAAATTGTTATTGGTGTCTGCAGTGTTGTATATTTGGTGGATTCTTTTTTTAATTGTTTGGTCTATATGTTGTGGTGGATAATTATTATCTGTTTTAATTTTGTTGTAATTTTCTTGATGTTATCTTTTCTGTATTGAGTGTGACAGTTTTACTGCTCTATCAGTCAGATTATTTATAATCATTTAATGAATACTATATGTGCATTAGAGTGGTAATTCATATATCGAAAGGAAGCTGTGGGTTTATTATACCAATTTGTATAAATAGTACCATGTCTATCATAGCTTAAAGAAATATCAAGAAAATTAATACTGTTGTTAATTTCTTCTTCAATAGTGAATTTTAATTTGTTGTGAAAATTGTTGAATTTATTAAAAAGATAGTTTATTTTATTAGTCGGAATACATGTTATGATGTCATCTACATATCTTTTGAAGAAAATGGGGTGGAACTCTAATGAATTGATAACGTTTTGTTCCAAATGTTCCATTACCAGATTTGCAATAGGAGCAGCTAAAGGAGATCACCATTCCGATTTTGAAAACACACAGATAATTGATAAAAAACAACACACAATGAAAAGGGAAATTAAATAAATGATTGGTATTAAACAGGAAGAAAATTCAATTAACAACAGAAGTGAAAAAATTTAAGCAGTTAAATAACTTAATTATGTAACGATCTGCAATTTACCATCATAATATATGTTGCTGATATATAATTATATATCTTATATTATTTAAATATCTATACATTTGCTTATCATGCTGACAGTTCCGTGTTTTGATCCCTGACTGGCTGTCCAATTGGGTTTTCGTGGTTTTCCTTTTCGTTTAAGGTGAATGCCGACAGCTTAACATCTTAAGTCGCTCCACGGGCGCATACATAATAATAACTCATGTCTTGTTTTTCCCTGCTTTTGTTGTCCATCTATTTTAGAATACTAAGGCATGATTTATTATTATTAAACTGGAATGTATCTTTGAATAATTTTATCCATGGCAACTACAAATGTATAAGTATGACATTAATATACTGTCATTTATATTTTATATTCCTTGAAAAAGGCATCATTTGCCGAAACATGTAGGATTGTTTTAAATATATACATTTTGAAGTAAAACCAGACCTTAAATCGCCAACAAATTGAATTTACCATAACATACAAAGGTCACGAAATAATTATCTTTATATATATATATATATATATAGTAAACCTAATCAGTAGGCGATTAAAGGTCTGTATATTACTTCAAAATATATGTATTTAAAAAACTCTACATGTTTCGGCTATATACGCCTTTTTCAAGAGAATACAAAATATGAATGACAGGATATAAATGTCAAGTAATTAAGTTGCTATGGTTTAAATTATTCAAAGATACATTCTAGTAATAATAATAAATCATGCCTTAGTATTCCAAAAAATAGATAACAAGGTGTGAAAATATGTGTTGTTCGCTGCTAGCAATTTGTGTCTCCTTCTGGGTATGAACTTGTGTGTTGGTTGCTGCTGGCAGCTTGCGTCTCTCTATGGGTGTGTGGTTTTGTGTGAGAGCGTAAGTGTAGGGTTTTGTATGTCGGTGCGTTCGTGCGTGTGTTTAGTGATCGGTCGCATGAATTTAGAGAGGTCGGATAACCAGCCGTTGCGTAGGGCCGCCAACCCTTTCCCGACAACTTCTTTACAATTCCGTGCAGTACTTCGACGGTCTGACCCCCGCCCCAACGAGGCAAGGCGCAGACAGGCGAAGCGCACCCTGTACGGGGTTGCTCATCGCAACTAAGGGAACACTCTTAGTGGCTACCTCGGTCGACGATGGTCACACTTATGCCATCTTAACGTTTTCTGCCGAAGCGGGGGCATAGCACACACGTCGAACGTGTGTGTGCTGTTAACGGCAGCCTAGCCAGGTTGTCGCCCAGGACCGGTCCTAGTGGTGTGTGCATTGCGCGGCGACGAGATAGCGCCGCGTAGCATGGTTCCTCACTCCCCCCCCCCCCCCCATGCCCCCGCTTCGGCGGAAAACGTTAAGATGGCATAAGTGTGACCATCGTCGACCGAGGTAGCCACTAAGAGTGTTCCCTTAGTTGCGATGAGCAACCCCGTACAGGGTGCGCTTCGCCTGTCTGCGCCTTGCCTCGTTGGGGCGGGGGTCAGACCGTCGAAGTACTGCACGGAATTGTAAAGAAGTTGTCGGGAAAGGGTTGGCGGCCCTACGCAACGGCTGGTTATCCGACCTCTCTAAATTCATGCGACCGATCACTAAACACACGCACGAACGCACCGACATACAAAACCCTACACTTACGCTCTCACACAAAACCACACACCCATAGAGAGACGCAAGCTGCCAGCAGCAACCAACACACAAGTTCATACCCAGAAGGAGACACAAATTGCTAGCAGCGAACAACACATATTTTCACACCTTGTTATCTATTTTTTGGAATACTAAGGCATGATTTATTATTATTACTAGAATGTATCTTTGAATAATTTAAACCATAGCAACTTAATTACTTGACATTTATATCCTGTCATTCATATTTTGTATTCTCTTGAAAAAGGCGTATATAGCCGAAACATGTAGAGTTTTTTAAATACATATATTTTGAAGTAATATACAGACCTTTAATCGCCTACTGATTAGGTTTACCATATCATACCAAGGTCACGAAGTTATTATATATATATATATATATATATATATATTTAGTGTTTATAAGAATTTTATTTTTCTTATTTATTTTATTGGCCGTGTCTTAATATTAAAAATAATAGACTTTTTATTGGTTTAGCGACCTTTTATTGAATTTTTGATGTTTTATTCTACGACGTTTCGACTTTTATTATTATTCAGTCTTTTTCAAGTAACTAGAAACAAGAATTAATACAATGAAAAACATGAGAACTGTGTTTGCTTTTGTGAGATTGAATTGACAATTAAATTAACAATTAAAATTAAACTTAGATTAAAGACTGAATTACCAATTAGATTAACAATTAAAGTTAAAATTTAAAATTAGATTAATAATGAGTAAGGACAATTAAAGTGATTACATCTGTATAAATGAATTGAAGATTTTAATTAAACTACAATACAGTAAGGTAACTAGAAGCAAGAATTACTACAATGAAAACGTGAGAGCTGTGTTTGCTTTTGTGAGACTGAATTAACAATTAAATTAACCATTAGAATTAAAATTGGATTAAAGACTGAATTACCAATTAAATTAACAATTAAAGTTAAAATTTAAACTTAGATTAATAATGAGTAAGGAAAAATTAAAGTGGTTAAATCTGTATAAATTAATTGAAAATTTTAATTTAACTACAATTACAGTAAGAAACAATCAATGAACAATGAATGATAATATATATATATATATATATATATATATATATATATATATATATATTATATCAGTTGATAAATTCTTGGACTTTTTCGGCTTTATATGAAATATTTACAAATATCAAATTAGTATGTAATTGCCAAAGGTTATTGTGTGGGCTGCCATGTCTGGTGAAGGCATCATTGGGCCTTATTTTTTTGAAGACCGATAGGGTGAATGGTATTGCAACATGTTAAGAAACCTTTTAGGTTCCACAACTGCGGAAATTTCGTATGATTGGTTTTGTAATTTTTAGACAGCAATGTTTACATCCTCATTTACTTGGCAAAACTAATTTGATAATATTTGTAAATATTTCATATAAAGCCGAAAAACTCCAAGAATTTATGAATTGATATATTTAATGAACGGCTAAGAAATTATCTAAACACTTATATATATATATATATATATATATATATATATATATATATATATATATATATATATATATATATATGATAAATTAATTCCGACGAGTTTGGCAGATCTTCTCTCTTTAGCTACTCTGACGACAGCAGTAGAAAAACTGTCAAAATATTAGATTATATCAATCCTTCAAATGATGGAAATAGCCCGAATTGCAATTGTACTCTGTGGTCAACAATTTCATTTTATTATAGTTAAATTAGCTCTTCGTACATTTTTTAATTAACTAATAAGCAGGTATATAAATTACGTTTTTAATACCGAATATTAACTAACACAGTCTCAGAGAAAATATTATTTTGTATATTATTGTGCGTTTGATATTGCATATTATTTTAATTTTGAATTACATACTGTTTCGTAATTAATAAATATTTAATGCAACTGTGATGCTGAGAACATCAGAACATCATAATAAATATTTCTTAAAATTTCTTCACTTCTGTACCGCAAGACCAACATTCCCATACAGCACATATACTATATTAAGAAAACTTGATGGCCCTTCATTGTTAAACGATTTAACGGTTTGAAACTTGGAAAAAGACGTTATTTGATATACAAAATTCTTATTGAAATTAGCTTGAGTAAGACGATCAGTCTTTTTGAAAATTAGAATCTATTTATGTATGTATGAATGTAGTATTTTTTTCAGAACGTTTGGCGATAAAAATAAAATTCGGTCTACATTTGTCATGACATATACATGATCTTACGCTGTTATATTGGTTCTTTTTTCTCGAGCAAAAGGCGCATTATGTAAATCCAAATCGCGATCCTCGGTATTAAAAATATATGTGTCTACAGGCTTTTTTAGTTAGTGCCATATACCACTCTCTTTCATCGCAACTATGCGAGAGTTACATAAGGGCGTAGTACATGAATAAAAAGAGAAAGCCCGAAGAAATACCACACTTTATTGCACGTGTTGCCAATAAGTTGAGCTTTTAAACAGACTCCAGATACTCTTGTGGAATACGCACTAAGTTCTTTCTTTTTTATTACTGCTATGATAATGTATTCTCGAGTATATGAACACCTTTTTTTATTAATCTTGTATTAGATGCGACCATTAAGAGTGAAAAACAGCTTGAATGCAATTTAGTTGATAAATTTTATTTCTTTTTATTTTATTTTTTTATAAAAGCTGAAGTTTAACTTATATAATATTGGAATAATGTAAAAAGATTAAAGCACCATAGTGTCATAGGAATGTGAACACTCAGTATTTTCCTTTACTTTAATAATATTTCTACAGTAATAATATAAACCAGAGTAGTTTCAAAGTTTTTTATTGTTTACTACAATACTGTTTCGCCAAACTTTGGCTTCATCAGGTGATGATAAACAGTTTTTCGTCATCTGATGAAGCCAAGGTTTGGCCAAACATTATTGTAGAGAACAATAAAAACTATGAAACTACTCTAGTTTATTTTATTACTTTAAAATGGAGTTTCGACAAGTATCAGCCCGTTCAGTCAACTATCTAATTTTCCTACACGCTGCTCATTCGTATTGAGCAAGGGGTAGGAAGTTTATTGTCTGTTAATTAAAATATGAATTAAATTTAATAACGTGTTGGTCCGCCATGGTGTGATAGATATTCTTGTGATGAGGTGGTCTATACTCCCCTACTGTTGTATGCCATGATAAGGTGCCGCCAAAATTTGAGGAAAATGTGGTAAATTTGATAGTCACTTAACATATTCCACACATTTTCAATAAAGTAAGAATCCGGAAATCTTGGTCGCTATGGCAAAATATTGATTTCAGCATGGTCAAAGTAGCCTAAAGTGCTTTTGTTGTATGTGTTCGGGCATTATCTTGCTAAATCTTGAAGCATCCCAAGATGGAGTATTGCATCAGGTTGCAGAGTTTCTTGTTTGGCGGTCATGATATCTCTAATAAAGACTAGAGGAAATTTTCTGCTGTAGGCAATAGCTCCCCATATCATAATTCCAATTGTAACATGGATATTGCTCTTTATAGTAAATTCTCACCGTTCACGATCAGGATGTATGTCTAAATAAAAAAAAGGATTAATTTCAATACTATTGAGTATTGTGTTGCATTTTTCATTCTTTGCATTACTGAAGTCGGCTATGTCAATGCTCGGGAGTGAGTGGTAGCACGAGCGAAGAACGATATGTATGATCAGAAAAGCTTTTTATGCGACGATAAACATGGGCCTTCCATAAGCAAAAAGTGCAATAAAAATATATTTTGAATTGATAAGACTGAAAACGCAAACACTTTTTGTTTAAGTCGAAAGAAAACATATTTACATAAATATATTGAAATAAAATCATAAATGTTCACTGTTTCGTCATAAAACGAAATATTTTATATTGTATATATTCATATATTTTAGATATTAGTAAATTTAGTATAACAGAACTAAAGAATATCATTTCAAACTTTATAAATATCCAATGTCCATTTTGAAGGGTAAGCCATTATATACAACGTATTTTTATTAACATATTCAAAATTGTAATATTTTCCTTAGATTCAAAGAATTTACATTTACTAATCTCTATTTCCTGCTTTACACATTTAGACCATTTCTTTATTGCTTAGTGTAATTAGTGAACAATTTCAATAGATCTTTCAATACCTGCTATTATTAATTATATTAATATACATAATAGGCTCAAGATATCCAAATATGCATGTATCATAAAAATCTTTTATAGATAAACCGCTCAGATAGAAATACATTATATAATACGTAATTAGAAATTCTATTTTATTATTATATTTATTTATCAGTAAGATCTTTAAGACTATCGGAAACATTGGGTTTGCTTGCATGTGGATACAATTTCTAAGAATATAAGTAATAATGTAGGTAAATTCCACAACAATTACGTAAAACCTACACACACATTTTAATTATGTTAATGTAAGGGCAGTGATATATTTTATATATACCTGTAACACAACAGTCACAGGTAGATCATCATCAATCTAAATATAGAACATAATCATAATAATAATAAAGAATTAAGTTTAAATTAACATTAAGTGCGAGATTTATCTTATGGAATTAGGTTTAAGTGTTTTTTGTAAAATAAATAAAAACATTCAGAAAATACACCAATTTTCTATATAACTACCACCAACCAAAAGAAATAACCAGCTTATACGGAAGTTACGCCCCGTGAGCGGTGGGTCAAATACAAAACATATACATGGTCCTTCGAGAATCGAGTGCAACGCAGCATTCGGTAGTTTGAGCCATATATAACGGTCCTTCAAACCAGGAGGCACAAACATTCACTTTTTTATATCAATTAGTCTACTCGTACTAACAAAAACGACTGATTCTAATTATTAAAAGCAATAAATGGCTAAGATCAATAATTGAGTTTTAGGAAAACGGCTGAACCGATTTGAATGTAATGTAAAACATTTTTTCATTAATTATATTTTGATATATTTCTGTAAATTCGATAGAAAATACTTGTAAATAATATTTTAATATCAAAACTTCGCGATTTTAATTATTTATTTATTTATTACTTTAATGCACGTTACGAGTATGTAGTATTTAAAGACACGTACAATTTATGAAAATATATTTAATTATTAGTGAACCACCACACAGGCGGGTAATAAAAAAACGACTAATAAAGTAGGGACATGAAGTTCAACCTTTCTCGGCTTTCTGTTCTTTTATGGAAGTATCTAATAATGGCTCTGTTCAGTATTTAATTTTTAATACGTACCTACTACACGCAAACATTACAAATATACTTATTACAACATAAATATATCTCCTATCACAGGTGGGTTGGAAGAGATTTCTTTTCGGAATAAGCCTCACCTTTTGTACCTACGTATTTTTTTGTAATTTGTCCATTTTTTGTTTACTTACGTGTACAATAAATTGTAAAATAAATAGATAAATAATAAATAAAATAAAAGTATGTATAACAAATGGGCAGGTAAGTACTTACTTTTCCGACAGTGGCAAATACTAACATCGATTCACTTTACTTTACTTTTCGAAATTCGGGAAACAAATGAGTAACGTTTATCCGTGGCATTCGTATTTATATTGCTGAAGAATCAAACAAGTTCATGCAAGATTGCAAGCACACACACCACAAGTCGTACTTCGTCCCTTTGCACGTCTGAACAAGCATTGCGGACAGCGGCAGCGCTTTGCAAGTCTCGACACGTTGTACTGAATATGGAATATGAAAGTTTGAATTTCGTCATTCTAAAATTGTTTTTTATGATAAAAAACGAGTGTATTATGAATCTAGTATGTTACTAAATTCAGTTTGAACTATTTATTAAGTAATTTCTTTTTGCGGATCTATTGAAATTTTGTATTTTCAATTAAAGTAAAAATTTTATGTTAAATTTGTATAAATGTTGGTTGGCATTACTATTTTTTTATTGTAGCCTAGTATCGGCCAATACGTTCTTTTTAAATTCAATTTCTCCTGTGGAACTATAAAAGTTTTGCTGAGCTCGAGTTTGAGCTGAGATAGGAAGTAATGGGATGGATTAAATCGATTGTGATGTATTTTGTACAACTCAGCAAGTACACGTATAAATTGTGTGGGTTTTCCTTCATTGACCAAACTGATGGTCGTACCTCGTTTTATTTGTTTTCATGTATGATGAATCTCGCTCGAATGTCCACCACCATGTCGTGTCATTTCCATCAAGTGTTCAAACAGAACAATTTATATTCGCTGTTTATTTCCGTCTTGATAAACGGTCCGCTTCATTCCCGGACATATCCCTCTCCACATTTTTGTTACCGCGCCGCCTATGCTGCACCAGCATTATTAGACAATACATCACTTTTATCACCAACCGGCACATTTTCAGAAATAAACAGATTACGTAATTGAATGCGAAATACCACATAATCCAGGGGACGTTCGAACGGCGAAATTTTGCGATATTTTTGGCGAATCGTAATATTGTAAAGTACCTATCCGCAAAAAATATACGAAAAATTATCGCAATCGGTTCGTGGAATAATTCCAATATATCAGATAAATTTTTGCAGTTGACTTTTGAATAAAAAATTACCATAATTATTATTATTATTATTATTTTTTGAAATAATTCGGCAATTTCTTAACGAATTTAATTCGCAATTACTCAGAGCAAATCTATTGGAAAAGAAAAAAAAATATTTCTGGTATATATACTATACAATATTTGCAATAATGTTAATTAAAATCTAACGACATTGTTGATATGGCCATAGGTAAACATAATTTTGTTTGAATATATCATTATAAATTTTTGTCTTGACCCACCGCTCACGGGACGGTACTTCCGTATGAGCGTGATTTATTTTATTTGATGGCAGTTATATTGAAACTTCGGTGTGTTTTCTGAATATTTTATTTATTTAACAAAAAACACAAACCTAATTTATTAAAATAAATCTCACAAAACCACTTAATTTTAAAGTTAAATTGTTTATTGTTAGTTAATATATTTTGTTGAATTAATTTGTTTGAATGAGACTGTATGTCTCTTGATACTAAGTATGATACTGTTCTGTTTTTTTGTTAAGATGATACTGTTCTGTACTGTCTTGCAAGTAGGTAAAAATCTACCACTACGCCTACAAACTATTACATAATTAAGTGCGCGTAAAGGTTTTACATTGTATTGGTTGACGTTATAATTGGGGAAAATTTCTGTGTCATCAATTCGTAGAAATCGTACCTACTGGCAACAATACCAGGATTTACAATAGGGTTTTTAGCAATCTAATCTTAAAATATCATTACTAATTAAGAATTAGTTGTAAATTTAAGTATGTAGTTCCGAATAAATCCTATTGTTTAGTAATGGATTTTATTGATGCATATTTAGGAAACGCGAGCTTAACAATTGATGGTCAGATTAAACACTGTCTATAGAATTCCTTCATTAATATCCCTGGGTAGTAAAACAAGCGGTCTAAATCATAAAGTAATAAATTTCCAAATACAAAAGATGCTGCTTCTTAGAATCTAGAGAAAGTCTTACAATTCGAATATGATAATAAAATTCTGTTTATACAATGGTTTAAATTTGAAAACGAATGTTGAATATTTACAAAATTGGAAATGTTATAGTTGAATTCTTTATCCTAGATTTACTTATATTTACCATATATACAATATAATAAATTTCGTTTTATGACGAATCAATATTAACACATAATATGGGACTACCTATTCTGACAGTAATGCTGTGCATAAAACTCAAAACAATAGGTATTTATATGACACATTTCATCATTATTTGAAGCAGATGAGGGCTTTCCTCAATACATTAAAGCATAAGGTGATAATTAACGACGTTGAAAATCTGAAACTAGAGAAACAACATAGGAAGGAAATATTGGAAAAAATTATTTAGAGGTTTTATCTGTCAACTATAATTTTATAATTTCACCGAAAAATGGAGAAATATTTATCAAAAAGAATATTCAAGTAAGACTTACAACAACGACGTCAGTATATTTTGGCCGATAGTGCAATGGTAAACCATTGAGTTATCATGCCAGGATCTCGTAATCGGATCAGAGACCGCTGTTCTGGAAGATTTTCATTGTTTTCATAGCAAAATATCTTAAGTCGCTTCACGGTCTCGGGAGTAATAATAAATCAAGATCGTCCAATACCCCCTGTAACTAGCGTTTGGGAACTGGAGGATCCTAAGGCATGAATTATTATTATTTAACGGTTGAAAGGCGCAAGAGAGCGTCAGAGGCGAGGAGGTGTAGTGACAAAATCATGGAACACTTATTTATATACCATATGCTCTAATCGGCTTTTGAGAAGGTTCCAGCTTAGAACATTGGATCGTCATACGTATACCACAAAAGAATTATTATATATTTCTTCCGAAACTAAGAACGAGTTAGGTTAAAATATGGAAAAAGCTACGGCGAACAAAGAAGAAGAACTTTAACAGAAGATAAAGAAACACCAAAGGGTTATACAAATAAGAATAATTGTGTAATTGGTGGTTACGAAACAGTGTGTTGCAAGAACCATAAATTACTACGTAGAATTGTCAAATGATCATTGAGGACTGTCAATAAATATGATGATGAATCTTTTCTTCCATAGAATTGTTTAAAAAGTGGTCATATGAACACAGAAAGTGCTGAAGTTCTAGGGCCTTCATTTACAGTAACTCTTCCAGAAATGATTAATAAAAGCTATACCATTGTGAAGAGCCATCCGGAGTAAAAGCATGTGAGATACCTAATACTGTAAATATCTTGATCGAACGGGCACCTAATATTTCGCATCAACAATTAAATATGGAAAAGCTAACCGCAATATAGGTTGCCGCATTTGTTTACTGTTGAGCAAATGCGAAAGACGGCTTACCTTGGTCACGTTTTGAGAAATTAAAAATATTACCTACTGCAGCTCATAATTGAAGGAAAGATAGAGGGTAAACGTGGGCTTGGCAGAAAGAAACTATCGTGGATGCGGAATATTAGGAACTGGACCGGATTAAACTTTGAACAACTCATTAGAGCTGCTGCAAATCGAGAGACCTTTGCTGATGTGATCGCTAACCTCCGATGACAGAGAGGGCACAAAAAGAAGAAGAAGAGCAAATGCAAATTCGTCTTACAATTTCAAATGATTGTACGGCTAAGTTCAAATGAAATTCAAGAGAAGTTTGTGTCGATATGTTAACGTAGATGAAATCTGGATACATCACTATATTCCAGAGACACAAATACAAGTTAAACCAATGGATTTCTCTCTGGTAAACGTGTTCTAAAAATGAATTACAGCAAGACGAAAATACTAAGCCCTGATGATGCCAACATATACATAAACAATAACCACATTGAATGCGTAGAGGAATATATATATATATATATATATATATATATATATATATATATATCTGGGCCACGTTATTAAGCTTGGAAAAGAAAACCAGCATGCAGAAATCACTAGACGAATCAGGCTCGCCTGGATAGCTTTCGGCAAGTTGGGACACGTACTTAGAAATAAGGAAATTCCAATAAACCTAAATACTAAAGTATACAACACATGTGTTCTACCAGTCCAAACCTACGGACTTGAAACTATAAGCCTGACCAAGGCTTCCGCCAATAAACTCCGAACATCACAAAGAGCCATGGAAAGGAGCATGCTTGGTATTTCACTAAGAGATAGGATCAGGTGCGAAGATATCAGAAAAAGAACGAAGATAAGAGACGTTATATGGGAAATAGCAAAAATGAAATGGGCGTGGGCCGGACACATAGCTAGACAAACCGAGGATAGATGGCCACACAAAATCACGGAATGGAGACCAAGACAAACAAAAAGAGGTGTGGGACGCCCTGCAAAGCGTCCTGTGGATGATATCAGAAGCGTAGCGGGAAGGCGATGGGTCCACACTGCACAAGATAGAGACGAGTGGAAAAGATTGAGAGAGACCTACGTCCAGGAGTGGACGGATACAGGTTGAGAAAGAAACGTGTTCCAAGGAATGCAAAAACCGTTTTTTTTGTGAGTAAGGTTATGGCAATAATTTTTTTACGAGTCCAAACTTTATTGACAGAAAGCAAGTAAAATAATTGGTCAATATTTAAATGAGAGTTTTCTTGTTTCCAATCTTGAAAAAATGACTTTGTGGAAAAAGATTCCGGACAAAAGAGGAAGTGATAACTGTTTTGACGAGCTTGGGCAAGATTGCTGTTTAGACAACTTAAAAAATTGGATAGTCGCTGAGTTAAGTGTATAGAATAGGACAGGAATTATATTGGAAAATAAAATATATTTTTTCTCCCCTTAAATTTCTTGTATAAAAATTCCTTTTTTCCTAATTAAGTTTTATAAAATTGTAACTAGAATTTCTTCCCAACACTTTATTCCAAATCTGTGTTCATCGACTTATATTATTAAGTCGATGAACTCTACCTTTATTCTCAAAATTACATTTGCCCATTAAGGGTTAACCTTTCATTTATGTCAATTTTTGCAATTATTTTTTGATATTCAAAAGTTCAATGAAATATATTCCTAATGTCAAAAATTCCATTAACTTTCATATACTTCAATTATAGAATAGAAAAGTCCAGAGTTAGAAATTATGAGAAAGAAAGTTTTCGCTATCCTAAAGAAAAGAATAGCACAGTTTGTCAATGGCATAGTGTACCAAGAATTATTGTCGAAGAATTTCGTAGTCTATATTGAATTCATTAACCTAAGTCTTGTTTTGTGCATTACTTATCGAAATATAGAATTCAAATAGTTTATCTTATTTTTAGTATTGAATTCTTAAACCAAAGCAATTTGGTATAAATGGAACGTAAATTCCTTGAATATTCTGTTAAATATATAACTGCTAAATGTAGAAGTGTTACAGGATGGTAAATGATTGATTAGTTTCGTCTATTCACAAAATGAAAATGTTTATTCTTCGGAATAAAGCAACAAAGAAGAAATCGGAACAGGAATGCCGCAAGGAAGCTTTGACCTGGTTCCGTACCTTCTATACACGCGATATTTCAAAATTAAAAACTAATATCCAAGCTACTTTTGCCAATGATACTGCAATATTAGCAATTGAAAGAACGTATACAGAACCCACAAAAAAACTATAGAAAGCTGTGAGTGAAATTCAAAAATTAATTACAAAATGGAGAATTAAGTTATATGAAATAAATCAGTTCACTTAGATTTTACAAACAATAATTTGACACATACCAGTATACGTCGACAGTAATGTAATACCGTACTCTAATAAAACTGAGATGGGAAGCTCAGGACAAAACAAAACGGAATAAGACACTTGATGCAAGGTATAGAAAAATGTATAGGCTGCTTGGAAGAAAATCCTGGTTGTCGCTGCATGGTAAATTCGTGTAATACAAGCAAGTCCTTAACTTAATTTGCCTTATGGCGCACAGCTATGGGGCTTCATTAAACGTTCTGATATTGAAATCATTCAACAATTTCGAAATAATGTACTGTGGATGCACCCTGGTACAAAAGAAATAGAAATCTTTATAAGGATCTTGGATAAACTCTGTAATTAGTTGATTGAATTGATAGATATGCCACGTGAACATTGAAATAACGGATTCTCCAACTATGACGCTTAGATGTCAGCACTGTATAATGTTTACACGTGACGTCTTTTTTTGATAAATGGCATCATTGGACCTTCGAAGATAATGCTGGAAATTTACTGAACATGTAATTTCATGAAATGCAAATTTCAATTGGCCTATAAGGTCTTGCGATCGGATTTGTTTGTGGGGCTTTTTGAAAAATCGAGTGTGTGCTAACAAGGTAAAAAAAATTAATGACCTAAAGATATTCAAGTTGTAATTCGTGAAATAACTCCAGCAACATGTCGAAAAGCTATTGAAAATATCGATATTCGAATTGATGCCTGCAAGCGTACATTTGAATGATATTGTGTTCCATGTGTAATTGTAATGGATCAGACTTTCAATAAAAAAACGGCTTGAAAAATTGCAAATAGTTTGTTTTATTAAAAAGAAACATGTAGGCGCGTTTTTTTTTTGTAAGACTTCAACTCCTACACAAGACGAATAGAGAGCGCCGATTCTAGAGAACTAGGTCATTGCGGTTAATTGAATAGTACTAGTGAAAAAGCAATAGAGAGAACGAGAAAACTAGTGAGTGAACTTGTATATTAGATTGCTTAAGTTAAATTATGATTATACGTTAGACGTTAGTCCAAATGGGGAATAGTTTCAACAGTCTACGCCTCCGTGTTTATTAAATGAAGAAAGATAATTATTATTTACATAAACTATTTCTTTCGCTAAGATATTGAAATATAAGTTTGTTGTCTGTCAAAAGAAACAATAAACTTTAATCTTTAGAAACTGAATTATTTGTAGAGTTCCTATTACTGACAAATGAGTAAACAATATATTTAAGTACACGTTTGTACAAAAAATAAAATATTATATGCTAATGTAATAACGACATTTACAATGTAAGAATATTAATACAAAGTTTTAGGAAATGAAAAACTTGAAAAAGTAAAAAAGCTTAAAAAAATAAAAGGAAAAATCAAGTTAGTTAAACATACTATTTCATGTCACACCAAAACATATCTATAATCTATCAAAATAATTGCAATATTAAAATACATAAAAATGTTCTAAAATATAATTACATGGTAAGTATTTTAATTGCATGTTTGTAATGTATGTTAATAAAATTTCAAATACCTACAATACATTTATTAATATGCAAAATATATAATAATACAATCATTATTCTTATATACCAAGATAAAAAGAATATATTGCGAGATAATTTACACATTTCTTCGTTCTAAAGGCATGTGACACACCAATGTTGATGTTTTTTTAGTACACATCATGTTATATACAGGATACTCAACTTTCTCATTCTATATACATAATAAGAGACATATCTATTTACCTATGTACCTACAAATATCAGACAATTCTTTTTTGTGGCACATATTCTAAAGCAGATCACAACTAAATTTTGGATAATTTCAACAGGTCATAACATCACTACACCTTGCTCGTAGTTGGTATGTGCTATCACGCAAGACCAGAATCAACGTGGGTTCTTCTTTTGGAATCTGATCTCTGCACTCCGTGGTCTGGTGTTGATTTTAGTATATCAGGTTGGCTATAGTTTGACTAATAATCGACTGGTTGACAACTGACTGGTTAACAGATACCATAGTTCCTCTACTGAGGGTTCCTAATAAAGCCGTTCCGGAATTATTAATAAGTAAATTCATGTAATCGGCTATAAGAAGCGTTAGTTCTAAAATTTTTGGTTTGCTGAGTGAAAATATTAATTTTTGTGATTGTTGTTGTTCATTTTGTGTAACCACTAACATAAAATCTTCTTGGCAACCTCCAAAAGTGAGAACATTTGTATAAAGATAACGTATTCGCTGTTGCATAGTTCCTAAATCCAATACTGTAATTGAATCCTCATTTATAGCAAGCCAGATCATAGGTGAATCGTGTTGGCGAAGCTTAGCCTAGAATAAAAAAATATTATTAAGAGTATGATTCTTAGCTTAACGATCAAATAAATTGAAATAAACAATTTTTTTATTTACAATTTTAACTGTAGCGTGTGCATTTTAAATTTTTTATTGATAATATAAGGAGTAAACCCATCTTCCACCACATACACGCCACTGAGATATGGTAACACGTAATTACTAAAATTATACGAAGAAATTTATATATATATGTTTATATATATACCGCGTGTATTATGAAAAACCTTTGGGGCTGTAGCTTCCTTATGTTTTATCTGATTTTAATGAATGATATGTCAAACTAAATCGTTTTTAACTTAACGTTTTTCACTGGAGTTTTTACAATTTTCGATAATTGAAATCATTTAATGTCAAAATTTAATTCTAGAGAAATTATAAGCAAAACTATAGAATTTTTTCTGAGGCTTTTCTACATAAAATACTATAAAAAGCCCTGTTTACAAATCTAATATAAAAATTGGAGTAAAGAAAACATTTAATTTCCACTAGAATTTCCAAGTTCAAGTCAATAAAATTTTCATATAATCTGTGTAATTGAAGTTTATTATTTAAAGCAAATCAACGTTGTCAAATTTACTGCACCGTTTACAAGAGAAGCTACGTACATAATTTCTTTCACACTTCACCAAATACACTCTTGTATTATATATTATCAGAAACTTCCTTGCGTATATTAAAACTTTGAAAGCGGCTGGAATCTTGAAGACTTCTTAGTGTTTCACAAGCCTCTCTTATTGAAGTGGCCCATTTACAAGAACATAAAAAGCCATTACTTTCTTATACAAGAGATAAACTCGGGGTGTGCTTGTATCTGAGTCCCTAGGATAAAGTGTGTGCCGTAACATCGCAAAGGTACTTACAGCGGCGTTTATGTACCGTCACGCATAGCACGCTTCCGGTGTCTATCCTATCTAAAGCTTGTTTTCCAGTATTTTCTACTGTTATATACATTTAGAGATCTTCACGTTCAAAAAGCTCTTCTAAAAAGGTATTGTGTTACGGACATACATTTTCATTCGGTTTAAGTACATAATACGTATATATTTAAAATAATTATTCGTGTTATGTTTACTTCTTTGTGTTGATTCAATTTAATACGAATTTCATGTATGCATGTGCTATAAAAGTAGGGAAATATAAATGTGGCCTTATTCCCTTGAATACAATCAAATAATAAAAATCAAATTTAATTTATATGTTTATTTGGCTTTTTTCAATATGTCGTACATAATAATTAAAACCTTTCCAAGTTCTTTCGCTTTCTTTCCGCTGCTAAACCCCTCGTATTGGAAAGAAAACAGAAATATTATCCTAACACTTTTCAAAATGAACATTCAAATTATACAATGATGTTCTAAAGAAATGTGTATATGTTGATTTAAAAAATAATTTCGTGCATACAAATTGTTTAATAAATGAGTTAACTTATGTATACCAGGAAGTAAACTCAGAAACAAACACATAATAGAGTTGTATGAGAAAATGATTGATACAAAAAGCATTTCGCGAATTATTTTATATTTAATTTTTTCTCAATAATTATGAAGGCTGAAACAACAAAAGAAATGCAAACCAAGAACGTTATTAAATGTAAACGGCTAAAAACTGCTAGTAAAGGTAACCTAATGTATAGAGACAACTTCTGCAGTTTCAGTAACACGGGTTCACAGAATTTTTCATCCCGGCCAACTTTAACGTACTCCATTACTATATTACTCGAAACGACGAAGTAATAGTATTTTCTTTTTGTTATTGCTAATTGTCCTTGAATTGAGTAGAAACAGCAATGTCATAAAAAAAGTCTGAATCTTTTCTCCAGTAGTATTGTAAATAACATTTCTATGCGGCGTCTAAAGCAATCATATCTAATTTGGAGGGACCCTTTATTTCTATGATACTATCCTGTCCAATATGACTATCAGGGCCAGCATATAAATAGGAAAATTCTTCATAAATAAAGAACTATAAGCCTCCACCTTTAATCTAAATTTTCTCTCGATGCTACCTCTTGTAAAATTTTCATTGCACTTTCCCCATTGAAGGAGGAGTGTCATTGAAAATTCTATTAACAAGGTTTTTGAATCAATAATGGTTCTATGTTTAAATACGTTCGCAAAAAATGATGCTGTCAGCCACAAGTTCTCTATTTTGTCCAATTATACTTCTTTCAATTTCAAGTATTTGATTAGGTGATTTTCAAACCATTTGCAATATTTTATTTGTAGCATTTTCTAAGTGATTTATTTGGATAAATTCATCATCACATTTTATATTTCCATAATATTTACTAGCCGAGAAGTTTTATTTTTCTCTAGCTCTCTCCTGTCTTTCTGCTTCTTCAAAATCCTGAATGCATCTTCCTGTCGCTAAACTTCTGTATAATATTGGGTACTACCATTCATGACTATTGTAAGATGTACAAGGTAAGATATCGCTTTTACAAAAACGTAGTTTTTCCTTTTTATCGCTACAATATAAGTAACACTATATGAAGCATGAAGCAATAGCTGGTTTTGTATGACCAATAAAGCCAGGTTCCATCTGCAATAAGGGTGATTAATGGAAAACTGTTTATGCCAACTATATGCCAACTATATGCCAACTATATGCCAATTGGGCTTTTCTCTTCTCTTCTTCCATCGCTTCCTACGACGACTGCATAATAGAATTTCTTACCTCTTCCTCATTATTTTTATACAATCTTGAGGGCATTGCAGCAATATCATATTTATTTATCATGTTATATATATATATATATATTGTAGGGCAATTAACCCACATATATATCAAATTCTTCTGCTTATAGATAACAGATCCGAGAATGTTATATCTGAAAAATAATGTCTTGTGAGATTATTGAATAGCTAAATTTTTGTATATTAATGTAAAACCATAGTTGGATTTAGAAATATTGATATCGATAAACATTGTAAATTATATTCAGTCTATTTTTATTACTCGCTCTTTATTTAAATATCTTTATATTTTTCCGCGAAGATCTAGGTTTTCTAAATCTGATTATAGTTATATTCTTTGTTATACATATATTTCTTTTAATATTGTAATATCTTTTATTGTTCCTTGGATATTATCATTTCTAAATTTGTAATTTGAAATACGTGAGTAGATTTTATCAGCATGACGTTTAGCTGTCAGAATTATTTTCATTACTAAATTATATATTTTTCGTCACACCTACTGCGTAAGTAAACAATTATGACACCTTTTTTTGAAACGTAAGTGACACTTTACATACCGTATTGACAGTTGCTATGGTAGCGGGCTGTAATATTTATTACGACCCTAGGGAAATAATAGCAATATTAGAAAATTTATGTCAAATTTATTTCAAACATGATTAACTAACATAACTAGGAAAAATAGAATCTTGTACAAAAACTTATGATTTTGTAATATTAAATGTAAACGAACAATTAGAACAATTAGCTATCTGAGCAATAGAGTCTTCATTCTTACTAGGCAAGTTTATATTTTCAATAATGTCAACATTATTAATGGTTGGATTCCTAATGGAATCATCAACTTTCTTCTCATTTTTCTGTATCACAGTTGAGCAAACAGCCTCTGTAATATTTTGTTTATATCAAATTCGGTCAGCTATGTGTACTTTATTTATCATTGAATCGGAAACATAGCTTTCTGCCACCGTAGAAGATTTACATCCGCCGTGTCTTTTCAGATCAAGAACATCAATTCCTGAATCGGCTAATAATGTTGCCGAGGTCCTTCGAAAGGAATGTCCGGTGTAGGTAGTGGGGTTCTCCAACGACAAGTATTTTGCTATTTGGCTAGGAATTTTTGCGAGAGTGTTTTTTCCTACAGGCTGATTTCGACATTTACCAAAACTGTACTTTAAGAAAAATCTATCATTGGTAAAATTTTCTAATCTCAGACCAATGTATTTTTTAATAATTAGCATAAAATTAATTGGATATTCTTCCTTCGCAATAATTGTAAAAGAACGTTTTAATCCATTTTTAGTATCCGGTATTTTAATTATTATTACATCATTTTTATTTTCCACATCTTGAATTTTCATTTTAACTAGTTCATCTTTCCTACAAGCCCCAGCAATTCCCATAATCATAACAACCTGCAAAAAATTAGTATAGAATGGACACGAATTAAAAAGAATCATTCTGTAAACTTACCTTCATCAACAAATATCGTCGGAAGCTTCAATAAGAAATTTATTCATTTCCTCTCTTGTAAAGATACTAGATTTTTTAGTCTTAAAACCATCATTTTTACGCTTCAAAAATCCTTTCAATTTAGGATATTTTGAAATATCTTCATTTCCGTTAATAAATATGGTAGTTTTTAACATGGAGTATTCACACCATAAACTGTTTGGTGATTTTAACTTCATAGATCTATCACGAAAATATGCCAGCATTACACTTTCTGAAATACTCTCCACATACCTCTGGTGACACCAATCTTTGAACATTTTATAGGTTTCATTGTATCTGTTTTTAGATTTCTCCGGCAAAATCTCAGTACAAGCTATAATAGCATCCATCTCTATTTGATTCATGTTTATAAATTTTATTTAGAAAGAAAAACTTTTGAAAATCTATTGCATATACTTTGACATTTATCAAAAATATAAATTTATATCGACACAAACATGGTTACCATAGATACGACAAATATTCCTGACTTGATGTTACTAATGTGTAGAGCTGAGGATGTTTGCGGTATAACCATGGTTATACCGCAAACATCCTCAGCTCTACTAATGTGTATACATATAGTAAAAGTAAAGTGGAAAATCATTCAAATTCGTCTATTTAAAAAAAACGTAGGTGTGACGAAAAATCTCATATGCACCACGGTTCGTACAGTACACTTTCATGGTCTCGAATACATGCAAACCTCGACCCTACGGGTCTCGGTTTGCAATCGTATTCTCGACCATAAAACTGTACTTACGAACCTAGGTACATAAATAACTATTATTTACAAAAGTAACATTCAAAATTATTATTTATTTGAATTTGTCATAGTTGTCTTTAATATAATTTTCGAGATCATTGTACAAATTCCTAAGAAAATCTGATTTATGGAAATACAAATTTGTCTTATGGGAACCGGGACAACGAAAAACAAGATTATTGATTGAGAAGTTTTGTTGCATGCAGTTGAAAAATTAAGTGATATTTTGGAATTCCTCTACGAAATTATTCTCAGAATAACTTATAACAACGTGGTAATTACCAAAAAGTGGATAATTTATTATTACTTGACATATTTACCTTGCGAGAAGATTTTGTTCGTGTGTGGAGATCAAGGGGACCTATTAATCTTCACTATTTTGATTCCTTTTATATATTAATCTATCTTCGTTTATGCAGTTTTACTAAAGAAGCTACTGAAATTATCTTTTGGAAATTTTTGGACAAGATACACTCATCTGGAAATCGTATATACACATAACCTTGCTGTTTACATCGTGCAAGAGGACCATGTGCGATTCTACAACTATATTATCTACCAGACGTTCGAAATAAGGATATCGTAACCTGCCATTGCTGTATCTGTTGGTTTTCTACGGAACATTTTACATGTTAGAAGACACGTGTTTTGACATTTCCATTTGTACTTAAAGTAACAGGTATTTTGTAAAGATTGTTTACCTTAATTATATTAAAGGTATAACTTTTCTCGAGATCGAATATCAAATATTTAAAATTACTCACGACATTTCAAAATATCAAATCATTCTGATCTTACATTTGTATTAGATTCTTTGATCAACCATTTTAATATCATATCTTGTTTTATAATTGAAAAGGGATATCAATTAATTTCTAAAATATATTACTATTATATTATTGACCTAATCGTTTTATTTTATGCATTCTTGTGTAGCTGTCTGTACGTCCGGAACCTACCTTTGACCCTGAGATAAGCAGTTTTCATCTCAGATTATCTTTCATATACATAATATTTGAGCTAGCATAATACAGGGTATTCTTTCTAAATTTATTTATATTTATCATTAATAAATTTTCTTATTTTCTTATACCCCGTCAGCATTATATCAATATATATATATATATATATATATATATATATATATAATAACTTCGTGACCTTGGTATGATATGGTAAACCTAATCAGTAGGCGATTAAAGGTCTGTATATTACTTCAAAATATATGTATTTAAAAAACTACATGTTTCGGCTGTATACGCCTTTTTCAAGAGAATACAAAATATGAATGACAGGATATAAATGTCAAGTAATTAAGTTGCTATGGTTTAAATTATTCAAAGATACATTCTAGTAATAATAATAAATCATGCCTTAGTATTCCAAAAAATAGATAACAAGGTGTGAAAATATGTGTTGTTCGCTGCTAGCAATTTGTGTCTCCTTCTGGGTATGAACTTGTGTGTTGGTTGCTGCTGGCAGCTTGCGTCTCTCTATGGGTGTGTGGTTTTGTGTGAGAGCGTAAGTGTAGGGTTTTGTATGTCGGTGCGTTCGTGCGTGTGTTTCTACATACTAGAATGTATCTTTGAATAATTTAAACCATAGCAACTTAATTACTTGACATTTATATCCTGTCATTCATATTTTGTATTCTCTTGAAAAAGGCGTATACAGCCGAAACATGTAGAGTTTTTTAAATACATATATTTTGAAGTAATATACAGACCTTTAATCGCCTACTGATTAGGTTTACCATATATATATATATATATATATATATATATATATATATATATATATATATATATGTTTAAATATATTCTGTAACATATTTTTTAGGCATATTTTGCTTTATTTAATATTATTGTTATACCAAATATTACATAAGTAATAATAGCGTCTCTGTATTTTTTTAAAATTAGGTTTTTCAGAAGATGCAAAATATTCTACATTATATTTTGTTTTGTTTATTGTTATTGATATAACATATATTTAAATTATGATCATTTCTCTATTCTTACGATTCGGTTTAAAAACTTATGAAACTACTCTGCATTATTTTATATGTGTATAGCAAGCGCCAAATTAGATGGCGAGCGGTGGGAGTAAGTTCGCGCAGCATTAGAAGTAGTGGGGAGATTTGAATTTTGTTTTACATAATTGCAAGACACCATAAACTACACATATATCATTAATAAATTAAAAATTTATTAGAGTAAAATATATACAAACTTATTTTTTTAAGATTTATTGTGAAATCAATTAGACGGTACAGAAACAATTAAAACATATATATATATATATATATATATATATATATATATACGGACGGTAAAGAAGTAGACGCAATGTTCCATGTGTAGTCGCGCAAGCGCATTAGCTGTCGCTCCCGCATATTGGTGTTAGTTGCAATGTTTATATCGTCAGGCTAATGCGCTTGCGCGACTACACATTGGAACATTGCGTCTACTTCTTTACCGTTCTAACACGCGGACACCTCTGTGTGTTTTGCTTACACTACAGGTATCGCTATAGTGCAGACGCACGCGGCCACATGGTATATATATATTTATATATATATATATATATATATATATATATATATATATATAATGACATATACGTTCATTACCAGACGAAATGATATTACGTTTCCCGCCAAAGAAAAATGGGAAATTGACGTACACAGAAATTTGTGTTTTATGTTTTTTTTAATCTGTTTAATTATGGCTTTTTCAAAGAGGTTAGAATTATCTGACAATGCTATCCGAATGATTAATGAAAATAATTTAATTATTACTTTACGGCGTAAAGTATTATGCGACAAGAAAATAAAGGTCATATTTTTTATTAGGTAGTTATTTACAGAAATATAATACTTTAGTATTTTGTTGCATTGCCATTACTTTCTATCACCAAATTATTCCTTCTAGGCATAGATCTAATTAGAGCTTTACAATATTGTGCAGTTAAATTTTGCTAACACTCGTTTATGCCATTAATCAATTTCTTTCAGGTTTTTAAGAATATTTTTAAAACAGTATATAAATTATAATAATTTAATTAAACAATTTACATATGAAATGAGATTTAAATGTAAACGGGCGGACAAAAAAAAAGTCCGACTCATTTTGACGTTTGACAATATTTTAGCAAAATTAACACGTTTTGGATCAGTTTTTAAGTTTTGAAGGTCATTGAGATGTAAAATGTCAGTGTAGGTATATTATCTGTCATATGCATCTATTTAAATATTTTATTTATAACCTATAACAATTCAAATGCTATTTTCGAAAGATCGATAACCCATTTTACAATGCAAAAAAATGAGCCGGACAATTTTTTTTTCCGCCAGTTTACAAACAGATAGTTAAGAATATCGCAAAACACAAATCCATTTGCTTGCATATAAAGAATATTTAATTTATAAATAGTTTATTTCTTTATTACTAACAGTACAATAGATTAAACAAATTAATTTTCTTCGGAACTGAAGTTGTCGTCATCACTGTGACTCTCATTATTTACATTAATAATTAAACTTTCTGTCGTTTCATTAACTAATATTTCTGATTCTAAATATTTATTTCACTTAATAGCAATGATTTACTTTTATGTTTATAAAAATAATTGTAAACATTAAAAACCACTTCTCGCGTTTGAGCGGGTATCACTTTATGATCCCCTACCAAAGACATTATGTTCCGTCACTGACAAATATATTCTGACAATTACTTGAGTAAGTGGGCGTGCACGTTTTTAAAAAAGACTACTGTCACCCCTCGGCTCGCCATATTATTTGGCCCTTGCTATATACATAGATGAAAGCTATAATATATCGTTCAGTAATATTCTTAACAGAATAATTGAAACATACATGAGTGGGTAAAACCCCATCAATTTTGTATAATACAAAGGTTTTTTTTAATAATATAAAATATTATTCAAAATCTGGTGTAAAGAACACAAATACAGGTTCAATATTAATATTTTTTGTGAACGTGTGAATGTGTCGGAAGATGGGGAAGGATATGTTCGGACACGTTCACAAAAAATATTAATATTGAACCTGTACTTGTGTTCTTCACACCAGATTTTTAATAATATTTTATATTATTAAAAATAATTCAAGTGCACTATAGCCTTGCAAGGTTTACGGATACCTTATCTGATCGTGCCTTGATCACACTTGTCATACCGGACGTCGTAGCATATCACAATTTAGTTTTACGGTGCTTCATTAATACAATAAATTCTTCCAAATTATGGCTTCATATTATGTATCTAATTTTTTATTTATTTTTTATTTTGTACTTCTACGTATTTGTCATATATCTAAAGAGAGTTTTTTTTAATATAAAAGATTTCAAAAACAAAAAAAAATAATTAAATTAGAAAATATAATCAAATTTTGAAAAATGTCTCTTTAGTCATATTTTAAATATAATTATAGAGATATAGCCAAAATTTCACCTTTATATTTTTTTCAGTTTCTGTGCTATTTTGAAGAAATATTTCGCATACCGCCTTAAGAGAACTAAAGTAAAAGTAGGACATTCGCACCTTGGTGCACTTTCTTCAGAAAACTGCACAAAGTTAAGTTGCAAGACATAATAATAATAGTAATACTAACAGAAATAATTAACACACATTTTTATATTTGAATTAAAGAAGTACAAATTCAGACATCGTTTTATAGGACAACACTAGAACGAAATAATATCATTAAGGAGGTGAGACTGGAATTTTATAGTAACATTTGCTCGTTTAGCACTGCCAGCTACCTTCGAAATATGAAGCACACTAAAACACGCGGCGGGAATTTTCAACTACCCTCTGAGTACCCTCAATCATTTAAAATCACACTATTATAGAGTAGTTTTAGTTAAAATTAAGTAGTTTTGCGTGTATATTTATTTAACAATTATGAAAATAATCCAGTAATATTAGCCTGCATTTATACATAATCAGAACAATAATTTTTTGGAAACAAACTTTTTCTTTACCTATTTGTATTCCGAATAATGTTAGCTTCTTAACTAATTTTTTGTCATTGTTAGTAAAATTTCTTTTTAACATTCAGTAATACATAGTTATGTTTTTGCTATATTGGTTCTATTTCCTTTTTTACTTGGAAAATAGTCAAAACTTTCATAGAAATTTGAAATTAAAAAGAAAAGTAACCTCTAATACTAAATGCGAATTATTTGTGCCAAGGGTATTATTGTTAATTATGATTATTATTTACATACATATGCCAAATTATAGACGTTTGTCAGAATATAAATATTTATAACACCGTGTATTATTTGTAGAAGTAGTATTAACTTCCAAATTCAAATAGAAATTAACCAACTAGGAAATAGTTTATCCTCGGTAACAAATGTTAGACGTTCCGTAACTCAAATAAGCCCTATGTTAATAAAGAGCCAGTGCGGAAATCGTTGGAAATATCAAATATAACGACCTGTACTGCTTCCAGACATGTCCTTTATTTTGCCATGCCTAAACAAAGCTTTGAATATTGCTTGAAACTTTGAACTAATATGAAGTTTAGTCTGTTAAGGTCATAATGTACAAGATTTTATAGTAATGAAGAATAACGTCAGGAACTAACAATGTTACAAAAAGAACTATTTTTCTGTGTAACAATGTGAAAAAGGAAACTACTAATACATTTTGAATTTTGAAAATCTTTATACTCAAATGTATTATAATGCATTCCTATGACAAATATACTTGAAAAAATATTTTTTTCTTAAATGAGAACTGTATTATTTGTGTCTTCAAACTCATTTCCCTATCAAAATTTCACAACTGCAAAATATGGTTTGTAATAATTGAATAACATCTCCATGTACCTGTAGGCAATATATTCTTATCAGAATTAAAGCCATTCTTAGTGAGCTGCTATGACACTTAGTGTCATAACATAAGTTATGATTTATGACTGTTTTAGTGCCAATTTCTTCATAATTCTTTCGTAGTTTGTTGATAATAATAATAATATTAATTGTTAGAGATTCTTCTTATATATTTTCGATATTTATTTTGTATATTTGTATAAATTTAAGACTATATTAGTTATATTGCGGGCATTTCAGGTATAATTCATAATTTGTAAATCGTATACTTTGGTTATTAAGTTATTCTTATATACCTTAGCGAAAATTTTAATTTAGATTCTAAGTAAAGATGTCCTATACGTATTTATTTTTCCACCTTCGAAGTGGTGTTGAATTGGTTTCAAATATAATAATTAAAATATCTCGGCGCTGCAATCAAATTAGGACGTATATGACAATGCCATCTTTGTAAAATGCAAATTATTGATGGCTCTGTGTAATGCAGTTTTAGCATTGCATCTCAGTTATAATTTAGTTTACAATAATAACGAATAATCCTACCACAAAGGTGCATTGAAAGGGATACATTTGCTTTAGTTGCTTACCTGCTTAATTTTATTACTTTATTCACCAAATTTGGGAAAATTATGTTACGTATTGATGTATAGTTTATAATTAAAATAAGTTGAGCTACAAATTTTAAATGAAAGTTGTCATTTGCGCATATATCTCTTTTGACTCTTTGAAAACATGCAAGTCTCAGGGTTTTGCTTTTGGGTTTTATGTAACTAGGCTAGTATGCAATGTATACTCAAAGAAATAATACAACAAGATATTAATTAAAATTCCTCCATTGTTTAATATATATATATATATATATATATATATATAATATTTTCGTGACCTTGGTATGATATGGTAAATTCAATCAGTCGGCGATTAAAGGTCTGGTTTACTTCAAAGTATTTATATTTAAAACAACCCTACATGTTTCGGCAATGATGTCTTTATCAAGGATATAAAATATAAATGATTTATATTTTATATCCTTGATAAAGGCATCATTGCCGAAACATGTAGGGTTGTTTTAAATATATATACTTTGAAGTAAACCAGACCTTTAATCGCCGACTGATTGAATTTAATGTATATATATACATATATATCCTATATATATACATATATATCCTATATATATATATATATATATATATATATAATATTTTCGTGACCTTGGTATGATATGGTAAATTCAATCAGATGGCGATTAAAGGTCTGTTTTACTTCAAAGTATATATATTAAAAAAAAAAAAAATTTATATTTTATATCCTTGATAAAGGCATCATTGCCGAAACATGTAGGGTTTTTTTAAATATATATACTTTGAAGTAAAACAAACCTTTAATCGCCAACTGATTGAATTTACCATATATATATATATACCGTGAGGTCCTAAAGTAACGGATAAATTCATTTTCTTCGTAATTATTAATACAAAATGAAAATCCTGAAACAGGTCAATTTTTATATATGAAACTACACTTTTTGAATAAAATTATCTATGTGCCCCTTCAACCCCCTCGAAGTAATAACTACCCCTTTAAAAAATTTAAATGAAAAGGGGTAGCGTGTGTTACTGCGTTTAAAAGGGATTTTAATTCTCTATTCAGCAGTATATGCCTTTTTGATTTTTGGACGTCGATAATAGGAAAAATCAATGTTAAATTGTTTAAATTGTATAATTAGTTATGTCGCAGAACGAAATAAATTTTAAAATATTTAACATTATTTACAATAACTAAAAATAGTTTAAATCATATGCTCAAACTGGAGTCCGTTCATTTCTTGACAAACAAATAGACGATGTTGGAATTCTTCCAAAACGTTTTGCAACATTTCAGCGCTGATTTGATTAATTTCATGCATTATTCGGTTTTTTAAATCATTAATGTTGATTGGTTTATTGGAGTAAATTTTTGATTTTAAATAACCCCAACAAAAAATAATCCAGTGGAGTCATATCGGGAGAACGGGCTGGCCATTCAATTTCACCACGTCTACCGATCCACCGATGCGGAAAAACTTGATTAAGGTAAGCTCGTACTACTGCTGCATAATGTGATGTAGCTCCATCTTGTTGAAACCATTTGTTTCTATTAATTTCTGTGGGGTTAACAGTATCAGGAAAAAGTCTTCTTAATTCAGGTATTAAAAATGTTTGTAAAAACTCCAAGTAAATCGCCCCAGTTAATGTCCCCTCAAAAAAATATGGTCCAATAATTCTGTTATTTATTATGCCAGCCCAAACGTTCACTTTAATAGGATACTGAGTATGACCTTCCCTCATCCAGTGCGGATTTTGTTTACTCCAATACCGACAATTTTGCTTGTTGACTGTTCCATGTAGGGTAAACGTTGCCTCATCAGAAAAAAGAATGGTTTTGGGAAACATCGGATCCTATTGACATCTATTTGTAACAATTTCACAAAATTGTAATCGACAATCAGGATCATCGTCATTTAATTCCTGCACCATTTGAATTTTATACGGATGGTATTTTTCTTTTTTCAAAACACAAGACAGACGATTTACTTACATCGCAATCACCGGCTACTTCTCTTGTAGGTTTATGTGGGTTTTCCTCAACATGTAATAATACATCCAATTTTTTTTCGTCTTTCAGTTTTGATCTACCAGATTTTGGAAGATCTTTGACAGTTCCTAATTGACGGAATTTTTGTTCGACTCTACTCACCGTAGACTGGGAAATGTGACGGTCAGGATACTTATCATTAAATATTCTGCATACTTCAGAATGCGTTCGTGTTTTATCACCCACTCCAATTAATATTAATACGTCAATTCTTTGGGTCGCGGAAAGGCTCATTGTTGAACAATTTAAATTAACGCTTAGAAATCTCTAAAAAAACGTTTAATACCTAACAATTGTTAACGACGTCTAACGAACTAAAACAAATTTGAGAAGTAAATGTCATAAAAAGAAACAAATTTACTTTTTTGACATAAAGGTAACTAATAGACTAGTCACTCGTGGCAGGTATTTGGTTCTACGCCTACTTGTTTGTATGTCATAAAATTACTCTTTTCTTGATTATCGACGTCCAAAAATCAAAAAGGCATATACTGCTGAATTGAGAATTAAAATCCCTTTTAAACGCACGCTACCCCTTTTCAATTAAATTTTTTAAGGGGTAGTTATTACTTCGAGGGGGTTGAAGGGGCACATAGATAATTTTATTCAAAAAGTGTAGTTTCATATATAAAAATTGACCTGCTTCAGGATTTTCGTTTTGTATTAATAATTACGTAGAAAATGAATTTATCCGTTACTTTAGGACCTCACTGTATATACATATGTACATATATATATATATATATATACGAGGTGCATTCAAGTTCTAAGACCTCCGATTTTTTTTCTCCAGACTGGAAAGAGATAGAAGCATGTACATTGTTTTAAAATGAGCGTGCGTTCGTTGTCAATACGTCACAGAGATGGCAGCACTGTACGGCAGATGGAATTGTAGCGGCAGCGTCGACAATGAGAACTGTTTTAGATACTTAAAATGACTACGTTTTCCTTACTTGAACAGTGTGCAATCATTCGTTTTCTGAATTTGCGTGGTGTGACACCAATTGAAATTCATCGACAGTTGAAGGAGACATGTGGTTATGGAGTTATGGAAGTGTCGAAAGTGCGTTCGTGGGTGCGACAGTTTAATGAAGGCAGAACATCGTGTGTCAACAAACCGAAACAACCTCGGGCTCGCACAAGCTGGTCTGACAACATGATCGAGAAAGTGGAGAGACTTGTTTTGGGGGATCGCCGAATGACAGTTGAACAGATCGCCTCCAGTGTTAGCATATCCGTGGGTTCTGTGCACACAATCCTGCATGACGACCTGAAAATGCGAAAAGTGTCCTCCAGGGGGGTGCCACGAATGCTGACGGACGACCACAAGGCTGCTCGTGTGGCATGTTGCCAAGCAATGTTGACGCGCAACCAAGGCATGAATGGGACTTTCTTTTCGTCGATTGTGACAATGGATGACACGTGGATGCCATTTTTCAATCCAGAAACAAAGCGCCAGTCAGCTCAATGGAAGCACACAGATTCACCGCCACCAAAAAAATTTCGGGTAACCGCCAGTGCTGAAAAAATGATGGTGTTCATGTTCTGGGACAGTGAAGGCGTAATCCTTACCCATTGTGTTCCAAAGGACACTACGGTGACAGGTGCATCCTACGAAAATGTTTTGAAGAACAAGTTCCTTCCTGCACTGCAACAAAAACGTCCGGGAAAGGTTGCGCGTGTGCTGTTTCACCAAGACAACGCACCCGCACATCGGGCTAACGTTACGCAACAGTTTCTTCGTGAAAACAATTTTGAAGTGATTTCTCATGCTCCCTACTCACCTGACCTGGCTCCTAGTGACTTTTGGCTGTTTCCAACAATGAAAGACACTGTCCGTGGCCGCACATTCACCAGCCGTGCTGCTATTGCTTCAGCGATTTTCCAGTGGTCGAAACAGACTCCTAAAGAAGCCTTCGCCGCGGCCATGGAATCATGGCGTCGACGTTGTGAAAAATGTGTACGTCTGCAGGGAGATTACGTCGAGAAGTAACAATAGTTTCATAGATTTCGGGTGAGTAGTTAGTTAGAAAAAAAAACGGAGGCCTTAGAACTTGAATGCACCTCGTATATATATATATATATATATATAAATCATATATTCAAAATATTATAAAACTCATTGATTAACCTCAATCAAATTACTACTATTCAATATTATGAAGATTGTCGGGAGTATACACATATAACTTTGAAGTCCTTCACAGATTTCACTCAGTCTAGGGATCTAGACCCTCCAAATGCTAAGCTATGACACAAAATGTTTAGTTTAATACTTTCAAATGTAAACTTCTATGGATCTCTTGATTTTACTGATATATTTGCTCAAAGAAAGTGTGTTATTGAACGCTTTCTGGTATAAATCTCTACACAGCAAGACGTCTATCTTCACTATATAAACTTTGATCTAATCCTTAATTTATGAATATTTGATTACAAAACTCAAATACACAGATATTGTAAGGTCATTTGCAGAACATTAGTTTCTAGATATCCTCCGTAAAAATTAAGTTACAAAGCTGAATTTATAATTAATTGATTACAAATTAATTATCCATATACGCTTCAAATATTTTATTTGAATTTATGAACTTCAAATTACTGTGCGCTGTGGTACTAACACTGACCTTTATTCTTCATAAATATGTACAAATTCTTCATGATACATTTCAATTTTATTAAATTATAATTATAATCTAAACTCGAAAAGAAACGTTAAATCAAATTAAAAAATATAAGGTATTCCCTAGACACATAACTATAACTTAAAAATGATTCAAAATTATTAATTATACACAAATCGTATTGTGTGCTGCTTAAACGTAGAAATACATTTTTAAACGACCATTCAATAACGTTGTTTGCGTTAGAATCCTTTTCTTTTCGTCTAACGGTCTTTTATAATTTCGGGGACGCTTATAGTTTTTCAAATGTCGAAAAATTTTGTACAATCCCGTTTTTCTCGTGTTCGCCTGCTATTCAAAACTCTGTCTTTTATATCGATATTTTGTTTTATATCACCCTGTAACCAATTAAATTTGATTAAGAACGAGATATTTATCATACGGATTCTTGATTGGCTGTCGATCCTCGTATGATAAATAAAGATCTTGTATTTTTAATGTCTTTCTTTGTTCCTTGTCTTACGTACAATTTTGTATATCTTGTATATCATGTTTGTCTAATGCATTCGAAATCTTAGTTTTCGGAATAAACACTCATTTAAATATAGGTTAGCATTGTTCCCCCCCTTTGATGTGGTCTGCTATCAAAAATGTTTGTACAAATTTTGCTTGTACTTGCTGTAGGTGCTCATTGCTTTCAGATTGCACCATGATTGCTATTTTACATTA
Organism: Melolontha melolontha; assembly: GCA_935421215.2. Lineage (NCBI taxonomy): Eukaryota > Metazoa > Arthropoda > Insecta > Coleoptera > Scarabaeidae > Melolontha > Melolontha melolontha. The sequence continues at coordinate 65,751,264 of OW285238.1, forward strand.
GATCGCTAATTGTATGGGTTTATTTTCTTATAACGAAACTAACGTTTGTAAATCCTGTACACCTTAACAATAAACAATATATATGTTGTAAACAATAAACATTTTATAAAGAAAACTTACAAATTCCACACTGAATATGAATTTTGCACTACTAAAAATAATTTAAATATTAATTTTTTTATCTTTGGTACGTATGCATGTGTTTTATATTTAATTAGATTATAATATTGTTATATCACAACATAACCTATAGCCTACCGAAATTATACATTTAATACAATATTTATTACGTAATATGTAGGTGCGCTCAAAACACAACCTATTAATTTCGTTTAATGCCTTTTTTCTCTGTTTTGTTTAATTTGCTGTAGAATCATAATCAAAGATCTATTTACATAAAATACTGGAATTAATATTATACCAGTAATTATACCAGATATATTCAAAATACAACCCGTTTCAAGTCGTTTCGTTGCTATTCATGCTCTATTTCATTTATTTATTTCTCACTAAGGTGAAATTCACAGCAATGTGTGTCTTATTTTTTTTTCAACATAATCAACTAGTTTCAAAGCGCCCCTTTAGTAATTCCTACCACTGATATCAATAGAGGTGGTATTAATTTTATAATTGCAGTTTTCTTTGTGACGATCAGGCTAAAACATAAGTGAGTTCTAACTAAAGCAGTTCGTGATAATATAAAACTTTTATCTAAGTATGAACGCTAGTATGAGATAGTATTGTATATGATCTTACATCTGTGCACAAGTGGTGAAACAATCCACTGTATACTTTTTAGCAAATATATTTTGAAAGTGCATTTCTTCTTCCTTAAAACCAGGAGGAATTAACAATAATAATTCACTGCTCTATCGACTGATTATTACGTTTTTTAAGTGAACTTGTTGTCTCGTCACTGTTGGTTTTCAACTTTATATTCCCATTCTATGATTTCCATGGTTCCAGTTAGAATTTCAGTAAATATTGTACCACCCTTGCGTTGTATATATCGACATGGTAATATGATATTAGCATACTACTGCAACACACCTACTATATAGCTTATTATATATTTTGTGTTAATAAAACAAAGAAAAACCAGATAAAGTGAATTTTATACTGTCTATTCTATCGTAATACTTCCTGTATATTAGTATTCTAATCTAAACTTAGTTCTTCTCTTTGCTCTTGTGGCTTTCATCTTGTAGTCTTTTTAATTATTTGTTCTGACTTTTTATTTACATTTAGGATTTGCTAATTGTATGAACAATTTTTCATATTCCTCTTCACTTATCTCTTTTGATGAAAAAATTTGCCAATTCTATTCAAATATTTTTAATTTTTTTAATAAGGGATATATTGTCTCTATATACTTTTGCATTAGGCTTAACTTATCTTTTTTGACTCAGAAATGTAGCTGATCATTTTGATTTTGGTCTTTGTCCATCTATTTCTATACTTGTACTTGTTTTGTGAACTTTTAAGTAGTTTGCTTATATTTTTTACTTTTCATGGTTGAACCATATCTGTGCTATGGTTATATTTTAATCAATTTGCATTCTTCTATCAGTTTTACCATTGAAAGTCATTTCTAGATATTTAAAATTGTTTACCTCTATTTTATAATGTTCCATTTATTTTACTGTGTTGTATTTATTTTAATATTTTTTGTTTTGTTCTAGTTACTTTTGGTGTGTAGTTGATTTTATGTAATGATTCTTCTAGGTTCTTCCTGTTTTAGCTGTCATCGCAATATCTTCGGTATCTTAAGTATCACATTAAACAGAGCGCCCCGCCCCATTGTCCTACCTAACTTCTTTCCTTGTTGCTTAATTCATATAATATATATTTATTCATCACTACTGCTTTTCATTTTTTCGTAGTAATTTTTTATTAATTTTCTCAGATACTTTTGGAGTTGCTTCCATTTTACTAAACGTATATTTTTATTAAGGCTACGTAGAAGAAACATTGTACATTAAAAAGTCTGCCATTTGTTAGTTATTTAGCTCACCATCGGTGATACAATATTTGTTTAAGTGTTTATATTCCTCTACCCTTATCATCCATTCTCGGCAACATCCACTACCCTAATCGGTACTATTAGATCTTCATTATACAGTTTACTTTGATGTGCGGTGCGTTTGCTTTTAACTAGATCGATGCACTAATACTGTGGGTTGTGTTAAGAGTCTCTGCTTATACAAAATTCGACCTAACTGTAATTAATAGTATCAAATTAAACTTGGTCAAAATTAACTGTGGGAAGTATAACAATGCATTAACATGAAGGAAATTTGAGGTAGCATAAAATTATTTATTGAAAAATAGTAATCAAATTAAAATTAAATCGTTGTGAAAATTTGAATCATACAGTCTTTATTCTAAGTTAATTTCTTATTATATTAAAATGCGAAAAAATGCATAATTTTAGAACTTTGAAAATATGAGTTAAACACATCGTTGACTTAAAATCAAAAAGGGAATAAAATCAATAAAATAAAGAATGCAAATACTAAAATTACATTGACATCAAAATGCCAAAAAAAAGAATAGATTTAGTACTGTAAAAATATATAATATTATAGATAGTAGACGTTCTTTAAGTGAATCTAAATATCATTAATGAGTTTTGCTCGAGGAATACTCTGAGTTTGAACATTGAAAGGTGCTGTTTTCTGTCTTTTACTAGGAGAGCAACTGGAATACTATTTCATAAACAATGTTCTAATATTACATCTCTCAAATCGCTTTTTATGGTAAGTAAGTTGTACTATGGCGCACTTGTCAGCTATATGTGATACATATTGCTGAGAAATTTACTTTTGGTACAAAATAAAAATAGAATTTAATGAAGTATAAATTAATCAAACGTAACCTGAATAGAAAAAAAGCAAAATAAAAACAAATAAATCGAGGTTTTATCTTTTTAAAATGCACCTCGTATATAACAGTCTAATTTTATATTAAATTATTATATTATATGTAAATAATGTTAAGATATGTAGATAAGTTTAAGAAAGCATGCTGTACGTACCGAAAATGTAGACAAAGAATACAGAATAATCTCTTCTTTATGTATAATTGTTTCAGCCTTTACTTGATGAAATTCCATTATACATAACTATTATCGGGATAAAATAAAACAAATTTTAATGAATTTCACTTTTTAATTGACATTGCAACGATCGTTTCGCTCCAACCTGAGCTTCATCAGACATATATCTAACTTATTTACAAATTTTCTTAACACAAGTATACGGTAACAAACACATGTTTTATTTTAAATAGTTTTAAAGCCGTCCTTCAAACATACAAGTTTTTTGCATACACATAAATACATACGAATATACACAGATATCCAAAAATAATAGTACAATCATTTTTTAAATAAATTTTTACTATTTATTGGGGAAAAATCCATAGCAATATGTAAATATCTTACATGTAATTTCCAAAAGAAACCACTTCATTGTGTCCCATCCCTTGATAACTTTCATACTGTTATCTTACGTATTTCCCTCATTGCATTTATTTTTATGTGTAGATCCTGGTAGAGTGTACCCATATGCTAATGTGCTAATATAGTTGGTTTAGTCGTGATCTCGGTTTTACAGTAACACCATTTTATGCAGGTGCGCCTTCTTTTATTTGTTTTAGTATTCCAGCTAGTTATATTCCTAGTGTTCAACTTGGCACTCCTGCTCACAATGTTTTGCAGCAGTTCCATGCAAATTACGTAACATTTTTGTACAGCTTGATTGCAAAATGGAAAAAAAAAGAAACATAGCTATCTTAAAAATTATATATACAAATTAAACAATGCACATAGATTAACGTTTTCTCTAAAAGTAACGCGAACGTTTACTTTAATGTTTAGTAAAAATTGATATAATGTAATACCAACTAAATTGTTACAGTCCGAAATAAGTTATTAACTAAAATATATGTTTATTGCATGGAAATTTTAGTAGATACAACCTAATAAAAGATCAGTATATCGGCGTGGACAAGCGAGGGGTTCGGGAGAGACACTTTACCAGCGGTTTGCGTGCCATATGTATGTAGTACATGAATACAATTATCTATAGAGTATTTCACGTTCACGGTGCAGTATGGGCTTCATGGAGAAAGCTTATGTAGTTGTCAACTTGTCACTATTGACGGTGTTGACATAGCACATTACCTACATAAATTAAACACGTAATTATAATGAAGAAAATTCTTGTTTATATTGAATTGTATTTTTCCAGTTAGAAATACAATATTGATTATCAGCTAGAAGGGCTTGAACATGCACTTGATGTTAAAGCAATCGACTGGATCTGTTAATAAATAAACTTTGGAGCATCTGTTGAACTAGATTCTGTCGCATGTGCAATGTTTTATAAATTACAATCTAAAAACAATAATTCTTGGATGTCTTTTTTGTATTGACAGAGACAATAATATAAACAATAATACTTTATTTAATTTTATAGAACTAAAAATATATTTAATTATTTGGACACTATTTATTTTTGGAAAGTTTAAATTACAATTTCAATATCAACATGAAGGGTTTGAACATGCATTTGAAGTTGACGGAATGTTAGAGTAATCAATTAATTGTATCTGTTAATAAAATAGCCTCGTTACCATTATTTGAACTTGATTCTTCCACATGTATTATAAATTCCTCAATATCATCCAACAGTCCATCGACAATTCACATACCATCTTCAATTTTTTTTACATGTTTGATCTAATTTTTCCAAATTTTACCTTCAGTTCTAAGTCTTTAGATATCTCGCAAATGTTTATTATGTCTCCATCTAATAATATCATCCGTTCAATAAGAATGGTTTTTCGTTTTACTTTTTGAAATTCAAAACCAATGTCTTTCAAAAGCCTATATAATGTAGATCGTGTTAAATTAGGTAGATTCATTGTCAACGTTGATAGCAGTCAGAACCGTATCAAGATATGTGCAGCATGTAGTAAAAAAAAGCTATGCACTTTTTGTCGTACAAGTAATTATATATTTCACTGTAAATATGTAAGCGAGCATTTACTTGCAACCTTTCTTTCTTCTGCTTATTTTTTTTTTGGACTCGACAATGGCTCTTTTTGTTGTTCCTTTCTTATATTGTATAAGATATGCACTGAACAATTTAGGGCTTCACTTCCTTCTGCAGCAGCATCGTATATAGCATATCATAATAACAGTCATAGGTTCTTTTAAGAAAATAGTAAGACATTAAGCATCATATGTTCCTCTTTTCGAGTAAAACATTCACCCTCTCGCAGGCCAGAAAGAAGAGTAATATCATCTCATTCACAATCACTCCAAAGTAAAGTAAACACAATCATTTTAGTATTGAAATGTTAATTAACAGCTTACTACACACGTACATATTGTCATGGATTTTTCTCTGAAGAAAGAAACAAAACAAGATATAAAAAAATATTATATATATGTACATTTTATTCCAGGGACATAACTATAAAAATTTAAAATTTTATATAACAATTTATTATAATGTGTATTTTTGTCCATGACTGTAGGATGTAGGGGCCTGTGTGATGTTCGTAGTTCGCGCCAAGCTGGAAGTTGTAATAATATATATAAATATATATATTGTAGTTGTTTTGATTTATTTTTATGTTAGGTAGGGGTATTGATGGCGTTTCCTGCTTCTTCATGTTTTAGAGACTGGGTGGTTTTTATGCAGATAGGTTGTGTTATTTGAAATTGGATAAAACTTAATTTTATTCAATTTAAAATTTTGGATAATTACGGTGTGTGTTTTTGATAGTGTTTTGATGTGATTAAAATTCATTTACGTGTTATTACGAGTATTTTAAACTTGTAATTTGAATTAAATGACCTATTTGGAGTCTCTCTTATAATAGTTTTTGTGACGTGACGTATAAAAAAAAATAATGTATGTATATTTTAATATTATATTTACGTATTTAGAAATAAGTGTGTTACAATAAGGAGCTCAGTAAATTTGATAATTCTAGTTTATAATATTTTGTAATCAGAGAAGATATTAAGAAAACTTATCAGTCTGTTTTTTTTTTGAGTATAGTTTTTCTTTCATACAAATTATTGTAATGTGTTAAAAGGCGGGAAACTTATTTCTTACATGCGTGATGTTTGCGCATGATCAATTTTGGATGCGTGCGAAAAATAGAGAAAGTTCTATTTGACGTTTGATTTGAGGGGGTAATGTAATTGATGACAGCTGATAAATTTTGTTTATATTTATATTTAAATCTTTGTTCGGGATTCATTTAAGAGGTTTTTTATCTAGTGTACAAGTCATATTTTACACAAGTTTTCCTCTAAGTTTGCGGCGAAATAAAGTCACAATCCTGCCTTATACTTGATAAGGTAGAATTTTTCTTTTTTTTTTTGAATATTATATGTATGTGGCGTTGACTATTACTATCTCTGTTATTATTGATTCTAGAAAGTAGGTTAAATTAGCAAAGTATTAGTGTTTCTAACATTGATTAGCATGCAGATCATGAAAAAAAAATTGAATAACGCATTTTCGAGAAATTTTAAAATTTATAATTTTTTTAAATGGAACAGCCTGTATATTTTTTAAAATTCTGAATGCTAATGTTCTTTGTAATATAAAAGTTTCAATACACTATTGTCCTAAAACGAATAATAAAGTAGTTATAGCAGTTTCTATTTCCTTCTAAATGTTGTCATTGCTCCGCTAACTTTTGACAAAACAGATACATATTTTGTGTTTAATGTTTATTACAAATGAAACAGACATGTAGAATACACATCTGTAACTGTAAGCATGGACAACACTTTTTACTTGTAATCTCTTCAAACCGTCTTTCTACACTAAGTACGTTTATAATATCCACTTCATTTTTGTGTTTTTCCAAATTTATGCAAAAGTGACTTACTTTTATCACCACTCATTTTTTTGTTTGTAATCACAGCATCCACTGATTTGAATTGTGGTATATAGCACTAACTTGCTGAAATATCCATTCTTCGGATATTTGTCTTCCAAAATTTACGAAAACTTATTAAAAATTCCGTACAAATAAAAGAGTATAGTCAAGTAGAAAACGCTATCAATTTCGTTACTTATGGCGATTTCAGAATTCTTGAACAAATACTGCCAGGTAGACTTGATTTTTATCAGAAAATACATTCTTCCATTCAATTGATTGTCATTGTTTATTTATTTTCGCTATGTTGGATAAAGTTTCTTCTACATTTTTGGTAGGTAAATTTATATAATTTATATTTCTATAGTTACCTACACTCTCTGAAATGGCCAACTCAAAGAGGCCATAAATTTTGACAATATGTTTAATTTGCCATATTTTCAGGAATAACAAAATAAAAAACGACGTTGTCACCTCATATTAGTACTTTACTAAAAGTATAAGTGGTCATTAGTTTGACCAAAATAATTGCAGCAACACAAAAAAACAGAGGAAAATACATAATATAAACATTACATGCATTTATTAATCAACGTAAGAGGTTCAATGTTGATGTACGAATTCAATAATTTTCTGAAGTAGTCACGATTTTGTAACACAACTGCGTAACAGTGATGCAGGATGTCAACTAATTAATGGCAGGCATTGTGATGAAATAGTCCATCAGCTCGGTTCGACAGTTGCCCACAATTCTTATTGTTTTAGTATTGGAGTGAAGCACTTGTGTGTTGATATCTGCTAATAGATCTTCTATGAGATCGAGGTCTGAAAACTGCGCAAGTCATTTCAGACTTAAAAAGAAATGTTTTCGTCTCACTCGAAGGCTTAGCGCCATTGTCTTGTATGAACACTATCTTTTCTAACATTGTGATATAACTTAGTTGATTTAAAATGTTCGTGATCCAATATATGGAACCTGAATCGTAATACGAAGAACATCCCTAAATCATTATCTTCAAATAGCTACATTTTATTGTATTGTAATGTGTATTGCAGCTTGAAAGCTCTATTTATCTATCGTCTAATACATGCTCTGCAACCACTGAAACTGGATAATACTATTTTATATTCATCACTCCAAAAGATCTTATGCTAACGTTCTTTTGGACAGCTTTTCTTTAATAAACTGTTTAAATTAGTCTCTATTTGGAGTAATGTACAACTTTATTTTAACTTAAATTATCTAATGTACATTAAAATACAAAAGTTCACCAATTAGTGCTCCTTAGCATCCAGCTGTGTACTACCTTTCTGCACATGTTGCTATGTTATTTCAATACGATATAAAGTAAATAGGGAAAATATGAGTAAATAAGAACTAAACGTGGTTAAAACGGATTGTGCTTTGAGTGCACCTGTATAATACGTCATACAATAACAAATTCTATGCATGGATGCAATAAATCTTAGGCTACGATTCAATGGTTATAATCTAATTAATATAAAAACTCTTGCCTACGCATTATAAGTTTAAAAAAATTGATATAAAAACAATCATTAGTATGTAAACTCCACTATTTGTCAAGTAACTTGCAGACATATTTCATAAAATCAAGCATTTCATAGAACAGCTTGTGGATAATGTGTGGTTAAGTCATATAATTTACATAAACTTTAATTTTAGAAAAACCCAGTGCAAATAACATTCACAAGACAACCAAAAGATATAACAACAATAATAAATACGAGTACATCAAACAACGTGCCGGATCTGAAGAAGAAAACAGAATAAGTCGTAAACAAAGAAAATGCCAGATGTATAGAAGCGTATAAAACGTCGAGTTAAGGTATAAAAGATCTGAAATCAGAAAATGTACCAATAGAAAGCTCGAACGTTGGACGACCAATACCAAGACGGGATTTTGAAATTACTCTTGAACGTAATAGGACAAAAGAAGTTGTACACCAAAAGAATTATATATATATATATATATAATCGATAAAGCCTTATTATACCCGAAGGTGTTAAGGCGTCTAAAAACTTTTTATTTACGAACAAAACATTGCCCAATCCCTTCTGTCTCTTGCCATTGCTTCTGCATCCTTCCACTTTGTTCCCCTAGCTTCCAAGCACTCTGCCACTGCACTGTTCCACTCTTTTCTCGGTCTTCCTCTAGTCCTCTTTTCTTGTGTCCTTGCCAGCCATATCCGTTTCGGTTGTCTCTGGTTTTCCATTCTTATTAGATGTCCGAACCACTTCAGTTGCTGCCTTTCAATGCTCTTTAAAATCGATTCCACTCTTAGTTCTTCCCTCACTGTTTCATTCCGTATTCTATCTCTTCTTGTAATGCCTTTAACTGCTCTCAGGAATCTCATCTCAGTCGCCTGGATTTTACTTTTTTGCTGCCTTGTTAACACCCAGCTCTCACTACCATACATTAAAATTGGTTTATGTATAGACTTGTAAACTAGGATTTTTGTCTTAGTTGATATTTCTTTATTTCTTATAAATTTGTTATTCAAAGCATAGTATGTCCGTGTTGCTTTTTCTATTCTTTCATTTATTTCAGTTTCGTTCTTACCATTCTTCTGTAGATTTACGCCCAGGTATCTCATCGTCTTTACTTCCTCTATTTTTGTATTGTCCAGTATTATTGATGCTTGCCCGTTTCCTTTCCCAATCACCATTACCTTTGTTTTATCGATGTTAATTTTTAAGTTTCTGTTTTGAAGGGCTTCATTCCATATTGTTACGTTTTCTTGCAGGTCTGTCTTGTTTTTTGCAAATATTACTAAATCATCTGCAAAGACGCAGTCAGTTATTGTCGTTATTTCCATATTTCTATAACCCACTGGTAATTTCTTCAGTTTGTGCTTTATCTCTTTTTGTACGTCATCCATCACTATGTTGAATAGTGCTGGGCTCAGTACACCACCCTGTCTCAATCCTTCTTTAGTTTCAAATATCTGTGACTCTGCATTTCTCGTTCGTACATAATTCTTTGTGACCTTATACATACACTCCACATTGTTTCTCAATTTCTTATTTACACCTCTTCTTTTTAGGCTTTCCCATATCGCTTTCCTTGGTACACTATCAAACGCTTTCTCTAGGTCAATAAACGCCAAGTACGTATTGCTTTGCTGTCTTTTTTCCATTATTTGTTTTATAGTAAATATGTGGTCTTGTACTCCTCTTCCCTTCCTAAAACCGCTTTGTGAATCTTCTAGCTGTGTCTCTATTTGTATTTTTAATCTTTTTTCCAGTATTCTTTCGTACATTTTGGCCATTATACTCATCATTGTTATTCCCCTATAGTTCTTACATTCACGGTAATCTCCTTTCTTGAAGATGGGTAATATCACTCCTATTTCCCAATCTTGTGGTATTCTCTCTTCTGTCCATATTTTGTTAAATAGTTTAGTTATAACTTCTATGCTTTTTTCACCCAAGTTTTTGATCATTTCCGGTGATATACAATCATGGCCTGCTGCTCTTCCTGTTTTTATTTTTATAATTGCTTCTTTTACTTCTTCTATTTTTATTTCTTGGTCACCTTCATCTGTTGCTTGGGTGGTTATTTGTTCTTCTTTTTCATTATATCCTTGTACTATTTTTTCTATATTAAGCATATCCTCAAAGTATTCTCTCCATCTGTCCATTATTTCTTTGTCATCTTCAAGTATTTTGCCCTCTTTTGATTTTATGTATTTGCTATTGTAGTTCGTATCCCTTTTAAAAGTTTTCAATACTTTATAAAATAATTTCTGATTTCCGTGGCTATCACTTTCCATTCTTTCCCCGAATTCTTCCCATGACTTTTGTTTTGCTGCTCTCACTAATTCTTTTACCCTTGTTCTTTGCTGTTTGTACCCAGCGTAGCTTTCTTCTGTTTTCACTTTGAGGTATTTCGCCCACACACGTTTTTTATATTTTATCGCATCCTTTATTTCGTCGCACCACCAGCTTGTTTGTTTTTTGTTTTTATTTATTTTTATAATTCCGCACGCTTGCTTTGCAGCTTTATGTATTTTGCTTTTTATATTTGTCCATAATATTTCCACATTATTGTCTGTGTCCAGTTTGTTTAATTCTTCCATTTCTTGCTCAATTTTTTCTTTGTATTTTGTCGCTATTTCATTTTGTCTGAGTTTATAGTTTCTTATAACCACTTTTGTCTTTTGTTTTTTGTTCTTAGTCACCATTGGGCTTTTCCTTCCTGGAATGAATATTTTTGACAGCAACAAGTAGTGATCCGAGTATATTTCTGGACCTCTTTGCACTCTAGTATCTTCGACTTCTTTCCTATGGCTTTGGTTTATTAGTACATAGTCTATGATTGATTTTTCACCCCTGCTTCTAACTTCTCGGGTGTATTTATGTATTTCTTTATGGGCAAAGAATGTGTTCGTGATTATTAGATTATTAGTTAAACAGTAGTCGATAAGTCTTTTGCCATTATTATTTCGTATTGTTTCCCCCTGCATTCCAATTACTTTTCCTGATTCTTCATCCTTTTTCCCAACTCTTGCGTTAAAATCGCCCAATACAATTAGTCTTGCATTGACATCCTCTGTTGCCTGTTCTAATTGTTCCCAAAACTCTTCTTTTTGCTTTGCTGCGTCATCCTCATTAGGTCCGTACACAATTATTATTGTTGTGCTTGCTTGTTTTTCAATTTCCATTTCTATCTTCATTATCCTCGTTGATAAGGCCTCCCACTTTCTCATATATTTAATAGTGTTTTCTTTTATTATACAACCTACTCCTTCTTTCGCTCTTTGGTTCATTTCTACCCCACTATATATTAAGAGATGGCCATTTTGTACTACTTTTTCCCCTTTGCCTTTAATTTTTATTTCAGTTACTCCTAAGATATCTATGTCTGCTTTTTCAAATTCTGTAATTAGTTCCTCTTCCTTTCCCGTTATACTTCGTATATTCCATGTTGCTACTCTCCACACCTTTCCTTTCATTTTTTGTTTGCATTTTTGGGTTTTTGCCTCGCCTCTTTTTTCAGTGCTATTTATTTCTCCATCTGTTTCAGTTCCCTTCTCTTCCAGTACTTCGAGAGCATTTCCATTAATATCATTTGATTTCAGCTCGTGTCCATTTCGTTGCCTGTTCAGTTCCATACTACCGTCCTTTGTCTTTCTGGTTAGTTTTTTGGATTGTTTATTAATCTTTCAATCTTTTCCAGCATCCTTGTTTGTCTATTCCATTTCCAAGTCTCCCCATTCACCATTAGCTTTGCAAACCCCAATTTAACCTGTTTTCCATATCTCCTTTCTTCTTTTGCTTTCTGTCTAATGTTCCTCTGGATATCTCTTTCTTCTCTTGTTAGGTCTTCATTAATAAATATCTGGCTGCCTTGTCTATTTTTTAATTTACTTTTATTCTGCATGACCTCTTTTTTATTCTCTTCACTGTCTAGTTCGACTAGACATGTTTTTATCCCCAATCTACTAGCCTTTTTTATTATTATTTTCACACCTATCTCATTTTCTATTAGCTTTCTCATTTCATCTTTCAGTATATTGCCATCTCCTGTATTCATTGTCATCCCCTGTACTACTATGTTTTTCCTTCTTCTAACACTTTCCAATTTCTCAATTCTTTCATTATATAGTTTTACCTCACTTCTTAATTCATTGACTTCATCCATCACTTTTCCATTTATTTCCTTCAGATTTCTTATCTCTTTCTTGTATTCTACCTGTTCTTTCCGTAACTCTCTTATTTCGTCCTTCAATGCTTTAGTATCTTCTCCCTGCATTTTCTGTTCAGTCTTAATATCCCTTATGTCAGCGGAGAGTCCTTTCATCATTCCCATAATTTCTTTCAGCATTTCATCGTTTGTTTTTGATGGGCTTCTATATGTTTTCTTCGACTTTTTAAATGAGTCCTCTTCTAGTACGTCCGTTCTTTTCCTTTTTACATCATCAGACGTATCAGAATCCATTATCAAAATTTCCTCTTAATTTTACCTGTTACCTTACTTGAAGTCCGTCCCTGTTCTATACTTACACTATTATTGTCTCTAATCGTATAGCTCACCGCGCAAAAAGCCCTTCCCCGGTCTCCCCGTCGGAGGTCGTGCTCCTATCGGTCAAGCCAGATGTTCAGTTATATATATTTATACAATTTATTTTATTCAGAAAAACAAACCTTTGTCTATTGTAGTTTTTTAATTTAGTTCCCGGCACTATCAAATACACTCTATCTCACTATTATTTTTACCACACGCACAGTAATTATTGTTCGTAATTTCTCAGATTATTTGAGTTTGATCACGGAACTCACTTACTTGTGTATTTCTGTGTTCTTGCACAGGACCGAACCTCCAAAAGAATTATAATAAAATTAAAAAGTTAAAGAACACTTGGTATAATTGTTTCACTTTTGTTTAGGTTTGAATATTATCCAAGTAAACAAATTCAATTTAGAAAAAAAATGTTAGTCAATAATAAAGAAAAAACAAAATTGTGTGTCAAGTCAGGTGTTTAAGAGGTGAGTTGCAGTGATTGTGACGCTATCTATATTGGTCAATCAGGCAGATCCATACAGGAGCGTATTAACGAACCTAAAAAAGCCATTTTAAATAATAACAGAAATATAGGTTTTGCTGAACATTGCATAGATTGTATAGATGTATTCAATACTAGCAATTACAAATTATTACACAACAGTTTTAAAGGGGAAAGACTAGACATGTTTTGAAAATCTTAGAAATCAAGAAAGCCGAGACAGCCAATAGGAACGTCGCGAACACACAATTAGACTTCGGAAACACCCCCATCATCGACACTGTAATTAAATCACTAGCACAGACTTATAAATAGGTACTGGTAGCTTTAGATTTTAGTATGAGTTTGTAAAATCTTAGATAGTGACCGAGTGGTCGAAAGACGTGTGGAGTTAATTCTGATTACAGTGCAACAATTATATCAAGTGTTTTTAAATTTGATTATTCATAATGTTTCAGCAAGTGCCAATCGTGAATTCCATACGCTTTAAAAGAATTTTATTTTTAAAATAATAAATTACGACAAAAGTAGCAAAAATATAGAAAAAAGGAATAAAAGAGAAAACCAGGAATAAATACAAAACAAGGCTGAAAAAAGGCATAGAATCCAACGCCTATATAAGGCTCGAATTGGACACAAAATGGATTCGAACGCCAGCTTCAGACTTAACTAGACGAAATAAATAATTAGCTTAAATTGTAAACGTAATATTTTATGTACAGTTATAATTAATATTGGTATTTTTAATTTTCAAGTAGTATAGGATTCTTACATTTTACATTATTATAAATTTAATCATTAAACCTGATGTATCGAGAGGAATTTGAGAGAATGTACGAGGAACAAAGGTTAGCGAAAGTAAAAAGCTCACAATAATTTGAAGTCTATAAAACTCAAGTTAAATATTTCGACACATATATGCATAATAAGTTTTAATTGATTAACTGTAAATTCAACATTGAAATAAACATTTACCTAAGATATCTGAATGAATGCGTAGGGATCCATCTTCTGCAAAGAACTTCAGTCAATAGACATAATTGAATTGAACGTTAAAAAAATCAAAGAATAGAGATTAATAAAATAATATATAGTGTGGAGATAAAGGTTACGTTGCGCAGAGACAGGTTTCTCACAAGACAAACGTTCAATAACACTTTATTTATAATAAACATATCAGTAGAATCAAGAATATTCATATAAAAGCTTGTACATGCTTGTACATGCAAGGGTCCAACCAAACGCCTTGAATTATTACTTAGCGTTTGAAGGGTTAAGATCCCCTAGGCGAAAGGCTGTTAAAAGATTCTACCAGAATCTAAAGAAGTCTTCAAAGTGTGTTCTTTTCAATTCTCATGAAAGTTTTATAATGGCGATTCGGTTTAAGTAAAACCACAAAATATATTAAAACTTAGTATGTATGATTTATACATATATGAATATTAAAGAATAAAAGAATTTTAATAGTTACCATTTCGTTGTATAATTTCTTAAAATTTATATTGGATGCTAAGCGTAGTTCCTTAGAACTCCAGCAACAACCCTGAGACACACATAAAATATTAAAGAGTCTAGAGAGATATATGCGTGAGTGGCAGCCCACACAACAAATTATACTCTGGAAACCTCATAGCAGTATGCACCTACATAGCTTTTAAACGAGCGTTTTTGTTTTAACTAACTTAAATGACTCTTGAGGATTTATAACTATATAAAGGAATTTTCTGGAAACTGTTTGTATTAAGTGTACGATTATGTAATCCCCATGTTATTGTGCTGCTGATGATTAAATTAATTATTTTCACTTTAGGTTAAGTGTTTCCGTTTTTTGTTGCCACTGTACTGCATTTGAAATCAGTTTTACAGAGCAGTTTCAGATTTTTTGAATAGACTACTAAGTTCTATAGTTTTAAAATTAAGTCACGCATTTATTTTTTTTTGTCCGATCCGTACTCCTGTGTTTTCCAAAGATTTAAATTTTTTTTTTATAACACCGTAGTATGATATTACAACTCTACACGCAGGTATTGTAACATTTGAAGCAAACCACACTATGCTTTCATTGCGAATACTGCTTTTATTTTAACCGGGCGTTTATGGTCTTCAAACTAAAAATCTAATGAGATGAATAAATTGCCGGATATACATACACAAATGTGTACCTTCAGGACTTTCATTCCTTCACATACACTGATATTCCTAATATTTGTACGTAGTACAACCTACATATTCGTTGTACGAAATTCCTCTGGTTTTACTTAGCTAAGCTGTCGGCATTCGCCTTAAACGAAAAGGAAAACCACGAAAACCTACTCGGACAGCCAGTGAGGGATCCAAACACGGAACTGTCAGCATGATAAGTAAATGTACAGATATTTAAATAAAACATGAGATATATATTTACATAACAGCAACATATATTATGATGGTAAATTGCAGATCGTTACATAATTAAGTTGTGGTATATACTGCTTAAATTTTGTATATCACTTCTGTTGTTAATTGAATTTTTTTCCTGTTTAATTATTAATTATTTCTTTAATTTCCCTTTTTATTGTGTGTTGTTCTTTATCAATTATCTGTGTGTTTTAAAAATCCAAATGGCGATCGCGTCGTAGTTAAATAAAGCAGTTTTGTCTGTTTTAGAGTATTTGTGGGCTTGTGTATTCTTTTGTATAAATATTGTTTAGTTTGGCCTATGTAACTATCGCAATCGCGACATGGTATTTTAGGTTTTAGTTTTGAAAATAGATGTTTATTAGTATTAATAAGTTTATATGTTGTAGCTATATCATATTTTTTTAAAGTGTATTTAATTTTTTCTGATAATTGTGGAACATATGGAATCATGATGTATGTTGTTTCATTGTTTAAATTGTTATTGGTGTCTGCTATTTTAGGTTTTAGTTTTGAAAATAGATGTTTATTAGTATTAATAAGTTTATATGTTGTAGCTATATCATATTTTTTTAAAGTGTATTTAGGAAAAAAAAATCAATTAACAACAGAAGTGATATAAAAAATTTAAGCAGTATATACTACAACTTAATTATGTAATGATCTGCAATTTACCATCATAATATATGTTGCTGTTATAAATATATAAATATATATCTTATGTTTTATTTAAATATCTGTACATTTGTTTATCATGCTGACAGTTCCGTGTTTGAATCCCTGACTGGCTGTTCGAGTAGGTTTTCGTGGTTTTCCTTCTCGTTTAAGGCGAATTCCGACAGCTTAACATCTTAAGCCGCTCCACGGGCGCATACATAATAATAACTCATGCCTTGCCATTCTCCGTTTTTGTTGTCTAACTATCTTTTTAATACTAAGGCATAATTTATTATTATTAAACTGCATGTATCTTTGAATAATTTTATCCATGACAACTACAATTCTATAAGTATGACATTAATATACTGTTATTTATATTTTAATTCTTTGAGAAGGGCATCCCTTGCCGAAACATGTAAGATTGTTTTAAATATGGGTATGCATTTTTAAGTAAAACCAGACCTAAAATTGCCAACTAATTAAATCTACCATAACACACAAAGGTCACGAAATAATTATCTATATATATATATATATATATATATATATATATATATATATATGTGTATTACTTTGATTTTAACTGTATACTTTCAAAAATGATTTTCAGTTTCACTTCTTATATTTTATATAAGTTTGTATTAATTATAACCAGATGGTGTGGATATGGTAATATTAATATGATTAATTGTGATTCAAATTAATGCAACAAATTCTCTAGATTACTACTCCTAACATGTAGATTGTCCCTACAGGATATTTATACTCAGTAGAAATAAACATGCTTTTATAAATTAGTACTCCCTGTGTTATTTTCTTATATGTATATGGTTATATGCTTATATATATATATATATATATATATATATATATATATATATAAACTGTAGTGCAGTAACTTTTTGTTGGTATTTAGATATATTCTGTTTTTAAAATTAGGGGAGATCGACGTGACGCAATATATGAATATGTTTGCGGTTCATATTTTTCACTGGAAAGTAATATCAGAGAAGGCAAATTCAGCAGTAAAATAATATTTATGTTGGAGACGACCCAACCCAACCTTCGCTATCCTCTTGGCGACTTCGTTTAAATGAACTTTGGAGAGTAGTTTGGCGTCATGACGTTTGGCGCCAGCAAGACGTCTGCAGGAGAGATGCATCAAAATACAAGAACCAAACGACAAGATTGTGGGGATTTATGATAGCATTCTTCGCCTGTCGAAAATATAGTGTATTTCATATTTATGTATAAACAATACATGCTATACGAACTTGGAAACAATACCCCTAATTGTTTGATTTATTGAATGATAAATTAAATGTTTCATGTTTACACTTTTATTGTTTATTTCATATATGAAAATGAAATTGTGAAGAGTTAGTACATAGTAGAATTATCAATGAAAATATTAAAAATATAGAAAATTTTGACCCTAATGCAACAGTGACGTATTTGGATAAATAATAAGCGTAATGCATCTCTTACTAAAGAGAGAATTTTAAAAATATAACAATCTAACATATTACCAATCACGTTAGTGCAATCTTAACTTGCAGTATTTTAGATCATGTGTGTTTGAGAAGTCGATATCGAAAGCATTTATCAACCTATTTCAAAAAGTAGTATCCAAACATTTTCGGTTTATTTAGTTCCGTTAAGGAACAATACACATTTTTCAAACAACATATATAAAAACACCTTAAATGTATTCTTCTAATGAATTATTTAAAATAAACAGATGTGCGGATATAATTATCACCTGTAACCGATATTGTTGCTTTGTGAAAGATGTTTTGAGGTAATGTACTCGAAATTAAGTGGTGAGCGAATAAGTGTTGTATATACCGTACAGCTACATAAGTATCTTACGGTCTCTGTGGCACTACAACACCAATTATGTACACACCATTAACACGTAATGGCTATGAAGAAATACTGCTAGACATGAAGGCATAAAAAGTAACTTTAGTGACTATCAAGAAGAAAGTGACGTAGATTAAGCACAACTGTGACTCTAAAATAGAAGGAGAAGATCTATGGACGACTGTACATGTCAAGAAAATGATAAACAAGAAAGTATATAATGGATTTTTTTCTAGAAAATCTTTCAAATAATCTCAGAAATGGTATTTTTGGAAGACTATTACTTAAAGAGTACTAATTTTACTTACATTCGAATCATTCAGATCACGACATACATGATCTAGATTACCTATTCTAAGTAATTCAAATGGGAATCCACGATTAATTCATTGACCGACGGAATCACGTATTTTACTCCACCCCGAATGTATGTCAGGGTGGTGTAGAGGTGTAGTCATCTTGATGGAAATCTAATTCCAACATTAGTGACCGTCGTCACTAATATCACCTCTTTCTGTGAAACAAAAAGACAAATAAAAGTAGAGGGTGCCTAATTTAAGTAACATGTTGAAGCTAATAATCTAAATTGCGGGAAACGTATTTGTTAGTCATGAGTGTCATGACTGTCATGAGGTATCTATGTTATTGCAGGTTTATAATTAATGGTTTGTGAAATCAAGTGTTTGTTTCGTTTTTTAGCTATTTTTCATCAGCTACGCTATTTAAAAGCTTTATGGGTCGATTGAAAACAACTTCATTGTATGTTAAAATATTCATGTGTAGAGCAGTATAATTTCAGCTTCAGGTTATGAGTATGCTTCCATTGAATTTCTGTAATTTTTAGAAGAAGACAAACTGCTTTATTTTTAAGCAATAATTCTTAAAAAAAGGTATGCCATCCACTTTATTATTTTGAGAAATATTGTATTATACTTTTGTGTGTACAAAAATTATTTCTTAACTTATGTACTTTAGAATTTTGTGTTAATTTGATAACTTATTAAAAATGTAGATCTTGGCATCTATATATTGCGGTGTTTAGCATAAGCATATTTTCTATAAAAATATGCTTATGCCTAAAACTCGAAGTATTTAATGATGAAAATCCGTCAAAAAATTTCTAATAAATACGAGAGAATTAAGTAAAACAAATAATAATACAATAACAAGATTTATTCACGACGAATCAACACATTTTTTCTTACCGAAGCCGGTACCGAGTGATAAAATTTTACTCATACTGTCAGACGCAACGGCATATATGGTGAAAGCTGCATCTAATATGAAGATTTTTTATCCGAATTTAATTCATTGCACTTGTTTAATAGAGTAGGTGAAACTATCAGATTGCAGTTCCCGTTAGTAAATAAATTAATAACATGTGGCAAACAAATATTTGCTAAAGCTCTTTTAAGGGTAGAAATGTTTAGAGACAGATTACTAAATATACCATTACCCCTACAACCAGTTCTAACCAGATGGAGAGCATGGTTCGATGCCAATATATACTACACAAATAGCTTAGACAGTTTCAACAAGTTAATAAAAGAATTTCCAGCTAGAGCTAGTCATGCAATACAAAATTGTCCAGTCGTACTACAAGAAGTAGAATTACAAAATAGTTTGAAATTTATAAAAACCAATCACAATTGTAAGTGGCTCTATAAAATCACTTGAGAAGCAGGATTTGCCTTTAGTTACTACAGTACAGAAGATGAAAAATTTTCAAGACAGCATGTATATTGTAATATTGTACCAGGACATATTGGTCAAATAATTGTAAATAAATTAAACGACTTTCTGCGTAAAAATGAAGGATTCGACACACTACAAAAAATTGCATCAATTGCAAATTGCTACTGATTTTATTATGGATCCCTCATTAATTACAAAATTCAAATATACCCCAATTACAAGCGTCGACTTAGAGAGAAGTTTTTCAACTTATAAGAATACGTTATCTTTAGAATAGAACATTTAGAATAGTTTTTGATAATCAGTTGTTTTCGGGGTTAGTAGTTCTTTTCTAAAATAATAAAATAAAATAAAACAATAACTTTGTTATTTCTTTTCTAAAGTTTGGTTTGGAAATGTATATTTGGTGAAAATAAAATATTATTTAGATATAGTAATTTTTGTGTTTATCTAATTTTTATGTCTTTTTTGGAATTGTATGCCTTATCAAAAGAATATGCCTTTTTAAGTGCCTTTTTCTTTTTTTTTGCGCCTTTTAGTTCAGCCTTTACACATAAGTATTAATTGTTCTTATTGATACAGGGGAAACAATAAGAGCATAGTTTCTCACACGATTTTTCTCACACACACTCTTCTTGTTTTAAATAATAATACAGATTGTAAATTAACTGGATTAATTTTAAAAATCCTGAGTTATAGGCTACAGTTGTTATCGTTCAATTTTTATCAAATTCAAATTTAAACTTCTACATATTTATTAAATATGTATAATCAAATATACACAGAGTTTGCTGTTTTTTGTAAATTAAGTAAACAGGGTGCCCATTTTCTATCTCCATATATGGGTAACTCTTTTATTATTTAAGATACGGGGCGGTTAAATTAAAAAAGTTGCTCAGAATTTTGATGAATATTTGATAGCATTTTTGGATTTGTCATATGTTTTTTTTTGACAAATCTGACGAAATTTTCACATATCTTCGTAACCATTGAAGACAGAGCAAAACTAAAAATCTCATAGTATTTTTAGTAGAATTTAATAGTAGAATTTAATAATCTTTATTAAATAATAATAATATTAATGGCACATTTGAATATCAAGATATAAAATAAATTTATGTTTCTTAAATGGCAATCATAGTTGGCCATGACATCATTAAAATGCTTATTTTGTTTTGATTTCATAAATATAAGGTTTGGTATGGCTATCTTTTTTAAATCTGTATTATAGTGGAAGTAATTAAAATGCTGTATTACTAATTGAAGAAATAATAGTCAAGTGAACAAAATTAAATTAATACAAATAATGGGTGTTTCAATAAGAGCGCAATATTTGAATTGCGCGCCATGTTTGACAGTCATAATGTCACATGATTATGACGTGGCAGATCGAAAGTTGACAGATGGGAGTTAGTAAACATGGAGCATTACACGATAGAACAACGCGTCCTGATTGTCAAAAATTATTATGAAAATGGTGAAAGTTTAATTGCCACTATTCGTAAAGTGCGTCCAATGTTCGGTCGAAATAATGTGCCTAATTCATCTACGGTTAAACGAATAATCGAAAAATTCGAAAGTACCGGTTCGGTTAGTGATGTGAAACACACGATACGAGCTCGTAGAGGTCGTTCAGAACAAAACATCACGGCAGTTCGCGAGAGTGTGACAGAAAGGTCAGAGACGTCAATTCGCCATCGGGCACAAGAATTGGACATTTCAACAGGCACTCTTCAGCGAATTCTCACTAAAGATTTACAGCTGCATGCCTACAAAATCCAACTGACTCAACAACTTCTGCCAGTAGACCATGAACAGCGAAGAGAATTCACCAATTGGATCCTTGAGCAACCTTCTGATTTTGCAAACAAAATCATTTTCAGTGATGAGGCCCATTTTCGCCTCGATGGCTTCGTTAATAGGCAAAACTGTCGCATTTTGGGCTTAGAAAATCCACGAATAATTCATCAAAAAGCAATGCATCCACAACGGGTCACTGTGGTGTGCATTATGGTCTGGAGGAATAATTGGACCGTTTTTCTTCGAAAACGAAGAAGGTAATGCAGTAACGGTGAATGGCGAACGTTATCGTGCTATGATAACACAGTTTCTTGTGCCTCATTTGGAAGCTATTGATCTTGACGACATGTGATTTCAGCGGGACGGTGCCACATGTCATACCGCCCGTGAAACATTGACGATCTTGCACGAGTTTGCTCCTGGTCGTGTCATTTCCCGATTTGGTGACCAGAATTGGCCTCCACGCTCTTGCGATTTAACGCCTTTAGACTTCTGGCTGTGGAGTTATCTGAAGTCACAGGTTTGTGCCAATAAGCCTGCAACCATCGAAGCATTGAAAGCCGAAATTAGACGCTGTATCAATGAAATACCACCACATGTATTCAATAACGTTATTGAAAATTTCGTCAAAAGGGTACGCATATGCCAGCAAAGCCGAGGCGGCCATTTACAAGATATTTTGTTTCATACATAATTCCCAAATGTATATTTTCTAAATCAATAAATATTTCAATACTTTGTTACAGAAAACCATGTTTTATTGAACACTGAAATCTTGCGCTCTTATTGAAACACCCTTTAGTAACGAATATAAAATTTAAGTAAATAGGATTATACTCATCAATTCTAAGCAACATTGATAATTTGACCGATATCTTCAATACTAAGAGAGTACCCATATACGGAGATAGAAAATGGATACCCTGAATATTTACACTGCATTCTTAGAAAAGATTTATAATTATTATTTTTCGGTGTAAATGTTCTTAAACAATACTAAAACAGACGCACTGTTACATTTTTGTCAAAGAACAATTTTTATCTATGAATCACCAATTTAAATTTAATTGGGTGTATATGCTTAAACACTGAAAAGTATACTAAATTCGCATTTAAAGAAATTGAATTCTAAGACAATCGTAAGTCCCTTGTATTCGCCCCTTTGCCTCTTTTTGTTCGCCAAATAATCAGACATTATCAAAGCGGCTTGTAATATCGAGTCGTTCATCGGTGGAGTTCTCGTGATAAGCTTATCTGTAAGCCGAATTGAATTGACGTCTTTGTTTGTGGAAGACAAGACGTAAGATGGAGAATTATGATGAGAAGGAGATGACTAAAATTTGGTGATGGCTGCTTGATGGCTGTTTGGAGCTTTAAATGACAACGGCTTATCTTGCTTGCACACTTTGCTAAAGCCCTACCAAATCGATGAGATGTAGGACACTAAAAATTTTATGAAACTTGGCTTAGAACGATGCGATTATTTTGCTGTGTGTTTTATTACGTGATTCTAAAATTATTAGATACGTCAACTTGTTCTTACCGGGATTTTTATGTACTTACGTACGTAATTTAATACTGTGTGTTTCGTTTTCACTAACTTCTAGTTTACTATGTATTTTCTTATTAAAACATAATAGCATAGAACTTACGAAATCTAATCCAAAATACAATAACATTTCTTTCCAAAATGTATATATATATTATTAAATACTATTTATTATATTTATTATATGTTATTAAATACTTTGTATAAATAAATATTTCTCTTGCATAATAATTTAGGAAAGAATTCATAATAAAAACTGAAATTAAATTACATCTAAGTGGTTTAGATTTTACAAACTTCCTATTTTTACATTTAAAAAAAATTGAAATATTAAAAAAGTTTCAGTTTTTAATAGTTTCAATATCGACTATTGCCGCCTCTAGATCGAATACCTTCCCTCAATGGTTCTTTGGATACTATGGAAAATAATTATGATGCAATCTTGGGGAATGTTATGCCATTCTTCAAGGGCCGCGTTTTCCAGCTCGGCCAAGTTTTTAGGAGTAGAATTTTGACGTCTAATGCGTCGTTTAAGCTGATCCCTATCACATTCAGGTCAGGACTATGCGCTGGCCACTGTAAATGTTTAATGCCAACCTCGTTCAGATATTCGTTTACGATGTTGACTCGGAGCGGTCTGGCATTATCATCTATAAGCAAAAAATTGTCGCCTATGTTAGGTGTAAAAGGTGCGACATATTCTTCCAGGATCTACTAGATGTAACTCGAAGCGTTTAATACTTTCATTCAGATTATAATTCTAATAATTGCTTTAATAATATGTCAGTTATAATCGAATCATTTCCTCACAGTAACATAGAGAAACGCAATAAAGTTAAATTATTAAGTCTCTGTTTGGATTTATTTTAAATTAGTTACCGTTTGCAAGTATTTATTTAAAATTACATGTGAGTCATGGAGTGACGTCACCCGCCGTACGCGTCAACACCTCCAGAGTTTTCTGGAAAACACCGGACAGAAGATACTAGAAAACCGAACGTTCGAGAGTTTCCCCTTGGATATATATAGCGCTCAAAAGTAAGAAAAGGGACTCGTACAACCAGCGACCGCGCGTACTTAATGTTGTAGTTATAAATGTGAAATAAATATTGTTACATAAATGTGAATATAAATACTGTTATTATTGTTATTTGTTATTAAGTGTTTAGTATATTTTGTTATTAATATAGTGTGTTTTTAATTACCGTTAGTTTTATTTAAATATATATTGATAGCTTGATAGCTTTTAACAATATATATATATATATATATATATATATATATATATATATATATATAATAACTTCGTGACCTTGGTATGATATGGTAAACCTAATCAGTCGGCGATTAAAGGTCGCCTACTGATTAGGTTTACTATATATATATATATATATATATATATATATATATATATATATATATATATATATATATATATATATATATATATATATATATATATATATATATTGTTAAAAGCTATCAATCTATTCTCATATAGTATTCTTTTCTAATTACAGTTTTTACTGAAGTTTACTTTCCTTTCTTTTTTACTTCCAACTCTTTAAAAAATATAATTGCAGTGTATATACGTACATTTATTTAAACATGTAACAACAAAGAAATTTTGTGTGCTTTGCTTTCCTATGTACGAAATAATTTACCGTCATAATTTAAGATATACTTATCAAAGAAGCCAATAATAGAACTTAATACCATTTCTATTTTCAGGATTGCATTGCGAGAGCAAGAGATGCAATGGCCGTTTGGCTTTTAGTAGCCGTAAAACCTGAAACATAAAGTTTTTATTTCGAACGCGGACAGCATGTATTATTTGGAAACTAAAATTATTTGATGTATTCATACATTCACATGTATACATTTATACTTTGTATAATAATTTATATGCATATATGACAATGTTTTGATTTAATATGTACAAAGTTGCTCACAAAACTAATATAGTTGAATGTGTAAATTTACAAACACTCAATTAACCTCTTCAGGGACGGGTTTTTCACAACACGTGAAAAAGCAAATCATAAATTTTATTCAACTTTTATTGATCTTAGAAATTGAAAAATACATAGTTTTGAAATTTTTAGTCACCTGTGAACGTAAAAAATAAGAAGAAATATCTGTCCACGCATGTTGCCAAAGTTCATTGATGAAAAGATTCAAGACACTCAGGGCACACTGGTTCCTTACATTTCTTGCACGTATATCGAGTACGTTTTACGCAGTTTTGATAATGACATCTAGGAGGATTTTTTAATTCTTGCTTTTCGGGGTAGTGTCCTATTCCATCCAATCGCACTTCACGCAAAGCTTTTGTCCATGCCTTCTTTTTCGTTGGTGGTGTATTTCCATGTGCCAGTCTTCCTTTTTGGTTTGTATTCATTCTGAGAAGGGCATGGACAATATATGCCTTATACTCAACCAAAGAGATGCTACAATGTTTAGCTTCGCGGTAGAGGATCCACGAATTTATGATAGCGACGTTTATAAATTGGAATGCGATTCTTACGTAAAATTTCTTATTTTTCGTTGCATGAGGATAGTGGGCAACCATTCTATCTGCCATGTCAACACCACCCATAAATTTATTGTATTGGATTACTGCTTGTGGTCGCGGAATGTTGACGTGGTTTTTTTTGGTTTTGTCCCATCTTCTTACAGGATCTTGCGGTTCTTTACCAACGAAAGATGAAACCATATGTACTATATTATTGTCTACCCACCGAATCACACTAATGTTATCGGATGAAGTGGTAATTGAACTTGATCCTCTTCCTCTTTTTTTTCAAATCTTTTTCGCATACTAGTTTCTCACTTGCACCTGCAATTCTATTTGATCGTATTGTTCCGACAACATAAATATCTCTACTCTTCAAAAATGATATTGTATCAAGAGACGTAAAAAGGTTGTCTATAAATATCTTGTGGTTTTTTCCTTCAATGTCGGAACATAGTCTTGCAACGGTGTCCCCTATAACACCTAACTTAGGTTTTGACTCTGTTTTGCGACTCTGGTACATTTCAAATTTTGACACGTATCCATCAGCCGCTGCACGGACCCAAACCTTGAAATCCCATTTATGAGGTCTTGATTTTATATATTGTTTACATTTGCTTCTTCCTTTGAATGGTATGATCATTTCGTCTATTGCCATATATTCAGTTGGCGTACAAGTATTGGCAAATGTTTCGGCCAATGTATTCAATAATGGTCTTAGTTTCATAAAAGAATCATTGTTGTCGTGCGGTGTCTTGATTATTTGTAAAATGTAGAAATCTTTTTATTTCTTCATACTTTTTCAGCGGCATGCTATCAGCGATGATATCTAAACGTAGGCCTTTATTGGATGACCAATACATCCGGTATGAAGGATATTTTATGTATGTCATCATTATATTTACCGCAATAAACCGTTTTATATCTGCAGTAGTGATATTTATATCTCTGCCTGATTGGACGACATACCTGATAGTTTCTGTTCTAATATGCTGAAATAGTTCTTCAGGAAAGATTTCCATAAAAAAGGAAAGCGGAGTTTCACCTTGAATTTTAATTTCATAGGAGGATCAAAAAGGTGGTGGATTGTGAGTAACAGTCCTTCTCAAGTCCTTCTCAACATACCATATTCTAGACCTAGTCGGCTGACTGGTTTCTATTCGACGTTTTATTTCCCTCAATGGCAATTCATCTTCACTATCAAAATCTTCGCTTTCCGTACATTCATTTTCATGAATTTCATTTTCATCATCCGATATTCTCGACGTACTGGGTTGGTCCAACCCGTGGTTGTTTGTACGTACATCTTCATCAAAATCTTCTTTGTTGGAATCTATAATATCAAGATCTTCTAAATCTGAATTATTTGGATTTGCTAATTTATCCAGTATAGTTATGGTTGATGCGTCATCTCTTTTGCCATAAAATAATCTACAGGAAATTGGAGTAGACATTTCCGAATAACTGAAACAGTTATAAAATGTAGCAAAAAGAAGAAAATGAAGTAATATCTACTTTCACACTTTGTACACAAATGTGTAAATATAAAAACTTCATCACATTTGCAAACAAATGTGAAATATTTCAAATTTATAGAAAAATACATGCATGTAAAAGAAGGTCACATTACATACTAATTTTTATTTCTCACAAATTCGAAGAGATACTTAGAAATAATACTGCAACTTGAAGTAAGGTAACTAACATAACCTAGCCACACATAAACACTAATAAAGTAACATAATTTTATTATGGCTCGGTCATACACCTTATGCGCAGGTACATAGGTTCTATAATATATTGGCAACATATGAAGAATATCTTTACAATATGGGTTTAAGCTGCAATGGTCCAAACGTACACATATGTGTATATGTCCTTGAAGAGGTTTAATAAAAATTAAACATAATATTTTATTAAAACTATAAATGTTGGCTGCTCAAATAAGATTTTTTTACTGTTTTAAAAGCCTTAGGTTTGTAAAAGTGTCTTATGTTTCTTGCCAGATTAACATTTGTCATAGTGCACTTGTTTCGGTAGAAGATGGTAATATACATATTTAATGTAGCAAGTAATGCTGTCACGGAGAAAGGTGTATCAATTATGATGTGTTTTGAATTAATCATACATTGGATGAATATGGTAAATGCCCCTGATGTTACGACAATTCATAAGTTACTATTCTGAGCATAGCTTTGATAAGAACTAATACAGAATCATATTCGATGCCAGTGAAAGGAATGTCCACTTTCACCAGCGGGCCCATTCTCCTAGCGGTATTTCTTTATTTAAAATTTCTATTTATAAATTAGATAATTATATAGATTGTATGTCCATACAAATATGTTTCTTTCCTTGCTTCCTTTAGTTATAAAACTTTATGCGGATTCTGAAGAAGCTGAATTCTTCATCTCACGACCCCTCTTTGATCTTCAAACACTTCAAGTCGTCCACATCTTCACGATTTCCCTGATCTTCCTCTTCTTTGGGCTTTATTATCTTTTTCACTTTATAAACCCGTTGCTTTAAAAGTCCATCGGCATTTTCCATGTGCCACCTTGTTTTTGTATTGTTTCCCCAACTATGTCCGCGCCACCTAGTCTTCTGAGGTTTTATAATATATATATATACAGGGTGCAGAATTGATAAATAAGAAATATGTACCTGTATTGAAGTTACACATATACCGTTACATATAGAACATATGTAACAGCTGTCAATGTTATAAAAACTATAACATATTGCTATGGATTTTTTCTAAAATAATATTTGATTATTTTAAAATAAATTAATTTTGGATAGAACTGTATATTGAAAATGTATATAAATTTAAAAAGGGAAAAAACTTGTTATCCGAGATTTCATGTAGAGATCGAAGTTGCGGGGAGACGAAATTTATAGTTTGAACAAGAAGGTTGCTTTGTGAAATATATTTAAATATATATTAATTAATTCGGGTTGATTGATTGAAAGTGATTTTGTTATATTGTTATTAAAGTCCCGATATTTATAGAGATAAATTCTCGTTGTATTATTGATGTTTAAATTGATTATGCACCTTCTTTGTTAGAGTCTCCATTTTAGTTTTTGTAAGTATTTAGAATTGTATGACGTCATAAGCATAAATATAGTAACTATATTTCTATTATATTAAAACAAGTAATTAAGAGATTTAATTATTAAGAATATAGATAATACAGTTAAATATTAAAATTCTATGTTAATATTAAAGAGCGATCAAGATAATTTGTAATCGAGTCAACCTTGAAACCGAAATTGTATGTCGTAAATACATTCGTCCTCAGTTGCATAGTTTACATTAACTGTTGTTATTTTAGCTGTCAACTGACATTTTACTTGACGTTTGTAATGTAAGTGCAGTTCAAGTAAATACATACGATTTCGGATTCAAGGTTGACTCGATTACAAATTATCTTGATCTCTCGTTATAATTGAAAAGTTTGTTCGAGAGGATTCAAGGGTTTTTGTGCGTGTCGATAGCACACGTGTAAGTTTTTGTTCGGGTATCTGTATCTGAGTATACAGTGTGTTTTTTTTGCAAGAATTTAATATTAAACTTAATTATTTTAGTTTTCATCGGTGTCATTTAGAGGATGTTTTCCATTCATTTAGCTGTCAATTTTCAATGAATGTTTTTACCTCAAGTATTTTTGTATAATACAGCATCTTTATACTTTGTAAAGATATATTTTTTATTTTTTTTATTTTTGTATTAAATATTTATTTTAAATTTTTATCTTGCGTTTGTTTCATTTGACTCATGCCATTATTGCTAATTAATTAATGAAATAAGTATATAAATTTTTGTGAACATTACACTGGCGCTCAACTCAAATTATAGACACATCTTTCCTAAGTGGAACACGAGAAGTTAGAGGTCTCAGATTTGAAGATTTACTGGCTGAGAAACCTAGTTGGGAAAACTAGTTGTGGAAAGTGGTGTAACAAATCTTCAAACCACTATTCATAGCAATATGTATATGTATGCTGAGTAAATGATTAAAAATTAAGATGTGTGTTACATTAATTTACAAACCCATTTTAAAAATAATACTAAAAATAATTTGTTGATTTTTAGAACTGACATTATTGCATGTGTATTACGAGAATTTTTTTTTCGTTAGGAGAAGTAAGAAATAGAATTCCGCTATTGAATTTAAAGGGAGCAATGTTCATGTTTATAAAATCGCTATAAAATAACATCGTGTCTATGTTTTGTTATGGTAGGGGTTCAAGTATGTACCTAGTTCGAAAGTTACCTGTTAAAAATGCATAGCTGTGAATTTTTAAAGACGATATATTAAAAGAATATGGAAGATGTGTGCTTTACGGGCACTTAACGTCCAATTTGGTTACAATCTATTTTTAATCGAAAAATTGTATCGAACATACGTAAAGACCGACAATTGAACGAAACTTAAAGCGAGATGGACAATAACAAAACGTTTTTTTTTCGTTATTGGCGTTTAACTTTAAGTGACGTGGTAAAATTTTTTGAAATATCTTTGTCATTTTCTTTCTCGCTTATGAGTGGGGATAGTACCAGAAAGTTGAAATCGACTCTGTGTCTGCGGCTGCAGGACTCATTAAAGGATAGCGTCTGTTCAGCAGTCTAGTTATAACAGATCCACTAAGTTACAGTACTATGGGTGTCGAGGGTTTGTTACTGGGAACTATTTTTTATTGCATACAAATTTACTTATTCGCAATACTTTGAACAATATGCGTCACTTTATTAAAACTCGGGAAAGATATATAGAAAAATTGTGCTTTCATTTGAAGGACCGAGGAGCTTGGCGAATCTTTTATAGTGAACATAAATCAGTAGCTAAAACTAATTTGATTAATTTTTTTCGCGGAATGCAAATGACTTGGAGAATTAGGTGTCATCTTAATCATATTCAATCTGCCTACGGTAGATGTAAAACAAATTCAAGCGTGTAACTTACTGTGACTGTAGAGAGCCAAAACAAACGATATACCGAAAAACAAATTAGGATATTTATTGGAAATTGGTACGAGTTTATGAATGCTATTTCCACAGCAATTGATTGGTTAACAGTTTGGCTATTGCATGTACGAGAAACAAATGTTTTCTTTCGAAAAGACTGGACTAAATTTGCATTTAAATCAAAGCGAATTGCGTTTATGCAACTGTGCAATGCATGGATACAATTCCCATTTATTTAAAGGCAGATTTAGTCTAGTTCGTGGCTAAAAGACAACAAAAGAGTTTCAAGTTACTTTAACAGATGGCAGCTATAGCATTTTCAACACGTGTTTTTGTTTGTTATAACATGTTTAGGCATTAGCTTGCGTATTATAATGTATTATTAACGCGATTCTATCGACGGTTAATCCAAGCAGCTTGCGTATCGAACAAAATATTTGCATAGATGAAACTATGACGATTGATTGATTTTTGAGAGCATCTACCTTTTCGTTAGTATATCCTCGGAAAGAGTCATAAATACAGAATAAAGCTATTCAAGCTGTGCATTTAGAAGTGTTACACTTAGAGCTTAAAAATTTATTCTTGTAAAGATAATATTTCGTAGAAACAACCTCTCGCTATACGCATATTAGAACTTATGCAACTTCTCTGGACTATTGGTTGAATTTTGTGCACTGACAACTTCTACACTAACATTGGTCTGGCTCGTGAACTCCTCGAAAAGAGTGTGCATTTAGTAGGAACACTCAGGAAAAGACGTAAATTAAATCCCAAACCAGCTATTGATTCATACTTGCAAAAAGGAGGTATGGTAACACGAGAAAGTAGTACCTACTCTCGTAGGGTTTACAAGCCGAACATGAAGACATTTATCGATATATCCGACCAAAAAGCTGTGTATCCAACTATAATTTGAATAAGCATAATATTGTACAGAAATGTAGCTTTTGCATTTCGGCACCGGCAAACGCACCGGAAAATCAAATAGTAACTACACTTCGAATTGCAGATAGTCGAGAACGAGCAAGAAGAACACGATGTTACAAACTCACTACCGAAGCAAATGGGCGAGTCTATACAATAAAGCATACATCTCGTGTAAAAACATCTTGCCAAGCCTGTGAATTCAAGTTTCTGTACGCTAAATGTTTTTTTATTCGCATAATTGTACTCTAAAGGAATAATAGTTTTGACAAAATATGCTACACGCAGTCTTGGGTAAAACAAATATCAATTTTGTATACGCGGAAGTATGCAATTTTTGGACACTTATTTCAATATAAAAATAACATTGTAAATGCTAATTTATACCTTTTTTTTTTGCAGAAAGAAATATTTTTTTTAAGAAAAAAATTCATTCTACCAAAGATACCCTCAGTAACCATTGTGTTAAGTTCATTAGATATCGATTTTTTGAAAATTGATTCAACAAGTGAAATTAGTCAGGAAATTACCTTACAAATGAAATTTTTTTTAGCAAAATTATGTGGTAAACACAAAAT
The DNA here is from genome assembly GCA_935421215.2 of Melolontha melolontha. Taxonomy (NCBI): domain Eukaryota; kingdom Metazoa; phylum Arthropoda; class Insecta; order Coleoptera; family Scarabaeidae; genus Melolontha; species Melolontha melolontha. The sequence goes on from OW285238.1 coordinate 65,783,663, forward strand.
ATGATTTTAAACACTAGGTTACAATTGCATCGATTGCAATTTTAAATATGTATCGACAAAATTAATTATTTGAATTTTTCCCTTTCATTTAATTTGCGCTACGCAAATTGCACTTCACCCTGTATAAACATATACATATATGTGGATATATAGTTAGTAAGATAGAATTTGGGAATATAACCTGTTCTCCGAAGCGTTGCCATAGTATTTATTTTCAGGCGCTACTTTGTTACCGTACCTTTGAAATTGAAAGAGAACCCTAAGGCCCTCAATCGATACATTAATTAATTTAAAGCTCGTAGTACCTTTCGGCACAGAGACGGATGGGAAACGGTTTTATTTTGTGGGATGAAGTCATATTGAAATAATTTTATCGGGTGAAACAATTCAGGTGAAATGGCAAATTAATTAGTTTCGTGACATTTTAATTAATTAAATCGAGTAAATTATGCGGCTTACTGAGAAAGAGAGATATTTACTCAGAAGTTCGTCTTTTAATTATAACTGCTTCCGAATTAAATAACCTGTCCTGGGAAATTGCCTAAATAATACCTTTGTAAAAACAAAAAGCTTTAAATTATACTTTGTACTCTGCAATAAAATACATTTTTAATCCATGAAAGAGTCCTTTTTTTAAATTCCATTAATCTTTTTCAAATTAATAATCATTTATCATAGTGCTACTCTTCTATTGATAGTGACAAAACTTCCTGTTTATAATCTCAACAAAAATTTGTAGACTATATCTTTCGTGTTTTTTATAGATGTTTCAATTAATAACGCTAATCAAATGTTATTTTGGTTGTATTTTAAATACAAAATTTAAAAATGATTGTGTACATAAATGACGTTTATTGTACTAAAAACGAATCAAAGGAAAAAACTTACTTTAAAATTAAAATTTTCTAATTTGCAAACTGGTTTGAATATATTGCAAAATATTGTTTTGTTCTTATTTTCACATAATAAAACAAAATAAACAAACTTTTTCTATGTTTTATAATTCATTAAATAAAAGATAGAATTGGTACTTTTTATTATTATAGTAGTAAAGTAACATGTATCTAAAAACGTAGTAGCATATGTATGTTCTTCGCATATTAATTCTGAATTCTGAAAAATAATTCTTTATTATCATTACATAATAAGAAATTTCGGCAATGTACTTCAGTAGCAGCGAGTCTATTGGAAGCTCAAGGACGAAAAGTGGGAAGTCTGCTTACTTACACTATGTGCATCATATCCTGAAACTTCGACAAGATTGGCTGAAGCGTGAGACGATCGCAAGTTTCAGCCAGCGACAGACCTCTAGGAAATGACGAGAATGATCTCGTTGAAACGTCAAGACAACAGTCCATCTCAGGACATATCTCACACTCGGCCAAAAACCCGAGAAACCAAAATCTCATCATACGTGCGCGGACGTATGATGAGAGTTTGGTTGATTGATATGTATGATTAATACACATTTGTTGTGGTTTTCAATTTACCTAATTATAATATAAAAGGAACAGAAATTAAAACAGTATATTCTATTTAAAACATGTAAAGGGTCTACCAATAGGAACATGAGATCTTTCAAAGTAAATTGCCTTCATTTTGTAAATGTGATTGACATCTGTCAGTGTGCGTTTGAGATAGTAAAGTTAACCTTTTAATCACAACGAAGTATAAACCACAACAACGATTGCAAATTGTAAAAATTTGTTACAAAAATGCGAAATCAGATCGAACATCGAACATACGTACAGAGCATTACACCATTTTTTTGGCCGTCATAATCGGCCTAGTAAACAAGCAATTATCAATCGTTTGGAAACAAACTTTACTTTGGTTGACCATAAGCCACTCGTTCGTGTGAGAATCCCCCGCAGCAATGAAGATATCGCTGCTGTGGAAGCCAGTGTAGCCGAAAACTCGAATTTGTCCGTGTTGCATCGTTCTCGGGAATTGGGTCTTTCTGCAATGACGTAGACGTATTTTACGGAAGAATTTAAGACTACACCCTTACAAAAAAATTGTTCTCTCACAAGAATTGCAGCCGGCTGACCATCGCAATGCGTCATGTGTTCTCAGATTGGGTATTGGAGCAGCTGGAAAATGATGCCGATTTCGGGAAAGAAAATCATGTTTAGTGACGAGGCCATTTTTGGGCGGATGGGTTCGTTAAGAAACAAATTGCGCTTATTGGGCAGCCGAAAACCGACAAGTGATTAAACATAAATGTCATCATCCACAGAAAGTGACTGTTTGTTGCGGCTTGTGGCCTCGAGGCATTATTGGACCATATTTTTCAAAATGAGGAAGAAAATGCTGTCACAGTGAATGGAGAGAAATGCCGAGCAATGATAAGAAACATTTTGTGTCTGGAATTGGAACAACTGGATGTGGAGGAGTTGTGGTTTCAACAGGAAAGTGCCACATTCTACACTGCAAATGAAATAATCGTCCTATTGGAAGAAAAGCTCGGTGGTTCAATCATCTCACGAAATGGACCTTTCAATTGGCCAGTTCGCTCGTGTGATTTAACTCCTATGGATTTTTTGCTATAAGGCTATCTGAAATCATTGGTTTACTCCAACACACCTCAAACGATTGACGACTTAAAAACAAACAAATTCAGCTGGATTTATTGCGAAAAGTAATTGAAAATTGGATTCAGTCATTGCATGCTTGCACACGAGGAAGAGGTGAACATTTACATGGTGTCCTATTTCGAACTAAATGGCACACTCTAAGCTTATAATATATACAAAAATTAGCATTGTATCTTGCACATTAAGTTTATTAAAAAATAAAGTTCTCAAGCCCCAATTGGTAGACCTTTTATTTAAGATTATTTATTATGTACCGTTAATTTTACTAACCCCTCTACAATTCCTATGTAATGTTTAACTTAATTATATTAATATCTAAATATCATTTTCCTTTTTTTTAATTCTTAAAATAATTCATAAACATAATTTCAATCGTCGTGTACATTAAATTTCCTTTAAAAACTTATTATTGCAGCTAATTCGGATAATTTATAAATCATATATTTTTTATGATCTCAACTGTACCGCATATGATTACGTGAGTATAGAAATAAGCTATGTGAATTTAAAAAGTAATTAGCGGCGATTTATAAAATGTAGCTTCGCTAAAGTAAAATTTAACAAGTCTAAAATAATTAGAATACATGTTATTAAATATAATTAATCCCTTAGGTAAGATAATAAAATAAATAATCTTTATTTAAAAATGTAAATATGACGCCTTGAAATATAAAAAAAGACAGTTAGCGGTTGGCGTCCTTTTACCAAAAGCGGTTGAATGTAATATTATTTTTATGCTTCGTTAAAAAAAAATCATAATTAAAGAAATAAAAGTGTTACGAGCCCGAAAATAGTGATTAAACAACTTAATAAAATTAAGTGATACTTTGAAGCACTTTTTGAACATCCAACGTTTCTGACAATCCTGAAAACTTTCAAAATTCTATACACTATCCAAAACGTAGTATTACCCCTGTACTAGCAAGGTATTGTAAACGTTCCTGCGGCATAACACAAAAAGACCATTTTACTTTATAACTAAACTAAAATTAAATTATTAACATCAATTACCTTATCTCAAGCCTTCTGCGCACGTATTTGTATTCGTTTATATATTCATCTTCAAAACGTTATTGAATGAGCATTTGCATTAAAAAATCACATATAAATATCAGACCTAGCTTAAGTTATTTTAGTATAGGCAATCCCTTTAACTTAGATGTAACTAGTGGCTTATACATATAAATTGAATGTACTTGCAATAGAATATTAGATTTTATCATTTCAGAATTATTAAATCATTAAATTAAATCATTAAATAGCCAAAGGGAATTTCTATCAATAGCATTTATTTAGCCCAACAGATGCAAATCCATGAGGCTATATAATAAAAATATCATACGGAAAGTAAAATGTAATAAATAACAGTTAACAGCCCTCGAAAACTTGTAAAACTTTTTCAAGAGCGTACTCAATGTTTCTCTCAAGATAAGTACCATCCAGTTTAGAACTTAAGAACTTCACCTGGACTTACTCAACTTGATTTACATCCGCGTTGTATTCTGATTCTGTTTATTCTGATTTCCTAATGACGAAAGCAAAAAAAAACAAAGATTTAACAACAGCCAAATTATCAAAATCTCAGATAATTTTTATAATAAATTCTAATGATTAAGACCTGAATTAGCAATATAATAACATGTTAACACAAAGTTAGTTTTGAATCTAAGGCAACAACACTTGATCCTTAGCATATTTGCTGGGACAGTAGAATACTCTTAACATTACAAGAACAGTACCAGTACTTTAATCATCCTGTATATGACACAAAACAACATTTACATGCGTTAGAGGTAGTTTGTTATCGGTACATCAACTATATATAATTTGTTGATATTGCTTTAAAAGAACTAATTATGCTTATCTGTATCAATATTATAAAAGATTTTTAAGTAGTCCGGATGTTAGCCTGGGATAATCCAAAGATGTAATAATGTCGCTATTAAACAGTATAAATAAGAGTGGGTATAGCATCATTCTTGGCTATTTGCTTGGTTTTTAAATAGTTTATCTACTGGAATACATCCTCAGGCGTTACTTCTCTAAAATATATCTGCAAACTATTAAATTTGTAAGCGGGCAGCAAATCGCAAGAAGTATTAGGCAAACATACTCGTACATTGGCAATTGTCGAAGAGAAGGCGTTTACAATACTCTGTGGATCATCAAACACATTCTGCGCATAATGAAGCCTACCAGGAATTCTAGACGGGTTGTTAACAGCCCACACAAAATCCTAAAACTTGCAAGGATCGTAGGCAATATCTGAATTGAATACTTTCAATCTAGCGTCGATGTGCTTGAGAAATTTTCACTTTAGCAATTTTCCATATCTTTGAAATTCGCTTCTAAAAAGGTCACTATCGGTCAACTTCTATTTTTTGTAATAGGGTCCTTTCAGGGTAAGGTGATTCTTAATAGTTTTGTTCAACCAAGGTGAAAATACCTTTTGTATAGAATGGAGCAGAAAACACAATGGTGGTGTAAAAGCGCACAAATTCACGTCTGTAAAACCATCAATTATCGACAAATTAGCCAAGACCAAAACAACACTGCAAATATTAGGAGTTTCCAACCTCAATTTTTTAAAGATCAGGATCACGTCCAATATTAATATTACGTTCATTATTAAATTTGTATTCAATCGAAAATTTTGTCATTTGCGTTTGTTATGTTATTACACTATCGCAAACCTAAGATCTAAAATCAGTTATATATAATAATATAATTGGCCTGTGATTTTAATATAAAGTTGGTGACATTGACGTGTGTATGTGTGTGTCCTTATTTAATAAAATCATGTAAATCTTGTCTTGTAATTGTTAAAGTTTATCTAATAGTCTTTATAGCTTAAATAGAAGTCACGTGCCTTCAAAAACTTTCCTTATTATAGTAGGCTGTTATTGAAGTAATTAAGTAATCAAAGATTGGTGCCCATGCGAAGCTTTAGAAAACTTCAAATTCTGACAGTTGTCATACATAAATTCAAATTATAAACGCTTATATTTTTAAAATTATTTCATTATAATGCATAAAATATATATTATTCAAAGTTACTATAGAACTCGCTAAAAACTAGAAAATGGAAATTGGGGGTTTATTCCACTAATCAGTGGTTACAGGACTGACAGTTACTTACGCACAACTCCAAAAACATATTCAAGCTTGTGTTATTAAATTTGGTGTAACAGGGGCAATAACTCGTAAACCTAGCGGTGGCGCACCTAGAAAATGAACAGCAAATTGCATAGAGGATATTCGACGTCGAATGAACAACTCACCCAAAAACTCCATCGCAAAGCTATTACCACAAGTTCATTTGTCAGTGGGAACATGTCGTACTATTTTAAAAAAGGACTTAAAGTTGTTTCCATATAAAATTCAAGCAGTTTCGGAACTCAAACTGGTAGATTTTGTTACGAGAACATAATATTGTCTATGGTTTTTGAATAACAACAATAATATTGACATTCTTGACAAATGCTTCTTTTCAGACGAGGCTACATCCACAAAAAATAAGCTAGCAGTTTCAAGAAGACGAATTATTGGGCCTATATTTTTTAATGAAAGATATCGAAATGAATTATTAGAGCCGTTTATTAATGGACTTCATGATGATAAACTTACGCAAGGATATTTTCAGCAAGATAATGCACCAGCGCACAAATCTCGAAGAACAATTGTTTTTTTTGCAAGAATTTTTCGAAACAAGAATTATTAATTTTCCTCCAAGATCGTTAGATTTGACAATTTTAGACTATTTTATTTTTCCTTATTTAAAGAATACCATTTTCAAGACAAGACATCACACAATCGAAGAGCTTCGTAATTCTATTGTGAATTCTTGTGCTGACACAACCCAAGAAGCCCTAATAAATCGCTTTGAAAGCATGAAGCGTCGTAGAGTTCAACTTCAAAATAATGGTCAACATTTCCAACATTTGCTTTAGTATTATTTTCTTTTAATTTTGACTATTGTAATAATTTTTTTTTCAAAAACTAAATTACTAATTATTACACACATTTACAAAACCTAACCAAACTATCAAATTATACGTTTATGACAGATTACGTGCACTGTCACCAACGATTAAAAAAAAAAACGTGTCCGTCTCTAATGAAGAAAGTTTTTGAAGGCACGTTATTTGTTAATAATAAAAATATTAAACACTAAAACCAACAAAGCTCTAACTTGTACACATGTCAAGCAGATTGATAACAAATATTGCAGAAGCATAAAATATTATTGAAGTAAGTTGCGTAATTCAGGCGGCTTATTTAACCAATCACGTTTCTTAGAAAATAGCTCGTATTTTTTCCTGTTAAAGCATAGAATTGATTATCTAGATTTTAGGAAAAGTTAATATGCTTATTAATATAAATTTTCTAATGTAGTTTCAAAACCTTAATTAATCCGTTTTAATATGTGTACACACGTATTCTGTTCGAATGTAATTTCGTGAAATTCCTGATTATATATTTCACCCTACACTTCTTTTTGTCATTTTTTACTGTGCAACATCAATTCATTTGCGCTCGATTTTATTGCTCTCGCGGGAATGAAAGAACGAACTTCCTACATTTCCTGGAAGTAGCAAAAAACATTGTTTCCAATTTAACATTAATCTTATTGTAAGAAGATGCCGATATAAATAAAATTAATTTATTAATCATGTAATAAATGTATAATGAAAATGTAATAATGCCACCAAAAATATCAAATTATTGCAGAATTAAAAAGAAAAACTTCCTACTTCATTTCTTATTTACGATAACATTAAAAAAATTCAAAAAGAAAAAACACAGAATCAAACAGTTTCTAAACTAATAGAAGGAAAATCAGTTTAAAATGCACTATATATACATATTTTAGTATCTGTGGAAGTATAATAATAAAACGTATTAAATAATGTTACTTACTTTTTATTTATATTAATAAAGTACTGGCTGTTATTAGTTACAAATATACATCACCAAAGCTAACAACACTATTCTTGTCATTTATTACATAATTAGAAAGTTGAACTCTCCTAAAAATCTCTCCTGTTCCTTCTCCCTTATGGGAATGAACGAGGTTGTGAGTGGTGTCGATTTTTTGAGACAATAAGGTACATAATTTGACACATACATGAACAGCCCTCTTGCAAAGCTTTTAAGCCGAAGTCTTCGACGAACCGATTTATGTTGTTGAACATTTCAATGCTGAGGAGGAATTTTTGGAGTTTGTATTTAAAAGGTATGTACACTTGTTTGAAGTGCTTTTTCTTTTTATGGAAAATACGACCGCATGAAAAAATAAATCAATTAATTCAAAATCACATTTGCCATCTTCAGGCCTGCGATAACTGTTTGCTTCTGCTTCTGGTTACTCGTAAACTGCTTACGAGTAACCAGAAGCAGAGAGTTATTGCAGACCTGAAGATGGCAAATGTGATTTTGCCGAAACGTCGTCCTGAAACCAGTACCGGTCTTTACGAAGACCAAACAGTGGAAACGCTGAAGAAAACCCGAAATCCAGTTACAACATATATTGATGTGTGACGGTTGTAATATAAAAAATATTTATATAGTTTATTAAAGAAACTTGTATTAAAATGAAAATCAATATGAACAATTGCAGTTAAGTTGCAATATTAAATAGACCTCTTGTTATTCTCTTAAATTGAAATATACTTGTTTGCCTATCTGAAAGGCTTTGTCTATTTTTAATATTGTACGATTAAAATTGGAAACAGATAGGTTAATTTTCAAAGAAATGTATTTTAAATCTCTTTAAATATAGTTGTGAATAAAACATATAGAGGGAGAGGTTTTGAATATTACATATGTTGCATGTGGGTGATACATTTAAAAGTTTTCGTTTACAAACGAAGTATACATAACCTCAACAGGTATACATGTGTTTATTATATTGTTTCTTTCTTTAATGGGCTCAAAATTGTAGGTATAAATGTCCAGCTTTTAAGAACATAGAGACTCTTGTGTGGTGCATCTGGAATACACTTTACTAGTGGGATCGGTGACTCGAATAGAAATACATATAGAAATTGATTATGTCCAAAATAATAAATGATGGTGATTTTGTCTAAATAATAAGGATAATTCTACAAAAATGAAACAAGTGAGTACAGGAATAAAGTAAATGCTTTAATGGAAGATATTGTTTCACAGGTAAGTTAAACAATTTAAAATAAGTACTTATTAATATGCATCATGTCACGTGATTATCTCTACGTAAACTAAATGTATGGTTAAATTAATAGATGTGACAAATTTTACTTTAATTCTTAAACAAACATAGATGCTTCTATTAAAATTTAATGGATTAAAATATAGAAAACAAAGAATTGAGAACTGAGAAAAACGCAAGTTGAACTGTATTCTTCGTAACTTAAATTACGTAATACTTAAAAATAAAAGTACCCATTAGGTATATTCATTTAAAAAAACATTAATCAAAGTTTTGCTACGAGAAATTAATTAATATAATTCTCAAAATTACAGAGGAGATTTCAAAATACTTAAGTGACCAAGGGATGAGGCAGGTTCTTCAAAAATCTTCTCATTTCCAAAAATGCAGGATACAAGTTTAGCGGGTGGTTGAATGGCGTCACCTCTATAGTTCGGGCCTCGTAAGATGCTGTCCTCGGTGAAATGAAATTTCCGTTTTGTCCGGAACTGGTTGAAGTATCGATTCCCAAAAGGCGTTAAAATGTTGCTGGATATTCTGGTAATATTTTAAGATGCGTGTTGTATAGTTTTCTATTTAATTTACCACTTTTTTTCTATTTTCAGACGGAGCACTTAATTAAAGGTCGGCGCGGTGTTCGGAGAATTTCAACTTAATCACGCCCACTCTCTTTGTTTTTAATCCTCGTTTCTTATTCGTTCAATTAGTATTTGTTAATTTAATCTCGTTACTTTTATTTAATGAAAATGACAATTTAATTATTTTAACCAAATGGCTACTTTACAAAAATTATATACATTGTTCTTGCGAATAAATAATAGTTATTTGTACATACAAGTCTTATTTCTATGCTGATTTATAATCGAGATATTTCCAACGGTTATTAATTTGAAAATGTGCAGCTTTCTCTAAAGTATATGTCATTGATAATCGATCAATTAAGTTCAAATGTTTTCGGTAATTCATGATATATAAATAAAATGACTTAGGCAAAAGAAAAGACAAACATAAATGAGAATGCAAATTAATTTTTAACAATTAAAACGCGAAATCAACTTTATTGATTTGACAGATGAAGAATTCAGTTCAAAAAATTATCTTAATTCCCAATTTTTACATTCTAACTAATAATATGTATTTTAACTAAACTAGGGATTCTTGTGGGGGTAGGCTTGACCTACCTCAATACATATATATATATATATATATATATATATATATATATATATATATATATACATATACATATACATATATATATATATATATAACAATTGATAAATTATTGGAGTTTTTCGGCTTTTATATGAAATATCTACAAATATCAAATTAGAATGTATGTAATTGCAGAGTAAGTGGGGATGCAAACATTGCTGTCTACAAATTACAAAGCAAATCATACGAAATTTTTTAATTTGATAAATATGGTCTACGTTGGGACTCGAACCCAAGTCTACAGCTTGCCGGGCTGTCGCTTTTACCACTGAGCCACAATAGACCCAGGTTCAAGCTATTTAGAAATGCATTATAAAGAAACAGTGTTAATGAATCAGATGTCAGTTATTAAATGTAGATGTCAAGTTGAAAGCAGAAGTCAGTTTTGAAAGCTGATGTCAGTTTTGATAGCAGATGTCAGTTAGTGAAAGCAAATGTCAGTTAATGAAAGCAGATGTCTGATTTGAAAGCAGGTGTCAGTTATGAAAGCAAACGTCAGATTAGAAAGCAGATACCTATTTTGAAAGTAGATGCGAGTTATTGAAAGCAGATGTCAGTATGTATTTTGAGAGCAGATGTCAGATTTGAATGTTGGAAATGCTAATTATTATTACTCCATAGCTATATGAGTGTTTAGATAATTTCTTAGCCGTTTATTAAATATAACAATTGATAAATTATTGGAGTTTTTCGGCTTTTATATGAAATATTTACAAATATCAAATTAGAATGTATGTAATTGCAGAGTAAGTGGGGATGTAAACATTGCTGTCTACAAATTACAAAGCAAATCATTCGAAATTTTTTAATTTAAAAAATATGGTCTACGTTGGGACTCGAACCCAAGTCTATAGCTTGCCGGTCTGTCGCTTTTACCACTAAGCCACAATAGACCAAGGTTCAAGCTATTTAGAAATGCATTATAAAGTAAACAATATATTGTTTAGTTTTTCGGATAATCCAGTTATATAGGGTGTAGGAATATACAGATTGTCTCACTAAGTTGGAACCATATGGGAAACTTTTTTATTATTAATTTTAGGAAAAAAAGTTATACTTCATAAAAAGTTCTGCATGTTCTAAAATCTAAAATACAATAATCAGATATTATTTTTTTCAGTCGTATACGCGGTTTATCGAAAAATATGAATTTCACTTTTTACCTTTATATTTGACAATAACGAAAATTGTTATAAAGAAAAGTTGATCAGAACTAAAATCTAAGTTCAAATATGGAATTACATTGAACAATTAGGTTTTGTTATTTTTTTACTAATCTTTTTATTTTCAATGAACATTTATCTCTTGTGATTATGAAACACATGATAACCTTTTCGTTTCTAAATGTTTTCTAACAATTTTGAAATTTAAACACGTAATTAAATAGTAATTAATGCATGTGCATTTACTTTGCAAATAAGAAAATACATACAAATACTAAGTTGTGTTTAATACTAGAAATAAACAGAAATTTATTTTTCACTCATTCCACCAATGCCTCGACGTATCCACCCTCTCGTTCAATACATTCAATCATTGTATTAGTAAATTCACGTAATACATCTTCAAACGGCCTTTTCTGGTAAACGTTTTGTTTCAAGTAACTCCATAAGAAGTAATCAAGAGGGGTTAAGTCAGGGGATCTAGCAGGCCAAAAAAGATCACAATATCTGTGAATAACTTTTCCATGGAACATATGTTCAAGATATTCGCTAACATTCAATGTATTATGGCATGTGGCACCGTCTTGTTGGAACCAAATACATTGACGTTCTTGTATAGGTAGTTCGTCCATGAAGTCATTGATGTGAGTTTGTACAAACTGTAAATAACGTTCGGCATTCATAGATTGTCGAAAAAAGGTTCGGTTAATCTGTTCTTATAAATGCCACACCACACGTCAAACATTTCTTGCTAGCAACAAATCATTTGTATGTCAGTGCATCCTAGATTACATGTAACTACAGTTAAATTTGCATTGATATTGTAGTCAAAAAGGAAAAAATAATTTTTTCAATGTAAATGGATATAATTGCATATTTGAACGTAGTTTTTAGTTCTGATCAACTTTTCTTTATAACAATTTTCGATATTGTCAAATATAAAGGTACTTTACTCTTGACTACTCTTGACTACTCTTGACTAAAATTAATTTTTTTCGATAAACCGCGTATACGACTAAAAAAATTTAAAATATCTGATGATTGTATTTTAGATTTTAGAACATGCAGAAATTTTTATGAAGAATAACTTTTTTTCCTAAAATTAATAATAAAACAGTTTTCCATATGGTTCCAACTTAGTTTGACAATCTGTATGTTAGCTCATTGGTTGTTTTATTTTTATTTTGGCACTTAGTTTTGTTATATATTTTATTAAGTCTGTGTTTTATAATGTTTTGTATAAATTGTGGTGGATAATTGTTTTCTGTTAAAATTGTTTTTACTTTATTAAGCACTGTTGGTCTGAAAGCTGGTTTGGTGAGATTTAAAGCCCTGTCCACTAACGCTGTTACAACATTTTTTTTGTGGGATAGGGGTTGGTTTGAATAAAAATTTACGTATCTGCCGGATGTGATAGGTTTAGTGTACCATTTTGTTTGTATGTTGTTGTTTGCTTTTATTAGTGTTAAGTCTAAGTAGTTTATGGAGAAGAAAAAGTCTATTATTTTAATATTATGACACGGCCAATAAAATAAATAAGAAATAAATTTTAATTCTTATTAACACTAAATATATATATATAAATATATACTTTCAAATGATTAACACTATTGCTTTAGGGCGAGACAAAACTTTTAAAAAAATATTTCTAAACTACGAATGTTTATCATTTACACAAGAAACCACGGAATTGAATAAAGAGGATAATCGAGCTGTGATTTTTTTTATTATTTCAAACACTGGGTTAAATCGTAAAGAATGTTTTTAGGAAATCAATTGATGATGATCATGAATTTCTTTTCTTCATTCTTAATTAATTTTCTTAATTCCTACGCCGAAAACGGCTTTTATCAAAAAGGATATTGACTTTGTTTGGCACATAATTGAAGAGTAGGTACCGGCATATTACTGCTACAAGCAACTCTAAAGATTAGTGTGAAGGTCATTAACACCATTTTACACAAACATTTGAAGGTATGTAAGCTTTATTTTTATTGGATTCCCCGCAATTTGACCCCAGCTTAAAAAGGAAACGCGTAAGATATTACAGATTTGGACTAGATCGCTTTAACATGTCTTATATAATGTACATCATTAGAGGTCATGAAGCCTTGTTATGATCTTTGTAAATTAGTTTATTCCAACAAAAGGTGTTCGAGAAAATAGCCGAAACAAAAAAAAAATGGTTTCCAAATTTTTTTTAAGTAATGGACTTCCATTGTAGCCCTGAAGGACCATCATACTATTAATGCAAAATAGTACTATAGTTCTAGATCTCGGTTCCAACCCGGAAACCGAGATCTACATCTAGAGAACAACCGCGAAAACCTACACCTACATTTAGTACGTACTATAGTTCGTTTGTAAAGTATCCACGAAAATCCTTCAAGCGGAAAGATCATCTTGCATCAATGCTCTGGCTCGCACTACAGTAGGAAATGTTGATGTAATGTTTAGGGCTTTCAAATAGCTGAATAAATTAAAATAAATTAATGAATTAAATTAAAATAATGAATCATGTGCCGTATAGTCCAAATCTGGCACCTAAGGATTTATTTTTTTTCACTTGTAAAGAATAAGGTACAGAATTTACATAGGGCGAAAAGCAGTTGGCGCATTGATAATGAAAAACAATCTACTGCGGAAAGATTGGTGAAAATGTTTTTAAGATTGGTTGCATGGACGTAAAAATGCATCGACTGTGAAGGCGAATACTTTAAAAACTTAAATAAGTTATTTTATAAAAATTGTTTAACATAATAGGATCAATTGAAAGAGAACAGTCCTTATGTAAGGTTTTTTAATTTAAATTTTATTATACTCCGCAATCACAACAAATAATATTATGTTGTGTAATTTATCATTATATTAATTAGCATTTTCAATTTTAAATTTAGTTAATGTTTTTATGACGGTTTGCTGATGGCGCTTCAGTTAAGATTCTTAATTATTTGAAATTTTTCACCTTAAGAGAGCACGTTCTGATTTGCATCTTGCCTAACGAATTATTCATGAATTTAGCTTGAATTGGTTTTAAACGAAGCAAGCGAGCGACTGCTCTATTACGCCTTCCGAAAATGCAAATAATTAATTTAGGATGTATTATCTTCTACAGAAAGCTTGAAATGAACTTTCTTCAATAATTTCGTCTTTGAGTTAATTATAATGCACTGACATTTTCCCTGCAGACATCATTGCAAGTATATAAATGGTGTATAAACATTTTGATGAGTTCAATCAAGTCAATGTAAATATTTGAAAAATTGTAAAATTTTACTAATTTATACATAAAAATTAATAGTAATAGTAATTTTTATTACCTACTTGACAGGCAATTTTAAATTATACGACACAAAGTAATTGTGTATATAGAAAATGTAATCTACATTAATAAAACCTTAAGCTAAAAAGAAATTTAAAAAAATACATTTTTATGTAAATTAACAGATAAAATACAACAGAATACTATCATTAAAAACATAAATTCATTAATTTATTTAAAAAGAAATATGCTACACTTCTGAGACCTACATCGATAAGAAATAGAAAATTATCCTCACATACATTTGTTTGAAAATGCCCTGGCATAGCTGGGCATTTATTCTAAGTACCAGGCATACGGTCCAACAAAAAAAGCTAGTTTACGTAAAAATTTGCAGCACAATATACCTCTTCTTGCATATAGGGATGGTATATTAGGACGGGTTAATAAGATATCTTGAGATATTCCTTTCTCCGGGAAGATTCCATAAATTCTGAACGAAAAGAATTTAAGATGACTTCGATGAATGTGGTCCAATGTCAATGTATTACAGGAATATAACGGATACCAAATTCACAGAGCGCACTCCAACTTATTCAGGATGTAGGCAAAATATCTCAGTAGAATTGTGTTGCTGAAGTTAAAATGACGACCAAAAACAAGATCCAAGCTGAGCTGATCGATGAAGAAATAAAAAAATGCACTACACCACCGAAGAAATCGTCGAAATATCTGAAAATATATGATTCTTCGTAGATTCATAAAACATGCATACCGCTACGGCTGATATTCAGTTCATTAAGTTCACCTACACAAAAGCTGTCCCGGCATAACAAGTAAATTACATTAAAGTGGTTTCAAGTGTCAGAAATGCTGCTTATTTCTTAGAAATTTTGAAAACACAAAGACTAAATGCAGATCTTCTAGTAAGCTTCGACGTTATTCAAGTTTCGGTAGACGAGCATATCCTCCGCATATCATCAAATTTTCAAAACACTCCTTGTCGGGCACGAGCTTTTAGTTTAATGGTCAACGTTGTAAATAAATAGAAGGAGTGGGATTACCCATTTCTCTGGCGGAAGGAAATCTGTTTATTGAGGATTTTGAAACGAAGGCGATCGTTTTTCAATCCTGAAACTAAGCGATTTTCCAGTGGTCAAAGAAGACTCCTAAAGAAGCGTCGACGTTGTGAAAAACGTGTACGGCTGCAGGGAGATTACGCCGAGAAGTGACACAAGTTTCACAGTTTTCGTGTGATTAGTTTGTCAGAAAAATAATCGGAGGTGTTATAACTTGAATACACCTCGTAATTTCGTAAACTAAATGCATTACAAAAACATATTTTCTAATATGAAAAATTCGCCTAATGTGTTGCGTTAATTTTTAACAACCAGGAAAGCGGCGTCGCGACGTGTAGCGTTCTGCAAACTGGTACAAACTTATTTTGCCGAATTGTAGAAATTAACGCAACACATTAGGCGACATTTACATGTAATGTGAGAGTTAATACTCATTGGTTCTCATTTGCAGTAAGTGTAATATATATTTTCTAATAAATTATTAAAAAATTATTATTTTTTAATAATATTTTAAAAAAATATGTGAAAGAATATTTAAAACAGAAATGGTAGCTCGCAAATCTCAGATTTCTACATCGAAAAATTAAATCAAAAATTGCCTGTCCAACTGTTGTTGATCAAATAAATCGTCATTTTTATGATTTTGTAAATAATTATAATAATGGAGTCATGATGGTAGTTTGCCTAGAGGTGGCGCGCTTTTATTTTTTTATTTTTTTCTTACAGATTGATAAAATTTAGGTGGATCCACTTATTAATAGTTTGGATAACTCTAATTATGGGTTAAATTTATATACAATATAATACATTTATACCGTGCATTTATGCACGACTGTCTTAAAATAACTAAAGTAACATCAATTTTTTAAGAAACGATAAATAAAAAAATATAACATATCAACTATGTAGAAAATAAAAAATATTAAAGGAATTATTAAATTAGACCCAATATGGCTCCTGTCATAATAAACCTACTATAAGTGCTGTAACATTTGTCTTCATACTAGATTAGCTCGAAGCTGATAATATGATATATTGAAGGTGAAGGGCAAATGCATTTCAATGTTTCTTATACTCATAATGTATTGCTAAACAGATTGATATTTTATGGAGTTAAAGGTCGTCATACGCTTTCATTTATGAATAGGTTTGTAATAAATAAATACCAATCCGTAGATAATGATCATATTTAGACGTGTGAGAACATGCTGGACTCACTGTTGTTATCTATGCTGTTAATGTTATATGTCAATTATGTTCCTGAGTGACTCAGTGTTAAAATTGGGAACATTGGATTTTTTTAACTTTGAATATATCTTAATTTTACAAAATAAAGGAATTAGAATAATAACTAACATATTGCTATGAACTGTGGTTTGGAAATTAGCTATTCCACCATTCACGACAAATCTATCCAGCTAGGATATTCAGTCGGCTTATTTCCAAAATGGGACTGTTTTCCTCTCAGGGTTCCAATCGGAAAAGTGGAAAATTATTGAATTAGTAAAATAGTTAGGCGCCACTCAAAATTTGTTTGAGAAAAGTTATGATAATGTATTTAAGTTACTTGTTAAAATGTGTAGAAAGGATTATTAAATTAAAGAACACAATATAAAATTTAAATGAAAATTTAATACAAAAATTAAAAAAAAATTAAAAAAAAATCTTTATAAAGTATAAAGATTAATATTGCCTCATTTAACAATATTATAAAGGTAAAAAATAACGCATGGAAATGACCGCAGCATACGTCTAAAAAACCTTAATGACAGCCGATCAAAATTAAAAATAATAAATTACAAAGAAACTTTTTAATTTCTCCCAAGAGAACAAAATCAAAATAAACAAACTAACTTGACAGCCCGAAGCAAACTCTAACGCATGTGCACCCACATGTAACAAAAAAAAATGCCCTTGAGATGCCAAACGTATAAAATTTTACAGTTACAGAAATATTTTTACTAGAAATTTTAAAAATCCTTCTTTGTTATTTATATCAAATATCTAAGACTAAATCTCAATACGATAATAATAATACAATCGAAAATACAGTATTTAACTCTTTTAAATATATTAAAATATCTTTTAAAAATATTTTATTTACGTAAAAAAAAATATATATATATATATATATATATATATATATATATATATTCGAGACACGTGAATAAGAAAGCGATAAAAATATAATAATTACGAGATTAACAAACTCGTATAAATATCGGTAATGAAATAAAACAGCACCAACCACTAATGAAATCAAAAATAACCCGAAGTTACTATAAAAAGATAAAGATTAATCTTTTTATAAACACAACTTCCTTATCTCAGAGTACACTTGTGTCTGCCTAAAGGTCAAAGCAAGCGCGCAGGCTTAGAATGTAAAACCAGTTTTTTCACAAAAATAATAAATTTCAAAAATATACACTTGCCTTCAAAATAATTGTACAATCATAATTAAATAAATTTTTATAATATTTACGGAGAAAAGTCCACAGCAATATGTTAAACTGTGTTCCGTAGACCTTTATTTAGTCAAAATATAAACATGTTCAAATAAATTCATTTATGAATGATTAATTTACTGTCGGAACAACTTATCATTGTCAATATGTATACGTAATACTCTTTCAAATATTCGTAAGACTTTACAATATGACCCAAATTCTTGAGGACTTATTAGTCAATATATTTTGTAATACAATTAAAATTTATTTAAAAAGTAATCCATATTATAAGACAGAAATTTGTGGAGGGCACAAATGAACTTATATTTTAATGATTGTCTGTTTTGTTTTACTAATGAATCTATTACTTTTTCAAAAGTATTTTTAATAATATAAAATATTATTAAAAATGGGGTGTGAAGAACACAATACAAGTTATATATTTGTGAATGTATCTCTCCAGAGACGCAGATACATATTTCACCTTTCTACAGGATCGTCGGTACGCCCCTGCTGGAGAAGGGATACATTCAACCAAACATAACTACCTTGCTATCAACCAGAAATTATTAAGACAGAGCGTGAAAGAATATTCAGCGCTGTCTACATAATAACTGCCGAACTAAGCAACGTGTTTCTATAGACGGTGACAACCATATCTATAAAAAACTGTATTATCGTGTCTTCACTACTTGTCGGGCGAACCGAATGCGTATATAACAAAATAATTTGAAACATACATGAGTGGGTAAAAACCACACCAATTTGTATAATGTATGTTTCAAATTATTTTGTTATATACGCATTCGGTTCGCCCGACAAGTAGTGAAGACACGATAATACAGAAGAACACTTAAGTTAACTGGAAAAAATTCAATTTGATGCCGGAATCTATCCTCATTTATTTAAGCCTATCGAACATTGCTTGAAAACTGCAAAGGAGGAGGACAGAATTTGTATAATATCCTTTGATGAGATGGACATAAAACAACACATCCAATATGATGCTGCTGTCGACCGCATAAGAGGGTTTGAAGACTTTGGACATGAACAATTCGAGAAGTTTGCAACCAAAGCCTTGACTTTTATGGCACAAGGTCTTTGTCTAATTGATAATTATAAATTTTGTCCATGATTTGCAAATTTATATTTAGTTATTACTTATTGCACCCTATTTAGAACAGTTGGTATTAGTATAAGAATATTCCTGTGCATACAAGCTTTAAAGTAAGAAGCACAGTGTTTAAAATTATTCTTGTAATATTTTTACTTATTACATTATAATTATTTCGGGATTCTAATTAAGTATATAAAATAATGAGTATTAAAGTTATTGAATTTACAATTTTACATATTCCTAAAAACGTTTTGTTGAAGAAGAAATCGGTCAAGAAGTAAACAACGATTCTATTTGTCCACAGCAATTGACTAGTCTTTTTATCGATACCATCGTACCAATTAACTGCCAATGTTGTATTTTGGTTAAAAGTAATGGTGAGTGTACACCACCAAAGCACCCGTTCTCTCCACTCCCATTAGTGGCTTCAGTGTTACTCTTTGGCGTTACTGTATACAAGACATATTTTTGACAAGTAATGTTATGTAAAGTTATGAATATATAATTCGCCTATTGTAAATAAATTAGCTTGCATAAGTATATTATTCATAGGAATATTAATTTAAACAGAAGCTGGTATGTTTTGGATATTTGAATTGTACTTATATTATGTATTGCCAAAACAAATTGATGTATAAAATAAAAATATTTTGAAAAAAAATGTTTGTGTACTTTATATGTACCTGTTATATATTACTTTATTGCATTATGTATTGCAACTTTTAACAAAGTAAATAACTTAATATTATGTTATCTAAACATATCGACAATATTATTTTTAATTAAAATTCTCAAATTACAATTAACTAGTTTAATTGTAAATAAGTGGCGTTACTGACAGTACATGCTATATAAAAAAATATGTATAACACTGTAATTAATTTAGTGTGAAATTCCATACAAACTGGTTAAAATGATAGTAATTCTTCTTATTATTTTTCCAGTTTGTATTAAATTTTCTGCTAAATTAATTACGCGTTATACGAATTTAATGTTTTAATTTACATAGTATTTATTTAAATTTAGCCCCTAAATGTCGATAGTGCTGCCTCTCACTGAGGCCTCATCACAATGTGACAAGGATATAACTATCTCTGTCTATAGTTTCGGATCCTTATTTTCCATGTAGTTGCCGGTCTCTTCTAGTCTGCGCTATTGGTGATAGACAAGTCTTGACATTTTTATGCAGTTATCCAGTGCAAAATCGTTCAATTTGATTCAGGTGTTCGACCGACATAGACGCATTTTCGTAGCACTGTTTGTGTAAACATGGAAAACGCGGCTAAATCTCAAGTGAAATAACTTTCTTTTTGAAGAAATAGGGTCTGATAACTTCAGAAATTATTAAACGTCTGTAAGGAGTGTTTGGTGAGTCTGCAGAATCTAAAAGTACTGTACATCGGTGGACCGATAGTTTTAAAAGTGGTAGAGCATCATTAGAAAACGAACCACGCAGTGGTCGCGCGAACACGTCGGTAAATGAAAGAAACATTCCTGCCTTGGAGAACCTACTGAAAGACGGCAGACGAGTGACTATTTCTGAAATTAGTGTACGTCTAGGAATAGGTACACGACCAGTTCATGAGATCTTACATGATTGTTTGGGCGCAAGCAAGGTTTTAGCTCACTAGGTGCCAATGCTGTTGGAACTTGTCGTCAACTTCAAGAGCTGTTAACCCGTTACAGTGATGAATTTTGACAACGGATAATAAGCACTGACGAAACGTGGATTCCTTATTTCGATCCTGAGGCCAAAAGTCAATCCAGAGAATGGCGTAAACCCGAATAAGGGCCTCTACTTAAGGCGCGTGCTGTTCTGTCTGTTGGAAAGGTAATGCTTACTGAATTCTGGAATTGCGAACCCATTATTTTTATGGATTATCTGGCAAAAAGAACTACAATTAACGCAGAATATTATCCTAACTTATTATCCGGACCACTGGGACAGGTACTTATCGGAAAATGGCCTGGGAAGTTGTATAAGCATCCGCTATTGCAACAGGATATTGTAAGACCGCACACCGCAAGAAAAACGAAAGATGATTTGAAGAATTTACGATGGGAATTCCGCATCCACCTTATTCACCGGATCTCGCACCGAGTGATATTCATTTGTTCCCAGATTTGAAAAAATCTTTACGGGGTGGGGTGTTCGTTTTGAAAGTTTAACTTACGTAAAATGTGCCATAAGTAGGTGGATTGAGGAGACACCGAAAAACTTCTTTGGACGGCTTAAAAAAATTAATTTAGCGTTGGGATAAATGTATTCAATTAAATGGCGATTATGTTGAAAAACTACATTGTAATATTGATGGAAATTGACAAAATAAAAAAATTATAGCTAAATTCCCAGAACTTTGGAAACATCCCTTGTATTATAATCCATCTCTTGATTACCGAATTGGTTTGAAACTTTAATCAACTACTTCCTACATCATCCTCATTATATATAAGAAAAATTATGGAAATAAAATCGTAAAGGTTTTCATGTTTCTATATCGCATAGTATACTCGTATACATCATAAATATACTTTTAATATAATATTAGTTACTTATTTCGGAATTTTTTCTTTCCCTTTTATGGCGACTCTTATATTTACATATATGTGCCAATTTCAAATTTTAAATTGAATGGATATGAATATCTAGAAATTAATTCTATTTGCTTTTGTATTCCTTTGTAACAGTTATGAAGAAATGTAATTAATATCTATGTGTATTCAAATACATAAGGTAGTTCTGCCAGCATATTCAATAGAAATGTTGCCGTAATGTCGGCAATGTAATGCTTTTGAATAGAAGCACTTTAATTACATCGATGAAAATAACTTGTAACTTGGAAATTTTAATCAAACTTCGTCACTTAAAAGCTAAATATATTTGACTTGAATAGATACTGTAAAATATAGTCATTATCCCGTAAATATATGTTCATATTTTTATTTATCTAGTTTTTATCGAACTAACAAGTAATTATAGCGCGAACGATTTCCTATTACAGACTGCAGATGACATGAAAGAGTTTTCATTTTAGTTTCCGATATTGTAGAAAAGTAACGCGCATATAGAGAATACTTGTTCTTGACACATTTTTAAAAAGTATTTAAATTTTAGACAGTCTCGCTTGTTCATCTATAGATTCGAAGCAATAACTTCAATTTAAACGATTCTGTGAAAGGATGTGGATTATAAAACCACATACCGTTCTCCGTCACAAAAGCTTTACAAAGAAGAAAAGAATGACAAAACACCCCAAAATAGATATTTATATATCTGTTACTCCTATTATACATCAATTATGCTGGTCCACAAATTAAAGATTGAATGGGAACAAAAACACACGTAGCATGAACTCGAATTTACTTTTTACATTGAATCAATTTCTTTCTATCATCCTCAAGTTTTTAGTTATAATCCTTCAAAAGTAAAACTATATAGTCTTAGTGTTTAAGTTGGGACATAATAATTAACACATTTTAAATGTCTTTCTATCAGAATTTGTTATTATTTTTAAAATTTTTTATTATATTAGAAGTGACAAAAATTTAAAAACAATTAAATCCTACCTATCTGCATATTACAAAAAATTGTGATCATCCTTTCTGAAAAATTACTTTCTTTGATTATGTTTTCAGAAATCCTCTCTTTGTATAAATTGGCAGACACCATTCATTCAACACGTTTCTCTTAATAATTTTCTTTCTTTTGACGATGAAATTTCGTTCCATGTTTTTTGTTGTACTTATATTTATCGCTCACAACGCCTATGTTTATTGGAAAAGAACAATTACAACAGTAATTTTCTGAAAATAATCAAAATTTTTAATTTAATAAACTTACTTAATTTTCTCTGTCCTTATGAACATGGGGTGAGAAGTTGAATTGTTTTTTAAGTTTTTTGCTACAATCTTCTTCCATTCCTTTTTATCACGCGCATGGCCGACCGGCACCCCTTATTTCGTGTTTCGTATTTCTCTTGGCTGTCCCACTCATCCTGACATATTTTCCTTGATTCACTGTAATACTTCAAATTCGACCCTCGTACAATTTAGTTCAACTATATAATATTTACTAATTATCATACTACTTTAGATGCTTAAAAATTAGTTTACCTTATTCTTCAATTTGTTCGTTCGTTATTTTTGGAATAACACTGTATATTATACTAGATCTGCTGTAATTATAACTACTTTTCGACTGTACAATACCTAAAATTTTATTATATTTATGGTACTGCCTGATTCCTAATAATTAACTTGATTATATACGTGCTATTGTCAGTTAGTTGTTTCTACTGTAACTTAAGCCACTCTTTTAAATATCGTAAGGCAGTTGGTTTTATTTTCATTGACATTGCTTTTATAGCAACTTGGTATTTTATCGGAATTTTTGAAGATATAATTTCATTAAAAATGTTGTTCATTAATTTTGTTAAAATACGATATGTAGGCCTACAGAGTCAGCTGTTATTTATTTATTGATGAACTGTACCAAGGTTCGATAGATATATAGCGACCTTTTATTAGTATTTATTTATGGCTTTGTACGAGATAATTAATGATGAGCGACTTCTTAAGTGGAAGTTGATTATTAACCTTCCTTTATGATCGATTTCTTGTTGGAAATTAATTAACTGTGGGATAATTGGAATACTCTTTCGAATATGTTTTTTTCTATAATGACGTAGATCCAGCTTCATATAAAACTGGACATGAAGTGGACTTCGATTTCATTTATTGCGCTCTTGTTATAAAGCCTAAATGATTGTTCCATGATGATAAAGAATCATCTTATAAGTTAGAATTGAGAATACAGCGATACTGTTCGCAAATGCGGGTTTGCATTTCTAACTTGGGGCATAGTCAGTAACGAGATATAGTATTAGAGCTCTTTTCTTGTGTAACAACACGGATAAATGAAGTTGTAAATTCTTTGTCCTTTCCCCCATGTGGTAACCACGAACACGTTTTATACGAGGTGAGTGTCTTCGAGAATATATTTGGTAGATTTTATTGTTATTTCGATGAGATTTGGTTCCATTAATTAGTTCTAGTATTTCATTATTCTTATATTTTTTTTCTCTTCCTATATAATAGGACAAGCAAGTAGGCATGGGCGTTTTAACCCCCAAAATTAAGTCAAACAACGTATGCTGCATCTCGAGGAAGTGAAAGTCGAATTAATTTCTATCCTCTTACGGCGAGGAGGTATAGTAACAAAGTCACAAAAAGTACATTTCACACACACCATATACACTGTAAGCGATCCTAGGGCCCCGTCGAGCTTCCAGATTAAGCGATCGAGCCGCTATACATACACCATAAAAAAATCTGATCACAGGTCGCGATATTTGTAATATGGATTTTAAAAGAACGAATATAAAACCTAATGTCACTTCCAGAAAAGTCCTTGGTGGTATCAGAAAAGTCAGCAGTTTGAAAGATGTATTGTTAATGTTTTAACACATGTAAGTTGAAAATTAGTTCAGAATAAAAGGTAATAACAAGGTCCTTAACAGGACCACAACGTGATACTACCGAGTTATTAAGAAAATCATCATAAAGAATTGATAATAGCTTTCTAGTAAATGTTGTAGCTTTACATTTGTTTATATTTAAAGAAAAGTGATTTTATTTGCAGCATTGATAAATGGAACCCAAATCACTCTACAGAAATTTGTAATCATTGCTTTGCTCGAACGAAAAATTTTGTATACCATTAGCATAAAGCATTAAAAATATAAATAAATATCAGAAATAGAAGATGATCTAAACCGATGGACAAAATTATAAACAAAGGAATTCAAACCTCTGTTAGACATCCTTTTCACATTACCGAACCACATCAGCTATACTTCCTTTATTTCTTCTTCTATAGCTCTGATATTTAGATTTTGTCTGTATGTTTCATAGTTAACTTATCTACAATAATCTCATTCTCATTTTGTTGGTAGGAGAATGAAAATTAATAAAATTAAATAGTTATTTATGTATCAAGACATTAAAGTTTAATTTTTCATCAAGAATGTGTTTAGTAATAGAAGAACATGAGTGATGAAAAATAACTTTAGTGCGGAGGTGCATATTAAATTTCTTCCGAAATCGCAAATTTGGAGAAAATATGTGTAAAACTATGTTTTGAGGTTAAGTCATTAGTATATTTTTTAGCTCCGGCAGAGTGCAGGTTAGATCTACCATATACTGGTCTTCCATTGTCCTATAATTATTTGAGAAATGAAAGTTTTTAAAATAAGGATGATAAAATAGCTTACTTACTTACTTAACTCACTTATATTTTTTCAATCGAATTCCTATAATAGCAGAGATGCCAGTTGACAATTTACTGGTCAATGTTCGCAACCCGCAATATACAAAATTGAAGTATAATAAACTGTTTTAGTGCCGATTTTAGACACATTACTGACAATTTTATGTGATTTTACCGACGATTTCGGAACAAATAGTTTAATGAAATGCACATATTAAAAGACTACGAAATATCAAAGGGAAAACTATTTTATACAGAAATAAGCTAGCTGACGACTCCAAGTGCTAAATGGGAAAGAAAAACGAAGAAAACTAAAAAAAAGCGAAAGGTAGAGACTGTTTTTATTTTAATTTATTTCTAAAACATATTAAATGTATCAAAAACTTATATAAATGAAAACTTACAGGTCTTGCTTACCTCTAAAATGGAAAATTAGGGGAAAACAACGCGATGGCTTTAAAGCGAACCGAGAAAGGCCAAAAGTCTTTACCTAAAAGAGATCTTATCATGAAGGGGCGAATAAATTCTCACAGTTTAAGTTAAGACTTTGCGCACATACAACAATACGATCCCGGACTCCGATAAATTAATATGCATGGAAACCCTTTAATAGTATAACAAGTAACAGTTTAAATAATTATAATAATTTATTTAAAATAAATGTTTGGTAATTGTTACTGAATATTCACTTTGTCGATACATATTTAACGAGATTATATGAAAATTATCACTTTTCTCGTTATACTTTTAATATTTTGATTTGTTATTATAGTTATTGAAACGTTATTTCGCTAAATAATGATAATGTCACGTTTGAAATATATTAATTTCCAGACAAAACTGACATCAATGGATGTCATCTTATATGTAATTATACGGGTCTGGTTTTATGTAATTATACCGCATATAGGAGAGTGATTTATTTGAAGGTGAAAGTTAAAATCGAAACACTTGAATAGGGGCAACAATTTTTAACACATTCCCCTTCAACAGTAATACACTTGCACCAGTGATACTGGAGTGCCGGTTTTATAATTATCAGTTATTCATCCAGTTTTTCCGAACAATGCGACTGGTTTGTGATGGTGTATTGTCATGATGGAATTCGAGCCGTTGTGGGTTTTTTTCGGTAATGGCAACATTCACTGTATCTAGAAAGTA
The DNA here is from genome assembly GCA_935421215.2 of Melolontha melolontha. NCBI lineage: Eukaryota > Metazoa > Arthropoda > Insecta > Coleoptera > Scarabaeidae > Melolontha > Melolontha melolontha. The sequence continues at coordinate 65,810,162 of OW285238.1, forward strand.
AGCATAATATATCCCGCTGATAGTTAATAAGAAGTATCCCCTTCGAATCCCAAAATATTGTGGTCATTACCTTTCCAGCCGAAGGAAACGTCTTGAGCTTCTTTGAAGGAGGACTGCCACGATGCCTTCACTGTTGAGATTTCTGTTTCGATTATGAGATTTAACAATGGAGCTACGTTTCATTGACAATAACAGAGTGATAAAAAAAAGGATACTGGGATGATGTTGGAAATTCTTTCATGTTTTTGTTCTACATTCAGTAAACGAGGAACCTACCTGGCAGAGAGCTTAATGACATGCTTAATTATTTGCAGTAACTGTATCTGTGAAACCAAACGTCAGACGACAGCGAACATTTAAAGAGGCTCTTGCAAAAGCATGGCATACTCGAAAATAATAGCAAGTTTTTCCGTAAACAAACATTTGTAGGCGAGTCTCACCTTACGTCAAATCATCCTCGCATTACTAACATCTTTAAATCTTCTAAATAATCAAACAAAATGCTCGTTTATGCATTTTTGTTAGTTTTAATTATACTGGCCAACATGGTTTTTGTCTCACGAGTACCAATAGTTGTACTTAATGCAGTTTTTTCCCATGTTTTAAAATATGTATTCGTATATGTATTATCATTTATCATCCACAGTTTTTTATTTAAATTTTTTGAAATATTTCAAAACGTTTTTTCGTCCATATGTCCATTGTCAAATAAAAGCTCCTACAACATTGTCAATGTGATGGAGCCAAATGAGCTAACTCAAATTATAACATCGCTACTGTTGTACAGGTCCAGACATGTATAGACATATACAAATGTGATCTACTAGTGTAGCACACATCAATTGCGAGATAGCAGTGAACCAGTAAACACGTCATTGATAGTGCTTCGTCTGTCTGAATTAGTGTGTATTATATATTTACAAATTTATTAATTTAAATTAGTCGCTTGTTACAAAATGCCCAAAGTTTGTTTAAATAATCCTAACAATTTCTGTTATATATGTGGTAACTAGACGCTCATGTCTCAAAGGCGGAACCTTACTTCATTAGTGAAAAAGTATTATGAACGTTATTGTAAGTGTAAAGTGGGGTACCAAACAAGGGTCTGAATGTTGTTTATCGTGTTCTAGGCTTCTCTCTGGATGGAAAAATGGCACACGCCATATGCCATTTGCTATCCCTATGATTTGAAGGGAACCCAAAGATACTCCGCCGACTGTTATTTCTGCTTAATAAACATTAAAGGCATTACGTAAAAATCAAAAATCAAAAGGCCAGTTCCACACCGCGAAGAATTGCCCATACCAAAGCCTTCAGAACATGTGTGACATTAGATGAAGGAAGCTTAGATTCTGATGGCAGTAAGGAAGAAAAAGAAACAGATTTTGGTGATACAATTTTTGAACCAAGCTGAGCCTCATTTATTGACTCAAAATCGATCTCATACAAATTTAAAATTATCCAAAAGATTGTCTGAAATGCTTGGTTCTCGGCTATAAGGATGGAATCTTCTTCTAAAGAATACAGGTATGTAGTTATCATAATTGGCATTGCCAATTTAAAGACTAGTTTTCTGAGAAAATAGCCTAGCGCTTTGTAATGACATTTCTTATCTTATGGAGACATTTAGTATTGCACATAACCCACCAGAATGGTACTTGTTTCTTGATTCCTGTAGAGTTAGTTAGGGCTGTGCTTTTGCATAGCGGTTATAAATTCACTGTGCTAGTATGAGAGAAACATATGAAAACTTTAAATTTATATTGGAAAAGCTTCAATATGCAGTGTATGAATGAACCATTTACGTTGATTTGATGATTATTGCACTTATTCTTGGACTACAGCTTGGCTGTACTAACTACTGTTGTTTTTTATGTGAATGGGATAGTAGGGATAAAAAACATTACTTTAGAAAAGAATGGCTTAAACGCGAATCATACACTCCTGGACAGAAAAATGTGAAACATGACGCATTGTGTAATCCTAAAAATGTCTATCTACCTCCATTACTTAATTTACTAGGATTAATGAAGAATTTCGTCAAAGCCATGGACAATACTTTTGGTTTTATGTACAGAAGTTTCCTCAAATTAATCATGTGAAAGTTAAAGAAGGAATACTTGTGGCTTCACAAATACGATCATTAATGCTTGATGAAAATTTTGACAAACTATTGAATAAATCCACTGGAGAAAGCATAGTTTTTTGGAAAATCGAAAAGTAGAAACTTAACGTGATATTGTCAACGATCTTAAAACATCTTATAAAAATTTAAGTTGTAATATGTTCTTAAAAGTACACTTAAACTGATACCTAGATTTCTTCCTGGAAAATCTTGCCCTAGTGGCCGAGCAGCACGAGAAACACTTTCATTAGGAGATTTCAAGTAAAGAGGTATCATGTAATCCTAATATGTTGGCCGACTATTATTGGACCATCAAGAGGGATGCTTCACATGCGAAATATAGCAGAAAATGTCATTTCTGACTTTTTCGGTGGTTCAGAATGTTTGAATGTTTGTGTAGTTAAGAATGTATAAAGTATGAAAATGTTTTAAATTATAAAGTCTGCCTCTCGAAAACCTTGCGTGATGAAGAAAAACCAATCTCATATTTGAATTCAGGAGAAAAAATACTATTGGAATCACATATTTTTCTTTCTGAGACAAAGAAAAGTTTATATTTTGTTTGTCAGTGTTATTGATTGAATACGTGGAAATGGATGTAATTTAAAGTAAGGAGATTTAATTGGCTTCTGTGATATTATTATGTGATATTGGCGTACAGATACACTATCATTAAAGCACTTGCCTTCCTCAAATAATTATGTGCAGATAAGCACAAGTATAAGTACAAGAAATAAATAAAATTGAATATAAGCGAATGTAATTGAATTTTTGAAGTATCTAATATCCTAATGCGAAAAATTTTAAGAAAAACGGGTTATAGAGCATGAAAATCTATCTATCAGTGAAAAGCTTGAACTTGTTTGAGATTTTCAAAATAGATTGCTGCACTTTCCTAATTTTCGAATAGGGCCATCTTTACAAATAAAAGCTATTGAATTTGAAGACAGAGCAGTAAAGAAGTCAGTGATAATTTAAAATTGTACGTCGATAAATTGGGTTAAAAATTTGACTTTAGTCCTTGGAATAATTAATAAATATTTCAATAAACAATACTAAAGAAATATAAATGGAAGTGAGTTTTTTTTTGTTGCTCTTCAATTGTTTGCAACCTTCTCCAACTGTGGGCATTGATCTTATTTGTTAAGTTTCCATCAAAAACCATTGATATATTTTCCAACATTCATTACTACGTACTTATAATTAAATTATAAAGAAATTAATTTATCTTAATACTTGGGCAACTGTTCATATCACTTCAGTATTTAAAAATGGTATTACTAATTACCACCTATTTCAATTGTATTTACCATTTTTAAAGCGTTTGAGTTAATTTTATTCATATGTGTAAACTTGTCTAACAACTCAACCTGGATTAATTGAGGCTACATTCACCTTTCCAATTTGTATTAATTTGTTAATTACACGGGTCAACAAATCTTCATTTTATAAATTTTCTTTAGAAACTATGTACAATTTTTGTTTTTTTTATAGTTCTAACAATAGTAATAGCAACAAATTTATTTTGGCACGTCAGGTTTTGGAAAGTAAATGAAATGATATTAATTAGGTATGTACATAGATATTATATGGAGCTGTATGGTATCGGCCTGTTTAAAATGTTTCTTTTACAGTATGAAAGACCCTTGTCGGTTGAAAAATACTGTGATAGTTCTTTCTGACGATTACGATACACAGAACTATGTATGCCTTGAGCTAACAGTTTCCATCTTTGGAGTCTAAATCCTAGTACTGCTGCTTTAGTTTTTGACAGATTCAGGTCTCGAATAGATCATTTAATTTCAACTGATTTATTAGGTGTAATTCGTCCTCTTCAGATGGCAAATATTCATCATCGCTGGTCGATAACTTGATACTTGCTTCTTCTGGTTTTGTAACATATTCTTTATTCGAAACGCCTATGGGTCTTAGTACTGGCAAGACTTCCAAATGAGGTATTGTGCGAGTAGCAGAAGGCAGACTAGCATAACAAATATTTTTCTTACTTTTGTTGGAGAACTCGAAATTTTTCGTGCAGCAAATCACCAAATCAGAGGTCTTGCAAAAGGCATAGCACTTTTCTTACCATTTGACCAGCCCCTCAGAGTAACAGCATAACGTGCGCAGCAAATGTTGGAAGCCCGTAGCTTGACTTGATGTTCAACGGTTAAACCAAAATAGTTAAAATATAACTTTTCTATTAAAGGTGTGTGTCTGCTTATGGTGAGTAGTAAATTCTCCACATACACAATATTATTTATACACGTACGCGATATTATGAAATAAAAAGACGTTCAACTATCACAAACCGACTTACATTAAATAGAAAGAGCCGTGTGTAGCTCTTTATATACCCACATAGTTAGATATCTGCCAATTCTGAATTTGATTGGTTCCAGAGCAAAAAATTGGCGTTGTTTAAGTGCTTTGGCATAGGAAACATTGAGTAGACATGTTCAGACATGCCTACTCAATGTTCGACGGAACAATATTTCGTAAAATTTATTGCGTTTAGTGAAAAAACGATTTAAAAAAAAAGATCTCAAAATGCTGACGTGATAGAGCAAATTTTAAATCAAATCCAGAATCAGTATGACAAAAAACAATACCAAATATTACCAAATATCTTTTTTTATGTAATTTCAAATTTGTTTATACCTTAATTTTTGTGTCGTGTATTTATTTGAAAAGTTCAGAACTAAAAATTTAAATAATGAAACTGTTATTTTCAATTTTATAATCGACTGTAGCACCTATTATAAGATATACAGACGTACATATGTACTGGAATGCATGTACATCCGTAGCAATATTTATACGTTTGGCACTTGCCCAATGAGTAGCGTCTTAAGCACTTCCGTAAGAATACTTTACCTTTAAAACACGGTATAATATTCCTTGTAAGTAAAACGTCCTATTCATGTAAGCGATTCGAGTTTCGAATTTGATAGACGATTCTGTTACGAATTTGTGCTATTGCTGCATAAAAAAACTATTAATTTGTTTTTTATCACTTTCTTATAACAGATACTGCAGTGCAGCTTAGATATTAAAAACATGTCATTTTACAATACGTGTGACACACATATTAACAATTACACAGATATATGTAAACTACAACTAAAAATATTTCTGGCCTTAAGACATTAAGTGACAATGGAGAATATCCGAAGTAATAATTGTTGTGTGTCTATAGTACTAATTGTAAGAAAAATATATTAAATGTGGATTAGTAGAGCTGCTAATTACAAATAACGTCTTTGGAATTTTTAATACCTTCATAAATAACTATGGGTTCCAAGATATTCAATTTAAAAACTTTTTTTTCTTACTGTGTATAATTTAAGCATTAGCGGTTTATTATTTTTAAATGAAGATGTTATTTATATTTAATTTCAAAAGAACGACCAGACATAATATACAGGCTTACCGCTGAATAGCGCCCCAGCTATGCGAATCTGAAGAATACGTATAAATGTCTAACTTAAAATAAAAGAAGGTATTTCTTTGTAATTTATCAAAAATTTCCAAATTATTAGGGCCAAAATGTAGTTTAATTCGGTCCATATTTTTATTTATTCTATATTTATCGAAATACAGCTGTAATGAAGTTCATTGACCTGCAAAAAAAGTCGATAACATTCTGGAGAATACCGACTTTCAACAATAAGGTCTTATTCAAAGATAGTGACCGTTATTGTTTTCTACCAAAACATTCTCGGTCGCAGATATGGTGATGTTTTTTTTTGTAGATATCAATAATAAACCTTTATGTCGAATATGTCCACAAACCTATGTCGCATTAACTAAAATGTGATTAAATCTAAACAGTTTGAACGTGAGACTTCTTTTAAAACTAAAATTTTTATTTTTTAGTAAAATCGTCCTAAAATAAAAAAGCTTTATGTAGCATGTCCAATGGGAAGATGCTTAGTTTTTAAATATTTGGATGGAATTACATATAATTTTTGTCTTTAAATTTGTGCTGGCACTGACAAATACGGAGTTGGTAGTTCGAATTGCCGCCCGTATATTTACCTGCGACAGGGCCGGAATTGAATAAAGAAAAATCATTTGCTCGTTACTATTTGAGCATTTGCCCACGATTTTTTGTATGAACTTATTACTCACATATACCTTTCACTCCTTTTTTCTTGTTCACTATACACAAGTAACATTGTCTATATATGTTATCTTATATATATATAACATAAAAAGTGTTTCTTGGAGGTAGCGGCCAGGTAATTACAATAATATTTAATTTATGTTGACGCTTGGGTACAATATATAGTGCCTTTTTCAAAACTCTAATATTTATTGAAAATATTAAAAAACGTTAAATTAACACTACCTATATTCAAAATTAATTTAACATTGTAATCTTATCATTTTTTAAACATTTTCAATAAATATTAGTTTTGAAAAAGGCTCTATATATAGTACCGAAATGTCAACATAAATTAAATATTGTTTTAAGTACCTGACTGCTACTCCCAAGAAATACTTACTTTTTATTTTATATTAGAATTACGGCCAAGAAAATAAAAAATTCCTTCTAATATATATATATATATATATATATATATATATATATATATATACACAGGGCAATCCAAATTAAGTGTTCACCATTGGTAACTTTGTTATTATTAAAGATACAAGATTGCTTAAATTAGCAAACTAGTAGTATTTTTAACGCTCTTTAAGATGAAAGAATTAAAAAAAAACAAATGAGCAGCGCGTTTTCGAGTTTTCCCAAAAAATATGGTTTTTTCAAATGGAAACCCCTGTATATTATATCATTTTCTGTTAGAAGTTCAATTTTTAAACAAAAAATCTTATAAGAACTTTTTTACTGGGATTAAAAACACTTGAGTTATAATGTATAAACAAAAACAGCTAAATAATTATTATAAACTTTATTTTATACATAAACATATCATTAAAAGAAAATAAAAATCACTGATTTTTTCATAGAAGATGTTCAAAAATACCACCTTGTTGTTCAATACATTTTTGAACACGTTTCTGAACTTGTCGAACTGCTTTTAGTTTGATTTATCTTTTCATTAACTGCAATTTTTAGGGCGTTTACGTTTTCGTACCTTTGCTTATAAATCTCTGTCTTTAAATAACCCCATAAAAAAAAATCAAGCGGTGTTAAATCTGGCGATCGGGGAGGCCACTGAATAGGACCATTTGTTCCTATCCATGAATTGTTAAAAATAGTATTTAAAATTTGATGAGTACCTCTGTAGTTGTGCGCAGGTGCGCCATCCTGCTGAAAATGCAGATTCTGTCTACTTGTGAGATCAATATCGTCTAAGAAATTATTCAAAATTTCAGTCAAAAATTCTATGTACCTTTCACCAGTTAGAGTGCCCTCATAAAAGAAAGGACCAACAATCCTTGAACCAATTAAACAGCACCAAACATTAAAATTGTAACGGACTTGCGGGCGTCTTGGATGTACTAAAAGATTTTCCTTTGACCAGTATTGATGATTTTTTGTATTGTACATCCCAGAATTTGAGAAATTTGATTCATCGGCCCATAAAATATAACGAAAGTTGTTTACATTTTGGCGACAAAAGTTAAGATACCAGTGGCAAAAAAACATTCTTCTCTCTGAATCCCCTGGCAAGAAAACTTGAACTGGTTTGTACTTATAAGGAATGAATTTGTGTTTCTTCAGAATCCTATGCACAGTACCGTGACTCAAATCAGATTCCTTGATAATATCTAGTATGGAATTCTCACGGTTGGCCTCAAAATATGCAAGAACTAGAATTTCCGTGGCCTCGTTTATTATAAAAGTCCTTCTTGTTCTTGTTTTGGCAAAAACACTCATTGCCTCTAAATTTTCGGTACAGTCTCAGAAAAAATTGCTCATTTGGTTGTGGTTCGGAGTGGATATAATTCAGCGTAGTGTTCTTTTGCCCTCCTAGAGGATTTTCTGCACACTAAATAAGATTCTAACATATCACACTTTTCTGCATGGGTAAAAATCATTTTTTTGTCAAATTAATAACTAGCAAAATGAAATTTATGAGTGAAAGACTAATAAAACTGTACTAATATTTGACGTTTACTAGAAAGAATTAACGTCGTTATCATAGAAAAATAGAAATGCACTTGACTTAGCTGTTTTTGTTTATTCACTATAACTCAAGTATTTTTAATCCCAGTAAAAAATTTCTTATAAGATTTTTTGTTTAAAAATTGAATTTCTAACAGAAAATGATATAATATACTCGAAACCTCGAAACTCGAAAACGCGCTGCTCTTTTTTTTTTAATTCTTCCATCTTAAAGAGCGTTAAAAGTACTACTAGTTTTGTAATTTAAACAATCTTGTATCTTTAATAATAACAAAGTTACCAATGGTGAACACTTAATTTGGATTGCCCTGTATATATATATATATATATATATATATATATATAAAAATATAATATTTTCGTGACCTTGGTATGATACGGTAAACTCAATAAGTCGGCGATTAAAGGTCTGGTTCATTACTTCAAAGTATATATATTTAAAACAACCCTACATGTAGGGTTGTTTTAAATATATATACTTTGAAGTAATGAACCAGACCTTTAATCGCCGACTTATTGAGTTTACCTTAAATATATATAGATATAGATAATTATTTTGTGACCTTAGTATGTTATGGTAAATTCAATTTGTAGGCGATTTAAGGTCTGGTTTTACTTCAAAAACTATATATTTAAAACAATCCTACATGTACATGTTTCGGCTAATGATGCCTTTCTCAAGGAATACAAAATATATATATTATATTTTGTATTCCTTGAGTATTAGTATCGAAATTAATATTACAACTTTCTATATTTCAAATTAATTTATATTTATTTCAAAATTTACTTTTTATATTTTTATTATCATTTTCATAATTAAAGTCATTCGCGCGAAATTAACAAGATAGCTAATTTATTTACATTCAAATTTTGTATCGATACTAATTAGACACGCCCACGTTTTGAATCTTTGCAAACCCGCGAACAGGTTATTTTCATTCTAAACATTTAACACAACCTAACATTGGAAAGCCCGGTGTAACTATTTGTAAATTATTAATTTAATTTTGTTTTTCTGTTTGAATTAATATTTCCTTTACATTTAAATTATTATCAATTGTAATTAAAGTAAAAATCGAGGCCATTTTCGTAATTTCTTACAAGGCTTTGAAAAGAAATAATTGCTATCGAGCGTCAGTAGAAAATTTTACAACGAATGCCAGGAAAAAAGTGCTACTCCGAATTTAAAGTTTAATTAAACTAAAAATACCTGTGATAGAATTCTAAAAATACTCAGAAAAAGGAGCATTTAACCTTGGCGCTACTTTAGAACTACTTTTGGAGTCGATAATACCTGAGATCGGCAAGTAATCATTCAACGCATCATTTTGGGCCACCGGCTACGAGCAATTCCAACGCCTTCGAACAACGCCGATACCAGCATCGTAGAAACGAAAACACCTTTATTTTGGTCCCGTACTTCGACAATCCTGACCAGCTGATACCCTCCTACATACCTGCTCGCTTCCTACAAGAAACAGGTTTAATTAATTCAGTTTATTTCGTAAAAAGTCTTATAAGAACTATTTTTTTTACAAGACAAAATTTTATTAAATTCCTAACTCGTTGATTTTACTTTAAAAGTACATTTCTATCTTGCTCAGAATTTGTAAAAGGAAACTTATCATTAAGAACTGTAGTACTTACCCTTAATTTGTTTGTTTATTTATTTATATTACCATATACTATACATTAACATTGCTATTGAAACATAACCTTTAATTCACACGTGCACACCATATTAATTCCTTGTTTTGTCGTTAGGCACGTTATTTGTTCATTGTTCACAGATAACTTACTTCAATAAATATTTACACTTATTACTTTAAAGAAACTCTTTTATTTATCATTGCGTAGCTAGAGATAACTTTGTAATATTATTAACCAATTTTCTATGATACACATAGGGGTAAACTGATCGACGAGGAGCCCGAGATAGTATCCAATTTATGTAAAATATTATACTTGTTCTACCGACATCTAGCCGCAACCTGAGATATTACGTGAGAGTGGATGATGATCTAACGTTACAAGTTTAAAATAAAGGTGCCCAACCAATAGTACAATTCCAGTACTATCCAATTAAAATCACTGAATATTATTATTACATATTATTATATATTATTATTCCTCAGATCATCAGCGTTTTTACAATATATATATATATATATATATATATATATATATATATATATATATATATATATATATATATATTTATATATATAATATTTTCGTGACCTTGGTATGATATGGTAAATTCAATCAGTTGGCGATTTAAGGTCTGGCTTTACTTTAAAGTACGATATATATATTTGAAACAACCCTACATGTTTCGGGAATGATGCCTTTATCAAGGATATAAAATATAAATGACAGTATACAAATGTCATATAATTGAGTTGCTATGGATAAAATTATTCAAAGATACATTCCAATTGAATAATAATAAATCATGCCTTAGTATTCCAAAAACAGATAGACAACAAAAACAGGGAAAAGCAAGACATGAGTTATTATTATGTATGCGCCCGTGGAGCGTGTTAAGATGCAAAGTTGTCGGCATTATTTGTGTTTATTATTATTTAACCTTATTTCAAGAAGTTTACAAGTAACTGAAAGAAGTATAATTATAACATTTGTCAATACTCTTTTACTGGCGCATTATAAATTTTGTTGAAGAGACAACCACTTTTCCGATTGGAACCCTGAGAGGAAAGCAGTCCCATTTTTTGAAATTAAACCGACTGAGTATTCTAGCTGGATAGATTTGTCGTGAATTGTGAATAAGCAAATTTCAAGATCACAATTCATAGCAATATGTTACATGTGCTGACTGTATATCCATACGTTATTTTCAATATCCAATTTATAATATACTATCCCACTTTATTACAGAAAAGAAGATATAATGCAGGTATTTTTGGTGAATCGTTTGAATAAATCTGTAAATCACATTCAACGCATTCACAAATACAGCTCTCATCATTTCAATAATGCTGTAGGTAAGGTATTGGCCAAACACAACTCCCTCAAATGCCTTTGTGTATATGCGTGCAAATTGAACATTGTCGGAGATATTTGGAGAGTACATAAGTGTGTGAGAGAGAGATGATGTTATTTCCGCACATTCGACGGAGGATATATCGTGACATAAGTGAAATGTCACCGTGCTTAAGTGAGCGCATTCGTCAGGTCGAACGGTGAGTTCTCTGCTGGTAGCGAAGCAAACTCGTCGAGCCCCAGGTGTTCACGCGTCTTCCTAGATGGATTCGATGTCATTCTGAACCCGTGCGGACCCAGCCATCATTCAAGAACAGTAGGATAAGAGGAGGACTAATTCCGTGCTCCCATGCTGTGCACACTTTCTTTCGGGATATTCAATTTCAGACGGATCAAATTGGATAATGATAAAAGACATTGTTTAATTTAATATTGAATAAAATAAATAAATATATACAATTTGTGAGACAAATAATGTAATTACAAATCAGTTTCCAGTTATTTTTCTTCAAACAACTACATTAATATACTAATTCAAAATAAATAAAAACAATATTGACATAAAAAAAGAAGAAAATGAAAAATACATTTTTGTATTAGTTCATGAAAACACAATAATTTAATTTAAGTTCTAGGCAAATTATATACAAGTGAGGCACAAATGTATCAAATTTCTTCAAATGCGTTTTATCGCTTTGCGATTTCTCGTTAATTATATAAACGATAATTCCATTCACGTTTTATTATGAAGTCTTCTGAAGAACTGAGAAATATTATGTCTATATATATATATACAGGGTGTCCCAGCTGACGCGGTTTCTTTGATAATTTGTTTATTTTACAGTATAGAGAAAAAAGTTTCAAATAAAAATTATCCCTATTTAAACGACGCATTGCCAAAAAATCTTTTCAAATATACAGGCTGTCCCAGTTACAGAAAAAGCGTATGTAACTTTATTATTTTAAATGGATCAGCCTATATATTATATTTTGTTTAGATTCTACATGATATTCTAAGTAACTTTTATTAAGACCTACCTATACCTATGTGCTTTTGTTTTCGAGAAAATAAATATTTTATCAAAAATTTTGCAATTGCAGCGCTCTCGCTAATGAGCTGTAGGATCAAAACTAAAAAAAGGAGAAAATTTTAGTTTGAGCAAATTGATACGTCTTAAATTGCTTTACTATTTCCAATATTAACATGCACGGATCCTTTTGTTGACATACAGTTACTGGCGCCAACATTTGGAAACATTTAAATGCCAGGAACTCTGTTTTTTTAAATAGGACACCCTATATCTGTTTACAGGGTTGGATGTAAAATTTAATTTCCTTTCTTTTGATATAAGAATGTACCCATTTATCTTCAACAGTTTTAGAGAAAAATGTATATTTCTTCTGCTACTGTCGAAACAGACCACTTCAATTTGCACGAAGTAGGCTACGTAACAATAATATTATGACAGATATTATATTTAATAACCGTTTGAACCATTTATAATTATACACAAGTAATAAGCTTAATTTAAATTTGTATAATAAACAATTTTAACATAAACATAAAACGCAACAAAAACAGTTTTAAAAAGACATAAGGAAATGCGTGAAATAAGAAACGCACATTACAAATGTAGTGTTCATTAATTTATTTTTCGAAATGTCTTCCGTTTTGGTCGAAACAATTACGAACACGTTTTTTAAACAATTGTTCAACATTTCTCAACATGATTGGGCTGATTTCTTGAAATGCCAGGGTAATCCGCTGACACATGTCTGCCGGTGTAGTCGGTGGCGTAACATAGACTTTGTCTTTAATGAAACCCCATAAAAAGAAATCACAACTTGTCAAGACTGGTGATCTCGCGGGCCAGCTTACTGGACCTCCACATCCAATCCATCTATTGGGGAACGTTTCAGTCAAGAACCGGCGCACTTCTACGGCATTATGTGGAGGTGCTCCATCCTGCTGCATCCACATCCTACGTAGAACTGCTAGAGGAACGTCTTCTAATAAATTATCCAACTCATTTTGTAAAAAGTTCAAATATATGGCTCCAGTCAGATGTTGGTTAAAAAAAAAATGGTCCAATTATGCGAGTACCTAATATACCTGCCCACACATTTAGGGACCATCTTTGTTGGCTACCAGTTGTCTGGAATTGATGGGGATTGACGGTGTCATAATAATGATAATTGTGACGATTAACAAAACCGTTTTTGTGAAAAGTTGCTTCATCTGAAAACATAACAAAACTAAAAAAATGTTCATCGTTGTCAATTTTGTCAATGGCCCACTGGCAGAAGTTCTGTCGACGTTCAAAATCAGTTGGAAGTAATTCTTGATGAAGTTGAATGTGGTAGGGATGAAATTTATACTTTTTTATAATTCTATGCACAGATGTTTTACTAATTTCTGTGGTTCTGCTTACTAGTCGCACACTGGTATGAGGATTATCTTGAATGCAGCCCACACTAAGAATTCATTTTCTTCCGTTATCGCCATACTAATACGGATTGGTTTTTTATAATTAATACTGCCTGAATTTTCAAATCTTTCTCGCAACAACTCAAACGCTGTACTTCGCGGATGCCTGCGTTCCGGATATTGCTGGGCATAACATCTCGACGCTAACAGGAGATTACGGTTGCATTCTCCCAAAACAAATATCATGTCAATCATTTCCTCTCGAGTCAATGACATTTTAAATTGACGAAAACGTTTAATTTTTAAAGAAAAATTGGTATTTCGTTCAGGAAAAATGTTCCAAAATTCAAAATGTCTGTTGGATTGTGGTACTCTTACTACTATATGTGTTTGACATTTACAAACGTCATTTGTATGATTTTGTAACTTTTGTTTTTTTATAGTATTATGTCAGCCTACTCAGTTGTATTTTGTCACAAAATAGAAAGTAATTACATTTTTTATAAAAGGATTGTGAACAAATGTTATCCTTAGAAATTGCTTTATAATACAAATTTAAATTAAGCTTATTACTTGTGTATAATTATAAATGGTTCAAATGGTTATTAAATATAATATCTGCCATAATATTATTGTTACGTAGCCTACTTCGTGCAAACTGAAGTGGTCTGTTTCGACAGTAGCAGAAGAAATATACATTTTTCTCTAAAACGGTTGAAGATAAATGGGTACATTCTTATATCAAAGGAAAGTGAATTTAATTTTACATCCAACCCTGTAAACAGATATAGGGTGTCCTATTTAAAAAAACAGAGTAACTGGCATTGAAATGTTTCCAAATGTTGGCGCCAGTAACTGTATGTCAACAAAAGGATCCGTAAATGTTAATATTGGAAATAGTAAAGCAATTCAAGACGTATCAATTTGCGCTAACCAAAATTTTCTACCTTTTTTAGTTTTGATCCTACAGCTCATTAACGAGAGCGCTGCAATTGCAAAATTTTTGATAAAATATTTATTTTCTCGAAAACAAAAGCACATAGGTATAGGTAGGTCTTAGTAAAAGTTACTTAAAATATCATGTAGAACCTAAAAAAAATATAATATATAGGGTGATCCATTTAAAATAATAAAGTTACATACGCTTTTTCTATAACTGGGACACCCTGTATATTTGAAAATATTTTCTAGCAATGCGTCGTTTAAATAGGGACAATTTGAAACTTTTTTCTCTATACTGTAAAATAAACAAATTATCAAAGAAACCGCGTCAGCTGGGACACCCTGTATATATATATATATATATATATATATATATATACATACAGAGCGTCCTTGAAATAAAGAAACAACGCCCGACACATGGAAAGATGTAAGTAATTATATAGAATATAAATTCAAACTATTGTGAGTCAATTACGACGCGAACCCCAAAATTAAAAATCCCCTAAAAATTGCACTACGTGACGCCTATGAATTCAAAATATTCAGAATGTTTATAAGTAATAAATACATCACATACATACGCTACAACGTATGTTTACATACGTGACAGCTGTCGATATTATAAAAACTATAACGTTGTATGCTGAGGTCAATAATCTCAATTAAAATCAGCTCTTTATACATTCAAGTGAATTATTAAAAATTTAAAAAATGTGTATTGCGTAATTTTTTTTTTTTTTGTTTCAAGATGTAGCAAATATAAAATATAAATATGAATATAAAAGAGACCGCTAGTGTAAACTCATATTGCAATGTTTGTATTTATGAAAACACATTATGAAAATTACATTGTTGATAAGTTTTGTTACGGTAAGGATTCGATAACCTGGTACGAAGGCAGCTGTTAAAAATTTATTGCGAATTTTTAAAGATGATATATTAAAAGCACACTACCGCATTTCTGTGTTCTTCCCTCCGTACGCTGGTTTTAGAGTTAGTCTGCCCTATGTATGTTTGTTCGCATTCATAGCACGGTATTTCGTAGACCCCTTGGTTTTCTAGTTCTATCTTGTCCTTTGTATTAGGCAAAATGTCTTTTATTTTTCTGTCTGTCGTATAAATGGTGTCTTTGTCGTGTCGGCGTAATATTCTACCTATTTTCTCAGTCGTACCTTTCACGTAAGGGAGAAATGCTGTCCGTGTAGATCTTTCTTTCTTTTTTGGTTGATTCTTGTTAATTCGTGTCGCTCTGTTAATGGTATGTTGTGAATATCCGGTCGTATGCCCTATGTAAACCAAGGGGTCTACGAAATACCGTGCTATGAATGCGAACAAACATACATAGGGCATACTAACCGTAAAACCAGCATACGGAGGGAAGAGCACATAAATGCGGTAGCTAAAAAAGAAACAACATCATCCCTAGCTAAGCATGTTCTACATACAGGACACACCATCGACTTTGACAGTACAAAAACTATAGCACGCAGTACGAGGTTAACGTACAGGATTATAAGAGAAGCTATAGAAATTGAGAAACGGCAAAACTGTATGAACAAACGTGACGACGGACAGCGTTTGCCTGACACATGGAAGCCGGCCTTGCTCACCAAGCAGATTACACACAAGCGACGTAATGATGACAACTTGCCACAGCCCAGTCATACTAACTCGGACCGAACGCAAACCGATCGACCAATAGTCGAAAGCGACAGAACAACCGACGGACCAATCACGAGGAGTCAGACATGCGTCCCCACTACGACGGGACCTTATAATACGAGCGGCACAGGAAATCGACGCACCCTTGAAGTTACCATCGCAACGAGAAGATCCTTTACAAAAAGGTGAAAGTGATGTCACCGAAACGTCAGAAAGAAAGTTGTCCTTCTCAGGACGAAATCATCCAAACGGGACGAAATATGCCGAAGAACAACGCTTCATATATATATATATATATATATATATATATATATATATATATATACATTAAAAATGTATAAGTATGACATTAATATACTGTCATTTATATTCTAAATTTTTTGAGAAAGGCATCATTTGCCGAAACATGCAAGATTGTTTTAAATATATACATTTTCAAGTAAAACCAGACCTTAAATCGCCAACTAATTGAATCTACCATAATATACAAAGGTCACGAAATAATTATCTATATATATATATATATATATATATTTAGATAATTTCCCAGCCGTTCATTTAATATATTAATTACATTACAACGTAGACAAATTTTTCATTTAAAATATCGTATGATTTGCGTTGTAATTTGTAGACAGCAATGTTTACATTCACATTTACTTCGCAATTACATACAAATTTGATAATATTTGTAAATATTTCATATAAAAGCCGAAAAACTCCAAGAATTTATCAATTGATATGTATATATATATATATATATATATATATGGTAAACCTAATCAGTAGGCGATTAAAGGTCTGTATATTACTTCAAAATATATGTATTTAAAAAACTCTACATGTTTCGGCTGTATACGCCTTTTTCAAGAGAATACAAAATATGAATGACAGGATATAAATGTCAAGTAATTGACAATTACTTGA
The DNA here is from genome assembly GCA_935421215.2 of Melolontha melolontha. Taxonomy (NCBI): domain Eukaryota; kingdom Metazoa; phylum Arthropoda; class Insecta; order Coleoptera; family Scarabaeidae; genus Melolontha; species Melolontha melolontha. The sequence goes on from OW285238.1 coordinate 65,827,355, forward strand.
CATTTATATCCTGTCATTCATATTTTGTATTCTCTTGAAAAAGGCGTATACAGCCGAAACATGTAGAGTTTTTTAAATACATATATTTTGAAGTAATATACAGACCTTTAATCGCCTACTGATTAGGTTTACCATATCATACCAAGGTCACGAAGTTATTATATATATATATATATATATATATAGTAGATTTAATTAGTTGGCGATTTAAGGTCTGGTTTTACTTAAAAATGCATATGTTTCAAACAATCTTACATGTTTCGGCAACTGATGCCTTTCTCTATAAAATACCATGTCGAGATTGCGATAGTTGCTACATAGGCAAACAATATTTATACAAAAGAATACAAGCCCACAAATACTCTAAAACAGACAAAACTGCTTTATCTACACACAAACTACAACGCGATTACCATTTCGATTTTGAAAACACACAGATAATTGATAAAGAACAACACACAATGAAAAGGGAAATTAAAGAAATGATTAGTATTAAACAGGAAAAAAAATAAATTAACAACAGAAGTGATATAAAAAATTTGAGCAGTATGTACTTCAACCTAATTATGTAACGATCTGCAATTTACCATCATAATATATGTTGATGTTATATAAATATATATACATATTATGTTTTATTTAAATATCTGTACATTTACTTATCATGCTGACAGTTCCGTGTTTGGATCCCTGACTGGCTGTCCGAGTAGGTTTTCGTAGTTTTCCTTCTCGTTTAAGGCGAATGCCGACAGCTTAACATCTTAAGATGCTCCATGGGCGCATACATAATAATAACTCATGCCTTGCCATTCTCCGTTTTGGTTGTCTTAACTATTTTTTGAATACTAAGGCATAATTTATTTTTATTAAACTGGAGGTATCTTTGAATAATTTTATCCATGGCAACTACAAATGTATAAGTATGATATTAATATACTGTCATTTATATTTTAAATTCTTTGAGAAAGGCATCACCTGCCGAAACATGTAAGATTGTTTTAAATATATGCATTTTTAAGTAAAACCAGACCTTAAATCGCCAACTAATTAAATCTACCATAACATACAAAGGTCACGAAATAATTATATATTTATATATATTTATATGAAGCGTTGTTCTTCGGAATACTTCACCGCGGTTGGATGATTTCGTCCTGAGAAGGACAACTTCCTTCCTTCCTGACGTTTCAATGACATCACTTTCACATTTTTCTTGAGGATCTTCTCATAGCGATAGTAACTTCATGAATGCGTTGATTTCCTGTGCCGCTCGTATTATATGGTCCCGCAGTAGTTGGGGCGCGTGACTGGCTCCTTGTGATGGGGCCGTTGGTGGTTCTTTCGCTTTCGGCTATTGGTCGATCGGTTTGTGTTCGGTCTGTGTTGGTGTAACTGGTCTGTCGTAAGTTACTATCATTTCGTCGCTTATGTGTAATCTTTCTATTAAATAGGGTTAGTTTCCATGTTTCAGGCAATTATTGTCCGTCGTCACGTTTGTTCATACAATTTTATCGTTTCTCAATTTCTACGTTTGCTAAACTGTTACTTCTTCTACGAAAGAGACAAAGCTAAGTGTTTCTCTTACTAAGTTTGGAAATAGTAATCATCTTATACAACTGGCGTAGCCGAGGCATTATTGTAGATTAAGTTAATGTTGATCATTAAATGAACAATAAAATAAATTCATTGACGAAAGCTGTAATAATCCATAACTAGTATTAAAAAATGAAAAGAATTTCTGGTTAATTTTGATATTTTTAAACATGTTTTTTATAATGTGTAATAATGTCAACCATTAAACTATAAATAAGCATTAATAAGATATTTACTTTTCTAAATTGATATACATTTAATCTGTTTTATTCATATGTACATATGTTGTCACACTGCACAAAACATTAATAAAATTCGATTTACCGCTGTTGTAGTATGACATACATCTTCATACACTCATACTTCACGTTAAACAGAGCGTAATATCCGTGCGACACGTGCAAAACAACATCTCTTAGAAGTGATTGCGTCAGATACGCGCTGTTTCTGTTCCTCCTGTTGGTGTCTTCGATTCCCGGCAGAGCTGCTTCTGTGATTGATTAGTGATGGTGGAGGATATCGGAAGTAGAGAAGAGGTAAATGCGAGAGAAAAAATGAAGCAGTGCCCCCGTTTGAGGGTGAAAACTACACGGCAATTTATCTTTATTATATAAAGGAAACGATTTGTAAGCTTCTATGGGCGTAGCCTACTGGAGGACTAGACCTATTGTTACGTTTAACAATTTTTGCGATATAGATTAATATTAATGGATTGACATTGTTTGTGGCATTTCAATTGTTAGAAACTGTATTTTCATAGTAATTTGCTTAAATAAACTAAAATAAGAAGGTACTCTGGTAAACGTGTGTATTATACAATTATATACAAAATGTATTAGCCATCTAATGTATTCATTGATTATATAGTTTGTTAGAATACGTAAATGAATAAAGTAAGAATGCAACAAGTTTTGTAAATATTCCTTTATCAACCAAAATACTTCTATGTAATTTCAAAACTTTATTTATAGGTTTGTATATAGGTTTTTCAAGTTCTTTTATAATAAAAAAACTTAGGCAGTTAATTATACGCAAACATCTTCGCATTATTACTTCCATTCAGCATACTGAATTGATGGTAATTTTAGGATAATAAACTTGGACTGAAGAAGGAATGTTCAAGGACCATTCAATGCGATTTTCCAATTTCTGTTATGCGAAAGCTCCTGTATGAGGGGCAAGCGTTATTGTGCAGAAGTAAAGCGCTACGAATCGGTTTGCCACGCCTCTTCGATCGATAAGCGGCTTTAACTAATAATTCCCTCTTAATAATGTTGCGAATACGGTGAATATTAGCAGGGGTCTCATTAGTGTAAGGACCACGATAACGGGAAACATTCGATATCTGAAAAGATATTGAATTTTGCTTTGAACTTGTCTGAAAAAATATGCAAACATGAAATTTGTTGTTTACCAAATATTAAAATTGTAAATGTTAAGAAACCGATTTGAATTAGACTTAGCAAGTGTATTTGAAAAATATCGTTTTGCGTTTGTGTAAACCCTGACATTTGGAAAAAAGCCTACTTTACATTTTTAAAAAATTAAGTGCGTCCAAATATTTAGAAGTTAATTCAACTATTTCTACTCTTGCCTGAAAGGAGATTCAGTGGAAAATCGAAAACAATATATTAGTAATTGTAATTGTTAGCTGTTGCTAAGGTTACCTCTTTACTTTAACATGTTTTAACAATATTTGAAACAATTTAATTTTATTGCAAGGAAAAGAGAAATACCACCAACAATAACATTGCATAGAATCGAAATGTCTAATCTTCGTCTTCAAACCGGCAACATTACATCGCTGCACGCTACACATGACGGGAACTAATATGGCATTTTGTGTCCAGTACCTTATAATTATGAGTGCTATGTTACATAAGAAGCATAGTATTTTCAACAACTTTACTGCTCTGTAAAGTCAGGGTATGATAATCGCTCTGAATATAAAGTCGGCATTCCTTTTACAAAATTTGATATCACTGATAAAATTTTCAAGCTATTGCGTTTCAAGTCATATTTGAGGGTCCAATCAATTTAGTAGTAGTCGAACAGTATCTTAATAAACTACTTTTCTTTTTTTCCTACTTCCAAGTAAGTTTTCGCAACTTCACAAAATCAGTCGAATAGAATTATTAGCAAACTACGTAGTTAATTTTGTAACAAGGGATTAACTTTAAAGAAGGATAAGGTAAAATTTTCATAATTTTGTTTATTATACATATAACGACGATGCAGAAAATATTAATTTAATTAATATTTTTTTAAACAATTACATTCTACGCCAACAATAACATTTTTACGCATTCTTCTTTAATGTTTAAGTTTGGACAGCAGACAGATAGTTGAGCTTAATGCTCTTTGTACTGTCTCCGCTAAATCTTCCGTTCTGACAGTTTTTTTGTCCTTGTAGGTATCGGTTCTAAACATAATGTCCTAATGAACCATCAGTGTGACGATGCACTAAGAAGTCTAGGAAAGGAAGGGAGATTGAAGCGCTATGGAGATTCAATCTCCATAGCGAAATGAAAAGAACTGTGTTAGAAATTTAGGAATTTATGGAATTTGTTTAACATGTGGCCGGATAACGAAAAATCGTCCTATCTAAACCAACACTTTAGCTAGTTAGATTTGCTCGAACATGTTCATAAAGATGCTTGCAACAATAGCACAAAATAGAAAATCCATGACGGACAAAGTTTTACTTAATCGGTTACTTCGTCAGTAGGATCAGAGGATAAGATTTTTACTTCGCAGAAATAAAAGCCTGCGTATTACTACAAAGTTTTAGGGATTCTACAGTACATTAATATGAACTTTTAACGTTCGGGAACTTTACTAACCTAATTTCTTTAATTTGTATCTAAATATAACTTAATAACCTTTGACCTTGTTTAGATTCAGAATATCAATTAATTATTAGTATAATTGCAGTATTAGGATAAAGTAATTTATTTTATATTTATAAGTTAGTTAAGTTAGTTTATAGTTTAGTTCAGTTAAGTTATTTAGTTTTGATTGAAGTACATGTCCTTATTGTATACATAATCGAAACGTTTCTTCTTTGATTCCACGTTTCTCAATGTGTGAAATTTGATGATAATACATTTCACAATAGTTTACATATTACGACTGTTATGTTATAAACTCGTTCATGCATGTACATTACGCATATTCTTATCGCTTACTATCCCTGATGCATTATTTTGCAATTCAGGATATTTGTACGACATCCATATTCGATTCACTCACGTAGGTGTATTGCGTTTTTGCTATTCTTATTTATGCTTACATTCTTCCTGTTTACACTCCAGAATTATAAATTTGCATTGAAGGTGACTAGAATAATTACTATCTGAAAAAGTAATTACTCTTATAGACCGCAATTTGGCAGTTAACAATTTTAACATATGCTAACCAATGCATCCTTGAATTTTCAATTTATAACGATAACTATGAAGATACATCTTCGATTTTAAACTAAACACGATATTTTATTATAAGAATATTATATGCCCAGTAATCTTCCCTATTACAGTCACTGTACTTCTTTATTTTTCTATGTATGTCATATATTTATTTGAATTACATAGATTGATAAACCAATTTTTGGTGTTCATCGAAATTAAATGATATTTCAAGAAATCTGGTAATTACAGACATTCAAAAATTTTGGCTATTGTTAAGATAACCTCCCGTATCTCGAAAAAAATTTTTGGAATCATTAAAGGATCTCAAAGGAACTAATTTGCCTTATAAACTAATAGGGGGAAACGAACTCGGCAAAAAAAAACTATTTAAAATACTTTAAAGTGATGTTTAAGTTAAACATTGGCACCTATAAATAACACGATTATACGAAATTTGGCGTGTTTAAGATTGATAACTATACAAAATTCAAGCTTAAATTATTTTTTCTGCCATCCATCTGCCAGCTTGCATTTATAACAATTATGTGTAAAAATACAGATAAAACCTATTCAGATATATATTTGTGGTAATTAGTATATTGTTTTCAGTTTTCTTCTTTTCTGCTGCATAATTTTCGTTTATTTTATTTATTATGTATTTAATACTGTCCTGGGTGTAATACCTATCGGACAATAAAGGCCTATTATTATTATTAAAATCGGCCCCAGGTATTATTGAAAAATTCAGTGCTGAATGGCTGTCGTATCAAGGTGTGAGAGCTAATGGACATAGTAAAGACGAGAAGTAAACGGATACGATAAACTTTACACGAACGTTTACATACGAAAACTACTCAACTAGATGAATGCAAGGTCTATTGTCAGAAATCGGCTAAAGATCCGTTTGTTAAATCCGAATGTTAAACATTCCAAAGCGGTATTTAAGCTTTTTAGACGTATCCCTCTGAAGGTTTGTGCTGCTTCGGATTAAGACGCTTGTTCAAATGTTCCGAAGAAAATAAAAACAATTTCATTGACTGAAAGGGTAATGGCTGCTGTTTGTGGTATACGCGCAGTTTAGTACTTGTCATCTATTTTGGTAAAGGGAGAACTATCACAGAACTATTACTCAAATCAAAAGCAAAGGATCTCATTTAAACACTTTCATAATTGTTACGAATTTCAGTACGTCAAAATATTTAAAAGTGGATGATTCAACCATTTCTACTCGAAATTTCTACTTGAAACGTGAAAAAATAGAAAAAAATATTCTATTAATTAGCTATTAATTATTCTAATAATTAGCTGTTGCTAAGGTTGCTTCTTTACTTTAGCATATTTTAGTAATATTTAAAACAAGCTTTGACTAAAATTTAAATGAATATTGTTGTCATTTGCCTAGATGTACATAAAATAAAAGGTGCATAAATAATATAAATATTTATTTAAAGTATTTTATAGTATAGATATGAGTATATAAAAGAACAATGGACATACACAGTCCTATAATTAAACAATGAGATTAATTTTATTGCTAGGAAAATAGAAATGCCATCAACAATAAATTACATATAATCCAAATATATAATCTTCGTTGTCAACCTGGCAACATTACATAGCTGCACACTACACCTGACGGGAACTCAAGTGACATTATGTTCTTAAATCTTTAGGTTTGGACACCAAACAGATAGCTCAATGCTCCTTGTACTGTCCCCAATAAATCATTTACTTCTGTTCTTCCAGTTTTTTGTTATTTCAGATCAAAACTTAAATTGTTGTGCAGGATGGTGGTACCATTGTTGCGAACTGCTCTTATACCTTACACTAGATTCTACCTCTAGAAACTTGGTTTAGTGGGAATAATGAGAAAATGACTGAAACCGATGTCTATTTGGAGGATCTTGAAAAATCTTACTATACGTTGTGTATAAAGCAGCTTAAACACTACTGGATTAAGTGTATAGAGTTAGAAAAATTTAGAAAAATAAATGCTTACTGTGAAAGTAAAACATTTCTTGATCAGACGGAGAGCATTTCATTCCCTCTCGTATATATTTACCTGAATTGGTTTTCCCTGTATTGAATTAGACCGGGGTGGTCAATACAAAGATACACGGAGACTCTCTTCTAATGTGTAAAAGTACAAAAATATTTATTATAGATTCATTTCGGAAATTAAATTATCACACTTTATGTCTTAAAAATATGTTGTTTATAATATTGGAAAATAGTGAAAAGCCTTTTATGTTTAATTCAACTAAGAATTTGGATTTATTAACAGCGTTTTCTATTTCCTTAGGAATTTAATATTTCAAAATTATTAAAGCTAAAATAAAATAGAAGAGAGGTGGTAAACTTCAATTAACTATAATTTCCTTCTTTCGAGGCAATGTCATTTTTCTTGTTATGAACAGCAATCGTACATTCGTGGATTTATAAAAGACAGTTTTTCGCTTGCGGCTGCTCAAAATCTCATTGCGCGATTTACAACCTCAATTTCTGTGAGAAATTGCTTTGTAAACAAAATAACTCTCTACACTAGCAACAAGAAAGCTTACTGAAATAAGAGGATCTTAAGTATAACGAAAACCAACAAGTGTTTCGGAGAGGATTGCGCGCAGTGGTCGGCAACTGCAGTTACATTCGAAGCAGGTCTGTGCTATTAGACTTGAAAGGGGTGAGGAGAAAACCGTACTTTTATTCTCTGCCAGACACTGCAGTTCTAAATTGAAAAATAAATTCTCTGAAATTACGAACATGTGTAGGCACTTTGCTTAGTACATTAGCCATATTGTCATTAAATTAGACTTAAGACAAAATACGAAGAAGAAAAATTGAATACATGTTGTACCATTTCGTTGGAATTTTTAAGAAAATGCTTCATTTATTAACATATCACAAGGATCAGTTACAAGGCTTGATTTGGCAAAGCAATGTTAATTAATTCTTGACATTTTGTGCATGTGATTGTCGAATAATATATATAATTTAACATGCAGGTTCAAACATTAGACCTTATATACAATTGTTCTTTCTTTTATTATACAATAAAACAACACGCTGATTTAACATATTTAGAGGGATATAATAGAGTGGTATAAAACTGCGCGCAACACCCAAATATTCCACTTAGAATCAGTCGTTCATAGACTATTAAAGAATACCTACACTGAAAAATATTATAGGAAGGTGTCCGTTAAAATACATTATTGCAGTGGAATTTACTTTGAAATTGCTTATTTAATTTTAATTCACACTACAACTTATATCGCCGGCTATTCAGTCTAGTAGAATCCTTGAGCTTACGTCTCTGGGTCGATCCTCTCGGAGACAGGTTATGTCATAAAATAAAACACGAGGTGTCAGATAAATTATACACACATTTTCCCTTCACATTAATATATTAAAAAAAAAATTAAAAAAAAAAATCCCTCTACAAAGTGTATAGGGTGCTAAAGCATCATCAAACAGTAGCAATGAGGAAACACTCTTTGTGAATATTGACTCGCACAAAGAGAAAAACCTCTTTTAAATCACGATTAAATATAAAATTAATAAATATTAGTGAAATCTGTCAAGTTTAACCTCTACTGTGTCCCCCACAAACAAATATTAAAAACAAATTAGTTTTCAAAACTCACGCTAGTTGAAATTTTCATGCACCAAATAACATGACAAGGTCAATCCCCACTACAATACCTCCAACCTTGAATTTAAAAATGTTCTCGAAATATTATTTTAAGAAAAAACAACTTCCCTTACAAAAAACATGTCAACTTTCACTAATATCCATATACTACTTTCAAACATATAATTATTACAATAAATACATAAATTTATAACAATGAAAATAATCCTGATATCAAATATATAAACAAAATAATTTTTATCAACTTACATTAATCTTTGTGCGATTTTATAAAATACACGAGAGGCATCTTTTTTCACAAAATTTCAAATAAACATTAAACCTACGCAAAAATCGAATTAAGATTTACTTGCACCTTACACTAAATGCAAAACAATATACAGCCCGAATTTATACAACAAAGAATAAAATTGATTATTTTATTCTTTAATGAACTAAACACTTTAACAGACAAGATACCTCTAAAACAAAAATGAAAAATTCACATCCGCCTGGCCATCCCTACCATCTATAAAATCAAAATATATACAGACAATACATTTCATCAAATACAATATCCGAAAAAGCGGCAAGTTCAATTCCTTGGTCAACCTAAATATACGAGGGCTAATCATAATTTCATACATCATACAATTTATTTTATTTATAAAATAATATATATATATATATCGATCCCCGTCTGAAATAAATAAATATACAACTGAAATAGCTAATTTTCATTAGAATGTCCCTATTACTGAGTTCACTAATTGTTCAAACTTTTTCCTTACTTGTCCAAGGAAAGTCCATGGCATGATTCCCCGAAGTTATCCGAGAACAAAGTCAGAACATCACTGAGCTTTATTCAAGGATAAACTTCAGCACAGCACTCGAGACAGTACCGCACCCTGTCTTGGTTCCCCGCACTAACTTGATGCATTGTTGCTGAACAGGATCATCCTCGTTCTGATGCTGTAGTGTGGTAAACAAATTCAACATTTCAATATACATTCTGTATATAAATTTTGAATATATAAATGTCTTATTTGACTTAAAACATTTTATCTTTTATGTCGTTTTACTTGACATAATTTATTTAATGTCGTTTTGCTTGACATTTTCGAATGGGCTTCGTTACAAACATCACAGACGAAGGAACACGCCGAAGCAGCAGTCATCCCCGTCGAATATTCGAGCACTCTCTCGATCACATGGACATGAACATCTCCAACGAATTTTCATAGATAAAAGAAAAACATAGCATCAAAATCTCATATATCAAATCATCATCATAAACAAATTCATAACACCATTAATTTCCAAGCAATTTCAATAATAATAATCATAATAATCAACATAACAATAACATCATGAGCTCAATTTCTTCTTCTTAAATTTATATAATTTTTTATTTTTTTCAACGCAATTCCCATTATCAATAATTTTTATACGCAGATAAATTTTAATTAATTATGTCAACAATAAATTTTATTTTAACTCATCCTGTATATTTCCATTTGCTTAATCCAATTTATTACCAGGTCAGTTAAATCAGCACATCGTAAACCATCCTATTCAAATATTTTTTATTCATTAACCTTTTTACACATGCCAATAATTCTTTTTCTATATATTCATAAATACCATAATTTTATTTCAATAATATATATATATATATATATCTATCTCTATTATCATAATAATTTTTTATATATCTCAACGACGAAATTCTATTTAAATATACCGACGAAAATTTTTTATATAAACACTTTCATTTTCATATTCAATATCATATACCTTTTTATCACGACGAAATTCAGTAAACATCTTTTTTATTTTACTTCTACATCCTCTTCTTATACTAATAATCTTATCCTAATTATCTTTTACGTTAAATCCATTTCAGTATCATATATCAAATCCTATTTACTTTTCCAAATTTTATTTATATATCCTTTTGTTACAACACATTCCAATTAGTTACCTCAAAAGCAAAAATCCTTATATCTCGCATATTCCTCTAAATAGTTTACAACGAAATTTATTATTAAGTTGGGCCTATTTGAAAATATCCGACAGTAAATAATTTGTAGTTTCATTTTTACTTTTACCTTACTATAAAATGTGGGTCTATTTAATTTAAATTTAGTACCCTTATACTTTCTAATTTTCAGAGTATAATATTTTAATATTTCATTATTGACATGGGTCTGATTTATATTGTTTAAAAAACAGTTGATTTTAAAATTAGCATTACGGGAATTTTTACGTTTACTTTCTATATAATTATTCAAATTATATTTATAAATGATATTTCCAGAAATCAGTTTCTTTTTAATTTTAGTTCGTCTATCGTTAATATTATTAACGACAACTGCTTGTTTATTTAATTTATTGCTCATTTTATCATGAATACTTTCTTCCATCCTACATTCTAACTTAGCATTTGTTTTTATTATATTGAATTCTGTTTTCTCATTAGTTTCAAACTTAATTTTATTTAATGTAATTTCTTCGCTTACCCTAATTTGATTATTTCTTCTTCCTTTTTCTATATCCATATCATTTCCTTCGTCCTGTGGCATAGATTCCTCCCCAGGCACGTCCTCTAAACTTTCTTTTGTAATTGTTGATTCGTTTTCTTCTTGTTGCATCATTATCGATTCCTTTTCTTCTTGTTCCATTATTATTGCATCCTGTTCCGTTATTGCTTGTTTTTCCTCGACGTGTATTTTTTTACTTTCGCTTATTGTGTTTTCCCTATCCATTTGATTGTTACTACTATTTATTGGTACTTTTTTATCCATTTTCTTTATTATTTCATCCATTTCTCTTTCCATATCTACTTGTCGTTGTTGCATCCTATTCATTTGTTGTTTTATTTCATTATGATTTTGTTGTATCATATTCGTTTGTTGTTGTTCCATCCTATTCATCCTCATTTCCATCTCCTTATGATTTTGTTGCATCATATTCATTATAGCATGTATCATTTCCATCATCTGTTGACTGTCTACTTCGTTGTGTCCTCCTTCATGTATGTAACCAGCGTTACCCATTCTTTGAATTAAATATTCCATTTTAAAAATTTATGTTTTATTTCAGCCAATTATACGTTGGACTCGCCAAAATTGTGCAATCCAATTATTAAATTATTTATTCTCTCACCACGTTGAGTTAACCAAATTTGTAAATTTTTTTCATTTGCTTTTCTTCATACGCCGACACGTTGGGCTATCAAAATTGTGAATTTTTTCATCTACTTTGCTTCATACGCCCCACGTTGGGCGCCATAATTGTGCAGTGGAATTTACTTTGAAATTGCTTATTTAATTTTAATTCACACTACAGCTTATATCGCCGGCTATTCAGTCTAGTAGAATCCTTGAGCTTACGTCTCTGGGTCGATCCTCTCGGATACAGGTTATGTCATAAAATAAAACACGAGGTGTCAGATAAATTATACACACATTTTCCCTTCACATTAATATATTAAAAAAAAAATTTAAAAAAAAATCCCTCTACAAAGTGTATAGGGTGCTAAAGCATCATCAAACAGTAGCAATGAGGAAACACTCTTTGTGAATATTGACTCGCACAAAGAGAAAAACCTCTTTTAAATCACGATTAAATATAAAATTAATAAATATTAGTGAAATCTGTCAAGTTTAACCTCTACTGTGTCCCCCACAAACAAATATTAAAAACAAATTAGTTTTCAAAACTCACGCTAGTTGAAATTTTCATGCACCAAATAACATGACAAGGTCAATCCCCACTACAATACCTCCAACCTTGAATTTAAAAATGTTCTCGAAATATTATTTTAAGAAAAAACAACTTCCCTTACAAAAAACATGTCAACTTTCACTAATATCCATATACTACTTTCAAACATATAATTATTACAATAAATACATAAATTTATAACAATGAAAATAATCCTGATATCAAATATATAAACAAAATAATTTTTATCAACTTACATTAATCTTTGTGCGATTTTATAAAATACACGAGAGGCATCTTTTTTCACAAAATTTCAAATAAACATTAAACCTACGCAAAAATCGAATTAAGATTTACTTGCACCTTACACTAAATGCAAAACAATATACAGCCCGAATTTATACAACAAAGAATAAAATTGATTATTTTATTCTTTAATGAACTAAACACTTTAACAGACAAGATACCTCTAAAACAAAAATGAAAAATTCACATCCGCCTGGCCATCCCTACCATCTATAAAATCAAAATATATACAGACAATACATTTCATCAAATACAATATCCGAAAAAGCGGCAAGTTCAATTCCTTGGTCAACCTAAATATACGAGGGCTAATCATAATTTCATACATCATACAATTTATTTTATTTATAAAATAATATATATATATATCGATCCCCGTCTGAAATAAATAAATATACAACTGAAATAGCTAATTTTCATTAGAATGTCCCTATTACTGAGTTCACTAATTGTTCAAACTTTTTCCTTACTTGTCCAAGGAAAGTCCATGGCAATATGTATTGCTGCAATATTTTGTCGCTAGAACAGAAATATAGATAAAGATAGGAGTTGTGCGATATATCTACAGAGATGGAACTCAATACTAGTTAGGAAGGACCACTGCAGACCTTAACTTATACTTTATAGGCTGATATAGATATAGATACTGTTTATTTTGTCATTTATTACGACTTTTATTTGGGTTCCTTCTTGTTTCTGTTGTATTCTAAATTAGTTATTGTAGTAATTAGTACTCTCGTATTTACCTTCTAAAATAGTTTCCTTTTGATTGTTTTTAATTTGTTGCTATACATTATTCGTATGATTTTTGAAACATCTCTTTTTTTTTAGAATTAAATTTATTCCTAAAGATTAATCTGTTTATTACTACAATTGAAAGCTATCATTTGAACATTCAATACATTATTTTTAAGTTGCTAAAGTTTCATTTTAAAATATTCACTATTTATTTTTGAAATACAAAACATATTTCGAATTTAGAAAGTTCATTTATTTACTTTGAAGAGATATATTTCATTTATTTTTAGAAATGCATCATGTATTTATTCGCGCTTAAATTGTAAGATGCCAGTTTATTTATCTAATTAAACTTACTACGAATATTTTTTATTTATGAACACTAGTACTATTAATTACATTTAATTATAATATTTTTTCTTTATTTTTCAATAATAATTCTACGAGTCTGTCAACAAGATAAAATTTATAAATATTATATTTATGATCATTGTATTGTCGAACAGGTAATTAGGGGGCTGTCTAGGAAAATTAAGCGAGAAGGCCATAGAAATTATACGCATGTCATAGGTCCGTATTAACGTATTACATATGCCTATTACAAGTGGCAACATTGGATCATATGTATTGTTACACTCGATTAGCGCTTATCTTTATTGCAATCCTTTTTCATAAGTTCGCACAATTTCGTTATATTAGTATTGCGTTTCTGTATATGTGACGTCACTTTTCAGTTATGTTGATTATCAACTTATTGTTGGATATTTCCTTAAGTAATGTTATTCAGGGAAAACCCCTTTACGATCTTGAAAGTAAGGGACGAAGCATTCAGAACGATCATTAGCGAACCGTCACCGGTCAAAAGCACCACGCTGCTTGTGTAATTTGACTCGTGTGTTACATACACGCTGTATTAACAGGTTTTCACGTAACCACGACAAAGTAACAACAGCTTAGTTTATTGTGTTTGTGAAATTTTTCAATTTAGTTGTATTCATCCCCTTTTGCTACAATCTCTGGTTTAAGATTTTGAAACTTGAGCCGCGAGGGGAATACCGCATTGCACCTCTTGCAGACGCAGCTAACACCAAACCTGGTCCATCAGGTACATCGATTTAAACTACTTTGATTCGCTTTGAGTTGTATAGTTTGTTTATGAACTTTAGTACCTTTTTGAATTTGATTTTATTCTTTTTTCTTCCTAATTACTTAATACATACTTAATCGTTACGTCGCTTTAATTAAAGCCTCATTTAAATTTATGTAGATCATCTGTAAGCAAAATTAATTAATTTTGTACCATTTTAACTGTGTCGAATACAATAACAGTACATTTCAAATTTTAAATTTTATATACGCTACTATTTTCTTTTACGCTTTACATTGTAATAAATGTTACTATTTAATATATTTTCAAATCATTCACTCAAATTCAGTGATTTTTTATTCAACACTTTTGACAACGCAACAATGCAACTCATCTTCACCTCTTTTGTATGAGAAAAATTTATTATTCTAAAATCAGGAGTTCTGCCTTTATTTTGGTTTAATATCATCAACTTACTATATGTAACGGCTTTAACTTACTTGTCTCTTTTCCCTTGCTTACATTTGATCTTTCGTTATATTTGGCGCCTCTCCGTTTTTCAGTATGTAAAGAACAGTCATCCATAAATTCTTACCAAGCCGGCAATAAAATTCACGATTGACAAAAAGTGCAAATTATGAAATAGCGTTACCTATTCTAGCATCTATTCTAAGTTTTTCCAAAATATTAAAACAAATTATACTGTCTTTTATGTACAATATCGCTAGAGACCGGATGTATTAGGCCGAAATTACGATAGACCATGTTACGCCTTAATTTTCCCTTTTTTAATATCGATTAATAGTCTTCATTATTTATTGATGAGTCCCGGTATCCTATATTAAATACGTTATTCAGATGCTTGTTCCGCTATCTGTGTGTAGAATTTGAAAACTGAATCCCCGCTTCTAACGTTTTATACGCGGGTGAGATTCGAAATTAGCAGACAGACCTTGGTAGTGTAAAGTCGTTTAAAAATGACGAGTGTACATCTTAATGTAAGTTAATTCACAAATCTTTGGACCTTTAGTAAATTAATTGTTAATAAGCGGATCATGTCAAAGGGTGAATTCTAATATTTGGAACAGCCAATTGCCGTTTGCGACTTACGTAGGTTTGGGGAGAATATAAACCAACCTTGGTTTTGTGTGGTGTTCCATTTCGTTTTCGTAAACGGAAAAAATAGCTTCCGGCTGAAGAGATCACTAGCACTGCAGCCTATACTTCAATGGGTTTAAAAATGACGAGTGTACATCTTAATGTAAGTTAATTCACAAATCTTTGGACCTTTAGTAAATTAATTGTTAATAAGCGGATCATGTCAAAGGGTGAATTCTAATATTTGGAACAGCCAATTGCCGTTTGCGACTTACGTAGGTTTGGGGAGAATATAAACCAACCTTGGTTTTGTGTGGTGCTCCATTTCGTTTTCGTAAACGGAAAAAATAGCTTCCGGCTGAAGAGATCACTAGCACTGCAGCCTATACTTCAAAGGGCAATGTATGGTTGTCTAATTCACCGAACAGCGATCTACCTGAAGACTTATTTACTACCTTCGACGGACAGGGACAAGATAATAAGTAATTCGTATTGTTAGAGTTTTTTTGTGTAAATTAAATTTCGTCTTATAATTTTATATACATATATAAAGTGTCCCGTATCGTTATGTTCAAATTTTAGGAGTGTAAAGTAGACTTCATTTCAAGTAACAAAAACGTAAAACTTGTATATCCATTTTTATTTGTTTCAAAGTTACAAATATATGAATATGATTGCCAGATCATGAAAAAAAATGTAATCCTAAAGTCAATAAAAACTGATTTTATTTAAAAAAGTTCAATTAATAATATTTTCGAAATGTCCACCTCCTTGTTGAATGCTGGCTTGTGCCCGTAAGCCAACAGAAGAAGTATATATCCGAATTTCATACTTGTTTTGTCGGATTTGCTCGGCAGCCAGGTTAATACGATCCAACAACTCTTCTCTTGTGTTCGAGACTTGCGTGTGGACTAAATTTTTCATGTACCCCCATAAATAAAAGTCTAGGGGGTTAAGATCAGGTGATCTGGGCGGCCTTGCAACAGGACCACCTCGACCAATCTATCTTGGATAATTGACGTTAAGACAATTTCGGACAGCAATTTCGAAATGTGGTGTTCCATGTGAAACCACATGTCTCGTTGAACTTTCAGTGGGACTTCCTCTAAATGACCTGGCAGTTCGTCAATAAGAAATTGAAGGTAATTGTTCGCATTTAACCTCCCAAGAGGAACGACAGGATCAATCAACAAGTCATCGATTAGGGCCGCCCAAACGTTAATAGAAAATTCATGTTGAAATATAGATGGGCGTATAGCGTTGAAATTTTCTGATGACCACCTGTGCAGGTTTCTCAGATTTGTAACACCACTTCTCTTGAATGTAGATTCATCTGTCCAGAGGACTGTTCTGCAGAAACTAAAATGAAGACGTGACTGTTTTAATGTCCAGGTAGAATAAACTAGACGAGCATAGTGGTCTGCCTCAAGCAAACCGTGTCTCCTGCGATAGTAATATGGATATAAGCCCTCACGTTTTAAAATTCGTCAAACTGTCGTTCGTGGCACTCTTAATTGTCTAGCGATTCGACGTACACTGAGAGTTGGATCACTTGTAACAATAACTACTGCTTCTTCCTCTAAGTCTGCTGGCAAATTTACTCCTCGGTCGAAAAGATAATCACGCAGTCCGCATTCCCGAAATTGTCTGTGTACTTCCAGAAACGTTCTGTAATGAGAAATGCGCTTGACGTGCACTGCCGTTACAGTAGCCGTACACAAAATGCATGTCCGCATACTCTTGAGAAGAAAATCGGTAAGGCATTTTGAATAAAGAAAACGTGTCCACTCACTAATAAGCTGTTGTATGAACTGAAACGTAATGTAATTCTTTATTAAAAAATGCAACGTTAACAGTTATCTGAACATTTGTTTATTGTATGATATTCATGGTTCAGCACTTACGAAATATAATAAGTATATATATAAATATATAATAAGTAAGGACCTTCTTCATCATAAATCAATTTCCAGTACTCTTTTTTGTAGATCTCCAAGAAATTACTGTATGCACTACGACACGTGTTTATTTATTTTAGGATAACATTTTATTATGCGGCGTTAACAATCACAGGCCTGTTATTGAATCGTATAGCTTTTTTTAAATAAAATCAGTTTGTATTGACTTTAGGGTTACATTTTTTTCATGATCTGACAATCACATTCATAGATCTGTAACTTTGAAACAAATAAGAATGGATATACAAGTTTTGCGTTTTTGTTACTTGAAATGAACTACTTTACAATCCTAAAATTTGACATAATTTAAATTCATTTTTGTAATATTAATATAGTTAGTAACATTTTCAACGCCATTTTAATCAATTTGCGTAGCGGCTTAGAGCCCAACTCATATAAAATTTCATATATCTTGTATAGTATATATTAACAGCATTCATTCTTGTGAATTAAAGTATTTTTTTACTTGCATTTAATTCTTTGATTATTAATTATTCTTTCGTATATTGGAAATTAAAATCTAAATTTCGTAGCATATTCCGATATCGATATATTTTATAGTAATTTCTTCTGCGGTCACATTTGTTTTTGCCGTGTCGTACGAGACCACAGATGTTCTTTTTTTATACATGCAGGTGTCAATATATGACGACGCATCTTTGTAATTTCATAATTTTGAATTAGAATTTAAATAATTTGTATTTGTGATTAGGATATTTTGACTCGCTATTTGTGTTTATAAAATGATTGTCAATTTATCTCTAATGGTACCTTTAGAAACAAATCTGCGGGAATAAATATATAATTAACTTAAGTATTTATTTTTCTTTTACTTTCAACGGTATTATTACGTTCAACTTTTGAGATATTATGTTTACCGTACTGTGTTCACCTTTTTGCAATATCTAGTTTTGGATTGATTTTGTATAGTTATATATATATTTTTTACCTTAATATACAGTCGGTATAATTATACAGGGTGAAGATTACATTAGATTAATATTTCTTTATTTGATTTTGTCAATGCTTAAATACAATACATTCATTTACTTAATTATATGATAATCATTTATTTTCCTTTGATCGTGAATATACGAATTATTTGTTCATAAGTTTTTTTCTTTGCCCTAGCACTCCCCGTAGCAATTTCCTTTTCAGGTATCCTGGCAGCAATTTTTGTAGTTAGTACGTAGGTACTTAGTAAGTCCAGATAAATCGCGTGAATTTGAGTAGTTTGTATGTGCATGCGCCGAAGATCGCGCAATCTGTTTTCTCAGTTTTCAGTCCGAGCTTCCGTAAGAAAAAGTGGCGCTCCCTTCTAACTTTTATTTTAGTCACCCCCACCCGTCTCCACTGACTAAGGGCATATATAATAAACAGAGAAGCTTCCATACTATGTGCAATACTACTAAAGTTTTTTGAGCTCGACCATATTCAGACACCTTCGCGTGCGCCAGCTTCGCGAGTAGGTAGCAACCATATAAATATATCTATAACATCGCTAAGTACAACACGCAATTATTGAATAGCACCATTCATTCGGTTAACCGCACATCTATTTTTTATCGTTAAATAGTGATGCAATTACTCCAATTTTATAGTAAAATTCCTTTCTTCATGGGCATAAATAGAAGCGTGAGGAGTCTTTATGATTTAGTTTATTTATTAGTTTTTATGTCCTAAGATAAATAAAGTACGGTGAGTTAGTTCCTTTTTTTCATTGTTTCAACTGTTAATTACATACTTCATACGCATATATTTTTAATTTTCATTTATTTAGTTCTAGAACATTGTTTAAGTTACTTTTTCAGATATGATATGGGACAACGTCGAGATTGGCATCGTGAAACAATGGCGAGTTGGATTAAGAGTCGAACTGATTGTATGTTCATTGCCAGTGATTCCGAAATTTATTGCAAAGTCTGTAAAATATCGTTAAAAATTCCAAGAAATCGCACGTAAAACGTCACTTAGCATCGCAAACACATACACTGAAATTAGACCCGTTGGAATCTGACAATTTTAACGAAGAACTCTGTTAAACTTTAATGGCGGCAAATATTCCATTAAATAAACCTAACTATCTCACCCTCAAAACAATTATCCAAAAATGTACTGGTCGAAATGTTCCTAAGGAATCTAGCCTACGCAAATATTATGTTTCTAAGTGCTTAGAAGCCATCTTGCAAATCAGTACCTATGAATAAGTGCCGACGAAACTGTCGATATATTAGGACGCTGTGTGGTAAATGTTGTAGCTGGTGTACTACATCCAACTATTCCATATAACGCATATGTAATAGCAACAAAAGTTATAAATGCAGTTGATGCCGAAATAGTAGCTAAGACCATTTACGAGAATATGCACGAAATGCTTAATTCGGATGACAGGTACAAAGAAAAAATACTTTTATTTGTCAGTGACAGTGTTATATATGTTAAAAACAGGCTGACTATTAAAGGAAACATATCCTAATATGCTGCATATTACTTGTGTAACAGATGCTTTCTACAGAATCTGTGAATATATCATAGGCACCTATCCAGAAGTTGATAGACTTGTATCCGCTTGTAAAAAAGTTTTCAGAAAAGCACAATTGAGTGTAGCTCTTTACAGGGAAAAACTTCCACCTTTGTCACTACCTCCCTCTCCAGTAATAACTAGATGGGGAACATGGTTGGATGCTACTAGTTTTTCTGCAGAGATTTTCGATAGTTTACAAAATTTCGCAGCATGTTGAAATGACGATGCTCCAAGTATTTCTGAGTGTAAGGAACTAATACAAATTGCAAATTTAAAAAATCAGTTGTATGTACTTTCTTTAGGAATATTTTGGAAATTTGCCAAAGCTAATCGCTTATTTTTAAAATCAAAATCTCAAATTTAGTAATGGATTAACCACATTAGATGTGACTATTAATTTGAGAAATATTCCAGGTGACTTCGGATATTGCCTTCGGCAAAAGTTAGACACAGTTTTAATAGAAATCCAGATTTAATAAGTGACATGCGGTAACAATGCCTCAAAATCTAACTGCTAAATAGGCTGAAATAAAAGAATATTTCCAGTATGCACCTATAACCAGTTGTGGTGTAGAACCTTGAGAAGGTATTGTTAGTTAATATTAATATTCCTTTACTCAGCTTGAACTACAAAATGAACAAATAAAAATGTATTTCGTATTTTATGGATCACCACCCGTTTGTTTTCCAATTATATAAATAAAATTAAAAACACTTTAAAAATACAAATCGTCAATAGTACGCCCATGTGCGATGAATCATCATCGGCCTCTCGTGTCCGGTCCCTAAATATCAGATATTACATTAAAGCGAATTTTGAAAAATTTGGGCGTGTTTCGCCTCTTATTATAAGAAAAATTAAATTAATATAGAATATAATATAAGTCTAGCATAAGCAATTACTTTTAACTTAAATGCACGACACGAGAAACCGTACGAAGGATCTCAAAATGAAACAAATATCCTTCTTATCACATTAAAAAAATTAATTAAATTTTGCCACAGGACAGCTATAATGTCAGAGAGTTCACTACTTAAAAAGGGAACAAAATAAAAGTTTAATTATAATACCGGTAGATTCATTTGTATAGTTTTGCGTCGCGTTTATAATACTACAATATTTTTCAAAAAACCGAGTTATTTTTTTGTTAATATATATTAAATGCACGAATATATCCAGAATTATTACAATATGGTATTGCTTTTTATATATTATAACAAAAAGTCTTCTTGGGTGCTATGCATGATATCGTAATTATAAAAATATCAATATTTAAGGAACACATTTATTTTAGGAGATAATATTTATTGGCCTGTTTGAATTCTGGATCTAAAACCAAATGAATTGCTTTCAGGGTATTGTCGAAAATACAAAGTTATAGCAGAATTGCTTATTCGATCATTTAATCCTTGTTCCTTAGATTTTTAATTAAGATGTTTTTAATTTTTATTAACTTAAAGATGTTTTTATTCTAGAACACTAACTTTTAATTAACAAGATGTGTTTGAATTTGATAAATATTGTCAATTTTATTATTCTAGAATTTTGATATTCTTAACAGAAAATTCTTATTTTGATTATAATTCATTTCAGATCGTCACTTTACTTATTCGCATTCGTTAGTCTTTATATTATACATAAAGAATTTGATGTAGCATTATATTTTCTTTAAGAATTTCTAATCCAATAGGTCTGCCCTATCTTTTCCTCCAATGAGTGCAAATGTTAGGTGTAATTCCGGGAGAGATGCTGATTTTGCACGTTTTCTTGGTTTACTAATTTCACATTCACAATCATTTCACAATCATGAAATAATGAAACTGCATAAGCTTTATTCCTTAAACTAAATGCAATAAATAATAAGAAAATATTTTCGCACATTCTGTAAATCGGCATCTCTACCTTACATTACGGGAGAGATGCCGTAAAATTAACGTAGAGATGCCTCTACTTTTTTTTTCTTTTTAATGAGAAAGTTTACACAGATTTCGCACGTATTTTGGTATTTCGAGCACCGCTGATGCGTCCATTGTTGACAATGGATGCACTAATTCCAGTCATCAGCTTTGGTTGTTTCGGTATACTCTTCCCCACACCCAGTACAGGTTGCGTCATTGTCATTTTCCATGCCCGAGCTGCTGTTATGTATAGAAAAATTCAAATCTTCATGAGTAGATTCCTCCAACTCCAGTTCATAATTTTTCTATTTTTCTTTGGGCACCGTCTTCGCAGTAAATTTCCCTTTGTTAGAAACGATACGTGTCTCAGCACTTTTCTTGCAACATTTTAGTTTCTTCAGTTCCATCTCTTCTTTGCGCTCATGATTTTTCTTGCGCCTTTGTATTCCTTCTGCACTATTTAAAATTTCTGCAATTTTCTTAGTTTTTCTCCCCACAGCAGTAGCTGGAACAGGTGATACAATGTCCAGGGCTTTGCCGGGAGTAATTTTTGGAAGTGTAGAAACGTGTGTGGTTTGTTATGCTGGCAGTTCAGCCAATTCAGCAGCATGCGAAGTTAACGGTTGTGGGGAAAATCTTCTTTCTTCTTGACAGGCCACTTCCGCAGGCGCTTCATTGGTCCCCACGTTAGTGCATTCGTAAGAGTAGTCCGGAATATTTTGCGGATCAAGTGGATGTATTCAGGTCACCTTAAAACTGGATGCTGCGTTTTGAACAGATGCAGATTTTCCCCAAGTGACACCTAGGAGTCGTCCGAACTGCAGCCTACTGATTCTTCTGTCGACGTTCAATTTCATCCACGTCTCACAGGCTTGATTAAATGATGCCTTTAAAGACTTACAGAACGACCGGTCCAGCGGTTGGAGGTAGTGTGTGATATGTGGCGGAAGTCAAAGAAGAATGATATTATTTACATCGGAAAATGTTAGTGTTTTGACTGAACTGCAGTGTGATCCATGGCCGTCGAGTATTTGGTTCACTTTACCTGCAGTTTTCCTTTGAACAAAATCAAACTTTAGCCTCTCTAGAGAAATCTGTGAGTTGATGTACCCCGACTTCTGGTTCATGTACACGACAGAGCCTGGTGGCATCCGATCTTAGAATTCGGGTTCTTTATTTTTGCCCTTGAAAATGCACGCGGGAGGCGAAAAAGTTCCTTCTGCGTTGCAACAGCCTATAATTGTTATGATTTCTCCCTTTTTTGCAGCTGTCAACGTAGACACGACTCCTCACTTCTCCTAGGCGGTTGTTCATTTGAAGTCCTGTCTCGTCCATATTATATAGACAAGGGGGTTTACCGAGTTTGTTCCTCCAATAAAGAAGAGAGTAGTTCAAAATATTTAGCAACTACATCTCGATCCATGCCGACACTTCTGTTGTGATAATTCAGGATGTTGTCATTGAAAGGACGAAAGCCAGTCATAACCAGCGAGTTCAGCTTATCCATCAAACTCGTACTGCATTTTAAACTGCTCTACTAGGTGAAACGCCATGCGTTTAACTTCTAATCTCGTAGAAGTAAATCCTTTTGCCTGCAGTTTGTTTATGTGTATAAGAATTTTCTTCTCAGCGTCTTCACCAAGCAAACTGTCAGGCCCCATTCGTCCTTGTCTGGAATTGCCAGATGCAACTCTACATTTTAAGGTTCTTAGTGGAATTTCGAAAACTCTAACAGCTTCGTTTACATTCATACCTTTTGCTATACTTTGCAGAGCAGCTTGTAAAACTTATTCGTTCCATTTACCCCTATTAGGATAGTTTCTTTCGTATTTGTTTGGCATTTCTGAAATTAAAATATTCTTTTAGGTTAGCCATATCACCCTATTAAAAATCGTCATCTCTCCCAAATTTCTGAGAGAGATGCCGAATCCCCTTGGACAGTTTCAACTGAGATAAAGAGTGCGCAAACACACAGCCGTTAACCTCATTCTATACTGTTTCACCATGTTCATGCAAATATTATACTAGCACATTTATAAAGTACGGTACACTTTACCTTATACTCCGAAAAACTGTCCACTTGACAGAAATTGAAAATCTCGGCTCAATTAAAAATGTTTGGATATTGCACAACAGCGACACAGACTCCGTCAGGCACTGACACATGACTGCCAATGTTCGTAACTCGTGTCTCACAAATGACTACGTTCGGAAATATGAGCAATCGGCGTCTCTACCATGCCGTCATCCCTCTCGGAATTATCCTATTTAATACCTTAATGTTTGTATATAGTTTCTAATCGAAAATGGTAACTTACCTAATTAAGAAACGTAGGCTTGAAAACCTAATAATACCACGTGCTTATTACCTCAAAAAGATCAAAGTGATAAGTTTGTTTGTTTACCGTATCACTGAGCTTCTAGAAATCTCATCGCTAACTTCAAAAACCGTTCTCTTCCAATCACGTTTAAATCATCCAACTCATTAAAATCACTTTTAGGTAACACCAAAGATAAAATTGGAGTAGGACAAAAATCTGGTATCTATGAAATGAATTGTAACGATTGTAACCAAAAATATAGCGGACAAACTAAACGTTCAATTTCAACTTGTTACAAAGAACATATTTCCCATTTCAGAATTAATAGACCCGAAAAATCTAGCATTGCCCGACATTCTTGGGACACAGGCCAGTCTATGCCTCCAAATAATCTTCGTTATTAATTAAAACTGTAAATGATGATAAAGAATTAGATAGCTACGAAAGTATTTATATACATAGAAGTAAGAGTAAATTAATCGATTTTGACAATTGACCAACTCCTCAGTCCAGTTTGTATGCTTTATTATGATTGTAGTAATTATTTTTATACTCCATGTTTTGTCACACTTCACGGTTCTTTAATTTTTACGCTAAATTTAAGTAGTATGTAAGGGTTTGTTTTAATGTTAGGAATTTAGTGTTATCCCACTGGCGGTTTGGTGAAGAGCATATCTTCTAAGGTTGTACCTTAGCCAAAGACGCTACGTTCATCATTATATTTCTTTTTTAGATTGTTCTACTTAAGATGGAAATTTAGTTGCCGAAATACGTATATTTCAGATTTAAGCCACAGTTTCCACTAATTCGGATCATAGAAGAACTGCACATGATATATTAAAGAATTCTTAAAATAAGTTCCATTTCTTTCTCTAATAAGGTGCACACAAAGCTTTGAATTCATATTAATTACATTTATTTCAATTATAAAATAATTAGTATTTTCGAAGTGTTATACATAAATTATGTAACTTATGTATAACATTATAATTCTGTACATTTAACTAATAATAGGTTATGTTATTATGTTATTACATATACTTTCCAAAAATTCATATATTAAAATTACTAAAGAAGTTTATCTTATTCTTTAGCTTATAAATTATGGTTACCATTAATTTAACTGTTTCTAATGTAAATTCGTTCAATCATTTCACTTCCAATTTTCATTTCTGTTACGTTTTACTAATATTAAGTAATGCGCATGCCCGCTTCTTAATATTTACTAATGAGCCTTTTTTAAATTTACACTTTCCTGTTAATCAAGTTTTATCGTTATAACTACTCAGTCAGTTTTGCAATTAATATATTATTACGTAAATTTAATTCTTTGCATTTTGAAACCATATCACCATAGTATCCATAGTACACCATACTAATTACCATGATTAAAGTTAAATAGGTATGGGTTAATGAATATATATTCATGTATCGAATTTCATTACAAATTATTTCGTTTTAGAAAAAATAATTTTAGAGTTGGCAGCCTGCTAATTTGTGTATTTTGAAATATTTTTAAATGTGTTTGAAATAAATAGTTATTACTGAATTCATCTACTAAATGCATATTTTACAATTTTCATGAAATTTAGATTTTCATATACTTTTCCTTGTTGATTAATTTCCATGAAAACTTTAAAGTCGACCGTTTAGAAGTTTTTAAATTATGTCTAATTTATTCCATAGACTTGACAACGTCTTTACCCTTACCATCTTATAACCTTTGTAGTCGTGGCCCAAAGTAGACGCAACGAGAGTTCCCTCTTTTATAATTATTTCAGTGAGTAAATCCGTTTTAAGTCTGACAAACATTCCAATGACGACAAAGTTAAACCGCAAGTTTCTTAAATTAAAATACGAAAGGAGGTGATGCTACAAAAAAAGGAACAAAGTTGTCACCGGTGTTCTTTTCCTGTCGCGACTTCCTGTTCTTTTTGAAAGAAGTAGTGCGCTAATGGGAATAACAAAAATAACATCTTCGGTAATTATTATAATTTGAATGAAGAGATAAAATTATTTTGGTTTGTTTTTGGTATTATCTTGAAAAAAAAACGAAAACATTTCTCATTTATATGTTAAGAAATAATTTTATGTGATTACATTAGGTTGGCAGAATTTGATGTAAAATTTTTCATACCAAAATTTACCAGATTCAACAATTTTTTAATTTTATTATCTAAATAGCATATCAGGAAACCTCAAAATAGAAACTTTATATAATATTTTGTGTAATTTTTTAGTAATAATGCAAGTATCCTGCTATTTTATTTGTGTAGCATTACTAAACTATTTGCACAGTAATGAAGAACTGACCTGTAGTATTATTTAGTTGCTAATTGTAGTACATTTGCGCAAAATAAAATAGAATACAATTACGTAACATTCTAGAAATATAAAACAATATTTGATTACTTTTTATCTGTAATGATAATTCTTCGGTAATTTGCTCATATTTCTCAACAACAAAAATATCGATTCATTCCTAAAGAGTGAATATTTTATCTATAGGTCAAGGAAAGCAATGTACATTTTATAATGACAAATCCGCGTATTTACAATATATTGTTATTAATTTAAAACTCCGAAATATTTTGAAAAACTAAGGTGAGCACATAAGTTATATACGATATGTATATGAACATTCTTTCGTGCTGTTTTGGTCGTTTAAAATGGCTGCTGCAATTGAAATCACGTCGACTGTGAATTCTGTGCTCTTATCCGCTTTCTGTGTGTAAAGAACATGAAGGCTGCTGAGATTAATCATGAACTTTGTTGTTCTGTTTATGGTGAAAATGTCAAGAGTGACAGTATGGTTAGAAGATGGCGCCGCATTTTTCAAGAACGACGAACTAATGTCCATGATTAAGAACGGAATGAAAGGCAAACTGTTGCGGCGAACAAACTTATGGGTAATGTTGAAGAAAAAATTCGCGAAAATCGGCGATTCACAATCACAGAACTGAGTACCTTTTTCTCTCAAATTTCACATACAGTTTTGTACGAGGTTGTTACTGAACATTTAGGTTAACGAGGGCTATGTTGTGGAATAAGCAGTATAATTGAAACCAAGTCCGAAATACACCTAAATTGTGTCGTAGTCGTATGCCGGAATTGAGCCAAAGCAATTGCGTCTCTATTGCCAGCACGAGGATCCAGATGAAATCCGGTCCCACGTTGATTACTTTAGATCTTCCAAATGGTAACTAAAATCCACGGCAATTAAGACAGCGGTAACTAAAACTGCGGTAATCTAAGAAGGCGGTAATCTAAAAGCCCTAAAGATAAAATATTTCATTCATTAGAAAATGAGAAATGCGTAGATAACGAATAAGGATGTCGCGTAAGATGATAGCGTCACCTACCTATAGATATTAAGGGCACGATAAATATCGCCGTTGACGATGGTACAAATCCGAATATATCGGTGCTAAGCTAGCTCAAAGTGCAGCCCAAAAACCCACCTTACCAAGTGATTACTCGATAAATTTACAATACTCAGACAAGTTTAAAAATCGGAACACACTTTTACATCTTAGAGTATATCGACATCTTACGATAAGTAAAGTAAAGGACGACGCACATGCGCGCATGCAGGTCGAGGTAGCGTCGGTTCTTCGACCAGATGATTGGTGGGAAGGCGATCGCGTAACGCGAACACTAGTGCATTTTAACGACGTACACTCCGTCTCAATAGCCACAGAACTATCCGACACGAAACGCACGGTGCTAAGACATTTCAACATTTAAACGTAACATCAACTCTTAGTGAAGGAGTCTATTTTTTATGGGGGTTCCAATATTAAGAGTTGTCGCCGTTGTTTGATAGATATACCGGTCAGCGTCGCTTTTCAATCATTGCAGTGGTAAGTCTTTCTGTATGTTCGTCGTTATGTAGCAAATTTCGCTTCCTGCGAAATCTTCTAAACCATATCAAGATATCATATGTCGAATGTAACCATTGTTCTTTAGATAAGGCAACTCTAACGTCATAAATGTAGAGTGCAATTTTGCAAATATGTTTATAATGTGACAAATATTAATACAACCGCAATCAACAGTTTTTAATTTCATTGGAGTTGGCAAATGTCAATAATTTCAAAATGCTTTTGTTATATTAATAAGTGGAAAATTATTTCCTTTTATTCTTTTCTTAATCTTTTCATTACCTTAAATTGTATCACTTCTGTTTTGTCCACAGATTGCCAATTAATTTCGCAGTTTGTCACTATTAAGGCAATTTATTACAACTATTTTCATTTCAAAGCGGTGGTTTGACAATTAACTTGGTTTGCTATGAAAGAAAACAATTTGAGTTTTGCAACGTACTTTATTTTTCGACATAGTCCCCTCGAAGTTCAACGCACTTGCCCCAACGTTTCTCCAGCTTCGCGATTCCTTCACGGAAATGAATTGCTTCGATGCTTTCAAAATATTGGTTTACTTTCTGTATGACATCTTCATTAGACTCAAACTTTCGTCCTGCCAGAAAAGTTTTTAGTTTCGGGAGTAGATGGTAGTCCGAAGGAGCTAGATCTGGCGAATATGCAGGATGCGGAAGCAGTTGAAATCGTAGCTCGGCCAATTTTTGCTGAGCGACATGACTTGAATGCACGGGGGCATTGTCATGGTGAAACAACACCTTTTTCTTGGCCATTCCCGGGCGTTTCTCTGTTATTGCCGCCTTTAATCGGTCCAAAAGTGATGCATAGTATTCTCCGGTAATGGTTTTTCCCTTTTCAAAGTAGTCAATTAGGAGAATTCCCTTTGCGTCCCAAAAATCTGACGCCATGATCTTTCCAACGGATGGAACGCATTTCGCTTTTTTCGGAGCCGATTCGCCACGGGCAATCCATTGTTTCGACTGCTGTTTAGTTTCCGGGATATAGTGGTGTATCCAAGTTTCGTCCATTGTCACAAAACGGCGGAAAAACTCGACTACATTCTTCTGAAATACTTGCAAATTGTCGGCAGATATTCGCATGCGAATTCGCTTTTGCTCTTAAGTGAGTAACCGCGGCACCCATCTTGCGCACAGTTTTTGCATGTGCAATTCTTTATGCAAAACGAAGTGAACTCGTTCAGTTGAGATGCCTGTGACTTCCGCTAACTCGCACACTTTCAGTCGTCTATCGGCTAAAATCAAATCATGGACTTTATCGATGATTTCGGGTGTCACAGCTGATTTCAGGGCTCTAGGACATGGTGCATCTTTAATGCTTGTTCTGCCACGCTTAAAATTATTTACCCAAAGTCGAGCACACTCATAAGAAGGACATGAGTCACCCTATGTAGGTGAAATTCTCTCATGAATCTCCTTCGCTGTTTTCCCTTCCAGATAAAAGAATTGAATCACACCACGAATTCCAACTTTATCCATTTTTCGCTATTGCTCGAAACACTTCTGTTTAAGTAACTGTCAAACAACGAGTTACTGTCAGAATGACTTAAGGCCAGAGAATATTAACTCATAGGAATGACACTTTATGACTACATATACATATTACATTTGCGCCCTCTATTAGTGTGTGAACCAAGTTAATTGTCAAACTACCCTCGTATGTATAAACATTTCAAACACATATAATAATATAGTAATGGTCAAACTCAATTGCAATTTCATGGACACGAGCTAGGATTAATTGACAATAACGAACAATGGACATGCACATGCACATTTTACATATTTCGTTAACACATTTTTCAGGAAATGCTATATCCACTTATATGTATACTCGTATATTATGGTGGTTAGCCTATATATAGTGTGAACATATTTAGTTAATTGATTATTTAATTTTATTAGAGCGTAATTATACTGGTACAATTTAATTAAAGTTTAACTATGTATATTAAATATGCATACATAAATGCAATTTAACAGATACTTGACAATGTATTATACGCCATGGTGGAAACTTTAAATTTGTCGATTAGATTTGAATCACGTTTCGTAGTTCATGAAACAATTCGAATTTTAAAACTTTTCCATTAATATTTAAATTTTACCCTCGTTAGAATGAAAGCCCTGTACCTAGAGATTATAGTTTTAAGCTG
Source organism: Melolontha melolontha (assembly GCA_935421215.2). Taxonomy (NCBI): domain Eukaryota; kingdom Metazoa; phylum Arthropoda; class Insecta; order Coleoptera; family Scarabaeidae; genus Melolontha; species Melolontha melolontha. Next base: position 65,857,703 of record OW285238.1, read on the forward strand.
ACCGAATTTACGGTTTAATATTAATTAGAATTACAAAATTTAACTAGAATTACAATTACGCTAAAATAACGTAGAAGTTTCTAGTTTCTGTGTTATTCTCTCTACATTATTATATATGGATGTTATCTAACATATCACTCTCTTATAGTTATAGTTGTAGTGTAAAGTAAAAATTTAATTAATACAAAATATACTAACGAATGCATTTCAATGTTTAAATGTATGATTACTGCATTCGTTCTTCGCATACTTTAATCTGTCAACTGTAACATCATTTACAATATCAAATATGTATAGCTGGCTGATGGGGTAGTGCCAAATTATTGGCTTATAGTGTTGGAGATTCCAGGATCAAATCCGGGCATTGTTGCATGGAAAGCTTTTCGCGGTTTTCCCACTAGTCTAAGGAGAATGTAGACGATTAAGTATCTTAAGTCGCCCGACAGATTATTATAATTATATGTAATATAAGCGAGGGCTGCTGAGGTCTTATAAACAATGTACAATACACATAAAATTTGGTGTCTGACTTTGTTGCTCTTGCAAGTACAAATTTCTGTACGTTCTGTCACAATGTAACTAGCCTCTTTGATTAGATTTCTCATCTTGATTGGCTTGCTCTTAGATAGATCTTGGCTTGAGCAATGTATTGTAGCGTCCTTAAAGCTTTTGATGTTAAAATGCGTTTTTTTTCATTGAATTATTGAATATTCCAAACAATATCTAAAGATTTTTTTAGGTATTCATTCAAATGCCTGACTGATGTTGGATATTCCATTTTTAGTCATTTGCCTTGGACCATTATCCGTGTTTTTTCTATTATAATCTTTGGATTTGCTCATATAGAATTACTACTTAAAATATCAGTAATTTATGTAAGTACTAACATTAATTACTAGAATTATAAATTATTTCACTTAAATACGCACAGTACAGTTCATATTGAGTGAGCCACAAAAAAGTTTTCAGAGTATGCCATGAATTAAATCAGTTACGTCTTAGATTGATTAAGTGTTCTAACCTACATGTCGTACTATTAATAATAGGTTAAATGGTAACTTGTCAATTTGACTTATGATCATTTACAAATGATACTTCGTCAATTCTCTAAGCTCAGGCGTGACTTATATGTCTATCTCAGTCGTTCATGGCCTACCTAGGATACAAATTTTGTGGCTCGCCTGATATAAATGTAATACTATTTTACATTATTAACAAGGTAAACCTGTTTTTATTGGCGATAGGAGGAAATGGTTGGCGAGCCGACAGGCGGGTCTGTCACCTACTCAGCCAGTAAAAGCAGTTACCTTGCGTATAATGTATAACCTTTTATTTGTCATTTATTCGTAAGCAACACACATTTATTATATCTATGAATCCTGGTCCTATATACCATTCCAACTAAGATTGAACCGTTGGGAAAGATAGGGCACAAAATAAAAGTTTGTCATTGGTTAAAACAGAGGGCGAATTTAAGCAGACAAAATCAAGTTTATTTTGTTCTGTCAAATGTTATTTTTCTGCCAGTACTACCGATTTGTGTATTCTATTAGTTGCTTATTATGCTACTAATTATTAATATTGATTAAATATATTTCATTATAAAAATAAAATGCTCATCTTCTGAGGATACTGTTTGACATTAACAAAGAAATGTAAATGTCTGAAGTTTTATTTTCTTTATGAAAACGAAGGTACCAAGATGCTTACAATAAATTGGACAAAACATCAAAAAGTACAATTAGAAGGCAAGTGCATTCATTTCTCTTAAAAAATGAATTACCAACGTGTACATAAATATTGTGAAGTAATTTATATATTTTTAAAGATACATATAATATAAACCATTTACGGGTATTTTATTTCTAGGATTAGATGGGATGCCAGTTTACCTCCTACAAAACGAATATCACTTTGGAAACCCTAAAGAAACAGAATTAAGTGTTTCCCACTACGCATAAGAAACAACATATTGCGATGTGAGTTATCCACAATATTCGCGAACAGTCTAACGATGACTCATATGTGCGAACATACTACCGTCTCTAGAAAGACCGAGGAACTTCGGGGATATTCTCGAAGGTCTATAGACTATAAGAAGACTGGAAATGGAGGGAGAGATTCATTCGATACTGAATTATCGCCGAGTGAACTTACATAAATACAAATACATAAATGTGCTTATTGTTAGTAATTAGTTTTTATATTGTTATTCGTTTTTATTATTAATATAGTGTGTGTCTACGTTACCGTTAGTTTTATTTAAGAACCCGAAAAGACAAAACTTTACAATATTAATTGAATGAAAAGATATCTTATGGGGTCGTGGTTATTGGACAAATATAAGAAAGTTTCGTGCAGAAGGTAGAAAAATCTATTATTTAGATTAAACATGAATAAATGCAGGTCAAACAAAAGCAAAAATATGGAACAATCCTTAATTTAAAGCATATTCCTGCTAGTTTAAATCATCCATCTGACAAAAGAAAGCTACTAATTGTGCTTCACATAGGCAGCGAAAGTAGTTTTGTGAATAGGAGTTTGTTATTTCAATCCAAGAAAATGGGAGATTATCATGATGCGAATAGTGAGGTGTTCATCGCATGGACACGAAATATATTATCTTCTCTTGAGTCCAGTTGCGTCATAGTAATAGATAATACACCTTATCATTCTACTGAAAGAGAAAAATCACTTACCATCATCATGGAAAAAGGAGGCAGTTACCGAATAGTTTTTAATAAAAGGAAATAGCTGATGCTACATTGTGCTAAAGATTAAATTACTTGACCTTGTAAGAAACTACGCATCCTGTCATCCAGTTTTGTATGTGGTTGATGAAATAGCTAGAGAATGTGGTCGTACAGTTTTACGTTTAGGTGCTTGTAATCACTAGTCTGAACCCCACAAACCTGTATGAGTTCAAGCATCATGTTGCAGTCAACACTAAGTCGTCTAACTTGGACGAAGTCAAAAATATATTGTTAGATGGATTAGATATGGTTGACGCTGATGCATAGTAAAATAACGTTATCATAGAAGAAAACAAAATGTATGATTTAGATGATATTGCTGACAATACGCAAGAAAATTTTACTTTTATTATAAATATTGAATCATCATTGGAATTTTCATTAGATTTTAATTTCGATAACCATTTCTAAATTTTTAATATATACGACATATTGATGTAATAATTCAAAATATAATAAATTATATTCATGCTTTTTACTATATTTTTTGTAAAATAAAGATATTTCTACATAAATACATTTTATAGGTTTAGAAAGCTTTTTATCCAAAACATGTGAAATGATACCTTTCCTTAAATGAATTTCTTTATCGCCCTCTCAGTATAGCTATTATTAAAATAACTTTATTTTGTAATGGGATATATTTGTTAAGCGAACACTAATCTTAAGAGGTAATACATCAAGATTATGATAATTATAATACAAATCACTGTCACTATTAATTCTTTAAATTTATTAGTTTTAAATCTACATAATACTTTTGTTCGCTTGTAAAATCAAAGTAAGATGTAAATATTTCTCCTAAGGTAATTTTAACACATTCTTTAGATAGTCACTGTATTTACGGACAAATTGATTACAGAAGGAACACCTTAAAACAATATCAATGTCTGATATTAACGTTGTTGAGCCAGTACATAATTTACAATTCGTTTCAAAACTTAATTTTCGCGTATTAATCAGAGCAACGTGAGATAAACTGTGATTGGCATAATTTTTACAGTTTATAGTGACATCAGTTAGTTTTGGTAACATGTATATCCATTTATTCTCTCTCTCTCTCTGTTTTGGGTTGGACGCCACCACGTCCAGCCATTTAATCTAATTTAGAAGTTCATTCCATAATTCTACAGGATTATTAAGGATTCTAAAATGACATGACTTGGGAATGATTTTAAAAGCGAACATTAATTTTGTTTCACATGTAGGTCTTATGTATCGTATGTTGAATAAATTTGATCAGTGTTTGTGTTAAAGAAGGTCCGAAGACGCAGGAGAAGAAATACGGAGCTATGAAACACCCGGTATAATAAACTTATCTGTAGAATCAGGAATATTCATTAAAAAGTTTATGTATTCAACACCTTCTGTCGCTTATATTAATTATAATGACTGAAAGAACGTAAGCGAAGTAACTATGTACTTTTAGTAAGTCATTATAATTTTATTTCCAAATGAATTACGTCCTCGGATGTTCTCCGGGATCCTAGTTGATGACTAAATTGCAAGAGAGCGAGATTTCGCAAACTCGATGCTTTTATACGATAAGATACGTAGTTCTAAGACCAACCGGTATATGGAGCCATTGTAGAGAAGGCCTTAAATAAGAATTACGTACTTAGAAAAACATTTTGCTACATCAAAATTAAGGCAATAAAATACAAAACCCAACTGATAAAGAATAAAGAATAAATACATTTCATACACTGCTCAACTTTTGAACTGGTACACTTACAAGAACATATATAAATAACAATTTACTACTTTTTCAGCAACACTTTCTTGCTTAATTGATAGTATATGGTTCTGGGAAACACTTTTAAGGCGAAGAATTAAAAGAATAAATCTTAAATAACGAATTTCAAATGTGTTAATAGAAAAATAACAAAATCTTCATTTTAGTATTACAGAAAAGTTTGCTTTGGAAAGAAAAGATAACCAAACACTTAAAGATTAATAATGCGTGGGACCTTCTCTAGCTCTTATGACCTCCTGGTAACGTCTTGGCATGCTGGAAATCAAATTCCAAATCTAATGCTGAGGAATATTTTGCTATTCTTCCAAAACGGCAGTTCGGAGCTGATGGTGATTGTTTGGATCCACTCCTCATGATCTTATCAACCTCTTGGTATTACCCCCATACGCTCTCTATGGAATTAAGATCTAGAGATCGCTGGCCAATCCATTTGCGTAATATTGTTCTCTTCAAAAAATGCATTGATTTGTCTTGTGCTATGAGAACGCGTGTTATCATCAACAAACACAAAACCATCGCTTATTTAATTAGCAAATGGCAACACTACAGGTCGTAATACCTCATTAAAATACCTGACACTATTTATTGTAGCATTTCCAAGCATAACTAATTCAGTACGACGGGTCGGAGAAATACCTCCCCAAACAGTAATTGAACCACCTCCATAAGCTTTATGGTAAGTCACGTTGTTCTCAATATAGCGTTCTCCTCTGTTTCTCCAAACTCTAACTCTTACATCTGAGCTATGGAGACGCTTTGGTCTCGTTACTAAATGAACAACGACCCCAATCTTCAACATTCCAATTTACATGTTAATGTGCCCACTCTAGCCTTCTTCTTTTGTGGGCTATGGTCAACAATGGGCATTTTTTAGAAGATCTGGACCTTAAATTTACCCCGTGGAGCCTTCTTCTTACTGTTTGAGTGGATACTTGAGCACCTGTTGCATTCAATAACTGAATTTGGAGTGTTCTTGCAGTAGAAAATCTATTCCTTCGATACTGAATCGTAATTATACGGTCCTCTCTGTCTGTTGTACTGCGATTTCGCTCTACGCCGTGTCTATGTTTGACAGATCTAGTATCATTAAAACGCATTCGAACTCTTCTGATCACATTGTGGCTCACATTGAAAGGGGCAGCAACAGTTCTTAGCGATACACCAGTCATAAGCATTCCCACAGCTTGGCTCATCTCTTCAATACTTAAACGCCTTAATGGCATCTCTAAAATGCAATCAACCACTCTACATTAAAACTTATTCGAGAAATTGGCAAAAATTGTCTTAAAACTTGAGAAAAGTATAAGCGTCCGCGAGCTCAGTAATTGCAGTTATGACAGATAATAACAGCAAACAACAATGGAGTCGCAAATGTCATTCGATAGGCATTTGTTTGCATTCCGAAACACAGCCCAGACCATATAGGAAGTCATGCCTAACGCCTACGAAGGATTGTTTACTTTTACTGCATCCTATATAAGTGTACCAGTTCAAAAGTTGAGCAGTGTATAAGAAATTTTTAATAAAAGACCATTATCCCGAAAATAGACACAAGATGTCTTTGACACTTTAATACAACAAAGAGATATTAAAAACAAAATACCTTATGACAATTCTAATTAGCCGAAAAAACACAAGATTCAACTAAGAAACTGCTTCAACACATTTTTATTTAATTATCTGCAATATTCTAGTCCGCCATTTTATAAAGCATACTATACACACATACACACATATGTACGCGTAAATATCAGATCGAAGTAAACAAAATGAATGACTTTAACCTTACTTAACTGACAATATTAAACAGATATTTTTATAAATGATTTGGAAAGCCTGTACGATGTTCGAACTGAGATTGAGGTATTTAGAAAAACAATATCAGCCCACCTGTTAAATAAGGTAAAATTTCTGACAATCTATAGCGAGGTAAATAAGTAGAGAAATAAAATATCCTTTACACAAACAGATGTTCTAAGCTGCGGAAAATAAGTAATTCAAATCTGACCAAAGGGAGTACAATATAACAAACAAAGGTACGATATACGGTATACGGTGATGTAAATAACAATCTAGGTTTAGTACGTATTTAGTATGTACGAAATAATAAAATACAGAAACAATCGCTCTAGTTGATGACATTTCAAATATTACAGATAGCAAAATCTAAATACCTATACAAATACAGTTCAAATAGATGTTTAAGGGACTAAAAGCATTAGACAAATCTCTCATGCAGGGAAAACAAATATCATATGGAAATTCCCACTATACATATCTAGAAATCCAAAAGTAATCGACAAGGAAACAAAATAATACAGGTAGGCTTAATCAAACGGTATAAGTATACCAGACATTTCAAATATATATTAACTCAGCCCGTAACAGACTTGGGATACATAATTTGTAAATATATAAAATATTATACAATAAAAGTATTTTAACAGGTAACATCTTGTTGTATCATTTCTTTAAATTTACATCGGATGCTAGGCTTAGTTCCTTATAAGTTATAAGGAACTAAGTTATATAATTATAAGTTATAAGTGTTATAACCCAATAATAACACAGAGACACACATAAGATATTTAAGAGTCTAGAGAGAGTGCGGCCCACACAACAATTTTATACAAGTAAATCTCACATCATCAGTATATCTGTAAATGTACTCGTATGTATATTAAAGCGTTTATTTGGAGGAAAATAGATTTTAGTCTAATTTAGAACTTTAAAAATTAATAAATTCGAAGCCGCTGGAACAAGTTATAAATTTTGACGTTTAAATACTCGCTTTCAGCCAATTCGTAAAAATTGAAGTAAAATTCAACCGTATACGTATATGTGCAGATATCTAAACAGCAAACAAAACAGTATTATCCTACGTTATTGTAGACATGTGCAACACAAAAAAGCCCTGACAAAGCGAGTTGAATGCGAGGAGCCTAAATAAATTAACCGTCCTAATCGGCAGTACAATATCACTGTAGCGGTACTGAAATAAGATAATAAAAAATGTAATAGCCTACACATAAAAGCAAAATATAAACAACAGTCTGAATATATAAATGCTTTGTGAACAGTAATTCCACTGGTACACCGTCCCGAACAATAAGGAGTGATATTAAATTTTTAATGGGGAGCAAAGGTTAACTGACTAACGCGAGATACAACACTCAGCATGTGAAGCGGCTGATTAGGTATTAGTTTTAATAAGTCCATGCTTAAATACAGTATACACATATTGTACTGATTTGATTTAATTTATTAAATGCTCGAATTTACTTTATTTGATTATATATTTTTTTTTAATAGATTTTTCTAGGTAGTTTAATAATAAATAAATAATAAAACTGATTTTTCTAAGAAGAACTGCAGGCTTAAAAATAGTCTTCCTTCTAATTAATTTCTATCGATTTTTCCAAACACTATCACCTCATATAAACACATCAGAAAAAATGTCTATTAAAAAGTAATGAACAATTTAAACACTAAGGAACAGTCGAGCTTTTTCACCAACATATATAACAATTTGTTGAGATTCTTTTCAGTCTTTAATAAACCATAGCTACCAATTTAATTTATAATTAGGCTTCCAATAGCATTCTGATTTAATCCATTTTTTGTCCATATTATGCAATAATTAAACATTTTTGTTTTGCTCTCCAATAACCAACATATTCCCAGATTATTTTGAAGATAAAGCATTATTTGCTTTTATGCCTACTTTTGCCGCTTGCATGTATGTACTTTAGAACCTGCATTAAAATGTTCTCACAAAAAAGCATTGTATGAATATCTTTCTTACTTCTGATAGACCCCAATAAGTAGTTCACTTTCTTTAACAGAAAATTCAACCGCTTCTCAGTCTGTCTTTCGTCCACGTACACCATCTCGGAAAATTTACTACGGGCCATTTTGGTTCGCGTTTTGTAAGTTCTCTTTTGTATCCTAACTGACAGTCTATACTGATAATGTTTCTTTTTACCTAATAATGGACCAGAATAATTTCTCAGACTTAAGCACAAGTGCCTAATTCTGGAAATAAGAAAGACGGAATGCGAATATTAAAAAGTTTAGATTAGTCTTATCAAAAGTAACCCGCGCTTGCTTAATAAAACACAAAATATAAGTTCCTTCATCAATATATGTATATTCTATTCTCCACAAAGTGATGCAATACACTTGCGCCTAATGCTGGAAACATTTTTTTGTATTCATTCTGTGATTACCTTTAAGTCACAAATAATTACGGCATTGTGATAAAATTGTTATGCAAAATCTTACTACTTCGCACAAATGTCTCATTACGCCTAAGAAATAGTCCTTATTAGTTGCCTGGCCAATTGTAAATAATGATATACCACACCACAATAAATGCTTACTTTTTGACTATCATTGTCGATAAGTTTGTGCAAAATCAAGATAAGGCGTTTATAGTGCATTGTCAAAGTCGCTCTCAATTTCGAACATCCCTCGAAGGAACGCATGCCAAGATGTAGTTGTATCCGTTCATCGTTTTGCTCTTGACAGTCATTTGAGTTAACAAAAAATTATGGTGATCCTGCTCCATCAATTAGAACTCAATTATAAGTGGTTGAGTGATTTTAGAAGTGACCATATGAGTACAAGCAACGTTGAGCATTCTGACGGCCTGATAAAGTCGCAGCTATAGAGAATATTGAGAAAATTCATAATATAATTATGGAAGACAGACTATTGAAGAAGTGAAATTGTAGTAAGAATCTCAGAATGACAGAGTTCACAATATTTTATACGAATATATTTTACTCGCAATTGAACAAGAAATACTGCAGTCCGACGACTTACCTATGTGGGAGGGTTGATGGTAAAGATACATCTAACTAGCCAGTACCCGGGCTAAGGTCAGAGATAGTATCGGGGTTCTTATCGAAAAGTTGGTGGGTGTTTGACTATAATAAAAGAGTAAGTGCGCCACCGCGAATTACTGTTAAATTGTAACTAGAGTAAATACGTCTCACGGCTGACATATGTCTTATAACGTACCCACAAGGCATAATATCTATGAAGAAGATCTCAATACACATAGACATCAATAACGGCACAAATAAATAATACTATAAAAATATTTATTGAATACGATTTCCACAAAATATCAACAAACATAAAGATATAGGTAAAAATATGAACGGACCTTTACTTAAAAGAAATGAGGTATATTAAATGCTTCATATTTCTGAAGGGAAATAAATATTGTCAGAGATCTCCGCTAACGTACATACAAAATTTACAAAAATAAATGTGAACGATTTAAATTGACGGGAAAATTTATAATAAAATATTAACTGCAAAATATTAAAATATATGAATAAACGATAAAATATAAATCTTAATATCTGACCCTAATTAGGTTTATATGGGTTCCAATAACTCGAAACACTAATCAAAATCCTAAACAATGCAAAACAATCTATAATAACTTGCTCTTGCGTCGTAATGTCGGTAATGCTCGAAGTTATAATTATCCAAATCAACCCAGTTGCTAGTTACAAAACCAGCTCCCTAAGTTTACAATATGTAACGACATTAGCTAACTTAATGAGAACAAATGGACCAAGAAAATGGCGATATACCGTGTAGATGCATAGGGATGAAGACACAGGTAAATTCGAACACCGAGTGCGATATATCTATGAAAGTTGGCCAAATTTTAATCAGCAAGAGGTAGGACAGACCAATCCACCCAAAGTGTGCTTTTATTCAAAACTCAACACAGTATTAACACTATTCCACAATATATAACTGTCTTAAACCTTCACACCCACCATCTCTAACCAAGGTGAAGCCAAAAAGGGCTATGTTATTGTTCCTACACCCCCAAATCTTAACACGCATGCCCATAAAATTAAGCGTCGTCGGCCTGCTTAATGCGAGCTCCCCTTGACGAAATGTATAGAAATACTAAGTATGCGAAGATAGTTTGATAAAATAACGTAACACAACTTGAGACTAAGGAGCAGTCAAAATATTGAGTTGCAATCGAGCGATCTGCTTAAAAGAAGGGAAAACTGTTCGATCAGTTGGAAAGGTGAAGGTCACTGTTTTTTTGGACTACTCGCGGTATAATCTTTATTGATTTTCAGAAGTGTATAAAGATAGGTACAACCTAGCTGAGTTATCTAAAGGAAGAAATAAACAAAAAACAAGGCACCAGGCCACCCTTCTTCAGTTGCTACAGAATAATTGACGAAATTATGTTACGAAGTCATTCGGTATTTCTTTATTTACCAGATTTAGTTTTCTTCAAACTATTACTTGTTTCTGAACATGAATAAATGGTTTGCGGGAAATAGGTTTATATCATATAATGTATTATCAATGGCACAATATAATAAATGAGATGAAAAAGCTATAGTAACGTTGGACATAGTGAATACACTTGGGCGAAGATCATGTAGAGAAATAAGAAAGGTTTTTCCAGAAAATTAAATCTTTATAATTTTTGCACAGATTAATAGAACTCCTTTCGTATGTAGAAATATTTTGTATAACAAAATTCGTTTATTTATAGTGACAGTTTATTTAATAATCTTTAATTTAACGTTATTAATTATTAATTAATTAATATTTGTTATGGGAAATTGTAAATTATTGTTTTAAATTGCCTCTTAAATAAATTATAAGAAAGGATAAAACGTGAAAGATAGAACATTGTGAAGCATTATTTGGTATGTCGCGTTTTTAATGGTAAACAAAAGTAATGGTTCATCACCCTTTATAAGCGTAATTCATATAAATATTTTAAAAATCATGTGTTTATGCATTTTTCATATACATACTTGACACTAAAATCATAATGCATTCTAATCGGCCAGGACAATTTTCGAACAAAAAGTGTATTGCGCAGTGCAGTTAAACTAAATACATAGTTTATATTTTTGATGTAATAAATGAAATTCCTCTTAGAAACTTGATTTCAAGTTGTATTTGAGGTGCTGTGTTTGTTAAAGCAACACATTCGAGGGCGTAATGCTATTCGGGAAATTGCATTTCCGCCGCAGTGGGATTGTTTATTCATGTGAAATTAGTTTCACCTAATGTAAATATATGCTCGGGAGGCTACAATGAATTGACGAGTTTGCAGATGACATCAAATTAGTATGGCCTTGTTATTTATTAAAGCAACGATAAATTGTGTTATTTAGGAACATCGTTCTCAATTATATAAAAATAGTTAAGATCAATATAGTAAGCTGACGTTATTACCAAATAAAAGTTATTTACCTTATTACAAATCCTATGTTTATAGTGATGTGCTCGTTTTTCACAATTAAAAACAAATTATTAAAATAAATTATTAATTTAAATGCCCTCGAATTAAAATAAAATGGGTCATGTTGTGCGAAAAGTTGTTCATTATTTCAGGAAGTTAGTTATTACTACAATGAAGATTATTTACAAATTTTAGAAATATATATTTGTAAGTAATGTTGTCACTTTTGGTAAATGTAAAATCTATTTTCTCATATTTGAGTACTTAGTGCATATTTTGATTAGAAATGCGTATACTATTTTTGTGGGCGTTGTGGGAGTACTAAACTTAGTAAGTTTCTTATTAGTCGTTCCAAATTATTTCATAGAAATTAATTGGTAGAACTTATTTAGGTATTTTTTAAGTAATGAAATTATTCGGTCATTACTTGATGAAAAATCATGTTCATATTCATTTGTAATAGAGCAATAGGTTGGTTATAATGACCGAAAATTTATAAATTGTACATGTCTTCTTTTCTAATATCGGTTTCCATGCAAGAGTAGGACACGAATCCACTCCATCAGTTCCTGGGGATCATTATCATCTGGCATTAAATTGCTTGCACATTGAACCTATCAAACTCTTTCCATCTAATATTATTTGTCGGTACAATTTCCGAAAGACACATTTCATCGATTTTATAACGATCCTTAGTGGATTGATTGGTCTCGTTTGGATGTTTGTCTGGATGTTACCGTTTTTGAATTTTGCTCTACGATAAACTTTATTATTTACAGACATGTGCCGAAATATTCAACATCGTTCTGATGCTTTCCCATATGTACAGTTCAACTTCAATCGGTATGATTAAGCTAAAAGAGTTTTATCACAAAAATGGAAATCTTCAAATTCTTGCATATACGGCAGATAATTTGCTAGACTGCGACGTCTGGCAAAATCGGAAACACATCAAGCCTACAGCAAGTAACGTGCCTTCAAAAGCTTTTCTCAATAGAGACGCCCATGCTTTTTGATAATGGTTGATGCTAATGCACGTAATTTGCTACAATCGTATAATTTCGAATGAGTCGTGTCTAATGAGCAAAGATTTTGAAGGCACGTTAGAGATCTCTAAAGACTCTAGAAATTTTTGACGATTTATTGCTCAGCGTTCGGGAAAAAAATCCCCCAAACTTTTTCAGATCTCTAACAAATCTCACTCTCTTTTCCTTTCACCAGATAAAAAGAACTCTGATCATTTCTTTATTGAGCCTTTTATGGTGAACGAGGTTCTGGCACCTAAGAGGTATGAAGTACAATTTTGAACTGTGTCTTGGGCAATCAATCCAATTAAGAAGATGAGCAAGCATGACCACACAAACTATAGACCCAGTTGCATCTTATCTAGTTTCTCAAAGGTTTTTGCATATTTTCTCTATGATGAACTGTATTGTTAACGCAACAGCAGGGATTCATGTCGGAGAGATCCACTGTAACAAATTTGGCCGAGATTACCAAATTTATTAGTTCCTGTATTGATTCGCAATGGCCATGTTGATGTATTATACACTAACTGCGAAAACTTTTGAAAAAATAGATCTTGTTTATTACTATATAACTTGAGTTTGTACGCGTTAAATTAATTTACCGTCAACTTAATAGCATCTTACTTTTATTTTCTAAAGATCTGTATAGAACAAGTAATATTTGATTGTTTCTGATATATATATATATATATATATATATATATATATATATATATATATATATATATATATAATTTATCAATTGTTATATTTAATAAACGGCTAAGAAATTATCTAAACACTTATATATATATATATATATATATATATATATATATATACAGACTGTCCCGTAAAAAACGCCAACATTCATAATTCCGTTATTTATTGTCCGGTTTTATTTAAACAAAAATTAAATTTAATAGCATCAAAAACACTATAAGATAGCAGTGTTTTATTTGTTTTCAATTGTTTTTATTAATGTCAAACGACAGTCAAGTTTTTTATTTTAAATGGCAACATATATATTTTTGGCTATACTCGGATTGGATTTTTTTTTCTGAATTCAACGATGTATAACATGTTTATTTTTGATAAACGTTTATTGCAAAAAAAAAACTTTATAAATTTCATCTTTGTCTTCCATTATTTATAAATATTCGAATGTGTCATGAAACATTTGAAATGTAAGTATTATAAATATTATCATAAGAAACAAAACACTTTACAATAAATGTTGAAATTGCCCGCCACCTTGTTTAACACATATCGCACATCTCCTAATAATAAAAAATAAAAAAAAAAACTCTATAAATTTAATCTTTCATTATAGTAGACTTGGCCCAGTCCACTAGCATTATGTCAATGTGCCTTAAGTGTCAGTTTGACTTTATTAAGTTGTCTGTATTATCCTGTTTGAACGTTTTGCTGCAACAAAAAGCGTATTTTCGTTAAAAATGAATAACAATGAATTAACGGACATGTTACAAGTGTTCTTTGAATGTAATAAAAATCGCCTTCAAGCAGTTCGTCGGTACAGTGCTCGTTTTCCGGACAGAGAAGTTCCAGGTTCGAAAATATTTCAGAGAATTGAAAAGAATTTAAGAAATTATGGATCATTTACCAAACCAAAAACACAAAAAACGGAAATTCTCCGAAGATAAGGAATTAGATGTTCTTCTTGCAGTACAGCAAAATTCACGAACTTCGATTCGCGAAATTGCACATAATATTGGGGTATCAAAAACTACAGTTGATGGTATTTTAAGAAAACACAAACTTAAACCGTACATAGCTCGAAAAGTTCATGCATTTGAACAAAATGATCCTGGCCGAAGAATCCAGTTTTGTCGTTTTTATTTAAATGCATTAGAACAAGACCCGAATTTTTACAGAAGTATAATTTGGTCTGATGAATGCACTTTTAGCAACAACGGTATTTTTAATAGAAACATACATCGACAGTGGAGTGCAGACAATCCGAGATTTGTAATTGAAAATAATTTTCAAAGACGTTTTAACGAAATGTTTGGTATGGCATTTTAGGTGATCAATTAATTGGGCCATTTTTCATAGATGGTTGCTTAAATCAAGAAAAATACTACACTTTATTACACGAAAATCTCCAAAACTTTTTAGATGAATTACCTTTGGCAAATTTAAATAGAATATTTTTTCAACAAGATGGGGCTCCCGCGCACAACGCCAGAGTAAATACTGATTTGTTGAACACCCAATTTGGAAATAGGTGGATAGGAACATCCGGTCCTATCGAGTGGCCTGCGCGTTCACCGGATCTTACGCCCCTCGATTTTTGGTTGTGGGCTTATCTACAAGATTGAGTTTATTTAACAACTCCAGAAAATGTTGACATTTTAAGACAAAGAATTATTAACACTTGTCAAGAAGTACCTGCCGCTTGTCTTTTAAATGCGACCTTTGGAGTAATTAGGAGATGTGCGATATGTGTTAAACAAGGTGGCGGGCAATTTCAACATTTATTGTAAAGTGTTTTGTTTCTTATAATAATATTTATAATACTTACATTTCCAATGTTTCATGACACATTCGAATATTTATAAATAATGGAAGACAAAGATGAAATTTATAAAGTTTTTTTTGCAATAAACGTTTATCAAAAATAAACATGTTATACATCGTTGAATTCAGAAAAAAAAATCCAATCCGAATATAGCCAAAAATATATATGTTGCCATTTAAAATAAAAAACTTGACTGTCGTTTGACATTAATGAAAACAATTGAAAACAAATAAAACACTGCTATCTTATAGTGTTTTTGATGCTATTAAATTTACTTTTTGTTTAAATAAAACCGGACAATAAATAACACAATTATGAATGTTGGCGTTTTTTACGGGACAGTCTGTATATATATATATATATATATATATATATATATAAACTGCTGTTCAATTGCAGTGGTCCACTATTAAAAGTTTGATGTTACTCTTAGTCTAAGTAATTAGCAATGCATAGCATGACGAATTTAAATGTTTTATAGTTTATTTAACGCAGCAAGTCTAATATAATGTTCGTTTTGTTAAAATTTTAACTTATAATACTTTATTAATTTATTGGATTAAATTCTAATGGAAATATGTTTTTATGTTAGGGGAATATTTCACACAAAATGTTAGGTTGGCATTGACTTTTTGATATTAGTTTATATCTGTCAGTTTGTTGCTGACTTAAAACTACGGTTAAGTAACTTAAATTAATAAAAATGCCGCGTCTTAGTGAAGCTATTATGAACAATGCCCTAAGATTAATACAAAATGAATATTCCAACAGAGAAGTGGCTAGAATTTATAATGTATCTCACAGTGTCATTAAGAGTTGCAATACGATTTCGTAGAAGTGGTAGTGTAAGATTTACTCATGGGGGAGGCCGTCGGAGGAGTACAACTCCTGCACAAGATCAGTATTTAAGACTCCAGGTCAGACGAAATGGAATTCAGTCGTCTAGGACATTGAATAACGATCTTCGTGCAGCTACAGGAGTGGTTATATCTAATCTAACAGTTAGAAGAAGGCTGCACGAGTTTGGTTTAAGGGCTAGAAGAAGGGCCATATGCCCACTGTTGACCAGGCAAACAAGATCGCTAGGAGGCAGTGGGCTGCAAATCACTTACCATGGGAGGCCCGCGACTGGAGAAGATGCCTCTTTTCTGACGAGTCCAGATTCACTCTACATTATTCTGATAGTAGAGTTTTAGTGTGGAGGAGACGTGGAGAACGGTATCTTGAAAGGAACATGGCCCCACGTGTGCCATTTGGAGGTGGGGGTGTTACGGTTTGGGGTGGCATAAGATTTAACGGTCGCACCGAGCTGGTGGTTTTGAGAAATCAATCCATGAATGCAGAGAGGTATAGGGACTTATGTATTTTGCCAATAGTTGTACCATTTGCCCGAAATTTTGGAAGAAATTTCGTATTTGTGGACGATAATGCTTGTCCCCACCGAGCCCACATCGTCGAGGATATCATTGTTACCAATAATATTGAAAGAATGATATGGCCCCCTAATTCTCCAGATTGCAATTGCATCGAGCATGTTTGGGACAAACTTGATCGACAGTTGCGATCTCGTGCTCGTCCTCCCACAACGCTAGATGAACTCACGGAAGCGGTGCGAGAAGAATGGGAAAGAATACCGCAAGAATTCATCAATACGCTAATAGAAAACATGCCAAGAAGATGCTTAGCTGTGTCACGAGCTTGAGGGGGCCCTACAAAATATTAAAATTGAAGTTGCCACATTTAAAGTTATTTTTTATGTAAAAAATGTTTCCTTTTAGTTAAAACATTATTTTTTTGAATTATCACTTAAGTTTATTTTTTAACAATTTATTCATTCTTATCATTAAGTTAGTACTTAAATGGTTTTAATAGTTAAAAAATACATATTTTGTTATATTCCTGCCGCCTTTTGCTTTTTTGTTAATTTATTTTGGAAAAACGTTGATTTATATTATTTTTTCATTAGTGGACCACTTCAATTGAACAGCAGTTTATATAAGTGTTTAGATAATTTCTTAGCCGTTTATTAAATATAACAATTGATAAATTATTGGAGTTTTTCGGCTTTTATATGAAATATTTACAAATATCAAATTAGAATGTATGTAATTGCAGAGTAAGTGGGGATGTAAACATTGTTGTCTACAAATTACAAAGCAAATCATACGAATTTTTTTTTTTAATTGAAAAATATGGTCTACGTTGGGACTCGAACCCAAGTCTACAGCTTGCCGGGCTGTCGCTTTTACCACTAAGCCACAATAGACCTAGGTTCAAGCTATTTAGAAATGCATTATAAAGTAACAGTGTTAATGAATCAGATGTCAGTTATTGAATGTAGATGTCAAGTTGAAAGCAGAAGTCAGTTTTGAAAGCTCATGTCAGTTTTGATAGCAGATGTCTGTTAGTGAAAGCAAATGTCAGTTAATGAAAGCGGATGTCTGATTTGAAAGCAGGTGTCAGTTATGAAAGCAAACGTCAGATTAGAAAGTAGATGTGAGTTATTGAAAGCAGATGTCAGTATTTTGAGAGCAGATGTCAGATTTGAATGTTGGAAATGCTAATTATTACTCCATAGCTATATGAGTGTTTAGATAATTTCTTAGCCGTTTATTAAATATAACAATTGATAAATTATTGGAGTTTTTCGGCTTTTATATGAAATATTTACAAATATCAAATTAGAATGTATGTAATTGCAGAGTAAGTGGGGATGTAAACATTGTTGTCTACAAATTACAAAGCAAATCATACGAAATTTTTTTTTTAATTGAAAAATATGGTCTACGTTGGGACTCGAACCCAAGTCTACAGCTTGCCGGGCTGTCGCTTTTACCACTAAGCCACAATAGACCTAGGTTCAAGCTATTTAGAAATGCATTATAAAGTAACAGTGTTAATGAATCAGATGTCAGTTATTGAATGTAGATGTCAAGTTGAAAGCAGAAGTCAGTTTTGAAAGCTCATGTCAGTTTTGATAGCAGATGTCTGTTAGTGAAAGCAAATGTCAGTTAATGAAAGCGGATGTCTGATTTGAAAGCAGGTGTCAGTTATGAAAGCAAACGTCAGATTAGAAAGTAGATGTGAGTTATTGAAAGCAGATGTCAGTATTTTGAGAGCAGATGTCAGATTTGAATGTTGGAAATGCTAATTATTACTCCATAGCTATATGAGTGTTTAGATAATTTCTTAGCCGTTTATTAAATATAACAATTGATAAATTATTGGAGTTTTTCGGCTTTTATATGAAATATTTACAAATATCAAATTAGAATGTATGTAATTGCAGAGTAAGTGGGGATGTAAACATTGTTGTCTACAAATTACAAAGCAAATCATACGAAATTTTTTTTTTAATTGAAAAATATGGTCTACGTTGGGACTCGAACCCAAGTCTACAGCTTGCCGGGCTGTCGCTTTTACCACTAAGCCACAATAGACCTAGGTTCAAGCTATTTAGAAATGCATTATAAAGTAACAGTGTTAATGAATCAGATGTCAGTTATTGAATGTAGATGTCAAGTTGAAAGCAGAAGTCAGTTTTGAAAGCTCATGTCAGTTTTGATAGCAGATGTCTGTTAGTGAAAGCAAATGTCAGTTAATGAAAGCGGATGTCTGATTTGAAAGCAGGTGTCAGTTATGAAAGCAAACGTCAGATTAGAAAGTAGATGTGAGTTATTGAAAGCAGATGTCAGTATTTTGAGAGCAGATGTCAGATTTGAATGTTGGAAATGCTAATTATTACTCCATAGCTATATGAGTGTTTAGATAATTTCTTAGCCGTTTATTAAATATAACAATTAATAAATTATTGGAGTTTTTCGGCTTTTATATGAAATATTTACAAATATCAAATTAGAATGTATGTAATTGCAGAGTAAGTGGGGATGTAAACATTGCTGTCTACAAATTACAAAGCAAATCATACGAATTTTTTTTTTTTTAATTGAAAAATATGGTCTACGTTGGGACTCGAACCAAAGTCTGACACCTGCTTTCAAATCAGACATCTGCTTTCATTAACTGACATTTGCTTTCACTAACTGACATCTGGTATCAAAACTGACATGAGCTTTCAAAGCTGACTTCTGCTTTCAACTTGACATCTACATTCAATAACTGACATCTGATTCTTTAACACTGTTACTTTATAATGCATTTCTAAATAGCTTGCACCTGGGTCTATTGTGGCTTAGTGGTAAAAGCGACAGCCCGGTAAGCTGTAGACTTGGGTTCGAGTCCAAGGTAGACCATATTTTTCAATTAAAAAAATTTCGTATGATTTGCTTTGTAATTTGTAGACAGCAATGTTTACATCCCCACTTACTCTGCAATTACATACATTCTAATTTGATATTTGTAAATATTTCATATAAAAGCCGAAAAACTCAAATAATTTAGCAATTGTTATATATATATATATATATATATATATATAAATATAATAACTTCGTGACCTTGGTATGATATGTTAAACCTAATCAGTAGGCGATTAAAGGTCTGTATATTACTTCAAAATATATGTATTTAAAAAACTCTACATGTTTCGGCAGTTCGCCTTTATCAAGAGAATACAAAATATAAATGAATCAGATGTCAATAGGCATCTGCTTTCTAATCTGACGTTTGCTTTCATAACTGACACCTGCTTTCAAATCAGACATCTGCTTTCATTAACTGACATTAGCTTTCACTAACAGACATCTGCTATCAAAACTGACATGAGCTTTCAAAACTGACTTCTGCTTTCAACTTGACATCTACATTCATTTATATTTTGTATTCTCTTGATAAAGGCGAACTGCCGAAACATGTAGAGTTTTTTAAATACATATATTTTGAAGTAATATACAGACCTTTAATCGCCTACTGATTAGGTTTACCATATATAGTGTACAGTAGTTTTTATTTTAACATTGTATCTTTATTAACTTTTCAATAAATGTTACAATTTTTTGAAAAAGATACCGAAACGTCAAAATGAATTAAATATTGTTTTAATTACCTGACCGCTACTCCCAAGAAACAATTGCTTTTTGTTTTATATACACTATGTCTCACTAAGTTGGAACCATATGGAAAACTTTTTTATTATTAATTTTAGGAAAAAAGTTATTCTTCATAAAAAGTTCTGCATGTTCTAAAATCTAAAATGCAATCATTAGATATAATTTTTTCAGTCGTATACGCTGTTTGTCAAAAAATATGAATTTTACTTAAGAGTAAAGTACCTTTTTATTTGACAATATTGAAAATTGTTATAAATAAAAGATGATTAGAACTAAAAACTATTTTCAAATATGCAATTACATCCATTTACATTGAAAAAATTATTTTTTCTTTTTTGTCTACAATATCAATGCAAATTTAACTGTTGTTACATGTAATCTAGGATGCATTGACATACAAATGATTTGTTGATCGCAATAAATGTTTGACAGTGAGTTTCAAAACGCGTTAGAATTTATGACACATAAAAATGGTAGCGTTAACTTGTGAAGAGAAAATAGAAATTGCTTTGATTGTGGGAGAAAATTATAAACCACATAGAAAAGCATCTATTATTTTTAATAGTAGACATCCCAATAAAAATATTAATAATTCAACTGTTACGAAAATAGTAAATAAATTTAAGAGTACTGGAAGTATTAAAAATAATTTTAATGGAAAACGCCAAAAGCTGGTTGCCGATGAGAATACGCAGTTTGAAGTCATACTGTCTGTGGTAAAAAATCCAAAACTGTCAATGCGCAAAAGGAAATCGTTGATGCAACAAAATGTAAGTAAACATACAGTGGCAAGAATTTTAAAATTAAGTAAATACAAACCATTCAAACCAAAAATCATTCACACATTGAAAGAAAGGGATTATGATAGGCGCTTTGATTTTTGCTGTCTTATCCAAGGAGAGTTAGAAGAGGACCCTTTTTTTACGAGGCATATAATTTTTTCCGATGAAGCAACGTTTTCCTCAAATGGAACTGTCTCGTCACAACATTGTCGCTGGTGGTCTGACAATAATCCAAATTTTACAATAAAGGCTCATGACTAATATTCATTTAAGACGAACGTGTGGTGTGGCATTTATAAGAGCAGAGTAATACGACCTTTTTTTCGACAATCTATGAATGCCAAACGTTATTTACAGTTTTTACAAACTCACATCAATGACTACATAGACGAACTACCCATACAAGAACGTCAATGTATTTGGTTCCAACAAGACGGTGCCACATGCCGTAGTACATTGAATGTTAGGGAATATCTTGTACATAACGGGTTGGCCATTTAATGTTGCGGTTTTAAAAATCGCGCTATTCCCTTGCATATATAGAAATTAATATAATATATATTTTTTACACTAGAGGGCCAAGCGCGGTTTACAATAAATATATGAAAAATTTGCCTTGTCAGTTTTCAATATGGCGTCGTATTCAACGGAAGTGCGTGTGGAATTAATAAAATATTATTATAGAAATGGGGAATCTTTTGCAGCTACGGCAAGACACTTGCGTACTCTATTCGGGAGAAATAACGCACCAACGGAAAACACTATAAAAAGGTAAGGAAAAAAAGATAAATTTAGAAAAGTAACAAAGTATTCGTTATCGTGTTTCCATGTGTACTAATCCGACAATATCTTAGGATTGTAGTGAAATTTGAAGCAACAGCATCTGCGGCAGACGAAAGATCAACTGTTAGAGAACGTCAAAAGACCATCCGGGTACCGGAAACCATCGAACGAGTACGGGAGCACTTTACAGCTCAACCTTCAACATCGACCTCAAGAGCATCTCAAGAACTTGAAATACCCCGTACAACACTAAGGCGGATCCTAAAGCAAGATCTAAAGATGAAAGCATACAAAATCCAGATCGATAAGCCGTTGAGACCGTTTGATATGGAGCGACGCTACAATTTTGCCAACGAAATCATCGAACGCATTGAAAATGGCAGCATGTCATTGGAACGAGTGTGGTGGTCGGATGAGTCACATTTCGATGTATCCGGTTATGTGAATAAGCAAAATTGGAGACATTGGGGGACAGAAAATCCATATCTAGCAATTGTTCGTCCTCTTCACCCTCGACGGTTGACTGTATGGTGTGCTATCTCGTCGGCAGGAATTATCGGTCCCGTGATTGTCAATGGAACCGTTACTTCGCAAAAATATTGTGAAATGCTTAATGAGTCTTTTATTCCCGTGGCGCATGGATTAAATATGGTGGAGAATGCATGGTTTATGCAAGACGGGGCTCGTCCGCATCGCACGGAAGAAGTTTTCAACATTCTTGAAGAACATTTCGGTAACAGAATCATCGGTCTTGACGCTCAACAGTTTACAGGCGGAGGGATAACATGGCCACCATATAGTCCAGACCTCAATCCTAGCGATTTCTACCTGTGGGGATCATTAAAAGATACGGTATATCGCGATGGTATAGACATCCTGGATGACCTTGAAATGGCAATACGGCAGCGAATAGAAGCGATACCGTACGCCACACTTCAGGCAGTTTGTAGAGAATTTGAGAAGAGGCTGCGAAATGTTATCGTTGCTCGAGGCTCTCACTTCGAAAACCTGATTTATTAAACCGCAGATCTTGTTGTTTAATTGCACAAATAAATAATTTTTTTAAATTAATGTTTTGTATGTTTAATATGACTTCAAAAACCGCAACCTTAAATGGCCAACCCTGTATGTTCCATGGAAAAGTTATTCACAGATATTCTGATCTTTTTTCGCCTGCTAGGTCCCCTGACTTAACCTCCCTTGATTACTTCTTATGGGGTTACTTGAAGCAAAAAGTTTATCAGAAAGGGCCTTTACAAGATGTTAACCATTAGGAGAGGATAATTTTAGAAACATGCCAGGAAATTTCTCCACAAATGATAAGGAATGTATTACGTGAATTTACTAATAGAATGATTAAATGTATTGAACGAGAGGGTGGATATGTAGAGGCATTAGTGGAATGATTGAAAAATAAATTTCTATTTATTTCTAGTATTAAACACAGCTTAGTATTTGTATGTATTTTCTTATTTGCAAAATAAATGCACATGCATTAATTACGTGTTTAAATTGCAAAATTGTTAGAAAACATTTAGAAATGAAAAAGTTATCATGTGTTTCATAATCACAAGAGATAAATGTTCATTGAAAATGAAAAGATTGGTAAAAAAATAACAAAACCAAATTTTATAAAGTAACAGTGTTAATGAATCAGATGTCAGATGTAAATATTTCATATAAAAGCCGAAAAACTCCAATAATTTATCAATTGTTAATTTTAATAAACGGCTAAGAAATTATCTAAACACTCATAAGCTAAGGAGTAATAATTAGCATTTTCAAACATTCAAATCTGACATCTGCTCTCAAAATACTGACATCTGCTTTCAATAACTTTCAAAATAGGCATCTGCTTTCATATCTGACGTTTGCTTTCATAACTGACACCTGCTTTCAAAACAGACATCTGCTTTCAATAACTGACATTTGCTTTCACTAACTGACATCTGCTATCAAAACTGACATCAGCTTTCAAAACTGACTTCTGCTTTCAACTTGACATCTACATTCAATAACTGACATCTGATGCATTAACACTGTTACTTTATAATGCATTTCTAAATAGCTTGAACTAGGTCTATTGTGGCTAAGTGGTAAAAGCGACAGTCCGGCAAACTGAAGACTTGGGTTCGAGTCCCAACATAGACAATATTTTTCAATTAAAAATTTCGAATGATTTGCTTTGTAATTTGTAGACAGCAATGTTTACATTCCCACTTACTCTGCAATTACATACATTCTAATTTGATATTTGTAAATATTTCATATAAAAGCCGAAAAACTCAAATATTTTATCAATTATTATATTTAATAAACGGCTAAGAAATTATCTAAACACTTATATATATATATATATATATATATTTATTTTTAAAATTTGTTGAATATAGTTTGCAACAACAATATTGAATATCTTGCATTATAAATACATGCCATAGTTACTTAAAGTTTAAGATTGATGAACAGGAAACTTAGTTCGTCGGGCTAGTTTGAAGTAATTAACAGATGCGATATAGAACAAATGAAGTAGGGGATGCCATGGTTTCGAACATTAAGTATGTCTCGAAGGTCTTCTGTATAGTCTCTAAGGTTTTAAAGCTCGTGGCTGTAGGTAAATTAAGCAAGCAGGAAGAAGAAAACTAACACAGCGTAACGCCGACAGAGCAAATAAATCCTTTTTAGTCCGTCGATGGTTATGCAAGCGTATGCTTAAGAGAATGGTAAAGTTTCCAGTACATATATTAAATATAGATTGCTTAAAGAATAAGTATGTTTTAGAATATCTCGATGTGTTATAGTGAAAATTTTTGAAATATTTAAGTTTATTCTAAGTTCATTCATATTTCATTATATATATATATATATATATATATATATATATATATATATATATATTGTTATACTTCTAAATTGCCCCACTTTGTTGGGATGCCTAATGTTCTATGTCAAAGGACGTTAATATATAAAAATGTTTATTCTAGTTATAAATGCCCCAAAACGTTGGGCTCTAAATGTTATATTACTGAATTTCACGTTGGGCTGGCAAATGTTATATGTCAATGAATATTAATATATACGTGAATGTTAATATACAAATGTTAATATATAGATAAATGTAAAGTGAATGTCATAAAAGTTATATAAAATTCAAATCGGGCTCGTTCAATACTTATCTGTTTTTTGTTATTATCGTCGGCTAGCTTCTTTGATTTCTTCAGGGTTAAGGTAGGTTCACCTCTCTCCACTTTGACTTTATTTACGTAGTTTATTTAGTTGGGATCGGAACAATATCTCAAGTGTATTACAAAAAAAACCAAAGTAAAATATTGACAATTAACTTTATTAAGGATAAAATATCTAGCAAAGTTTGAGAATTTATATTGACAATTTCGTGACACATATATAACAATAAGGGAGACACACTCAACGGTTGGTATTCTTATAGTATAACAATATGGTGTAAGACAAGTGCAGTTAGGTGTTGTTTTATTAAAATAGTTTATAAAAGTGACGTAGAATCCAGTTTTAAAATTACAAACAGTGGATACTAATATTTAAATAAGTTGAATAAAAATTACAGTGGTATAATATCGGTGAAAGCAATGTAAATAGTTAGTTATGGAATAAACAAAGAAAGTTCTAGAAAAGTACATGAGCAAGTAAAAATGGCGCGTAAAATATTGTTAAAGTTAGCAAAAACCTGAATCTTCGGATATAACCTCCGTTGCTTCCTGCGCCTGTGTTCTGCTGGTTTTCACAACGGGAAACTGGAGAATATTTCGGCTACGGTCCCTCGGGATGACTTGAACTTTTTAGAAATCTCCAAGTCCGACGGCGGCTTGATCGGATGACCGGTCTCGAGCGTTCAAAGATGTTGGTCGTTGCACGGTGAAATTTATGGCGGGTAGTTTACGTATTGAAAACTTTAAAAATTCGTAATTCTTGAACTATTTGGTCGGCAGATGTTAAACTTGGTCTACAGGTAGATCGTAGGTATGTGTAACGTTTTGTAGACTTAAAAATCTCCAGCACTTAATAATTTCGCCAATTTATTTCAATTACTTCGGAGCACAAAAAAAACGTGACCTCTCACTGTAACGACTAATTACCGACGCTTACTTTTTTCACTTGTTTCTAATTGCATAACTTGCCGCAAATCGCTCCATTCTTTACTTGCATTATCTTTTTGAATATTATTCATTTAGACATTTTTACAGAGTAAAACAGTTAAAAAAATTACAATTTGATTTATAAAATAACTTTAGTTGGATATCATATGTTTATGTGTTTACAAACACTCTGTCAATATCGGTTTATTTTCGGGTTATTGCACCGTTAAAATTGTGGGCGGGGCTTAATCGTTCAAATGCATTTGAAAATAAATACGTTACATTTGTTAGAATAAAAACGCGTTAAATATTAATTTGAATTAAAAAATGAAAGTAAACATTATAATAAAAAAATAGAAAAATAAGTTAATTATTTCAAAGCAAATTTGTCGTCAAAATAACGTATTCATTCTTTGAATCAATCTTTCCCCTTCTTGGTATTAAAGTACATAGCAGATATAAATATTATGGTTACATGTATTCTTTGTTTCTTTCAGAGAAAAAAACCCTTCTTGCAATGCCTCAATTTATATATATATATATATATATATATATATATATATATAATGTAAAACAATGAGCAGTTATTTATGCATTTCAAGACTATAGATCACATAAATAGATTAATAATTCAATAAATCTGGAAGTAGACCAATTTATTAGCAGTAATAAACAACTGCAGATAATTTATGGTTCAAACCTTCAATGTTTACATATAGAGCTAATATTTGAATAATATTTACACATTTTATCAATGAAACAATTTTTAAAACATACATATATTTTATGTAACGTGTAATTACGTATGATTTTATTTTTACATTATTTGATTATTTTTGTATTTAGATTAATGCTCCTTTTCTTCGCCCCTAGACAAAATGATAACTATCCTCAAGATAAACTTGTATATCTGATAGATAAAATACATTTGAATTTCTTCTCCAAAATAGAGTTCTTTATGCGGGTTAGGTAAGTATCTAATGGATAATGGAGTCGTATGAAATGGCAACATTCTTTAATAGTGACGTACCTTACTTGTCTTTATATTATAAAAAATGAAAGGCCAATGCAATATTTAAATTCTTGCTCATTAACTTAGCAGCGAGTGAAGAGGCATATTATTGAAACATCTTATTGAGGTGAAGTGAAATTAGATTTACCGCAAAACTCCCAATATTCATAAAAGTAATAGAATATTCTGCAACAATACACTTGAAGCTGTAATGAAGTGGTCATTCATGGTTTAGAAGGTGAAAAAAAAATAATACAGATTTCTTTTACATTTTATTTCACCGTAATTACTAAAATGTACACTGTTGGAAAAAAGTGACGAGCACACCCTGTATAATCTGAAGAAGTGGTAGGCCCTTTTCGGAAGACCTGGAACTGAGGGTAATCCATCGGTCCACTTTAAGCCCTGGATTTTGCCTCTCGAGTCTTTTCAAGCCCACTGTCAGATCCTCTTTTTTAGTCTCTGGCAGAAACGCTAAAGCTCGTTGCTGTTTTGGCAGCTCCTCGCTCTTCACGAGTCTCCAAACAGTTTCCTTTTCCAAGTAATCTCTCGTAGTGTTGTACGAGTCTTCATCTGCACAGATGACTCCATAGTAGCCGTCCATAAGACGGGAGGATTCAAACCTCGGCGCCTTCTGCGCCCTATCTATGACCATCATCAGGGCCTCTTGTATAGCTCCCACATTTCCCTCAATCACTAAACTGACCGGGTAATCTTTAGGAACTATTGCAGCCTTAATACCTTTAAGAGCTGCTTTGTAACTCACGCCCGAAGCAGAAAACTTCGTGCGCTTAGTTACTTTATCCTCAGGAGTGTCCCTAGCCGACACGGTTCGCTTAACGGCCCCTGTTGGCTTAGGTTCTCCCTGAGGTTCTTTTTGGGAAAGGGGGAGCCTTATTTTACTCGTATCCACCCCCTGTTTGCTCATCTTCTTTAATTTCTTTCTTTGCGCCCCGGAGAGATGTTTTCTTTCCTTGGGTGCATCCTCTGTTTTCGCAACGTTCTCAGTTTCAGTCCGTTGCGTTTCAGTTTTGTTTTTTGGAGTCTCATCAGTCTCCATTGCCAAGGGAGTCTCTATAGACTCCTTAGGTTTTGGATTCTCCTCGGACTCCATCTTTTTAATAATTTGGTTTGTTTCTCGGTTCATATAATTCCCACGAGTATGGAATAAGTATGAGGTCAATGCCCGCAGAGCTTCCATTTCAGGCACAAGGCGTAAATGCAAGGGGGTGCCGCCTAGTGCCCCCAGGGAAACGTTTGAGACCACATATACCCCAGTGGCCATTCAGCTCTAAGCACGTTGCCTTACACCGTAGCTTGGGTGAACTGGTCCGCGGTGACAGCTTTCGCTAAGGATTAAAAAGTTTTTAGACCTATACATCCCGCTTATGACTGCCACTAATCAGGTCCCCCAAGAGAGACCTGACCGTCCCCTTATCCGCCACCTAGGGACGCGCCTGGTGGGTAGCTCAACCCCCGTGGAAGAGGTCCGCGAACAGGCGACATTTTCGCTTTCTAAAAAGGCTTTAGTAAAAATAAATAAAGGTCAGCCTCGGTATTAGAAATTGCATAGCGTTGTATCAAAAATAGAGTTCTTCCTTTTTAAAATTTATTAAATACAGAAATATTAGTGATATAAATTCAAAAATATATACAAAAGGTGCCCATAGTACTAAAGCAACGTTTGACACAATTTTTACCAGATAAAAATCGGTTACCTGCTAGAAAACTACGATAGCATCATTTAGTGTTGGTCACCGAACATCGAAGCTACTGAATGTAATAAAATTTTACGTATCTGCATTATTCCTGTTGTACCATACCCAACATCGAGCCTTACACAGAAAATACGTGAACAATTCAAGAATATCTTTTCCTTTCCTGCCCGGCCGAATATCCTGATTTACCGTAGATATCCAGTCACATTGCTGCCTTTTTCTACAAATCACAGATTCATTTATTATCTTGTAAAAGCATAACAAATAATTTTTTATTATCAATTCAAAATTTACTTAAAATATCTTGATTTTGCTTTGAAATAATATTTATCTTGATTAATTAACGTAGAGAATATTTTCTAGTGAGATTCCTATAGTACTTACCATTTAACATTGTTGACTTATTTATATTATAATAGTATTTGCTTATAAAACAACAACTGGTGAACATAACCACAATTATTCACATATGTTATTACAAACATAAATTTATAATACCTTACTTTGCCGTTTAGCTAAGTTGCACATTTAAGTGTATAGATATCTTGTGTTGAATAAATATTTTATACTTGTTATTTTAAAGAAGTTTTTTTTATTTATCTATGTGTAGCTAAATCTATCTCAATTATATTGTTAATTTATTATTTATCAGCTTTATAAGAGTGTAATTACTTGCGATGATCCAGGGATAAGAGTAGTATCTTTCTCATACTCTAACGACATCTATTTGTAATCGAAGATACTGCGTACTATCAGCTGGTAGACCAATATTAAAAGTTCAAATTAGGGCGCCCAATACATACATAATCTATCAGTTGAAGTACTATTATTTACTTATTATTATTTCGTAGCTCATCAGCCTCTTTCCAATTGTCAGCCCAACGTGAGGCGGCATATCTCTTCATTTTGTCAACTCTTCATGAGGCGGCGTCTTTTCAATATATATATGCGAAGGTGGTTTGACGGGAGAGTGAGTTTTCAATTAAATATTTATTTTATGGTCAAAAATATATTTTGTTTTTTAACACAATCCCCTTCAAGTCTACACACTTCGCCCAGCGAGTTTCCAGTTTTTCCAAACCATCCAAAAAGTAATCTTTCAGCAACTACAAAATACGCATTTGTTTCGGTTATCACCTCTTCATTTGTTCGAAATTTCATTCCACCGAGCTATTTTTTTTTAATTTGGAAGTAACAAGAAATCACAATAGCGGATGAGTCAGCAATTCGTAGCGTAATTCGACAAATTTTATTGTAGCAACAGCGGACGAATAAGAAGGTGCATTACTGTGATGGAACAACACTCTTGGCTTCTTCAACAAATGCAGGCGTTTTTTCTTCAGTTCTACATCAAAACGTATCAGCAAATCAGCATAATATTGGGTAGTTATCATAGTTCTCTTCTGTAAATAGTCAATAAAGATTACGCCCCTTTGTGCGATAACATTGTGTTATCCCAGTGGCGATTTGGCGAAGAGTATCTCTTCAAAGGTACCTTGGTGAAAGACGCTACGTTTAATACTTTCTTTTCCAGATTGTTCTATTAAACAACTTAAGATGGCAACTTAGTTGCCGAAATACGTCTTTAGAGTTTATTATTTTATATTGTGGTTTATAGGAATTTTTCTTGTTTCTATCCCGAATATATCCGAATATACGTTTTACTTAAAATAACTGAATTAATTTAATTAAATCAGTATCCGGAAACCAATAAAGTAACTCAGTTAATTAAAATAATATTAAAACAATTTGTATACATTTCTCGTCGTTTTGTGACTCTTATTTATTATCGGTCCTTTCTTTTGGGAAGATTTTCAAATGCAATAAAATTAGTCAAATGTAGTGGAATAGGGACAAAAAGCTACCCTTCGAGCATAAATTTCATCAAATATCGATTTAAATTACTGTAAATATCGTTGGGCTTGAAACGGAAAATTAATGTTAACGGTTCTTTCACAAAAATAAATAGAGGTAATGTTTAGCGATACTAAATGGTTTTAATCAGTTAACTAGTAATAGAATTTATAGGTAATTTAACGAATTTATTTCGAAATTACTGAGTGTGTGTTAAATTTGTTCCACCTGCAAGACTATAAAATTCAGTGTTATAATATAGTGAATACAGCGTCATCGTTGCAGTTTAAATCAGATGGAAATCTTAAAATTATGCTTCTCTTATAATACGTATTGTGTACGTATTAACATACTCATTATATTGTAATTGGTTGTGGGGAATCGAACTTCAGAATCGCTATTGCATTAAGCAGCATTGCAGTTGAAGATGCCATTGTCATCATGACCGAAAAAAGCACGGCAAGTTCCAAGCAACATCAAGTCGATGTTGATTTGCTTCTTTGACGCTGATACCATTGTGCGCACACAATTTCTCCCACCAGGTGAAACAGTTAATGAACGATTTTAAGGCGAAAACTTTCGACCCAAGAGGCCTGCCAAGTGGTGCAACAATTCGTGGATCCTGTGCCGCGACAATGCACCAACCCGCACGTCACTTATTGTGCATCAGTTTCTAGCCTCAACGAAGACGGCAGTACTACTTCACCCTCCCTACTCCCTATATCTTGCCACTTGTGACTTCTTCCTGTTTCCCAAGTTGCAACTGAAGCTCAAGGGGGCGCTGTTTTGAGGCGACTGAGAAAATCCAGACCGAATCGTAGACAGTGTTGAACACGTTAACACGCTAAGTCTTCCAGTAATGCTTCAAGTCATGGACAAGTGCTTTGAAGGACTTGGTAGTGAATAAGTTGTAAGAACAATTTATTGTGTTTTTGTTACATTCCGGAATTTCTGAGTAGCACGTACTAAGATAGATTCTTATCTACTAGCATCATGGCTTGGCAATGATTTAACATAATTCAAGATTGATGGCAATTGGAAGATCTTTCGATAATCTAACAGCTGTAAACACCAATTGTGTCACGATATTGTAATTAATAGGCACGGTAGCACAGATATATCCCGATCAAAAACTATATTGTTATATCCCACAGTTATTATAAATGAAATTTTGGAATTACCTAACCATGATCTTTTCATATATTTTAAACATTCAAACATTTAGAATTTACTGGAGTTATGTAAGTAAATGAGTTATTTTTTATATACGTACTATCGTGAGCAAAAAAAGTGGTACAGTAGTGAAGTTATATGTAAAATCAATTTTTAAACATTTTAGTATTGTGACGTTGCTAAGGTACGGTCGCGGTCACATAAAAGCGACCGGCACTTTTTCCTATTGTATACATCATGTCACTTAATAATGAAAAAAGTCAAATATTATTTAATTTGTCATTAGTGTCATTACTTACAAAGCCAAAATTTATGAAAAAAAGCACAAAATGTCAAATTAGTGGTCGCTTTTATGTAACCGCGACCGTACTTAAAATTGTAGTAACGTGCAAAAGTCATTTTTGACACTTACACCTATCTGTACATCAATTATATATAGTTATTTGATACTTATAGGGTATTTGAATATTTAAATTTGACGCCTACATCTAATATATATCTACATTCACGCAGCCTAATTTAATCCGATTAAAATATGACTGTACCACTTTTTTTTGGTCACGATAGTACCTATAATTGTCAAACTTAGACTCAAGCAAAAGGGGTCGTTAGTTACGAGTAGCCATTGTTAAGATGGTACATAAAAGTTAAAGAAATTATTAGAGCAATTGAAACGATATGTCTGTATTTCATTATCAATTTTTTTAAATTTATATATTGTAGCAATCTCAAAGTAAGTGTTAAATTTATACCATTTTGTATAAATCGTTAGTATAAATATATATAGTTCATAAAGTATAAGTTTTCAGTTCAAGGCCAAATTCAAAGCATGTGATTCAAATCAGTACTGCAGAGTCAAATGAAGTCAATATTCAATCGCGGAAATAACAGTTTGTCATCATAAAATATAAACGTCATGTTTTGCAATATTGTCAAAATTTAGAAAGCATATACATAACCTACATGTCAAGATAATAATGAGTAAAGTAGGAACATGAATAGTTCAAAAGTATTGTTTCTTTTCTAGTTTTGTATAAATATATTCTATCAAAGAAAAAAACGATGCGGAAATTATTAATTCGAACAAATTATTTTAAATATTATTTATAATTATAAACTCACGAGAATATTCCATTAAAAATTTATTTAAAAAAAATATTTTAAGTCGGATATCAATGGTGAAATGCACAGATATTGAAAACGAATTTGAGTGTTAGTTAAAAAATGTTTGCATTATTAAAAATAACATACCTACTTACCTACCATTCATAATTTTCTTCACTATATCTGGGCTAAGAAGATTGGGAATACATGAATTCAAAGTATAATTTAGATTTCTACTTAATTTATATATTATGTACTTATATTTTAAATAAGTTTTAATATATTGGAAAAGAATGGAAAATTTATGTTTGTAACTCCTTGAAAAAGAATTAAAACGTTTTGAGAGTTGTCAATATATGTTTTCAAATTACATTTAAAATTATACATAAAGAAAATATTTATATAGTCTACATTTAATATTTTATTGTTTCTTAAGAAAATAATGGTATAATATTTCGTCTTGCAGATAATACAATCCAAATCCATATTATCCTTTATTAGATGAAGATCATATTTAACAAACACATGAGGATTTTCTGATAACTACATTTCATGATTTTGCATGTTAGTGCACCCCCAATAAGACAAACAAACTTCATTCTAATAAAACGTTGCCTCGAGATCTTTATCATGTAATGTTTATTTGAACCAGTGGCAGTAATTTCTTCGCTGCTTCATATTATTTGCATGCAAATGATCATTGATTATTTTTATGGCAGTATTAATGTTACCGTATTAAACTTCTACAAAATATAAATATAAAAATATTTTGTCATACATGTCAAATAGTATTTCTAACTTCCATTTTAGTTGCTTCTGGTAAGTCCTTAGTTTTTGGCTTCTTACAAGACCTTTTTCTGCCAGGAGAGGATAATACTGGATTCTGAATGCTACGATGTTTAATAGTGTAGACCGTTCTACTAGAAATATTAAGGGCTCCTACTACCCTCAAAAATGAAACTTATTTTATAACACTACCTTATCTAACTGATTATGTGAATTACCTCATGAACACGATCGATGGACATAAATGGTCCACCATTCCCTTTTTCCGTTCAAAATATGCTGTAAGATTTAATACAAGCTGTTGAGCTTGAGAACCAAGAGGTTTGCCAGAATCTAAGAAATATTCTGTAAAATAAATAGGTTAGGAATGTCAAACTGGTAATAACAATTTCGTACTTATTGCCACCAATTGATATTATTATTTATTATCAGCATTGTTCTCAAAAGAATAGATTTTGTGATTTTTGATGACAAACTAAATATTCAAATTAGAAGAATATTTAACGTAGAAGTCAGAATACCGGAAACAAAGTCAACAAACAACAATATTGAAATAATTTGAGAGCAAGCCGAATATCATAAGACTATCTCCTGGACAACTTATCCTTTTTATTTAATATAATATTTCAAAGACATACGTCTTAACTTAAAATGACGAACGTGTGTAGTACTACAGCGCGTATTCATGTGTGTTAGAAAGAGATAAAGTACAATTTGCGGTTCACACTTGAGCAGTAGGAACTAAAACTTGTACTTTATGAACTGTATTTCGTTATTGGTAATAAAATGCCAACAGCATGTAAATAATAATAATAATTATATATAAATCCTTACTCTGTTTAAATTTCCTTAAGTTGCCATTCAGAGTCCTGTGGAAAAATGAAGAATAAAACCTTCTCTCATATCGACCGCATTCTTTTTTACGACATTCATCATAACTAGCTCAATTATACTTTCGCTTGAGACGGCTCAGAGGAAGCAATCTTGGATTTTGATATACTGGCGAGAGTTATCTCAGGAAGTAATAGATTGCACGGTATAAAAGGGAAATAAAAGTTTTCCTTTAGGTCTCATACTGAAAGACTTATATGCTCATATCCATAACGCTATCCGTTATGCTTTAAAATCACTTACGTTTAATATTTTATTAATATGAAAAATACGAGTTAACGAAATAAAGCCAAAGGACACCGCTAATTTTCTTTATGTCGTTAAAAAGCAATATTTTTAATTCATAATATTCGTAATGCTATTTTAAATGAAGTAAATTAAATATGCTGAAGATCAAAATTAAGTTATTTCAAGACTTAATTTAACATTCTATAATTGTAAATTTAAAAAATTAAAAGAACAAATACGATATAGCTTTTTTTAAAGATTAACCACAAGTTGACTTTTTTTTTACATTTGTTTGGAAAAATATTGTTAATTTAGAATTAAATTCTACTGGAAAAATTGTCTTAACCAGTTTTTAAAATATAAAGAAAAGTCAAAGGCAAAAAAAATTGTCTAGTATGTCATTATGCTGACAATATTTATTATAATTCTGTAAACAAATAATTATTATGAATCAAAATAAATTATTATTACGAATTAAAACATTAACATTAAATATTCAACATGACTTCCATGCACAATTAAGAAATAATTCAATCTATCGTAAAACATATTTCTCGTTTTGTAATTGATCGCGTATTCTATTTTTAAATCTTCAACATCTGCAGCTAAATTGAGTTCATTTGGATTTAATTCATTCATATCAAACGATATAGCTTCCTGTATGTATAATGGCTGATGTTACGTCAGCTATAATGAGTTTTATTCCTCCCCTTTCACTCAGGTGTTCCTCAGGGCTCGAACCTCGGTTCGCTATCGTTTAATGTTTGAATAATGATCTGCTGTCGTTGCTTAACTTTCGCATTCTTGGTTTAAACACTATCTACCACTGGTATCCCAACAACAAAATAAAAATCTCTGTAAATAAATGGGGAGACATCACATATGTACACTACAAAGACGAATCCATTGATATATACTTATTCATTTAACTTCACTATTACGATGACAAATCAAAGACCTGGGTGTCGTGTTTGATCAACGCTTACAGTTTACTGATCACATTTTATCTATTTTGAACTCCGCTTCACACAGTTTTAGTTTCGTTTTCGATCCTGCCGTAAATTTGCAAATCTAAATGCGCTAACGACACTCTGTTTTACACTGATTTGTCGAAAACTCCAATATACGTCAATTATTTGGTAGCCTTATTATGCTTATTAGTGTTTACTAATCGAGAAGAATTTTTGAATATTTAACCTACAAATAATGTGGTAACCATCCTGCTACGGATGTTGACTATCAAGAATTGGTACTGAAATATAGCTTTACCTCACAGTCCTGATCGCAGAGGGATAGCGACTTTATGACTAAGCTAGTCAACCATAGCATAAATGCTCTGAAGAGAGTACTCTGTTGTTGACATGGTGCCAAAATATGGAACAAGATCAAGGAAAACATTCGCCGAAGCTAGAGCTAAAAGCAAACTTTTGTTTAGTATTTCTTATAATTTTATTTTATTTGAATTGCTATTTTTATTGTTATTTGCTTTTTTTCTTAAAGATATAATTTGGTTTTAACACTGTACTTATTATTGCATTTTCTTCTTATTTGAAAAACCTCTTGGACAATAAAGACAATTATTATTATCGTTATCTGCTGGTCTCTCCAATTGAAATACACTTCAGTGCTAGATAATCCCATCAGAAAAAATCCAGATATCTGGGCTTCTGGCAAATCATTTATAATAATCATAACGGCCTATCCATCTGTCATATCTGGCAAGCATTGATTTAAATAATTGTTTACTTCGTTTGCTTAAAATGAGCTGTTTGTTACTTCATAATGTTAAAATTAATCCGAATTTCCTCTAATGCCAGGACCCATTTATATAATTAGAAAGTCAGTGTATTTCTCTTGATTGACATTTCCGTCCTCCTTTTTAATAAAAATATACTAGCGTCAATAAACAAAATTAATTTTTTATTTCTCGTTTGTTTTTTACAAAGTTTCGCAAAACTTCATTCTTCTAGCGCGTCTCGATCTAATAATTTTCGCACATTATCAATCTTGTATTACTTCTCCTTTTCTTGTTTCGCAATCACGCAGTAGCTTCTCTTTGATACTCTAAATTCATCTAATAGAAATCGGAATGTTGAAGAAGGATTGTTATTTGTAATTAAAGAAACATCGATTTTTATACTGCCAGTTAGCTTTTACATGTTTTGCGTGTGTACTCTTTAAACGATCAGTTTCATAAAAACTATTATGTAGAAGGATGACAATCGTCCTACTTGGCACCGCTTATGTATGTCGCAGCCATCGGTTCCTTTTTGCACAAACAGACATTCTGTAATAAAGTTTTTGAGACATTTGTAATTTTGTCAACAAGTCATGCAACACACGAAAATATGAGAGATCGATGTTTGAATCTTACCTTAGGCAATTTTTTGTCTTTTCATTATTTTTTAGAAACTATTTAATAAATGTATGGCAGTTTTTCTAGTAAAACATATGCTGCTACATTCTGATTGACAATATTTTTCCAAAAGGATTAAAAAAAAATTAACACTTGGTGAAAACATTAAGATGTAAAAACTGATTGCTAGTCTTGAAAAGTAAAAAGTCTTGAAATTAAATAGTGAATGGGTTCAATATTAAGTGAATGGACTGTTTTATTGTTACTTTAAAAGAAAATTTTCCGGTTGCCTGAGAGTTTCCTTGATCATGTATATTGTCCATTAATTTCCTGTGATTGGATGTAATTAGAGGGCAATTACAATTTCTTTTTTTCAGCTGTAAAGGTAAAGTATTCTTATTATTAAAGCAGGGATATTTAGACAGCTTGCATGGACAGGTACAGATATCTCCGCCAGTCTACGCTGTTGCGATGTCGAAAACGCATATATCGCGAGACATACGGAAGGTATACAATAAATACAGCAATACCGTATGAAAATAGTAATAAGCAATATATTTTATGTTATTATTGTTGTTTAGCTTCGCCCGCCGCTCATGCATATACTCTAAATATCCCCGCTTTATTTATTATGCACAATTACGATTATATAACTAAAATATTGAGAAAGATTCTTAAGAAAATTTTCTAGTGATAACATAATTGAAGAATCTTCTTTTGGGTCTTGTTGTGGTTGTAGTGTATTGCTTGATGTTTTACTGATCATGCTGAAAAAGTCTTTAGAACTTTTCTAAAGACCTATTATCTTGTTTTTTGGTCCTTGTTATATACCTGTGGATTGCTTCGATTAATTGAACTGTATTCGTTACAGTGGGCTGAAACCTATCTGATGCGATTTATTAATTTCTTTCTTGTAGATCATCAACACCAGCTTCTAGATGTTGCTTAATGTGCAGCCATTCTGTCGGTTGTTGACGTTCCTCATTATTTCCAATAACTAGTTCCCTTCTCTACAATATCTTACTGTCGTCGTCGTAGATGTTTGACGATTGCAGAATTTTCTATTAAAGTTTGATCGGCATCTCTTCAGTGTTCTCGTACACCTCTCGTGTTCAGTTTGTGCAATGTAAGATTTACCACAAAAGCATTGTAGCTCGTATATTTCTTTGGTTTTTAGCTTACGTACATGGTGATGTATGAAAGATGGGCATATCCAGTGTTGCTCTTCTTCTTTCTTATTATTAGTACGAGATCTTGATTAATATATCGTTAATTTGTAACTATTCTGTAAATAATTTTCCACTTTTTGTATTTTTTCGGGCCTGTTCCCAGAATTACCGATTTTCTCTGCTCTCCGCAGAAGTGTCGTTATGATTCATTTCTGTTCTTGTGGATGAAGATGTGATTTTGTGTGTGCAATCTGACAATTGACAATTAGTGTTTGTTGCGACTACAAAGGAGGACTTGCCCATTATATTTCAATAAGTATGCATTAACAATTAATTAATTAATCAATTAGGATTTAAATTCCTCATATTCGTCAGATGGCTAATGCTAATTATATAGTATTCTAGTAGTCCGCATCCTAAGCAAACCTGCTCACTAAGTCAGATGGTTTGAATTTTATAATTCTATGCACTGTTTTTGATTCCGAAAACACACTTTGGGTTAGCACGTTGAATGAACTGATATTCGCTCACAGTAAAAGGGTGGTTCGCAAAACTGCGTGGTCTAATAAAGAAAAGTTTTTTTGACAAAAAGCATTTTATTTTGAGATATAGTCTTCTGCTCGCTCAAAACACTTATTCCAATAATATCCCAAATTAATAATGCCTTCATTGTAGGTCGATTAAACCAAGTCCTCGAAATAGCTATTTAAGTTTCTAAGTAGTCGACCAAGATAATTCCCTGAGAATCACAAGAAACCGTTGCCATAACCTTTTCTTGCCGACAAAACAGTTTCTGCCTTCTTTGGTGGCCTTTTTTTGTCAACTGTTTGGATCGTTCTTTTGTTTGAGGAGTGCTGACCCAGGTTTCATCGACGGCAATGAAACAGCATACTAAGTCATTGTGATTGCGGTGAAAATGTGTCAAAAGTTCACGAGAAATTTTTTCATTTTCAATTCTTCAGTTAAAATTCTATGCACCCTATTATTTGAGATACCTATAATGTGGGCTATCTCGCACACTTTTACTCGACGTCATCCAAGACGATATGGTGGACTTTTTCAATCATATCCGAAACAGTAACAGCTTTTGGACGTCCATTACGGGATTCATCATTTGTGCTCATACGACCACGCTTAAATTCGGCAACGCAGATTTTTCAACCATTGAAAACAAAGGAGCGGATTCTAATAGTTCTGAGTCCAGCTCTGCTTTGATTTCGATTGGTGTTAAGCCTTTCAAATGAAAGTACTTTATCACTGCTCTCAACTCAGCTTTTTCCATTATTATAATATTACACGAGACGTTCATTTTGGCGTACTGTCAAAAAGAGACTAATTGACAGATCGCTCTATACAGTGAAAGTCATTTATAACGACGTCGCTTATAACAACAAGTTGCTTATAACGATCGACCTGTAGAGAATTGATTGAATTTCTATATGCGACAATGTCTACCATAGTCGTGTATAACGTCGTCGCTATTAACGACGAAGTCGCTTGTAACGTCTTTCGTGAGCTCTAAGTCAGGCCGGATGTAACGACGTACGTAGGAGAAAAGCCCCGTGCCGAGTGTTGTTGTTCCGATTGGTCCCGTTTCTGTGATTCCCCTAATTCCCGACAGTTTTGATGCAGCAATACATACCAATTAATATATACATACATATTTATAAGCGACCGGTGTTGTTCAAATTACGTTATTTGTTACATGTATGTATGTGTGTCAAAACAGAATGACACCTGCAAAATAGAGAAAAGCCCTATCAATAAGTGACAAATTTGCAATAATTACACGCATAAAAAATGGTGAGACTAATGTGGAGGTTGCAAAAAGCTTTGGTCTATCGCATTCCACTGTATCTACGATTTGAAAAAATCGAACAAAATTTGAAGACGCCTTCAAAAATAATGTTCAAACGAATAAGAAGTTAAGATGCTCTCAATATGATGACATAGATAAGATACTCTTGAGATGGTTCAAAAAGAAACGAAGCCAGGGTATTCCAATAACAGGGCCCATCTTACAAGCCAAAGCCAATGATTTCGGCAAACTTTTAGGACTGGAAAACTTTGAATGCTCAGAAAGTTGGATCAAACGATTCCGAAACCGTCACAATATTGTGGGTGGCACTGTCTCTGGTGAATCTGCATCTGTATCCGAAAGTACAACTGATGAATGGTTGAAAAATGTTTTTGCAGAGATACGTAAAAACTACACGGATGAACAGATATTTAACGCGGATGAAAGCGGATTATTCTTCAAAATGACTCCTAACAAGACCCTCAAATTTAAAGGAGAGAAATGCTCTGGGGGTAAAATGTCAAAAGACAGGGTCACGGTATTGGTGGTCGCCAATATGACCGGCACCATTAAAAAAAAGCTGCTTGTGATTGGAAACTCAAACAATCCCAGATGTTTTAAAAGCATGAAGAGACTTCCTGTCGATTACAGATCCAACAGACGTGCCTGGATGGTGTCCGAAATATTCGAGAAGTTTTTACGAGACTGGGATAAGGAGCTATGTGCGGCAAAGAAGAAAATTTTGTTGTTGGTGGATAATTGCAGCGCTCATCCTAATGTTCAGAATTTGAAGGCCAAAAATTTGTGTTTTCTCCCACCAAATACAACTTCCGTTCTACAGCCTCTTGATCAAGGCATAATAAGGAACCTCAAAGTGCATTTCCGAAAGGCTTTAGTCATGAAAATGATAGAGAATGCAGATGAAAACAATGAAATAAAAATGAATATTCTAGATACAGAATGACACCTGCAAAATAGAGAAAAGCCTTATCAATAAGTGACAAATTTGCAATAATTACACGCACACACAGCATGGGATGCAGTTTCACAAAATACAATTGTTAATTGTTTTCGACATGCTGGATTTCTCCCCTCAGTGGCTATTCAAGAAGAGGATCATTTTGAAGACGAGGATAACATTCCCTTGGCACAACTGATTCGACAAGCGTACGTCGTGGACACTGATTCAAATGTTACATTTGATGACTTTGTTGACGTTGATAAAGACTTGGCAACATGGGGAGAGCTAAATGATGAAGATTTAGTTATGAATTTAAAAGGTTTACAAACAGAAGAAGAAGAAGCATACGAGATCGATGAAGATCAAGATGACCCTGGGATGGAATTCGAACCACCATCAACATTGGAGGCCATTAAAGCTTTGAAAATAGTGCGAAACCACATTTCATTTAATGACAAGTTGAATGAAGTTTACATTAAGAATGTCATAATATTGGAAAGGGCCTTAGAAGTGAACTATTTTTTGCAATCCAGTAATCAAACAAAAATTACTGGCTTTTTTGGAAAATAATTTGTTCATGTGTATGTAATTGTTTTTTGTTATTTATAACTATGTGCTATAATACAATTATCTTCATTTATAATAAAATGCATTAAGATACTTGTGTGTTGTACCTTATTACATATTAGAAAAAAATGCATATAACGACGTCCTTATATAACGACGAAAATTGTCGGTCCCTTGGCTGTCGTTATAATCGACTTTTACTGTACTATCATATTTAACTTATTAAAGGATGACTCAACAAAAAGGTAAAGAAGATTCCTGCAAATTCTCTCCATCTATGTATTAAGCCAAGTGGGTTTCCGAACAATTCTCTTATTTTACACTGTTTTCACTAATTATTTCTTGCACCAAGGGAATTAATAGTTCTCGTTAAATGATAGAACGGAGAATCGATGATCATCCGTAATACCTCATTCTGAAATCTCTGGAGTATTTCAATATTCCTGGTATGTATTTGTGTGTGGTTTTTTACATACTAAATGAAAGAGTTCGTCATTTGTGCATTTCACTAGAACATCCAGAAAAAGGTAGGCATAAGAATTGTAGCGTGCGTGTTTTATTTTCTACTATTTTTTAGCATATGTCTAAATACAGATTCACAACAAGTGAATAGCGAAATTCACTTTTGTAACCATCATGTATTCCTATTATTGTTTATTTGTAAACGTTCTATCACAATACTATGGTAGTGGCCCATTATTAATTTAGAACGGCACTGAAGATAATATATAAGAATAACGTATTTGAAATTTTCCCAGCAAAATTAACAAATCAGAAATACATCAAGAGTTTCTTTTACTCCTTTAATAAGATTTTTTCTACAAACAGGCGCAGACGAAAAACAGTCCTTTACATTGGTATCTAAAACTCAATTAAATTTAAATTGAGACCCGCATCCTAGTAACGCGCCCCTATCCTTTGAGTTATTTGTTAATAGGAATTTAGTATTCTTTTTTTAAATTAGTATTACAAAATTACGTTTCGTCCTGAATACTTAATAATAAGAAACTTTCTCGTTCAAAAGATATTCCAATTATATGGCAATATAATAAAATAAACAAATAAGCAAATAACTAAATATTTCAATTGGTACATATTCTATGTAGAGCGCTCCCGTGAGAAAGTATAAAAGTAGTCAAAATAATGTCAATACAATTGTAACGCTGTCTATGTAATACCTTTTTTTTCCATAAATGGCAAGTTTGTAAATATTAATAACTATGTATATGTAAGAATTAACATCAATTCAGTAAAAGGTA
This sequence comes from Melolontha melolontha, assembly GCA_935421215.2. Classification (NCBI taxonomy): domain Eukaryota; kingdom Metazoa; phylum Arthropoda; class Insecta; order Coleoptera; family Scarabaeidae; genus Melolontha; species Melolontha melolontha. The sequence goes on from OW285238.1 coordinate 65,900,575, forward strand.
ACGATAAAGTATTTTAAAATTGTTAAAAAATTTATCTGAAACTGTTTCTAAAAATTAACAAATTAATTTGTTTCATGAATAAATGCGAGGTTAAATTATTGCCCCTCTAAAGTATATGTATCCAGGTTTGGTAAAATATTTTGTTCTAACGTATGTCCTAAAAGTTTTGGCACAGAATTCAAAGAAATTAAATTTACATAAAAATGAAGTCAAAAATATCAAGTTGCCCTTGGTAACAAAAGTTTGTTTAAATTGTTTACTGTAAGTTGCCAGTTACTTTGAAGTTGTTGCTTTACAATGTCGTATAAATTAGAATTCCGAAAAAGCATCTATAACTTAGTTGGACGGGTGGCCAATGCTGAAATATTCCAAATCTTATAGAACGAAAATATTTCACGTAGAACAATTTACCGTGCAATAGTAAAATGCGAGTAGGGAATTCCATGTCTTAATCTCCCAAAAAGTGAAAGACCTCGGGTATTTACTACACAGAGAGCAGAGAGGCTGTTGAGAAGTGCGAAAAACAGGTTGGGATTTCAATGAGATTCAATGAGAAGACCGGCTTGTCAATACGGCAGTTCGAAGAGTACGGTGTCTTTGGAATTGTAAAGAATTGGTCTAAAATATTAAAAGCGATGTTAGTCCTCCAAATGTACCCAAGGCCAACTACTACGTATACCAAGATGCTACCATTAACTGAAGCGATTGAATTTTGCTCGTGAATTTTGTGGGAAGAGTAAGAGGCGAAGTTTTGAACGGTTAGAGCTTGCTTTAATTGCTTCAGTTCATCAATGAACATCATGCTGATGAGAGTATCATATTCTGGCCAGACTTAGCATTGTGCAATTACCCTAGAGGTCCCCAAAACTTGCTTCGACAACACCACATACCTTTTGTTCTAAAAACCATAATCCTCCAAACATGCCAAAAGGCTCGCCCAATAGTGGATTTTTGGGTTTTGCTATTGCCGAGGGTGGGAAGACTAAAATTAAGAACAACTAAGGTGGCAAGTTTTTTGAAAAAAGAAATTGATTTGGAGTCCGTCCAGCGCCTGATGGAAGACATCTGTAGAAATTTGCTTCTGGTAAAGGAGAATGGGTTACTTCACATAATTTAATAATGTAGTTTAGTTCAGTATTAAGTTGTACTTTATAGTAACTTATAAGTGTTTGAATAAATTTGATCGTTAAATTTTGTCCCAAAGCTTTTACGACACACCATAGATATATTTCTTTTGACGCAAGTGATATCTATCGGCCAACGTTAACAACGTACTGTGTCTTCGATTAATTTATTATTTGGAGTGACCTGTGATGGCATTATTAATATAAAGAAAGTGACATTGGAGACTTCTATTTGTAAAAATTTTTGGTACATTTAAATATTCATTATTTTTTCATTTGCTATCTTCATGCATTGGTCATTTATATCCTTCACTCCTATAAATATAACCCTCAAAATTTTCCTTTCCTGAATCCAGCAGCATGTTTTGGCTTAGGAGCCATGTCTCACATCCACACACCGCTGACAGTCTAACTACAGTTCTATCAATTTGGTTTCCTGTTTTCTGTTTATTACTTTTTTTTACGATACCCATTTTCCTACGATTTTTCCTTAACATTTTCTCTATTTCTGTATCCTATTCGTTTTTGTTCGTTATTATCAGCCCGAAGTAATCACATTGTTAAACCCTTTCAAACTTCTATTTGCAATTTACTTAGTTTAAAGTATCACCCGTACATAAATACATATCTTTGTATCCGTACTGATTTTTTTCTGAATAATAGCTCTACTAAAACCGTAGACAGCAATTGATATTTTACTATTTATATCTGGCTCTAGTTATTCACGCGCATCGATATCGAGTATTTCAGTTTTATTTATATTATTGTTCAATCGAAATTCTTTAAAGCCCTCATTCCATGCTTTGATATTACTTTGGCAATTCTTTTCTAATCCCGCAAATATCACCAAGTCCTGATTTTTTTCTGTCTCTGCCTTGATTTTTTTGCAGTTTCTTCTACAATTCCTAGCGCTTTCATCCACAACTATTATGAATAGAAGGGGGCTCAGTACCTCACTCTGTCTTACACCCATAATAATGACAAACTCGTTAGATAATAGGTTGTTTGTTCATATTATATTTCGTAAGGTATTATAAATACTTTTAATGTTTTGAATTAACTTATCCTCCACTCTCCTCGTACTCAGTACTTCCCGATATTTTCTCTTGCTATTCTTTTTCATCCTATGCCCAAATTTCTTCCACTGTCTTAACTTCGTTTTCTAACTCTTTCTTTAACCACTATCCTTTGTTCGATGCATTTTTCAAAATTTCTACTCAATTTATCACGTCTTCCACAATCTTTTCTTTTCACCAATCTCCTTTTTAATATCTTCATTCCACCACGCTATGTATTTTGTCTTTTTTCTTTAGTTACTCCACATGTTTGTTCTAATACGCGCAGGGCATTCTTTAGGGCATATTTAAATGTGTTTAATATAAGATTTCTACTTCCTTTATTTTTTCCCCTTCATTTATCAGTTGGCCGTATTCTTTTAGTTTTCCTTCTAATTGTTTAAAAACGCTTCGAGCTCAATTTTGCTTCTAGTTAACTGTAGAATATTGTCAGAAAAAATGTTAACTTGGTGCTTATTATGATGCACTTATATACTCGTATATAGATCTTTAGTTTGTACATTCTCTTATCTTCCTCTGTAATGCTTTTATATACCTTTAAAGGCTACACTACTATACCTTCCACTATATCTTTCACCTTACTATTAGTTTTTACTTCAAGGTTATTCTCACCAGAATTATTATTTCATGTGCCAATCCTAGTTTCTGCATTACTTCGTACAGCTTACTTCTATTTATTTAGCCGTAGGTTTGTTTGTAATATATAAATAACATTTGTTTTTAAAGAAAAATTACGATTCTAAATAATCTATTACTTAAAGTAAATTTACAAAGCAACAGAAAGAACGAAGATTTATTCTATTTTTATTTAATATGTTTGAAATATTTTATAGAAATTAATCATTGATTTGTCGACATTAATTTGTACATTCAAATTAATGTCGTGACTTTTAAATACGTTAAGATTAAATTGATAATGCTAATGTTCATCTTTGGCTTCCTATATACGTTGATTTGCATACACTGTGTCCATAAAGTATGGACACAAGCCCGTAATAACGTTATTGTGCATTATTTGACAAAATGCAAAGATATATCGATTAATGTTTTTTGTTAGCTATATTTAGATGCTACCATTTTGTTTTTTCCGTCGACCTTGAATAAGTTATGACGTCATTGATAATTTTTTTAAATGTCAACCCAATTTTTTTGTGTGGATTTTGAAAGCCTTTACAATTCTTTATTCGATGACGTAAAAATTTTCGTATGTTACATTAGAAAATTTTTGAGTAATCATTTGTGTCCATAAAGTATGGACAGAAGCCCGTAGTAACGTTATTGTGCATTATTTGACAAAATGCAAAGATATGTCGATTAATGTTTTTTATTAGCTATATTTAGATACTACCATTTTATTTTTTCCGTCGACCTTGAATAAGTTATGACGTCATTGATATTTCTTTTAAGTGTCAACCCCACTTTTTCTTTGTGGATTTTGAAAGCTTTTCCAATTCTTAATCGATGTTGTAAAAATTTTGGTATGTTACATTAGAAAATTTTTGAGTAAACTGTGTTGTAATTCTAAGTTTTATTTTTGACATTTTCAGTATCAAATTTATAACAAATGCTCAAAATGTTTTCCTTCATTTTGTTGACAAAATCCTAAGCGATGATAAATTCCATTTCGCACATTCTGTAATATTTCGGGAGTGATTAGTCTGGTTTCGTAGATGATGCGTTGTCGTAAAACGTCCAAATTTTCCGGTTGTGTCGCATAGACTTTTCTAATTTAACACTAACACCAAAATGTTTAATCATCGAATAAAGAATTGTAAAAGCTTTCAAAATCCATAAAAAAAAATGGGGTTGACATTTAAAAAAATTATCAATGACGTCATAACTTATTCAAGGTCGACGGAAAAAAACAAAATGGTAGCATCTAAATATGGCTAATAAAAAACATTAATCGACATATCTTTGCATTTTGTCAAATAATGCACAATAACGTTATTACGGGCTAGTGTCCATACTTTATGGACGCAAATGATTACCCAAAAATTTTCTAATGTAACATACCAAAATTTTTACATCATCGAATAAAGAATTGTAAAAGCTTTCAAAATATACAAAAAAAAATGGGGTTGACATTTAAAAAAATTATCAATGACGTCATAACTTATTCAAGGTCGACGGAAAAAACAAAATAGTAGCATCTAAATATAGCTAATAAAAAACATTAATCGATATATCTTTGCATTTTGTCAAATAATGCACAATAACGTTATTACGGGCTTGTGTCCATACTTTATGGACACAGTGTATAAGTGATTCTCGTACATTCAGTAAGTAATGCAGCGACTACATTATCCTTTCAATTTAATACGCCCTAATAAAATGTATGATGAAAATGGGTGAAGTTTTAGGGTGGAAGCTATGATTCTGGCTCCTAATGAAGTTTACATATGCAAGGCCGCGTTTCGTCCATCATGATCATTTTATAGAACATTCAAATATGTGTACTGGCATGCAATAAACAGCGTAATACATACGGTGGAATAGTTGCGATTATCTTATGTTATAGGGCGTTTATACGTGAATAACTCTAGCTATAATATGTATGCAGATCATAAATAAGAACATAAAATATTTCGCATATATGTGCATTATGCGTTTGGTATTATTTATGATTTCTCATACCTTGCATTAGCTTACGCTTTCCGAATTGCAAATCTTGAACTGAGTTTCTCAATTTCAAGTGAAAAAATTATCAGTAGTAATATAACAAATGTAATAAAAATTATCGATAATTTTTGGAAAATATGACCGAAAGTAAGTTAAGTTGAGTAAGGAGCATGAGAACACACAGTGCATGAGTGTCTTTTTCAGTTTAACTTGCATGGGCCCAAATTGATTAAAAATTATCGAATCATTTTTATTGCACGAATTATATTTAACGGAAAATTTCATGAATTAATTAAAATCGTGTAGTTTTTGTCGCAATGACAAGTAACTGATTTGGAGTTACTAAGGAGATTTGTTGATAAGTGCTGTCACGTTTCATGCAATGCATCGATTTGGAAACGCTTCAGATACCGAAATTAACTAGGAAATAGATAAGTTAACTCCGGCAAATACGAAAAAATCAAAACCTTCTATATGGAAACAATTTCAAGAATTTTGTGCTCAAAAAAATTATGTACTGGAAAAAAACGACTTCTGTACAAGAAATTAACTCTATTTTGAAAGATTGGGCCAGCTATATGCGCGAAAAAGATGGATCATTTTATCAAGAAACTGTTGTAAAGACAATGTGGAACGTTACGGCCAAACTCGTCCAAGAAAAATATAATCAAGATTTCGGCTTCACAGTAGATCCATTTAATGACATAAGATTTAAATCTGCAAGAGATGTTACACAAAAATCAATGCAAATGACACCGGATAAACGAAAAACAAGTTCAAGCGCGTTTACTTATGAAGAATTCCTGAAAATCGTACAATTATTTGATGAAAACACTCCAGACGGTCTCAAACAAAATTCTTCCATATTATATCTTATGAAATAGCAGTTCGAGGGGGCGAAGCTGTTAATTCTTTATTGGATTTTTTTCAAGAAGAAAAGTCTCAAAACAGTACAAAAATAAAGAGAAGTGAATATGATCCGTTGTTTACTAAAACTCGGAAAGGAGCATGTAAAATGTTGTCAGACAGCAAATGGTTAATCACAAACAATCGAGCAACTACTGTAAGTCACCTGGCAAAAGTAGGCGTAAACGAAATGCAAGTAACAATAATAACAGAAAATGGTAATGTGAATTCAATTAAATCTTACTTGCAACTCGATAGAGAATTCCACAAGGAACTCATTCAGAAACTGAAAAGTACTGAAGGCACACTATGTAGTATTCCTTTAAGTTCTACAACTAATGTTAATTCATCAGAACAAAGACAAGCGTTGACTGGTTCATTTATTAATTATAATAATTGCGTTTTTAATTTTCAGAATTTAAATAATTAGATATTTTATTGTACTTTTAATTTTTGCTGGGCATTAAACAAATTAATACAAATCACGATTGCATTATTTTTTTTAATTCCTGATAATTTGCACTTGTGCACATTATCGCTTAATTTAATTTTTATTGTCTGTTCCAACAATAAAAAAAATATCATCGTATTGATGGGTTATCAAATTTGACAGATAAATGAAATTTTATATTTAATACCTGCTATGTTTCCTAATCTAATTTAACTACTATATGTACATGCATTTTGGCGAAATTTTTAAAGTATAAATTCAACTAATATTTTTTTTCCACGTGGACTAGTTATTTTTAGAAATTGCGATTTGAGCTCTTCGGCGGATATTAAAGTCACTATCGTTATACCAAGGAAAAGAATGGGGAAGTCGGAAAGTAAATATAGCTACGTCCGAAAAGTACAAAAGATTATCTAGCCGGATATTATTTATTTTACGAGAACGTATACAAATGAGTATTACGTATTATTATTTCTTATTATTTTTATAATCAGACCAACCAAAGCCTCCTATTAATCCTGGTCTTATTTACAAAAATATTATCTACAGAAATAGCTGTGGAAACTAAATGCGAAGAAAATAGACACCTATTATCTCGTTAAGTATTGGGTTGATGCGTACGTTCGAGTTGTTTTTATGGAATTCAAATTTGATTATTTTTTAACAAACAAATTACTTGAACTCTTCAATAGTAAATTCTCCTCCATTATTTACAATTGCCTGTTAACGATCCAGCAGTTTGTCTATTTGACGCCTGAAGAAATCTGGTGGTTTGGAAGTAACGAACTTGTTAAGGCAATTTTAAAGCGTTATATCGTTATTAGATTTCTTGAAGTTTGTTTGGTAGAGAGTGAAAGAAATGGAAATCTGACGGAACGCTATCAGAAGAATGAAGCGGAAGTAGAATGACTTCCCAACCCAGTTACTGAATAGCCGCTTTTGTAATGTTAACAGTATAAGTGCGAGCGTTATTGTGCTGCAAAATGACTTGACGATGTTTTCCTGTTTCTTAAATTGAGTCATAGAGCCGACGGAGTTGTTAACAATAAATCTCAACAGTGATGGTTACATTTCTCGGAAGCAATTCATAGAAGGTGTCGTCTTCTATGAACTGCTTCTTTGGTCCATCATCATATGCACAACATCAGTTTATGCGGGCGAGTATCAACTTTCGTTTAGCAGGAATTACCTTTTTGGCCATTCTTTTCTGTTCTAGATTTTAACACGAAGGCATCATTTTTCGTCATTAGTAGCAATGTGTAGCCAAAATGATCGATGCTGTCGACGGCTAATAGGGAGCTAAAAAGTTAACACGTTGATTATTGTTGTTTTATCTCAAAGCATGTGGCAACCAAACACCCAGTTTTTAAATTTTGGAAACCTCGTATTATTGGCAATTGGTTACAATCTCTTATTTATCGCCATTTCTTAAATTAAATGCCGTGAATCATCATAAATTAAAACGATCTATGGTCTTCCTGAACATTGACAATCGATCGCTTATGTCAAAATGTAAAATCTTTTCAATTAGACAATAATATGGCGTTAAAATGACTTTAACATATGCCTAACAATTATTTCTTTCAAGACACTCATACTCCAAACCAAAACGGTTCGCTCTGAACTCATGCATTAACCTGACAACTCATAAAATTCATTTAGTATATTAAATACGAAGCAAACATCTATGTTATTAAGATCCGCCACTGATAGAATCATTTATTGCGCATGCACCGAAGTTCGACATATTAGAAACACCCCAAGCAGCAGTTGCTATTTTAGCCGCTGTTAGTTATATATGTTTTTAAAGTTGACTTAAAAATCTTAAAAATAATATAATTTACAATTAGAGGTAAAGTATGCAATGAAAGGCCTGATGCAGGAGTTTTCCAAAAAAATATGACCGGGTTAGCACGGGATCAAATCCTCGTATGTTAGTGACTAGATAAGATAGTATTGATGTGATTGCAGTATACAATATTTTCTCGCGAGAACGAACGTAACAAAATGTTACATTTTCGCTAGGTGGTAGTAATTATACGTAGTTGTTTTAACGGTATTATTTAAAGTTCAGTCATTATTTTAAGTACTGAACACGGTAATTCACGGACCTTTCCTACACTACATCTGCAGTAAGTTAATTTAGTTTCGCCACGTAAAGCGACAATTATCCTTCCAACTTGCGAAGTATTATATCTGCCACTAAACCCCACGCCTAGTTATCTTATATCTCTTATTGCACAAGACAATAACACATATATAGGCTTGTAATATGTTTCAGTGAAATTTAATCTAGAACAAAACGTTTATGTCAAACGGTGATAAACGAATTAGGATTATCATACAAACAATTGAATCTGATTCTAACAATAATATTCTTGACACGTTTAGGAGAAAGATAGTGCTACTAATTGTACTCCTCTATGAAGTATATTTAAATAATCGGATATTCTGTAAGGTATGTCTGCGTTCATCCGGGCCTTGTAATTATATTTGATGCTCTTAAAAACACGAGGATGATTTGACGGGAGGGAACCTTCTCTAAATATAAGTTACCATGAGTATTGTATTCTAATTCTGTAATTTTTTTGTGGTGATAGATGAAGTTTGATTAATTTCTACTATAGTGACAAAAAAGGAAAATTCTAAAATGCATCAATTATTCTGATGTAATCCAATATTTATTTTTTAAAGGACTAAAAAGATCTAAAAGTGGTGGCATGCGCATCCAAGATAATGTGCGACCAGTACAGTAAAAATAACTGGAACAACATTGGAATTGATCAAAAAAATTAATGATATTGTTTTGAACGACCGAAGGATTAACATCAAGAATCGCACTTTTAGACGTAGAGTTGGGCATGTCCAAGCTACTAACAAGGTAATTTCAATTGTGATTAATAGCGTCAAATAAACCAAACGTCAAGCTATACATATTTGAAGCTTTTGAACAAAAATTAAGCTAATTTTTTGCGAAGATTCGTTACGGTTGGTTAAATATCATTTCAGTACTATATTTTTGTGAATCCAAACGGCAATTTCAACAATAGACATGACAAGCTCTTCCTAAAGGAAGCCATAATGTTTCTATTTACCGGCAAGATAATGGCTATAATTGTTTGGGATTAGATGCAATAATTTTCATAGCTTATCTATTTTCCAAAGGATCGTTGGCCATAAAAAAATCTCTTTCACCACGACAACCCGCCTTTCCACGCTAATCGCGTCGTACGCGAAAGAATTAGATGAAGTTAGATTTCACTCTATTCGCGAGATCTAATCCCAAGTGACTTGCATTTATTCCTCAATTTCAAACTTTTCTTTGCTGGAACGAAGTTTGCGTCGATGAAGAACTAATTGCAGCAACGGGCCAGCATTTTGATCATTACAAAAGTGACTTAATAACACTACAATATCGTTGGACCAAGTGCATTGAAGTTGAATATGTTGACAAATAATAAAAAAAAATATTATATGTCCTAACTAATTTATTTCATTTCGAGTCTCATTTTCGGTTTTGAGAAAAAGCTTTATATAAATATGACGAATGTCTATTTGAAAGCCTTGAGAAAGTTAATGTATATACCCATTGCCCAGGATAAGAGATTAATTTGCTAAATAAGCTTTCTATATTCACGCGGTAAATGAGATCGGGGAAGAGAAGTCGCAGTGTGCTAAGCTAAAGCAGGTGAATATTACTCGCCATATTCACCTCCAATACGCAAACTTGGTTTTGTCTAAAAACTGTCTAAAGGACTGAACAATACGATGGCGCTTTATCTTACAGTGATTAGTTGCCGCCATAATATTTATGCCGTACGCGATGAATTCTGAATGTTTATCCTTTTAAAATTTTGTGATAAACCTCGCCATTTACGTTTTCGACGGGCTTTGATGAAATCATGCGCTTTTTCGGTTTTAACTTCGCTCAATTTTTTAACGATCTGAATTTTTGACGTTATCAAGCTTCTCACTTCCGTCACTCATAAACTTGGGTACAGGACAACAATTTTCTAAGAATTTGATAGATTTCGATAAAACTTTTATCAAATATGATATAAAAGTCCATCGCAGTTCTTCGTTTGAAACTAATTTTTCTGGGGACGGATATGTAATTGCTTCTGTGAATGAGTGGCTGGCAAAAAAAGAAGAGAATTTTTTCCAAACGTATATTGATTTATTGCATGATATCACTTTATGAATGATGAACTATAGGGCCGCTACTGTACGATGTAAAGCAAAAGAAAAATTGTTCCAAAAAGTGTTAGTTTGCCTAGTTAGATTGCTTATTTCTTGTAGAGAAATTTTCGATAATTTCGTGACTCTTGATCAGCTGTCGTAAATGTTAAAATTGTTGAAATTCATATAAAAATATTATTGAATAATGTTATGAATAATCAAAAGTCATGTCAAGCCATCAAAAGTCAACTGCAGTCCCTTAGCTTTCAATTGAAAAAAAAACGCTCGAGTAGGGAGCGATGACAATAAGAGGATCGTTGCCATTTTGAAGAATCATCCTTTAGATTAAATGTGACAGTACAGAGCAATCCGTCAATTAGTCAATTAGTGTTTTTGACACTAAGCCAAAGTGAACGTCTCGTGTGATATAATAATGAAAAAAAAACTGAGTTAAGAGTAGTGATAAAGTACTTTTATTTGAAAGGCTTAACACCAACCCAAATCAAAGCAGAGCTAGATTCAATACTATTGGAATTCGCTCTTTCGTTTTCAATGGTTAAAAAACGGATTGCCGAATTTAAGCAGGTTGTATAAGCACAAATTATAAACCCCGTAGTGGACGTTCAAGAACTGTTACTGTTCCGGATGTGATTAAAAAAATTCACCGTATCGTCTTGGATGACCGTCGAGTAAAAGCGCGCGAGATAGCAAACACTGTACGTATCTCAAATAACAGTGTGCAGAGAATTTTTACTGAAGAATTAGAAATGAAATCATATTTGGCGAGTTGGGTGCTGCGGTTACTCACACCGGAACAGAAACTGAATCGCTTCTCACGGCCTTTTAACACCTTTTCACCGCAATCAGAAGGACTTTGTGTGCCGCTTCATCGTCGATGAAACTTGGGCCCACCATTACACTCTTGAAGCCAAAGAACAATCCAAACAATGAACAAAAAGAGGTGTTCAGCCAGCAAAGAGAGTAACTGTTTTTTGTGATTCTCATGGAATTATCTTGCTCCACTACATAGACAAAAGGCAACCAAAGACGGCAAAAACGGTTTTGCCAGCAGGAAAGGTTACGGCAACTGTTTTGTGAGATTCTCTTGGAATTATCTTGGTCGACTACATAGAAAAGGGGAGAACAATAAATCGGGAGTATTATGCCAATTTGTTGCAACAATTAAACGACAAAATCAAAGAGCAACGGCCTCATTTGGCAAAGAAGAAAGTGCTTTTCTATCATGATAACACCCATCCACAAGTCTGCGATTGCAGTGGCAAAAATTCATGAATTCGAATTTGAATTAGTGCCTCATTCACCATATTCCCCAGATTTGACTCTCAAGAGATTATCATCTCCTTTCAAACCTGAAAAAATGGCTCCGTGGTAAGAGGTTCTCATCTAATTCCGAGGTAATCGCTGCTGTAAATAGTTATTTCGAGGACTTGGATATTCCCCAGATTTGACTCTCAAGAGATTATCATCTCCTTTCAAACCTGAAAAAATAGCTCCGTGGTAAGAGGTTCTCATCTAATTCCGAGGTAATCGCTGCTGTAAATAGTTATTTCGAGGACTTGGATTCATCGACCTACAATGAAGGCACTACTAATTTGGAATATCGTTGAAATAAGAGTGTTGAGCGAATAGGACCCTATATTCTCTATTGTCGAAAGTACCGTAAAACGTCTTACTAAAGTACACATTTGAGGTTGCTTCGATATTGAAGGATTTTAATGGATGTGTATGTTTACTCAAAATTTAGATAACAGAAAATTATTAAATTGAATAATTATCGAAACTCTACTACTCTACACTACGGACAAAATGATAAAAATGCCGTGACAGTGAATTAGATCTCATACACTGAAAGCAAATCTATTGAAAATGTTTGACCAATTAACTAACAGCAATTAGAGGCTTTAAGAAATATCATGCAATATATGTACGTGGGCGGATTGATATAGAAGATCTTCGACTCTATATAAAATAAGAACAAAAAAAGACAAAATAATGTATTCAGTCTTAAAATGAAGTAAGATTATTATTCTACTAATGTACATCATTATTTTTTCACATAATCACCATTTAGTGCAACACATTTTTCCAAACGCTGAATTCATTTCTTCATTCCTTCTCTTGTTTACTGTTGAACTAATTGCGAACAGCAGTCCGAACTTCAGTGTCTTATGAAAAACGTTGACCTTTCAATACCTCCTTCAACATTGGACACAACCAGAAATCTAAAGGTGCCAAATCAGGACGGTACGGAGTATGCGAAACAATAAATTTTAGGCTCGTCACTGTCTTCATCGTTTCGTTGCTGCAATACTGTCTGGCGTTGTTGTGTTGCAAGAAAAAAAAGTTCTTTCCGGTTTTATTCTAGAGAAACGATTCTTTAGTGGTCGTAAAGTTTTGCAGTATCTTATTGAATTAATCGTTGATTCCTTCGACAGATATTCGGATTGAATGCCTTCCTTTTGCATCCCAGAAAATGGTGAGCATGACTTTCTTTGCAGAGGGCACTCTTTTGCATTTTGGTACACGTGAAGAATCAGGATAACGATATACCTTCACGTCGATACTGGTTAAGAAGTTTTTGGCAAACGCTTTTTCTTTGTTCATTCATGGCATCCGTTAATTGTCGCGGAACCTATCTGGCGCAAAATTTTCTATAACTCAACGTCTGAAAAATGTACTGGATTCTTACGTTTTCTTGACTAATGTGTTGTTTTTGCGTAATTCGGCGATTTCCTTGAATCAGTACATTTACTTGTCTTTAAGTCTTCTCATACGTCACTAATACTAGTCGACCTGATCACTTTTTATCTCTGTGGCAGAGTTTTCCACGTCGAACCCGCTGGCCAACACTTTTCACATCCATACAACCGTTGCATAAACAGCTTTCAAGCGCCTGTAAATTTCAATGAGGGTGAAACGCTCCAGCGTTAAAAATTCCCTCATGGATCGTTACTTGATATGCATCTCAGAAATCAAACTCGTGATAAATGGAACTGTTGCTCAACAACGGTACACAGGAAAATGAAACTTTGCATCTTAAGAGGAGATACTTGAAATTGCCGTTTATAGGATAGAACTTGTTTCTATACCCACTACATACACAATAGCGTTGTTGGAGACCTTATATATCAATCCACACTCGTATTATTTGATGTTCGTTATCGACAAACATCCCTGAAAATTTAATAGATAGTATTAACAAACTATATCAGAATATTATGGAAAGTAACAGCGATTAGGAAGTCCAATCACTAGTAAAAGTGCGTGTTATAATTCTTAGGGCCGGTATTATCAACGGAATTAAAAGGACATTTATTTTAAATGGCATTTAAAAGTAACGCAAGCGTATTAGCAACATGTTTGAACGAAGATTTAGCTCTAAACACGCATTTATACTTAAATGTCCAAATTCGACGACTCAAGAATTAAACGGAGAATTAACGCATGCGTGTTCATGTATACTTGGGACTTGTGTACACTTCTATGTTTGTGATACATAACCTCGGAAATTCTGTATACTTAGATCCATATAGGTTATAATATTTTCTATTTAATATTAATTTGAATTTATCTACCAATATATCAAAATGTACTCTTCTTCGAGTGATTTCACATCGTCGTCAGAAAAGTTACTAGAAATAGTACGTCGGAGAAGACAACCAAAATTATTTAAACAGAGAAGACAGCCATTCGACGATTTATCTAATGATGAATTTTTCGGAAGATTTCGATTTACTAAAGAAAGTGTTACTGAAATTCCAGGCTATATTGAAAATGATATTAAATTTCATACCGCAAGAAATCAGTGTGTATCGCCAATGAACCAATTATTGCTAACTTTAAGATTTTATGCGTCTGGTTGCATGCTGATTTCTGTGGGAGATTTTATTGGTGTGACAAAAGCTACAGCCAGTAATAATAATAATAAAAAAAGTTTCAACCGCAATTGGCCAGTTCCGAACAGTATTTATTAAAATGCCTGAGACACCTGACCAAATAAGAAACATTCAGGCTGGGTTTTATGCAATAGCAAGATTCCCAAAAGTAATTGGTGCAATTGATTGTACTCACATCAAAATACAATCTCCAGGTAAAATTTCTAGCATAAATCTATAAAATTATTTTTGATTATGTTTAATATTACAGGTGGTCATGATGGAGAAATATATCATAACCGAAAAGCTTATTTTTCGTACAATGTACAAACAACATGTGACTACAATTTAAAAATCACAAACATAGTTGCAAGATGGCCTGGTTCCAGCCACGATCAGACTGTATTTAATAACAGCAGGCTAAAAACTAAATTTGATACTTGGATGTATAACGATTGTTTTCTTCTTGGTGATAAAGGGTATGGGAATAATAATTACCTATTGACACCATTATTGCAACCACATACAGCAGCTGAAGAAAAGTATAATTCATGCCACATTTTGACCAGAAATACTGTTGAACGCCAGTATGGTGTATGGAAAAGAAAATTTCCAATTTTGTCTCTGGGGATGGGTGAATAATGAAACGGCAAAAATTATAATCGTTGCTACTGCAGTGTTGCATAACATTGCAATTAATAGAAATGAGCCTCTACCAGTTCAGGAAAACATTTTGGTTGAAGCAGAGGAAGTGTTTAATGAAGCTAATAACAATACTCGCCAGAGACTGATAAAAATTATTTTCAAAATTTATTGTAATTAAAAGAGCATCTGTCGTATGATTGTTTACTAGTAAATATTTCGAATAAATTGATGTAACCATTCAATATTTCTTTCCACTTTTTTATTTATTAGCCAACAAGTCTATAACCTTATGCACAAACAAATGAAACTAGTAACAAAAGTTTTATTAATATATCTTTTTATATATTACTGAACAGTATACAGAAAAAAGTACATTTCATTTTACAGCTGAAATTTAATTTTAAAGAAATACATAACATTAGAGATCTGCTCTTAATTTCATATTATGTAACCTCTTTCCTTCCAATTTCTCTTTCAGGAGAGCAAATCTCACCGACTGTGTTTCCTGCTTTTCCGATAGTTCTTGCTCCAGAACTTGATTTTGGAGAACTTTGTTTTTCACTTCTTCTAATTTTAAATTATATTCTACTGCCAACAATTTTGTTTTAGTTTCGTAAAATTTGGCTTTTGCCTCTAATATTTTTTCGATATCATCTGAATCGCGCTTTCTCTTATGTTTTTTCGACATTTTGCTTGGTGTTGGTGCCGGTGTACAATTTGATCCACTTGTTTGGACCATTGTATCTGTATCACTTGTCTTCATTGTAACACAAACTAGTTCAGATGGTTCATTTGTAATTTCTCCTGGTACATGTACTGTTATCAGATTATCTGTGTTTCCAAGCTTTTTTTCGACACCAGTGCAGCTGAATACAGCCAGTG
Source organism: Melolontha melolontha (assembly GCA_935421215.2). NCBI lineage: Eukaryota > Metazoa > Arthropoda > Insecta > Coleoptera > Scarabaeidae > Melolontha > Melolontha melolontha. The sequence goes on from OW285238.1 coordinate 65,916,356, forward strand.
ATTCACTGTCGCAGTATAATAAGTTTATTTCACCTTCGACAGTCTTGCTTGGGAGTATGCTTAATATGGTATTCAGAACTACATCGATGACTGTCTGCGAAGGGCCACCACCTGTAGAATATAGCGCCTGTTTCTTTTGTGCAGCATATTTTCTGCTACGATGTTTTAAATTTTCATATTTTGCACTCAGCTGTTCAAGGGTACGTGTTGTTAACGGATGGGAAACGTTGAACTCCTCTGTAATGTTTTTCCATGTACGAGCCTGTAAATTGAATCATTAGTGATTAAATGATAAAAGACGAATTACGGAAGAATTACCTTCTCTTGATTAGTCACTGCATTTGTTTATTTATTTTCTAGAATGTCTATATAATTGACCACCAGTGACAAGAGATCTATAGCCTCTTGTTCACTAAAATTTTTTCCACGACCTTTCTTATTATTCATGTTAACACTAAATATTGTTTCACAAAAATATTCTTGAAGAATCTGGAGACTGACGCGTGTTTGGTATTAAAAGCAGCAACACAAACAAAAGCAAATATAGCCACAGACTGTATAAATGTGCTAAAATCGTTCATTTGTACTAAAAGTAATGCCAACCTTCCTAAATACCACATTTAAGTAAATGCTGCTTAAATTCATTTCATAATACGGAACCCCTAATTTAAGTAACACTTAATTTAAATGTCATTTAACTAAAACTACTTTTAATAACAGTTGATAATACCGGCCGTTAGTGTACCTTTTGGTTATAGTTGGCTTGTTTTTCGTTTCAGTTTAGTATTAATTGTTAGTGTAAAATATTGTTCTCTTTAATTACTGTACAAATTATAACAACATAAATTTCATGATTTACAAATTTGCATATGTTACATATTGAATGATTGTGTCATTTAAATATAATTTATTTCCTTAACCGAAGTGTCAGATTTTTTAAATTTATAGATAACCAGTTTTAACAGCGGCGAAATTCAAATAGTTCTACCGTAATAAGTTTGCTGTAAAGCAATAGTGTAAAGTCATTAAGCACCTCAACAGAACATGCGATCCTACATTTAGTACCAAGGAATAACGTGTTTTCGTGGCTGTGAACCTATTCTTGCTTTTATAGGATCATATACTATGCGATCGTAAAATGCCAAACGTGCCTTACGGCTCTATAGAAATAATACGATTGGTGATGAGAATACCGTTGATTGTACGGTTTTATTTTGATACGTCTTTTCTGATAGTGCAGTGCTTTAAAAAAGTATACTGTGCCTTTCGAAACCCATCTCAAGGCAAGTATAACTGTATACTTAATCACTTTTAAAATGCAAACTCTATAAAAGATATTAAAAACAGCAAATCTTATTTACATCGTCATTGATGGTATGTTATAATATGTACAGTACACTTATAACTCAGATTAAAACGAAACAAATCATATTTCATTTCATTATTCAGAATGAAATTAGAAATAAACACATTCCATGATGCCAAGATAAGATCTCAACTCTGTTAAACTGGCGATAATTAAAATATCACTAAGTGCAAAATCTATGGTATATACTACGTGACAAAAAAACGAATTACAAATGCTTGCTGTATTAAGAATAATAAATCCTAAAAAAGAATCAAGAATGCTAGAATTTTTGGATTGTTTTTTTGTCGAACTTTAACAAAAAAAAAATCGTTTTTCTTTTCTGTACTATGGGTCAGTTTAGTTCGGTTATTCGATTTTAATAGTATATAGTGTGAATTAGTGTATTAAATGCCAAGAGTTCGATGGCAACTAAATTATTACCAGCTAAAAGATTTTGAGAGAGGTCGCATTCTTGGACTATATGAGACACGGTCATTTCGTGAAATCACTGGGCAGATGCAAACTAATATTGCAGTAATTCGTTGTTGAAGAGCTTGATCTCAAGAATGTAGACAACATCGTAGAAGAGGCTCTAGGAGATTTAGAAGAACCACCGTACGGGAACATGCAAGAATAAGATTGCTTGCCCTTAGGGATCGGCAGAGTGCGTCAAGGTCTGCGGGGTATTTTTTTTTTGTAAGAGTAATAATCCATAGAATAATATATTCGTTTGGGTTGATTTACTATCGTACAAGGCTAATACTGCTTCTTATTGATCGGCATCGTGCTTTCAGATTACAATGGTGTAATGTACAGGCAGAGTAGGTTGAAGAGTGGAACGATATCGTTTTTTCAGATGAACCTTCTTTTTGTTTGTGAGCTCATTCGACGCCGGCGTCGAAGGCGAAAAAGGCTTCTTTTGATTTTTTTCGTAAAGCGTGAACTTTCTAGAACGAGCGCTTTCTCGAAGATTGATTGTTTGGAATGGAATTAGTATAGTAAATACGACTCCTTTAGTATTCCTTCAAGACCATTTAAATAATCAAAGGTACATTTACGAAGTTCTAGAAGAATTCGTTTTACAATATATCCAAGGACTATGTAATGCGACATTCCAGAAAGAAAATACCTGCATCTATTACATTACAATTCCTGCAAGAGGCCAACATCATATGCTCAATTGGCCGGCGCGGCCGCTAGACCTACCGCCGAAAGAACATGTCTGGGATATGATAGGTCGAAGTATTGGTATGCTTCCTAGCCTTAACCATAGATCATGTTATTAGAAGCATGTGCAGGCGAATACAGAATCTATTCTTACTATTTCAATAAAAATTCGATCATTTATTATTATCAAGACAGTAAAAATTTGTTCAACATTTGATTTAAAACTGCAGAATTATAAACTGATTCGTTTTTTTTTTTGTCGCGTCGTATATGTACTTTATTAATAAAGTTATTATGTCATTCAAAGTACTTAAAATTTTATACTTAGTCGTGTACGTTAAAAAAATTGGTAAAAGTAGTTCATTTTCTTGTTATTTGCGTATATTAAATAATTACATTTAATAAGTCATTTAATGAAAGACAGCAGATATCATCAATAACTGGTTTTAGAAATTATCTAGTCTTTTTCTTCTTTATATTATTAGGTACTAAGGATTCATGTATTTTTTTACCAACACTTCGCTTTTCTGAAAAACTACTTGAATTGAAACTGTGAGAATGCATTCAAAAGTAGAGAATGGTACAGGTTAAACATCTCGAACGTCACTAAGTTGAAATAGTAACACTAGATTTTAATTAGTAGAGTTGGCCCTGCGAACGTTCGATCAGAAGCGTGTGCTCGGAAGAAGTGGAAGAGGTTAAGCAGATGTTATAGTTAGGGGACCGCTAATCAGCTATCGTTCACTTGCTCGAGCATTTACCTCGCTTTTATGGTTGTTGAGCAGTTTTGTACGATTCAGTTAAAAATGTCGCGATTATGAAGCTTGATATAGGGAGCATCGATTCACAAAGTACAGAAGCTTGTTTGTGTATTTACAGATTTAATATATAATGGATGTAAAATAATTTGCGAAGTTCGTGATAAAATTTTAATGTTCCGGAATAGATTTGAATGTAAGAAGCACGCAGATAGTGCGCAGAACAAAAATATAAAGAATAGCGTTGAACAGAAAATTTATATTATTTTTAGAATTAACATTGATTTCCTGTAATCTACCCTTTAATTTATTAAATATGAGGGCAGATTGAGTGAGTAGTGGGGATAGAGAAGAGTTCGAACCTGTAAACGGTATTTTCTAATATCTCGTCTTAACATGCAAAGTTTCATTTTCTTGTGTACCGTCGTTGAGTAACAGTACATGAGTTCGATTTCGGAGATGCATAACAAGCAACGATCTGTGATAGAATTGATAACGCTGGAAAAGTTTTAACGTTTGAAAGTTGTTTATAGCAACAATTGTATGAATGTGAAAAATATTTATCATTGGGTTTGACGTGCAAAACTATCATAGAGGCGAAACGAAGGTGCTTGACGAAAAGCGATCAGGGCCGACCAATATCAGTGGCGTATGAGAAGAGTCAAAGACAAGTAAATGTACCGATTCAAGAGAATTTCTAGATTACCCAAAAACAAATTGCTCGGCAATTAGACAGTCAAGAAAGAGTCCAGTCATTGTCAAGAACTTCTTAACCAGTATCGACGTGAAGCAGATGATTTTCTCATGAACACCATCACCATGGACTACTTGTCATAAACATCTGAGAAACCAGTTTTTGAGAGTCTATTAAGTATACCTATCACCGCGTTGTTGAGCTCTAAATTCTACTCAAATTTTCGACCTCTTAATTCTTTTTTAACTTAAGGAAGCATATGGAAGTCACATGGAGTAGGGCGGGTGAACCATAATTTCTACCCCAAATTCTTCAAGAGTTCGTTGACAAATCGCTGATCGTTTTTTATTTAATTTTGCTTTTAGGGTTCCTCGAGGTACATTAAAATAGTACTCTGCAGTTACTGTATGTGTTCTAGGTATAGTGTGATCATAAATAACGCCCCGTTTATAAAAAAAATATATATGCACTTTACCGGCGCTTTTCACAGTTTTCGCCTTCTGCGGGCTTGAACTACCTTTGTGCTTCCATTGCATAGTTTGAGACTTTAATTCAGGGTCGTAATGATAAAACCAACCAACTCTCGTCACATGTAATCACATTATTTAAAAACTGTGGATTATGTGGCAGTTGCTTTTTCCACTGTCGACAAATTGTCACTCGATTGGCTTTTTCGTCATCGGTCATCATTTTTGGAATCTATTTTGACGTGACCTTTCGGTACCCTAAATCATCATGAATAATTTTTTGAGTGGAACCATATGACAAATTAACAATGTTAGAAACTTGATATATACCAATCCGACGATCGGTTTGGATCAAGTCGTTAATATCTGAAATTTTTGAATCAATCCGTGCGGTTGGTGGTCGCCCGCGTCGATGTTCACTTTCCACTGATTCACCACCATCTTAGAATTTCTTATGCCACTCAAACACTCTACATCGTGATAAACTATCATCTGGGTATACAGTTTTAATCATTTCAAATGTTTTAGTTGGAATTTTACCCAGCTGAATACAAAATTTTAATCCACTCTCATTTTTTCGGTGGGCACGTAAAGTACTGACAATTCAGTAATTAATTTGTAATAAACGTTAAAAGTTAAATCAAAACCTATTTGAGAATAAGAGGGGCTTCATGTTTTATTGTTTGTGTTATAAAATTCTAGTTGTGAAAGAAGCTATAGCACCAGTCTCCTTATATTTTGGTATATTCTCGTATATTTCTGGTGTAAAATTGATTAAATATTAATGTAATCTTTTATAGCTTCATAAAATGTAATTGTAAATATAGTTTTTACTCAATTTAAATGCTAGTAAAATACATTTACGATATTTAAATGTTCATAAAAATTAATGTTAAGAAATAGAAAAGTATTTAGTTAAAAAATTTTATAAAAAGAACTTATCTTACGAAACCTATAATTTTTTAGTTAATGTGACAGAAGTTTAGGAGAACATTATGCATGCGAAGTTCTATTTATTTTATGTGTCATCCAATTGGAATAGATCACGGCAACATTTGCAGCCAAGCGGTATCAGGTAATTTAACGACACACTTACATACCCCGATGCAGTGTTGTAATTTCGGGCAACTATCGTAATCAAGTAAGCTAATGCCGTATAGAATTGCTCGGGAGAAAGTGTATGTATGTATTGTAGGTAAAGTCTGTTGCATTTCTATTCGTAGGTAATGTAGCAACGTTCCCTTTATTCGGTTATTTATGAGATTGTAGATGACAGACTGGTGCTACACTTCTGTGTACCCATTATTCCCAAACGCCAGTCTGAGTAAACTTTGACTAACTTTCGGCACGTGTAATGCACCAGGACTGCGAAGAAGTCTGAAATACGAGTTGCGTTTGACGTTAAAGCGAACTTGAGAGTTTATGTTTTCTGTTTGTTAATTTTCACTTTGTTTTTGCGTGACTGAATGCGGTCGTAACATCATTGCCTTAAATATGACGAAAGTTTCTGGGTAAAATTTGGGTTATTGGAATTTCTGGAACAACCACTTATTCATTATTATTTTCTGGTTAAGTTTTGCTCGTTTCGCGATCTCTTTCGAGATGAGTTTGAAATTTACTGTTGTTTTGTTAGTGCGATATACTTGAGATAGACAATTTGCGTTGTAAAACTTCTTTTGTATTCGATTTAATAATAATTTCTCAAACACCACGTGCATTTATAGAATTCATATAGTTATAATTTTTTGGCGTTATTTGTAGCAAACTCATTATTAGTTTGTTTAGAAGTTTGGATGCAATATAGCTGTTGTTAGCAGTTTAAAAATTACATCTTCGAACGAATAATAGACTGTTAAGTTTATTAAATCTTCTCAGGTCGGGAATGTCAGAATGCTACCTTCTTACTAATTTACTTATGTATACAGGGTTATTCAAATGTTCCGGAACACTTAAATATTTTTGAAACACCAGAAATTTTCTAAAAATTTTTCAAACAAAAGTTATTTGGTTTTAATCAGGCTATTGTAAGAATATATTTCTAATCTACATATTGCTCGTGTTATCATGGAAACTGTATTCAATTTAATTTTTTTAAATGATAGACCCTGTATATTTTTATATAGGTGAAATCCTCGTGAGATTTTAAAGTGCTTTTGTGTATACAATTATGTCTCTATTTTGCTCCATCCTTGAGATATTTACTATTATTTGTAATTTTTACCAACTGAAATGTTTTTAAGTAATTTGCAAATAATCATCTCGACAACCACCAATATGCAGTACGTTTATTAACAGTCTCACAAAAAATCAACCAAACAATAACAAAAAGCAAACAAGTTAACAAAAAAAGTTGAAATCACTGTATTCAATGTTCGAATTGTAAACCCTCAGCGATTTTACAACGCACTAATCTATGCTCAAATTCGCGTAAACAGTTTCCTAAATGATCTACACTGTTTCACGCTTCCTGACGAATCCTTATTTAAATTCAATATTTTGTGGCCTATATTAGATTTCTTAAATCAAAAGGATATACCCTTTAGATTTAAGAAATCTAATATTTGCAAATCCGGCGATCTTGGTGGCCATTCGATAAATCCCCTGTCCTTACAATCCATCTTTGTGGAAAAACTCTGGTTAAATAATTTCGTACTTCGAATCGCACCGTAATTTATTAAATATGAGGGCAGATTGATATATAAGGTCTCCAACAACGCCATTGTGTGAGTAGTGGGAATAGAGACGAGTTCGATCCTGTAAACGGTATTTTCGAATATCTCGTCTTAACAGGCAAAGTTTCATTTTCATGTGTACCGTCGTTGAGTAAGAGTACAAGAGTTCGATTTCTGAGATGCATACTAAGCAACGATCTGTGATAGAATTGATAACGATGGAAAAGTTTCAACGTTTGAAAGTTGTTTATAGCAACAATTGTATGAATGTGAAAAATATTTATCATTTGGTTTGACGTGCAGAACTATCATAGAGGCGAAATGAAGGTGTTTGACGAAAAGCGATCAGGGCCGACCAATATCAGTGACGTATGGGAAGAGTTAAAGACAAGTAAAATGTACCTATTCAAGAGAATCGCTAGATTACCCAAAAACAAATTGCTCGGCAATTAGACAGTCAAGAAAGAGTCCAATCATTGTCAAGAACTTCTTAACCAGTATCGACGTGAAGCAGATGATTTTCTCATGAACACCATCGTCATGGACTACTTGTCATAAACATTTGAGAAACCAGTTTTTGAGAGTATATTTAGTATACCCATCACCTGATTGAGCTCTAAGTTCTACCCAAATTTTGGACCTCTCAATTCTTTTTTGATTTCAGGAAGCAAATGAAAGGTACATGGAGCAAGGCCAGCTGAGTAGGGCTGGTGAACCATAATTTCTACCCAAAATTCTTCAAGTGTTCGATGTCAAATCGCTGATATGTGGACCGGAGCATTGTCGTGATGCACGATCCAACCAATGTCTTGATAAAGCGGCCGTTTTTTATTTAATTTTGCTTTTAGGGTTTCTCGTGGTACATTAAAATAGTACTCTGTAGTTGCTGTATGTTTTCTAGGTATAGTGTGATCATAAATAACGCACCGTTTATAAAAAAATATATATATATATGCACTTTACCGGCGCTTTTCACAGTTTTCGCCTTCTACGGGTTTGAACAGCCTTTGTGCTTCCATTGCATAGTTTTAGACTTTAATTCAGGGTCGTAATGATAAAACCAACCAACTCTCGTCACATGTAATCACATTGTTTAAAAACTGTGGATTATGTTGCAATTGCTTTTTCCACTGTCGCAAATTGTCACTCGATTGGCAATGTTAGTTGGTTTGAACTAATTTTAGGAGTCTCTACTATTCACTCCATTATTTCGTGTGTTTTATATTGTGTCGTAGCACTTTTTGGCAGACCCGTTTTCGTCGAATTTTTTATCTTGTTGTAACCAGACATTATCTTGTTGTTCCTCGTCGAAGATGTTACGGAAATGAGACACTACTTCTATTCCCAATAATACCTAGACAAACGTTAACTTTTTGATGGTATTGCGAATGAACTTCCTCAGTCCAATGTGGATTGTCTGTTGACCAATACCTGTAATTGTTCCTGTTTACTAACCCATTTAAACAGAATGTGGCCTCATCAGAGAATAATATTTGACTTAATATAGTAAGATTATTATTAATCATCTCTTGCATAACCTTACAAAATTGTAGTCTCCTATCTGAGTCATCTTCCTTCAATACGTGAATTAATTGCACTTTATAAGGATGTGCTTTATCATTTTTTGAGAATCCTATGAACTGATGATTGACTCACCTCACGATCTACTGTTAGTTGGTTTGAACTAATTTTAGGAGTCTCTACTATTCGGTCCATTATTTCGTGTGTTTTATATTGTCTCGTAGCAGTTTTTGGCCGACCCGTTTTTGTCGAATTTTTTATAGATTGCAAATTTTTGTAACGATCTAAGCTTCTTTTCACGGTACTTGACATATGATTTCTATTAGGAAACATTTCGTTAAAGAAATTTCTTGCATCTCTAAACGACCTCCTTCTGTCACCAATTCCAATAATCATTAATAAAGTCAACCGCTCGTATTCTGTCAGTTGATTCATTCGAGATAAAAATTAAGTAGACTCATTTTGTACAATTGATTATTTTCATACTTTTAGTTATCTTAAGGTAAGATCTATATTTGGTAGAAAAAGTTTTAGTTAGAATTAAACAACCTAGAATTCTGAGATAAAATTGAGCTACTGTCTAAATGTAAATGTCAGGTATATCATTCATAGCTAACTATAACACATAAGCTTGGCAAATAATAGTAAATATCTCAAGAATGGAGCAAAATAGAGACATAATTGTACACACAAAAGCACTTTAAAATCTCACGAGAATTTCAGCTATGTAAAAATATGCAGGGTATTTCATTTAAAAAAATCAAATTGAATACAGTTTCCATGATAACACGAGCAACATGTAGATTAGAAATATGTTCTTACAATAGCTTGCATAAAAGCAAAAAAACTTTTCTTTGAAAAATTTCTATGGTTTCAAAAATATTTAACTATTTCGGAACATATGAATAACCCAGTATATAAATAATCTTGTTTAATATTTTATATATCTAATTCACGTAGAAAGTCTTTCTTTGGAGACTGAAAACTAAGGTTTAAAACCCCTTACCACAATTTATACTCGTAAATACGTATTTCGACAACTAAGTTGTCATCCTCAGTAGGTAACATTAATAAACTGTGATGAACATGGGGCACAGTAAAGCTAACACAAAAAATCGCTAAAGAATTTACAAGGCGTCCACGTATACACTGTGTACAGTGTATACGTGGTTTGCTTTAGCTTTACTGTGCCCCATGTTCAACACTGTGATTATTAATTTTATCTACTGGGAATGACAACTTAGTTGTCAAAATACATATTTAGCATACACTTATTAATTGTGGCAATGGGTTTTATACCTTTTTTAAGTCTAATTCACGTGTCTTTGAACCTAGAAATACCGTATTCATATTAACATGACAGACATATGAACTTGCTAGAAAATCTGAGAATAATAACCAACACATTATCGTTGAGTCACTTCGTTACATATCTACAGTAAAGCAAAATAAGAAGCAAGCATTTTACGGATAGTTACGATTCAGTTTAGACTTCATCATCCAATAACTGCAGTCTCTATTAGGGTGTACCTTAATTGAGGCCGGGCATGTGATGAATACAAGTGCCTATTTATCATATTATTATCAGAATCTGAAGTCGTTAAGCGACATAAAGATTCTGAATATTAAAATATCACAATTCAGATTACGTTTGGATTTAAAAATTTCATCATATTTTAAGTAACTTGGTATCTACATTTGCCTATCACAAAAATCTCATATACATATTTAATTCTCCTGTAATACGGTTTACACATTCCAATATTGTAGAGCATCAATTTATAAATATTTACAATTTCAAGACTTTATTCATTAAAATTAAAATAAACAAAAATTTAACATTTTAGTAAAACTTAACCATAAAAATTCCAGCAATAACAGGTACTTGTACGCAGCGAATCTAGTGCCTACTATGTATACGACAAACACAATGAATCACCCAGTAAATATTTACTGTGTTGAGAATGATTAAGGTTTCATTGAAAAATGCATACCCTTTATAGAGAAAATTTAATAATTTTTTGATCCACATAAACGAATTTTTGGTTTTCGCGTAGAGATGTTTCTAATAAGATGATCTATGGACTCGTGTGGAGACTCATTCCAAGTAATTTGTAGGACGTCATACAGCTGTTGTAAGTTCATATTAAATTTTTATTAAAAAATTCGGACCCTTTATGGAAAAAGTTTAATGAGTTTTGCCTCTACGTAAACGAATACAATCAGCTTATTTGGGGTAACTCGACTGAGCTTGGCTAACTTGGCTAAATAATTCTGGCTTGACTTCTTGACGTCCTTATGTTGCAGCTGTTACATTACGATTCCTGCAAGGGACTAACATCAATATTTCCCATTGGCATGCGCGGTCGCCATACCTATCGCCCATAGGACATGTCTGGCATATGATACATCGAATGGTTGTTATGCTTTCCAACTCCTCAATTTTATTATTATTCATATTCTAAATACGTATTTCGATAACTAAGTTGTCATGTTCAGTAGGAAGATATAATAATAATGTTGAAAATGGTGAACAAAATAGCCAACAGACACCGATCACGAAATATTTTACTAGACGCCCACATAGTTATGGACAATTAGAAGAATTTAGAATAGGATTTTTAGACGGAATACTCCAATATTTAATAATATTTTACAGAAAGATATTTAGATATCAAAAATAATAAGAAGCTTGTCGCCTAAAATTTATTGAGGGTGACTCAAACTAGAATTTAAATTATCAAAATGCGGACGTGTTTGCCTTTTGTATTCAGTCAACTGGAGAATTAACATCATACTGGCGAGTATTTGTCTGTAATTTTTACTTGACAAAAGGATATTTTGAATATTATATAGCCCTGAATGATTATAATATTATTGAATCTGAATTAAATATAACGGTGTCCTTGCTCGAAGTCTTTCGAAGCGTGTTATGTGTTATATGTGTTATGAACCACCAAAAGAAAGAGTTATACTGTATCATGTCCACTTGTAGTATCTCTACACGAATAATGAATTTTAAGCGAGGATAATATAATTAATGGATCACTTATCACCTTTAAGAGTTCAGTTCATCTTTAATAACCAATTATAGAGGATAAGAAAACGTAATATAATCACTTCTTCTTCCATACAGATGACGATATTTCTTGCATTATCTCAGATTTTGTATTCGCCATTTAAGTACAGGTTTTGTTTTTTACTTAACTAAACTTAGTAATGTATAAAAACATGGTATTAGTATTTGCTCTAGAATAAGCTGCAGATACAGTTCTAATTTTAAACGTATACAAACACAAGTTTTTTGCAGCGCAGAGAATATTTTTTCAGCTCTTCTCATTCCGTAGTTCGAAACTTGCTCGTAAAACGTTTAAACCCAGACAAATTAGCTGCCTTCTATTTTAGACGCTGCATCATTCAACTCGTGAAAAAACTTCATCAGAAAAGTTCATCAGTACAAACAGAACTTGGGCCGAAAAAAATACTCAGACATTTGAATTTATTAGCATCTCCAACTTGTTTTTGTTTTGAATATGATAGAAACGGAAATCTAGAATTACCTTCTTTTTTCGTCATTTCGTAAATATATGTATGGCCGATCTCACCGTCATATCTTAATTTTTTACTTAACAAAGCAATACTTAAATTTAAGAAAAGCTTAATTTTCTAGACAGATTCACCGTGCAATTTAAAGTTTTTCTTTTTCTAAGCATAACTTAATTAAATTTATAACGTATATAAATTACGTATTTAAATTCTATTAGTTGTTGTTGTTACAGTTACACATAACATACAATCCACAGCTAAAGTCGGTTAAAGTGTAGTTTGTTGTGTTCGAGTCATTCGTGTTGAAGTTTGCTGAAAAATGAATGAAATTCGCACACCGAATTACACACTAGAAGAAAAAAATGTGCTAGTGAACATAGTAAACAAATATAAATTGATTATAGAAAATTAAAAAAACCGATGGCACAACAAATGTCGCAAAGAAAAGTCATGGAAAAAGATAATCGAAGAAGAATTTAATAGTATTTCTTCGAACAATGTTCATAGAGAAGTTATTTCATTAAAAAAAGAAAGAAAATCTTTTCACTTGCAATAAATAATTGAATTTTTATCCACGGTTTTATTTACATTTCAATAACCTGGTGTATTTTAATATGTAAGCAATCAATGGCTGCGATAACTTTTGGGAATATCGCTATTCGAAAAAATTACAGATCCTGAATATATTATAATCTGTCTTCAATTTTCTTTCCAGTACATTTAATACAGTTTGTTTGGTTAATCGAAAATGATTAAAAAAATTAAAATTCCATAAACTATTGAAATGATCAGCTCTTTCGTATATGTGTCGAGGAACACCATTTTCCACGAGATCTATTACAATTAGATCAATTACCTCGTTACTCATATTGAAAAGATTCATGAAGGGAAGAATGACTTTTGACACAAGTTCTGAAACAATTCAAGCAACATTATAGCACAGAACATACAGAAGCGACACTATTGTCGGCATGTTCTTAAATGTTATTGATACATAGTTGAATATTTTAATGGTCAACATTATGAAATCATAGTATATGTAAAATTTAGGTATTGTTATTTTTTAAATTAATAAATTGGAATAAGTATTTAATTCCAAAAAAAATTAAGAAGCAACAAAGCAAAATAGGAGAAATAAACATGTATAACATTTTATTACATATTTACGATTGGTTATGCATACAATTTGTAATAGATTATTTTATATTTTCACAAATATTTATTACATTTTATTTCCCTATTTGTAAAAAATCCTTAAGGCGATTTGCTCGCTATCTGAAATTTGTTAAAAACCATATATGATGAAAAGTTGAAATTTTCTGTGTAGTTCTAAAATTAAATCAAGAATAGGAATTCATGGCCTTTTTTTTAATTTATTTATAGTTAATTTTTTTTTTCTTTAAATATTTATTAAAAATAAAATAACGTTGTACACCTTTGACAACAAGCTTTCGTTAGAGTGTTATCCCACTGGCGATTTGGTGAAGAGCATATCTTCTAAGGTTTACCTTAGCCAAAAACGCTACGTTTAACATTTTTTCAGTTTTAAGGTTATTCTACTGAAGATGGCAACTTAGTTGCCGAAATACGTATATAGTATTTATTGATATATATTGTGGTGGTTAGGGTGTTTTTCTTATTTATGTTTAAGATTTCAAGCCACATTATCCACCAATTTCGAAGCTTTCGTTATTAAAAAAAAACATGCTAATACTTCCACTTTATAAACAAAGTTGAATTTCTTTTAATAGTATTTCTACTAAAACGTAGAGTTTCGGAAACATTTAATTTTGTTATAATACAGTAGGCGTGGCTTAAAGAATGCACGGAACCATGCATTGATGTTAGTAGTGTTTACCTAATGCTCGAACTTCTCGACTATTTTGTGATACAGGAAAGGTCTAATATTTTAAAATTTTGTCGACAGTAAAATTTAATATATCGAAACTTTAAAATTAAATAAATCTGGTATTAATTCGTATGAAAAGATAATTATGAAACTGAGAATATAGAAAAATGTACTTATAGATTTAACAAAAAATTATTAAAAAAAATATAACCAAATATATATATATATATATATATACCTATATACAGGTGCCCATTTTATATCTGCATATATGGGTAACTCTCTTAGTATTGAAGATACCGGATAGGTTAAATTAGCAAAGTTGCTCAGAATTTTGATGAATATTCGGTAGCATTTTCAGATTTGTCGTATGTTGTCAACTTTTTGAGATTTTTAAGGAAAATTGAAATTTGACGAAATCTTCAGTTATGCATATCTTCATAACCATTGAACACAGATCAAAACTAAAAATGACATCTGATAGTACTTTTTTACGTAGAATTTGATAATCTTTATTAAATATTCATGGCACACTTGAATATCAAGATATAAAATATACTTTTTTTTTTTTTTTAATGGCAATCAAAGTTGGCCCTGACTTCATTAAAATGCCTATTTTGTTCTGATTTCACAAATATAAGGTTTGGCATGGTTATCTTTTTAAAATCTTTATTATAGCGGAAGTAATTCAAATAGTATTACTAATTGAATAAATAATAGCCAAGTTGGATTTTTAAAAACTACTTTAATGCAGAAAAAAATAATTTACAAGTTGTCAAATTGAAAGTTGTCAAATAAGTTGATTTCCCATGAAATAATTAACTAGAGTTAAGTGGTACTATCTATAAAATATTTGTGTAAAGAATGTATATTCATGTCATACTTATATAAATATGACATTAATATACTGTCATTTATATTTTTAATTCTTTGAGAAAGGTTTCATTTGCTGAAACATGTAAGATTGTCTTAAATATATGCATTTTTGAGTAAAACGAGACCTTAAATCGCCAACTAATTGAATCTACCATAACATACAAAGGTCACGAAATAATAATCTTTTTATATGTATATGTATATATATATATATATATATATATATATATATATATATACATATACATATAAAAAGATTATTATTTGATAATCTTTATTAAATATTCATGGCACACTTGAATATCAAGATATAAAATATACTAATTTTTTTTTTTAATGGCAATCAAAGTTGGCCCTGACTTCATTAAAATGCCTATTTTGTTCTGATTTCACAAATATAAGGTTTGGCATGGTTATCTTTTTAAAATCTTTATTATAGCGGAAGTAATTCAAATAGTATTACTAATTGAATAAATAATAGCCAAGTTGGATTTTTAAAATCTACTTTAATGCAGAAAAAAATAATTTACAAGTTGTCAAATTGAAAGTTGTCAAATAAGTTGATTTCCCATGAAATAATTAACTAGAGTTAAGTGGTACTATCTATAAAATATTTGTGTAAAGAATGTATATTCATGTCATACTTATATAAGTATGACATTAATATACTGTCATTTATATTTTTAATTCTTTGAGAAAGGATTCATTTGCCGAAACATGTAAGATTGTTTTAAATATATGCATTTTTGAGTAAAACGAGACCTTAAATCGCCAACTAATTGAATCTACCATAACATACAAAGGTCACGAAATAATAATCTTTTTATATGTATATGTATATATATATATATCTATATATATATATATATATGTATATATATATGTATATATATATATATATATGTATATATATATATATATATATATATATATATATATATATATAAATATATATAACATATACATATTTTTAAGATTATCACATCCAATATGAAATTTCGAAAATGAATATAATTTTTATGTAAATATTTTTTTGTATTACAAATATAATTCAAGTAATAAAGTAGATATTAAAACTATTGCCATTTATTTTTTTTGCAACTGTGATCTGTAATGCAGTTTAATTAAATATCGAAGTGTAAATAGCAAGTGCTGCTCCATTCAATTGTAATTTATCATTTAAATTTACCGTCAAAATTGCCAAAATGGGATAGTGGTTGAAGCGGTGTGTCTCTCTTATTAAAAAACAGAGTATAAGACATAAAAAGTGTAGCGATGTCTTTGTCTGTAATGCTATGCAGACGTAAGGTTTTCTGAAAATATTAATTTTATATATTTTTTTCCAGGTGAGTGGCCACGAGTAAACCAATCTGAGGCGCAAAAGGTAACTGCATTTAAATATTTAAATTTAAATTATTACTAAAATATTACATACGCTTCTATACACCCTTGGTTTTGTGTAGCGTCAAATAAAAAAGGAGTGAAAGATACATATGAATAATGCCTTCATATAAAAAAGTCGCTGTCCAATGTTCATGTAGTAACGAGAAAATTATTTTTCTTTATTCGATTCCGACCCTGTCGCAGCACATGCGGCAATACGGGGGGATCCAACGCTACAAACAACACTGGGATTTGCATTTAGTGTGGACATGTTTCGCTGTGGCTAGTTGTGTTCATAACGAATTTATGGCGAAACAAGATAAAATAGTTTTGCGGCAAAAAATTTGTGTGCAGAACGTTTCCCGAATCGACGGATTCCTCCGATTAAGACAATTGTGTGTTTTAAGGCGAACTTTACCATAATATTGGAGGTGGAAGTCAAGGACATTCCGTGGCCAGCTCGTAGTCTAAATCCCTTAAGACCTTTTTCTGTGAGGATACATGAAAAGCTTAGTGTATGATCGTTGCCCTGACATTGAAAATGCCGCATATCTGCGAAATCATTTTGGTGCAGCTCAACGTATTTGCGAAGACATGCCGAATTTTGCCCCCGTACATAATAACTTTCGTCGCCGAATGCATTAGAGTTCATATTGGGCATTTCGAATACTTTTTGTAAATTATTTTGTTTTGTTTCGCCTACATCGGTATTTGTCAGTACCACCATAAATTTAAAGAAAAAAATATTCACGTTCTTTTTTTCTTTAAGTTTATGCAAAAAAAATAATAATTAAGAAACAGGTATTTGAACTTAATAACACACATCCCATGGACACGCTACATAAAGCTAACCATTAACAATTTTTGTATTTTAAAAGAAATTTAACGTTCAAACTATTTAACTATAAGTACAAATGCACCATAAAGCTGTCGACATATTCGACATAAGGACAACACAAAAAAAAACATAGCAATAAAAAACCCTGACTATATTGCATAAATCCTTCGATAAATAAAACAACATTCACTATTCTTATGAATAGTGAACTAATTGTTAAACGTTATCCGACTTTAACTATATTTTGGCCCTAAAAATTCGGAAATTTTTGATGAATTACAAAAAAATTTCATTTTAGACATTTATACGTATGCTATTCAGCGTTAACCCTGTATATGAAACATTTACATGTTCCATTCTTGAATATGTTGTCATTATTTAATATCATCATTACGTATATTTGAAATAGTGCAGAAGGGATTCTAGAAGTATCAACTGGCAAATATTCTTCTCATGATATAAATTACGTAAGTTTGTTTCGTGGGCATAATTGTAAAGTTACCTAGTGCGAAATTATTGATTGAAATAGTTAATAATGTAATTTATTCTTATTGATGCTAACTTTTAAACTCAATAAGTATATAGATAAACTTAAGATTAGATATTATATATTGGGATTGTTGAAAAATTCATTTCACTTTCTCAGGTGATATTCAAGACTATTTACTTTATGAGAGAGAATATATATATATATATATATATATATATATATATATATATATATTGATAAATAATATATACATTCATACATAATCTGTATTCCTATTTTGCCTTTTGGTGTCGAGGGGCCGAACCCAACGAAATGAACTCCACCAACTGACCATGAATGCGTTTAACTATGTATATTAATACCGCCACTTTAACTACACTGCTGTACTGTCTGCTAGTAAATGACATATTGATCATTTTGTTCCATAAATTAGATGCAATCTTTCGGCAAGCTTCGTAATTCCATTTTTGAAAAATTCCGAAAAATTAAACTAAATGCCTTTCGACATCGTCTTCTGAGGCAAATGTTTTTCCACTAAAGAAGTATTGCAGGCACCGAAGCAAGTAGTACGTCATCAGTAATGTCTCGTCGGAATTATTTATATGTAAACAATGTTCTATGCATAGCTCGTCACGAATACTAGTGCTGTTAATTTCATTGTGCATATATTGTGTTTATATATTAGCCACAGACACAATTAAATCGATTTGAGTTGTTTTAGATAGACTGATAAAAAAAGAAGATCGACAAGAAGTCGTGGCAAATTTAGATATTTTTAAAAAATCATACTTATATATTTAATCATTTTCGTTAATAAATTTCCAATGACCGCTATCACACCGATTTACGGCGATATGTTTACCAAATAACTTTTCTCAGCCAAAATTTATAAAATACTGTTTTAAACCAGTAATCTCATGTTGAGCGGTACGCAAAGCACAGGTCACTTTAGGAAAAGTATGTCCAATTTTCGATGATTATCCGAAACATAAGAGACTAACATAGTTTTTAATACTCTACGTACTCTACGGGATTAGCTTGCGGATGATAGTAAGAAGTATACGCAACTTTAACTTGGTAGCTGACATCAGATTACGATATTCTCGTGAACAAAACTAAACTCCGTTATCCGATATTAATAATCGAAGTGGTCCAAAGAGTAAAAATACATCATTCTCTAAATGTTTCACGATAGTTGGGGCGGCAGTTTTTCTTATAGCGAAAGTAAGACAGAATTTACTAAAACAATATAACACAACCAAAATGTAATTATTCCCCCTACTATACAGGTCCTACAATATCGGCCCTTAAAACATCTCATGGGCGACTAATTTGTGAATGCCCACCCATACCACTAGCAGGTTTACACTGTTCAGGTTTGGCACGCATACGCACCGTACATCGTCGTACATAAATGGCAGCATTGCTATTTATTTTGAGCCAATAATACTTCTCTGAATTCGATGAAATGTTTTATATATACCAAGATGACCACTGGTGGGTGCATTATGAAATGACTGAAAGAAGGCTTTATGTACCTTCCAAGAATTAGCATCATCTTTGAAATATGATTCGGTAGGTTTAACGTATTTACATAGATAACCATTCAATTGAATAATTTGAAAGGTAGGACACTTTTCAGGAGTTTGTTTGCAATAATTTTATGTACCATTTGTCAGTGGTGAATGACTTATTTGTGAGGGCATCGGCAATAGGTACACTACGTGTCCAGAAACCTGGACAACGTTTTTAATTAATAAGTTTTTTAATTAATCAATTTAATTCTAGGCATGTAATTCTATGTATTCTAAAATTTCTTTTGAATTTTGAATTTTATTACTTCATTCAGAGGGATCAGGCATTCCCCGTTATTAAAGTTTATAACAGCGTTAACCCTAATATTATAACATCCCTTTTAGAAATGTATTTAACACGAATTTATCAACTTAGTTGATGGTTATTTAGTCCGGTCTTTTACTATTTCTATTATTCCTACTTAATGTATAGCAGCTAAGGTCACCGTATGTATAGGCACCTCAGTTGAGCCTTTTAATGTTCAAATCCAAAGTTTACCGCCTATTGTAATAGACACGCCGTTGTCCGTTAAACCAGACGAACCTTTTACCAAGTTTTATTACGGTCACATTATTAAGGGCCTTTGGTATTAAACAATACCATTTCGGAGACACGATGTATCTCAAGTCACGTCTGGGTAAAACCAAGCAACTAGCTTGTTTCGACCAATCGCAAGTGTATTATGATTGGCATTCACCTTTACTTGCCTAATACATTTCAGAATATAGTCAAGTTTGCTGAGATCCATCAAGGAGAATACACGCGCTATTCCAAGCAACTTTAAGCGTTACTGAAATTAGATATGTAACCGAGTTTTTGTAATTATATATTTTGCTGTCGCTTATGTAAATTTAGTTTTTGTTTATAACTTAATAATTAAAGAGTGTTGTGCCTTCAACAAGTGTTTTTTTTATTCTGCGAACTACTGAGCGAAAGATGAACGTCTATTCAAAGTTGAATTAACGACAATATTCAACGAAATTTAGTTATTGCGGATTTACGACCCGTGATTACGCAGAAGTGTAAAACCCAGCCACATTCGCCCAATACACAACGAAATGAAGTATCAGGTACTATATGATCTTTTCCTTCACGATGTATAATGGTGAAGTTATAATGCCGAATACATACAGACCGCCTAGACCACCACGCTAAACGACCTGTCGGGGCATTAATCTTGCTGAGCCAGCACAACGAATAGTGATGTGTTATTACCGTGAAATGTAAACCTTCAACATAAGGACGTAAGTTTTCGATAATCCATAAAACAACTAGATACTCTTCTCTTGATAGTTGAATATTTCCGTTCCTGAAGAGTTAAGGATCTACTAAGATAACAAATGACACGTTCAGAATCTTGAATACTCTGCGTCAAAACAGCTCCTAAACCAAAAAGTGAATTCTTGGTAAAATCTAGACAAGACAAAATAGGGGCGAGAAATAGATAACGAGACATTGATGAATTTCTTTTCAAGATTGTTCACAAGATTCGATCCAAAGAAATGATCGAGTTTTCCATAGGTCGGTATAAAACGGCGATATCATGAAACTGTTATTGGAGTACGTATAGCAGGAATAATTTTAACCTTATCAGGATCAGCGAATATTCCATGCTTGTTAATAACGTAGCCAAGATATTTTAGTTCCAAATCGGCTCCAATCACACGATCAACGAAGTACTTAAACGTAAGTGGGCTATTGGGCAGTCCCATTGGTAAACGTTTCCACCGGAAAAGTCCGTGACCTGGTACAATAAAAGGAGTCAAAGGACAAGATTTCGGTGAAATAGAAATTCGTAAAATTCTCGTCAAATCAAGAGATGTCAATTATTTTGCATCGCGTAACTTATCAAGAAATGCATAGTAAGGAATATGAATATTTTTCCATTGCCTGATTAAGCTTCCGAAAGTTTTCGCAAAACCTATAGCTTTTATCTTTCTTCGGAAGTAATGGAATAAGTACTGACGAAGGGCTTTCTGATTTTTCAACCACTTCTAATTTTAAATGATAATCAAGACTGTTAGTGATTATCTTATGTTCCACCAAAGTGGTACAACCTAATTCGTTGCCTGAACTTCCCTTAAAAATAGATTCTATCACGGAATTCAGTTTGTCAGGCCGAGGCGAGGAAAAGTGAGATAACGCTTGAATACTACTGATACTGGCGTATCGTTAGCAAAACCCATTCTTCCCTATGCACGTCCGGTACTATTCCTATAATTCTCTAAAAATCAGTACCCAATATTAAAGCATGTAGCAAATCAGGAATATCCAATACATCCAAAACCTGTTCTTTATCCCGAAGTCGAAAAGGAACAGTAATCTCTTCCAAAACACGAAATTGACTCCCATTAGCGACAGTACACATAGTCTGAACTCACTTCTATAAAACACCCAATCCTTTCCAAATTTCTCGACTTGCTCTTTCAACAACCCTCCTCCCAGAAACTTTTTCCCAAACAAAGTAAGAGTTAAGTATGGACGCTCCTTTCTGTTAGCGTTTACAAAATAAAATCCAATTTAGCATTTTGAGCAACATCGACTGTACTGCATGATGGAGTCGTTAACCGGCAATCTAACTATCCCGACGCCAGTTTCCCGAATACATAGTACAAAAGGCAACCGTAACATTGGGCTTACCACATCTAAAATAATGCGTACGTCGTAAAAATATTAAAGCCGATTACGTATGTTCTTTCGGAACTTCATTTCCGAAACTTAGCTAACGCCAAGGTGATTCTTTTTAAAATTGTCGTCACGGGCATAATTACATATTTTGTTTATTTTTGTTTGGAAAAAAAGGGAAAGCAATATCAACAAAGCAATTTTTTGAGAATTTAATCCCAATTTAACAAATCTATTTCTTGCCCAATATTTTAGGAAATACACGTTTATAATTAGTTTTTACTCGAAAGGGGTTAAAAATTTCTGGGTGCCCTTCATTCTTAAAAATGCTGAGCTATATTACCAATCAATCCTTGTTTTACAAAAACGAGGCTAGACATGTTTCCATATGCAAAATCACATGATACGCTACCCACCTCCACTCATTTAAAACTTCTATACTCGGTTGATTGAGTCAGATGGGCACTATATTGAAATACTAACATTAAATTAAATGTGCTAAGCAACAGAAAAGTATACTATATTTAGTACCTATGCATTTTGTTTCAATAAATTTATGCTTTTTTTGCTAACCCTTTTAGTCATATAATCTGTTCTAAGGGCAATAAATATTCTCTGTGACTAATATAAAACATGAAAGGGGATGTTCTAATGAAGAAATCCTAACATACGTTATATAGTGGTTATGTGTCAACTAAACCTAATTTAAAGATCAGTAAAAAACGTTACAAATGTCTCGTTTCGGTGGTATAATCCATTAATTTGTTGGTTAACTCGTTGGGGTTTACTTTAATATGTTGACTATATTTTCAGAAAAGTTTTGGATTTATTCCTTTATTGATGGCACATTTAGTTCGTTTTGCCTCACTTTATTTGGTACATACCATGGCGCATTTACAATTACTCGAAGAACTTTGTTTTGAAAACGTTGCAATAGTATGGATATTAAACATACTTGTTGTACCCCACAATTGAATGCTATATGTCCATACGGAGTTGAGTAACGCTTTGTACACTAGCCTTTGTTTTCCACTCGTAGGGTAGATTTTGACCTCGCATTCAATATAACTTGTGTAGTTGAATTTCGAGTTGTTTTCTTTTTGTAAAAATATGTTTTTGTCGGCGTAGTTTTCAAACCAAATGCATGCCAAGATATTTCATGATTTAAAGGTTTTATATTAAATTGGACTTGGACAGTTTTCTCTTCTATTTTATTTTGTATTTATTCTGGAGATTCTTCGGTATCTATATGTAACGACTAGAGAACGGACACGCTTACCACATGACGCAAAACCCAGTGCAGTACTGGCGAAAGGCTGTATTTCTAAAATATTTAATTTTATTTATATAATTGGAAAACGAACGGGTGGTGATCTATAAAATTACGAAATACATATTTATTTGTTGAAAAGTTGTATTTATAAAGTTTTTAATTTTATTTATATAATTGGAAAACATACGGGTGGTGATCTATCTATCTAAAATTACGAAATACATATTTATTAATTAATTTTATTTATATAATTGGAAAACAAACGGGTGGTGATCTATAAAATTACGAAATACATATGTATTTGTTGAAAAGTTGTATTTTTAAAGTTTTTAATTTTATTTCTATAATTGGAATATTTTTATTTGTTCATTTTGTCGTTCAAGTTGAGTAAAGTAGTATTAATATTGACTAGCAATAGTTTCTCAAGGTTTTCTTCTGTCAATTTTGTTCTCTTTGAATTAAGTTCATCCTTATAAATAGAAAACGTCCTTTCTACATCGCAACTGGTTATAGGTGCATACTGGAAATATTCTTTTATTTCTTCATATTTAGCCGTTAGATTTTGTGGAATTGTCTCCATACATAATTGCTGCAATGTAATTAAATCTGGATTTCTATTAAGAATTGCTTCAATCTTTTGCCGAAGGCCACATCCGAAGTCACTTGGAATACTTTTCAAATTATTAACAGCCACATCTAATGTGGTTAATCCGTCATTTAATTTGAGATTTCGATTTTCAAAATAAGTGATTAGTTTTGGCAATTTTCCAAAGTGTTTGTGAAGAAAGTACAACTGATTTTTTAAATTTGGGATTTGTGTGAGCTCCTTGCACTCACCAATACTTCTAGCATCCGCCTTTAGCAGTGTTACGAAATGTTTTAGACTATCGAAATTCTCAGCATAATAACTAGTAGCTTCCAGCCATGTTCCCCATCTAGTTATTACTGGAGTGGGAGTCAGTGACAGAGATGGAAATTTTTCCCTGAAAAGAGCTATTCTCAATGATGCTTTTCTGAAAACTTTTTTAAAAGCTGATACATTCACAGATATATTCACAGATTCTGTGGAGAGCATGTGCTACACAAGTAATATGCAGCATATTAGGATATGTTTTCTTCAATAGTCTGCCTGTTTTTAACATATATGCAGCACTATCACTGACAAATAAAAGTATTTTTTCTTTGTACGTGGCGTCCGAATGAAGCATTTTTTGCATATTCTCCTTAATGGTTTCAGCAACTGTTTCCGCATCAACTCTATTTATAACACTTGTTGCTATTACATATGAGTTATAGGGAATAGTTGGATGTAGTACACCAGCTACAACATTTCCCACACAGCGTCCTAACATATCCACCGTTTCGTCGGCGCTTATCCATATGTTTTGATTTAAAAGATGGCTTCTAATGCGTTCTACTGTATAGCACCTAGAAACATAATATTTGCGTAAAGTTGATTCATCAGGAACATTTCGACGAGTATATTTTTGAAGAAATATTTTTAAAGTGGGATTGCTAAGTTTATTTAATGGAATATTAGCCGCCATAAAAGTTTTACAGAGTTCAGATGTGTTTGCGATCCTAAGCGACGAATTTTTGACGATATTTTACGGATTTTGTAATAAATTTCGGAATCACTGACAATGGACATACAATCAGTATGACCGTCAATCCAACTCGCCATTGTTTTACAATGCCGTTATCGACATTCTTCCATATTCATGTCTGAAAAGGTAACTTAAACAATGCTTTAGACCTAAATAAATGAAAACTAAAAATGTGTGCGTAAGTTATTGAAACTGAACGAAATTCAATGCACACTTACGTCGAAATAATTGGTAGAAATAGATTCAATCAAACGATATTAAACAGGATCTATCACAAAAATTACGATGTAATTAACAGTTAAAACTATGAAAACAAGAAACTTACTCACAGCACTTTATTTATCTTACGAAATATAAACTAATAAATAAAATACATTATAAAAACCCCGCTTCTATCTACGCTCATGAAAACACTTTAAAAAACACTATATTCTCCGAATACAATAGCTGTCCAATTGTCCATTGTTATCGTGCGAGACCAGGTGGCCGAGTAAGTCAAACAAATACTTCATTGAATTACGCCGGGATGTACTGTGCGCCGTTATACACAATTCCAATTGCCGATTGCGTTTTATGGAAATTGCATCCGTTCTCTAGTAACGACAGTACAGCTGTGTGAAGCTATTGTAATCAAACTTGTAAACATGTTTTATTTTTACTTAAGCAAAAGCTGTTTATATTACAACCGTCTCAGTTCAGGACTTGCATCTTGAACACGTGGAAAAATTCTAATGTGCTGTTGATTTCATGGTTATTTCTTTCTTCATTAGTAATATTTTAATTTTCTTTTAGTTTAAGTTAAAAAATTTTAGTACATTGCTGTAGTTAATTATATTGTTATTTTTACTTTTTTTCTGTCAATTTTCTTTGTTCTAGAATTGGTTCCTGTTGGACAAATAAAGATTATTGTTATATTCCGAATTTTAATTAAGCTAGCAAATAAGATTACACAACATACACTGTAAATATATATCGTATCTTTTAATATTCTTTATTTAGTACAAAGCATATATATCGTAGTATATCATATATGCATTTGTTTCCGAGTAAAAAGCTAATGTATGCATTAGGCACATTTTAGAGTGTAGTTGGCCGCGCTTTGAGACCATTTTCAGGGATCATTAATTCATCCCCTGCGGATGAACCCTAGTAGGTCCGTGTTTCGCTACCTACTACTGTTATATGACAATTCCAGATTCTCAGAATAACTTAGCAAATGGGAGAATTTAATGGAGACGTATTATACGGTGAATGTTGTGCACTGGAAATTAGTAAATGGAGGTATATTGAGTACGGGATACTAAAAGAGCGAGAAAGCAGGATTCGAAAAATCTGAAAACTGTGCAGTTATATTTAGATCATATTCTATTATCGTATTTTAAGTAATATTAATATGTATTTATTTTTCTCGTATGTCTAGTTCAATATATTTTTTAATTTTTTTGACAAAATTATGGCTGAATTATAAAACTAAAAACATATTAGTTTAACAGATACTTTCTTTGAATAATTACAAATTATAAAAAGCGTTTTGTGTCAATGTGAGAGGACGTGGACTGTTCTGACATTCTTATCTAATCCAACTTACAATTAGTCGAATAATTGACTTGGTTAAATTATTTATATAACTATGAAACTTATTTTGACTACACTTTCACTTGTAAAACCAGCTAGTTGGAGACGTTTCAATGTACGCACTCTACTAATACAGTATCTGTTTAATTATCTGACTAGTATATGCAGCGGCGGCTCGTGAGTTATGAAAGAGGGTGGCACAAAAAAACTTACCTATTTTTTGTACATAAAATCCATTCTCCTATTTTTCATGCTGGAAAAGACATCTATAACTTTATTGTGAAAATCCGAGATAAACTGGATGAATTTCTTTTCTATTGATAGGACTGCCAATACGTTCAGTCGATCTTCTGACATTGTGCTTCTCAGAAAAGTTTTAATGCGTTTGAGGGTGGAAAAACATCGTTCACATTCTGCTGTCGACATGAGCGTTGTACAAATAATATCCAACAGTCTGTATGTTTCCGTCAAAACCTTTTTTTAGGTTGTTGTCTGTTATGGACACTAAAAGTGGCAAAACACCACCTACACACACATGTAATCGCGCTCATAAATTACTTAAAGTTCACTTTTCAATTTTACACTACGTAGGATTTACATAGGATAAGATTTACTATAAGTTTTAAAAATTTTGAGAATCAAATAATTTTGCTGCCCTAAAATCAAATCGGTCGCTAATTTGGCTTAAAATAGTGTCACATACTTCCTTTGCAATAACAGCTCTGTTATCTCAAGCTGTCGTTTTTTTGTCTTTTCCTTGCAGGTTCTTCATTATTGCGTTCTTGATTGTCATTGTCAGTAGAATGTACTGTTGGAATTGTTCAATTGCCTTTTGCAATTGAGCACTATCAATCTCGTGCATTTGAGTCTGATTAAATAATACTTCAACATGTGTCATGATGACATGAAATATTTTCAATCAGTAGAGAAATTCCGGGCAATTCGAATGTTTCAATAAACCACTTGCTTCATTAATAGTAACTGAATCTATCCCATCTTCGTCAATAATTTTGTCTAATCATTCTTTGAAAGAATCCTGGTGTTCAAATAATGTGTTCACAGTTCGACTTTTGAAAATGCAGCGTATAGGAGCAGCGCGTGGTAATCTACGTTTGACTATTTCATCAAGAATTACCGTTCGTTTTGGCGATCGAGAAAAAAACTTGAAAATGCCTGCAAATTTTCAAAGAAAATTTTTACATTTTTATTTCAATAATTAAATTAAATTGATGCGCGTAACAGTGAATATAATGTGCATGTGGAAATGTTCTTTTGATAATAGCTTGGACACCATTTGTCTTACCACTCATCCCAGACGCCCCATCGTAACTTTAAACGATTAGTTTACTGTTACCAGACCCAGAAGGAGAATTTAAAATAATTTGCAAGTCATTCAGCAATGTTTTTGCTAATGCATGAGCATTATGTCCACCCGGCTTGAAGAAAGACCAAAAGCGTTCAAAAAGTTGTCCATTAAACACCTAACGAATAATAACAACCATTTGCTGATTATTAGAGGTGTCTGTAGTTTCATCGGCCTCCAAGGCAATTAAATATGCAGTTTCAATTTCTTTTAATATTTCCTGCTTGTAAATTTGCCACATTGCGTCTATCAATTCGTTCTGAATAGTTTTCGAGGAGCCTTTAAACACTTGTGAACCTTTCATATGTATTGTAAGCACAGCGACTAATTCAGCTGCAAAGTTGAATAAGCCTACATAAATACCTGGATTTTCCGACGTCAATATCTCATCATGGCCTCTAACACTAGAACACTAAAATCCACACATGCATTCATTTGAGAAACGGAATTTTCGTGTTTCTTTGCCCTCTCTGCGATATGTTTTAAATCATTCAACCCTTGTTTATTCCACGTACTAACTTCTTTCTTAAAAATTAAGCAGATAAAACAAAATAGTTTATTTGTTAATGAACATCCGCACATCCACTCATGTTTTTCATATATATTTTTATTCAATACTCTATTGTAAGTTCGAGTTTTACTTGTGGAAGTGTAATTTATTTGAAGATCAGGAATAGGCCTTCCTTTCTTCTTAATTAAAAGTTTTTGCTGAAATGATAGCTGTTTTTTTAAGATTTTGCACATTAATAATAAACGTCACTTCCAGCCTTTGTAATCAAACACGCGCGGTACGTGCCGAAAACAATGCAGTCTTAATGAATGCAAAACGTTAACTGGAGTCGGGCAATTTTGTGCCCCAAACCGACGGTATAAGCGTATATGGCGAAGATAAGCGGATCCGGCCGATTCATTCTCGAAATAGGTGAATCAGAAATCGTGCCCCGGAACATAGTTTTGGATATTGGCAAATGCGCTAGTGTCTGTGGTGCAGAAGAAAACTTCGATATCATCGTTATAAAATACCTAAAAATAATCAAATAACATAATGCACTGAATTACATGCGAATTTCTGTCTGTGTTTATCTGGGTGGTTGGGTGGGCACGTGCCCTTGTGCCTTTAATACCAGCCACCACTGAGTATATGTGGATTATTTTCAAACATTTTTATCATCATTTACATTGAAATGTAAGATTATTTTACTCGCTCAATAAAATAAGTATATAAGCAATGGGGCTTCTAACGCAAAATCACATGGATTGTCTTATAGAGCTTTATTTTGCAATTCCAGATTATTTGATCTGTGACGTCACAGCTGGGTAATTCAAGACATGTGTGAATATGTTAATTTGCTCATTATCTGTTCGAACCTGTTTATACCTGTTCATACCTATTGAAACCAGTTATAAAGCCGAACAGATAATGAACAGTTTAAACTTGTTCATACCAATTCCGAGGTACTTAGCTGTGACGCCACACTTCAAATGACCCTGCGCTAGAAATCTCATTTTTTATGTACTGAAATGAAATATACTGAATGACTTAATTAAATACCTAGTATGAATAGCAATTTGTAAAACCTTATTCTGAAATCTTTCAAGGAATGCGATATTGGATTTACTTCAAATGACCCTGCGCTAGAAATCTCATTGTCTATGTACTGAAATGAAATATACTGAATGACTTAATTAAATACCTAGTATGAATAGCAATTTGTAAAACCTTATTCTGAAATATTTCAAGGAATGCGATATTGGATTTACTTCCCGTTTTTCATAATTGGATTCCATAAGCCTAGCTGATTTTGTAATTAGAATGTTTTTGATAACATTTACTGAGACTGAGACAAGTGAACTCAATTTCTACAATTCTCTTTAACTTAATACAAGAGCAATTTTAAGAGAAACCGGTATACGAACCAATAGCTTATTATATGGCAGTAGACATTAGTGCATGACTTACACTAATGATTTGCTACTCATGGCCAGAGCATCAGAGATAGAAATAAGAAAAATATTTAGGTCACTGGGAAAGAAAGCAAAAGAATATGGCTTAAAAATTTACGAAAAGAAAACAAAATATATGGTTATGAAAGATAAAGATAGAGATGGGACCGTTAATCTAGATGTAAACTGTAAAGGATACATCAATATTCCATAAAGTAACTGGAACAAATAGGTATCTAGGAGTAACAATAACATGCAAGGCGGATTAAGAAAAGGAAACAATTAAAAGATTAACCAAAGGCAATAAAACTGCAGTAATATTAACAAAAATTATTAAGGACAAAAAATGTATCTGGAACTTCGAAAATAAGATCCTACCTAACAATATTAAAGCCTACTGTTAGTTACGCTTGTGAAGCATTGGTAAATGTCGGCTATCTCTCGCACTTTTACTCGACGGTCATCAAAGACGATACGTTGGAGTTTTTCAATCATATCACGAACAGTAATAGTTTTTGGACGTCTACTACGGGGTTAATCATTTGTGCTCATACGACCTGCTTAAATGCGACAACCCAGTTTTTAACAATTCAAAACCAAGGGGCGGATTCTAGTAGTGTTGAATCCAGCTCTGCTTTGATTTCGGTTGGTGTAAGCCTTTCAAATGAAAGTACTTGATCACTGCTCTCAACTTAGTTTCTTCAATTATTACAAAATCACACTTCACTTTGGCGTACTGCCAAAGACAGACTAATTGACACATCGATCGAGTCGACACGACTACGTCATGTGTCCTGACTCATGATCATGATTGCCCCCCCTCACCCCTTCCCCTCCCCGCTTACTCTCCCCGCCGCTGCTGCCGCTGTGGATAAAAACCAAAGGTTTTAGATAACTTACCTTTCTCTCGCTTTGAATGCAAATTAGTTTTAAAGGTTACCAACAGCAACAACGGCAATTTTTTTCCTTAAAAGCGTATGTTATTCTATTAATAGTTAAATGTCCTTTCATTTGCCTTGGCATAAGTATTTAGGTCCGGGAAATAACTTAACAGAAGGTGCGCCAATTGACTTTGACGATTATCTTGCTTATTTGCATGATATTGAATATGAAAAAAATAATATACACGGTAGTGATAAACGTTTTGCAAATTATTTTTTAACGGACTTTTTAAATAATAACAATCCACATTCTTTATTCGGTTTTATTGGTTTAAGTGGAAAATATTTATTTGAAGAAAAGTTTGGGCAAGTGTATCCAATGCCCCCAAAAAAAAAATAGATACGGAAAAACAACAGGAGAACAGGCAACGACAATTAGGGAGAGACTATCAGTTAGCGAGACAAAGAGGATTTACAGGAAATTGGCATGATTGGTTAAGATCACAAGGAAATAGAACAACAGGTGTTCCTCCAATTGAAGCTGTTACGCCAAGCAGAACTCCAAGCCAAGTTGGACGACCTCCAAGAGCTGATACATCTGCTGACAACTTTGGAGATTTTGAAGGAGAAAATCCTGTTCAAGAGGATCCTTCCGATATTATCCAGGATATCGGAAATATTTTTGACGTGTCATTTGTACTGTCATATTTAGTCTACTAAAGTATAATTCCACAGAATGGTAAAGAAAATTCCTGCGAATTTGTGCCATCTTTGTGTTAGGCAACATAGTTTCCAAACAATGCACGTAAACATATAAATCGCCAAACCGTACTAATAAGTTTAAAGTAGAACTCCTCCGTACAAGAAAACTACTTAAGTCTGGCACAAGATATTTCTAAAAAATGTATAGTACTCACTTTTTGGACTCAGATAAGTATGTCTTACTTAACAAAGACCCTACAAACTCATACCAATTAGCCATTAAAAACACTCTAAAAAATATAAATTTTGTTATTAACGATAAAGAGAAAAGAAGTTTAGTAATTATGAACCCTCAACCACCTAAATTATACTCTTTAATTAAATTACATAAACAAAACGATCCCATTAGACCAGTTGTTTCTTATGTTACTGCACCTTCTGTTAAAGTATCAAAAATACTTATTGATATCATTACTAAATACACTAACTTTAAGCCACAGTACAGCATAAAAAATTCATACGAATTAATTAATAAAATCAAAAATATTTCAATACCTCATAATGCAAAATTGGTATCTTTTGACGTTAAAATCTTATTCCCGAGTGTCCCTCCAGCCGAAACCGTTAATTTAATTGAAAATTTACTTGTAGCTAAGAACACTAACCCGGTAATCAAAGCTGAAATTTTAGATTTGTTAAATATAGTTCTGAAACAAAATTATTTCCAATTTAATAATTCAATATACACTTGTAAGGAAGGACTAATTATGGGTAACCCCTTAAGTCCGTTACTTTCAGAAATTTTCATGAACCACTTAGAATCCATCATTTTTAATAATCCCCTAAGACAGCATATTTTCTTTTGGCATAGATATGTAGACGATATTGTACTTTGTTTCACTGGAACACAAAGACAATTAAACTTGCTATTAGAATTCGTCAATTCTATTCATAAAAATATGGAATTTACTATGGAACAAGAAGTAAACAATAGTATTAATTTTTTGGACCTAACTATTAAAAAAATAAACAATAAATTAGAGTTTGATATTTACCATAAAGAATCTCATACTGACATAACTATACATAATTCATCAACTCATCCCATACAACACAAATTAGCGAGTTTCCATAGTTCTTTACACAGATTAATTAATTATCCACTATCTAAAGAAAATTATGAAAAAGAATTAAATTTAGTCAAACAAATAGCTATCAATAACGGCTACACAGATACTTTAATTGAAAAATATGCTGACAAGACATTCTTTCACTACCGACAATATTTGTAATTAATAGTTTTCTTTAAAAATATTTTAAATACCATCCTTCTTGATTTTATAGATATATTATTTATTTTTTATTTAGTTTGTAACGTACTGTTTAGATGTAAACACCTGAGGAAGCCACTGTGTTGGCGAAACAATTGTGGTTTTACGAGTAATGATTAAAAGTGAAGATTAAAACCGTAGTTTTATTTCTATTCTTATAGTACTCACCTTCAAATATGAAAAGGGAAACGTGATGATTGTTTTGGAAATAAGCAAATCGAATAATTTGTTGAAAATTGAATAAAAATGAATGCAAAGATTCGAAAACGTCGCGTAATGACGCCAAAACTATGAGAAGTGAACTTGTTGAATTAATTTGGACGAAGTGAATCGTAGGGCACAAGGAATGCATTGTATAAGCACTATGGCTATGCATCTCAGGTACATTAATTAATATTTAATGTAAAATTAATTTTTACCTTTTACAAAGTTTTAATATTTAAATGAATGTAACAGTTTGGGTTTTAACATTTTGAAACATATAGTGTTTAGATCTTTAACCGAGGCTTTATAAAATTAATAAGTAGCTTGAAGATTAACTTAATTTAAACCGGTTCGTAATAATAGAAGATTTATTTGGTTAATTGCTCAACTTTTTGAAACGAATTAATAAAATTTGTCCTAAAGTGCCGTACAGGAGTTCAGAAGGCCTCGGTAAGGATATATCAAACTCCTTGCCTTGATTTATGGAATTTCATTAGAGCTCGACCTTTTCGCAACGTATAGTAGGTCTAAATACGTCATTAGTTGAGGGGTGATTTATATCTAGAAGCTCTGAAGTAGGTCAGAAGATATTAGATGATGAAATATAATCGTTTTTCTTTGTGCTGTTGTGATTTAGAAGAATGCGAGCGTACGAGTATATGATATATGAAAAGAAATAAACGAAAACATATTTTATGTTGCTCTTTGGTATCATCTTTAATTATAACCAGATTATCTCTCTTGTCACTTAAATGTCTTAATTTTGTTACATATACACCTGC
The DNA here is from genome assembly GCA_935421215.2 of Melolontha melolontha. Classification (NCBI taxonomy): domain Eukaryota; kingdom Metazoa; phylum Arthropoda; class Insecta; order Coleoptera; family Scarabaeidae; genus Melolontha; species Melolontha melolontha. The sequence goes on from OW285238.1 coordinate 65,949,827, forward strand.
GACAATAAATTAGCTTTGCCAGGCATGCTTTAACTTAACAGACATGTGAAAGAAAATAGCTTTAATTGAGTTAGAAGAGATTAAAATTTTTATACATAGATACAAGGAACGGTTGACACTATTTAATTGAGAATATTGCATTTGCAATTCCGTTCTAAATATAGGAGAATAACTATAATCGCGATGAAATATTGTAAATAATTAAATCAAGGAAAAATAGGACTAAGACATTAAAAAAAAAGGAGCACTTCAACTGATAAATGTCGCTGAAACTTAACCGTAACCCAAGGGTAACCAATAATACAACAATACTAACGCAACTATGGAAGAAATATCAAGAACGTGTGAGCGCAGTTACTACTAAATGAGAACAGCCTCAGTAATCTTCGCTTAGCAAATTTTTCATTTACAATAAAGAATATTAAAGGAACTATGACAATACCTGTAAGTTTAGGAATTGTACAAAGTGTAATTAAGAACAGTTGAAATGTCCAGCGTCGGACAACAGAACTGAGAGGCCCTTATCCTTTATGTTATCTTTAAATTTTGAGGAAGTGGTGAGGAAGTATGGTAACAAAGCCATGGAACACTTTACGTCCACATTATACACTCTAAGCGGTCCTTTGCTCTTGATAAGCTTGTTATTTAAGACATTGGACCGCTATAAACACACATTACAAAAAGAGCCTTAGAAAACATAGTTTAAGTTTTCCAGAAGACAGACAATAGACAAATCAATAGAGAGAGGTTATTTTTGCATAGAAAAAATGGTTCTATCTCTTGTGTATATCCAAGCTGAAATCCAGCAGTATCTATATGATGGATTTCAGCATTCGATATGCATCAAAAGAGAAATATTTTATCAGGCATTGTAATAGAACAAGTAATTTGGAGTGCTATTTCTTCTAAAGCCCAATCTCTCGAGAATTCTTATATGGAATGTAAAATCATTCGTTTCGGCAAAGCTAACAATTTATTTAATTATGGATTAAACGTTATGTACATCGTTATGAGCAAACATTGTCGGAAATTACATGAAGAGAAATGAATCGGAGTATTAGTATGACATTTCAGATCCAAATATTATTCAAAACTTGTAGGACTGGACTTGTAGGACTGGACTTGTAGGACTGGACTTGTAGGACTTGTAGGAAGTAGCAGAATATTTAATTACTATAACAGTGTGTAAAAAAAATATCTCCATATTTTATTGGGTTCCCTTTATAATTGGTTATCAGTTAGTATTTTCAGGTGATACTATAAGCGAAGAAATATCCTTACTCTTAATTAGAAAGCAATTATAAATAATCCCATGTTAACCAAGTTATTAGTAGTAATGAGGTTTATATGCTTTTTATTTTAGATAACATACCCCCATATTAGCTACTCAGAAAAGATGCTCCCGAAGGAATTTGTTTATCTTCATTTAACCTTTTCAGTACAAGTATAGCAAAAAAAATAAATGTTGCAAATTTAACCAATTAATGCGAGTTGCTTGAATATATCATGCGAGCTACAAAATTTTTATTCAGAGTTAGTTGTGAAAAAACTCTATTATGTCTTAGATTGATTCAATTAACTAGTTTATTTGTCATTCCGCGATGTGCCACTATATTGATGAAATAATTTTCCTATTTTATTATTTACAGAATATAACGAATATAATTGTTTTGGCTTGTTTTGGTTATTTTATTGTTTACAGATTACAAATAAAAAGATTGCTTTAAGAAAATAATTAAACTAAATTTATTAAATAAGAAAAAACAAAACTTTTTTTAATATGGTAATCACATTGTGTAACATCTAAGGACCTAGGTGACTAGATTGCTTCTGTATTTAAACTATGTGATCTTAAAAAAAATCTCTAAAAAAATTAATATCATTGGTAGAGTATGTGCTCGAGCTTCATCTTGCTGAAAATGACCATCTGTAATTCATCATCATATAGCATATTTACAAATGGTACTAATATTTCCCAGTATTTAGTGTTCCTTCAAAGAGATATTTGTCTTCTTTAACTAATAGCTGCTCAAACTCCAATTTTTTATGGATGCAATTGGGTATCTACAAAAAGTTTATTTGTGCTTGATATTCTCACTCTTTTAGAGTTCACAAAACTAAAGAGATGGAACTAAAATACATGAATAAACATTGCCTCATCATTAACAAAGAAGTAATCAATAAAATGGTCAAAAAACTCCTGTGTTTGGGATACATTTCATAGGTTGCTTGGTAATAAGTGTGCATCATTTTTAAAGATACGTCTAGTAGTACCATAGCGAAGATTTAGTTCTTGCTGTAAGTGTCGCACAGATGTACATGCATGTTCCTCAATTACTTGCCTCACCGTATCAACAGTAACTTCATCTTTAATGATTGGTCTTTTCCACAATCCACACTTCCTGTTTCCTAAATAACTGCACAAAACGAAGAAGAGATGTACTGAAATGATGATACCAGATTGATCTGGAAATGTCTCTGAAAAAGCGTTATATGAGTCCCTTATAGAATAAACATATTCACTATTTAATATTCTGCCGTTTCTTAAATAAACGTCAACCATATATCGTTTTAGTTCATTAAATACGATACCCATTATTTATTGTTAAATTTTCACAAATACTTGAAAAATATTCGATAGTTGCTAATTCAAATACTCGTTTTGTTACGAAGAGCAACTAAATTATTAATATTGAAGAATATTGCCTTCTTCAGTTTTTTATTTATAAGTAATAGGAAAAACTGAAGAAGCAAGTTAATTTCCTTAGTTATCACACAAAGATATTTCTGAAATTATATAAATATCATGAAAATATCGTAACGTAGAATCTATTATTTTGAAAATATGTTTAAATTATTTATATTCTCATCTAACGTACTGCAATGAAATATTAAAGTAGTGCGGGAACATGAATAGAATGAAATAGAGTTTTATTTAATGGACTCGGTTCTACAATGTACTTTTAAATTTTCATTTAATAAATTTGAACAGTCCCGGCAATAACATTTAAAATAAATTTATTTCATTAAATTATAAAAGTAACCATTTCTATTTTACGTAAAATATCGACAATAAAACGTAAGTGTGACACCATTAGTAATGTTAAACAACTTTCTCTGTATACATTCGGAAGAAATCGAGAAGGGTATACAAATGCCGAATTAATATTATTGAATTTGGGGAGGCAGAAGCACTTAGAAACGTAATACGGTTAAATTTTGAACAAACATTGCGGCTGGAATATAATCGGTGTTGGTTTGTTTAGGGTAGTTCCGTTAGTGCAAATTCCGGTGGTGCAAAAATAGAATTGTATGAACTTAATCCTCCATGCCGTATCATCTGAAAGCACAGGCATTAAAGAACATCGAACGGCATAGTATTGTATAATTTCTTGTTAAATATGATTTTTAAGAAATATAATGTTAGGTTTATGGTATTAAATAATAATGGAAGTTGACAGTGAAAAGATTTTGACAGCTGAAACATAGGTAAGTATATTTTCGTATTTTAAATATATTGATTTGTATTGCATTAGTTCGCATTTTATTTAATGTAAATTTTATTAAATTATTACAATTAGAAACTAAAGTAATAATATAGAAATTTCATATTTAAACTTGAAAAGTAAAGGCGGAAAAAATCACACTGTCGCAAAATACGCAATAAAGACATAGACTAATACTACCAAAGTTTTATGTATTAATCACAAAGAACAATAATTAGAATTCGTGAAAAGCCACGTCCATTAACGGAACGTACAGACTCGTTTCGCTGTTGTTGGAGGTTGTCAATGTACGGTATCCTGAAGACAGATATGACTATTCACTTTTATACTTTGTGTATATGTATATAGCTGTAAACTAAGTTCATAATACTAACTATATATACACAATGTATAAAAGTGAAAAGGCATTATCTATCTTCAGAATACAGTATATTGACAAGCTTCAATAAGAGCGAAACACGTCTGCACGTTCCGTTGATGTACATTGCTTTCTACGAATTTTTAATTATTTTAACAACCAGAATGATTGATGCCGCGGCGTGGTGTGTTCTACATACTGGTACAAATTTAGTTCGTCGAATTGTAGTAATTAACGCGTCACATAAGGTGACATTTGCATGTAAAATTAAGATTTAATATTCATTAATTCTCATTTGCTGTAAGTTCACAAATAACAATACATATGTTATATATAATCCCCTTGTAGTGCAATAACTACATCCCGACGCTACTGCTATTGTTCAAAGACATACCAGAAGCCATATTTTAGGAAATTCTTCAAAGTCGCCTGTAAAGCAGCGCCCAATTCTACTTGAAACCACCTTCATTTAAGGTGTCCTGCTTTAATGTATAGACATAGGTCGCATGGAGACTATATGAGAATCATACGGAGGTGCAGTACACACTTGACACTTTTATTATTCAAAATGTCTATCACAACAATAGCCACATACGGGCGAAGCGATATCATGGTGAATCTTTTACTTTACTTTACTTTACTTTCCCGTCAGCTTAGATATTTCAAAAAGTTACAAAGTTCCGGAATAGTTGAAAGTGATTCTGTGTAAATAATTACTGCTCCGGTGTTGATGATTTCCTCAAATGGGTTATTAATTAGAACATCAGCAGCTCGCAGCTGCTCCAATCATCTTTAAGCTCCTTATACTGCCGAAAACAAGTAGATCGTGCGATTCTTCAAAAGCTATTGCATATATGGAAAGAGTTTTCATTGCGAATTTTGCCAAACGAATATTAAAATTTGATTGCATATTTGCTCCTTTATTCCTCCCATCTCGATTGCAAAATGAAAGAAACCTGCTTGTTAATTTTTTCTGATTTTTAGCATTTTGTACTTGCGGGACGCAATATTCAGTTCTAGTCTTTGCTAAAAGGCCCTCGTATTTTTTTGTGAATGTAAATAAAACGTGTAGGTATTATTAGGTTTTAATTTTACTTTATTTTATACTATATTTTCAGCACATTTATAAATTTTGGAAGTAGCAAGATATCGCAGTGGACTAAGAATTTGCGTGGACAGGTAGAATAACGAAATTAATAGTCTCTTGGCATAGCACATTGCCATGACAATCTAGATCTTCGTAATCTGTTCAATACCTCTGAATAGTATTCTTAATTGATCTTTTGCCATTGTTCAATAAATTATGGGTGGACTATTCTCTTGTGCTCGAAGTACACATGGTATCAAACTATGATCGTATCATGTATACTTGTTTTAGGCGTGATACACTTCACATTTTATTTCTAAGAAGAAGAAAATCATTTACAGCATCAAGCTAACGTTTCTTCTGTTCATTAATATGCTATTTTCCAAGAATACATCTTACCCTTGATGGTCTACAATGGACTAGATTTTATATAATTTCTATTTGAAACAAAAATAATATAAAATATTAATAAAAATCCGGTATGACGAACACAATACAAGTTCATATATTTGCGAAGGTATCTCTCCCCAGAGCCATAGACACGTATTTCATCTTTCTACAGAATCATCGGTACGTCTCAGCTGGAGAGAGATACGTTCACAAACCAACAACTTCGCTATATTACAGAAGTTATTAAGACAGAGCGTAGAAGAACAATCAGAGCTGCTCAGTTATTTCTATTTGATCTTATTTTAGTGTATTAAGAATGTCTGCTTAATTAAAAAGTGGACGTTTTGAAAAGGAATTTCTATGGATCTAAGTGTGTATATCATTGTTTATTGTATCACAATAATTATTTTGTAACTTTTCATTTTAAATACTTTTTGCTTAAAATTTTTATTAATGTGTGCAGCTAATTAAATTACAAAAACTGATAAATTTTGACTCGATATCTCGTCTTTGCCCCCAAGAAAAACCTAAAATATTGCATGTTTGTAATATCTTCTGAATATAAATAATCAAATATTAATTTCGAAGGGTTTAGGTAAAAATCAAAAATATCTTCTAGAAAGATAAATAATAAATTCTAGATTCTTTTTTCAATGACAATTACTAAATTAGGCTCTATGTCACGCTTAGCAATCTTTTTGCTATTTAATGTTTACGGACAATTCAACTCAAAAGTTAATTATTTCCAGACCTACAGATTGACGGGAAATTCTAAAAACGCGACACGAATTTTTAACCTTTTTATTACGTGCATTTATATAGAGTTAAAGGGAGGTATATGGACATAAATTTGAAATCCTTGTCGCACACAGAAATGAAAAATGTCAACCTGAATGTCTCGTTGCATGTAAATCTTTTTAATTCAGTTGTAGTTATCGATTGCCAATACTGATATTACTTTTTTTGTAGAATCGGATAGAATATAAATGCAAAGTAGTGTTTTTTTTGAGTGAACCGCAATTGTACCTTGAATAATAAAATTTTCAAAAATAAAACAAATGTAATATTTCTGTATTTGCGCGGTGTTATCGACTTTTCTTATATACTTCTTCCAAAGCAAAACTAATTCTATTTGGCCATTAAAAAAACTCCTCCGATATTTTATTCACACTTCGTTTTGTCATCTAAAATCTAATAAAAAAATGTTTTATTAATTGTCGATTATGTAGGTTCATAGGTCAGTCTTTGACAAGAGTTTGTCATAATAAACCGTATTAAAAGTTATAGCTATACAGGATCTTCCTAAATTAATTATGCAAAATATACCTCTACACCTGTCGAACCGGTTGTAGTAGCAAGATCTAGTGAGTTTTAGTAGTCCTTGAGTTCACTATACGCCTGCTAGGGTACGCGTGTATCACGATACTTGTGATATTTAGTCCTAATTTCCGTTTAACAGAAGTGTCTGGTCGCGATTCATGAAACAACTAATAATAATGAGCGCTGTTAATTGGTATTTGTTGTTTCATGAATCGCGACCAGACACTTCTGTTAAACGGAAATTAGGACCAAATATCACAAGCAACTACCATACCGACCGACAATTATTAACATGGTGTAATTAGTTTATTGAAACTGGTTGTGTAGGATGCAGTACAAAAGGTCAGGGCAAGCCTCAAGTAGCAAAGGACAGAATCTAAATCTAATAAGTGTCTGAGACCAACATTCGTAGCTCAAAGAAATCACTTGCACGTGCCAGCTTTCTACTAAACGTTCCCCGAAACAATAGTGTGGAGAATCTTAAGAATTTAAACCACACAGAATACATTGCTGCAACTATTTAAAGAAGTACGACTTGAACTGTGTTGAAATGTTGGACAGAATGGCAAACGATGACAATTTTCTTAATCAAATGGTACTTAGTAATGAGGCTACATTCCATGTAAGTGGAAAAGTAAGCCGCCATAATGTACGAATATGGAGTGCTTCAACGCATTTGAGATAGTCGAACATGTAAGAGATTCGCCTAAGTTAAACGTCTTTTGTTCACTAAATTCAACTCAAGTCCATAGTCCATTCTTTTTCATCGAGAAAACTGTAACTGGAGTTACTTAGCTTGGTATATTGGAAAATTATCTCATGCTACAATTGCAAAAACACGTGAACAGATAGTTAGTTTATTCATCAGAGTAATTGAAACATACATGAGTAGGTAAACCCCACCAGTTTTGTATAATACAAAGGTATTTTTAATAATATAAAATATTATTAAAAATCTGGTGTGAAGAACACAAATGCAGGTTCACTATTAATATTTTCTGTGAACGTGTCCGAATATATCCTATCCCCAGAGACGTAGATACGTATTTCGCTTTTCTACAAGCTCATCGGTACGCCCCTGCTGGAGAAAGGATATTTCCAGACACATTCACAGAAAAAAAGAAGTAACGACGCCCTTCCAAAGGTTAGCACAGCCAAACTCTCTAGAAAACTGCATTTTGTTTGTGCCTTCACTCATACTATGGCTTAACCGCATGTGTAATGTATCAGAATAATTGAAACATACATGAGTAGGTAAACCCCACCAGTTTTGTATAATACAAAGGTATTTTTAATAATATAAAATATTATTAAAAATCTGGTGTGAAGAACACAAATGCAGGTTCACTATTAATATTTTCTGTGAACGTGTCCGAATATATCCTATCCCCAGAGACGTAGATACGTATTTCGCTTTTCTACAAGCTCATCGGTACGCCCCTGCTGGAGAAAGGATATTTCCAGACACATTCACAGAAAAGAACCACCTCGCCCTATCACCGTAATTATCCAGACCGAACCTGCATTTGTGTTCTTCACACCAGATTTTTAATAATATTTTATATTATTAAAAATACCTTTGTAGTTAGTTTATTATTCAACAGGATGGTGCATCTCCGCATTACAGAGAGCCAATGTTACTTTATTCAGGGAAAAGAGAATATTTATTTATTTAATTTATATTTATTATTTAGTTATTAATTTTATATATTATATTTAATAAAGTACTTACGTTCTTTCTTTTTTTCTGCTGAAAGAGTTTTTTCTTTTTTATGTATAACAATTTGTATTTAATTGAATCGGCCGATACTTGCTGGAAATCCATTATATGTAAATGGGATTTAAGTAAAACACTTATACTAATTTCCAGTATATATTACACTTTATTATATATATATTAATAAATAGACGACATGTTTCGCTACGATGTGGCTTCTTCAGATCTTATATTACTACTACAGTAGTAATATAAGATCTGAAGAAGCTACATCGTAGCGAAACATGTCGTCTATTTATTAATATATACAATAAAGTGTAATATAAACTGGAAATTAGTATAAGTGTTTTACTTAAATCCCATTTACAATTTGTATTGTTTCATTATATTCATAAAGAGAAATATGGTGTAATGGATGTATCGTAACATTAAAAAAAGAGATCTTTTTAATGGTACATGCACCTGTCTAACGAGATTCTGAAGCAAAGGAGCTTTTTTAAATAAAAGTTGTTTTTGACATTTAACCCTTTTCATGATTCAACGCTTCAATTATATTGTAAACAAAGGTTTACACTCCCCTTCTTGTCTGAAGCGTAACAGCATTTTGTAAAAAAAATCTCGATATATGACTGGTGTATACAGTGACGGTCATGTAAATAGCACAATAGTGCTGATGTTCTTACAAGGCTTATTCTATTTTGTAATCTAGATGGCGGAATTTAAATATCATGTGAAGGATACTCTTCATTTGTCGTTGTATTTACCCATTATTTACTATAACCTTTCCAGGTTTCATTGCGTGAACAGCACACTTTCTTTTTATCGCTATACATCGTAAATACTCCAGGCTTAAATAGGGTGGATCGTTCGTCTTTTGTTTTAATTAATTCACATTTTATTTTTTTCGTTTCACTTAGGTAAAAAGTGCATTAAATTTGTTAGGGACAAACAGGTATCTGTAATTGTGAATTTATGTTTTTCCCTAGAATATTTAATGTATCTAAGGCTATTTCGTCCTATTTCTGGAAAGTCTTCGATTAAGACTGTAAATACGAGGTGCTACCCAGAAATTCTCGGAAATTTAATGTGTCGCGCGAAGGGATAGTAGTATAACTGTATAGCGCTAGATAGTGTAAGTTAAGTCAGTCTGTCAAGCGGTACTTAGCTAGGTGGTGACAAACAGTTTTTGTATTTATATTTGTTGAGTTGTGTTTGATTTATTCTGCGACACTACAATGTCTGATGTGAAAGAACAAAAAACGTGCATAAAATTCTGCTTCAAACTTAGTAAAACGGCAGCGTAAACTCCGAAAATGCTTACATAAGTGTTTGGTGAGAATGCTTTAGATAAGACACACACTTATGAGTGGTACGGCCGCTTCAAAGTGGACGTATGTCGGTTAATGCTGATATGTGTTCCGGTCCTCCATCGGCGGTAGTAATAGTCGGTATTGCTATTCTCTACATGCGGCATATTGCTGCAAAGTTTGTGGTAATGTTACTCAACATTGAACAAAAACGGCACCGTGTTCATATGTACACAGAGCTGAAACAAACTGCGGAGAAGGATGCGAACTTCAGTACCAGAATCACTACTAATTACGAATCGTAGCCGTATTGTATGATCCCGAAACAAAGCAGCAGTCATCGCAGTGGAAGATGCCATCGTCACTACGCCCGAAGAAAGTATGACAGCAAGACGTCAATTACGAATGATTAACGTCTTGCTGTCGAGTATTCTGAGGTATGAATTATTTTATTAAATTGAACTAAGAGAGAGAGAAGGGGGGGAGAGGGAGAGAGAGAGAGAGAGATTTTTTTAACGAAAATGGGATTTAATTAAGTGTAAGTAATGCATGTAACCTTGTTTTTCAAACTCAAATTTAAGTACATTTAATATTATAGATATGTAAAAAAATGTTCTGATGAAGACACGATCGCGGATATGTAATAAATAGTTGTCGAAACGTTAACTGACTCATTACTTATTTAATAAAGAAGCCGAAAATCCAAGAATCCATCAACATTAATATATATATATATATATATATATATATATATATATATATATAATTTGAAAATTTCATCAAGGAACAAAAAGTCCCAACTAATCACAAAATTATATCACTTGATGTAGAATCTTTATATACTAACATTCCTACAGATCTAGCTATAAACATAATAGAATCCAAATGGGATGAAATTAGTCCACACACATCACTAAATAAAAACGAGTTTATTAGAGGTATACACTTCTGTCTCGATAACACATATTTTCAATACAAAAATTCTTTTTATAGTCAAACATTTGGTATTGCCATGGGCTCTCCTTTAGCTGCTCCTATTGCAAATCTAGTAATGGAACATTTAGAACAAAACGTTATCAATTCATTAGACTTCCACCCCATTTTTTTCAAAAGATATGTTGATGATATCATAACATGTATTCCGACCAACAAAATAAACTATCTCTTAAATAAATTCAACAATTTTCACAACAAATTAAAATTCACTATTGAAGAAGAATTTAATAACAGTATTAATTTTCTTGATATTTCTTTGAGCTATGATAGACAGGGTACTATTTATACAAATTGGTATAATAAACCCACAGCTTCTTTTCGATATATGAATTACCAATGCTCCTACAGTATTCAATAAAATGATTATAAATAATCTGACTGATAGGGCAGTAAAACTATCACATACTCAATACAGAAAAGATAACATCAAAAAAATTAAAACAATCTTAACTGATAATAATTATCCACCACAACTTATAGACCAAACTATTAAAACAAGAGTACACCAAATATACAACACTGCAGACACCAATCAAAATTTGAACAATGACACAACATATATCACAATTCCATATGTTCCACAACTATCGGAAAAAATTAAATACACTTTAAAAAAATATGATATAGCTACAACATATAAACTTAGTAATACTAATAAACATTTATTTTCAAAACTTAAACCTAAAATAGAAAAAAATAGAGAAACACATGTCGTATATAAAATACCATGTCGCGATTGCGATAGTTACTACATAGGCCAAACGAAACAATATTTATACAAAAGAATACAAGCCCACAAATACTCTAGAACAGACAAAACTGCATTGTCTACACACAAACTACAACGCGATCACCATTTCGATTTTGAAAACACACAGATAATTGATAAAGAACAACACACAGTGAAAAGACAAATTAAAGAAATGATCAGTATTAAACAGGAAAAAAATTCAATTAACAACAGAAATGATATAAAAAATTTAAGCAGTATATACTATAACTTAATTTTGTAACGATCTACAATTTACCATCATATTATATTTTTTTGTTATATACCTTATGTTATTTAAATATCATTTAAATATCATATACTTTTGCTTATCATGCTGACTGTTCCGTGTTTTGATTCCTGTCTAGTTGTCCGAGCAGGTTTTCGTGGTTTTCCTTCTCGTTTTGAGCGAATGCCGACAACTCTGCATCTTAAGTCGCTCCACGGGCGCATACGTAATAATAACTCATGTCTTGCTTTTCCCTGCCTTTCCCTGTTTTCTGTTTTTTGCTGATGTGGTCCTCTACTGGGTTGTAGCCTAGCATATGCGCTACAAAACTCTAGGGGGGTCTGCCCGTTGGGCAGTCAGGTGCCATTCCGCCTTTCCAGCAAGAGTGAGGAACCATGCTACGCGGCGCTAACTCGGCGCCGCGCAATGCACACACCACTAGGACCGGTCCTGGGCGGCAACCTGGCTAGGCTGCCGTTAACAGCACACACACGTTCGACGTGTGTGCTATGCCCCCGCTGGTCTGCGCCTTGCCTCGTTGGGGCGGGGGTCAGGCTGTCGAAGTACTGCACGGAATTGTAAAGAAGTTGCCGGGAAAGGGTTGGCGGCCCTCCGCAACGGCTGGTTATCCGACCTCTCTAAATTCACGCGACCGGTCACTAAACACACGCACGAACGCACCGACATACAAAACCCTACACTTCCGCTCTCACACAAAACCACACCCATAGAGAGACGCAAGCTACCAGTAGAAACCAACACACAAGTGCATACCCAGAAAGAGACACAAATTGCTAGCAGCGAACAACACATATGTTCACACCTTGCTATCTATTTTTTGGAATACTAAGGCATGATTTATTATTATTACTAGAATATATCTTTGAATAATTTAAACCATAGCAACTTAATTACTTGACATTTATATCCTGTCATTTATATTTTGTATTCTCTTGATAAAGGCGAACTGCCGAAACATGTAGAGTTTTTTAAATACATATATTTTGAAGTAATATACAGACCTTTAATCGCCTACTGATTAGATTTATAATTATATATATATATATATATATATATATATATATATATATATATATAGTAGATTCAATTAGTTGGCGATTTAAGGTCTGGTTTTAAATCACCAACTAATTGAATCTATCATAACATACTAAGGTCTAGAAATTATTATCTATTTATATATATATATATATATATATATATATATATATATATATATATGTATATTGAGTTGTTCGTCAATTGTTATGTTCGTGAGTATCCGAAAAACGTGATCTTGCATCTTTATTGTGATTGATTGGCGCAACTGCTATAAATAGGGAATGAGAAGTTACAGAAAATGTGATGCAGATTTTTATTGGAAAGGTGGCTGTGAATATACTTTTTAATAAGCAATGTGTCACTCTAAAACGTTTTAGTTTTAATTGTAGTATAATATGAGCTTATGCGCAAAACTTTTTTTCTAGAATTGTTCATAGGTTCGGTTTTTGGAAACTGTTAAATTTGAATTTTTTTTTTGTTTTTAATTAATCCACAGTGTAAAAAAGTAAGCCATAGACATTCATTTTACTCAGATTAATGGTTATATCGTTGTACATTAAACATCAGTGGCGGCTTCTTAATTGAGTCAATTGATCAATAATTTTCTAATAATTACTGATTTCTTATGAATATATTTATGGTCGCATGTAATCAATTCTATCTAGATATATAACGCTTGTTACTCGTCTTGGCTTGTGTCCTCAAGTGACCGCAATATTATAGATTCGTTCGATCAATTAGAAAATTACAATGAAATTCCTACATAACAAAATCTATGCGATTTAAAAACTGATCAGATCAATAAACCTAGTTAGTATCGTTTTTCTTGAAGGATGTAGTAAAGGGTTCTTGATAAAATATCGTATTTATAAACTTAACGTGAATGGTATAATGGTTAATTTGTTTCATTAAATTTGGTTAAGTTTCTCTAACAATTGTTTGGATATATTATATCATTATCTAAGACCATACTCAATTAAACGTCAAGATGTAACTTTTCTTCATATATGCATGTGTTTGTATGTATCAATGGGAGGTTATTATAGTTATTACAGGCGTCTTTAACTATTCTTTTCGTGTTTGACAGATTTTCAGAAATTTCTTTTCTTGTTTCTATTTATATACCGATAGGACCAGCTCTCAACGGGCCATACCGAGCAATAAGTGGCAACAGCTAATCCCCTCTACGCGCAATAGCTTACATTACCCTACATTTCAGAGTTATGAATTTAGTAAGACTTAAACCGCGCAAGGATATAGTCGTTTGCATATTCGTTCTGTATGCGTAATTTGCCCATTTGTTTCAGATATAAAAAGGTCGCTATATCTCCAAGTTATTATTATTGTATTCTTAGCTGCTACGGAAAAGTAATTTTAAGTAATAAAAAAACAATAACGTTTTCTAAAGATAAAAGTAAAAAAATCAATAATTCTGCAGAATAAATTTTAATTCTAAGAAAGTCACTAAATATAGAATTATAAAATACCGCCCTCTCTCCCCAAACAATAGCCGAGCCTATTGTAAAACTCCCGCCTCACTCCCTCGAGATTTCTAGGGGTTATTGTCTCGAAAATTCTAAACAGTTGAACTTGCAACTGTTGCAACCTTTACATTTGCATAGCTAGATACGAATGACGGGCAATCTATTGCTCTCGATCATCGGACTTATGTATGCGCACGCGGAGTGGCGTCGTACATACGTTGCCACATCGCATTACGTTCCATACGTATATTGTTCCGTATGGCCCGTTGCGGGCTGGACCTATCGGTATTTGGAAATATGTGATACCTTGATGGTAGAAATTTATGAACGCTTCTGCTTGCATCATCATTTAATAATCGCTAAACTTCTTTATAGCGAACAATTTAAAAAATATAAAATTATTCTCCGAGCAATATATTAACATTATTTGTAACTCACTTTTCGGGTGTACTAAGTGATGTGAAATTAATAGCTGAACTAAGAGCGCAAATGCTTAAATTATTTCTTAAAAACAAACTATATTTTATGGAAGCTTAAAAGTATTAACTATATTTTTCACATTGCCGATGACAATAGTATGGCAGAAAATACAGATATTGTTCATATTAAAAAGAAGAAAAGCATTTTTACAGAATGCCATAAGTTAAGAAAGACTCGGAATTGAAAATTTTAATAAACCCGTGATAAATCAGGTTGCAGATGCTAAAGAGCGAAGAATTGATCTCAAGTATAAATCTATTTCAAATATTTAATCATTAATTACATATTCATTAAAATACTCTTAATTTTTTTAATTAATATAACCTTTTACTTAAATTTTAGGACCTCTATAAATTTAATTCGGAGCCACCGCTGTTAAACATATTTGTGATTATTTATTGTGTTGCAAATGTAAATCAATAAACTAATTTATTCTCGGCAATGGTAGCATGGATCTAAGTTAATTTTGAATTCAATTTCAAATCCTACACTTTTATCGTTAACGTTAAAGTAACCTCGTTGTGGTCAACGAGTTTAGCGAGAGTTTGTATAAATTACAGTTGTGAATATCGATTAAACATTTGCATTGAAAACGATGTATGACTTCTCAAATCTTTATTTGAATAATCAATAAATAATGAAGCCTAGTTTTTGGGCTTGTACCAATAATAGTTTTTGTGTAAATTTAGTAAAAAGGTGTGTCACCATTATGCATTTTTTAAGGTCTTCATTTTTTGTGGCAAATTGAGCTTCGTACTTAAATTAAGTTACAGCCTCTGTTATTTCGTTTGATATCGAAAAAAATTTCTCTAGTTATTTCAAGGGTAATACACAGAGAGCAGACTGAAGCGATTGAATGACCAATTGCCCCGATAAAACGTTGTGCGGTCTCACGTATAGTATGCATGTTATAACAGCCCCACTACTTGCTTGATCGATTGCTCGGAGTAGGTGTTGTTATTACTGTCGTTATTGTGTGGTTTTCCTTAAAAATGTATATATTTAAAACAATCTTACATGTTTCGGCATATGATGCCTTTCGCAAGGAAGTTAAAATATAAATGACAGTATGTATATTAATGTCATACTTATACATTTGTAGTTGTCATTGATAAAATAATTCAAAGATACATTCCAGTTTAATAATAATAAATCAAGCCTTAGTATTCTAAAAAAAAATAGACAACAAAAACGGGGAATGGCAAGGCATGAGTTATTATTATGTATCCGCCTGTGGAGCGGCTTAAGATGTTAAGCTGTCGGCATTCACCTTAAACGAGAAAGGAAACCACGAAAAACTACTCGGACAGCCAGTCAGAGATCTAAACACAGAACTGTCAGCATGATAAGCAAATTATATACCGATATTTAAATAATATAAGATATATATTTATATAATAGCAACATATAATATGATGGTAAATTGCAGATCGTTACATAATTAGGTTATAGTATATACTGCTTAAATTTTTTATATCACTTCTGTTGTTAATTGAATTTTTTTCCTGTTTAATACTAATCATTTCTTTAGTTTCCCTTTTCATTATGTGTCTTTCTTTATCAATTATCTGTGTGTTTTCAAAATCGAAATGGTGACCGCGTTGTAGTTTGTGTGTAAATAAAGCAGTTTTGTCTGTTTTAGAGTATTTATGGGCTTGTATTCTTTTGTATAAATATTGTTTAGTTTGGCCTATGTAGTAACTATCGAAATCGCGACATAGTATTTTATAGATGGTATATGTTTCTCGATTTTCTTCTATTTTAGGTTTTAGTTTTGTAAATAGATAATTAAAAATTGCTGAAACGCCACGTCCATCAACGGAACGTACAGACGCGTTTCTCTCTTATTGGAGCTTATCAATGTACTGTATCTCGAAGACGGATATGGCTTTTCACTTCTATACTTTGTGTATATATATTTAACATTCTGAACTTATTGCAAATGAGAATTAATGAATATTAAATCCCATTTTTACATGTAAATGTCGCCTTATGTGATGCGTTAATAACTACAATCCGACAAACTAAGTTTGTACCAGTATATAGAACACACCTCGTCGCGACTCCGACCTTCCTGGTTGTTAGGATAATTAAAAATTGCTGAAAAGCCACGTCCATCAACGGAACGTACAGACGCGTTTCGCTCTTATTAGAGCTTATCAATGTACGGTATCTCGAAGACGGATATGGCTTTTCACTTCTATACTTTGTGTATATATAGTTAACATTATGAACTTACTGCAAATGAGAATTAATGAATATTAAATCTCATTTTTACATGTAAATGTCGCCTTATGTGACGCGTTAATAACTACAATCTGACAAACTAAGTTTGTACCAGTATATAGAACACACCTCGTCGCGACTCCGACCTTCCTGGTTGTTAGGATAATTAAAAATTGCTGAAAATCCACGTCGTGACATAAGGCGACATTTACATGTAAAAATGAGATTTAATATTCATTAATTCTCATTTGCAGTAAGTTCAGAATGTTAACTATATATACACAAAGTATAGAAGCGAAAAGCCATATCCGTCTTCGAGATACCGTACATTGATAAGTTCCAATAAGAGCGAAACGCGTCTGTACGTTCCGTTGATGGACGTGGCTTTTCAGCAATTTTTAATTATCCTAACAACCAGGAAGGTCGGAGTCGCGACGAGGTGTGTTCTATATACTGGTACAAACTTAGTTTGTCATTGTAGTTATTAACGCATCACATAAGGCGACATTTACATGTAAAAATGAGATTTAATATTCATTAATTCACATTTGCAATAAGTTCAGAATGTTAACTATATATACACAAAGTATAGAAGTGAAAAGCCATATCCGTCTTCAAGATACCGTACACTGATAAGCTCCAATAAGAGCGAAACGCGTCTGTACGTTCCGTTGATGGACGTGGCTTTTCAGCAATTTTTAATTATCCTAACAACCAAGAAGGTCGGAGTCGCGACGAGGTGTGTTCTATATACTGGTACAAACTTAGTTTGTCGGATTGTAGTTATTAACGCATCACATAAGGCGACATTTACATGTAAAAATGAGATTTAATATTCATTAATTCTCATTTGCAGTAAGTTCAGAATGTTGTAAATAGATGTTTATTGGTATTACTAAGTTTATATGTTGTAGCTATATCATATTTTTTTAAAGTGTATTTAATTTTTTCTGCTAATTGTGGAACATATGGATATATGTTGTTTCATTATTTAAATTGTTATTGGTGTCTGCAATGTTGTATATTTGGTGAATTCTTTTTTTAATTGTTTGGTCTATAAGTTGTGGTGGATAGTTGTTATCTGCTAAGATAGTTTTAATTTTCTTGATGTTATCTTTTCTGTATTGAGTATGTGATAGTTTTACTGCTCTATCAGCCAGATTATTTACAATCATTTTATTGAATACCTACTGTAGGTGCATTTGAGTGGTAATTCATATATCGAAAAGAAGCTGCGGGTTTATTATACCAATTTGTATAAATAGTACCATGTCTATCATAGCTTAAAGAAATATCAAGAAAATTTATACTGTTATTAATTTCTTCTTCAATAGTGAATTTTAATTTGTTGTGAAAATTGAATTTATTTAAAAGGTAGTTTATTTTATTTGTCGGAATACATGTTATGATATCATCTACATATCTTTTGAAGAAAATGGGGTGGAAGTCTAATGAATCATATTAAATATGTGCGAACGTTAATTCCAGCTGGTTTTCTCAACAGAGTTCAATTTGCGGAATGGTACTTGAATATAATTAACGACGCACCAAGATTTCCTAGGAGTGTATTATTGACAGACGAGGCATGTTTTACAAGAGCTATTCGAATACACACAATAATCACATTTGGAGCAAAGAAAATCCTCACGCCGTTCACAGGTTACATCATCAATGGAAGTTTTCTGTTTATATTTGGGCTGGGATTGTTGACTATTATGTAGTGGGACCATATCTACTGTCTGCACGGTTAGATTGTCATGTGCATAGGATTTTTCTGGAACATACTTTACCAGAATTGCTTGAAAATGTCCCTCTTAATATTCGAAGAAATATTGTTTTTCAGCAAGATGGTGCACCAGCGCATTTGATTAAATTGTCGAAATTACCTAAATGCACAATTTCCAAATGGATGAACCAGAAGAGGAGGGCCGATTTCTTGGCTTGCACGTTCACGAGATATGACTACTGTTGATTTTTACATTTAGGGTCATATTAAATCACTGGTTTATGAGACACCTGTTAATACAGAAGAAGAGTTAATGACTCGAATTATTCTAGCATTCGATGGGATTTTTGAACGTCTGCAGCTATTTCGATGAATTCGGCAGTCGATTGCACGCTGTTCGAACTTTTGTATCGAAAATGGCGGTCATACCTTCGAACAATTTTTATAAAGTTTAATGCAGTATTATTTCTAATAAAATGTTACTTTCTTGATGTAATTAAGATTGTTTTTGAAAATTTCTGGTTTATCTTGACACCGAGAAATTTCCAGACACTAGCTTATCAATTAAAAAATATTTATTTATGTGCCCTCTATCATTCCTGAAAATTAGAAACAGTTATTCTGTGACACCCTGTATATTGTACTGTTTTGTAAGAAAATAAAAATGATGGAGTCCTATTGACACCGAAAGGTAAAAGAGAGATAACCCAAAAGAAAGAAAGCTTTAGGATTTACACACATAATTTAATTTGATCTATAACCCTAGAATACTACGCATATTTTATTAGACTAAGATTCGTAATATTTACGACTGCAACTGTAATACTAGTGGGGCCTTAAGCCCTTAGGCAGAATCGCCATGTGCTAACAGTGGGGCCTTAAGTGCCTGGAGGATCGGCATGTGGTATTAGTGCCGTTTAGCGCACTTCGTGGCAGGACGCCACGTGATGTTAGCCTGGTCCTGAGGGCTACATCGTTGAGCCGTCATGCAGATATCGTTGTCCCGTTAAATGATACACATAGTTCGGGTAACATATATTTAATACATAACAACACTTAAAACTGCATAACAAATATATACATTCTTACTAACTAGTATGTAGACTGAATCTCTGACTCTGAATGAGAATGAGACTAGAATGATCTTGATGCTTCTTACACTACAGTATATATACATAAGAGAAGGTCCTCGGACTACTTAGGGAATGTAATACAGACCCTGACATGTAGCTGTGTTTGGCTTGTGTTTGGAAACAACTTGCGTCAGCGAGGACGTATTTGTAACATGCGTTACTGGAACGAGGCTGTGGCCTGGTTCAGATTGATTGCATACACACAGCTGCATTACGTTATCACACCATCCTCCCTGGGGTTAAGAAAAATAACGCTGAGGTGTTTGTTTTTCTTACGTTAGACCTTTCTCTCCGGTTACCTTCCTTATTCCTATTCTACAATATTATAATACAATACAAAAATACCATACAATACAACAATACAATACAATAATACAATACAATACAATAATACAATACAATAATACAATACAATACAATAATACAATACAATACAGTAATACAATACAATACAATAATACAATTTATAATAATAGATATTTAACGAATAAATATATAAACGAATAAACTGTAATGATAAATATATAACATAGATTGTAAAACTTTAAATAAATTTTCATAGTACATTTTTACATTGTTGCAAAAATAATAATTATTAATAATCGTTAATTGATAATAATAATTAATTGATAATAAACATTAATTGATAATAATCGTTAATTTATAATAATCAGTAATTGATAATAGTCGTTAATTGATAATAATCAGTAATTGATAATAATCGTTAATTTGGCCTTTGTAATTTGTACACTGTCTCAATCTTGTTAGTCTGTTCGCTTTTTAGTATTTTATTTCTATATCATGTGTTCTTATATATCTAATAGTTGACTTACTTCGTATTTGCAATTCTTGCTTCTAATTTCCAATTTTTCGCATTCGATTCTCTGTCTTGAATTCTTCATGTTCGCTTGTTTGTCTTAACTCTTTGCTTTGATTGTTCGTTTTCCGATTCCTTATACTTGATTGTTTGTCTTCAATTTTGTGCGTGATTGTTTGCTCCCAATTCTTATGCTCCCTTTCCAACCATACTTTAAAATAAATCGACTCTCCGTTTTTCTATCTATTTTCCTCCATGAAAAAAAAATTATACTGGAAATCACTCTTTCGTGTATTTCCCTGGACAGCACATATTTCGTGTCTGTCATGTTCCTGCGCAGAACTATCTTTGAAGCTTATTCTGACTACAGTAAGGGGGCTCGTGCAGCGGTAATTCCCTTATGCTGTAAGCCTTTTCTTCAATCTAGAAAAACTTGAGACCAGCTAACAAAAACACACTTTTGTTATAACTGTCTCTAAAAAAAAATTCTGAGAGCGTTTTCTGTCGTGCAGGATCACTTCCTGGAAGCGCATGCTTGCTTCGTCACGACCTAGGGGCGAATTGGAGTCTTTTTGCCTTTTCCCTACTTTGAAGTTCGTCTGATTCGGTTGGTTAACGTTTTCGCCAAGTCCACAACTCTAGGATGATCTGTCCTGTAGGTTGCACTGTTGTTGGTGTCGTAAAGGTACAATCGATAGGTCTCTGTCGTCTTATAGAGCTCCAGACGTGATTAGGATGCTATCGTATCGTGCCGTTACTAACCATTATGGCATTGGAATCAACTTCTAAGGCATTTGTTACAAAAATTTCGGAATCTTTACCAATAAAATTAATACACTACTCCTCGTATATTGGTTTTTATTTTATTAATTCGATATTATTTTCTTTTGTTAGCGAGAAACTTTTTTTGAATATATCAGCAATATTTCCTTCAATGTCATTTATCCGATCGTTTACAAAATAAACATTGTGTTGCATTTTATCAGTGACCTTGACTTCGTGTATTATTAAACTGTCTTGTCGATACATACATATTTTCAATTTGAATTCGATGTTTATTTACTGGCGATTAGTTTGAATATACAAGTTATTGTTTTTAATTTTGTTTGTAAACTATGCAATATATGGCGCTTGTTAAAAAGTACAACGCATGCATTTTTTATGCACGTAATTAAACTTATGAAAAAATACACCATATTGTATATATATATACGCGCCTTCTAAACAAAAAAATATTTAAACTTTTGCGTTAATTAACAAAATTGCGAAGTGTACGGCCGAAATCTCTCTAAGTTACGTAGTACATATTAATTCTTAAATAAACTTGACCTTTACATAAAGAAACGTATGGTACGCGCTTTGCAACTTTTGCATTTTTGCGTAACTAGACATAAACATAAATAACATGGTATGCTAAATCAATATTATTGTCTTTTATAATACGAATAAACATTTTCACTCGCGTAGTTTATAGATATGAACGCCTTGCACTTTATTTCTATACACCGTAATATTTGTCTTTGTTTAAATTTATTTTACAAGGAATACCTGAATTTCTTCTTTCTTGTGGAGCTTCTGTTTCCTCCGTTCCTTGTTGCCATCCTCTTGGTTTTGGCCTGCTAAACTGTAGGTTTTTTTTTTTTCCTTGGTCCGTTCCAAATTTCCACTTGGTCTTTTTCGGCCTTAGATGGCTGGCAGAGCCATCTAGTGGTGTGGACTGGTAGGATCGCCATGTACTAACGGTGGCTGGCAAGGATCGCTATGTAATACTAGTGGGGCCTTAAGCCCTTAGGCAGAATCGCCATGTGCTAACAGTGGGGGCCTTAAGTGCCTGGAGGATCGGCATGTGGTATTAGTGCCGTTTAGCGCACTTCGTGGCAGGACGCCACGTGATGTTAGCCTGGTCCTGAGGGCTACATCGTTGAGCCGTCATGCAGATATCGTTGTCCCGTTAAATGATACACATAGTTCGGGTAACATATATTTAATACATAACAACACTTAAAACTGCATAACAAATATATACATTCTTACTAACTAGTATGTAGACTGAATCTCTGACTCTGAATGAGAATGAGACTAGAATGATCTTGATGCTTCTTACACTACAGTATATATACATAAGAGAAGGTCCTCGGACTACTTAGGGAATGTAATACAGACCCTGACATGTAGCTGTGTTTGGCTTGTGTTTGGAAACAACTTGCGTCAGCGAGGACGTATTTGTAACATGCGTTACTGGAACGAGGCTGTGGCCTGGTTCAGATTGATTGCATACACACAGCTGCATTACGTTATCACACAACAAAGAAAAATTATAGAAGGTATCGATTGTTTTCTACCAACAAAACGTTTTTATATGGAAAAACATTCTTTGTTAAACATAGATTTAGGAAAACAATAGCTTTATTTAAGTCTACTTCCACAACTTGTACAAATCTTCGCTCGATATCAAGACAAAATGCCTTGCTGCATAGGTCGCAAAGATTGCTAGTCAATGCTTTATATTCCAATATGTTCACGGATCAAACGTTGTAAAGTAGGCACATTTCTTTTTTTTTTTCAACCACCACTCAATAACCTTTCTGTCGATGGCCTTTTGGCCTTTTTACTCTATATTAATTGTTAATAATGAACGAGTTAATACACGCGGCATTTAATATGCCATAAAATACACAAAGGGGCCATCTTCTTGTTTTGCTTGAAGTAGACATACCGGAACACATTCGATCGAAAGTGTCCACAGCACCTTTTGTTTGATTAGAAGTTTCTATAATTTCATGTTTCCCAGAAACAGAAATGTTTGCACCTTCGTGGATGGTTGAAAGCAACATAACATTTTTGTTGATATGAAACCAGCACTTTTTCTCTATCAAAG
The DNA here is from genome assembly GCA_935421215.2 of Melolontha melolontha. Taxonomy (NCBI): domain Eukaryota; kingdom Metazoa; phylum Arthropoda; class Insecta; order Coleoptera; family Scarabaeidae; genus Melolontha; species Melolontha melolontha. The sequence goes on from OW285238.1 coordinate 65,973,309, forward strand.
CAAAATCTTGAGCTTGAAACTCTCGTTTTTTATATGTAACATTTCTGGGAGACCTCACGTTTATTTTTACGTATAATTCCTAATAAAGTGCTTTTATACGGTTCCTTCAACAACTCGTCAGCTAACGGCACAGACGTGAACCAGTTATGCATTGTTAAATGGCGAAATGATTCTTGTAATGGCTGCAACAAACTCTTTACAAAATATTCCGCTAGAGATAAACCTCCCGTATTTGTCTTTTTGCCAAGATATCGAGCTGCATTCACCATATATTTGGAAACTACGTCGCAAATCATTACAATTTTTACGCTATATTTTGCTGGCTTATTCGAGATGTACATGTAAAGCATACTTACCGCGAAAGGCCAGCAACTGCTCGTCTGTTGTTATATACGTACCAGGTACATAAACATTTTTACAGTTCTCTATAAGAATATCCCATATATTTCGAATAGCAGCAAAGGAGCCGGTCTTTTTCTTTCAAGTCTAGTGGCCTTTTTATCGAATCTTAAACAGTCTAGCAAAAACATAAATCGTTCTTTGCTCATTGTTGCTTTATAAGTAATTCCACATTTTCTTTCATTAGAAAGAAGTAATGATACCAAGTGATTATTTTTCATAACAGCCGCAAATATCAAGAGCCCAATCAAAGCTAACAATTAATCTTTAGAAGCTGGAGAATTAGTAGTGGATTTTACTTTATATTTCGTAGCTCGCACAGTTATCATATTATTTGTATATTGTAATACTACATCAACAATTGGATCTGAGACAAATGTTGAACTATACAACTTATACTATTTTACACCAACTGCATTGTATAAGCAACGACTTTAAAAATCATAATAATGTTGAATTTTTTATTACACCTCGATAGCTGTCATTATAGTAATTATAGTTTGAAGTGATATTATTAAAAATAAACTACGATTGTTTGACAGTCAAAACGGCTATTGTGCTGGTAATAAATATATTTTATTAATACCTTTTTACAAAGTATTTTTATAATTCTTTACGATACAAGTGAATCTTAATTTAAATATAAAGTTTTCATATCTACGCTTACCGCAGCACGAACGCAAAGATTTTATATCTCTCTACCCTATAACTTTGAGAAGAATATAATGCACATAAGGATTATATTTGCACAAAGCCGTTTGCATTTAATCCGTTTTCATGCAGTCTTAATCCTGTAGAAGTAGAAATGGCGGAAGGAAACTTTTCCATCTTTGTCGGATGTACTTTATTAAGTGTCTTCGTTGTATTGATTTGACTCCTAACATCACTTGCTGGACAACCAGCACACACGCGTAATGGCTGAATGGGGGCTGATATATAATACATAATTGAAGAAGCTTTTCCTGTTATTTTTGGCATTCACGCGCCTAATCTAATACATGTATATAGTATGAAAATTTAAATATCCTAACGGAAAACATAACGATACTATTGAGACCCATTCTATACGTTTCGTAAAACAAAACGACATTTGCGGATAATATTTTTAAAAGCATTTTTAATAGCCTTTTATTGAATTTTATTATACCCATACACCTTTGTGAAATATGCATGCAATCTTTGATAGAAATTTTGAATAACTACATATTCTTAGTAAATTCATTCTCCTTCTCTTATATAACTTTCAATTCTTAATTATTTTTTAATTTTGTTCATACTAATAACTTGTAATATAATCTCATGCTTACCTGAAAATCGATTATAAGTATTCAAATTTCATATGTTTGAGGATATGAAAACGTTATCTTTTCTTTCGTCTTCGACGGTAAGAAAGTGGGTTTCTGTATTTAAATGTAGTAATACGTCCATTCCACATGATTGACGTTCGGAGCCCCAAAAGCCGCTATGACCGACAAGATCGTCATAAAAATCCACAATCTCCTATTCAATGACACGTGGCACGTGATCTTGCTGAAATTGCAAAGATCTCGATAGAGAGTGTCCACTATATTTTACATGGTGTTTTGTGTCTGAAAAAGCTTTCCACAAACAGATTCTTCGATATTTTAAACCAGTAGATGAACCATTTGTTTACCATTACATTCCAAAAGATAAAGCAGCAGTCTAAACAGTGTGTGGAAGCTGGAAAAAGTGCGCTAAAGAAAGCGAAAACGGATTGATTTAGGAAACAAAGCCGTGGCGATTTTCTAAGATTCTCGAGGTGTGGTGGCCATTGCTGTATATTGCGGTCATCTTCGACCAATGGGAGACGGGGGTACGCTTGGTACTGTGAGCCTGCGTGTTGAGATTTTGGTGGCGTAGGAACATTGAGATGGCATCTTTGTGTGCCACTATTTTGTGTAGTGTATCATACAAGTTGCGAATATAACACTTGTTGAGTGCATATTTGGTCTAAATCTTCTGTTCAGTCTTTTGGCAACAACTTTCTGTTAGAGTCAACACACACAGTCTTTGATATTTAGGTCTACACAAACATCTAAGACGGTAAGCCGAAGCCATTTTCTCGTTACTCTTTTTACATGTTCAATCTCCTAATACACGCGTTATATTGTACATTTAAGGCACTAAGCTACCATTAATCAGTCTGGAGTTAGGAAAGACCTAGAGCTGGCTCGAATTATGCAGATTAACGTGCTACCAGAATTGTGTAGCAGGGGAGCTTTCACGTAGTTGGGTTCTTGACCTGGTGAATCGTCGTGTGCCATAGCTTAGAGTCAGACTTCGCCCTTCAAAAGATAAATTTTTATCTATTATTGTGTTTGTGGGATACAAGTAATTTAGAACTATCTCTAATTGATATTTCAAATCTGTGAGGCATACACAACCTTAGTTACCGCCTTATGTTTCGTAGTTGCAGTCTAATGTACATTTCTTACCTATTAATGAATACTAACTATAAACTATAAATTAATAATTAATATTTTGTGGTCAGTATTGTATATTACAACTTTTACATTTAATAATTGATTATTAATATTAATATTTTGTAGTCAATATTGTATATAACAGTTTTTCGCCAACTTTATTAAGCCTATATTTCGCATTTATTTCTGTAAAGTTATGTATGTATGATCGCGGAGATCTCTGACATCTTTACCCGACCATTATGCATATAAACTATGCAATATTACTTATTTAACTCCGGCCGAATATATACAGGTCTCTTCATATTCTTATGTATTGTATTTCTGTTAATATTATTGGGATTTATACAGATTCTATCATAACTTTATGTACTGATTATTTGTTAATACTTATTTTTGGAAAACACATACAGGATCGCTCTTATTATATGCATCTTTGTTAATAACTTTTCCAGGGAAAATATTTCCATTAAATATAGTTACATAGTATGCGAGCCAAAAAAAGTTTTTCAAGTAGACTATGAACGAGAAAGATAACTATAGCAGTCATGTCGGAGTATAATTCATATCTTGTTTGTGAAATGTCATCTGTCACTCATTGATTAAATTGACAATTTGTTAATACTTATTTTTGGAAAATACATACAGGATCGCTCTTATTATATGTATCTTTGTTAATAACTTTTCAAGGGAAAATATTCCCATTAAATATAGTTACATAGTATGGGAGCCAAAAAAAGTTTTTCAAGTAGACTATGAACGAGAAAGATAACTATAGCAGTCATGTCGGAGTATAATTCATATCTAGTTTGTGAAATGTCATCTGTCACTCATTGATTAAATTGACAATCTGCGAATATCTTCCATTATTCTATGATTAAGCAGTGGCTTATGTACTTAATGAGCAGCAAAGAAGATATGTGGTTGAGATGTATTTAAAAAATGTCGATAGTGCATGAACGTATGTGATGCCTACGAAGATTTCTTAAATGAAATGAAGTTGTCCCATATGACCTTTTCTGTATTTCCTTTCGTCCTTTTGTGAATTTATTCGGAGAAACATAAATGTGAATCGTAAAACAGAAAATGTGTATCGTAAAATGGGATGTGGTAGACCAATGGTCAGAAATGAAATTACTGTCGAAGCGGTAATTCAAGTAGTCGAAGAACGTCCACAAACTTCTGTACGACATTTACAGCAAGAATTAAATCTTTCATGCAGGACTTTTTGGAGCTCGCATCATTAGCCTGGATGCAGATACTATCTGGCCACCATCATCTTGTGCATTAACACCATGTTTTCTTTTTATGGTCACTTTTAAAAAATTCGATTTTCGAAACACCAGTTGATCTTTACGATTTAAAACAAAGGATCGCTAACAAAATTGAAAAAATCAATAATTCACCAGAAATTCTTCAAAAGGTTCTTAGTTCGCTTAAAAAAGAATTAGTCTCACATGTAAAAGTATATTGAAAAATTGAAACCTATTTAATATCATTTTTCCGTTTATTTTGTCATTCTATATTCTTTTGCTCATCAAAATAATAAATCATATTTAGCATTAAAAATGTTTATTATTTGTTTTGTTATGAGAAATATTACATCTGCCAATATTATAATTAAATTGAAAAATATATTTTTAAAATAGATTATTTAGTTTGAACTATTATTAAATTAAACAAAGTGGTAGCTCTAAGTCGAATCAAATGAATACACACATTATTAATTGTAGCTTTCTTATGTTTTTTTTTTTGAAACTACACCTTCTGAGTATGTTATAGCCTCACATACGTGTAACGTATGACCTCTGATTACATTTGAACTTTTAACTATTATTTTAGTTGGTCACGTAATAACGTTTTGAGACGAACCCCACGCCGTCTTCAGTGAAATCTTAGCCTGTAATGGCTAGTTGAGTTGAATTTATATTATCAACTCTCCCACAAAGGAAGTCCTTGAAACTCTACTGTTTATTGTAAATTTTCGGAAATCAGTTTTGTGGTATTTATTTTTGCTATTCCACCTAGCAGAGTATTACACGTCAGTACTGGACCAATTAAAGGGTCCTATTCAGGCTAAATATTCACATCTAACTAAAAGCAAAGTGCTCTTTTGCAAGGATAATATGCCTACACACTAGTTACGGGTCGTTATAAAACTCCACGGCCCATGCTTCTAAGTGCTTCCCTTCCACATGCACCATATTCGCGGGATTTGGCTTGCAGCCATAATTTGCCATAATTGCTTATTATACACAGTTGGACAAATCGTATTATATTGTGGATATTCCAAATTGGCAAATCGTTCGTATAAATGTATTACATTGCCAAATGACTGTGTTGAAAAATCTTAAAGAATTCTAAAAAATCTTGTCCTTAACAAGAAGTGTTAATTTGTTTCATGAAAATCGATTTAATGTATTAAAGCTGTCAACAAATGAAATATACACGGCTACCATTTCGGTTTAAAATTTGAAACTGTTCTACTATTCATGTCATGTCAAGTCATAACAATTTCCTAGTTTCCTTTCCTTTCCTTTCATTATTTAAAAACTGTGTAAAATCTACGTGATCCATAAATTTTTAGGTGAGCTATCTGTACTATTCACCTGTCTAAAATTCGAACATTTTTCCTAAAATCACTGTTAACCACTCTACCAATGTAGATTATTGTATGATTCTGTTGCAGAGTTGAACTCCTTGTGCTATTTTTCAAAGTTATGAAAACAATGGAAAACTTTCTGGCATAGTACTCACCTACAAAACTCATATTTACTATTTTTGTACTTCTAAATTGCAATTGATGCTAATTATTATGTTCTCTTACATTACTACTAATAATTATATTACCTAACCGACTGCGATTGATTTAATTTAAAAACATATGGAATTATGCAAAATTCTGTAAAAGTAAAATCATTCCATTACTTAAGTTACAGGGAAAATGTATGCTACAAACATAGTGCAAGCACAACATGGCCTTCATTGTTTCTTTGTTCTGATTGATTTATATATATATCATAAAGAGGGGAATGATAAGACATAGATGATATATAAGGGTTGCATTTCAACTCAAACACGTAATTTATCTTGAACATTCAATATAAGCGTGTTGACGCAATATTAATATGTAATTGTATTTAGTTTTGAAATCGATTCATTTAAAAACACAGAACGTTACAATATACTTTATTGGCTTTTAATAGAAAAAATATGATGTAATATTAGGATCTAATGGACTTATAACAAATATTCTTAAACGATTAAATTACGAAAACAATGTTTGCAAAAACCATGAAGAAATATTTCCAAAAGCAACAGCAAAGAAACCAAAAGAAGATATTTGTTTTGAACCTAAAATATGTTAATACAATATTTAAAACCTAATTAAAATTACAGGTTCACAACCATTTTGTACAGTAGATGCCACTATGTTTTTCTTGTGTATTGGTATTGTATTCTTGTGGATAGGCGTTTGAGATGTGAATTTTTTAATTTTTTTTTCTCGGAAATGGTTTGACTATATCTCGAGTTAGAAAGAACCAATCTAGTCAAAAAAGGCAGCGGTATAAAAATGATCGAATGCAGTGAGCCAAAATATGAAAAAAGTAATTTTTTTAAATCAAAATAAAAATTTAAAATTTACTTTATCACTAGGGAAAATACAAATATGCCCAGTTTCTTATTTTTTTACGTGCACTTTTGCGAAGAGAACAAGGTATTTATAAAGAAAATCTAGGGATAAATACCGAAGTTATAACCAATTACGTGAAAGTTCCAAAATTTAACTTTTTTATTTTTAATATTTTCTTTATTTATAGGATATCGTTGTTTAATTCAATGAATTCGCAATTTAATTCGAGAAGAGAGTTTTTATCACGAATTTATTAATTTCTAGCATTTATTCTGATTTAAATTTTGAATTCGACATTAAGATGTCGCTGTTGTTAATATTTATTTTTTTTTTATATAGGCAATACTGCGACTGTTGCGAGAAGTGACATTTCTTATTTGTCTGTCATTGTGTCGTATGGAATCATTTAATTTAGTTGATCGATAATTCATGAAATGCATAAAAGGAAACGAGATTTTTGGTGCGAAAAGGAAAGAAAACTTCATTCTTTCATCACATTAAACTTGGATTCTTCAAAAAAGTCTTCCTTTTGTAAAAATTAAAGACAGAGTTTTTGCCGGTCCACAAACGGAGGAATTAAAAGATGCTAAAAGATCAAAAATTTCAAACATGTTTGTCATCCGTCTGGACTTCGTTTCAGTTTGTTGTTCTAGTTTCCTTGGGAACAATAAAAGTCTGAAGTACAAGATAATTGTTGAAGATTTGCTGAAGGATGATGCAAACATCGGTATGAAATACTGTTCATTTCAAATTTATTTGTCCAGTTTCCATTTTTACAATCGCTGCAAACAACAAGTGTAAAAATATCTGAATATTAATTTTTTGCATTCTCACTTGAATTAGATCCCAGGCAGCAACGTAAGTGATGAGTATGATGAAAGGGTCAACCACGAAATCAAGTCCATTGAGCGGCACTGCCAAGGATTTTTGGATGAAAATGATGGAAGATTATATTTGGTTCCTCATAAGACAATCAGATTCCAAGAAAAACAAGAGACAACTAAAAAGCCAAAATTATTTCCAATATGCTCATATTATATGAAAATACTATAACAAAATAATCGAAATTACTTAAGGCAACTATAATATACTCTATAAATAAGAAAAAAAAAGATTTTATTTAGAAAAATACAGTGGGACTCAGTGTATAATAAAAACATTTTTTCAATTTGTAACCTATGTTATTTATTCGTATAACTGAAAATATATTTAATTGAAATTTGTGGCCAATATTTCAGTTAAAATGAAGTAATGAAGTCAAACTTCGAGTCTTGATCAATATTCCCAAATGAAAATTCATTCCAAAATTATTGTAAAATTATATAAAGCATTTAGAAAAATTTACTTCACCCAGTAGTATATCTCTCACTGTCTGTGGAAATGAAGTAATATATTATACTATAGGTTTCTCAGATGTCGTTCTCCCTCTATTGTATATAATCGCAACAACTATTCTAAATGAAAAAATAAATAAAGTGTATAAAATAAGGTGTATAAAGTGTATCTATGAAGTATATACAACAAAATACATATGCAATGTTACAATATTTGCCCGCTAAAACAGAAATATAAATAAAAATGAGTCGTGTGATACGCAGAATAATCGTATTGCTTATTAGAGAGGACCTCTGCTGATCTTAGCTTGTACTTTATTGCCTGATATAGAATATTTTCTTTTCTTTCATTCATTAGAAATTTTATTTGGTTTGCTTGTTATTTCTGTTATATTATTTCATTTAGTATCTCTTATTTCCATTCTAAAACAGATTCATTTTGATTTTCTTTAATATGATGTTACATACATAGTTCGTATAATTCAACTTTAGAAGCATCTGCTTGTTTTGCAATTGAATTTACTTTTAAAGGTTAATCTGTATATTTCCTACAATTGCTGGTTATGATTTGAACATTTAAATGAATAAAATATATTTGGAAGTAACTTAAATTTAATTTTAGTATTTTAGATAGTTATTTTGAAATATAAAACATATTTCGTATTTTTAAAACGTTGAGATATTTACTTTGACATAACAAAATTTCATTTATTTTTAGAAATTCATATATTAATTTATTCGTATTAAGCTAATTGCGAATGTTATTTATTTATGAAAACTAGTATTACATTTACACAAATATTCGTTTTTTATTTTTAAATAATTATTGTTCAGGTCAAAGTTTTTAACCATTAGGTCAAAAATTTTGATATAAGACGTTCCTATACGTATAATCATACTGGTGTCCATCAGTCAAATATTTAGGATTGTCTGGGGAAGCTAAAAGGCCAGCCCACAGAAAGCATACGAATATCATAGGTCTGCCTAGATTACATATGCCTCTTACAAGCACTAACTGTGTTGGTCATATATATGGAAAGAACTATCACCCATAAATTCGTACCAGGCGGGTATAAATATGTTTACAAATTCCTTCAATTCGCAGTTTTTAGTAGTTCAACTACATTTTCGAAATTACCATACCATAAATAGTAACTAGAGTGGTTACTCCTAATAAAAATCTTGCTAAATCCTCTTTTTTGAACAAAAAGTATGGAATGTGTGTTAGCCCATTATCGTAGTGGTAAAAAGAAATGCTTTACTTTATTTTTAAGTCTATTTTTTTCACTAAAATTTTTTAAAAAATTATTATAGAAAATTACATTTTTGTTTAATATAATAAAATATGTTAAACAACGTTCATTTTAATTTTGAATAAATCCAGTGGCTTGTTTCTTTGTCCATTTTATTGCCACAAATATAACATCTTAAAGAAAATAAAAGATATTATTTAACAAAGAAAAGCATTTAATTTGATTCAACGAAAATTTTTCTCTTTGATATGAATAATACGAAGCATGTTTTTAAAATAAGTACCGTTTCCAAATATAACCGTTGTAGCGATGCGATGGCCATTTCACGAATGCCAGCTAAATACCTGGATCTATTGACTAGCCGCAAACGCCATTACGGAAACATTCATCCGAGTTTACATACATTTCTGCGTGCTTAAAATGCCTCAGACCATTGAAAATGCCCCCTAATGTAAAATAGGCTTCTTAAATGTAAGAGATGGCAGCCTAAATTCATCGGCAGATTAGTCAAATGTACGAAGAAAACTCTATTAGCGACAGAATATTAAGAAAATGGGTTAGAGCATTTAAAGATGGTCGGAAAAACGTGCGCGATGTGGAAAGAAGTGAGCGACCGTTCGTCAAGAATGATGGCCTAGTGTGGAAAGTTAATGAAGTTGGCTTTCATCATTTTCCCAAGTTTTAAGAAATGTTGTCTATGAAATTGTGTTAGAATGTTTAAATTAACGGAAATTGTGCTCACGCTAAATATAAAAAATGCTGACTTAATTGTACAAAATCAATCGTTTTATCGAGAGGTACAGTATCGTAAAGTATATGTTTTTAAGCCAATTGTCACTAGTAACGAAACATGGGTTGCTCACCAGCGAATTTCTATAACTTCAAATTCCAAATTCTCAGAAAGAGCATATGAACTGTAAATTAATAATTTCTACATTCTTCTGAGCAAACTTTGAATCAAATAATCCGACAATTAATTATCATGAAATTATGCCAAATATTTATTATAGTAGCTAATTTTCTTTGAAGTGGTGGCATATGTATGTATATTCAAAAAATACAAATTTGAAAAATTCAGATAGCTTATCGTCTGAAAAATTCGACCCGTGCCTATTATTTCGTCTTGCTTAAAAAATTAAAAGCTCTTGAATATTATTTTATCTAAAATGCGCAAAGTGATGTACTAATAGATAACGAAATTATATTCTTTCTTACCTTTAATCGTAATGATAATCAATATACAGACTAGTATAAAAGCGTAAAATTATTTTCTTTGCTAACAGTAAACGCCAAGATGTTCCGTTTTGTTGTATTGAGTGCTCTTGTAGCTTGCGCTTTTGGTAAGATACTACTATTTTACTACTATTAGTTTAAGGTACTAGTAAAGTACCTAAAACCCAAAAATTTTATGTTATGAACTACCGAATATATCATGTATTATAATCAGAGAGCTGACTGAAGCGATTGAATGACCAATTGTCCCGGCAAAACGTTGTGGCAGTCTCAGGTATTGTATGCATGTTATAACAGCCCCACTATTTGCTAGCTTGATTGCATTCCTCGAGCAGGTGTTTTTATTTCCGTCGTTATGAATAGTAAATTGTGTATATTCCTTCATAAATTCAACAGTGGCGTGTAAGACGGAATATACATTTATATATTATTTCGTTAGACTTCGTTGAAATATTCACTTATTTATTATATCCGCTAAATTCCAAAATGTATTCTTGTGTTTACATGCTGTTACTGTCTTGAGATAGTATATTTTCTATTCTCTTCTATAAGGGATTGTTTCTGGCTTCGTTTCTTTCAGTGTTATTTGGTTACAACGTTTAGTATTTTAAAAAATCCGTTTTATATTGTTATATTGTATATTTATTCTATAATTTTGTATAAATATTAAGTTTAATTTACTACCTTATTTTTGGAGTAATTTTCGTTCCTTCTTTTTAGTCAGATTCTTTCTGTTCCTAGTATTTTTCTTTATTTTCATTGACTATGGAAAATTCTCGTAGGGCAACCATGGTAGGATGGATTAGAGGCCATACAGATTGGTTGCATATTTGTAATGATACCGAAATATATTGCAGTGTCTGTTCATTAAATTTAAGGCATCCACAAAAGAGACATGTTTCTTCGAAAACTCATCAACATATAACCATCTGCACCTGACACTTTTAACGAATAACTGTGTGAAGCTTTCATGCCAGCCAATATTCCATTCAAAAAGCTTAATAATCCAGTCCTCAAGAAGGTTTCTTACAAAATGTACTGATTGTCTCCAGATGAATCTACATTACGTAAATACCACTTACCAAAATGTTATTTGAGAACCATTGAAAAAATACGAACCAACCTAGCTGGTCATTATCTTTGGGTAAGTGCAGACGAAACAACGGATGCAATGGGACGATATCTTTTAAATGTAGTTGTTGGTATTCTTCATCCGACAACTTCATACCAACCATACTTAATTGCAACTAAAATATTGTCAATCGTAAATAGTGAAACAGTTGCAGAAGTAACTGGTCAATGCATTCATAATATTCTGTCATCGGATAACAACTATAAAGACAAGATGCTATTATTTTTGACTGATGCGGCAGCTTATATGTTTAAAACAGGGAAGTTATTAAAGCAATCTTATCCCAATATGCTATACGTTACCTGTGCAGCACATGCACTACACAGAGTATGTGAATACATCAGTTAGCTTCATCATTTTAAAAGATATTTCTCAAAGTACCTTCACGAGTATACGAGGTATATAGAGAAATAATTCCAATTTGCCTTTACCCCCAGTTCCTGTATTAACTAGGTGAGGAACATGGCTAGAAGCAGCATTTTTCTTTTCACAACACTTAGATGATTTAAAAAACGTTGTTTTCATCTTCAAGATGATGATACGTAAAGCATGTCTAATTGTAAACACCTGATACAAATTGAAAATTTACAAAACCAGCTAAACTTTATTAGAGCTAATTTCCAGTGTCTTACAGATACGATTACTTACATGTAAAATCAAGATATTAACCCAAAAGAGGCGATAATTAACTTAGAAACTGTCATCGATCGAATTTGGAAACAAGCTGAGGCAAAAAGTTGATGCCATATTTAGCAGAAATCCAAATTTAAATATATTGTATCAATTCTGCACAGAGCCGATTGAAAAATCTATACATTCGAAGTATGGTGCACTTTTGCTACATTTTAATCACGCACTCGTCACCAGTTGTGATGTGGAACTGACACTTTCTATTTTTAAAGACGTTTTAACATCTAAAAGAACTAATTTAACACAGGAACACCTTCAACAAATTTTAGTTGTTCATAGTAATGTTTTACACTTTCAATGTTTTACAGAAAATACATAGTTTTGAGTTTTGTTCTTTGTAAATTATTTTTATTCAAAATTCCATACGCAATTCGCTTGTCAGCATTACTTTTGCTTCAGCAGTAGTTGCTGCCGGTTACTAAACCGTTTATTACATTCGCTCTGTTGTGCATTGACAGATACATATTAACTGCATATGTAGGTATGTGCCACTTATGCAGTGGCCATACGTATCAAATTGTTCGAAACTCACGGCTCGCTTACAGAGACAAACCTATTACGAATACAAGACAGACCCCTATGGGCTATGAATCATCAATCGCTTGAGTCCGCTCTCTGATTATAATATATAACTTATGATTTTTAACTTTACATCGTTGTAGCCTTCCCTAGCAGAAATGCTATAGTGCCACTTCTCGATGGCAGGATTGTAGGCGGAGATACAGTAACTATTGATCAATACAATTATCAAGTATCATTAATGTGGTTCGGAAGCCATATTTGCGGTGGTTCGTTAATCGCTAGCAACGTCGTAGTTACTGCTGCTCATTGCACTGACGGGTAATTACTAAATGTGAAAATAGCTTATCCATCACCTAATAATTATTTATTGCAGTTCATCAGCAAGTAGTCTTTCTATACGAGCTGGTTCCTCTTATCGTACATCTGGTGGTGTATCTATAGCAGTTAGTACCATACACCAACACTCAAGCTATAGTTCATGGACCATAGATTATGATATAAGCGTTCTTGTTCTTGCAAGCTCATTCTCTCTGTCTACGAATATTGGTGTAATTGGCTTGCCCTCACTTAACCAGGCAATTCCAGAAAATGTTGGTTCCGTTGTAACTGGTTGGGGCACAACCAGTGAAAGTGGATCCGCCGCAAATCAACTTCAAAGAGTCGTAGTTCCAACAGTAAGCCAGGCGACTTGCAGATCTGCTTACGGACAAAGCGCTATTACTGACAGAATGATGTGCGCCGGTGTATTAGGAGTCGGTGGCAGTGATGCCTGCCAGGTAAACTCTATAGTCTTATTTAAAATGTCAACTTTTTATTTAACTTAACGTTATTATTTTAGGGAGATTCTGGTGGTCCACTCGTCATTTCCTCTGAACTCATTGGTATTGTATCCTGGGGATACGGATGCGCCCGTCCTCAATATCCTGGTGTATACGCCAGTGTACCAGCTCTTCGTAATTACATCACTTCCACCGTTGGTATCTAAATCTAGATTTAGAACAATTTCAATATTTTTGTGAAAATGAGATAATAAATAATGCTATAAAGTTACTAACTAGTTTTATTTCTTTATTTTATCATGTACAGAAAAGACCAAAGAAACATTTTCAATCGAAATACAGACACTGCTTACGCATTTACTAAACCAGATATAGTGCAAAAAATAGACTAAATATTCACTAAATGCAAAGTCGTTCTGTATATTTAATAATAAATATACAGAATACAAAAATTAACAATAATATAATATGTTGTATTCTTGTTAATTAATACACCATATCAATAGAATTCTATAAAGAAAAACGAAATAATACCGACAAACAAATTCGAACAATTTAAGTTTTTTGGCATATATAATAAAACACCAAATCTGTTTGATTTTCGATACCGGGCACTAAGATCATTAAACTTAATACATCTTTGATATTCGATAACTCTAACAAAGTTTTATGCAAGGTTTAATAAGATAATACTAATGATAATAATGGAGAATGTAGCAATACATATATACAATCAGATTTGAGCAAATAGATACGACATCTAACTTAAGATAAAGTGACACACATCACATACCTATAGACATTAACAGCAAATACTCATACAAAATTGAAAAATATGAACTTCAACGTATCTGGAAACGGAAAAACGTATATATAATAACCTTTTTTATCAGTAAGCAGATTTACAATCCAACAAAGATAGATCATTAGAATTACTGTCCAATGTCCATGAATGAATGCAGGGATCAATAATACTTAATACATGTAGTATAGTGCGCAAATTTTTGCTGTTACAGTAAATCCGAATCGCTGATTTTATCATTCCGCTATATTACAGTGGCATCAAAACAACAGTCCATAGAATGGAGATATTTATCATCACCCAAGAACATCACCTAGGAATGTGAAGTTCAAGTAGCTTGGACTTTTTGGCTGAGGGTGACACAATGAATGATGAAACATATTTTAAGACCTTAAATATTCTGCGGCGCGCGGAATAGTTTTGCTTCATTTACACGTAGCTCATAATATCAAGGATCGCAATCGCATCATATATATGGTAACAGTTTGATCATCCTCCGTATAGCCTTGACCTAGCGTTCAGTTGCAACCATTTATCTCTGCAGTTAAAGATGCGCCGTGACGGTCAGCGCTACGACGACAATGACGGCTTCAAAACGGCCGTGCCTTACTGATTAAAATATCATGGGGCAGGTTTCTATGAGTATGAAATACAAAAGTTGGTCGTATGATACTATAAGTAGGTAAATATAGGTAAAAATTATGTTGAAAAGTACAAAAATAAAATAGAAGAAATCGCTTTGTGTTTCGTTACCACCAGAATGATGTTAGTTGAGGAACACGCCTGGTACAATTATAATGACAGTATAAAAATCTAATGGAAGTGCTAGGTTAGACTTCAATAAGACTTGTCTTAATTATCACGATAATAGAAAATTATGTTTTTCATTTCGAAAAAGTTATAAATATTTTATGGTGCGGTCATTGTAGGGAAATTCTCCGATACAAGGCGTTGCCTCTAAGTTGCCTCTAAGTATATTTGATCATATAAATGGCGGAGTAGAACATGGATCGTTAAGATAGTTTAAGCAATCAAGGAAATCAAAGGATGATTTCCAGATTTATACAAATCCACTTCTGAAAACGTTCTGGACTACTAAAAGCAATTTATTAATACATATATGCAACTAAATAGCTAAGCCTCTGTTAAATAATGTCAAAATAAATAAGTTCGTTAGTTTTCAAAATATAAACGCAAATTTCTATGACTTTCTCTACTTCATTGGAAGTGAAGACAACAAAAATAAGCTTTCCATTAGCTTGTGTGGTTTCAAAATTTAAAAACTGTAATATTAATGGCACCTTTAAATTGTTATATTGTTACAACAAAGACAAGATCAATAGCAATTTTTTAGTCATTGTCATTGTTTCTATATATGATATCTTACCTTCCATCTTTGTGCTCTGTTTTTTACTTTCAACCAGTACTGCTATTGTTCCGTCCCCAGAATTGATTTGTGAACCTGGCTTCAAATTCATCCATTGTTGTCACCTCATCTGACCATACCATCTCCCACCAAACCATAGCGTCATCCTTCCGACAGTTTCCAATCTTTTGCAACTTTTTTTCGTCCCCTGGCACATCTTCCAAGCTGGCTTTTATTTTCTTTAAGAAACACATAGGATTTGTGTTTGACGTTCCATAAAATTTAGGTAACACTTCATTTTGTACAGGTACAGGAATATAAGTAGGTACATTTATTTCATTTTTCTCTTTTCTTACTTCTTTTATTTTCTTTATTAATTGTTTTTCCATATGCTTCATTTTTAGTTCTGCAAATTCTCTTTTTTCCACTTCTTCTGACAATTTACTATTTAAAACCATTTTATTTTCTTCCATATCCTGTTCATTTGATATTTGCAAAGAGTCCATGCCTCTTATTATAACTTCTTCTTAGCTTGTATTACTTAACGCCATTATTTTTCCCATCATTACATCCATTTTCTCTTCCATTCTTTTTAACATGTCCATTATAATCTTATCCCTGTTTACTCCTTCGTGCCCCTCTTCGTGTATGGTAATTACTGGACCTATCCTTTTCTTTGCTTGTTCCACAAGTTGCTCACTTATTTGCTGTGCTGCTGATAATTCTTACTATAAATTAAAATATCATCTATATAATGTACAATATGATCTTCATAAGGTTCCAGTATTTGTTGCATAGCCCTTATTAACGCCGCTGCAGAACTGATTAATCCATATGGTACTGTCCTAAATTGATATTCTTTTCCGTTAACCATAAAGTCACAATATTTCCTGGATTCCTTTTCTAATGGTACCAACCAAAAAGCACTCCTCAAATCCAATTTACTATAAACTTTTGCATTGCCACATTTCGACAATAATGCTTCTATTTATTTTATTCTCATTATGTCTGCGCGCATCCAAACATAATCTAATGGCTCCTGACTTCTTCTTAACCACAACTAACGGATTCACATACCTCGTTTTACCTTGTTCTATCATTCCATCTTGTAACATCTTCTTCACTTCCTCTTCTACCTGTTGTTGAATATTCTTGGGAATTGGATAGTTTTTAATTTTAAAAGGTTTTGTCTCATCTACATCTAACGAATGTCGATAATTTCTGGCGATACTGGGAAACTTGTTTACTATATTATCCTTTATTATTAATTTGACTTCAACGAATCCACTTCTACCTCATTTTCTATATCCATTTCTTCTAACACCATTAATTCCTACAATAAATTTATGGTTTTCTATTTCAAATTCAATTACATAAATCTTATTAACTACAGCTATAATCTTTTTCGTAGCTGACACAATTGTAATTTTACTTGTGGGTACATATTTCCCTTCTTTATTCTTAACTAACCATTCAACAACTTTTTCATCCAAAAATGACGTTTCACTACCAGAATCAATCAAACAATAACATTCCCTTTTTCCTATATTAATCTTAATGTGTGGCAAACTCGTATTTATCGCGCAATCTGACTTATCATACAACAATGCAAAACTTTCTCTCTTTTTGGTTGGCCCTAAGAAAAATCGTTACTACTAGCAAGTTCTGATTTATTTCTTTCATCTACTTTTACAGATTCTAAATTAAAATTAAGCCTTGTATCTTTATACCTCGTACCTGTGTAATTCTTTTGATCTATTATTCTATCTTTTACATTATCTCTATTTGAATAATTTCTTACTCTATTTAGGGAAGCTATTCTATTAATTTGAGTATTATTATTATGCATAGGTCTTTCTGATCTCAGAGGTGTATTGTTTAAATTAAATCTTGAATATTCATTTCTTTTAATATTACTATCTGAATAATTATTGTTATATCTATTTCCACGCTCCGCATCATCTAACCTTTTTAATAATTCTATAAACTGTTGCATATCATTTATACTATGTATTGCTACTGCCTGACTGACTTGAGAATCAAAGTGTCTACTTAATTGTGAAACCAAATCTAATTCACTTATCTTAGGGGTTAAATACTTTAATACAGAGTACCTTTTCATGACATAGGTTTCTCTTGTTTCATTATTTCCTACTTTATATTTACCAAATAGTAATTCTTGTCTTACCTTTGTCTGCTTGTAATACAATTTCTTACTATTTCTTTTGCAAAAGTTCTATCTTTCTTGGCGTAAAATGCCTCTCTAAAAGTAAGCCATACTTTGTATCCACCAATATGACCCAAACTCCCGTGTATTTGCAACATCATTGCTTGACGAGTATATTCATCATTAACTACAACATAATTTTGATCTCTAATAACTTTCATAATTAACCCATCACACATAATAAAATTTTTATTACTATCATAATTCCTTAAAACCCTCTTTTAAATTATAAAAACTTTCATCCTGTTGAACCTGAAGGATCACCTCATACTCAAAATCCCCCTCAGCATATGCTCTATTATATTCATTTAATTCAACATAATTAAAATTAATTGAATTGATTCGGCATTTACTTGATGAAGATCCATAATTAAGAATAGAAATAAAACTACGGTTTTAATCTTCACTTTTAATCATTACTCGTAAAACGACAATTGTTTCGCCAACACAGTGACTTCTTCAGTTGTTTACCTCTAAACAGTACGTTACAAACTAAATAAAAATATATATCTATAAAATCAAGGAGGATGGTATTTAAAATATTTTAAAGAAATCTCAGAATTACAAGTATTGTCGGCAGTGAAAGAATGTGGCGCATCTGGTCGGCCCTAACTGTATATTATAGGGTACTAAACATGTTTACGCATAAATTTGTTTAATAACCTACATACACATTTGTATTATCGTCTAAACAGATTTTAAGTAAATAAATTTAATAAAGGCGAGTTATTTAAATCTAATTTATCATTTAATAAAATTTGTGACTGTTTTAATTTATTGATTTCTAAACTTTCCAGTAAATCTAATTTTTTGCCTTTATTTTCTAAATGCAGAATTTGAAAATCTTTATCGAAAGTGTGGTTTTCTTCTAATAGTTGATTCGCAAAAGTAGAATCTTGTTTTTTATTTTTAAACGAAGAACAATGCTCGGCGATGCGTTTTTCAAACGATCTTCCTGTTTGACCGACGTATATCTTACCGCATCCACACATTAACTTATAGACTCCGGATTTCTTATTTTTGTCTGTTTTATCTTTATTGTTTTTGATGTGCTTTGATAACTTATTATTAGTTTTGAAAACCGTGTTAATATTAAGTTTTTTTAAATCATTTGAAATATGCTTATTAGGTGTCCCAATGTATGTTTGTAATCTAAATTTTGAATTTTCTTTATCCTTTATTGCAGGGTATACCATAGAGATAGCTTTTTTGAAAAGTTTTTTTGTCAGCATATTTTCAATTAAAGTATCTGTGTAGCCGTTATTGATAGCTATTTGTTTGACTAAATTTAATTCGTTTTCATAATTTTCTTTAGATAGTGGATAATTAATTAATCTGTGTAAAGAACTATGGAAACTCGCTAATTTGTGTTGTATGGGATGTGTTGATGAATTATGTATAGTTATGTCAGTATGAGACTCTTTATGGTAAATATCAAACTCTAATTTATTGTTTATTTTTTTAATAGTTATGTCCAAAAAATTAATACTATTGTTTACTTCTTGTTCCATCGTAAATTCCATATTTTTATGAATAGAATTGACGAATTCTAATAGCAAGTTTAATTGTCTTTGTGTTCCAGTGAAACAAAGTACAATATCGTCTACATATCTATGCCAAAAGAAAATATGCTGTCTTAGGGGATTATTAAAAATGATGGATTCTAAGTGGTTCATGAAAATTTCTGAAAGTAACGGACTTAAGGGGTTACCCATAATTAGTCCTTCCTTACAAGTGTATATTGAATTATTAAATTGGAAATAATTTTGTTTCAGAACTATATTTAACAAATCTAAAATTTCAGCTTTGATTACCGGGTTAGTGTTCTTAGCTACAAGTAAATTTTCAATTTGATTTTATAGATATATTTTTTATTTAGTTTGTAACGTACTGTTTAGAGGTAAACACCTGAGGAAGCCACTGTGTTGGCGAAACAATTGTCGTTTTACGAGTAATGATTAAAAGTGAAGATTAAAACTGTAATTTTATTTCTATTCTTAATTAAAATTACTCTTATTGTTATATATTCTCGATAACGCATCAGCAGTAACATTTAGTACTCCCTTTATATGCCTAATTTCAAAATTATACTCTGACAATAACAAAGACCAACGATACACTCTATTATTTTTAAGCCTTGTACTCAAAAGTGATGTCAACGCAGCATGATCTGTTTCTACTATGAAGTTCTTGCCCAATAAATAAAATCTAAGCTTTTGAACCCCGTGTACTACAGCTAACATTTCTTTCTCACTAATAGTATATTTAATTTCGTAGCTTTTTAAGATTCGAAATATAAAACATATCGCTTTTCTATACCTTCATTATTAATTTGGATTAAAACTCCACTGATTGCGACATCACTTGCATCTACTCTTAATATAAATTGTTTATTAAATTCTGGTAATATTAAAACTAACTGGTTATAAAATTCTTTCTTTAAATTCTCAAAAGCTTTCATACTCTCATCATTCCAACTAAATTTATCATTATTTTTAAGCATTTCATACAATGGTGCACTTATTTGTGCCAGGTATGGTATAAAACGTTTATAATAATTAATTATGCCTAAGAACCCTCTTAACATTCTTACATTTTTAGGTTGTGGATACTCTTTAATTAGCTCCAGCCTACTTTGATCCACACTGACATATCTAGGACTTATATTATACCCTAGGAACTTGATTTCATTCTTAAAAAATTCACACTTCTTAATATTTACTTTTAATCCCTTGCTTACCAATACTTCCATTGTATTTCTTACATGTTCCATGTGTTCCTGATAGGATTTGTAGACGTTATATTGTTATATTTGTTGGTTTAACCTTTTATATTAATTTAACTTTCGTTATTTGGATAATTTGGATATTTCGAAAGTATACAATGAAAATGTAATCATTTTACATCGATTGCAGAGGATCATCTCTTTTACTTCATTGTTCTTTTTAGCTCGAAGGAACGAAACGTAAATTTAATAACGTCACTGCAACACACAAAAGTAAGAGCGGCGGACAGCGACGACGACAACAACAATAAAATAAAATGTTTTAACGATGTCAAAATAATATCCCTGCCATTTACGGGGAAAATCCGGCGTGTCATTGGTAACTCTGGTATAAAATCTTGGCGCTACAGGAATTTCATCCCAAATTCCTGCAGCCCGGTGAAAAACAGTCGACGCTCGAGACTCAAGGGAGCTTTTATACTCAGGATTAGGCCCATTTCATCTCCGTACTTGGTACTTCTCTTTTCTACTTCAATTTCTCTCTCATTCCGTCATGCAATCCACATATATTTATCTCACTTACGCGCGCGCGTTCTTTTGCCTAGGTGTTTTTTTTACACTACATTTGATCTCATGTATGTCTATCTCTATCATTCATTTCAGCAAATACAGCAATTTATCTCTACGCCTCTCCCTCTTTCTAAGTACATTTATAAGTACGTATGGATAAAGACATGTATTTTACTCTGTACATATTTAAGTATTCTAGAATTGTTAAATTTCATTTTCATAATGTCGCTGTTTGTAAGAGGGCTGTTGGGAAAATTTCTATAATCTGGTTTGTAAAATTTTACATTTCTAACCAATAATTCAGTTAACAATTCGTACTTAAGTGAACTCGTTTTGTTTACATAGCATTTAAAAGAAAATAGTTTTGTTTAAAAATAGTCATTTGACTGAAAAACAGGCATTTGTGCAGTTGGTTCGCGAATTTCAGCGTGGATTTCATAGGGACGAATTTCGTAAAGCTCATAGATGTCTGTTATTGCTACTAATGTTGATGGTGTGCATGAAATAATTGAACGAGATGCCGCATACTATGAGATTGAAGTATCCTTGGGCAATGGCATGAAAGCAATACACATGATTTTGCATTAACAAACGGAACGCACAGAAGCTTTGCAAACGTGTATAAATAAATCGGTGACAAACGAAACTTGGATTTACTACTACTACAATTCTCAAAATAAACAATTATCTACCTTTTGAGTCTTTCAAAGCGAACAGCATATGAAAGTTATGTTCACGCTGTACTGCATGGGTAGTGGCAACCGTAACTTTAGAGAATCGAACAAACTTGGTATACCACCATTTGTTAGCCGTAAGTCAGCGATGAAATAAAAAGAAGTAATCGAAATATGCACAGCATTTTTCACCATGACAATGCCAGTTCTCACTCACGCTAAACCGTTGATTTTTTAACCAGTAAAAATCTTGAATTAATAACTCTTTCCGCCTATTCACTTCATTTATTACCTTATGACTTTTGTTATCGAACATCAAAACTAAAATGCGTGGTAATTGGTTTTCTTCACCTGAAACAGCTAGTTTGAACACTACTTTCTTTTAAACGCTATATAAATAAAACGCGAGATACATAACTTAAGGACGAACTGCCAACTGAATTATTGACTAAAAATATTAAATTAAACTACCAGATTCCAGAAATTTTCGCGCCATCCCTCGTATAAACATGTTCACGTATTTTGCTGTTCTTTAAAAGAAAATGAATTTATAAAAATGGAAGATGCAAGTCTCGACAGTCAAAAGATAAGTAAATCATATATCGAATGCCGTACATTTAACTATGTGTTGTGGCATTATTTTCTAGTTAACGCATCTTGCTTCAGTCACTTACTGGCATTCTGTACTTCGTTTAAGCCTATATCTACATAACTATCATATTTTTACATGATCGTCAGTTGATCAAAAATATTATCTTTTATCTCTCCTAAAACTTTTATTGGAAAGTTTGACTGAAGTAGGGATTTCTTAAATATGTCTCTTATGTAAGCATTACGTGGTATAAAACCAGGCTAATGTTAAGGAGACAAGAAGTATGCTCCATGAGAAATCATTTAATTTGCAATGTATTCTTGATGTAGGATCAAAGACTCATTAGCTTCATAATACATTAACTCACCTTGTTTAAACCATTGCCTGCGTCTTATAGGTTAAAATCTATATTCCATGCCTAGACACAGTACGCGTTAATTTTCAAATAGTTTTTATCAATTGAGCCATTCCAAATTGATAAATCATGCGCAATATTGAAAAGTAGTAATAGCTTTAAATAGTCTATGTGTAGATTACTGATGAAGTTTCTCCTGGGAGTCTGTGATATTTAGTTGAAAACCTTTCTTCGACGATGTGGACTGCACAACCTTTTCTTCCAACATTACGTTGCTAAACTTTTTCTAATATTTATTCGCGAATTATTTTAAATTTATGTTGACTATTTTTGTGTTAACAAAAGCAAATCTTCAATATAAACACTTTTTTTTTTGGAAACTTTCTTGTATTACGTGTAATCAGTACAATATCAATACATCTTTAATCTAAACTAATAGAAACAATGCAAACGACAAAACGTTAATGTAGGAAATACTTTCTCAGCGATTCATTTTCATAACTCAGGACAAGGCATTACAAAGTTTAATCAAAGTATGTTATTTATTTTTTGTGGTTGTGCTGTAGGTATTGGAACGATGTATGATAATCACTTCATTTTCAATTAACGTACAAAATTGTTATATCTGAATAGTAGCAAATCATTAAGTTAAGTGAAAATTTACACATGAACTAAATTTATTGATCTAAGTTTGGAAATTCTGAAATATGAATAAACTAAATAAATGGATTCAGCATGGTGAGTCTTCGATCTACAGGAATGTTTTGTTTTCAATGTTCTTGGAATTGCGATCCTTCTGAATAATGCAGGTACATACAAGTTTTGGTAGATTTTACCAACGATATTAGTTGATACCAACCAGAATGCTTCCGTTGTTTAGTGAACACGTACGTGTTTAGATAGGTGTTAAATATTCGTAATCGTTCAATGATTACATGTAGTATTTGGCAAATCTGCAGAATCAAAAGGAACTGTTTATTATTGCGTCAATTGATTTAAAGCTGGTAGAACATGTTTAAAAGTGTAGCGGACCCCTAAGAGCTGTACTACACTATGATTACTGCGGTGATCAATCTCTTGAAGAACTACAGTCAAATAACTATTCGTAAGATTTGTGCAAATATACAGGCTGCCCTTGAAATAAAGAGACAACATATATGATAAATGTAAAGATGTAAATATGTAGAATAAAAATCCAAAATATTGTGATACAATTACGACGAGAAGTGCGCAATTAAAAACACTTCGAAAATTGTATGAATGTAATGTAATATAGATGAAAATTTAAAAAATTAGGAAATTATAACACAATTCCCAGAACTTTAGAAACATCTCTTGTATTTCATCATCTACACAATATCACAATCATCTAATAAAATTCAGCATTCCAAATAAAAATATCGTTCGATTTCGAAAAAATATTGTTACTGATTATATGGTGCTTGAAATTAGTTCGTAAAATAAACTACCAGGATGTTGAAACCCTGAGAAATGTCGTTTGGAGAAGTCGAAAATAAAATGAATGCTTGTTTTTGCAATTCGAAAGAAATTCACAAGGAATTCGTTCGTGATCAAGTAATTGTGGACAAATATTTATTACCTGGTTGTTATAAAATTCTGGCTGAATATTGCAAAAGCAGAAGTTGGAATCTACTTCATAGCTCGTCGTTTATAATCAAATATATTTTTTATCATTATTAGTATTCATTATGTTCGCCTTTTAGCTTAGATGATTATTGTTTCCTCGACTTCATTTAGTGATGATTATTACCATTCAAAAGATAACAGCCAACACCCTAATCGATATTCCCTTAAATAACATTATGAAGTCTGTTGAAGCCATGTTTGAACATGCAAAACGTTGTGTTTTGTTCAGACACTATTATGAATAATGTAAATGAATATACCTTTAGGTACATCTATTTTGAAAAAGTTCAGAAACTTTTGTTAGGAGGGTGGTATATCTTATATATTTTTTTTCTTACTGATATAATCACTATCTAAGGTCAAATGATACTCAAACCAGGAGAGTATTAATAAGCAATAATATTATTTGCAGTTAATGCTCTGAAGAATTATTGAAGGTTTAAACATTAGCTTGAGGTTTTATTACTAACGAATATCACCAATATTTTGGGATTATACTTATTTGTGTCCTTTTGTATTTCTTTTGCGCCACAACTAGACTTCAAATTTCTAAAAAAAAGTACGAATTATTGAAACATTTTGAAAATGTATGATCAACAATAAAGCATTTGATTGAATTACACTTACTCTATCTCTTGATATTATTTCAGAATAAAAAATAATTTTTTATTAGTATAATATAGCTTCAAAATCCCGAACAATGAAAATAACGAATAATCTACGAATAAATCTGGTGCAAATTCCAAGATATTTGTATCCCAAAATCCGAGGATATAATTGTAAACCCTAGACAATTTGAACGTAATTATTTACTTTCGGGGATAATTTTCGCAAGTACTTCTACTGGTGATACGCTCGAGTTAAATTGCTGTAAATAAATGGAAAGGTTCCCGAACGCTCTACGATTGAATCCTTTGATGATTCTGAAGGGATGTATTTGAAGAATGAGAGATTGTAGATGGCAGTGTGATATATAAGCTGTGATAAATTAGGATTAGATAGTCTTTAGTAGGTTAAACTCTTTTATGATAAGAGGATTGTTTTAATTTAAATTAATTCAATTCAAGTTATCGTTCATGTTAAATATTCTTTTATAATATACTTAGATCCTTTAAAATTTATTGTATTTGTGTAGACTTATCGGATGTAATAATTTTAAATGAAATTAAATCAGTAAGGATAGTAAGATATACGAGGTCCGCTTGACGGTGCTGTGACTTTTCGATAGAGAGCGTTAGGATTACCAAGATTAGTACATCTGATAATAAATAATTCTAAAAATTATATGCAAAAATTAAATAACAACCGGTTGTTGTTTTTTATGTTTCTTAAGCAAATAATTTCGTAGTTTATTATGAATATAAAAAAATAATAAATTTTGTGTGTCGATGAAACACAACGAATAAAGGTAGAACAGACCAAAATCTGCCTAAGAAATGTATGGGGATTCTTTTCCTTTGCATGACATGGCTCATCTCGCAAAACTGGCCTACCTATGTACAGAAATACTTCTTAGAGGTATAGTGAGGTTCAAACTCGATTAAGCAATGTTTTTTGTCGGTAAATAAAAAAATACGCAATAAATTTAAGTATGACCGGTTTTATTATAAAGTTGGGCTCAGTACAATTTGTTTACATCATCAGTGGAATATGATATCGCGCAAATATTTGCCTTTTTCTTTGATGCAAAGTTGGGCTCGTTTTTTGGAATTTTCCATGACTTTTTTCAATGTTTCGGTCAATATGGCAGCGATTTCTCGTCGAATATTACGTTTGAGCGCTTCGAGAGTCTTTGGCTGGTCAGCATACACCTTTCCCTTCAAATATCCCCACAAAAAAAAGTCCAGTGGCGTCAGGTCAGGTGAACGCGGCGGCCAGAAGAAATCACCATGTTTTGACACTAAACGGCCTGGGAACATTTCGTTCAACAATTCGATGGTTAGACGAGATGTATGAGCCGTAGCACTATCCTGCTGGAACCAGTGGTCTTCCAGGCCGTTGTTCTCGATCTCTGGACGCAACAAATCGTTCACCATAGCCCGATAACGGGCACCATTCACCGAAATTGCTTCGCCATCGTCATCTTCAAATTGTCACTCGTTTGTCATGGAGAGGCTGGTCACGATATTGTTCTGGATTTGTGTCGCCCCAAATACGACAATTCTGTTTGTTTACGTTGCCATTCAAGTCAAAATGTGCTTCGTCGATCATGATGATTTTGTTCCAAAAATCATCTTCACTTCTCTCCAAATTTCGCATCGTTTTAGCGTATTCCAATCGTCTGGGGTAGTCTCCCGGCTTCAGTTCGTGCACCATTTGTATTTTGTACGGGAACAACTTTAAATCATACCGTAAGATGCGTCGCATTGACGATTTACTGATGCCCAAAGTCTGAGCATGGCGCGAAGTCGACACATTTCGGCTCTCAGCTAAAAGATCCTGTGCGATGGCGATGTTTGTGTTCGACCGTGCTCTGCGCTGTATAGTGCCACGCAACACATTACTTAGCACACCACTGGACTTGAATTTTGAATATAATGCTCGAATTATATTCGGATTAGGTGCTTTTTTTCCAGGAAATTTTACACGAAATTTACGTTGAGTCAAAATAATTGACTTCTGATTTTCAATGTATAATTCTACGATATCAGAACGCTCGGTTAGTATGTACTGAGACATGGTGAAAATTCTACTGAAGTCTAGTTTCTAAATTGCCATACATTTCGGTGCTGTCACTAAACCTGTCAAAATTAAGACCGGTTCACATAGCTTAATCGAGTTTGAACCTCACTGTACTTAGACTTACCTGTGTGGGAGGGCTGATGGTAAATATACGATTCAACTAGCAAGGACCGGATTCCTGTCAGTCAAAACGGTGTGAGGTTGTTATCGAAACGGTAATGAGTGTCTGACTAATAATTTTAGGTAATAGCGCCACCGTGAATTAAGGTTATCGTAACTAGCATTCACAAAGAGGACATATATTCATATATAACGTGTGAGGGGGTGAGTTATATATAAATCAATAACGGTATAACGATGTAATAAGACACATAAAACAATATTTATTAATTATATTTTCCACTAGAAATATGTATTATAAGCTATACTAAAAATTGTCACTCCTGAGAGGAGAATAATTATTAAAGGAGATCTCCAATAACGCACAGAAGGTACATATAAATTTACTGAAACAAATTCAAACATTAACTTATTAATACTTCGCGACAAAACTTATAAATAAACCACATAGTAAAGGCAAGTACTGAAAATTTTTATGAACTAGATCTATACGTCATATTAAATTCGTAATATTTATTAAAGTCGTAAACAAAGACAAGAAAGATTGATACGATACAGTTATCTTCAAAGATATAGTTGTAGGAAGGCCCGGTTCCACTCCTTGAGGGTAATTCGAACCTGGGCTCGACAGTTGCTTAACAGGTGTAGCAGATGTATGGACTAGCTCATACTTCCTCAGATCGTTCGTAATTAGTAAATGATTCCCTAATTAGTTCTCTAATTTATTCCCTAATTAGCTCCCTGAGTCACAATATGAAATAGGAAATAGTAAAGTCTTTTAACGTGAGTAAGCGTAATGAAAATGGTTACTTAACCGTTTACAATGGATACAGGCATAGACAACTGGTAATTCGGCACTGTTTAGATAAACTAGAGGTTATGCTAATTATATTAGCGGTTGACAAGGCAGCTTAAATCCCCCGAAAGGTTCTTTTATACAAAAGAGTCACAATAACACCAAAAATATTTACTATCTTTCGGCACACACAATCTTGCGTCGCTTAACGGCATCTCCATTAGTTAACTACACATACGATCTTCCATGGTAGGTAAATTCGGTTATACAGAAACACGCTCAAACAGAATGGGTGCGATAGAAGAACGTAACAACAGGCAAAAAGATTATACGGTGTTGATAGATCGCCGACTCAAGGTGCGTGTAGCTCTGGTTTTTACTGAAGGTATATTAAATATATTTTCATTTGAATACGAAAAAGTGATCGAGAGTAGAGTGTTTACTGTCAGATGACAAAAACAGAAATCGCGTGATAATTTCAATGCAAAGTTTTAATATATGCAAGCGCAATTCAAAAGTTTCTATGGAGCTATGTAACTGTGGACGAAATATGGATCCATCGCTTCGCGCCAGAAACGAAAAAACAGTCGAAACGATGGAATCTCGTAGGTGAACAAAGAAGGCAAAGTAGTTTTATTTGCGGGTAAGATCATGGCTACGATGTTAGTAGATAATGTATATAGCTTATTTAGAAAAGGGAAGGAAGATCTCAGTATTAGGCTAATTTATTGGACCATTTTAATAGTGAATTAAAGAAAAAATGACCAGATTTGGCAAAGAAAAAAGTGTAGCTTCACTATGATAATGCACTCGTTCGTCTGAACTAGTAACCCCTAAATTGGTCGAATTACATTTCGAATTATTGCCTCATCCCTCATATTCTCTGATTTGCCCCCTGCGATATTTTATTATTCCCGAATCTGAAGAAATAGCTCAGGATGCGTAGACTGCCATCGAACGCTAACCAAAAGCTTAGTTTGCAGAGTTTAAAATATTCTACTTTTTGCAATGCATAGAAAGTTGAAATGCCGCTGGGCTAAATGTACAGAGTTGAAAAACGATTACGTTGAAAAATAAAACGTTACTTGCATCCTAGATTTATGTCCCTCGTAGGCCTTAAATGAAAAATGCTTGAAATATGACAAAATATCTGTTTGTGTAAATATATGCAGAATTTTTTACACTAGTAACACTTGAAATAACTATTTTATAAGTAATTTCTATAAATTACAATTTATGTTTATAAGAGAAATTTGGGTGCTTTTATAATAATAAAGGAAATGTTTTGAAATATTAATAATTTCTGTTAAAAATTATTTTCAATGTTTGTTGTAATATTTTTTGCTTAAAAATTTGTATAAATGATGAGAATAATCATAGCAATAATGAGAGAACAGCAGCATTGAGAACATGTATAAAACTTCTGCTTCATTCATTTTACGGATTTCTTAGAATGTAACTAACATGCAATTATACTTTATTGTATTTCAATTAATTAATTCCTGGAAATTTATACATTAAGCCAAGTTAAATGTAGTAGTATGTAGTATTTCATACTACTATGTGGCTTAATTAACTAAAGTGTGAAAAGGTGCGCTATCAAAGCTACACCGAATAATGATGGATTTCTATATTAACTATTCATTTCCAACGCAAGTATATTGTACGAACTTGGTGGAGTAAGCGAGCATAACAATCTTATTTTTAAGATCTTGGCAATGCACTTATGTAGGTTGAATATCAAAACTTATTTATGATTCTAAACGATTCAATAGTAATTAAACTTGCAGTTCATTAATGTGCCCATTAAGTTCTACATAGGAATAATCATAAATTTTAGTTTTAGTCGACCGGAATGTATTAATGAACATTAAGAGAGATAATTAATCGATTTCGTGACCGAATTACCAATGATTACTGGGTTAGATTTGTAATTATAAATAAATTGTGATAGTTAATTTACGTGCATTGTTAGGATCTTAAAAATAAGACCTTGAACCCACCCAATTCGTATAAGCATAAGTTCGAAATGAAAAGACGATCGCCAATACCTAACGCCTAACTAAATGGTGATGTCAAATTTCAATATATTTTCAGTCTTAATACATATTTTAGAAAAACACAAATTTATAAATAAATATTTTATATCAACTGCCACTTATTTTAACTTAGGCGTGTAAACAAGGATAATGAACGTGCAAATTATAATATAATTAATTCAGTGATGCATTGGAATTTTTTACACACACATTTTCATTGGGAGTTTTATTTCGTTTAGTTAGTATTGTCAGTGTATTAACTTCCAGTTTTCATAACTTACAGAGCTAAATTCAATTATATCCATCCATAAGTCTAGAAAAAGAAATTATTTAACGATTGTGATATCATGGTATTAGTTTATACATTGCATTTTGCAAAGAAGTGTTTGCCAATAAGAGCGTCAGAACTTTAACATGGGACACAATAAAGATTACAAGTAATACTTCATTCATTTTTATTTTATTTTGAAGAGCAATCAGTGATATTATGTTTTAAATTTAATATCATTTAAATAGTCTGATAGGTATGAAAATACCTAAATTTCTTACCTGATAGGTATGGAAAAGTAATCAGGTGTGATGTTGTCCTTAAGCTCACGTGGCTTATTTTGGTAAATCTGAGACTTCATAGTCCCATAGAGAAAAGTGCAAGGGTGACAAATCTTGGGATTTTCGTTTCTGGAAGTGACCCGCCCAGAAAAATTTTCTTGCAACAATTCGATGATATCATGAGGTGTGTCAATGTTTCACTGTCTTGTTGAAAGAAAACATTGTTAAGTCAATATTTAACAATTGCGGACACAAATATTCTGTTGTCATAATGCTATAGCGCTTGCCATTAACAGCAACGTAATTTCCATGTTGGTCTTCAAAAAAATAGGAGCATATTGCCTATTAGCCCAGAAACCGTACCAAACAGTGACTTTCTTAGAGTGGAGAGGCAATTCGTGAATTACTTGAGGATTTTCATTAGCCCAAATCATACAATTTTGTTTGTTCACGTTTGAACTAAGTTGAAAATGTGCTTCATCCGAAAAAAATATTTGCTATGGTGCTAAGGAAAACCGTTTCGTAAAAAAAAAGGTTTCGGGCGACTTCAATTGCCCCACCTACCCGCTCCTGCCAACGTTTAGCGGCCCACCCGGCTACTAACACAGCCTTAAACCAAGGGTGGGAGATCCAGAGGTACTGAGACGAAAGGTGAAAGAGGGCGCTACAGAATTTGGTACCGCTAAACGCCGCAAATTCGGAAATTAAGATAATAAAATAATGGCAAGCCATGCGGCGGGTAAATGGCGCAACCAAGCCGTCCAAAACGAAAAACAAAAGAAAAGAAAAGTTCGTACTTCGGCTAAGTAACCAATCTTTATTTAGAGCAAGGTTGACTTGATGCTTTGATAAAACCCAGAAAAAAAGAATAACAATCACATATTAATCGGCTAAGTAATATTAATCAATAAAAAAAATAAAAGATAGCGAAAATACAAAGTATAGAAAAAAAACTGAAACGCCGTTTGCTTCCCAGAAAAGTAATCTCTCAGTTTGGCGACATAACATGGTCTTCGCGCTCATCTGATTTGACGCCATGCGACTTTTTTATGGGAGTATTTAAAACATAAAATCTTCCAGAGAGAACCTCATAGCATAGACGATTTAAAAGAATCAATCACGACTGAGATTCGACAGATTCCATTTACAAATCCTGACGAATACTATGGATTTTTTCAGCAGACGTGTAGAGATGTGTACTCAGACAAATGGAGTCCATCTTAGTGATGATATTTTTAAACAATAGGATTCACATAAAATGCTTTTCTATGTACTTTCCAATTATGTAAGTTTTATAATGTACACAACAAAATAAATTACTTATTTTACCATCGAAATTCTTCTAAATAATTATTCAACACCCTGTATATTTAGTAAAATAGTATATTAAAACACAAGTTTTGCCACACGGGGAAAACGAGCCGCAACAGCGGCGAGTTTTCTAAAGAACGAGTGCGACAAAAGGCCTTATGAAAACGAGTTTTTTATACAATTTTTTTAAATTTTGCATTTTTTACATTAATAAATTGGAATTATTTAATTTGAAAGTTCAAAGTTTTATTTTTGTATAGGTCACATTGATACTCGACATTTTCAAATTTATATCTTGCTATCCGCGAAATATATTATTACGTATTATTTATTAATTTTCGTTGACATTACTTGATATTTTATTTAAAAATATGAACATTAGTGACATAGAAACTAATATATCTTGCTGTCAATTGTATACAATATACGTTGTTTGTGTAGCCTACATACATATATCATATCTGTCAAATGTACTTAAATTCTTAAAATCAAATGACAGAAATAATATTTATTTCTGTGTTCAAACAACGCCAACATTGAAAAATGAAAAAAAGCTTATTGAAATGAAGCTCATTTCGATACCGTTTTGGGTTTCATAACGAGTTCATTACGAACGCAAAATAGTAAAATAAGTGTTATGAAACTTCATTTAAATGAATTGTGTATACGCATTTTCTTTATCTTATTACGAATTAATCTCACCAAACATATAGCTGGCACTAATAAAGATATCTATCACACATACTTCATAATCGATTATCTTTGAATCCGCATTATAACTGAAAGATATATACTGACAATTTTATAGATTGTGTTTTGATTATATCCATAACAACAAATGTCACATAACCATGCCAGGCAAATATCTGATACAAACATTAAAATACAGAAAAAATTATTTTTGTAAGCTGCAAATGGACTACAGAAAGAATAAAAATATTAGAAATTGTTATTAAGTTTTTTATTACTGTCGTAAAGTATGTTAAGCCATATTTGTTTTGATCGTCGCTATGCGCTTGTTTCAACTTCCATTTCGCAATTTCCTTTATTATTTATTTGAGTCCAGATAAAGATCGTAAATTATCTACACGTGTTTAAATTCAAACGTATTGCCAATATTTCTATTCTGTCTAGGTTTTTGTCGCTTTATAATCAGTTCAAGGTCAAGGATTTTATGCTTCAATCACTAAATTAATCTAGATAGCTCTTTCTCATCTACTGCTGTTAGTATTCTTTTCCCAATTTTGAGAAGGTGTTCCATTATATACATATTGAGAATTAGAATTTAATATTTGACAACAAATGTTCCTTATAGTTATACATTTGACTAATAGGCACGAGTTTTGTTATTATATGTATTAACTATTACTATCAGTATTACAATTTATAAAAGATATTAAATTATTTGAACAATATTTGGAATATTACTAATGAAAGAGAATATTTTGTTAGAAAATAATATTCTTACTTTAAAAATAATTGGAAGTAGATTATTTCATTGAAAAAAATGTTTACTTCAGTAAACGTAAATTTGAGTGAATACTGAGTATTTATCAGATAGTATAGGTGTCTGTTTAAATGTTTTTAAGTACCCGATGCGATATAGACAATTGGGTTCGTAAAACTTAATAAATTAAAGACGGAAAAGATCTCGCGAACACTGTGCCTCGTAAATGCTAATTAAATATAAAATAGGTACGCTAAAGTGAGTGAAGTTGACCATCAAACCGGCAGTTTATGGGAAATCGATCTGTCGATACACGGTTGCGCTCGTAAACGGCCCTCTAAACGCAGACTTCGAATTTTGCATGTGCTTTAGAACGAAATGATCTGGCACGGCTGAATATACAAATAACTATCACTAATATGTAGAGTAGTTCACAATAAAAATAATAAACTTCATTTATCTGCTCCCATTATGGTAAGTAGACTATTGTTAAATTGTTTTCAAGCAGTAAGTTAATTTTACCGCGAAAGTCCTAGTTACTATTGCCGACACGGGTGGTAAGTGATCTACTTACTACTACTACTTACTACTTGGGTAAATAAGTGATTTCAAGTTATGCAAGTAATAAACAAAATATTTTGAAATTTTAATTATTATTAATTAATATTTATAGTTGTGGTATAAAATTATTACAATTGGTATCTTTAAAAAAATTGGATGACTCCCCTTATGTCTATTGACTACCACATTTTTTTCAAAATTATCTAACTGCTCCATTTTAATAATCTGATACGATGTACTACTGGAAGCTTCAGATAAAGTAACGTTGTGAAATATCCTGTTAGCTGTTTCATTTTTGTTATATAAACTGACAGCAACATAACTTTCTGCAATCGTCGCGGATTTCCACCCACCGTGCCTCTTGATCGCTAAAACATCCAATCCAGTATTAGCTAGGGACGATGCCGACGTTCTCCTGAATGAATGGCCTGTATGTATTATGATTTTCTAGATTCAAAAACTGCGCTATCTTTTTACGAATCGTGAAAATGGTGTTCTTTTCAACTAGTTGATTACAGCATTTGCTTGATTGATACCGCATAAAGAAGCGTGAATTATATGTTTTAACCTGTAATCTAATCGTTATATATTTACTGACAATTTCAAGATGAAAACCACTATTTTGACGAGAGGTAATTGTAAAAGTGACATACAATCTCGAATAGTAACAACAATAATGCTGTTATTATGCTCGACGTTCTCCATCTTAAGTTTGCATATCCCATCAAAGCGACATGCGCCTACAATGCCTAAGACCGCCACTACCTTCACAGGCAAATATGTATCATCAGATTCTTGCAGGAAAAAAATATTGATTTGTTCTCTTGTGAAAATACTTGATTTTTTAGGTTTGTAGCCGTCATTCTTCCTTTTTAGAAATGCCCTTAGTTTAGGATATTTCGATATATCCATGTTCTCCTCTATGAAAAGACTTGACTTAATCATTGAGTACTCACACCACAAACTCTCCGTTGACTTTAATGTTGCCGATTTATTCATGAAGTGTGTCAACAGTGACATTTCAGAAACACCAGAATTTATGCTCTGGCATCATTCCTTGAATGCTCTATACGCTCTTTCATAGCGCCCTCTTAATTTTTCGAAAGTTTATTGGCAAGCAGCCGTTGCTGCATTTTCTATTTGAAAATAACTCATTTGAAAAAAAATTATTCAGAGCCAGAAAAACTACTTGTTTATAAACAACGCCTTAGTGGCGCTTGTGACAACAACAATGACAAAATTGAATCGATCAATGTTCGGTTGAACAGATTATTTAGATGCCATTCATGTTGACAATTCAGAATTCTGGCATGTCAGAACTTTTTCGTTCGCTTATGCGCATAATTAACTGATTTATAATTACACCAATTAGCATCATGAAATTTCTACGATGCAACTGGTCACAATCGATTTCAATTGGATCGGTCGTATTGAACGGACTGAAATGAGAATGATAGCAAGTTAGTGCGATCGATGCATGAGTTGAATGCGCCCTATGTCCATTAATGTCAAAAAAATGAATAAGTGTTAATGTCAAAATAAATAGATCAAGAAATGAAAAATCTGATTTTTGATTTCGTGAACCATAGCTGTGGGAGAAGATAAAACGTTATACACAATGCAGGAGGTAATTACTTTGACCAGTCTCGGACTCATTTACCAACCCTCGCTCCGCTCGGACGCAAAACATTTTCTACTGGTAAAAGCTACTTACCTCCTTTGTGGTAAAATACCTATTAATTACTGCATTTATATAAAAAATCTTGCTGTCATCATAAAGTGTATTCACTGGTCAATTAACTCTAACACGGCCACTATTACACGACTGAAACATCTCAAGATGCAGCATCTCTATTACTAAATTCATGTGCTAATTCCAACCTCTGTTGCCTATTTTGCTCTGTTAAGAACGGTTTGTTGCAGCTGAATAATTTCTTAATTCAGTAGCTTTTAATCATTTTTGTGCAGGTCTAGCGCTACCAGGAAAATTGACTGCCTCTACTGCACTGCTTGCGAACTCGAATGGATTATTTCCTATAAAATTTACAAGCGCTTCATTCTGCTCAGGCGTAGATATTTTTCTACGGCCTGTTCCTAATTGTTTACATAATGTATGGTGCCAAGGACAGTACTTTTACCTACGTTAACTTTAATGGCTAATTATCGCGTAGACCATCCATCTTGAAGTTCCTGAAGTTTTCTTGCCTTCATTACTTCATTAGCGTGATGGGCCATGATAAATTCTAAGAAACACTGATAGTGAGTAATATACATTTAATATTGATATATGTATAAAATAAATATACTGAACAAACCATAACAAAAGTATACTACGTACTGTTTATACGATAGACTATATCGTTCTAAAATTGTGAACCAATGCTGGACTTTCCGTTTGGACGCCGACTGTACCTACTAGCGTACGTTAGTAGATATCCGACGAGCCATTGTGCTGGTGAAACAATTGTCTTTTCGTAAACTATTAGTTTTATTTCTATTTTAAATAATGGATCTTCATCAAGTAAAAGCCTAATCAATTCAAAATTTTATTCCCCTTCAGCAAAAATACGATTTGCATGTAGTGCATTAAATGACTTCCTTAAGTTGAGATTGAATTGAGTCGTTAAGAGTTAAATGTCTTCAATTGACGCGAAACGGTTTCCTTTCATCGCCAAATGCTGAGGGATAAAAAATATTTGCATGGAGGCAAATCGGGGGATATGGAAGCAAGAAAAATTGATTTTTCTTTAAACATAAATTAACATTTAATGAACAAGTTGAAGATTATCATGCAGCAATTGCAAACTACCATTTCTGTATTCAGCGCGCACACGACGAATACAGTAATCAATACACCAAAATAATATTCGACATTAATGATTGTTGATTATCCTTTTGGAATCGTAAAAAGAAATGAGCAATTCTTTGATTCTTAACTTTACCAAACAATATGTTTGCATTTCCCTGATCTGGTGAACAACTCCCCATGTAGCACCCATAAAAAAGCAGATTGAAATAGAACTAGGAGCAATAAGCAAAAAGTCTAGGCATATGCGGAATACGTTCAAATCCAATGTAATAAACAGTAGTATGCAACTACACGATATCCCAAATAACGCTAACAAAGATATAAGGCTGGACACACTAAAAGAGTTATTAGATGGAATTGAAAACAATCTTACCCTTAAGATGATCCCGGGGTTTGATTTAATTATAGGTTAAATCCTGAAACAACTTTCCAATTTATTTATATATTTACATGGACATAGATTTAAATAACGTTACATATAGCAACACATAACATAACATTTAAAAGGTATGTTCTTTGTTATTACTTGGTGAACGTCTGAATTTACTCTGGAATTTAGGAATATAAAGTTTTCGATGTCTTTGTGAAGTATCTTATCTGGGTATGATATTCAATGTTAAATTAAAGTGAACACATCAAGAAGCACATTTAAGAAAAACGAGGCGAGTTGAGTCTAAAATATAGAAAGCTTTTCTGGGTTATTATTCTGAAACGTAATTCTCAAAATTCAATATATAATCGTCTTGGTATATAGTCAAGTCTTGAAACCAACCAGCCTGGGTGTATGATGCAAAATTTTGTGGTTGTACCATATCGCGCCATATTAGAAATATACACATAAATATTACATATTATAAAGTTTTACGTAATATTATTAATGCACTTTGAAACGCACCGTTCAAAATAGTGAGATCCACAGAGATCTAGGAGTCAAAGACGTGGCCACCGAAATGCGAAGATTCGTGGCGAAACATGAACCTAGGTTAAATTAATATATTAATGTCGAAGAAATTAAGCTCCTCAATGTACAAAATCTCAATAGACGATGTGTGTGTTCAGTGACAGCAGAATATAGGCAGTATACGGTGTCATATTTTGTACAATTAAAGGAAAATAAAAGATACCATTGAATGAATTTTAGACATTAACTACGTAGACAGCCTTTTAGATTTAATTAATCATTATTTTTTACGAGCTTTAAAGTCTTAGTTGCCATACGATGTATTAAAAAAATTTGGCGACAGCCATTTAGCCCTTAGGCGCTTAGTTTAAGAAAGTCACGTTTCATTACCAGTTACGATCGCTGTTCAGAAATTTGAGTCATCCGTCAATCGATATGCAACTAACTTTAGACCGATTTTTGAATTTAGCTTTCGATGAATTATTGTCACTGTGCCCTTCTGTTTCAATATATCCATTAATCTGATTATTACAATTATCTACATAAGCGATTTTTATTGCCACTTAATTACGTCGTATGTTGGTTTTACAGGTTAATTTATGAAGTGGCAACTTCTCCCATCAACCGATGATGCCACTAATTTCGTTAAAATAGAACCACTTCAAATACAATTTTCACGTTCTTTGGATCTTATCGTAAAAATATGAATACATTGTAACATTCAATTTAATAAATACAATAAATGGAATATAACAATAAAACTTATGCTATTATATAGGTTTACATCTGCAAATGAATGAATTTACAAGAAACTGTACCTGTATTGAATAAAGAGTTTTATGACCATAGGAAACAAGACAATGCATAAGCAATATAATACCTGACCATATACGATAATTAACAAATTAGACATTTGGCAATTCTAAGACCGTCATATACACTTTACATTTGCAAATAGTATAAAATTAAAATCTATGATTGAATACGTAAAATAAATGCAACTAAATCTATTTGATTATAGGCAAATAAAACTGAAATACAAATTAAATCTATACGGACCGAACATCTTTTAAAGGTGCAATATTCCGTGTAGTGAATTCTCCACATACATAACAGAAACTGTTTGGATTATTTATAAACGTGCGCGACATGAAATAAGAAGACATTTAGCTATCGCAAACCGACTTACATTGAATCGAAAAAGCCGTGCCTTTATGTACCCACATAGCCAGATATCTACCAATTCTTAATTTGATTGGTTCCAGAGCAAAAATGGGGGTAGTTTAAATGCTCTGATATAGGAAACATGCAAGGATATGTTCAAACATGTCCACTCAATGTTCGACAGAACAATATTTTTATTAGTGTTTTTCTTATATAAAAGTAAATTTTGAAATTTTGTAAAATTTTATGCGTTTTTTAAAAATTATTTAATAAAATATCTCAAAATCCTAAATCCTAAATTAGGGAGCATATCTATTAATATCACACTATTCGAAAAGTTCGTGGCGATCTTACGGACAATATATTTGAGCGTGTTCCAACACGCTGTAGAGTCTACGAATCTAACGGATGTTCAGAAACATTCGAAGTCAAGTGGGCTCTGAACAAAAAATCGTATATCTTTACTTAAGTATCTGATTTGTAATAATTATTAAATGTCAACTGTTGTCTGCCAAAAATCAATCTATCTCAGACATGACTTCATATTTTCAAGGACTACTTTGACTTCGAATGTTTCTGAACACCCGTTATAATGAGCGTAGATGATCTAAGTTTAAAAAGCTGCAGTTGCGTTTCTAGTACGGCTTAACATTTTAGAGTAATTTTTGTAATAAAAGAAAATAAAGTACATTTTGGTATTTAATGTTCCTTTATTTTAGAAAAGAGAGACATTTCTTCTTCGAAGTCTGTACGCTCTTAAAAAGACATTCTATCGTTAATCAAGATAAAATAAACGCTTTACTTGAAATCAACCATCGGCTATACTACATGACAGATAGTAGGAATATTGAATATACTAAACACTATCGTATATTTAACTATTTCAAAAGCTAGGGTATATTAACAAATTAATAATTCGTGTTCCTTGCGCTCTAATAAAAAAAATATTTAATTATCTCGGTTGAATGTTCGGAGCTATCTAGAAACGCAATGACAACTATCCATATTTTAAAGTTAATGATTGTTGGGAATGAAAAGTGAGTGCTTTAAAATAAGACCGAATGTACATCATGATTTTGGAAAACTATCCATAATTAACATCTCCGAAGGCTGATGTACACATAAAGAATATCTGTCATTAGTAAAGCTTGGATTATATGAAAATGTATATTTTTTATTTATGATATGTTTACCAAAATTCTTGCAGATCTATACGGATCACATAAAAAGAAAGCATTTGCAACTATTTTTGTTTTGCATATCTTGCATGTAAATACTGCTTTGAGCATATTTCATATAAAATTGCATATTTGTTCATATTTTACAATTAGGAACCGGATACGAGAGATTCATGACTCATCGCCCACGGGCGTACTATTGAAAATTTATATTTTTAAAGAGTTTTTAATTTTATTTATATAATTGGAAAACAAACGGGTGGTGGTCTGTAAAATACGAAATACATTTTTATTTGTTCATTTTGTAGTTCAAGTTGAGTAAAGGAGTATTAATATTTACTAGCAATACTTTTTCAAGGCTCTCTTCTGTAAAATTTGTTCTCTTTGAATGAAATACATCCTCGTAGATAGAAAACGTCCTTTCTACATCGCAACTGGTTATAGGTGTATACTGGAAATATTCTTTTATTTCAGGGTATTTAGCAGTTAGATTTTGAGGCATTGTCCCCATACACAATTGCCGAAATATTATTAAATCTGGATTTCTATTTTAAACTGCGTCTAACTTTTGCCGAAGACTACATCCGAAGTCACTTGGAATATTTTTCAAGTTATTAATAGCCACATCTGATGTGGTTAATCCATCATTTAAATTGAGATTTTGATTTTCAAAATAAGTGATTAGTTTTGGCAAATTTCCAAAGTGTTTCTAAAGAAAGTACAACTGATTTTTTAAATTTGGAATTTGTATTAGCTTCTTGCACTCGGAAATACTTCAAGCATCGTCATTTGAACATGTAACGAAATTTTGTAATCTATCGAAATTCTCTATATTAAAAACTAGTAGCTTCCAACCATGTTCCCCATCTGGTTATTACTGGAGAGGGAGGCAGTGACAAAGATGGAAGTTTTTCCCTGTAAATAGCTACTTTCAATGGTGCTTTTCTAAAACTATTTTCTAAAAGCGGATACAAGTCTATCAACTTCGGGAAAGGTGTCTCTGATATATTCACAGCTTCTTTGGAGAGCATGTGCTTCACAAGTAATATGCAGCATATTAAGACATGTTCTTTTTAATAGTCTACCTATTTTTAACATATAAGCAGCACTGTCACTGACAAATAAAAGTATTTTTTTTTTGTACCTGTCGTCCGAATGACGCATTTGGTGCATATTCTCGTAAATGGTTTTAGCTACTGTTTCCGCATGAACTGTATTTATAACTTTTGCTATTACATATGCGATATATGGAATAGTTGAATGCGATACACTAGCTACAACATTTACCACACAGCGTCCTAATATATCGACAGTTTCGTCGGCACTTATCCATAGGTACTGAGTTGAAGGATGGCTTCTAATGCGTTCTACTGTCTTCGTGTAGCACT
Source organism: Melolontha melolontha (assembly GCA_935421215.2). Lineage (NCBI taxonomy): Eukaryota > Metazoa > Arthropoda > Insecta > Coleoptera > Scarabaeidae > Melolontha > Melolontha melolontha. Next base: position 66,014,632 of record OW285238.1, read on the forward strand.
TAGAAACATAATATTTGCTTAAGGTAGATTCATCGGGAACATTTCGACCAGTATATTTTTGAAGAAATGTTTTGAAGGTGGGATTGTTAACTTTATTTAATGGAATATTTGCCGCCATTAAAGCTTTACAGAGTTCTTCGTTAGAATTGACAGATTCCACCGGGTCTAATTTCAGTGTATATGTTGGCGATGCTAAGTGACGTTTTACGTGCGATTTCTTGGAATATTTTGACTATATTTTACCAACTTTCCAATAAATTTCGTAATGACTGGCAATAGACATACAATCAGTATGACTCATAATATAACTCGCCATTGTTTCACGATGCCATTCTCGACGTTGTTTCATGTCATATCTGAAAAAGTAACTTAAACAATGTTCTAGATCGAAATAAATGAAAATGAAAAATATGTCCGTAGGTTATTGAAACTTAACGGAATTCACTGGACACTTACGTCAAAATAATTTATATAAGTAGATTCGATGAAACGATATTAAACAGGATCTATTACAAAAATTATGAAGTATGTAATTAATTAACAGTTAAAACAAAGAACAAAATAAACTAACTCAGCGTACTTTATTTATCTTACGAAATATAAACTAATAAATAAAATAAATTATAAAAACTCCTCACGCTTCTATCTACGTCCATGAATAAAGGAATTTAACAAATATATTGAAGTAATTGCGTCACAATTCAACGACAAAAACAGATGTGCGGTTAACCGAATGAATTGTGCTAATGTTATAGACTATTTATATTGTCCATCGTAATTTCGGCCTTATGCGTCCGGTCTTTATTTATAATTTATTTCTAAAGTGCACCGTAAAAACTATATAAAACAATTTATTCAGAATATATCAAAATTACACTAATTGTTCGCATGAGCTACAGTTTCAGTAAATCTACGAGCAGTGGGTCAATCATATCGCCAGTTGTGTTTAGTTAATTTTCGAAAGTATATATACACGTAAGTTTACCTTGTTATTTTTCGATATGTCGAAATCATATTCACATGTGTCGATTTGGATTAAAGATTATCCTGATTTTGGAAGTATTGCAGTAAAATTGTAAGTTTATATTTGTTTACGTTTAATTTCATATTTTAATACTTGCAATTAAGTATTGTAGATTCGATGCGACAAAAAAATTCAATTAACGGAGCATGTAGCAACTAATTTACATAAAAGAAATTTTACAAGACTTAATAATGCACCACAAGCTACTCTGAATAAATCGTTTACTTCAGCAAATAAAAATATTGAACAGAATAGTTTCAATTATGACTTGTTTAACGCCTTCTTAAGTGCAAACGTTCCACTTTCAAAGTTGGATAATTCAACGTTTAAACGAGTACGAGTACTGTCAGTTCCTAGACACTCAACTACAAGAAAAAAGTATATCAATCTATTTTTTTGAGGAAACTATGATGAAAATTAAGGCAACAATAGGTGAAAATTATATTTATTTCGTAGTTGTGGACGCTATATTGCCAACTACTGATTGGTATTTTTAATGAAAATTGCGCCGGCCAATCTTTTTTATTTGGTACAGAAGAATTGGAGAAAACAAATAACTTAACTATAACAAGATTTATAAACGATAGTTTAACGAGGTTTTATTCGCCGAATGCCCGAATCTGATGCACGTAACATGTTTGGCCCATACTATTAACAGAATAGCATGTGAAAATGTGTAACGTATTTCTTACGTTACACATTTTCAGATATTAATTCATAGATCAATTTGACAAAAAAAGTATTTATTAAAACAGCGCTGAGGGTTCAAGCATACAAAGATAAGTTACCTGATCTGGCACTGCCACCACAACCCTAATAACAAGATGGGGCACGTGGCTTGATGCCACTGTATGCTTTGACCAGATAAGAGAATTCATTCCCTCTTTTTCGAACGACTCGATAGCAATTGCAGATTGCAAAGATATACTAGTTAAACCGCAAATGCGCCAAAAGTTAGCTTTTATCAACGCAAACTATGGTTTTATTAGTGAAACACTACGAAAACTTGATGCTAAAGGTGTTGAACTCAGTGAATCGATAAAATTGCTTCAAAATTTTAAGAATAAAATTTATAATTTGAGAGGTACCATAGGAGAGTGGTTCAAAATTAAATTAACACAAGTTCTGGAGAAAGACTAGGGTTTTTATCAGATTAGTAGAATTACCAGTATGTTGCAAGGAAACTACGATAAAACTATTTTCAATTATCTGCAAATATAAGTATGCGCCAATTACATCAGTTGACGTTGAGCGAAGCTTTTCAGCATACAAGCTAATATTGACAGATCGAAGATCATTTTTAGTTGAGAATTGAGAAAAACATTTAATTGTAAATGTTTACAATACTATAGAAAGGCAAATATAAATATCGGGCGATCCAGAAAGATTGTCCGTGCCACTCGAAAATTGGCACCTAGAAAAATACTCACGTGAAATTGTTTTGATTGGCGTCCCAACTTGTTACATATAATTTACATCAATTTTTAGATAGACAACTTAGTAATTACCAACGACAAACAGAATTACATGAACTTGGATATTGTTTGCGAATATCTAATTTGAAATACCCACGATTAAATTTGAAAAACACAAATTAATAATGTATAAAAAAAGGTCGTTTATTTAAAAAATAAATGTATTAATCGCAATGTATTTTTGTATAAAATAGTACAGTCAAGTTTATAGAACTTTTTTTATAAAAATTAACTTTGACAATAGGTACAAATTTGCGATGAAAAAACAAGAAAAGAAGCTTCACGTAGATAAATAGTAGCAATTATAGAGCTATCTACCTTGGAAAATCAGTATTTTTGAGACAATCTTTTTGGATCGAACGATACAAAGAGTTACATTGTTTAGTTTACTTATTCTTATTATTATTATACATGTATTTTGTAAAATTTTGGATAAAATATTGATGTAGTACTCTTGTATTCAAAAAAATCGCATACATTTATTTTTTCCCGTTTAATTTTGTATTTTTCTGACGTTTATTAACGTCATACTGTGACAATTAAGTTAATCAAACATGGAAATACCAAAAGTTTCCGAGCAAGAAAAGTATTTTATTTGAAGAAGGTTGATCAACTGGGGATATTGCACTTCATTCCCATTACAATATGAGCACAATTTTAAAAATTAAAAGAGGATGGGAACAGGAACATTCTAAAAGCACATAACCTTGATAATAATTTTTGTCTAAATGACAGAAAGTACGGTTTTAAACGATAAAAAAACTAATAAAATATGTTCACTTGATTTAAATGGTGTACGCAATTTTTTTGAATATAAGAGTACATATTTGTGGTGTCTCTAAATTTATATTGACATTATTTAATATTTTGACAATAACTTAGTTGTGTAACTATCACTTAAACTTTACATATTTTTGCATATTTTAGTAAAATTTCTGCATATTTTCATCGAATTGTGGAAACATATACTCGTATACGCATATAATACAGTTTCCGTTTGCATATACACTTCATTTGAGCGATCTTGAGATTCACGTCATCAATTTTTATTCGTGTGAATCAAATCGGTACTTTTGATTCAAAATAAGTATTATGTAAACCAATTAACAAAATATAGGAAACTGTATAAGAAAAATGAAGCGATTTGGATAGTCTTCTAAATTAAATATTTTTTACTAGATATTTTATCTTCTAATTACGAGAAATATGTTTCAACAACTGGGAAAATCATATACAGAATACGAGGTTATTTATATATATATATATATATATACATATTCATGTATATATATATATCTATATATATATATATATATATATATATATATATATATATATATATATATATATATGGTAAACTTAATCAGTCGGCGATTAAAGGTCTGGTTTATTACATCAAAGTATATATATTCAAAAAAACCCTACATGTTTCGGCAATTATGCCTTTATCAAGGATATAAAATATAGATGACAGAATATAAATTTATATTCTGTCATCTATATTTTATATCCTTGATAAAGGCATAATTGCCGAAACATGTAGGGTTTTTTTAATATATATACTTTGAAGTAATAAACCAAACCTTTAATCGCCGACTGATTAAGTTTACCATATAATACCAAGGTCACGAAAATATTATATATATATATAAATATAATAACTTCGTAACCTTGGTATGATATGGTAAACCTAATCAGTAGGCGATTAAAGGTCTGTATATTACTTCAAAATATATGTATTTAAAAAACTCTACATGTTTCGTCAGTACGCCTTTATCAAGAGAATACAAAATATAAATGACAGGATATAAATGTCAAGTAATTAAGTTGCTATGGTTTAAATTATTCAAAGATACATTCTAGTAATAATAATAAATCATGCCTTAGTATTCCAAAAAATAGATAGCAAGGTGTGAACATATGTGTTGTTCGCTGCTAGTAATTTGTGTCTCTTTCTGGGTATGAACTTGTATGTTGGTTGCTGCTGGCAGCTTGCGTCTCTCTATGGGTGTGTGGTTTTGTGTGAGAGCGTAAGTGTAGGGTTTTGCATGTCGGTGCGCTCGTGCGTGTGTTTAGTGACCGGTCGCGTAAATTTAGAGAGGTCGGATAACCAGCCGTTGCGTAGGGCCGCCAACCCTTTCCCGGCAACTTCTTTACAATTCCGTGCAGTACTTCGACGGCCTGACCCCCGCCCCAACGAGGCAAGGCGCAGACCAGCGAAGCGCACCCTGTACGGGGTTGCTCATCGCTAACCAAGGGAACACTCTTAGTGGCTACCTCGGTCGACGAAGGTCACACTTGTGCCATCTTAACGTTTTCCGCCGAAGCGGGGGCATAGCACACACGTCGAACGTGTGTGTGCTGTTAACGGCAGCCTAGCCAGGTTGCCGCCCAGGACCGGTTCTAGTGGTGTGTGCATTGCGCGGCGCCGTGAGGAACCATGCTATGCGGCGCTATCACGGCGCCGCACAATTGGTGACACCAATCTTTGAACATTTTATAGTTTCCATTGAATCTGTTTTTAAATTTCTCCAGCAAAATCTCAGTACAAGCTATAATAGCATCCATCTCTATTTGATCCATATTTATAAATTTTATTTATAAGCAAAAACTTTTGAGAATATATTACATGTACTTAGACATTTATCAAAAATATAAATTTATATTGACACAAACATGGTTACCATAGATACGACAAATATTCCTAACTTGATGTTACTAATGTGTATAACAAGTGTTCATTTGAAAAGTCAATCTAGTAGTATGTGATTTACTGAGAACATTTTGAAGTATGTCGTAAATTAAAATTTACTACTTAACCTACGAAGTCGTATATTTTGACAGTTTCATACATACAAATAAATAACAGCTAACTGATATTTGTTATTGACATTATCAAATGTCATTTGGATTTACGTTTACGGAACAACAAAGACATACTAATATATTTGCGTCTCATTCTATCAAAATTTCAAAGTAACCTAGATTGACTTTTCAAAATGAACACACGTTACATAGTTATAGTAAATATAAAGTGGAAAATCATTCAAATTCGTCTATTTAAGAAAAATAGTAGGTATGACGAAAAATATCATATGCACCACGGTTCGTACAGTAGTTTTATGGTCTTGAATACATTTGCAGTCGTATTCTCGACCATAAAACTGTACTTGCGAACCTAGGTACATAAATAAATATTATTCTTTTGCCATTTTAGCTGCATTTTACTTAAAAATACGTAACTTAAACTTCGCATCACCTGACAGAAAAAACACGAAAAATATTTCACTAATAAAATGCCAAATACTTCATATAAAGTATTAATAATAATTGTCAAATCGTCCCTGTACAATATGTTAATATTTATAGCAGTGTTCCATATGTTATGTTGTTATTGCAGAATTAGTTTTATAGGTACCAGTTTATTTCTTGGCTAAATTGATTAATTGTAGAATCATCAAGCACATCTGTTTCTAAAGCAGAACACTTTCTAATTTAATATAATAAAACACAATGTAGTATTTTCATGCATTTTATTTTTTAATTATACCAAATGAGTATTAACATAAACAATTTAATAGAAAATAATAGGAAACAAGGCAATTTCTATATATATATACATAAATACATTCTTTACTTCAAAATTCGTCACTTGTAGTTGAACTGTTATAACTTCTATAATTATCGGTTCAATTTCTACATCTGCTATATGTTTTTCTTTGTCATACCAATTTTGAATTAAATTATTTGCGTGACAAACACAATTTTCACAAACTACTGGGTTCATTCATGCAATGCTTCATTTCCACATGCTTAATACATTTTCGTCTTTATAACCATCTCTACCAATATGTTTATTGTAAGAACCTTTAGCTGTTTCCCAGATTAACTCTATTGCATTAAGCTCACAGTGGTAGGGTGCAAGTCTTAGTACTTCATGACCATTCTCTTTTAAAATTTAATCGATGACATATTTATTTGTGGCTTGTTTCTTTTAACTATATCTAGCAACTCATATTTTGTTAATTTATTTGTAAAATTAATATTATTATTTTGTAGCCCAATGGCTATTATACAATTATAATATCCTGTTTTCTTGATGAAGTATTTTGTACTTTGTTTAGTACAACACTGTCATATGGAGCATTATCCATAATAATGAGTGAATTATCAGGAATATTTGGCATGAGTTGCTCAATTACCCATTCTTTAAACTATTCATTTCAGCATGGTAAACTGCTGCTCTGGTTTTTGATACAAAAATTAAACTTCCATTTGCAACAAAACCTGTTTCGCTTCCTGCAGGCAAAATAATAAAACGTTTTCCATCATAACCTTCTGGTTTTCTAACACTCTTTACAGACTCATCTTGCCAGGGTATACCATTGCCTTTAGAATATATCCACGTTTCATCAAGAAATATAACTTTTCTTGGCGACTTGACTTCAAATCTTCAACATATTTTCTAAGAAACGTACTTCTTAATAGTGCTATTTCATGTTTCTCTATAAGAGAGCGTCGATTGTCTTCCTTTTTAAATTATTAAGCCAATTTCTTTTAATAAAATTGATAAAGTGGATTGTGATATAGTAATAATGCCTTTCATTGCAAGCTCGTTCCTATGTGTCAACAGGGTGACATGTTTTACTAAAAAAAAATTTACCGTAAAATATAAAAATTATGTATCCATTTTATATATTACGTTCTCTGTACATATTATAAAGAGTATTTTGTACTTCCATTTTGGAAGATTCTGGCAAGTTTCGGTTTAGCTCGGGGTCTTTTTTTTCCAGGAGAAGAATTGGATTTTCACTATTCCGTTTCTTAATTCTAAAAAGTGTTGATTTAGATATTTGAAGAGCGGGTGGGCTGCTACTCTCTCAAATAAGTATAACATTTTAGTATTACTACAATTTTAACAACATAGCCTAATTAAGACATAGGTACTTCAAAAACAGATTCAAATGGCATTAAACATCCCTTATTTTCTCTTTCTTGTTGAAAATAATCTATGACATTTAAAACAAGCTGTTGCGATTGTGAATTTAATATTTTACCCGGCATTTTCTGAAATAAAAGCATTTATTAAACAGTTATTCTATTACATTTATTATCATATAAAATATACTAAAAAACGTGGAACAAAATACTTACGCAAAATCTGTGGCCAATTATTATTATTAATACTACTTCACACTGTATTTCCTTAGTTATATCTTATCTATGCTGTATTTCCTCAGAATTGTAAATGACAGCAATAAGTAAGAAATATCAATAATCACGCTACATAACCTAGCAATCAAAAATACGATATTCGATATATTGATAAAGAAACCACGCCACACTACGTTATATGTCTCTCTCCTACATGTTAAACGTATATTTTTCTGTATGTGATAGAAAGACGTATGGTAAATTTTCTTCTCTGTTTAATATTCGAACGAAACAAAGATGTATTATAGGAATATAGCATGTCTTGATTCAGTGAATAATGACGTGAATCTCAAAATCGATCAAATGAAGTTTAATTCCCAGCTTCAGTCATTAGGTTTTGCGGCATTGAAAATTATTTTTTACTATTAGCGTCATTGGTCTAAAAACACCATTAATTTAGATAAGTACAGTGAGCAACTCGATGGACTAATTTACAATTGATTAAAAACAACTAGACCTTAACAATAGAAAAGGCATCGTCTTCCAAAACTGCAAACGACTTCAACTTGATTGCCATATTCCACAAGCATTGCACCCTCTAATTGTCGTTTATTTCACTACAAAATTACTTAATAAAATTTATTGCGAAATATAGCGGAATTTTCAAACCGATACATTGTCAAATGTTATAAACAATAGTACCTGCATTACTGATTAATGTTCTAATAAATTGTTCAATCTGGAATTTTCTGAAAATAACCGCTAGAATCTGCTGGAATAACCTTATAATTGAATAGATTTGCGGTGATTACCTTGAATTTTCTTCAAAGATTTAGTTCAAAGACATCATTAGAAAGCCGTAAAAGTAATCTACATCCTAAAAACTAAATTAATATTTGGAGAACAAATAATATTAGTTTTCATGTATTATTAAATAAAATGAACACAAAATTAATGTTGCTATTTCTATACTAATTCTATTTCCTATCGAATGCCTTTTAATAAATGTATTCATGGAATCAACTCTTACATAATAACTAGGTATACCCAATCCACAACCGTCTCCAGACATTACAAAACCAACTTGAATGCCCTGACAAAGAAGAGGACCTCCTGAATCGCCGATACAAGCATCTTCCCCTAAATGACGAGATCCTATAACGCACATAACATAATGTGGAGGATAGCAATAATAATCGGGTAATATATTCTGATAGGCACATTGCAGTTTTGGATTTTCTGTTATATTTTCTTTATCTTCGCCAATCATTTTGCCTTGAAATCCAAACCCTAAAGTGATAGACTCGTTACAACTGTTGTTTCCAATAAGTTGTTTATATATTAAAGGTGTAGCAAGTTTTACAAATTTCGTATAGACAGTTTCTTCAATTGGAGTGTATAACTTGAGTATACAAATATCAATCCGAGGATGGAGAATTCGTTTCCAAACTTTCGCTTTTTGGAGATATTGTCTTTTTTGACTTGCACCTGCATACACTACAATCTGTTCTCTATTTTTACTATAATCACAACAGTGACCAGCAGTTAATACATGAAATCTATTTAGTAGGCTACCACCACAGTAAAAGTTACGACTCGTTGATCTCAGAGAGATGAGGTATGGATAATGTTTTGGGTGGCAGGTAAATCCGCCTACAATCTTTGAAGTTTTCTCCATGCTTTGGTATGGAATCGCATGAAACACTAAGGCAACATAAATAAGTAAGTTTCCCATTTCCATATCATGTTAAAATCTTAAATAAATTTAGTTTTGTAATAAAAAAGTAAGTTACGTGATTACGAAGTCTGTCAAGTTGGATAATTTTGTGTAAATGTCATGGCGGTGCGATTTCGAAGTGTTTACTCCGCGTACTTACAAATGTAGGTGACTAGAATATTAATAAATATTACAGAAAATATTAGATTGGCCTTTAATCCTCAACAACGATATTATAGTGTTTAAATTTCAACTCCAGGCCTATTGGCGGGCAATGACACTTTGACACATATTTCGTTTTCTTTTTTAGAGACACAATATAAATATATACAACTTTCAAGTAGTGTGCTAACTTCGTCGCATTTGCATTATCGTCAAGTACGTTACAAGACCCGACCAGAGGACATCCGAAGGCACATCCAGAGTTATCCATCTACTTCAAATATTTCGATGGTCGATAGTGCTGAATTTTGTTTATAGTGGTTTTTTTTTAAATTTTTAAAATAATATTAAGTTTTATTTTTTGAGTGTTGTAGCACTGGATGAGTGATACAACACTCAAAAAATAGTAGATGTAGAGTAGATGTTTCGCTTTCCGTAGAGATAACTCACATCTACCTTGGTTGATTTGCGGTAGTTTAATTGCAGTAGGAAGTATTGCCTTGTATTTATTTTGATTATTTTTTTCTGACTTCGTATCTTTTACTTTCGAAGTTAATTTTTTATTCATGTAGGATCGTTAAGTAATACGAAAATAGTATATAATAGTATCTTGTCTACTTAGTAGGAAAAGCCTAACAAAGCGACGTGAAGATTTCTTGCCGATGCAAAGCAACACGGAGTCCGGAAATATGGCTTTTTCTCTGAAGTAAACATACAATCGTTAACACATCGACAAAAATGAATATCGTTTAGTTTTGGAAAAGAAAATCACAAATAATAAATGCGACCATGAAATTCGAACGTATGGAACCTATGGAAATATGTTAAGTTGAATTCCCAAATTTAACGAGTAGAAATTTTGTGGTGGCGTCTTTCAGTAGTATTCAAAGCAAAGGTGTGCCATTATGATGAGTGATGAGATGAAGAATATTTCCCGCGTGATACTGCTCCGAAACTAGTGGAGGCAGTGAAAAATGCCTGAAATAGTTGCTACTTATTTGAATTTGCCAAACCACGCAGAATATACCAGCCATTGCTTTCGTTGATCTTCTACGATGATGTTGAGTGACACTGGTGGAGATATAACTAGTTTAAAGAGGTTACGCGACTGGAAATCGACGAACGTCGCTGTGGGATACATCAATTAGTTTCTTAGCAATAAGTTGATCGTGGCAAACAAAATTTTTTCATCAGAAGATATTCAACGAAACAGTCCTACTGTCCTACTGTTTCTAATGTCCTGTCTATACTCAATAGTTGTATTGAGTATTGTCAAACAAACAAAGCTGTGACAGTATAAATATTTCACAACAAAAACGCTAATAGAAGAACACTGAAGATTAATGATATTTAAGATCTGAGATCTGCTGCTTTGGTTAAAATACCTGACATGAAAACAAAGAAATCACGTTCCGTCACAATTACCGGTAAATTTTATGAAATTTTTACGAAATATACGGCGCTTAAACCACCAAATAAACATGAGCATCGTTTCTTTTTAAATTATCAAAACCATAAATGTACTAGACAACCGGTGGGTGTGAACAAACTTGGCAGCGCCCCTTAACAAATAGTTATTTATTTAAACCTTAAAAATACAGAACTATATGCAGGACATTGTTTCCCCGGTCCTCGGCTACCATTCTTGTTGACGCAAGTGGAGACATCACAACTCTTAGGCGCCGTGGATGTAAATATACTGCTGTCGCCGAAGAATATATTGATGAATTAATTACCAACAAAATGCAAATTGCGAATAAAATTTTCAATGCGGTTACTAATTCATCATCAAACGTTAGAAAAAAACCGGAAATAATCGATTCCGCGCCTTTACATTCTAATATTGAATATTAACATCAGACACATACTCTCAACTTCAATTCTTAAAAAATACATTTTCAATAACTATCAAATTAATAATCTAACCATTATTTGATTGATTCTAAAAATATGTTTTTTCAGTGCCGTAGAAAACATACTATACAAAACTCGCTGAAAGGTCTATCGTTTGCTCGCGAGATTTCCGCACTCGGCTTGCGCCTTGCGCGTCAAGATTCTCACTCGCACAATATCTCACTTCCCATTCTCGTTATGTAATATACTATTATTTATCTATTTAAACTGATAACATATTTGTGAATCCTATTTTCACTTCGCGGCCCTCTTGTGTGTGTATTTTTCTTTTATGAGTCACCAAGACCAGCCCCTTGATGTGAATAATATAGGTAATATTGAAGTTTTTAGCTCTACCTATAATGTCTTTAGATCTAACAGAAAATTATCTTTAGTTAACCAATTTACCGGTGGTGGCGCGCTTTTTGCATTTACTGATGATTGTGTGCATCTATAATTAATGTTTTCAATATTATCAATGTAACGCATAATATCGATATAATGTTATGTAAATCCACACTGGCTAATGTTCTGATATTTATAGTCAATATTTAAATATCTCTCGATGTCTAGTTAAATGATTTTGTATTCTTTGATGTTTTGAGTCTCCATTTACTGAATAAACAAATTATGAGCGAAATTAATGCTCCTAAATTTGATAATCTTAACTCAGACGACGAAAGAATAATATAATTTTAAAACATGTCATCGGAGCTCTAAATCTGTGCCAGATAACTAACTCACAAAACAGGTTGTTTGTCTTGGCATTTACTAACTTGGATTGTCTGATGAGGGCTCAAAGGGATGCACTGCTACTAATTCGAGAGGATTCGCTGCACTTTGCTCTGTATATGACCGTTCAAATATGCCTAGCACAAATACTTTTCGATCGAATGATAAACCACGATATTCTTTCGCTCTGCTGACTCTGCGATACTCTATTCTTACTTGAGAATGTGCGACTGGCCTTTGCTGTTGGCGTTCAGTGATATCAATTTAGCTGGAAACGCCTTCTATGAAACTTTTACTTAATCCTGGATCGTTTTTTGCACAAGCTAATTAATATAATACCTAGTGCATCACTCTGGCTATGCGTTTTACAATGAATTTTCGTCTAAGATTTTTCTATTATCTTCCGGGGTACTTTTGGTTGCAAATGTCGGACCCCTGCTTTTTAACATCAATAATCTCTTAGACAAATTAAACTCAGAATATCCGGGGCAATCTGATGTTCGTAAAATCTACAACAACATGCGCACACACTCCGATTGCATCAAATTCCAAATCAATTTCTCTATAATTGAAGAATGGTGTACCCATAATAAAATTTTATTGAATGTTTCTAAATATTCTGTTGTTTCTTACACACGATGTACTGCCTGTAAAATATTTGATAATACTGCCAAATCAGAATAACTATTTCTATTTATTCTTTTAGTCTGGTGTAAATGAGCTGAGAATACTTGATGAATTTCAACTCATTTTCTTTCTATACGTTTCGTCGATCTATATCTTTGCTTCAAAACCAATAGATTTTTTCATTAGCTCATGTTCAAGCTAAATTAATATTCTGCAATAAAGAATTTATACTATATGCTAGTACATATACCAGCGGTTCTCTAATTGTGCGCCGCGGCGCCCCGGGGCGTGTATTCCCTAAACGGGCTGATAAAGTTTGGGATCCCCTGGCGTATACCGTAAAATATAAATATATGTATAAATTATTACTGATTATTTACGGAAGGGAAGTATAATGAGTGGTCAATGTTGTGCTGTTTAACAAGTTTCGATTCCGAACTGAAAAAAAGATAACCGCCTATTCAGAAAAAAATTACCGATCAAATTAATCACATTTGGCCCCAAGTGTTTTTTTGTTGTTTTCTTTTCTTCTCTTAAAAAAAATGGCTTGATGGATAGAGATCCGGGAAAAATGTAGAGGTGATAGCCGCTACAAATACCTATTTTGACGAGTTTGCGAAAGATTACTTTTAAAACGGCTTAAAAAATTGCATGAACGCTGGACTAAGTATATAGAAATGGATGGGAATTATGTAAAAAAATAAAATATATTCTTTAAGTTTCCAATTTATATGTGTTATTAAATGAAAGAACACAAAATTAATGTTGTTATTTCTATACTAATTCCATTTCTTATCGAATGATTCTTAATAATATATTCATCAATTCAACTCTTATATAATAACTCGGTACCTAATCTACAGTCAAACTTGTCTTACAAAACCAACTTGAAATCAATGACAAAGATAGGGCTTTCTGAATCGCCGATACAAGCATCTTTTCCTAGATGACAGATCCTATAATACACATAACATAATGTGAAGCATGGCAATATTAGTTGGTCATTATATTCTGATGTTTTGATTTCTCTGTTATATTTTGTTTATCCCTGCCAAGAATTTTGCCTTGAAATCCAAACCCTAAAGTGATAGACTCGTTAGAGCTGTTTGTGTATTTTAGGTGTACTACAATCCTTTAAGTTTTCTCCACAGATTGGCATAAAATTGCCTGAAATACTAAGGCAAAGTACATAAGCAAATTTTTCGTTTTCAGATCATCTTAAAATCATAAACAAATTTAGTTTTGTAACAAATCTTTTATCAATTTCGTATTGGGAGCTTCTTCAGTTGTTGGAAATAACCTAAGTACGTAAATGTCAATTCGCTCGTTTCCAAACTCTTGTCCTGGAGACATTGTCTTTTTGTTGCACATGCACATAATACAATCTGTTCTCTATTTTTATTATAATCGCAACAGTGACCAGACGTTAATGCATCAAATCTCCTATCACAATAAAATTTGCGAGTGTTTGATCTCAGAGAAATAAGGTAGGGATATTGTCTTGGGTGTCACAAAAATCCGCCTACAATCCTCGAAATTTTCTCCACACATTTGCATAGAATTGCTTGAAATACTAAGACAAAGTACATAAGCAAATTTTTCGTTTCCAGATCATGTTAAAATCATAAACAAATTTAGTTTTGTAATAAAATCTATCTTATGTGATTATGAAGTCTGTCAAATTAAATAATTTTGTGTGAATGTCATTGCGATGCGTATACTGCGCATATCCAGAAGGGTAGGGAATTAGAATATAAAATATTAGATTACGTTTTAACCCTTAACAACGACATTATAGTCATTAAATTTCAAGTTCCGACCCATGTTGATGCATTAACACGTTTCGATGCCGAAATGAAGGATAGACGACCGCATTGATTCAGAAAAGAAAATTGTTTCATCAGGATAACGCGCCCTTTCATTCCTTCGCTATGGCAATCGCTAAATTTATCTAGTTAGAATAAGTATAGCTTCCTCATCCATAATACTTTTCTTGTTTCCAAACTCGAAGAAATGACGGTGGAAATAGATTCTGGACAAACTAAAGATTATTTGTAGACAGCTTACAAAAATTGCAAAATCACTGAGCTAAGTATATAGAATTGGCTGGGAATTATATTGAAAAACAATATTTACTATTTATCCTAAAATATGTACCTATTTCTTCAACTTTTATTTCGCTGTTTTTACAAAATTACTGTAATTGGAAATATATCGATAATCTAGTAGTGTGTAAAATGTATTTGAACCATTTTTTTAGAAGAAATATAGCAAATAGCAACGGAATTTTTAAACTTACCGATACGTGGTAAAAAGTTACAAGAAATAGTGGTGCTTACATTATTACTTAACTGTGTTAATAAATTCTTCAATCTGTTTATGAAATTTTCTGTAAAAATAGCTTCAAACTTTTCGAACAACCTTATAATTGAACGCATTCGCCATGAATTTCCTACGAATTTCCAGATTCAATTCAAGTACATCATTAGAAAGTGGAAAAAGTAATTCACATCCTAAAAACTAAATTAAAATTTAGAAAACAAATAATATTCATTTTCATGTATTATTAAATAAAACAAACAGAAAATTAATGTTGTTATTTCTATAGTAATTATATTTCCTATCGAATGCCTCTTAATAAATGTATTCATGGAATCAACTCTTACATAATAACTGGGTATACCTAATCCACAACCGTGTCCAGACATTACAAAACCAACTTCAAATCCGCGACAAATAAGAGGGCCTCCTGAATCGCCTACACAAGCATCTTCTTCTTCATGACGAGATCCTATAACGCACATAACAGAACGAGGAGGATAACAATAATAATCGGGCAATATAGTCTGGTAGGCGCACTGCAGTTTTGGATTTTCTGTTATATTTTCCTTAATATCGCCAAAAATTTTGCCCTGAAATCCAAACCCTAAAGTAATAGATTTGTCACAACTGTTGTTTCTAATAAGCCCTTCATAGATTTCAGGTGTAGCAAGCTTTATAAATTTCGTATAGGGAGTTTCTTCAATTGGAGTAAGTAACCTAAGCACACAAATATCAACCCACGGATGTACAGCACGTTTCCAAACTCTCGCTTTTTGAAGAAATCTTCTTCTTATTTTATGAGTTGCACCTGCATATACTACAATCTGTTCTCTATTGTTACTATAATCGCAACAGTGACCAGCCGTTAATACATGAAATCTATTAAGTAGGCTACCACCACAATAAAATTGGCGGGTCTTTGATTTCAGAGAAACAAGGTAAGGATATTGTTTTGGGTGGCAGGAAAATCCGCCTACAATCCTTGAAGATTTCCCCACGCTTTTGCATGAAATTGCATGACATACTAAGACAAAATACATAAGTAAGTATTTCATGTCCAGATCATGTTAAAATCTTAAACAAACTTAGTTTTGTAACAAAAAGTAATTTATATGGTTGTGAATGAAGTCTGTCAAATTAGGTTATTTTTAATAAATGTCATTGCGGTGCGATCTTGAAAAGTATACTCCGCATACCTAGAGTGATAGCTGATTAGAATATTACTCTAATAAATATACTAATGTAAAATATACTCAATAACGACATTATAATCTTGAAATTTAAATTCCAAATCCATGACAATGATACTTTGACACATATTTCGTTTCTCTAGTGGCACCATAAATGTACCTACAAATACTTTTCTACCAACTTCGTGGCATTTGTATAATTTTCTAATATCTTGAAAGACACGATAAATGGACAAAAGTGAGTGATCCATCTCATGTGTTCATGACGTCACCCAAATGTTTAAAATGGCATGCCTGAATATTTGGTGAACCTGCAAACTCGTGCAATAATTCTTCTAAACGCTTTTGAACGATCTATGTTCATGTTATAAAAGTTTTGAAAATCACCTAATACTTGCCAATAACCTTAAGATGTGTGTATTCATTATCAAGTTTAAAACTCTATTCAAGCGAAACAAATTTGTGTTGCTCATGATCATGAACTAAGGTTCGAAATAATATTGTAAGATATCATCAACTGTAACAAACTTGCGTAAAAAAAACAGCTTATTTCTTGTTAAACAATTCGCATTCTTTCACGTTTTTGATTCCGGATTCGCGGTACCCACCTTGCTGTAAACAAGAACTTGCCTAATTTACGTATAAAATGTGATATATGCGTTCAGTCCTATTTCCTTGATACCAACTCTTCAGTTGGTTCAAACAATATCATTAATTTTATTCATCATTTTCAAAGTTTTTGCTGCTTTTGATGGTTCTGGTCGCACATAATTGTCGATGCTCATATTGCCCTTCTTAAATTACGTAATCCAGCCACAAATTGTAGCTTTCGAAGGAATATTATCACCGAAATTTTCTCATTGCTATAACTTTCAAATCAAAATACAAAACTTAACCAAAAGTCATCTGTCACCATAAGAAAATATGTCAGAATTAAAAATTGAATGATATCTCACTTCCTGTTAGATCATCTTTGTACATTTATAAATATGTTTTATTATTTAGCATTACACAATTATTGCAGAAAAATATTGATTACTAACATATTTGTGCAAGTAGATCTCAGTTTCCGGTTTGGAACGGCATAGAGTTAGGCGTAATTGCCAACGCTTCGTCTACTGTCCCCTTAACCCCTGTTGTCGCTAATATTTTTATGGAAACATTCGAACAACAAGTCTTAAGTTCTTTTCACTTAAAACCTAAATGTTGGCTGAGATATGTAGACAATACGTGCGTCACTTGGCCGCATGGGCGGCAGTACTTAGATGAGTTCCTACTTTTCCTAAACTCGCAGCACCGTAACTTTCGCTTTACCATGGAGATGAAATCAGACGTTTTCCCGTTTTTAGATGTCTTAGTGACCCGCAATATCAATCGCAAACTGGGCCACACGGTTTACAGGAAACCGACTCATACAGACCGGTATCTGAACGGCTTTTCCCTTCATCACACGCCACACAAACAAGCGGTCATCAGTAATCTTGTACATCGTGAGTTTTCTATCTCAGAACCTAGGGCACTACCCTCTGAACTTAATATATTTCTAACACCCTACTCCAGAATAATTATAATACCCACGACATACACCGTACTATAGTTAGACATCGTAACCCCAAACCTCGAAGCGAACCCGATCTTAATATCAGCACCGCTTTCTTACCGTATATTCTAGGTATCACCGATCGTATAGGAAAGGTTCTGCATAAAAATAAAAGCAAAAGCGTTTACAGACCCCATTCTAAAGTTTCGGACCTCTTATCCTCGGTTAAAGACAAAATATGGCTCCAAGCACAAGGAGTGTATCGCATTCCGTGTTCGTGTGGCAGTGTGTACATGGACGAAACTAAGCGGCCAGTCGGCGTGCGTGTGTCCGAACATGAACGTTGTACTAGACTGTTAAATATAGCCGGTTGAGCGCTGGCAGAACACAAACTCAACTCCAGTCATCAAATTGTATTCAAATATGTTAAGTTGCGGTCCCGTGAATCGCATTATTTCCCTAGGAAAATCCGTGAATATATTGAAATTCACAAACATCCCCGCAATCTCAGTAGAGGCAATGGCTATACGTTACATCCAACGTGGCAAACTCTATTGAATTCTACTACGAAATACCACTCCCCTACGACGCATGCAATTGGCTCATCGTCTCAAGCCAATAGCAGGCCACCATTTGATCCGGTTCTCCCTATATAAGTTGTGCTTGTCTCTGTCCTAGCATTTCTAGTCCTAGCTACTGCGAAAATACGAACAACTACGTACAACCCTGAAGATATCCCTTGCAACAGTGGACGAAACGTTGGAAATTACCCCTAACTCGACGCGGTTTCAACGCAGAGACCGAGATGTACATCTAGAGAACGACCGCGGATACCTACACCTACGTATATTTGTGCAAGTCTGCCTGTGAACCATGACTCCCAGGCGAAAGCTAATTAGATGTAACAATCCATCCAAAGCCTTAACGTGATGCAAGTTGAAGTATGCGTCTATAGTGTGGTTTCCCTATTACACACACCAACAAATATAATTTGAGAAGATCCAGATGAAATTCCTGGAATATCTCTCGTTCAGAATGATTGGCATATATATATATATATATATATATATATATATATATACCGTACGAACGCCGGGGAGTGATTGATCTACCACAATGTAGTAAGACGAAGACGAATAGCGAGTTTATGTGGTTAGGGTTGAGAGAGTATATTCAATCGGTTTCTACTGTCTAACTGTACGGGCGTTCCCTTTCTTTATCCAACACATTCTACATACGATCTAAGAACGAATAAAATAATCTCTCTCTAACACATTGAATATTCCTATCAGTCGGTCATTGTGTTCAAGCAAGGCCAATATACTTGCAGTTGGCCAGTCATTACTTATATATCCATCGATCGCACGACGTTGGGCACACGGTATATATTCTGAACGAGGAACGGACTACAATCGTACACTATGGCAATCCAAAGATCGCCATAGTGTACGATCTTTATCTTGCCATAAAATGCATGGTTGTAAATTTTTACTAAATCTTTTAACAAACTAAATCGATTACCCAACGATACTAGCCTTTATTGATTTCAACGTACCCATTTCTAACACTCACAAAGGTACTATAGGTCTTTCACGATGACAGACGAGTATGTGACAAATAGTTACAAAACAGGGTTGACAAATCTACATTGCTTTGAGTCAGCTGTTAGTAAATAATCTATAAAATTATGTTTATGTCATTTTGAAATATTAACAACTATTAATATATTTTAGTTTATTCTATTATATATATAACGTGTGTTCATTTGAAAAGTCAATCTAGGTTACTTTGAAATTTTGATAGAATAAGACGCATATATATTAGTATGTGTTTGTTGTTCTGTAAACGTAAATCCAAATGACATTTGATAATGTCAATCACATTTGTTATTTATTTGTATGTATGAAACTGTCAAAATATACGACTTCGAAGGTTAAGTAGTAAATTTTAATTTACGACATACTTCAAAATGTTCTAAGTAAATCACATGCTACTAGATTGACTTTTCAAATGAACACCCGTTATATATATATATATATATATACATAAAAATATAAACGAAATCTAAATGCATATGTGAAAATATTTATTTTAGACAACATATAAAAAAATAATACACAGAAAATCTACCACATATTAGAGATTAAGGGGCTTATATGATTATGATAAACATATAATATAAATAAAAAGAACACAATATTAATATGAAATAATAGTTTTAGACATCGTTTACTCTTCCGAATCAGAGTTATTTTCCTTTATTATAAATGGTAGAATGTCTTGCCTTTCGAAACCCACTTCCCTATCTCACCATTTGGATGTCAAATGTCAGGGATTACTTGGGTTAATGCCTCTTTCCATAATCCTACACGTTCTTCTTTTCTGCCATATTTTCCTATATTATTGTTGTAATATGTTTTTATTATACCCCATATGAGTACTATGGGATTAAATATACAATGGTAGGGTGGCAGTCGAAGAACCACATGCCCATATCTTTCTGCTAATAGGTTAAGGCATTTCATATTAATTTATTAACTGATAATAATAAAAGTTCAATAAATTTGATATACATTTAAATATAGATTTTTTTGTTATTTATTTCATAGTATAGAAACCGACAATTTCAAAATAAAAGAATCTCACATCCTGAGTTTTTGAGATAATTCGTTTGATTATTTGAAATTATATTGATGATCAAATTGATTTATTTTGGTACACAACGTTGAGGGTTAGGTGTAACCTTTATACTGTTCGACGTGTGCATTTCATATTAATATATACATTCCCCAACAGGCGTCAAGCTGTTGGGGAATGCTAAGGCATCAATTATTATTTTTAAACTGTAATGTATTTTTGAATAATGTTATTTTTATCGATGACAACTCACTTATGACATTAATATATTGTCATTTATAATTCTTTGATAAAGGCCTTAATTGCCGAAACATATAAGAGATTGTAGTAGTATATGTTGAGCACTTGTGAAATTATTACACTATTAAACTTAAATAACACACCTTATATTTTCACAAACAAAAGTATAGTAACTATATGTACATTTCATGTGCACTGCACACATCTTCAGTAGTTACTATTTAAATGTATTATTTTCGAGTACATGTATAGTAAAAATATCTTTAGGTAGGGCTGTAAAAAACTACAAATGGTCGAAAAACATGCAAATAATCAAAAGTATGGTCGTATTATTGTAAAAGTGCCTACTAAACTCTATTGAAATTCTAAGAAGGCCAAATTTGGGAAAGACCGTTACATATGAAAACAAGACATCTGACTGTGTTAGTCATTTAGGGTTATATTAAATAACAATATAGTAAAGTGAAAAGGATCTATTAATTATTAGATACTGTTGATATACAATTTAAAAGTTTATTATTAATAGGTGAAATGTCATTGTTAAGGAGGTAATTTTTGTATTTTTTCATATGTATGGCTTCCCACATGTCTAAATTTCTATTGTTACATTTTTTTAATTAATTTTACATTATCTAAGCTGAAATTATGTCCGGTATCTAAATGATGTAGAGCTAATGCTGATTTGTCTACATTGTGAAGTTTTACATGAGCTAAATGTTCTTTGAAACGGGTTTGAATATTTCTTCTTGTTTGGCCGATATATAATTTCGGACAATAATTACAGTTAATTCTGTAAATACCTGATTCTTTCAGTGGGTCTGTGCTAAATAACTTTGTTTGAAGGTATTGCTGTAACTTGTGAGTGTTGGAAAATGCAGGAGTTAGATTATATTTTTTAAACAATTTTGTTACGTTATTCTGCCAACTTTTGTGAAAAGTAATTTTGCAATATTTTTTGGTATTACTCTGTTTTTGGAGTTAATCTGATTTTAAAAGTTTTTGGCTTCTTCTTTTCTAGTTTGTTTTTGATTTTTTCCACCAATTGTTTATCGTATCCGTTAGATTCTGCTACTTTAGTTATGTGGTCTAGTTCTTTCTTAAAATTCACTGGTGATAGAGGGATTGATAATAATCTATTAATTAAAAAATTTAAAAAAATTTTCTTTTAATAATAATTTTTATAAACACACATTCGGCACAGCCATGTAACCCTCTATCACCATTCCTAGCGAATTTATTTCTAAACAACTTTGAAAACAAAGTCAAAACCATGTGCAATTTTTTTCCCAAATTTTGGGCAAAATACGTGGATGATGTTCCGGCAGTGATACCCGATTCTTTCGATACAGTTTCGTTTTTAAATATATTAAATACCCAATATCCATCAATCAAGTTTACGTATGAGTTAGATAAAGACAAATATTTACCCTTCTTAGATTTAAAAATTACTATTTTAGACAGGAAGTTTGAATTTGACATTTACAGAAAAGAAACACATACTGAAAATTACATACATAAACTTCATACATAAACTTTCAGATACTTTGTTTCGCTGGCAAAAAAATGCATTTTTTTAAATTGAATATATAATTGAGATTATAAGAATAATGTTTGATTATAGGTTAAATTTGAAATATTTTTTACTAAGGATACTTAGCAGCTAAAGCCAATAGTTTTCGAGATATTTACAATAAAAGAGGAAAAGTGACATTTCCATCTACGTTTTTAAGTGCCAATAATTCAAAAGTCCCATGGCATAAAATAAAATAACTTGGTATGGCGTTTGCACAAGGTGCCCCCTGAGATACTTTTGTACGAACATTGTTCTAATGTATACTGAGTGTTCGCGAAGGTCTGATAAAATGAATGAAATTTACGCTTTAAATGCCAAAAATGGTCAAGTATAATATTCGAAAAGTTCAATTAAAAATATTTTCCAGTTTAAAATGCTTAAAAAATGGAAAAATAAATAGATATTTACCGTTGCCATGGAGAAAACAAAATTTATGGAATGTGTGAATATTTTGACCGACACTTCATCAAGAACGGATTTTGTTATCCGCTAAATTAAAAATAAAAGAAAAACAGTGTATTAAAAGGCATCCTTCAAGAATTATATATAACAACATATAACCTACAATAAAAATGTTTGCCGTCCCGCCCAACATCCAAATCCCGTATAAAGCAAAGGATCTCCACAAACATCTCCAAGGGCTGAATAACATCCGTATTCCAGTCTAAAATACTTTAGAAGCGAACCTGATCACATTCCTATTTTTCCCTCATGCAAAAAAACGTATCCAGAGAAATACATTATCAGCTAGGTAGCATGAAAGACAATATACAATGTCTATTTAATAATCACCGTTTTTAAATCATTTAATATTAATATATTAAATCAAATATCTACTTGCCAGATCACATATTCACATGTTTAGAGTAAATCACTAATTTATAGTCATATCTTAACGCTAATCAACCACTTTAATTAAGTAAGTAATTTTGTCTACAAACTAATATACATTATACTATTCTTTAGGCAACCACACATACTCGTCATATGTTACCTGAATAATAATGTGTGTATAATTCTTATTTGAAACTACATGTGAAAGAAATGATTTATTATATTAAAAAAATAACTTTATATATATTAAAACCCTATTAATTTAAAACCTAAGTCTTTTATTTCTCTACAAAGTAATCAACATCAATTATCAAGGAGATCTGTTGAATCTACTTGAGATGCTGTTTTTAAAAGAGCTGATGCTATTTTATCTTATAAGCGGGAAGCAAGTAATTATATAGAATATATATATATATATATATATATATATATATATATATATATACATAATATTTTCGTGACCTTGTTATGATATGGTAAACCCAATAAGTCGGCGATTACTAAACCAGACCTTTAATCGCCGACTTATTGGGTTTACTATATATATATATATATATATATATATATATATATATATATATATATATATATATATATATATATATGAACTTCATGTGTACGAGAATTAATAATTATTAAATCTCATTTTACATGCGATTGTCGCTATAATTTGTTGCATTAAATTCTACAATTCGGCAAATCACTTTTGCCCTAGATTGTAGACGCAACAAGCCGCGACGTCAACTGTACAAGTTGTCAGGACAAATGAAAAATTTGTGAAAAACTTATCTGCGCGGAATGTGCAAATATCGACATTTCACTGTTTTTACAGATCATCAGTGCACCTTATCCGAAGACACACATGATATTCACTTCTATACTACGTGTATATATACGAAATAAATATGTATTTCGTAATTTTATAGATCACCACCCGTTCGTTTTCCAATTATATAAATAAAATTAAATATTTTAGAAATACAGCCTTTCGCCAGTACTGCACTGGGTGGTAAGCGTGTCCGTTCTCTATTTATAATATAATCCATCGCACATTGGCGTGAAATTTTTTAAATATGTTTGTTATTTTTTTCTCGCTTATGAAAGGAAATTTTGGGAAAATATTTTTGGTATATATTCTATATAATTTAATTATTTCATTTTTCTTACGTTGTCTGTTTATTTCAAAGACACTGGTATATACGACATAGTTAAAGTAAAGACAATAAAATTAAACAAAATTGCTACTTATGTATTTAAAAAGAACAGAAAAAGTAAATAGCTCCTTTTTTTTTACATTTGCAATAGCTACGATGGTAGACAAACTGAAATACTGTAATTACGGAGGGGTTGGAACACGAAACAGTAAAAAATCATGTTGATGTGACGAGTTGTAGATGGCGAATTTCAACAGAGGAGCCGAGGCAGTATAAATTTGCGAACCGTGAAATAAGACGATCAAGAGAAAACTAAACACAAATACGACAGCATCGTAACAGCGAAAAAAGTATAGGGAAGGATCATTACAGTCTTTACCGAAAGTAAACAGTTTACGATTAAGGACGGAGAAGTGACTATAGTCTTTAAATTGAAACTAACTTAATTACTTCCGCATACTCTCGCTCTAATGCCCGTAGTATGTGTTTCACATACAAATTGCGTTTTAGTATAGCATCGACTGCTTAACATACAAAAGCGTGAAACGTTCTTTACACTTGAAAAGATCTAATATGAATTTTTATGACATATCATATAAGTTATTATCTATGCAATTATTTCGCTATCTTACAGTGCGAGTTCGTCAGATGATTCTGTAAGCCTATTCTAATTAAATACAATTTTCGTAAATACCATGTTTAGATCGTTTATTTAACATAAATAAAGAAAAGTGTATTTACTTAAAAATTAGTCAGTTTTCATTTTGGTTGTTGGCAATTGAAGATGAATTCTTGTTATTTTTCTTGTTCTGAATAAACAAAAAATCGCTCTATGAGTGATTATTATTACAATACCAAAAATATTTATGTATAGATAATTCTATACTGTATACGTTTCATAACATATTTTATGTATACAAAGAACACTAGGTATACTTATATTCTGAATAGTATATTAAAATTATTTTGTGAAAGACTTTTTTATCCGGTAGTTCGATGGCTCCTGTTCGTTATACTCTTACCTTGTCATCCTTGATACCGAGCGTCTATATCAGAGAACTTTTGATGAAATCGCTTGCCTTGTCCATTATTACTTAATTATCCCCTATTTCATCTACCTTTAGTATAGAGATAATTTTTCTCCCTCTATTTGTTCGTTGCTTCCTATTTGCCCGGATGCAACTATTCTTCTTTTTCAAAATGCTTGTAATTTTTGTATTGCATTTTTTTCTTTTTGACAATCTTTTCGTCACTCATTCCCGTTAAATGTCCAAACTACTTTAGTTTTTGTGTTTCTAACTTTTTTAGCACTCAATGTATGAATATAGCTTGATTCATAAATTATTATTTTAGTTTTTGTTATCTTGCCTTTTTATTGAAAAATTCGTTTCCAGTCTGACTCTATATACTGGTACTAAGACTGGTGCTTTAACTATAACTTCTGCTATAACTTCTTTCACAACTAGAATTTTATAACACCAATAATAGAACATGAAACCCCTATCTCTAATGTACTTATCCTCAACTAGGCTTTGATTTAACTTTTGACGTTTACCACAAATTAATTACAAAATTGTCAGTCTTTGGCGTACCCATCGAAGAAATGAGAGTGGAGCAAAGATATACGATAAACTTTTTGTGGTTGGTTGGGTAACACTCCGATTGAAACTTTTGAAATTATTAAAACTGAATACTCAAATGATAGTTTATCACGATGTAGAGTGTTTGAGTGAAATAAGAAATTCAAAGACGGTTGTGAACCAATGGAAGGTGAACCTCGACGCGGGCAACCACCAACTGCACGAATTGATTCGAAAATTGCAGAAATTAACAACTTGATACAAAAGGATCCTTGAATTAGCATATATCAAATTTCTGACTTTGTTAATTTGTCGTATGGTTCCACTCAAAAAATTATTCAGGAAGATTAGCGAAAAGTCGCGTCAAAATGGATTCCAAAAGTGATGACAGATGAACAAAAAGCCAATCGAGTGACAATTTCTCGGCAGTGGAAAAGGCAATTGCAACATAATCCAAAGCTTTTAAACAATGTGGTTATATGTGACGAGAGTTGATCTTATCACATTATTCTGAATTAAAATCTCAAAGTATGCAATGGAAGCACAAAGGCAGTCCAAGATCGCCGAATGCGAAAACTTCGCGCCGGTAAAGTGATGCACTTAATTTTTTTAATAAATAGGGAGTTATTTGTGATCATTGTACCTAGAGAACATATAGTAACTGGAGAGTACTATTCTAATGTACTTCAAGGAACCCTAAAGGCAAAATTAAAGAAAAAACGACTACTTTATTAAAATATCGGTTGGATCCTGCATCACGACAATGCGCCGGTCCACAGATCAGCGATTTGTCAACGAACACTTGAAGAATTGGAGGTGGAGATTATGGTTCACCCTCCCTACTCACCTGACCTGTCTCCATGTCACTTCCATTAGTTTCCCGAAGTCAAAACAGAATTGAGAGGTCGAAAATTTGAGTCAAATTTAGAGCTCAAAAGGTGAAAGGTATACTAAATGGACTCTCAAAAAATTATTTCTCAGATGTTTATGACAAGTGGACAAAACGATGTAACAAGTGTATTACACAAAATGGAGAGTATTTGAAGGATAGTTGTTGAAGTTTTCCAAATAAATGTTTCATTTTTGTACTACAGCACCAGTCTCTTTATTTTCTGATTTTTCCTCGTATAATAAGAAATGTATGTGGACTTGAAAAAAAAAGGATTTTAAGAGGTGTTAAAACACGGTGATGCTGTACAGCGCTGTCGAAGAAAATGGTGGAAAGTAAATCCTTCACATTAAGAGCATTTTTTGATCATTTCTTTTTATAGTTACTTTACGAGGAAATAACTTTTTTTCTTTTCTCTTCCAACAAGTACGTATCATTAAATTGTGAACAAAAAGTTTTACTAAAAAGTATATTAATATCTGCCATAGTGAAATATTGAAGAAACTGTCCTAGTATACAAGTGTCCCGTATCGTTATGTTTAAATTTTGGGAGTGTAAAGTAGACTTCATTTCAACTAACAAAAACGCAAAACTTGTATATCCATTTTTATTTGTTTCAAAGTTACAGATCTATGAATGTGATTGTCAGATCATAAAAAAATGTAACCCTAATGTCAATAAAAACTGATTTTATTAAAAAAAGTTCAATTAATAATATTTACGAAATATCCACCTCTCCTTGTTGAATGCAGACTTGTGCCCGTAACCCAACAGAAGAAGTAATTATCCGAATTTCATACTTGTTTTGTCGGATTTGCTCGGCAGCC
This sequence comes from Melolontha melolontha, assembly GCA_935421215.2. Lineage (NCBI taxonomy): Eukaryota > Metazoa > Arthropoda > Insecta > Coleoptera > Scarabaeidae > Melolontha > Melolontha melolontha. The sequence continues at coordinate 66,042,202 of OW285238.1, forward strand.
AGGTGAATACGATTCAACAACTCTTCTCTTGTGTTCGAAACTTGCGCGTAGACTAAATTTTTCATGTACCCACATAAACAAAAGTCAAGGGGATTAAGATCGGGTGATCTGGGTGGCCATGCAACAGGACCACCTCGACCAATCCATCTTGGATAATTGACGTTAACCCAATTTCGGACAGCAATTTCGAAATGTGGTGGAGCCCCATCCATGTGAAACCACATGTCTCGTCGAACATTCAGTGGGACATCCTCTAAAAGACCTGGCAGTTCGTCAATAAGAAATTGAAGGTAATTGTCCGCATTTAACCTCCCAGGAAGAAGGACAGGACCAATCAACAAGTCATCGGTTAGAGCCGCCCAAACGTTAATAGAAAATTCATGTTGAAATGTAGATGGGCGTATAGCTTTGGGATTTTCTGATGACCACCTGTGCAGGTTTCTCAGATTTGTAACACCACTTCTCGTGAACGTAGATTCATGTGTCCAGAAGACTGTTCTGCAGAAATTAAAATGAAGCCGTGACTGTCTTAATATCCAGGTAGAATAAACTAGACGAGCATAGTGGTCTGCCTCAAGCAAACCGTGTCCCCTGCGATAGTGATATGGATATAAGCCCTCACGTTTTAAAATTTGACAAACTGTCGCTCGCGGCACTCCTAGCTACTGCTTCTTCCTCTAAGTCTGCTGGCAAATTTACTCCTCGGTCGAAAAGATAATCACGCAGTTCGCATTCCCAAAATTGTCTATATACTTCCAGAAACGTTCCATACACATAATGCATGTCCGCATACTCTTGAGAAGAAAATCGGTAAGGCATTTTGAATAACGAAAACGTGTCCACTCACTAATAAGCTGTTGTATGAACTGAAACGTAATGTAATCCTTTATTAAAAAATGCAACGTTAACAGTCATCTGAACATTTGTTTATTGTATGATATCCATGGTTCAGCACTTACGACATAAATAAGAAGCTTCTTTATCATAAATAATTTGCCAGTACTCTTTTTTGTAGATCTCCAAGAAATGACTGTATGCACTACGACACGTGTTTATTTATTTTAAGATAACATTTTATTATGCGACGTTAACAATCACACGCCTGTTATTGAATCGTATAACTTTTTTTAAATAAAATCAGTTTGTATTGACTGTAGGATTACATTTTTTTTTTCATGATCTATAGATCTATAACTTTGAAACAAATGAAAGTGGATATACAAGTTTTGCGTTTTTGTTACTTGAAATGAAGTATACTTTACACTCCTAAAATTTGAACATAACGATACGGGACACATTTCAGGTTCGGTCTACAATCATCTTGCATGCGGCTTCCCATACATAAGGCGTGAGAAGTTGCCAAACCGTACCTACCTAACAAATATACATACGAGAGCCGGCAAGTAGAGCTTTAGAGAAATAAAAATGTTCTTCTAGATTAGTGGTTTGCCGAAGCAGATGTGATAGACAACTTACTTTAATTTTACCAGTACTTTTGTTGGAGAATTGACAAATGAATATGAATGTATTCCGTAATAGTGATATACTATACAGCTATGCACATGTACAATATTGTTAACAGCGAGCGCAAAAAACATAATTTGGGAATCTTTTAGGTAAATAGTCATTAAATACAAGCTGTAAAAAATAGTAAATGTATAACACTACCAAAGTAGACGTATTGAAGTAAGAGAAAAAAAAAGCTCTTCTAAAGGCAATAAATTTTAAAATAAAATAGATAAAAAAAATTCTTGGAAAACAAAATGAAAAAATTCAATAAATATAATTTCTGGGGAAGCAGGAAGAGTACGATAAACTAAAAGAATAATTCTAAATAATGGAAATTAAAATATACTTCTAAAATAAACGTAATTCTTGAAAGACCAAATTAAAACTTCTCAATTAATCAAATGTTCGAATAATCCACCTCTTTGCTCCTGACAGTACGCAAGTCTATGATAAAAATTATTTCGTACATTCGAAAACATTTCCGGGGTGATCGTATTTGCACAATCAACAATTTTTTGTTGTAGTTCCCCAAGATTACGTGCTCGATTGTTCTGATGACTATACAGGGTTTGTTTTACATACCCCCAACAAAAGAAATCCAGGGGCGTTAGGTCGGGGGATCGTGGCGGCTAAACAATTGTACCAACGGAACTTATTAGACGTTCATGAAATGTGTCCCTTAAAAATGCTTGAACCAGACGAGCAGTATGGGCAGGACAGTTATCCTGCTGGAGCCAGATATCGTCAAAATTAACCTCAAGGGCACGAAGAGCTGGTATAATTTCATTTTGCAGCATTTGCAAATATTTAGCTGCTGTTAAGGTGCTGTCAATAATAAAAGGACCAATGATGTGATCCCCAAAAATGCCGGTCCACACGTTCAATTTTTGGGGATACTGGGTACGCAGAGGTAGATAGATATGACAATATGCTTTAGGCCAATATCTTGTAGCCATTGTATTATGACGCCCATGTAAATAAAAGGATGATTCGTCCGTAAACAAAATATTTGCAATAAAATTGTTATTGGCAATGACCTTCTCCATAACCTGTTCGCAAAATGCAACGCGTTTTGATTCATCGTGAGGAAATATTTCTTGACGTTTTTGAATTTTAAAGCTACGGTATCCTTGCCTATTCAAGATTTTTCTTACAGTTCTCGCTGGTATATTACTTGTTCGGCAATTTGGCGCGATGAGCATGGTTCATTATGTTCAACCGCGCTACATACTAAAACTTCCCGTTCTTCTCTTCCTTCATTCAATACGCGCATTCTAGGTACCTTATTTATACATTTTCGACAATTTTGCACACACCCAGTAGCTTCAAACTTATGAACAATACTCATTATTGTTGGTATTGTAGGCACAGGTCTATTTTGGAAAGAATAAATAAATCGCCCTACTACCTCTTGAGCAGTACTACCAGAGTAGTACCACTTAATAATTTGTATCCTTTCCTCGTTTGTATAAACCAACATATTGAATAAAAACTATAAAAACAGGCCAAAATCAAATAATACAAAATATAACTGCCAATTAGAAACAAATTAAATTCAACAATAAAATTAATAAATGTGAAGTAGGTAATTCTTATAATATTAACTTCAGATACTTATTAAGAATATCACGAACGTGAATAATAATATAAAAATGAAAAAAACAACCACCAACATGCACAATATTGGTCTCTTATGATCGAAATGATCGTATCGGCCTGTCTTTAAGGGTTCCCACTACTTTTCTCGAACAGTACTTGCGCACTTGTGTATTTAACTTGGCAACTACGTTCGTTTATATACATGGACTTGTAGCACATGGACTTGTCGCATTTAAGGTAAAAACGGGCCAAACGTGTATATATTCGGTAATAATACAAACCTAGAGATACATTGAAGAAACTTTTTAAATTATCTCTTTTCAATTTGTCAAAATTGTGTTTTATATATTTTTCGAATTCATAGTACAATTTTCTAAGAAAATTTGATTGATGCTTTTACAACTTTGATATGGTAGTCAGGACGACAAAAAAACAATATTATTGATTAAGAAAATTTTTGCATGCAATTATAAAGAATAGTCTAATTTTTGAATTCCTCTTGAAAATTAATCATATAAATTATTTACGGCTACATTTTTATCACCAGAAAGTGGTTTTGTTAATTTTACATAAAATTATTACCTTGCAAGAAGGTTTTCTTCGAGTGTGGAAGTACTAGGAAACCTAATTATCATTACTTTTGTGTTTCCATCATTACTAAAAATCAGTTTACGTTTAAGCAGCATTTAATAAGAAGTTTCTGGAACCATTTTTGGATATTTTTTTTAAAGAACACCTCTTCAGGATACCAAAATTGCACATAACCTAGTTGTATTCTACGTGGATAGAGAACATATGCGGATCTGCGATTAGGATATCAACCAGGCGTTTGAGACAAGCAACTTTATTCTTATTACGCTGTACCTGTTGTTCTTATTACGCTGTACTCTACTGAGTTTTCAACATCCAGTGGATACGTTGGTTTTGAAATTACCATATTTGTCATTAGTAACAGGTATTCTTGTGAAAATTGTTTCCTATATTTACATAAAAAATATAACATCTCTTGCAATTTCATATTTAATAATAGATTACTCACGTTATTTCAAGGGGTGTCTCACTTTGCTTTTAATATCAGTTATTGCGATATTTTTAATAAATATTGACACATGTTTTTTTAATTCGACCATATTTCTAAAACAATATTACTAGAATTTGAGTAGGCAACCCATTGCATCTTGTAATTTAGAAGGTTACATACATTTTATCACATAAATTTGTTTTATTTTGGATATTTAGTGCTTAGAAATTATATTTTGTATCTTGTCAGTAAAACTACTGAATTTAACTTAAATATATTTATTATTATCTTTTGACTATTTCGTTTTATTTGATGTATTAACGCGTTTTTTTGTTTGTGTATCTGGAACTCGCATTTAGACCCTTTGAGATTAAGTTGTTCTCTACTATTTTATTTATTCTTTATTATCATATTTGAGCTAGCAATACAGTTATTTTCTTGAAATTTTATATTCATTATTATTAATTACAGTCAGCGTTACTACATTATTGACACCGAACGTGGGTTTATACTCCACGGCATTCGATCTTATTACAATATATATATATATATATATATATATATATATATATATATATATATATAGTTGTATATAGTTGAATGTTGTATTTATGTCTACAGTAATTAGTCGTAGAAATGTATTAATAAGCATGTTAATGCTATTGTATTAATGACTATGTTGGTAAATTTACAGTTGGTCATTTATGTTTAATTATAAAAATTACATTTGGATAAGTTGAGCAATTTCATAAGCTTTATTTTAATAATTCACTTTATTTTAATTATTGCACACGCACTAGAATGTTCTACATTCCTATAGCTTCGCTTTTTCTCGAAATATTTTATTTTTTGGTTTGTTTTCTTCGTTTATATATTATAGGTATAGAATAATTGCATAATTTGCATTACAACACTTTGAAATAATTTGTTTGTTACTTCTTAACTATGTAATGTGTTTAATGTGGTTATGTGTTCACACATTTTCTCATACACATCCATATCACTTATATTAAAAATTTTCAAAAAACTTTTTAAAATGAAATTATATGTATTTACTTTTATTTTTAAAATATTCGCAAAATTTGGTTGATATTAATACATTTTGTAGACGGGACACAAGGTTAAATTTAAACATTCGTGGTGCCGTGGTACAAGCCATTGTATGGTACTGTAGAATTTACATTCAACTTTTTCATTCAATCTTTACCAACTGTTTCTACTTTAGCGAGGGTGCTGCGTAATAAGCAGCTACATTGTGGTTCCTTGTGATCCACTACACTGCGGTTGCATCAATTGCAATTTGCTATCTGATATGACCTGACTAACCCAGGCTTCATCGTCTTTTACAATATGGACGAAAAATTCGTTACCACTAATGTTATAGCACCCCAAAAATTCCACTGTCGCTGCCATTCGCTTTATCTTGTGTTCCTCAAAGAGGAATCTTCGCGCAATTTGTAGTAATGCAATACTCCCTTTAGGGATTCAAATAACAAGAATCTTAAAATTTGTCGAAAGTGAATGGTTATTTCAGATATAGTAAACCTTCTGTTCTCGCAAATTTTCTCATTCACTTATTGAAACAAATTAATTATCAGTGACTAATGTTTGGCCTCTCGTTTCGCTCTTCCTCGTACGCGGTTGTTCTGCCTACGTTAGACTGTACGCGCCACCTTTATGTAATTTATTCGCTTAATGCATTTCTACAAATCGAAAATTTTTTGCATTTCTGCAAGCCGAAAATCACCGACCGTATCAGTCGGATATGCGTCATAATTTATCGAAATAGGTATTATTGAGAGAAGCGCACTACCTTTCTAGGTTTTTTTAATTAAATCAATTTCACGAAATTATATTGAGCATTGTCTAACAAAAAATCACTGTACTCAACTGTATATGTAATTTATACCTGTGGTTATTGGATACTATTTAAATTAATTTTTTTGGAACGGAAGTTTTTAACTATCTATAGAATTTGCAATCCTGTAAGTATATTCCTTTAATTTAGCTTTTCACATTTGCTATGGAAATTCTACTATCGAAATAACAGATTTCGTTTATGCAAGATGGCTAACATTTCTTATTTAGTGTTATCGTTAGATTGCTTCGATCGACGCATTATAGCGTTTATTGCTCATTGAAATAAGCGATTTCAGGTAACATCTCTTATAAGCGTTTACGGTTATAGCTTCCAATATTCGGTATAATCTGCAATACAGATCTATTCCAATTATGGACACTGGTCTTTAGACACGTAAACGATTCTCATTATTGCTAAATCAATGTTTTAGTTTTCTAGTATAAATCGATTTAGTTCGTATGCTGGTGGCAAAAGCATTATCTTTTTTATACATCAGCATAACGGATTTGTACTAGATTTGTATTAAATATACACTCTTTAAGAAATTGTTTCCTAAATAATCTTCTTTATCGATTTTTGGTGAGTAAAGAGAGCAGTATTCACCAAACTTCTTATTACATTTTTATTTTACAAAATAAGTAAGCTGAAAACTATATAGGCATTTATTGAATATTTTTTGCAATTAAATAAAATCTAATGAAACAACTGATTTTTATTGTTTTTTTTTTGCATTCGGCTATTTTCTTTCTTAATATTTATAGCAGCTAACATAAAATATTAGTTAAGCAGGAGTTAAATTGCAATAATATTTCAAAACGAGAACTTAACATTGTCTGATGGTCATTGTAATTCGTAGTTTTGTTCGGAAATTAAGGTTTGCTGCAATTCCTTGCGAATTATGCACCAATTCGCAAAGAAAATTTGCCACTTAATAATGTGTCCATGGTATAATTATTTTATCTCAATCAGGAGGTGTCCGCAGACCAGTTTTAGGTCTGCGAGCATCTCTTGCGAATCATTGTAGGAAGGCCTTAAGTCACATTAAGGAAGCAGATGTAACATTTTGCTCCTACTCGGCTACATTTTACGACGCTAATTATTATTATTAATAGCAAAAATTCGCCCCTAAGCAGGATTCGAACCCATGTCCATGGTTTGCCAGACCATTGCTTTAACCATTAAGGTATTAAGGACTGTGATTTCGAATCATTGTGGGAAGGCCTTAAGTCATATATTAAGTATATATATATATATGTAATAGTTCACACATCCTGGGTTATTTTGAACCTAAAGGAACAAGAAAAAGTTATTTATGTATGTTATTTTGGAATATATTGTCATATTTAGAATTTGCAAAAGAAATTTTTAGTAGACCAGTGTATCATAACATGTACGATTTTGAAATAAGTTAATACATCATACATCATAAGATAATAAGAGTAACCCAAAAAAATAGTTTTCAAAGTATGCCATGGATTAAATCAGTTATGTCTTAGATTGATTAAGTGATTTAGCCTACCTGTCGTACTACTAGTAATAGGTTAAATCGTTAAATAAAAGTTGTCAAATGACATTCATTTAGCTAACCTATAAAGACAGTTATTTAAAAGTTTTGGTTGTTGAAATATGTAAATTACAATGATTTTTTTTATAAAAAATATAGTTTTTTTTTGGAGTGCTGTCTGTTTTAAAATGAAAAAATAGCAAAAATAAAAGTTGAAAGCTAAAGTAAAAAACCAAATCAGATTAAACAACATTATGTCTGTAAAATCTCATAATTATCAGAATAAGGATGAATTAATGATTAAAGTAAGCAGAGCAATTTATTAATGTGATACATAAAACAAGCAAGTATGACGTTGAAGTAATCATTAATTTTTTCTTTTAACACAAATGTGTTGGTTCTGAAAGGAAGCGTTTTCTTTATTGGAGAAATGAATCTTCGCCATCTGTGAAGTTATCCATTGGAGTTTGTCGAGTGAAGTCGTTAAATCAAAAGAAGAACAAAACAATCTATTATGTAACAATATTCATTAAATAAGGTGCGCAATATGAGCACTGCCTTCATCTCTACAGCGTAAAGTTCTGCGCTTAACAGAGTTAATAACATTTTCCCAGGTGAATTATTAATTTCTACGATCGTATTAGTGATCCTTTGTTGCAGGTCTTTAAGATCAAAAACAGGTGTTACAAAAATAGAATTTTTTAAGAACGGACATAAAAAGACATCGCAGTGTTAAATCGCAGGAACGAGGTAGCCAAATTGTCTTTGTGTTTAGACTAATTCGATCTCCAGATTCTCTTAGAAAAAAAATGTTTTCATTGGTAGTACAGGGTGCGGCAAAATAACCTCTCTATTTTCGATGCTCGGTAGTAAGTAACTGAAGACACTTAGAGTAGTGGGGATAGCAGCAGTCGACGCAGGAGAGTGGGAAGTTTACGTTGCATTCGGCACGTAGGCGCCAGTCGCCATTATGACGTGGATGAACGAGCACAGGGCTTATGCGGTCGAAGCGTTCATTCGCAACAATGAGTCGGTTGTCACGACACAGCGTGCTTTTCGAACGCGATTTCAAATTCCTCCGCGTGAGTCGGTATCGGACAGAAAGTCTATTTTGTTGTTGGTAAAAAACTTTAGAGAGACTAGTTCTATTGTTAAAAAACGGGGTGGAAGACCTCGTAGTGCCCGTACACCTGAAAACATCAATGCGGTTAGACAATCAGTTTTGCAGTCTCCTAAAAGATCAGCTCGTAAACATGCAGCCGCCCTTCGAATGTCTGACCGTAGTGTTCGTCGAATCCTACACAAGGATCTTTATTTCCATCCTTACAAGATGGTTGTTGTGCAAGAACTGTCACAACGTGATTGCCAGTGTCGCACGGAAGCATGTCAACTCATCTTGCAAAGTCTTCCACCAGACAGCATTGTTTTTTTTAGTGATGAGGCACATTTTTATTTGTCTGGCAATGTTAATAAGCAGAATTTTCGTTACTGGAGTGAAAACAATCCCCATTTCATTCACCAAAGAGCTCTTCATAGTGAGCGTGTAACTGTGTGGTGCGCTATCTCACGACTTGGAATCATCGGTCCATATTTTTTTTAAGTTGATGGCGTTACGGTTACTGTGAACTCCAACAGGTATGCCGACATGATTCAGAATTATTTTCAACCAGCATTGCAAGAGAGGGCTTTAGAGCATGTATGGTTCCAGCAAGATGGTGCCACATCCCATACTGCTCGGGTTACAATGAATGTTTTGAGGGAAATGTTTCCAGGCAAATTGATTTCTCGGGGAGGGGACATTGCGTGGCCAGCACGATCCCCTGGCCAAATGCCTTCTGACTTTTTTTATGGGGTTACTTGAAGGCTGAGGTGTTCAAACATCGTCCCGGAAACCTGTTAGACCTGAAAGAAGCAATTCGCGAAAAAATTCATCGCATACCTCAAGCGATGCTTGAGAGAGTCCACGAGTGCTTCAATGTTCGCTTGCAGCAGTGTATCGACAGCCACGGCCACCATTTGTCAGATATTATTTGCAAAAACCAAGTAAAAAAAATTCCCGTGTTAAATAATAAGTTGGTAAAAATAAAATTGTTTTATCTGGAAAAATGCTTTTTTTATTGACGTGAAAAAATAGGGAGGTTATTTTGCCGCACCCTGTATGTATACGAGCTCCATCTTGTTGGAAGTAGCCTTCTTGTAATTCATCATCGTGGAACATATTTACAAATGATAACAAGAATTCAAGTCTGTAACATGCTGTATTTAATATTCCTAAAAGGTGTAAGCATGTTTTGGCTACTATTTAAAATTTTATATTTTCAATTAACATACTTTCAAAAAATATAGGTCCAATAATCATTCTCTGATAAACAGCTGCCTAAATTCCAGTTTTCTGTGGATGCAGTGGTGCTTCCACGGAGTCCACAGGAAGTATTTCATGAGTCGCTTGCAAGCGGTAGGGGTGTAAATGTAGATCATGCTTAAGAATACATCTGCAAGTGCGATAAGAAAGATCTAATTCTTGGTGTAAATGTCGCACAGAAAGCTGAGGACGTTCTTCTACCAGGTGCCTTTTCGCTTTAACATTTTCCTCATTTCTAACTGTTGGCCTACCACTGCTCTTTTTTACAATCCACGTTTTCTGTTTCCCTGAAAAATTGCACAAAACGGCGAACGTATGTGGAAAACTGATCATATGGGATAGCAATATCTGGAAATTCTTCTAAAAAATCCTGATATGCATCCCTGATAGAATAAACCCATTCACCATTAATTTTACTACCATTTCTAAAATAAATTTCAATCATGTGCCGTTCTGTTGTCCGTTTAATACAAAATCCATTATTAAATAGCTAATAAATTGCAAAGGTATTTTCCAACTTGTCAATTTGACTTATGATTATTTCTCTTAGCTCAAACGTGACTTGTATGTCTATCTCAGTCGTTCATGGCCTACCTAGAATACAAATTTTGTGGCTCGCTTGATATAAGTTATTATAGTTATTATATAAGTAGAGCTGGGGATGTTTGCGGTGTGCCAGGATAGTATTCAGTTAAACGCACGAATATAAAGACCTTGTTTCGATCGGTGATGCATGCGTGATTTTATTGCTTTACATGCATTCGCTATTTATATAACTTAGGTATGTCAGTTATGTGTACTGTATATAAATAACACACTTACCTTGTTTACGATTATTATAGCATAGCGCCAAGTGGATAAGACTTGCAGTAAGTTTGTAGCATTAGATACGTTTCCATATTTGTAGCGGTGAGCGATGTACGCCGTGATGAATAATTTTTTTTATATTTTGAGAAAGACCGCTCGACATCTACGGATGTAACACACGCACAATTAAAATAATTTTTATAGATAGAAACCGAATCTACACTTGCACCATTACTAATTTGTTTTAATCTGGTAAAATCAAAATCATTGTTTATCACACTCTCGAACTTTTCTATTACATTAACATTTTTGTTGTCATTTACTGCGCATAGCTGGGCGTGTACATCGTCCAGTATTTGCAGTGACTCCGCTAACGATAATGCAGTATTTTGAAATTTCTCGATTGCGTTAAACAATCCTATATGATTGTTATAAATAGTTTGTAAATCTGCATCAAGGGAAGGGTTTTGAAAGAGTCTCTGGCTTTCCTTAATGGCTACAGCTTCGGCAGGATTGAATTGTAGAACCACAGATTTTATTTGTTGGAAATACTTGGCATAATAAAATGCCGCCTTTAACCAACTTCCCGAACGTGTAAGGATTGGCTCTGGTGGTTCGGGAATACCAGGGCACCGACTGTGAAACTCTCGAATTCGTTTGGGAGATTTTAGAAACACTTTTTTTGTGGTTGCTATTAATGCATCCACCTCTGGATAACATTGCCGAATAGTTTGTGCCACAAGGTGTAAAGCATGAACTTTACATGTCACATGCAAAAGTCTCTCACAATCTGCTTTAAGAGAACGGCCTACAGAACGCATTGTCGCAGCACCATCGCTCATAAACATCAGGAGTTGATTAGTTGAAACTTGAAATTTTTGTAGCGTATCGAGCACTACCTTCGTAATTACTTCGCTAGTGCACTTTTCCAATCTTTTGCTGGCTAATAAAATGGGAAATGTTGATTTGACAGGATCTAGTACACGCACAGTACACGCATCTAGTACATTCACAATAGAATGCTTTTTTCGATCTGTCGTTTCGTCGACACATACCCATAACTGTTTATCATTTACTACTGCTTTCATTCTGTTTTCAATGTCCTCACGCACAATTGGTAAATAGGTGAGTAACGTTCTCCGTGACGGTAGCTTTATGTTGGAATTGTATTTATTCCAAAAGTCGTGAAAGGCTTTTTTATCTAGCAGGTGAACTGGCACATCGCAGACAAGTAGCATTGTCAATAAATCGAAAATGAATTGCGTTTTAGACAGCACATTATTTTTTTTGTCTTTGTGGTGTACACTTTCAACATGTCTTTTACAGTCGTATTTGTCCCAGCAAAGTAACTGTTTATCGCATAATTTACAAACCACTTTTGCTCCATTATAATACAAATCGGGAAAGTCTCCGATAAATTTCTTCACGTCGTTATACAATGGGCGCTTTCTTGGCTTGGGCACGTCCGTCATACTTATTAAATAGAGCTCAAGACAACACACGATCACGTTGCCAGTTCACGACTAACTAAAGTGTTTCGCTGCATCGTGTTTATACGCTGGTGGGGATGCACTACATACGGTCCTGCCGTACCGCAAACATCCTCAGCCCTATATATAAGTATTCCATAATACTAATAAAAATTTAATATATCGATTTCGATAATCAAATTCACTCATGTTTTGATAATTTAACAAAAATTAACTTATTTAAAATTAATATTATAAGTTGACAATTTTATGGAAAAACTATACCATTCAAATAGTTTGCGTTAAAAGCCCGTGCACACACGCATACGTATATTGATCAAACCAATATTCAAATTATAACTTTAGTATTATTAATATTAATTTTAAAATTTTAAAAATCGATTGTAACAATAAGATATATTAAAGTATTCCTATTAATTAAATAAATAAGTAATATAATTTTGCATAATGATAGTATTAAACCAAGGCTGTGGATAAAAACAATGGATAGTAAAAATAGTAAAAAGCGTACTCAAATTTTGGTCTCCAGATTAAAAAAATTATAAAACACCAGTTATAATATAGATACATACTTGAAGTTCACACCATCGAATTAAGAAAACTAAATTTACGAGTACGGGAAAAATCAGCGACAAAGCAGTATTTTGGGGCTAGATATCCGAATTTGCATCCTCTTTAGCTTTTTCAACGTCCAGAGATCATCCAAAATCCTAAGACTGGATACCTAGAACTCCTTTCCCAACTTTACAAGACCTGATTATGATTATCACAGCAAGTACTATTAAAGTGCTCTTTATATTAACCAAGAATCTCTAGTTTTTTATTGAAATGATAATTAACTAGTAATAATTAGCTTATTCATTAAAGTACAGCGATATTTATAAGGGCCTATCGTGATCCAGAGAAAAAGGGCATTAAACAACTGAGCTAGTCGATTATAAGAATTGTAATTGCCGTTCTAGGGTTCTTTAAATAAATTATAAAGCAGTGTTCGTGTATAAACTATGAATTTATTTTAATTTAGTGCTTCGGATTAACATGAGAGTGCTTTGTCTTCAACAGGGGATTCTAGTGCCGTATGTCAAATACAGTATTAATCTTACTTTGAACTTATCAGATTTTTAAAGAGCCATAGGTGTACTGAACAATGTATATATTTTGCTTAGTAGGTTTCAAACAGAATGTCGCTCAGAAAGAAATCAAACAAAACGCTGGTAAACATTAAATTAAGCTTTAATAAAAGTAACTGTCAGTATTAGCAACAAACAACTAAATGCACACACATATGAAAAGTAAACAAACATAAACAAAATCAAATATTTCCAAGTAATACGTAAATGATTACCTTCAAATGTGAAAAAATATTATACAATCGTTTAAGATATTTATAGTGAGAAATGCATTAACATACCACAAATAAGTCATGTCATAAAATGGGTGCTAGAGGTTATGTCAAAATCATAGATATGCGGACGTTTGATAGTTATAGCAATAGTACCTAATCAATATTTGAAATAGTTTTTAATAAAAATTATAATTAAAATATAGAAAAGCTAATATTGAAATTAATTAATACTGGTAGCCGTAACTTTGTGGTAATTCATTTTGAAAATAATAAAATAAAATAAAACAATAACTTTGTTATACCACTTTATTCACATGTAATAGTGACCGCGGTTTCGACATACAATGTCATTATCAAACTGCAAAAGTTACAGCCCTACATAGATCTTATAAATGACACAAAAATATATGGGGGTGGTTTATGATGTTATTTAAAATTACTACTATATACTTAACTACTATATACAACATTGGAAAAGAGGTGTATATATAAGATCCAACTTAAGAACAATATCTATTGTGTTGTTTCCGCTTTTAAAAATTTCAAGTGACTAAAAGATTTAATTTACGACCTTTCTCGGCCAAATGCAATATTTTATCATGACCAAATGTATGCCTTTCTGTAATAAGATGGTTTGCGAATGTTGAATCTGTCTTCTTTAGTTTATATGACCTCATGTGTTCTTTTACCCGTATAATAAAACTTCGACCAGTCTAACCTATATACCATGTGGCCGCGTGCGTCTGCACTATAGCGAAACCTGTAGTGTAAGCAAAACACACAGAGGTGTCCGTGTGTTACAACGGTAAAGAAGTAGACGCAATGTTCCAATGGAGTACAAGAGAGCCTAGTATTTCGCATATCCCTATGATGCAGTCGTATTTGTCCAATAAATTCACATTTAGACGGTGTAGGCGTGCAAGCGCATTAGCTGTCGCTCCCGCATATGGGTGTTAGTTGCAATGTTTATATCGTCAGGGGAACTAGTCGCTCACATTATTTAATATACCGCGTTGTTGGTGTACGTAACGGTCATTTAAAAAATGGAGTATTATACACCGGAGCAAAAACTCTTTATGATTAAACAATTTTACGGTGGTAATTCCGCGGAAGTAACTCGAGCTTTATTTGCAGCTAATTACCCTGAAAGTCAAATTCCCAATGCAAGCACCATTCGTAGGACAGTTAATCGGTTCGAAACTACATTTTCTATAGTAACTAATAAAAGTAAAGTTGTTCCGGATAAGAATATAAGTGATATAGAAATTCGAGTATGTGCTTTAGTCGAAGTAAATCCCACTATGTCGTCTCGATAAATTGCCCGCGAATTGGGTATCAGCAAAACAACGGCTCAAAATATTTTACGTACTAATAAATATCGTTCATACAAATTTACAAGTTCACCGTACCTTTTCCCGATGATTATTATCGCCGTATGCAATTTTGCGAAAGAATGATAAATAAATATCACGAAAATGAATTCTTATAATACGCCCGCTGTCGGTGTGGCATTTCAAGGTGGCACGCCCATTATAGTCGACCAGTAGTTACTAATACATGCATCGCGCTATCGATGGTGGCCACACGGTATACACTTTTACAATCATTACAATATAATTTGTACACTCTTGATTTATTATTGATATCTGTTTTAGGTTCTGCGTTAAAAATGAAATTACTTGTTTTTACATGTGGTTTGTAAGCTATACTAACATTACTATTATTTTTTGAAATTATATTTCCAATTTGCTCGCTTATTTTACCGAAGTAAGTTAACGAGACAAATTGTTTCAAATTAGCACTATCTTTAGGATATACTAAACTAAGGGCCACTTGTATAGTATTGATTTCACGTTTAAGAAAATTAATACTGGTAGCCGTAACTTGGTGGTAATTAATTTTGAAAATTGGCTCACCTCTAAGTCCTCTATTAGCTGAAATTTTCATGAAGCATATTACAGAAAAAATTCTTTCATCACAACTAGGTAAAAAACATATTAAATTTTGGTATCGGTATGTAGACGACATCCTAGCTTGCTTTAAGGGTACTCATAGACAGCTACAAACATTTCTGAATTACATAAATTCAATCCATTCTAATATCAATTTTACAGTAGAAATAGAAGAGAATAACAGTATTAACTTCCTGGATTTAAAATTAAACAAATTAGATCAGAGCTTAAAATTTGATGTATATCGTAAACCTAATTTCACTGATTGCATTATTCCCAAAGATTCACTACACCCTAAGACACACAAACATTCATTTTTGAAACCTAATGTTGTATTAATTTATACACTAATGAAAAACTTCGCGTTTGGTCATGTAAATATAAAAGAGTAATATTAAAAAAAGTTTTTGTGACATTAAATCTTTGCTTATAAATAATTCCATCTGATTTCACGGTAAGCGGTTGATTAAATATATTTAGCGAATATTAATACAAATAAAACGCTTGCTATCGTTCCACTAAATGCTATTTCTTGTACTCGATAGTATTATTTTGAATTTTCGCGTACATTTGAAAGACAATAATCTTCTTTTTGTTTTTCTCTGAATATTGTCTTATCCTTGAATCTCGGTGAAAACTCGAAGGAATATTATCTAATACAGTAAAAACAGAGAGACAAGACAGTATTCTATTTACATTTAATTTTTGGTTTATGAATTTTAATGTAAAAAATTCTTAGATGTACAGCTACGGGCATATAATTAGCACACCCCTTTGTAACTTTTGTAATACTTTTTTACTTGTTTTTTTTCTGGAAAATTAAAAATAATAAATATCATTAAATTGTTTTTATTATTTCCGCGAATCCAGTGAATATTTAATTAGGTACAACTCTCTCAGAAATAGCGATAAAATCTTTCTTACAACTGCACCTGAAATACGCATAGTATATAAGACAATAAAATTATTTGGTTGCATTTTAAGTACGTATATGCAGTTAAGTATAACAAATACGTCTAAGATCCATCGTATTTTATGTAAATTAGGAGTTTTCAAATGCTGAAATTCAAAAGTTTTAATGTATCTATAAGAAAAATTATAATAAACATATACAAAGTGTAAATGAAAAATTCCGACTACGCTAATATATAATAGATACGTAAGACAGCAATTCAAATCTACAACAAATTTTATTCTATCGGAACTTTAATTTTTGCAGAAATTTTGGAACACAATCCTTTCAAATACGGTCCTGCATTCATACTGAATCTAAATAAATAGAAATTATATGTGTATATGTTGTCGATTCAACAAACAAATAGGCATTTATTTGTTCAAATTCACCAATAAATTCCCTTCACATTTCAATAATCCATCTTTCTATGAACAGTTTATAAACATTTTCATTCCTAAATATAAATTTTCTTATCCATTAGCCTGTTGTTATTTATAAGTAGGTCAATGGCCCCTGACCTTTGTAATATCTAGAGAACGGATGCAATTTCCATAAAACGCAATCGGCAATTGGAATTGTGTATAACGTCGCTCAGTACATCCCGGCGTAATTCAATGAAGTATTTGTTTGACTTACTCGGCCACCTGGTCTCAAGCGATAACAATGGACAACCGAGCTATTGTATTCGGAGAATATAGTGTTCAGAATATAATTTTCAGTGGTGTCGTGTACGTAGATAAAATAAATAAGTTTATCGTATTACGTAAGAGAAATAGTTATTGAAAAATTGCAATAAATCAACCGTAAAACGTCACGTAGGATCGTTAAAGCACGAAAAAAAATTGAACCCGCTGGAATCTGACAATTTTAACGAAGAACTCTGTGAAACTTTTATGGCAGCTAATATTCCATTATTTAAATTGAACAATCCAATTTTGAAGACATTTCTGAAAAAATATACTCGTCGAAATGTTCCTGATGAATCAACTTTACGCAAATATTGTGTTTCTAGGTGCTATACGAGAACAGTAGAACGCATTAGAAGCCATCTTTTAAATCAATACATATGGATAAGCGCCGACGAAATGGTGGATATGTTAGGGCGCTGTGTGGTAAATGTTGTAGCTGGTGTACTACATCTAACTATTCCCTATAACTCATATGTAATAGCAACAAGTGTTATAAATAGAGTTGATGCGGAAACAGTTGCTGAAACCATTAAGGAGAATATGCAAAAAATGCTTCATTCGGATGCCACGTACAAAGAAAAAATACTTTTATTTGTCAGTGATAGTGCTGCGTATATGTTAAAAACAGGCAGACTATTGAAGAAAACATATCCTAATATGCTGCATATTACTTGTGTAGCACATGCTCTCCACAGAATCTGTGAATATATCAGAGACACTTTTCCGGAAGTTGATAGACTTGTATCAGCTTTTAAAAAAGTTTTCAGAAAAGCACCATTGAGAGTAGCTCTTTTCAGGGAAAAATTTCAATCTCTGTCACTGCCTCCCACTCCAGTAATAACTAGATGGGGAACATGGCTAGAAGCTACTAGTTATTATGCTGAGAATTTCGATAGGCTAAAACATTTCGTAACACTGCTAAAGCAGGATGCTAGAAGTATTGGTGAGTGGAAGGAGCTCACACAAATTCCAAATTTAAAAAACCAGTTGTACTTTCTTCACGAACACTTTGGAAAATTGCCAAAACTAATCACTTATTTTGAAAATCGAAATCTCAAATTAAATGACGGATTAACCACATTAGATGTGGCTGTTAATAATTTGAAAAGTATTCCAAGTGACTTCGGATGTGGCCTTCGGCAAAAGTTTGAAACAATTCTTAATAGAAATCCAGATTTAATTACATTGCAGCAATTATAATTATGTATGGAGACAATTCCACAAAATCTAACGGCTAAATATGAAGAAATAAAAGAATATTTCCAGTATGCACCTATAACCAGTTGCGATGTAGAAAGGACGTTTTCTATTTATAAGGATGTACTTAATTCAAAGAGAACAAAATTGACAGAAGAAAACCTTGAGAAACTATTGCTAGTCAATATTAATACTCCTTTACTCAACTTGAACGACAAAATGAACAAATAAAAATGTTCCAATTATAGAAATAAAATTAAAAACTTTAAAAATACAACTTTTCAGCAAATACATATGTATTTCGAAATTTTATAGATCACCACCCGTTTGTTTTCCAATTATATAAATAAAATTAATTAATAAATATGTATTTCGTAATTTTAGATAGATAGATCACCACCAGTATGTTTTCCAATTATATAAATAAAATTAAAAACTTTATAAATACAACTTTTCAACAAATAAATATGTATTTCGTAATTTTATAGATCACCACCCGTTCGTTTTCCAATTATATAAATAAAATTAAATATTTTAGAAATACAGTCTTTCGCCAGTACTGCACTGGGCTTTGCTTCATGTGGTAAGCGTGTCCGTTCTCTAGTAATATCCGAAAAAAATACAATATCGAATTTCTTTAAAAATTTTAAACGGTGTTAACCGTATTGTGGTGATATGGAATTTGTAATTTTATATATTAAGTCTTAACGCTGAGAAATAATAAATTACATTTGTAATTTTTAATTGAATGTTCATATTTTGTTTGGTTTATTTGCCTCTTTTGTTAATGGCAATTTCTTTGCCCTAAAAAGGGCAGATTTGTGTAAAACAGGTGTAATGCTAAAAAGATATGTTCAATGTGGCTACCATTTGTGTAAATTCAAGCTGCTAATCGATCGGTAAATTTTCGAAGTACACAATTTAACACGGTGAACATACGTTGGCGAAGATCGTTTTTCACAGTCACGGCCTTCATAACTTGGATGCGATGTACCGCGGTCTCTCAATCTGTATACCTACGGTTTGTAAAATTAAATCATTTGATGCACATCTTCGATTCGGAAAACCGCGCTTCATAAATGCGTCTAGTAGTTCCAACATTTGCACTTGTTTCACCGTATAGTAAGACGATATCCGTTAATTTGTGATTTGAATAAGTCGTACTTCACGGAAGTTGATAGCAGACTGACTTCTAACTTACATTATGTATCATCACATCTACTACTCCCACCATTACGCTTCAGTAGGGATAGCGCTGTAATTATAAAGGGATACTAAGTTTTCGTGCATTAGCATTTTGTGCTTAATATTATTTCAGCTATTGCATATTAAAGTATGTCGACATATTTCGTTTAGACCCTGCATATTTGTAATGTATATGCAACTATTCTTCCATTCCTCAGTGGCCACTCGGAAGTAGGAGAATAATTGCATTACAAATACCTTTCTCAGTCCAGTCGCACATTGCATCTAGCGAACGCAGACCTGGGGGCATATCTCTCTCACTCTCGGCTGCCTTGCGTTATGCTGCCCTACGTGCAATCTGCGGCAGATCCAAGGCAAGTATTCTCCCTAGCGTATAAAAGGAATATGAAAGTAGAATATCTCTTGGTAGAGACATACAGGCTAAAACTTCTGACAACACTGGTGACAGATACCTTGTAATATATGCAAGTGTCACAAGTATCTTTGTCATCCTCGGCTAGGCGATGCCGAGCTGCGCTACGTGCAATGTCCTGCGGTCTTAAATCTCCAAAACCGATCTCTCTAAAGCTTAGCTTCGCGGAAACAAAGAATTAATGCTGTGATATTATTTATTTAAAATTTTAAACAGCAATGAAATACTTAAGGCTGACTTATAAGTCCCGTAAACTGCAGCGTGTTCATGAAGTTTGGTCAAAAAAGGTCCTGAATTAGTCAATATGAAAAATGTTGTTATCCTCTAAGACAACACAAGACCACATATATCAAGACTAATAGAGGAAATAATTTTAGAGCTTGGCTAATCTGTTATACGAATACCTCATTCTCCATACTTACCTGACCTTAACCCATCGGATTATTGCATTGGGCAATGGCAAATATATCGTCGATTAATACATAATTTAGTTTTTCGATATATAAAGTTGTGAGTAACAGGGAAATTATTTATGACTCAAGTCGATATACATAAACACGTCTAATATGGCCTTCTTAAGCTTAATTTTTCGTTTACTGCATATACTAGAGAATATTTAGGGCAGCAAATAATTTACTGAACCATTGTATATAAAAATGGGAGTAAAGTTATAAGTTTACTCACCATATAAAAGTACATTATTATCACTCCTTAGTATGCAAATTCATTTACAAGTCCTTACACTTCCTTTGATAATTATGACTGTTAAGTCAATTCACACGCAGCTTATTCAATTGCAAATCTTGGGAAACAACATAATTTTCTATCCTCTGCTTCTCTCATTTTATCACACTCTAGATAAGCAATGCATAACAGCATTCTCGAATCAAATTTACTACCTCTGCTCTTTGTCATTTTCCTTTGTAGCGTCTTCAACTGTTAATAGACAGTACCGCATTATGCACGACGAACACTAACTTAGAAATATTTATGTGTTCCTTCCATTATGAGACTGGATGATGTCCCACTCCTTAACTGTATATTAAAATCCTGGATCGAGAATGGATTCAAAAATAAAATTGTTCATCATCGGAAAACGGAATGATGCAGCTCGACGTTATCAATGGAGGCGAGAAATTTGTTCCCTGCTATAAAAATAGAACCGAACGTCGAACGGATTAAATGGATATATATGAGGTACTTAATTTCGAACTTTGCCATCAGAAAATAAAATTCCATTTTCATATATTTATATATGTAAATTCTACATTGACATGCGCTTAGACTACATACTATAATACCTTTTAGATATTATATAGTATTCGTTGTTAAAACGAAATTAAATAATATTAATCTTAATTCATTTATTATTAACTGTAAAATTAGATGATTATTTGTGTACTTTTGTATTTTTGTAGCAAAACAAGTTAAAAAGTATCATATGACAGTGTCGATACCATGAAAGACTAGCGTTTAAACTCTCTTTTAAAGTTGAAAGTTCTCAATATCGTTTATTAAAACGCGTACGTAGAGAATGTTTAATTATATTTTCGTAGAAATTGTATCATACTAGAGAAGTAATTGTTTAGATGAACCAAAGCTCTAAAATTTACACCCTCTGTTACAAAAACAACTGGAATGTTTCGGTTATATTTGGAGATTGAGAGTACCAACTGGTGTTCATTTATGAAGTGATAACATTCTTAAATAATCCGAAAAAAATTCATAACATTTCGTTCACTAGAATTCAAGATGCGAAGCATTAAATGAAAATAGATGTTAAGGAGTTGTTAGTGCCTGGCAAACAATGTTATTGCTAGCATCTCATGCGATAATTTTGAATGGTATCCTTTCGTTGTCAATTAACACCAGCAGAATGTTATTCTCAAGAAAGAAATTTGCTACCTACACGATCCAAAATAGTAGCAGCACGCACGCAACAAGGCTGACGCTCGGTGTTCAGCGAATACCTCTCTCTCCCGGGCTGACCCACCTGAAGGTGGACGCTCCAAAGAAATACCCCTACCGACTAGCTCATACGAAAGGAGAGCGTGTGGGATCAAAAGATCGCTCGATGGAAAAAATAAAGGCGCCACCGCATATAAGTCCACGGCAGGCGCACCCCGTATACACGGCTGCGGGTGGAACTTAGGTGGCCTCAGTCGCAAGAGAGAGATGTATTCCCCTCCACCTTGTTGCTGCCAAAAACGTGAAACTGTGTTCTCCTCAGCACCCGCAGGGAAAGAAATCAAACACGCAAGTCAAATTCAACAAATAACTTTAATTTAACAAATCAAAAATCATTAACAAACCAACAGGTCCAATCAGATAACAAAATAAATTAGGAATCTAACAACAGTAATCAAATAGAACAAATTCCAACTTGTGAACGTGACATACAGTATAGTACAGAAGGATTGAAATTAAAATCTACAAATCAAAATATCATAAGAAAGGTTAAGCCGTATATTAATACGTTATTCAGACGAGGTTAAGCCTCTCTGTAAAAAAAATGACAAATAAATCAAGAAGCAACAAAGTGGATAAAAACAAAAGTATATACCCACAATTTAAATAGCCACCGGGTATATTTTCAAAATGAATAAATCTATCTAAATGGAAAAATTAACAGAGATAACGCTTTATCTCATGATAAAAATAATCTAAAGTGTACGTTAATTAAACAAATCACAGGTACACCTAATATGTTGCGTCACCCTGTATCACAGGTTATTAATAAATGTACATCTAAACCTAATACGTCAAATTAATAATAAAGAAATTAATTAGAACAGCAGTGTGAATTCAAACAGTAGTTCCTTACAGAAACGATTACAAATAATTTAAACTAAAGTAAGGTTTGACGTAACCACAATTTTAAAACAGAAGCTCTACTGATGGTTCGAATCTCGTGAATATTATAAAGACAAATGCTACGGTTGCTGGATTTAACAGACAACCATTTATTTAAGATAAATTAAGTGAATATAAACGTATTTTTTTACCTTTCTTATTAAATTGGTGGGTGAAGCCCTTAATCTGTCTTCTACAAGTGACAGGTTTTAAACAAGAATTTCGCAGAGAAAGGTGAAGCCCCTCTCTGAAGTTTTCAAGAGATTGAAAATGAATAGAGAAACACCCTATCGACGATTCAAAAATTCAGAATAAATCTTGTCTCCAAGAACCCCTTAAAGACACCAAAAAGACATTAAAGCACACTTAGCTTGCACCAAAAATTCAGTAGTATAGTTTCCCTGGAGTCTGTCCTCCTGGTTAATACTTCCAATAAGCTGCTCGGAAGAGTCTGTATCTCCACCAAGGATACTTGGTCCCAAAATGGCCTTAGCTAGCCACGTGGAAAATAACTTCCTGACAGAATTTGTCAAATAAAACAATAGATGCTATTCCTTCGGAATTAGCACTATTTACAGAACAATCCTAAGGAAGAAAATACGAAATAAGTAAAACTCAATAAAGTAAAAATATTTCTTACCGCAGAATAAGCTTCTTTGCACAAAAGAAGGCAAGTTAGCGCATGGATGTCTAAAGAAGAAGTGTCCTAAGAATACCTCGTGTTACATTCAATGGCCGTCATACGTCACCCAAAATATTCGGAAACATAAACGAAAGACAATAAAGCTCAAAATCTCCCAAACGATTGAAGAACGCCTTAAGAGTGCGACAGAACACATTTCGACAATTAATTAATTAACAGAAATCGGCAATTACAAAATAAAATAATTAAACTCTCATTTACAGAACTCTGTAATTGAAAGAAACCAAAATGCCGAACAGAGGGCGCTCTAACGAAAGAATTATCAAATAATAATATAAATCAGTAACTCAGGACTAAAAGAAAATGCGTCAAGTCGGTCTTACAAATCAAAACAAAAGTAAGCACAACAAAAGAATGGGTAACGGAATTTCAAAATACGAGATAAATGAATTACGACGTGTATGACTATTCGGAAAAATATACGTCTTAAGAAGCGCGCTGCGTTAAATAAAACAACTCAAGATATATCTGGAACTTAGTAGATGGCGCAAGCAAAACATAGACCCAAAATTATATAACGGAAATGTAGGGTCGGTCAAAATAATCGAACCCGAAATAAAAATATGGAAGAATAAACGTTTTGAAAAGCTTAAAAGACATGATAATTAACAAACTAATAATATAAAATAGAATAAATCGTACATATTGAAAAATAAGCGGATCACGATGACTTGAAGAGCTTAGAATAAAAGTAAATGGATTAAGAGTATACTAGCAGAACGCAGAGTGATATTCTACACGTAACAAATTCCAAAGAAAATGCACTGTAATAACAGGCCATGGCCTAACATAAGCATAAGAAGAAGAAGAAAAATGTTATTAAGAAATATCTTTTATATTTCAGTTGTTTCAGTTGTAGTAGAAGTAGCAATTTTAAGACGGTGTATTTAATTTGGAAGACGCTCTAATTTCGGGTTACCCTTAAGAGGTGTCGACTTCAGAAAATAATAATCGAATATGTAATCAAAAAAATAAAGAAATAAGGAGTTATCCGCACGTAGTCCTGAACCCATTCAAGGTGAGCATTTACAAGCACCAAAACTTTGTACACTTAGATAACAAGCATGTAAATTGGTTCAAGAGAATGAGTAGTGTATCCTCCTAGTACATCAGGAGGATTGACTACATATTCCAAGTATACTTTTAACGAATATGTAAGTACACTACTTGAAATATGAAAAATATATTTTAAAATAGACAGTTGGACTCGAATGATATTGGTTATAAAGTAAGCATACGTTGTTCACAAGGTGTGTAATGGAATTTACTTTACCCTTCGAACACGAACAAGCTATTTTCAGATGCTAATATACATTATAAGAATTTAATTTCAGCCTGATTAATTAATACTAATAAATAAATTTACTTCACTCACTGGTCATTCACTAAGATTTACAACACCCTCTTCGAATGCTTTCAGCTATCTCTGTAAATACGTAATATACATCGATATATAAATTTAATTTAAAATGATTTAAAATTTAAAATATATCGGCATAAATAAAAATAAATGTAAGTTGATTTCTTCAAATACAATATGTTTTAATATATGTCTTGTACTGACGTATAGTAAAAAATATATAAATATATTCACCCTTTTCGAAAATTTCCCGAGTATGTCATCAATATTTCATTTACGGTAAAACGTAGTATGCAAGACAAGCAGGTATTTAAAATTCAGTAAAGAAGGTAACTCTTCACTACTTATTCATGAATTTACGGAACATAAACAAAGGACGCAAACGGAACTCATTTGCAACTGCGTGTAAAATACATTATGCGAATGAAGAAATAAAAGTCAAAATATATAATATTGTCAAATTAAATATATAAAATTTCAGTAATATGAGATACATCATATTTTTAATTAAATAATTAATTATTTAATTAATTAGAAATAAAGAAGTAAATGTGGACTTCTATAATCCCTGCATTACATTTAAGGTTCTTACAATAGAAAGAGAAGGTAGACCTTTGACTACAAAGACAAGTATCCGCGCTACGTATTCAAAGCAATTATAAACAAATGTATAACATACATAACCTAATATAATGCTTATATACTAACTATTAAAGTCAGCCTAAATAGGTAAATATTCACACATTTAATAACCAATATTTTTCATCGAAACCACCTATTTTAATGTTTGTTTGTTTCTAGATACTTAAAAACATACACGAAGAAATTTCATGTTATATGGAATCAATATCCACAAATACAAAAATAAGCATTTGTCTTATAAAAGATGCAAAATGTAAGAGAACATAAGTTCTATAGCTCTATAAGTATATACATATCCTTGTAAAATAAAAATATATCTAGAAGCTATGTTGGAATTAAACTTCTTAGATACACAAACCTTTGTTTTATTAGTAAGTATTTTTAGTAAATTAAGCTCAATTTATGAGGTGTCAGTATATTAATTTAGATTTATAGTAATTTAATGTGCATATAGTCACATTTACTTGCATATGTCACCATGAATATCATACATAGCAATATGTAATTATTATTTATAATATTTGTAATGGTAGTCTTCTTCTTCTTTGTTTTGGGTTGGACGCCACCACGTCCAGGCACTTGAGCACACTCCTCTTTGTACTATCCCCAATTGATTTCTCAATTCCACTCTGTTAGTCTTGGGTCCTCGATAAAAGCCACTATCCTCCTCAGGGGAAGTTTGAGTACACTCGAAGGATCCAATAGATCCCTCCCGAAATATTTCTGTCTGAGTTCCTTCAGTTCCTCACACGTGCATATTACTTGAAGGCTAGTTTCCTCCTGTTTTTCACATCTCCAACACCAGGGCTCGCTAACCAAGCCCATGGTGTACAAATGCTTCCTTAAAGGACAATGTCCGGTTATTAACCCGGTAATGGTAGTCTATTATCGACATAAAATATAACAAACCCAAATAAATAATAATCTTTTGTTTCTACACTAGTTTTATCGTTATTTCATAATTTTGAAAATAATGAGCATAATATTAAATTGTGCTTGTATAAATTTTAATGTTTATCACATTTGGGGTTTTTAGTTTCGATAAATCACATATCATGCAGATATTAGAGCTACACAAGCTTGACAATTTAAATCCGAAACAAAGTTTTCTTAATTGTTAAATATATTAGAAAACAGTTTGTAATTATGGATACGTCACGACATGGAGAGCACGTAATGAAAAAGTTTATAATAAGTAATTACGTAAACTTTAACTTGTTTCCCCTGATCATAATCTTTATAATAACAGTGTATAACAAAAGTTGAAGCAGTAATCTAATAATTTTGGACGTACGTTATTTAAGTGAAATAAGTTTTTTTTATTTATAAAATATGTTGTCACTAATTACATTATTATAGAATACTTCAGACAAGTTCGATATTACTGTACAGATTAATGTAATAATAATTTTAATATAGTAGTACTAGAGTTTTACAGTTCAAACAAAGCTTTTTAAGTTTATTTAAAAAATCAAAGTTGTGTTCAGCATGATGTCATAGAAATGATATTGTCACTTTTGCTGTTACCAACATATCCTTACACGCTCGTCAACAAAATTATCAATTATTTTAACATTTTCTTAATTTTTTTTTTTTAAATTATAATAAGTCAAGACATTTAAACTCTTTGAACTAAAAAGAAGCGTTTATCTCTTAAATTTTTAGTGAACAATATTTTTGAGAGGAAGATCGTGAAAAGTTTTTATTATTTATTTAGAGTATGACTTACATCTACTTAAATTTTAAAATCAAGGCCATTGATCCAGCCCAACACGGAGTAAGTGGCTCCAGAGAAGTCATTCATCTACCTCCACATGCTGTAAGGGGGCACTCACCTCACATGGTGAATAGTCTGGCGAGGTCCTCCGTATTCGCAAGTCAGTGACTCAGTTAGTCCGCTTTTATATAATAAGTTCTTATTATATTGAGTGTCTTCGATTCGTGGCGAGGCAGCTCCAGTTCCAGCAGGCAGTTGTTCTGGTACCAGTAGTTGAGGAGATCTAGACTTCAGTCTCGACAGGTCGACATTAGATAGGTCACTGTACGAGAGGTGGGGATTCGATATTACTTTATTATATTCTTTAACCAGGCTTTCCGGTCTCCAGATGGTGGGGCGTGCTATAGGCTTTAAACGGGCAGCCAGGGTAGCGGTGTACTTTTTAAACAACCGCTAATTTTTCTCGTGGTCTCATTGAATTTGATGTCGATTATCGTAGTAAACAAGGCTAAGAGCTGATGTTTTAAGGATGCGTTCGCGTCCCAAGCAGTACCGCAGAGTTTGTAGATTACGTTACTTCTAGTGTTTATTTTAGCTGCGATGTTGTCTAGATATTTTTTATATGAGTGTGTTCGATCCATTGTTATTTCTAGATATTTTGGGTGGGGATTATAACGTAGCAAGTTGTTATTGAAGTACACTTGCGGCTCTAGACGTGCTTGTTTATTATTGATGTGAAAGCACGACACTTCTGTTTTGTTTATATTCAGGATTAGTCTCCGGTCGGCGAAGTATTTTCTCAACATTTGTCTGAAGGTATGTTATTAGTTGCCTCTATGGTTTTGCTCCAGCATGCCAGAGCAGACATGTCAGAAATATACAAATTAAACAGGTTGGGTTTGAATCCAGCCTGTTCAACTGAAACATGTTCCAATATCAATGGGCATAATCCATTTTACTAGAAAAAAAATTTATTATTTATTTTTGAAAATTAAGGATATTTACTTTTGACATAAATACTATTGGAATGGAAAATCATAGTTTTTTATTAAAATAAGAGCATGAGTTAGTATAGACTACAGAGTATTCCCGCCTTGGGTTCTAATGACGTGCAGCGTTTTGTGTCATCCTACATGTGTTCTGCAGAATTTTAGTCTGGACTATATGGGGGCCAATCCAATCTTTGAATCTGGACTGCATCGACGTAATTAGTCACTATGCCAGCAGCATACGATCGAACGTTATCGTGCACTAATACAAATCTTTCATATGCAATATAACCGGCATATGGCAAAACATAATCTTAAAGGATGTTTTCGATATATCTGTCGGTAGTCATTCGTCTGATCACCTTCACGAGTTGGGTACTTCCCTCCAAATTAATACCTCCCCAGAGATTTATGCTGCTGCCTTCAAAACTGACGATCGCAACAGGCGTGCCGTTTCGCTACTCTTCTGTAGTCCTCCTGGCTTGCATAATTGAATTCTAGAGTTAACCCGTGAACAAAATATTTTTCCAGTGCTCGATATTCCATTCAGCATGTGTTAATCTTTGAATCTTAGTCTCACTTATTTTTTTCTGGAACTAGTATTAATTTGTCTTACATTTAGTAGCTCAAAACACGTAAAGGTTAATGTGAGATTTTATATAGAAATAAGTAACAGAAAACGGTTATCAATTGCTCTTGTACACTTTTCGCTCCCTTGATTGAATTCTCGTACAAAATTTCTAGTCTCTTGATACCTTTTCACAATAGTCGAGACTGTAGATTGACTTCTCGTAAGACGTCCTGCTATATTTTATTGTTTATATCCTTCATTATGCATACTGTTTTTTGAAATAGAGGTAATACAAATGCGAATTACCATCACTTCATTTCACTACAAATAATTTAATTCTATATTATTCTTAAATGATGTAAGGATTCCTTTACGGTAAATTGCGCGAGAGGTTAATTCACGCCATTAATAAGAGTTAAACGTCAAAATATTTTAAAATAGGTGATCATTCTATCTTCTAGATAAATAACATCAGCACATAGATAAGATAAAATTTGTTTTTCAGTAGTAGTGAAATCAAAAAATATTCGATAATTTTGTCCATTTAATTCTAATTTTAATTTAATTTAATTCCTATTAATGCGCTAAATAAATTCAACAATTCATTTTTATGAGTATCTTATGTTTTAAAATTAAATTTAACTTAATGTAAATGGAATCGGAGGTTAAAGTTCGAAATTTGCATATTGATCATCGTACGTTTTATATTTTATACTTTTCGGAAATGTCAGTATCATGTTTAGATTGAATTGTATTTTTATATTTCCTAAACTTGTATCTATTGATATACCTATGTACATGACAGAATTTTTAACATTTTATGAGAGAAACCCTCGTCAGATATGTGTAAACATATTTTTGCGTTATTACATTTACGAATAGCATGTCAATAACCTAATTTTAGCTGTAAAGGGCACGAGGGAACATGTGGTGCTTTCAACGCGTTGGAAACTGCGCCTAAAGTATCAAAAAATAAATTTGGGTTCCATTTTTTCTCCAGCGTTTAATATTTAAATCGATTGTGTTTTGTTTCGCAACGTAACGTAGCTCGATCCTATAAAATTACCCCTGTAAGTAAAATTCTTAAGGCAATGGTAACACGTACAAGTTTTCCTGTATGCTTTATTTACATATTCAACTTGTTTACATTCATTTACATCAATATTTTTGTAGAAAATGAAGTGTTAGTCTTAGCTTTAGTCTTAGATATCTTTTATAATTTGTTAAATAAATTAAAATAAATAAATTTCTTCTTGAAATGAAACCAAGAATTAATCTGTTTAGATTTACACTATATTTAGAAAACCACGACAGCTGTTACAAGTAGCTTTCTCAGGTGGCAATACATATTACATTAACTAACAACGTACATGTATGAGTCGTTGAATTTTATTTCGTGGTCGAAGTTGCCTTCATTTCCACTCCATTGTTTCGTATCTCCCAGGGTTGTGATGTGTTTGAGTCTGATTAGTAATCGTGCGTTGTTGTGTTTTTTGTGCGGTCCTGTGTTGTGTGTGTAAAGTCTGTGTGTCAGTCGCTTTTTTGCGTTTAAGTCATGTGTGTTCGTTTGTTGGTCATCATCACATTTTTTTTTTTGCGTTTCAGTTGTGTGTGTGTTTAATGTGTTTTATTGTAAAGTGTTATTATTGTCTGTGTTTGTGTTACGAAGTATTGTATCTGTTCGTTTGTTGCGTTTGTCGAGTGTAATGTTATTAGCATATTGCCTAAGGCAAGTGCTAATTCGTCAACTGTGTTAAGTGTTGTTTTGTTTTGTCTTTGAGTCCAGGAATTAGTTGTTGGGGGTGGTGCTGGTATGTATTTAGGTTTTGGTGTGGTTTTGTTAGTTGGGTTGTTTGGATTGTTTGGACAGTTGATGAATGTGGATAAGTGTGGACCACCGCAGTTTGCACACTTTGGTGGGGTTGTTTTAGTCTTTGTACATAGATGTGTTGAATGTCCGTCTCCGCATTTCATGCATTTGTAGTTAACGTTGAAGTTTCTTTGGTGATGTCCGAAAGTCTGGCATTTGTGGCATTGTATAATGTCTGTCCGTTTGTTTAATTGTTCGATTTTTATTGCGAGTCCGCAGCAGTCGTGTATGTTGTATATAGATTTGTACTGTCTCGTTAGTTCGATTAATACTAGTGGTGCCGGTATGCCGTGTTTGCCGTTCATCCTTTTAATTTTTAATGTCGGGTAGCCTTTATCAGTCAAGTCGTCTGTAATGTCAGTTTCGGTGATAAAGGTAGGAATGCCACGCATAACTACCTTTAGTGTCTTTTCACTTCTCAATTGAAAAGTGTAAAATTGAATTTGTTCATTGTCGAGTATGTGTTTTAAGTTTTCGGTAGTCTTCGTCAGTTGTCGGTTCGATATGTATGCCTGGTTTCACGAGTTTGTTTTGTACGGTGTTAATGCTGTGTGTTTTGAGTATGTGTCGTATGTGTGACCATTTGTCTTTATCGGTTATAATAATTGGTGCGATTTTGTATGTTTTTTTTGTTTCAGTTTTTGTGTTTTGTGTAGTGTATGTCTTATCACTTACCCTGGGAGTGCTGTTGTATGAAGTTGACGGTTGTGGAGTAAGTTCGGTTTCTTCTTCCATCTTTTCCTCGGCGTTTGTTTTTTCGAGTGCGCTGAATGAGTTTTTTGTTTTAATTGGTGTATTTTCGTGCTCGGTTTTTTTTGACGTTTTCTTCGGAATTGTAAAAACGTTTTGGAGTTCGACGATGAACGGGTTTACCGGGCTTGCTTCTTCTTTTGGCGATTCTAATAATTCTATTTTTACCGTCGGCTCGTCGGGATCTACGATAAATATCTGCGGTTGTTTTTGTAGAAGGTTCTGAATGTCTTCTTCCTCCGTTGTTTGGTTTATTATGCATTCTGCGTCTTGTCGTTGTTGCGGAGTGCATCTTCTTTTGAAGCTATGCTTCAGAGCTAGGTTCGTAATAGTTTTGGTGATATATCGTCCGGCCATTTCTTCCGGGTTCGTATGACGATGTATCGTCGTCGGTGTTCTCAACTGCGATGCTGCTGCAACAGAGGTCGCAGTGAGAATGACATACAACGTACAACTTTCAACTGTTATATATAGCAAATACAAATTCCTAAAGCTATTAATTTTAAATACGATTTCTAAAGCCTAATAGTATATATTATTAACATCATAACTAGTTAATTGCCTAAATACTTAGAAAGGGATTGGCATTAAAATAGGGAAAATTTGTGTTAATAACTATGTAATATGGATTTAGGTGAGGGATTAAAGTCTACTTTTTCATACAATAAATTGTCTGAATATTTACGTTTGTTAATCTCTAAAGATTCTAACAAATCTAATTTTTTTACTTTTAGTTTCTACACAAAGAATCTCAAACTGTTCGTTGAAACTACGATCGTTTTATTAAATGATTCGCATAGGGAGAATCAGTTTTTTGTTTAAAATAAGCGGACTGATGATCAGCGATTCATATTTTAAACGTTCTTCCTGTCTGTCCAATGTATTCCTTAGTACGATCGGCAAGTTAACGTATAGACCCCAATTTATTGTTATTTGTAGTCTTTTCTTTATTATTCTTGATGTCTATTGATGTATTTAGTTAGGTTGTTCTTGGTTTTATAAGAAATGTTAATGTTTTCTTTTCTCAGGAATTTAGTTAATTTAACTTGCTCATGACCTAAATGAGTGACTGATTTAAACTTCTTAACTGTATTGTCTTTAGTAAAGAGGTATATCTCTTGTATTGTTTTATTAATAATTTTTTTGAAATTAATTTATCTACAAATTAAATTTCTGTCATAATCGATTTCTTGTCGATTTGTTTAATCATTTGGTATTTTATATTATGGTCTTTCGACATAGGTATACTAAACAATATATGAATCATGCTGTGATAGTTTTTTATTTGGTTAGTAACTCGTTTTGTTGTCAAATATGAGAAATTGATACTGTAATTAAGATCTTTTTCTAGTGTAAAAGTAATATGGGTATTAATGGAATTAATAAAATCAAGAAAAGTTTACGCCTGTCTATATGTACCTGTATATCTTATCAAAATATCGTCAACATATCGGAACCAGAACAATACATTCTTAATATTTTGTTCTCAAAAATTTTATCTTCTAAATTGTGCCTGGAAATTTCCACCAGTAACGGTGAAAGCGGATTTCCCGTAATTAATCCTTCATTACTTTTGTCAAATTTGTTATCAAATGAGAAATAATTTTGCTCCAAACAAACCATTAGAAGTTGTAAAACCTTATCTTTTATTACATTCTAGCATATTTTTAATTAATCCAACTGTAGCCTCAGGAGGGACACTATGGAAGAGATTTTTAACATAAAATGAAAGGGAAGGTGTAGAGGGTCGCGGCTGACGTCGTTCGAACTGCCGATATTGGGCAACAGAAAACACCTGTGAACTGCATCAACGCCCACTTCACACTGTTAGGTGCACTGTGAACCATTTTGGAGTGATCGGACCTTATTTTTTTGAAGAAGTTAGAGGTAACTATAAC
Organism: Melolontha melolontha; assembly: GCA_935421215.2. Taxonomy (NCBI): domain Eukaryota; kingdom Metazoa; phylum Arthropoda; class Insecta; order Coleoptera; family Scarabaeidae; genus Melolontha; species Melolontha melolontha. The sequence goes on from OW285238.1 coordinate 66,075,464, forward strand.
TATAACGAGTGATATGTTTTCATGTTGGAACAATTTTTGATGCCAGAATTGCGACGACGAAGAATTAACACAAGAAATGTTTGGTTCCAACAAGATGGTGCCACAGCACATGCAGCCAGTACTTCAATGAAAGTTGTGCGTCGCATTTTCCCTGGACACGTAACCTCCCGTTGCCCACTCCCCTAAAGGCAAAGTGCTTTCGGTAAACCTCGAAATCTGCAAGAGTTGAAAGAAACCATCACAACAGAACTTAGGACATCGACTTGTGTGACAGGGTGATGTGCAACTTTGAATAGCAACTACAGCAGTGCATTGCAGAAAATGTACGTCATCTACCAGATATCATTTTCAGAACATAATTTCATTTTTTTTATAATCAAATGCAAGGCTTTCATTTTTCGTAATTAAAATTTTTTTAAGTTAAAAAATAGCGGAATTATTCTCATTTAAAGAACGTTCTAAGTTGAAACGTTGAACGTTGAAAGTTCTACGTTGTTAGTTAATGTACTATTTCCGAGGAAGCTACTTTGTAGTTTAACAGCTGTCGTGGTTTCCTAAATATACTGTAAATCTGTAAGATTAATTGTTTGTTTTATAGCAAGATGAAAGTCGACTTACATCACGCAAAGACTGAGTCTATCCGAAAATAAATTTGTCACTAGTGAATTTCCTCGGTAGTGTATAGTGTCAAACTACTGCAATATGTAGACATAATAATATTTTAAAAAGATCAATATATAGTAAATGCTTTAATTATTCAATATATTGGCAACTGCATTGTTTAATTATCTCTACATTAAGTTAAATTCAACGTTCATTTATGTGACTCCTGTAATTTATAGGTTATATTGTTTTTAATATTGTTTCAATAATAATTCTGGAAACCCCTGCTTTTGAAATTTAAATCCATAACAATATACCTGAAATTACACTTTCAGTGAGAATAACTTAATCTAACAAATGCTCCAACGTGGTTAACTGTTATAGTTCTATTCAGAAATTTCAATAATTGCCAGCCATTAGTTTCCATTAAACATAATTCAAGTAGTTAAATTGGATTCAGGTGAAGTTTATGCCGAGGTGGGATTAAACAACTTACGTATTTATAAATTACTATTATTAGCTATTGTACATAACATAATTCGTTGTTGAATTTTTATTTAGAGAGTTGGAAAATGTTAAAACTTTGTTTTAGCAGTACGATGTATTTTTACGACGCTATTTTGTATAGGTATATTATTGTATTCGAGCAATTTTCTGTTTTTAAGTAATGCGCAATTTGACATACTTATTTATTATTTTTCAAGACATTCTCATACACAGTCAATACATTTTTGCATTCATGAAAACTAATCTTCAAAATATTTTCTCTAATCTTTTCGACCTTAAGTTGCTTATTTTATATAAATGCGTGAACCGCTTCTTCGGCCAATGTAAAATATAAAGTAATTTCATTACTAAAAACAAAAAGAAATAATTAGGCGATTAGGTTGTTTGTAATACGAATGACCCATTATTTCAATGATTTGGATATTGCAATACTCAATCTCAATATGGTGCAAGATGATTCTTCCTCTAAATCCCGATCGACAGCTAATTTCATGTTCTCTTGTTATCAAAACTTTACAGTGATTCAAGATAAATGACAATATTTGCAATTGGCAAAAAATTGGACGTACAAAAGACTACTACAAATGAGAATAAAGCACAAGATATTGCCTTATCTTTCGAGTAAAATCTTCATTTATGTACAAATGAGCTGGCGCGAAGCATGATATTAGTCGTCCTTCGGTTGGAAGAATTGTTAATGCACCTCGTTCAAGAACTCTCTGATGATTTCGACAGAAAGCGACAGTTTTGTAAAGCAATGATGAACATTTGTATTTAGCACAACAATGTTATTCTTACTGAGACACATACGCAACAACCTAAAAAGCTTAACGTTTGATCTGGTATTTTTATAGAAAAAACTCTAAATGTAAAAGATTTTCCATAATCCGATAATTCTGCATTAGAGTAAAATAGCCATCTTTCACAAAACATCTGTTCTCAGCAGGATTCACTAATCAATTATCATTTTACATTGATTATACCAAGTTTTCATCCATAGCTGGATAGGAAGAAAACTTGAAATTGAATGGCCTGCATTCCTGATCTTACTCCACTAGATTATTTCTTGTGTGGCTATCTAAAGTAGAAAGTATATCTTAACTAACCTAGAGGCTCACAAGATTTGCCTGAAGGAACTAATGAAAAGAACGAAGCATTTCACCAGACATCATAGTGAGGGTTACAATAGAATTTACGTACAGGCTGACTGATGTGGATGACGCCCATAATTTTGAAAATCTCATAAAATTAAGTTTAAAATTTTCGTACGACCAGTTTATATTGTCTTTCTTACAAATTAATTAATTAGAAATACTTTGAATCCCAAGTGTTATAGTTTTATGAAATAGTGTTACCAAGAATAATCTCAAAATATAAAAAGATACACTGTGTTCCATTTAGAAAAGTATAACATTATAATAATATATATAATAATAGTATAACATTATAATGCGATATAATTTTTTTGGAATAGCCTATATATTTGACATCAAATGATACTCTTCATTACTAATTTTCATGTCAAATGTTTTATTTTAATACCTTTCTTAACTTGACAGATATTTATATGATTCCATACTTTTGGCCACCACTGTCTGTCTAATGTAATAATACTAAACACGCAAATACGACCTTGGGCATTTATTAATCTCTTTTTATCTTGTCACTTATTACATTTTTCAACATTAAGTAAAGAATTTAGAAACGTTAGTATTAATATGAAAAGGCAGTAATTTCTTTTTAGATATAATTATACAAATATTTTTGGGAACATGGGATGACAAAAATGTTGATGTAAAAGATCTAAAAATAACATAACATAAGAAACAACGTAAGTAACAAACTGGATTTAATATTTGATTACTAAAAATTTATAGAAGCGCTAACACCCGACTGGGAAGTATATTTAACGTTCTTTGCTTGACAAAATACTTGAATAGAATTCCGAGATATACTACATAAAGCAAAGAGAAATTAATAAACTATTAGAAATAATCATAATTTTATTCACATAATACCATGTTAGGGCACAACATACAATTTTGCGAATTTCATATGAAAAATGATAAGGAGGAATGTTAAGCTTCTCTAAACCACTGATGGTTGGTATAATTATATATAAGACTAAAATAAATGAATTTGAGATTGGTTTTAGAAATCTGCAGAAAGTATATAATTCAAAATGTGTATTTGTTAATGATGTAGCGGTAATTGCTAATGATGAAAGATCTACAAGAAGTATATATGTATATAAAGAGTCCCTAGATAAATCAATTAAAAAATTAATAATGTCAACAAAACGAAAGTAATGGTAACAACGAACAATGAAGACAAAGAAAACATCCAACTAGATAATAGGAAAATAGAATAAGTCTTTTTTGGAGAATGCGGCTAGGTAAAAACTTTAAAGAGATATCAAACGCCTTACTGCAATCATATTCGTATCATAAATACCTATTTTGACAACTAAGTTGTCGTCCTCACTAGGTAAAAATAATAGTGTCGAATATGGGACAAAAGAAAGTCTCTATACAAACCATAAAAATTTTTTAATTAAATTGGAGACTGCCGCTAGTTATATGAAAGTTATTATTATTATTATTATAATCAATAAACCTTAAAATTACCCTACGGGTGTCAAGGTATACACTTAATTTTCAATATGAAACTTAATTCTATTTTCTATTATAAATGAATTTTTCCCATTCTTTCTTATTTTTTGCCGCAACTTCTGCTTCTCTCCATGTCATTCCACGTTTTTGCAGGTTTTCCGCTACTGTCTTGTCCCATGTATTCTTTGGTCTGCCTCTCTTCCTTTTCTGTATTGTCTTAGCTTTCCATACTCTCTTTGTCTGCCTTGTTTCTTCCATACGAACGACATGTCCGAACCATTTCAATTTCTGTCTCTATACTTTCGAGGATCGGTTCTATATTTAGATCTTGCCTTATCACTTCATTTCTTATTCTGTCTTTGCGTGTTACTCCTTTGACTGCTCTTAAATACCTCATCTCCATCGCTTGTATCCTGGATTTTGTTTTGTTATTTAGTATCCAGCTTTCACACCCATATGTTAGTATTGGTCTATATACGGTTTTAAACACAGTCATTTTTGTCTTCGTTGAAATTTCCCTATTTCTGATAAAAGTCTTGTTGAGTGTATAGTACAACTTTGTCATGCTTTCAATTCTGCCATTAATCTCTGCGTCTTCTTTCCCTTCTCTATGAATGTTTACTCCTAAGTATTTAAAAGTTTCCACTTGTTCGATGTCCTTTCCTCCTACTTTAATTGTTAACTGTTTATGGTTTTTCCCTATCGCCATCACTTTAGTTTTGTCTGAGTTAATTTTCATGTTTCTCTTTTTCAGTGCTGTTTCCTGTTAAGAATATATGAAAGTTAATTAATCCTTACCACAATGTAATTTTAATCCTAAGTTGTCATTTTCAGCAATAGAAAAAGTATTAGTATCTTTAACAATAATACCTAGCAATTCTCTAGTTCTTAGTTCTCTGGAATAAGTATATGTTGTGTACGTTTTTAATCTACATATCATAATTTAATTTCATTCTGTTCTCTATTCTTATTAATTTATAATTTTAGATTAATAGGCAGTTTATTTATGGCTTGCTTTATTTTTACTTTTGCGTTAAATTTGCAAGCTTCCTCTACTATTCAGAATTTCTCCTAAGCAATTACACTCCATGTTTACATTCCCTCTCTTCCCATTTAACAGGCCTATGCATAGTTGTTCACCACAACGAACCTCAGGCAGTTTTCTACCCAGTGATTCGCTAACAATAATTAATAATATAGTTACATTTAAGTTCAAGCAATGAGTGTGTTCAATCTTGTGTCTTTCTCAGCCACTGAAATTAGAATTTTATTAATGAAATTATATTGGAATGTAATTGTAATATTATATGAATTATAGTAATTTACTAACATATTGTAAATTAAAATTAAGGTTACTTTTGTATTCAATTTGAGAGAATTAGAGTTTGATTATGAGAATGTAAAAAAATACTATGTAATCATAATAATAACTTGTAATCATAATTATAATAATAACATTTCCCTGATATTTTTGGTTTCGTGAAATGAGAAATTTAACATTAATATTCTCGGAAATCTTGAGAATCCCGGAAAATTTTAAACATTTTTTAAAAAGTAAAATAAAAATTTAATTTAATTCAAAATTAGGAAACATACAATAATAATTAGCAAAAGTAAAAATTAACATATTCGTATTGATTTACTATTTATTCAAAAAATAACAGTCCAGGGATAAGTATTTCAAATATGATTTTGTTTTTAGCCAAAATTTGGCGACACCGAACCTTTTCGGCTTAAATACAGTCAATTAAACCATCCAACAATTTGGCAGATTTTTTGTTATGTTTGCTGTACTTTCACGTATTTGTAATACATTTTGTAAATTTCTTTGTCAGATTATCTGACGTCTTTGTTTTTATTTTTTTTTTATTTTTATGTTACATGGATAGCATCAGCTAATCTACCATTTATATCACGAAGTTGCCCATTATCCTTTTCACACATGAATAATCTTCATGCTGACTTTCAATTCTATCGCATTAACGTCTTTGCTGCCCTAGCATAACAAATAATTGCAAACTAAGATGATAAAGGGAAACCTTCTGTATCAGTAGATGGAAAATCCAGAGTTTTGATATTTTTTGTTAAAGATACAAATCTTGGTTTTTTCATTCAATAAACGGAACCTTCAACAATAGCCTCGAAATATTACCATCCTGCTTAGGCAGGTAACCAAACAAAAACATCAAAATTGCATCAGCCGTAACCAGATTTGCGTCACATCTGCCCAACCTTCCAACATCTAATTTAATTGGTTCAAATGTTTCATAATATTAGAACATTATTGTCATCCAATAATGTTAAGGAACATCCTTTAATGTCTTTCGAACTGAGTTAATTACTTTAATGAATCTTTCAACCATGGCCATAATACCTGGTCTTGCAATCTAGAATAAATTTAATTCTTTTCCGTGCTTTGCCTTGATGTTTTTTTAAAAAAACTTTGGAGTTTATTTGAACATTGGCAATATAGATATATTTGCTGTTTTACATTTTTAGGTTAAAGCATCATTTGATTCATCAAATTTTTCACGAAAAATGTTTGGTCTTTTTTTCGGCAATTAAAAAACAAAAAATAACCCACTACTAACACCTTTCAGTCATAGTAACCATTTTCTCTATAGTGATAAATTTGGATCAGAGGCTAATGGTGGATATCCCTCTAATGCTTTTATTTTACATTTACTACCGTTTACTACCGTTACTACCGTTATCATAATTACAACTGCAGATTGAGACAATAGGGTTCTTTAACATTGTCCGAGAGTTCAGACTATATACTTGCTGTTGTTTATTACTTCTTTTTGTATGTGTGTGTGTGTGGATATCTGCAAGACATTGTGGGAATAGCAACAGATAAACTTGAAAGGAGATTAGGTGATTCTACTTTGTTATTAATAATGTTGTGTAAAAACGATCCAATGACACGAGCCCTACGAGTACGTAGGGAATTCATTGATTGGTGCTCCAGAAGAACCTTATATTCAATATTTTGCAGTGGTTATTACCATCAAGTCGAAAGAACAGGTATTTTAAAAATTTCATTTGCACACGCTCAATTTTGACATACGCCATAGTAAGGGTGCCAGATAGTACTACTGTATTCAAGCTTACTACATACGAATGCATAAAATAATGTTTTTCTATTTTGCGTTCGAAATGAACTCCTTATGAAACCCAAAACAGTATCGAAATGAGCCTCATTTCGATACGCTTTTTTTCATTTTTCAGTGTTGGCGTTGTTCGAATACAGAAATAAATATCATTGCTGTCATATGATTTTAAAAATTTATGTACATTTGACATATATGATATATGTCCGTATTTTACACAAACAACGTATGTTGTATACAATTGACAACAACATATATATGTTTCTATGTCACTCATGTTTATATTTTTAAATGAAGTATCAAGTAATGTTAATGAAAAGTAGTAAATAATATGTAATATAATATACTTCGCGGATAGCAAGATTTAAATTTGAAAATGTCAAGTATCAATGTGACCAACTGCATGCTTTATATAAAAATTAAACTCTGAACTTTCAAATTAAATAATTCCAATTTAAGCAATTTATTAATGTAAAAAACGCAAAATAGAAAAAATAGTATAAAAAACTCGTTTCATAAGGCCTTTTGCCGCACTCCCTCTTTAGAAAACTCGCCGCAAGCGGCTCGTTTTCTAAACTGATCTCGTGCGGCAAAATGGTGCCTTATGAAACTCGTTTTTTAATATACTATTTCCCACTCCCCTTATAGTAAGCATACCATTAATACATTGTTTCTATAGACGTAAGTTGGTTTTATTGAAATGACTGTGATTGTTATGACAACGGGGCGTAAGTAATTTACTTACGTCCTTTAGGGAAAAAAGTGCATCAAAACACGTGTTCTATTAATTTATATTTATGGAAATATTACAGTTTGTACAATTAGTAACATTATTAACAAAATTGGGATATTTATTTATATTTCTTGATAATTCAATGTTATTGTCACCTACTTTATCAGCAACACTTAATGTCTAATTTATTAAATTCCGAGGTTGTTCACCGTTACTGTTTATCATGATTACATTTAATTTTTGAGGATTTTATTGTTTGGGGAGTGGGAAAAATGTTATAAGCAATTCGGGAGGTAACATTTACCAGTCTCGATCTCTATTGCAAGTCCTCGGGCAAGCCCTCGGACGCAAACTAGTCCTCGACTAGTAAATGTTACTTACCTCCCTTATTACTTAAATAACTATTTTCTCCCATTGTCAAAAAAAGTGACATTATTTTCATCAATCTCAGTATGCAAAGTGTGTCATTTTTAACCGTTAAAAAAGTTTTTTTCACTGTCAAAAAAAACTTTTTTTCATTGCGAAATTTCATTGTATAATTTACACTAGTAACTAAGACAGCTCATCGCAATTGCCGTAACCGCCGTAATTATGTAGGTGACATTTTGTTAATTTATATTAATCTACAATTTTAAATTACTACAGCTGGAGAAAAAACGTTGTTTATGTTACGTGTATTTTTCAACATTCTCAAACTCAAGAAAACCTATGCTTTGCACACTTAATATAAAAATAACTATTTCAGTGTTAACACGCTGTTAAATTCATGCGACACACGTATGATAAATCCAAGTGACTGATGTGCTGCATTACGAGTGTTAAGATATGTTGTGGAAAAGATAAATTATGGTCAAATGTAATACTCAAGTTCTTAGCCACTTGTTTTCTTATGATAACATCACTCCCCATAATGTAATCCACACACACAATGCGTAACCTTTAAGAATGTGGCACAATGCTATATTTATCAATAGTACTATCAATAGTACTTCTAATAACTTATGAAATTTTTAAATCGTCTGTATAGGCTAGCACTGAACAATAAATGGAAGAAATCAAATCATAGATGAAAACATTAAATTAAAGTGGGCCAAGATTTGATTTTTGGGGCACGTCAGATGCGGCTAAGTAAGCATAGTATGTGAATCCGTTGTAGTTTATGAAATTCAGTCTTACCTTCAAATAATTGCACAACAATATCACAAGTCCAGACAAATTCCAAATGAGCTCAACTTATGCAAAATCGTGATCAATTGTGTGAAATGCACGTAAAAAATCCGTATAGATTGCATCTGTCCACCATTGTCCGACTACGATGTAATTTCCTGTGTTATTATTACAAGATTTGTGATAATTTAACATCCAGTTATAAAGCCATGCTGCAATGAAGAAATGCAAGGTCATTCCTCGTTATTCTACCTTTGGCATGATAAAGCGATAGAGCAAGCTTTCGTAGACTTCAGACATGTTTAATAAAATAGCTACGGGTTTGTAATTTCCAACATCAGTAGCAATACCCTTTTTAAGAAAAGGGCATAACGTTGCCACCTTCCAGCGTATTGGACACTTAGATGTTTTTAAGAATAAATTAATTATATCAGAGGACAGTTGAGAGAAAATTCAAGAACCATTACAAAATTGACAAGATTGTTATCTCCAGCAGTCTCTTTCTTTTTCAGACTTCTAATAGCTGGACAAATACCAACAGGTGTACAATAAGACATAATAAGTGGAAGTAGATTTTATACTACATTAGGGATATTGTGAATTTTTACAGCGGGTAGATATACTGATGCTAGCATTTTTCCAGAACCATTAACAATTATTATTCCCTATCTGCCGTCATCATTTACTATTTAATTATACTGAGTTGTTTGTGCCTCCTAGTTTGAAGGACTGCTATATATGGCTCAAGGTACCGAAAGTACCGTTGTATTCGAATCTCGAAGGACCATGTATATGTTTTGTATTTGATCCACCGCTCACGGGACGTAATTTCCGTATAAGCTGGTTATTTCTTTTGGTTGGTGGTAGTTATATTGATAATTGGTGTTTTCTGAATGTTTTATTTATTTTACAAAAAACACTTAAACCTAATTCCATAAGATAAATCTCGCACTTAATGTTAACTTAATTCTTTACTGTTTTATTGTTGTATGATTGTTGTAGACTGTATGTTGTGTTCTATTCTGTATGAATGATTAAACCGCTGTGTGACTAAAACAATTTATTTACTTTAGATACACTTTGGGATACCGTAGCCGCAGAAGTGAAATCAACAAGTACTTATAATATTGTGTTCCTTTTTATTTTTATAAAAAAAATATAGAATGCATATTCTATTCTGACATAAAAACATTTTGAATGTTTCTCTGATAAAATTGGTAGTACTAGCCGATCTATAAGTTTCTCGTGCTGCGTTAATATTTTCCAGGTAGTGTGCTAGTTGGGCATCATCCATGTTAATTTTTCCCAGATCGAGTATTACGTTATGCAAAATGCATATGCATTTAATAATCCTATCTGCTAATTCTGGAGATGTTTCAATGGGTTTCCAAAGAATACGAAACTTGGTACTAATTATGTCAAATACGCATTCAACGACACGTCATGCACTTGAAAGTTGCATATTAAAATATTCTGTCGCGGCATCTAAGCTTCTCATATTGTATGGTTTTATTAAATAATCTAATAACGGATAGGCTTCATCGCCGACAAACACATAAGGTACAACAAATGCAGTAGATGGCAATGCATTATCTGGAGCAATGTTAAGACCTTTGGTTTCCATCAAATGAAACAGAGACGAAGAGCAGAAACTACCTCCATCGCTCTGTTTGCCAGGTTTACCAACATCAATTCTGATGAATTTATAATTTGCATCAGCAACAGCTTGAAGTACTATTCAAAAACAGTGTTTATAGTTATAAAACATACTTCCAGAGTGAGGAGGGCATTTCGCTCCAATATGTTTGCCGTCAACTGCGCCTACGCAATTAGAATGTTTCGTTTTTCGTAAAATTCTTTAGCTATTTGCTTTAGCATGTTTGCTGTCGGAACCTTCATTTGCACTGGTTGTAATACTTCCCAAATAGCTTGTATTGTTTCTCGTACAATTAATGATATTGTCGTCGTTGCCATTCGAAAAGTCAAACTGATACTTTCAAAGGATAATCTTGATACCTAAAACAAAATAGAATATATGAATATAATATTTAGTATATTGTTGTTTTCAGGACAGATTGTGAGAGCAAAGTGGAAAACTGTGCGAGAAATGCATAAAAAACGATCTCGAGACGATGCATAATGTGATTGGAAGTCATCATGGCAATATTTTGAGACCCTATGTTTTCTGACAGATCAGTTTACAGCCCGTAAACGTACAGGAAATTTAGCAGGATTATATTGTGGATGAGGATACACACTCTTAGTTATCTGCATCAAACACTCAACAATTTGTGGATGCTATTGATGTTGTTCAATCACCGCCGGTAAGCAATCAACAAGAAACAGAACACACTGCTTCCACGCCACTTGGCAAAAGGATTAAAAGAAAGAAGCAGACTGAAGATGTTTGTGCCGCGCTTATTAGACTTGAAGAAAAAAAATTACGAATTTTGGAAGGGACACACTACAAAACAAAATATAAAAGATGAAGATGAAAGTGTTTGTATAAGTCTTCTGTCACATGTCCGCACTCTCACACCACAACGTAAAATGTTGTTCAGAATAAAATTACAAGAGATGGTTTACAACTTTGTTTATGGACACCAGGATAGTCAACATGTGGGAACCTCCAGAGCTCCTCAAGGTTATCAAATAAATCCTTAGCAACTCATAACAGAATTGCAGAATACAAGTAATTACTCTAATCCCACATCCGTGGCATTATATTTGACCAATTATTCCGAAGACAGTTTTTAACATTTATTTAAATGTATTTAGTTCTATCACTTAGTTAGTTCTAATAAATTATAAAAATCCAAAAACATATTTTACTTACCGTAAAGTCACTACAAGACGTTTTGTTGGATTGATAGGGTCGCGATATGCATGAAACTGTTCTGGATATCTACGTAGTTGCTGGTACAGATGATGAAATTCACTATGTATATGTCATTTTACGTCTAGTCTTTGCAGTATTTTTTAGAAAATACCAAGTTTTCAAGAACTTTGAGTAAGTAATAATAAATCCATGTTATTTATTGAAACACTGCTCGATTACGAACGTGTCAGTATATGTTACCAAATTTTTAACAACGCCAGGCTTCTTCACTGCTTTGCTCGCCGCTTTTATCGCTACTTTCCTCTTTGCTTCACTGTGTTTAGCCTAGAAACATTACGTTATTGAACAGTTTTTCCATTTAAGCTCCAAAATGTCCTGTTATTGCAAAGCTGAAATATCTTTCCCAAAGAAGATTTTTTAACAAAAACAAATTAGCATATCAATGCGAGAGCTCGCATTAAACGTTGTTACAAATAATACAAATCTGCATCAAACAAATCTGTATCTGTACACATGGACATACAGCACGTATTTACTAGCGTTATCTTCAACCACAGACGCATGCGTTTCTGTCTAATTACTTTATCAATGCGGCTTTATGAAGTAACGACTGAAGTTCGCTTTCTGTCAAGTAGTGAATTTTGTCCTAACAAATGACATCAGATAACCTCGTGCCATCTGACGGACAAAACAGACTACGCGGATGAAAGTGATTTCTTCTCGAATAGCTAAGCTATTACACAACAAGAAAAAATACGCATATATATTACTGTAAGTCCATTAACAGTATGTCCAACTGTGTACAAATAAAGATTTGTTTTATGTAGATTTGTATTATTTGTAAGATTTTTTAATTTGGTTCGAAGGTTTCGCGCAACAAAGGTCATACGTTTTGTTAATAAGTCTATTTTCGCAAATTAGGTGCTACATCATTCAGAGAACTTTAGACTTTATATTTCAAAATCGATTTGTATTTTAGCGAAGGCAAATGATGTGACTTTCATTTATTAAGGGACACTTCACAAAATCCATGAATCCTTAGATCTTCGAATTCTTGTATTGATATTAAAAAAGAAAAGCTTACAGAATTATCACGAAGCTCATAAACAAGCAATAATGTCTTGCTCTGTTATTAAAACAGTTTATTCAAGTGTGCCATACAACTGCTTAAAGTTTTGTTTGTTAATTTTAGACCTCTTTATGCAAAAAATGCAAATATGTAAATGTAATTCAGGACACTTGAATTCCATTACCTGTTCTTAGTATAGCACATGCATTGAGTTTGTCTTATTTATGCGTAAAACTATGAACAAATTTCAACAAATATCTACGTTTATAAAGATTAAATGTATTAATCTATGTTATATTTATTTGTTTTTGCTTTAAGATTAATTTTACTGCATAAATATTATTTTGTGTTTATATCAAAGTATTATTTAATTAATATAAATTAATTCTGTAACATTTATACGTAATCATGTTATATAACCAACAACAAAAGCGAAGTACAAATAACTCTACTCGAATACCTATTCTCTTAATTAAATAACATGATATTCCATTTGAATTCGTGCCTCTTTTGATGTGATGTTAAATGCTAAAGACGAACGGGAAAATCGACATCTGCACCTATATAACGTTTACTATTTTCTATAGCTAGATGCTGTTTCCACAAAATCTCTGAAAATTTTATACAATTAGGTAAATTCATTCGTGTTCATTTAATTACATTTTATGGATTCAGACGGTTTAATCGAGGTAATGTGGCGGTACCAAGAAGGTGATTCGATTGCGAAATTTATTCACTAAACAATTTACAGAATACAAGACAGAATTCAAATAACAGAAAAATGTCAAGTAGTGCTTAATGTATTGTAAATATTCACTAATGCGTGAGCTACAAAATTATTTTTGTGGTTCTTTTTAGTAAATGTACGTAAGTTTGCATTTGAACATACTCTTCTTAAATATAGGATAAAGTGATATGTTTTCGACTTGAGCAACGAAACAGTTTTATTTCCAAAATAATTTTCTGCATAATCACCTTTTGACACGACCCTTAGTTCAGTAGCTTCTTTAGACCCTCCGTATAGTAAAATTGTTTGAAGTCCTCAAAACAAGCATTAGACTCAGACATTATCTCGTCGCTTGAGCCATTTTTTTTTTGTTCGCCAGGAATTTTTTCAGATTGTAGAACAAGAAGTTATTAGAGGCTAAATCTGGCTTATATGTGCGGGCAATTTCGTTATCAGACATTTGTGAAATGTGTGTGCTTGTGAAATTAATGATAAATTAGCTGGATTATTTTGTCTTGAAAAATAATTTTTCTTTTCAAAAATTGGACGTTTGCTTTTGATTTGAGTTTTCAACTTGTTCAGCAATGCGTTCTTGTGATGGTTTTTAATTTTTTAAGATGGTTGGCGAACAATACACCACACGCACCCCAAAAAATAATAGCCATTATCTTTTCAGCTAATGGAAATGTCTTTGCCTTCTTCGAAGAGATTGAATTAGCTTCTATTCATTGTCTAGACTGTAGTTTTGTCTTAGATGTGCAGTGATGGAGCTAAGTCTTTGAAGTCCTTCTTAAACTTTCTCATATGTAAATGCTCACATAAAATGTCCTATCCATTAATTATCACATCCATCAACAAAACAAAAACAATTCTAACTAGGTTTGTTGATCCAGATCATGTCTTAACCGCATATATTTTCTTACTCGCGAACTGCGGTGTTCATTTAAAATACTGCAGTCATTCGAGAACACCAGTCTAGTCGAGTAACAGCATTAAAATTTAGATAGAATTGACTATATATTGGATACAATAAAAATTATATTCGTATGTAAATGCTATTTTTCATTGAAAAATTAATTGTAACAAATTATTTTGATTGTTATACTTTATATTATTACAGAAATTATTGGGAATTCCTTTTCAGAATGAAGAGACATGTAGATACTTAGAATTAAATTTATTTTACATAAATTTATAATAAATATAAGATATATATAATTTACTAACTAAAACACTTGGTATATTTGTTTCACAAAATGTATTTAAAATATCTCTGACATATGTTTCGGCTTATTCAGTCATTCTCGAAGAGTCATGTAAACTACATACATATGTCAGAGATATTTTAAATACATTTTGTGAAACAAATATACCAAGTGTTTTATTTAGTAAATTATTAATCATGTTTCACCAAGAGCCAACCGTGAATTCTATACATTATATTAAGATATATATATTTTTTTAGACATACTTTTATAACTCTCTAGTGTTATATTATGTTGTCTAACATTTTAACTATTTTAAATAACATCCACTATATTGCAGATGCAAAATAGTCTAAAGAGAAGAATAGCTAATGTGTTTTAATTCGTTAACATAGGAAAGGTATATTAATTCTCTTTCAATCACCGAATATATGGGATTTTAATCTACGACAAATGAAATTGTTTAAAAAAATAATTCGCTCTTTAAAATTGCAGTATTTTATATAATAATTATAATTTACACCTCGTGTCGTTACAAAGGTACGCGTTGTATAGTTAATAGATCCATTATTTTGCTTTATCCACAGCATAATTTTTAATAATTTGAAACTTGTTGAAAGATAGTAACTTTTAATTTCAAAACTTTGAAAGATAGGCGACATTTTCCATCAATAATTAAAACATATTTTTATATTTTTAAAATTAGTCACTCAAGAAGATACATTTTTCCTTTTTCCCCTTTTCAGATATGGTTGAGTAATACTTTTAAATATACAACATTTACTAAAAGTACCGATGCTATTAAACACATAAGCTACCCGTATTTATGTGTTCCTTTACTGGTGAATCGGAAAAGATGAATTTCCTCAGTAAGTGGAGTATATTTACGTGCAATTGATCACGAGGACGATAAAACCAAATTCATTGCAATGTTTCTTGCAGCCTTAAAGTTTAATATACTTTGCTGATGGCAATATCTTTCAACGTTTGAAGCCAAAGTATTTCTTTAAACGAGTTATTCGATTCCTCTTGAAAAAGAAAATAGCTACTCACTTACAAAATATCGTAGACAATTTGTAGAGATTGAAAAATGATATGATGAACGACTTTGATTTGTAGAAGCATTAAATATGAATTGAGTTTGTACTAGTTCGAGTATACAGGTGTCCTTGAAATAAAGAGGCAACATATGAAAAATGGAAAGATGTAATTATATAAAATATAAACCCAAAATATTTTCCCAAAATTGTCGCTTAAAACACCAAAGTAAGAAATGAGGATGGATGGACAAATTGTAACAATGTTTCTCTCCTTTAATGTAACACCATTGCTACAGCTGATGGACCCAAAATGCAATTAAACTAACAAAATTGTACTACAGAAACTGTTTTGTATCTACTGTAGTAGAAAACGACATGAATATTTCCGATACCTTGAAAAAGCTGAGTATTAAAGACGTAGTAATCAACTTGGTGGCAACTTAGAATCATCTCAATACCAGAATTATAGAAAAAAAGTGGAGCAATGTTTTGGATGGAGTTTCAAATACGGATAATGGCGAAGCTGTGCCACTCGCTATTTTGAAACACCAGAAACATTGAGAATTCAATGTCTAAATTTCTTGAACTTCTGCGTATATTGGCACCTCACGCTAGTTCCATCTCCACAATTTGTAGGCAAATGTGTTCTAGTTGTATGCAAAATAGGCTGCATATGAAGAAACTAATGTTTTGGAGTGAAATCAGTGTGACCCTGAATTGAATGAAACAATTAAATTCGAAAATGATGTTGAGGAATGTGAAAAGGCGATCGAAAAAAATTCTGAACCCTTGACTAAAGTTTTACTAGATAGCGCTATAAACGCTTTAAATGTATTAACTCAGTAGACAGAGCTATATGATATTGATATTACGGTTCTTATTGTTATAAAGAGAATAAGAGAACAAGCCATTATGCAAAAAAATACAAAATGCCCAGAAGCAAATAAAAATTTCTGATTTTTGGGGCAAAAACTAATTTTTTATTTTTTTAATTTTTTTAAACAAAATGCACAAAATACTTGCAATAGAACACGTGTTAGAGTTTCCAAAAATTTTATTAATAAAAATACGACATGTTTCGTTCGCACTGTGGCCTTTATCAACTATATAATACTAACTAAACTTAGGTGCTAATGGAATTTACAATATTAGTATCTAACTGACCTAAGTGGCCCTAAGGTGTGGTCTTTGTTTACAAAGAATAAATTTAGAAGTGAGGAGTTGGATATATCTAATTTGCTGTTTAATTATAAGTTTGGGTTTTTGAATTTATTAATTTCTAAATTAGCTTCTAATTATTTAAGAGACCACTTTTAGTCTGTGTATGCAAATCTTGAAATTGGGTCAAAATCATGTTTACATTCTAATAAATGTTGGGCATAATGTGAATCTGTTTTTTTGTTATGACAGGATCCCATATTTGATTCTTGTGTTAAAAGAACGGCTAGTTTGGCCGACATAGAATTTTTGGTAACTCCCGCAGTTCAGCTCATAGATTCCAGATTTCTCGCTTTTTTTTCCGTTCTTCCTTTATTATTTTTGATAGTATTACCTACTCTATTATTAGTTTTAAATGAAATGATTATGTTTAATTTCTTTTTTACCAGTGTGTAGATTATTTTCGAAGTAGGATCTAGAAAAGTCATAGATCTGTATAGTTTTTGTTGCAAGCCAGACATTTGCATGTTTTCTATTATTGCTCTTATTAATGAATTAATAATTAATATTGTTTTCGCTATGAGTACTATTGAAAAAAGGCACATCTGTATACCCATGAAATTTTTGCTGTGCAGAAATTATTGCTCTTAGAATTTCATGAAAGGCCTTTATGGATGATGTTAAGATCCTTTCTAGCGTTTTTTTTATTAAACTATTTAATTAGTAGATCAGTAGTATGGACGCTTGGAAAACTGGCAAATATGGAATTGTCTTTATGTCAGAGTTCGGTGTCCATTGCTATTTCCATGCACTCTAACGGGTGTTCATTTGAAAAGTCAATCTTCTAGCATGTGATTTACTGAGAACATTTTGAAGTATGTCGTAAATTAAAATTTACTACTTAACCTACGAAGTCGTATATTTTGACAGTTTCATACGTTCAAATAAATAACAAATGTGATTGACATTATCAAATGTCATTTGGATTTACGTTTACGGAACAACAAACACATACTAATATATATATGCGTCTTATTCTATCAAAATTTCAAAGTAACCTAGATTGACCTTTCAAATGAACACACGTTACATCATATTTCAATTCTCAGAAAATATTACTTTAAGGATCTAGGGTGTTTTATTTGGTTCATCATTACGATTTAATAATCATATTCTTAGTATGTGTACTGCAAATATTAAATATTTGGGTTTCATTATAAGATCTTATAGAGAATTTCGTAATCCCTTAACGTTAAATTACTTTGTAATGCTTATGTAAGTAGATTGGAATATGATCTCTTTTAAATGGTATTCTCATTAATTGCACCTACGAGTGATCGTGGAAAGTCTTCAGAGATTATTTTTGAAAAAGCTATCAACAATGGATCATACAATAATATTACATGTGAATTTAAGAATTTACCACTAAAGGTGTTTAAGAAACATGTAAACGGTTAGACTATTCTTTTTTCAACGTGCAATACTTTTTTTAACCAATTTGAAGTACATACTCAATTTTTTTTTAATATGTATAAATGTCGCATTACCAACTTTGATAAGAATTGGTAAAATTTAAATTTACATTTGTGGATACATATGGGTTTCCTTTTTTATGTGACGTATTCTAATGTGCATTCAAAAACTTTCCTCATCATACTAGGTTGTTTTTTAAGTAACTAAGTAATCAGAGATTGGTGCACTTGCGAACCTTTAGAAAACTTCAAATTCTGACAGGTATCCTATATAAATTCAAATTATCAACGCTTATATGTATTTTTTTAAATTATTTTTTGTAAAACTGTCACTAAAAATGACACTTTTAATTTAATGACAAGTGAATTAAAAATAGACGTTTATAAAATTACGTGTCAAAATCAATTTTAACACTGGTGCTAAAAATATTTTCTACACTAGTGTTAAAAGTGTAATGTATTGCTATTAGGATGTCAGGAAGTTAATTTATTGATAAAATAAAAATACAAAACATGAAATTATCCAAAAACGATTATTATTTTTAGTTACTAAGCAAACATTAATAAAAGAATTGTTTCACTTAGTAACAAGTAATCAATCATTCATTCATTATATCAATAATATTATATATGAATCATATACGAGTTAACCATCATACCATAATCATATAATATGATTATGGTATGGTTGGTATATTGGTTAACTCGTATATCTATGAAGCAATAGGTCGAGAGTTCTTAACGACACTGCTGACATTTCAATATACTATTGCCAAAATAACATGAAATTTCGTATGACATATTTGAGCCTTAGTAATTTATCTAATACTTAATTACTAACTGATTGTGAGTAAAATAGTATACAAACCTCAGTGGTAAATTTTACAAAAAATATTGTACAATGCATTAGTTAAAACGCTATTTTATTCTTACTCAAAATAAAATCGTATTTTTAATACTTGTATCGTAAACTACTGTTATTATAATGTTAGTGTAACAACATAAAATATTTATTATTCGAAGTTAGTATAGAACTGGTCAAAAATTAGAAAATGGAGATTGGGTTTATTCCACTAATCAGTGCCTTACAGGATTTCTGGCAACAGTATCATAATTTTCCATTTACGCACAACTGCAGAAACATATTCAAGCTGGTATTATTAAATTTGGTGAAGTAGAGGCAATAACTCGTAAACCTGGCGATGGGGTGTCTAAAATATGAACAGCAAATTGCATACGAGATATTCGACGTCAAATGGATCACTAATCCAAAAAATCAATCGCAAAACTATGACAAGTTCATTTGTCACTTAGAACATGTCATACTATTTTAAAAAATGACAAAGTTGTTTCCATATAAAATTAAAGCAGCCTCGGAATTCAAATAGGTAGATTTTGTTACGAGAACACAGTATTGCCTATGGTTTTTAAATAACATAAATAATGACATTCTCGAAAAATGCTTCTTTTCGGATGAGGCTTGGTTCCATCTTTCAGGATATTTAAACAAACAAAATATGAGAATTTGGTCCACAAAAAATCCTCCTGAATTTGTGGAAACAACGCAACATCCACAAAAAAATAAGCATCTGGCTAGCAGTTTCAAGAAAACGAATTATTAGGCCTATATTTTTTAATCAAAACCATAACTGCTGAAAGATATCGAAATTAATTATTAGAGTCGTTTATTAATGAACTTCATAATAATGAACTTACGAAAGGATATTTCCAGCAAGATAATGTACGAGCACATAAATCTCGAGAAACAATAGCAACAATTTTTGAGACGAGTATTATTATTTAGTATTTAGTTTTTCCATATTTAAAGAATACCATTTTCAAGACAAGACATCACGTAATCGAAGAGCTTCGTAATGCTTTGTGAATTTTTGTGCTGACACAACCCAAGAAGCCCTAATAAATTGCTTTGAAATCATGTTCAACTTCGTCTTCAAAATAATGGTCAACAGTATTATTTTCTTTTAATTTTGACTATTGTAATAAACATTTTTTCAAAAACTAAATTACTAATTATTACACACATTTACATGACATAACCAAACTATCAAAATTATACGTTTGGGGATAGATTATGTGCACTGTCACCAACCATTAAAAAAAAGCATGGCCGTCTCTAATGAGGAAAGTTTTTGAAGGCACGTTATGTGAAAGAATTATAGAAAAAAGGTTCATTATTATTTTTATTGTTATACCCTGAAATAGGCATTCTTACTTTAATGCAATTCTTTGAATTGCCTTAGTAATAGAAACAACTTACTGCGATGTTCCTGCTTTATTGATTAAAAAAAGGCAGGATTGATTGTATTACTCTTCTACCACAGTAAAATTTTGTAGTCCCAAAACATTTAACACGTTCATCAAAGACTTTCAACATTAATCGCCAAAACGAATGTTTTATTAAAAACGCCTTTTTCGCATATACTATACAATCTAGACAAATAATGCCCGTATTCTTTCTTTTTTATTAAAAAATTAAAGAATGTAATTATATTCATTATAAACTGTGTCAACCGTTACATAATTTGTGAATTATGAAACGAGGTGAATATTTTTAACATCATATTTAAGGAATATTACTTTTTTAATTCAAAATTTAAATACGCATTTAAATAATTCTTAATTTTATATAATAAGAGATATGCACAAAAATATCTAAGATTAAAGAGAAAATCATTCTCCTTATTAAAAGTGTTCATAGATGATATGAAGTTGTACAAAGTATCACCGTGATCGCGATTTTCGAATGGGAGTATTTTAACATATTTAGTGGAACTAATTTAAATGCAAGCCACACAATAATTTTCGACCTCACTATTTTATTTGTTCCTATTCGGTTTATTTGTGTAATATTTTTTTCCTGAATATGTTTGAAGTATTTATATTTTATAAGAATGAAGGCCTAGATTGACAGTGGAAAACATTTACAATTTTCTAATGACCTATATACGAAAGTTTTGCGTAAAATGGGAAAGTAAATAATTAACTTTTCTCATTACAACACTCGCCAATAAACTTCATCATAATATATCATTTTAGACAGTTATATCTGGATAAAATCTGCTCACGCACAAGAACATAGACTGCAGCAACATCCATAGATATCCACTCAACGCCGCATAGCCTGACTTTAAGCCATTAATTAACAGTCCTAGCACGGAAATACGCGTTCTTAGCGAAGTCTCGCCAATTATTCTCGGTGTGTTGAACTCCTCCTCCCCAGGAAATTTGTTGATAAAAGTGAGAGGAATCAGTCAAACGATGAGTCAGTGAATTGTCGCTAGCGTTAAACACTCCATTGACAAACACTGATTGTGACAAGCCGTGGGGGTGTTATTGGATTTATCTGTGGTCGGATCCACCGTTGGGGACAGATTATTTAGATAGATTGATGCCTATTAGGAATTATTTATACCAGTGCATACACCACCCGCCTCCACTATCAACCATTTGTTCTTGTTATTTATAGTTCATTCTCCGTTAACCATCAATAACGGAACGTACTACTGGTGCACCCGATGCAATTTATGTTCGCTCCATATACAGATTCAAGTAATCCATAATATGTTTCTCATAAACTATTCACAAGTTATATACACTCGACTATGCTTCCTAATATATCGCATATGTCAAGTTAAATTTGTTTTTTATTACTCTTTTTAAAAATTACATAAGCTAATGCAATAAAATTCCACTTACAAAGAGCGAATGTAAATCTGTAGATATACACGTCGGTGTGCAAGTTGGCAATACTATTTCTTTGTGAAACTAGAGTATTGCCAAGACATGCTTTAGTATTCAATATCATCTTTTATACTTTCTCAGACATTAAAAAGTTCCTACTAATATATTTGATGAATTTCTTGCTACACACGTATGTAGAGTATATTATAATCTATTCGCACTTTAGAAAGACGTTTATAGCTTATATGAGAATCGTCCTCTCGTCTAATTTTAAAAATCTGGAATATATACGCGAACATCTAGGGCGTATCAATATATGTAACCAGTATCACTAATTTAATGTTACACACACTTCTCGGTAAAATATTTTAGTAACTGACTTAGATTAAATGTTGAGAATAAAACAGTTGGCTATAGTGAAATATAACCAAGTGCATTATTCTCCACATTTAATCTAAGTCAGTTACATTTATTAGAATATTTTATTTTATTAAAATAACTTTAACATATATTTCGGCTGTTATGCCATTATCAAAGAGATATCTTTAAATCTAATTTAATAGATGTAAGTATAAGACTTATATACCTAACGCTCTTATGAGTGGGTGAGTAGTTAATTGATATTTACAGTAGAATCTATGAAGAGGGTATTAGAGACTATTCTACTACTATTCTATTACTATTCTGCTACTATTCTACTACTATTATTTACAAAAACATAGTATTTTTCCACATAATCGCCTGCCCTGGCAACACATTTTTTGTAGCGGATTGGGAGTTTCTTAACTCCTTCGCCGTAGAAAGTTTTCGCTTGAGCACATAGCTATTGGAGTACAAACTCTACTGGCTGTTGAAACACCGACCTCCAAGTGCATCTTTCAAGTTTCCAAAGAGATGAAAATCACAAGGCGACAAGTCTGGACTGTAGGGAGGATGCTCTAATACTTTTCACCCCAGGCTGCCTAATTTTTGCCTTGTGACGTTTGCTGAATGAGGCCTGGCATTGTCATGAAGAAGAATCACACTTTTGACAGATTTCGTCTTCCTTTTTCGTCGCAAGGACAGCTTTGCGGCATTCAGAAGCTCGCAATAATATTGCACATTTATTGTGCGTCGATCACGGAGAAAATCAACGTAAAGAGCGGCAAGCCGATAAAAAAAACAGTTGCGAAACCTTTCCCAGCTGACAACTTAGTCTTTGCTTTCACCGGAGCCTTTTCACCGCCCTTTCTCTACTCCATACTCACCTGCGTTGCCTCGGGAGTGTAATGATGCACCCAAATTTGGTCGCACGTTACGATTCGATTCAAAAATGCCTCGCTGTTTAGCCGGAATCGATTCAACAGACGCTGACAAACCTCTAGCTGATACAGTTTCTGTTCATCAGACAACAGTCGCGAAAAACATATTGCAGACACCTAGTGGAATCCCAAGCCCAATGTCACGATGTGCTGAGCACTTCGTGACATTGCAACTAATGCTGAGTTCCTCTGCAATATTTCAGAGCGCTGTCGTCATCTGTCGTTCTCCATGAGTTGTTGAACTGCCTCGATATTGGCTTTTGTCGCGCTTGTCCTCGGGCGGCGATCGTGGCTCTGTTTCTCAACATTTTCACGCCCTTTAGGAAATTCTTTGTGTCATGCGAAAACACGGGTTTGTGACAAAGTATTGTTGCCGAACTGCGCTGGTGATTTCCGTTGGTTTCACACCCTCCTTGGCCAAAAACTTTATAATTATCTGTTGCTCCACAGAAACATGCACTTGTTGCCCACTCATGGTTTTTATAGTACTAAGGTGACCTGAGAAAATTCGAGTCATTACTATCCCGTTCCTAAACTCCCATCTTAATCCATCCCGGGTCAGCGACCTGTGTGGAATTTAAAAAAAACCGTCCCGTTTAAATTTGATATACCCTCGTAGCTTCAAAATCTTTACATTTAATGGTATATGCAGCTGGCTTATCTAATTTATCTATTTTATCTTTGTTGTTGTTTTACATTGTACCTAATTTTATTTTATTAAGCCATAATATTTTAATGTCTAATAATTTATCTGAGATGGGGGGATATATATAATCGAATGCCATATAATTTTGTATTTCTTTTATTTTTGGGTATAAACATTTTTCGATATTATTTCTTTCTTTTTAATAGTGTTTATTTCATCTTTAAAGTCCTTTAAAGAAACTAAATTTATGGTTCGCTTAATATTGTTCATTTGCCTTTTTTTAATAGGTAATTAGTTTTTCCTGTAAAATAAATTTATTTTTAAATACCTTTGTTATCGAAGTTATGTGAAATGCAGTTAAATGAATTTTTCTATCTCCTGAAGATGGTCTCTGATTTTATTGCACCGTTGCGCCGGTCCTTTTCAAGACCGAAGCAATTCTAGGCATGAAGAAACCAAAGAAACGTAATTTTTGTTTAGATTTCTGAATTTCACACATACCTACCATTAAATACTGATTTAAATTTAGTTTCATCTATAATAGCGTGAAGAATGTTATTTTTCCATGCACCAGACCAACCTTGTCTAATCCTTCCAACAATAATTTTTTACTTCGTCCAATTTAAATGACTTTAATATAAGTACGATCGAGTTCAGAGTACAGTGACACAGAGGTAAACGTAAAACTGTATGACCACTTTCTCTATTTCATCAATCACGTATGACACTGGATGATAGGATGCGTCATTTTTTACAAGCTCAAGCAATTTAATCTTTAGCATAGCGTTATCGACTAAAATTTCTTTTGTTAACAACCATTCAATAAGTGCCTCTTTTTAAGAATTAGGTGAATTTTCTGTTTTAATAGAATGATGGGCCGCATTATTCATTACTATAACACAATTAAATAGAGAGAAGGGAATATGTACTGTATCCATGCGATAAACACCTCCCTATTCATATCTTCATGATAATCTCTATTTTTATTGGATTCATTTAATAACAAACCACTATTCACAAAATTAGTTTCGACGCCAATGTGAAGCATAATTTGTCGCTTTCCTTGGACAGATGGATCTTTTAAACCCATAGAAACACCTTCTACAAATGCGAAGATTGCCTTAGATCAAGTATCGTTGTACCTTTCCATATTTTTCCTTTCTGTGACCTGCATGCTTTTGTGCAAATAATAGATTTTTCTGCCTTCTGCACTAAACTTTTTTATATTTATCAAATAACGTCTCTATAAGATAATATCATATTGTTCAATTAATATATTGTTTCGTGCGTGTTTTTCCCACTTGAATCCTAGTTTCTTTAGTACTTTCCAAAGTGATGTTCGTTTTATAGGAGGTAAACTGGCATCCCCTCTAATAACCTCACATATTTTTGTGCAAGTTGGTAACTCATTTTCTAGGAAAAATGATTGCACATGTTTTCTAATCGTACTTTTTGATGTTTCGTCCAATTTATTGTAAGCATCCGGACATTTCAATTTTTTTGATAATGTCAAACACAGTATTCTTGTTAATCCCTACTTCCCTTGACGTTTGACAGACAGCAGTTGTTATGGACATATTAGCATTGTGCTTAAAATACACATTGTTGGCCATCTGCCCCACTTTTTTAAATATTTTTCTTTAGGATCTTTATGGACCTGGTAAAACTGCATCATCCGCTCTAAAACGTTTTCGATTATTTAAATAAAAAATTAATGAACATATCTTCATAAAATGGGTATGTATTTCACTTTATGATATCTATAACGAACTATTTTTAATGAATATTAATAAATGACACAACATGCGTTTACTTTTAGCCCTAACGCTCCTTTCTTAGATGGAATGAGCTATTGGCTTTTTTATTTGATACTTGCCTTAAACCTGCTCGATTAGAATATAAAATTTTATTGGCGTGAATGTCATTTGAAAAACATTTGAAGAATTTTTGTTTCAATTATCTGACGTATGTCAAATAAAGTAACCTAAACTGATCTTAGTAAAAGTGTACTATTCAGAAACATCAGCGAAGAAAAGGAAACGTCAAATTTGATGATTTTATTTTTTTAAGAGGATTCTAAGTTCAAGAAAATTACAATCAATGGCAAATTATACAGTAAAACAGCGATTTGCAAGAATTTCTCTGTAAAACAAAGCTCGTACATATGGAACATCTACATAGATATTTTTAAAATATGAAGGGTACAATGGGAAAGCAAAGACTCTAAAAGTCATATTTCTTGAGAAGTAATAAACAACAGAAAACCAGGAATTCTCATCATTTCTCTTGCGATAATATTCGCCTAAATACACACACATGCACGAAAGCTTTTCCTACTATTTAGTAGATAAGAACAGTTAAGATATAAACTTAACAGAAAATAGAAATATTACCAAAAGTACTTAGCAAATATTAATTCAGTCTGAGAAAAAGCTCCCTATATCGTAAATCTATACACAAAACAAACGTAACTTCTTTTCTTACAGAATATACTTCTTGTGTTGTTGATTATAATGTGTATATAACGTAAAGTATTTTAATCAGTAAAATGCTAAGTGCTTTTATAATTTAACACACTTCTTTGAACCAAAATTAAAAATTACACACAATCACGTTCTTGCTTCTAGTAGATATGGATACAAAGATGTAATTAAAATTTTGTGTTAACGATTTACTGTAGGAAAACAATAGATTTATGCAGTAAATATAAATTTCACGTTACAATGTACAATTTGTCAAATATAAATTAGAATGATACAAACGATAAAACATTAACCCAAACAGCAAACAACAGACCGCCATATTTCAAGGAATTGCATTGATGTTTTATGGGTTCTAACACGGAAGCACAAAATAACGGTATAAGTAATCGATTCTTTTTATTCGGAATTTAAATTATGAAATTAGGCACAGTTTCAAAATTTTCACGTGCTTCTTTTGTTATATGATAACACTGGTCAACAAAGTTTGGTTTTCTAATACACCAATACGTGTAGTTTATGTCTTTTGTCATGCTGATTCTAAATATGATTTAAAATTTGCTCCATTACGTCAGGATTTTGAGATATTTTCTTAAATAATTTTTTCATAAAAACGCATTAAATTTTATAAAATTTAAAAGTTACTTTTGTATAAGAAAGATAATACTAAAAATATTGTTCTGTCGACCATTGTCAGGACATGTCTGAACATGTCCTTGCATGTTTTCTACGTCAGAGCACTTAAATCATGCTCATTTTTGCCTTGGAACCAATCACATTAATAATTGGTAGATATCTGGCTATGTGGGTGGGTATATAAAAAGCTACATATTAGTATTTTTATTTCGTAACGCCGCGTACGTGTGTAAATAGACCAAACAGTTTCTGTTATTGTATGAGGAGAATTCACTACCCACCAGCATAAGCGGGATATTACGCTTTCAATAAAAGTTTTCAAGAAAAATTATGACCTAACCATCGAACATCAAAACAAGCCATGGGCTCCCAGCATTTGCTGCGCACGCTGTGCTGTTTCTCTGCGGGGCTGGTCAAACGGTAAGTAGAGCACTATGCCATTTGCAAGACCTATAATTTGGCATGAACAAACGGACCATTTGACTGATTGGCTACTTTTGCTGCATGAAAACTTTCGAATTTTCCAACAAAAATAAGAAAAATATTAGTTAGCTAGTCTTCCCTCTGCGCCTCTTGCCAGTACCAAGACCCATAGATCTTTCGAGTGAAGAATGTGATGTTACAGAACCAGAAGAAGCAAGTGTCAATTTATTGACCAGCGATGATGAATATTTGCCATCTGAACAGGACGGACCACACCTAACAAATCAGTTAAAATTAGGTGCTCTTATTTCAGACCTGAATTTGTCAAAAACTAAAACAGAGATATAGACTCCAAGGATGGAAACTGTTAGCTCTAAGCACACATATTTATGATATCAAACTGTTAGCTCTAGACACAGATATTTATGATATCAGAAAGTCTCCGAGAACAGTCTAAAAGAAAATTAAAAAGAAAAACATTTTAAACAGGACGATACCATAGAGCTCCATATAATGTACATAATTAATATTATTTCATTTACTTTTCAATATTTTATTCCCAAAATCTGACATTCCAGAATAATTTTTTTGTTATTACTATTGTTAGAATTATAAAAGAAACGACAGTTGTACATAGTTTCTAAAGAAGAATTTAAAATGTGAAAATCATTGACCAGTGTAGTAATCTTTAACCGGTTCACGAAGCAGAAAAACAATTTTTTTTTGTCAAATATTGTTAAAAAAGTTATAAATATAAGCGAAATTTCTTGTTTCAAAATATTACGTTGTCGTTATTTGAAGTCAAATATTGTTATTCAATACATGTAGATTAACCTATGAGCTGTAAATAAGCGCATGATAGGTGCTTGTGTCTTCACTGTGGGTAGTGCAAAATTTAATAGCATTCTTGAAACCAAATGAAAGAGTAATTTACTAAATTTATTCTTGCTAGAAGATAAAGTTAATCACAGGTATTTTCAATATTTGTTGTTAATAACCTACTGGTTCTTTTTGTCTTTTGGTTTACAAAGTTTCAATTTCATGTCTATTCAAAATGTACATATATTATGCGTTGCGCTTTGAATACATACCGTTCAATGTAAAAGGCAAGTGTTCTGATAAAAGTAATAATAATAATGGTTTGTGAAGTTCCAAGAGTAAAACGAAATATAGACACAAAATTTAGTACAACGTCGTACATGAATGACAAATCAATCAATAAATAAAAAGTGAACATGAATATACCCAATACAAAAATCTAAGAAAATTAAAATTCTATTATCGAAGTATTTATTTGTATTCTCAAAATTAGCACATGCGCTTTCATATCTAGTATCTAACAAGTCTAATATCTAACAGCACAAAAGCATTTTCATAAGAAAATGGGTATGATCGGCATTTCTAGGGCGATACACTCGATTAACTTTATAGCTCAGGAACCTTAAAACGTGCCACTACACACTTTCCACTCTAAACTTATGGTACATGTATATGTATAGGAAGCCAAATTATTTGAGCATATTCAAGTTTACTTCGAACTAGCGAACAGTAGAGATGTTTAGTTGCTTCCGAATCAAAAAATATTTCGAACTACCAAACAAAAAGAAGAAACAAGAAAGAGTCGCTTATACATATCTGCACGTATCAATAATAGGAATCATAAAAGTTAGATCACTGCCAAATGTTTCTAACTGCCACACTAGATGGTAAAAGTTCATTGACGTTAAAATTAAAGCCGAAAAATCATGTTTGTGAGAAAATCAAACCAGTCGTAGCTTACTTACGTTAAGCTTCCGATTGTTCTATAAACGCTAGTTCTTCTTCTTCACTTCACGTATTAGGTTTTATTCCTGTTACGGTACCCATCTTTTATGAGGTCTTCCTACATTTCTTTTTCCATGGCATTTGTAGTATTTTGCTTTAAATGGGAGGCTCTTGCAATTCATTCTGTCTAGGTTTGTTGCATTTTCTTCGATTAGTCCTTATTTTGTCAGTTAGGTTCAATATTGATAGGTCTTCTCATATATCTTGATTTCTTACTCTATCCAACCTTGTGCTACCTTTAACTTTTCTGAGGAATTTCATTTCTTGACTTTGTATACGGCTTTCTTGCTTCTTTGTGGTAATTCAGGTCTCGCTTCCATATAGAAGTCTTGGAACTGCGATTATTTTCTAAAATTTAATTCGAGTGTCTTGTTTTGTTTTATTTTTCAGATGTTTATTTATAGTTCCGCATATATTACTGACTTTATTGAGCTTTTGTTCTGTATATCTACTGTATCCAAGGTTATGTCGCATCCAAGATATCTAAAGTGTCGTACTTGTTCTAGAGTCCTGTCGTTGATTACAATTTTTGTCCTTATTTGTTCAATAAAAGCCATGGCTTTAGAGTTTTCAGTTGATAACCATATCAAATTTGGATGTATTGCACGTTGTAGATCGGTTTCATTGACTATCATAATTACTGCGTATCAGCATATAATAGATTAAAAGGCATATTTTGCGTATTTATACTACGTGATGCATAGTTCATGTAATACGGAATATTTGTGCACATTTTCTTCAAATTACAAATTTTCTTCTAAAAATTCCAGTAGGCAGCAAGTTTTAAAATAACTAGCCATGGTCAATGCCAGATTTCCAAATTTTAGGAAAACCGCTTAAAACACTTTGGCCTATAAACCTAAAATAAGTAACAATGTTTCTATATAAAGTGCAATGTTTTACAGTACTTATATGACTTATGTCAGTACAGTTGTGTCAAGAACTTGACAATATAAAACCGTAATAAAAAGAATACAGAAGGGTACATTATGGTTAGGTATAACTGATAAATACGTAAATGGCTTTAAAACGTATACAAATAAAAATAAATATGCTGTCGAATGTTATATTTTCTAAACTAAAATCATTATTATTAAAGATGTATTATTATTAAAAAATAAAATTTATGTACACATATCTCTAACAGTGCTAGTGATACTTTGTTGTTTTATGCTAGATGAAGTTAGACTATTTTCAACTAAAACTTTGCTTATGGTGCTGATATAATAAAATATATAAAAATACATTTTATTTTAAAGTTCTCAAATGATTCAGATGCTATAAAAAACAATACCAAATTAACTGGCAATTATTTCAACAATTTTTGCTGTAGCAGCAGAAACAATTTTGGAATTAGAAACAAGAGAACTGCTTTTGATTGATCTGTAAATTCAATAAACAAATGCTATAACGCATTGTCAACTGTTACAGAAGCTGGAGAAATAATTTTAAAAAGCTGAATTCAATGTTAGAAAAAATCAAGGATTTAAAATTCTTTCAAAAATTTCTAATATTTTGGGGAAATTGAATTAGTTTGTAAGCAATTATAAGCAATTTAGAGGATGCTCTAATTACGTCATTGGATGTTGAACGATCTTTTCCACATTCAAACACTTGATAGACGACAGAAGACATTCATTTAAAATAGAAAACTTAGGAAAGCATCTAACTGTTTTTAATAGTACATACTTAATTGTAATCATAACTCATAATTCATAATGTCATAAGTAAATAAATGTACTTATTGTTAGATATTATTAATTATAAATAGTGTTACACAAATATTAAGTAATACAATAGTCCTTAAATGTAAAATAAAGGTTTGGTTCATATAATCGGATTTGGTTTTTGTTAGAATGTTATCAAGAATTTAGCATACTGAGGCATTTTTTTCTATATTATAGCATATTTGTCAATATTTTGTTCATGTTTTTGTTAGAATATGTTTATATATATATATATATATATATATATATATATATATATATGTTTATATATAGAATATGAAATGTGTTTATTTTGCTATTTTTACATGAATACAACCTGAGCTTTACTAATTACCTGATTATACCTGATAATTAAAAAAAAACTTAGTTAGAGATATACTACGGAGATTTCTATAATTTCTCATGACAAACCCAAAAGATTCTCTGTCTGACCTGGTGACGGGCTTAAAATGTATTCAGTAAAAGTGAGTTTCTCATCGAATGTAGTACATACCACTCTTTTTACAGATAACACTGGTCAAGAAATTTTTTTTTTTATTTTTCATTAAAAACTATGTACAATTTTCGTTTCTTTTGTAGTTCTAACAATAGTAATAATAAAAAATTTATTCTGGCATGTCAGGTTTTGTAAAAAAAAATATTAAAAAGTAAATGAAATAATATTAATTATATATGTACATTATATAGAGCTGCATGGTATCGTCCTGTTTAAAATTTTTCTTTTTACTTTTTTTATACTGTTCTTCGGCACTTTCTGATATCAATCCCCAACAATAACCACTGTAACATCATATTAATCAATCGAAACAACTAAGGGTCTTGGTACTGGCAAGGCTTCAGAATGAGGTACCGGACGAGTAGCAGAGGGCAGACTAGCAAAGGTAATATTTTTCTTTTTTTTTTTGTTGGAAAACCCGAAAGTTTTCGTGTAGCAAAAATAGCAATTAGTCGAATGGTCCGTTTGTTCACGCCAAATTATAGGTCTTGCAAATGGCATAGCGCTTTTCTTACCGTTTGACCAGCCTCTCAGAGTAACACCACAGCATGCGCAGCAAATGCTGGAATCTCATGGCTGTCTTGATGTTCAATGGTTAAGCCAATTAATTTTTCTATTAAATAATTAATATTTCGCTTATGCTAGTGGGTAATGAATTTTTCACATACATAACAGAAACTGTTGGGATTATTTATACACGTACGCGACATAATGAAATAAAAAGACATTGAGCTATGACAAACCGATTTACATTGAATCAAAACAGCCAGATATCTACCAATTCTTTATTTGATTGGTTCCGGAATACAAATCGGTGTAGTTTAAGTCCTCTAACTTAGGAAACATGCAGGGACATATTCAGACATGTCCACTCAATGTTCGACAGAACAATATCTTTAGTAGTATCTTTCTTATATAAGAGTATCTTTGAAATTTTGTCAAATTTAATGCGTTTCTTGAAAAAAGTATTTAAGAAAACGTCTCAAAATTCTGACGTGATCAAGCAAATTTTAAATCAGATTCAGAATAAACTACAAGTATTGGTGTATAAGAAGACCAAACTATGTTGACCAGTGTAATTAGTTAATCGTTCAACAAGGCAACATTTATTGATATTCAGATCGTATCTTTAATCCAAATTAGCTTAAGGAACACAACAGTCTGTTAAATCATCTACTTTACACAATATTTTGTGATCATTCACATTAAATTAGCACAGAACAACGAAATGGCGAGATTAAATAATATAAGGCCAAGATTTGAACCTCTACATATGCCAAAGAACTTTAATTATACCTATTATAATGAACGTATGTAGCTATCTTACTTTTCAAATATGATTTCAAAAACATCAATATCATCCATTTATAGCATCGAGGATGTTGAAAGCAGATCTAAAATCAGTATATTACATTAAGTTGACTGCGTGCTCTAGATATTTCTTGGAACATAATACAAAAGTTAGTAATTGGGGAACGATTTAGTATAAATCCTTATTAAGAAAGAGACATAAAAGCTATAAGACTATAAGACAAAATCTTGTAGAATAGAAGTTTAATAAAATTGGAAAGTAGAATAAGTTCTTGGTAGATAGTGATAACATTTTCTCATTTATAGTTAAAGATTGGGTTTGTATTTTACTCAAACTTTATGTCAAATTGTTAATGTTTTTCCTCGTGTGTCCATTATCTCTATCTCTGTCTTGAGCCTTAAGGTTTTAATTAGCGAAAATTCATCGCATGTGCTATGAAAATTCTAATTCAGTCAACTGATTATTTTTAGACTATATTGGTTTGGCTATCGTGAAAACAGTTTTTCATCAAAAGTCAAAGTTTGCACCGAAACCGAGAAAGAGAGCGAGGATGGGAGGTGGGATATGAATTAATTGAAAATAATCTAAACATTATAATTGACCTGCTTTATTTTCTAGTAAAAGTTGTGTTGCTTTGTGTACAAAGAGTTATATTAGTTTATCCAAGGCTTTTGACATATATCCAAACAGTAATATTTGTATATAATTGCCACTTCTGTTGTTGTCTTTGTTTGTAGTGATTTCATTTCATTTTTATTACTAATAAATTCTTATAGGTGAAATTTCTTCAATCACAGTATTAAGTTAATCTACATAAAATATGAATGCACGCGATGTTGTATATACTTGGGTTTTTTTTTGAGTTGAAAGTGCCTTTAGCATGTTTGCCTCTACTTATAATGTGACGGGCGGTCCGCGCTTAATAAATTTCATAGAAGTGAGAATAATTTATTGCCACGTCTAGAACACACTACTGTTTTTAATCAATTTTTAACTTCGTACTTTTCCTAATGCCGAGTATAGTTGGGTATGCTCCTACCTATATAGCCCCTTTTCATAGCTAATGAAAACGTAATAACGAATGTGCTTTAAGTATATAATTAAGTATATTAATTAGAATAATTTCTGTCTTATTAAAGTCCTACTCAAGTTAATAGTCTGCTTTAACTTACTAAAAATTTTACTTAAATTTATCATTATTTATTGAATTATGTACAAAAAAAAACAATCCTACCGCTGCGCTGGTGGAAATACCGAATTTACCACCTATAGATATCAATAGCCTATAGAATGATGCAAGGCTAAACATCTATTCCTGAAAATATTTAAAAACATAAAATATTTGAAATTTAGTACTATGCTACGAGTAAATAGCAAAAATAAATACCACAAAACTGGCTTCCGAAAATTTACGATAAGCGGTTGTGTTCTAATGATTTATTTTTGTGGGAGGATTGATAATAAAAATACAAGACAACTAGCCAATACCCAGGCTAAGGTCTCAGTAAAACGAGGTGCGGTTCCTCTCGAAACGATATTACGTAACTGACTAAAACAATAGTTAAAAAGGGCGTCACCTTGATTTATTCTTGAATTGTAATCAGAGGTCATACGTTACATGGATGACGTAGAGGCTATAACGTACTTACAAGGTATAAGATAAGAAAGCACAAGGAAGCTGTAACCACAAATCAATACTCGCACAAACAATTAATATATAATATCTATAATTATTGGAAATATTTTCCCCTCAAAAGTTATTAATAAAGATATAATACATATAATAAGAGTGGTTCTGTATATATACTTCAAAAATTAATATTAATAATAAATACATAAGAATGTGAAAAGACTTATACATATTCGGCCGGAGTTAAATAAATAATATTGCAGCGGTAGCATGATTGATGGGCGAGTAAAGATATCGGAGATCTCCGCGATCGTACATACAAAACTTTACATAAATAAATGTGAAATATAAGCTTAACAAAGTTGAAGGAAAATTTTAATATACAATATTAATCACAGAGTGTTAAGATTAATCATTAATTAATATCTAGTGATTTCCTGGTTCGAATGTTAAAAGGTAAAAATGAATTTTAGACTGAAAATACGAAATATGAGGTGGCAGCCAAGGTTATGCGTGCCTCACAGACTTGGAACATCAATTAGAGATATATTAAAATTAGTCGTAACCCACGGACACAATAATGGATAAAAACTTATCTTTCGAAGGCGAAGGTCTTTGTTCACGCTATGGTACACGACGATTCACCAGGTCAAGAATCCAGCCATGTGGACGTTCTTCTGCTACTCAATTCCGGTAACACTTTAATCTTCAATCACCCGGACCAGCTCTAGATCTCTTCTAACTCCAGACTGGTTGACGATAGCTTAGTGTCCTTAATGTATAATATAATACGTGCATTAGGAGACTGGACGCAGGAGACTGGGTGTGTTGAATCCAATAGAAAGTTGTTGCCAAAGGACTCAGCAGAAGATTTAGACCAAATATACACATCAACAGGTGTTCTAATCGTAACTCGTACGATACACTACACAAATCTCAAACGGAAGTACTACACAAGGACACCATCACAATGTTCCTACACCACCAAAATCCCAACACGCACGCTCATGGAACCAAGCGTATCCACGTCTCCCATTCGTCAAATATGACTGCAATATACAGCGATACCGAGTATATAAGGGTAGTTGATAAAATAATCCTACCAATTTTCTATATGTTTAAATACGTACTGACAAGCAAGTATTAACAGATTTGAAAATAGCATAAAAAATAATTTAAAAAAATTAATTTATTTCTGATGGTTGAACGCAGTTTAAATATGTACAACAGCGCATCTTTAGTGTGGTAAACTTTCCCTCTTACGTGATTCATGCATATCTAATTCTGAGTTTTTGTTTTATAATAATGTTCTCTACATACTACAGAAATAAGCAGTTATGTTAATTTCGTAATGAATACTTTGCAGGAAATAAAATTGAATTCTCTCGTATTCTTGAATTATAATGGAATTGAAATAAATCTGAGATATTTTTATGATTGGAGTCCTTTAAATCCTTTAAATATTAAAAATTAATTTGATTAAGAATCTCAATTATGCCATAAATTTATCGTTTCATATTCAGTAATCTCTTCAAATGAACCAGGTTTAATTATACAAATTGTTCCAAGTTTTTCCAAGTGTTCAGTTACTAATATCGTTATTTTGTCCTTTTCTTATAAAACTGAATACGCCTCCCGAGTTTTTTTTCTTCTTAATGTCTTTAATTCAATTATCAATTTTAAAAGTTGACGAATTTGGATTGAATGGGTATGTCTTCTAAGAAAAAAAACTCGAAAAAAAAAGTAAATACTCCGGCAATACAATTGCTTGCTGACTTTGTCACGAATAAATACATGGAGGTGTGTGGTGTCTTGTAGTAAAATGTTTTTCTCGTGAATTCAAGAATGGAAAAATGCCTTGCGAAAATCTACATCCAGTAGTTTCTCTTATCACGATCGCAATGAATATTTTTTAAATTGATGAAAAAGTGTTTTAAGATTGCCGAATACGTAAAGGATAAATTTCTTCATAAATGTAATGTACCTTTTATAACCTTTTCAAAACAATAAGAGGAATGATTGCTTCTTGGATTCTGGGCTGGAACCGCGTCCTTGGCAGTGCTAGCTTCCTGACGACGTTTCGTCTATTGTTGCGGGGGACATCCTCAGGGCTGCTACAACTGTGCTGCACTGAAACTCGGGAGTGCCAAGGACGCGGTTTCAGTTCGGAACCCAAGAAGCTATCATGGACAACGATCGCGGAAGCTTTCAAGCCAGAACAAAAGGAATTTTCTATAATGAACTAATTTTGAGTTTATTACTATGATCTTGAAGTTAAAGTATAAGACAAAGAATATAATCATAATGAGTCACAACGGTCATAGAAATTCAACCTCTTAGAGGTAAGGTAAAATAACAGTAATCATTCTAATAGTTTACCTCCAAAGAGGAGCAGTGGTTATCGAGAATTATTAAGGTCTATCGTTTGTCAAATTGTAAAACTCATGCTAGTTGGAAAATTCACCCTGTTTCTGTTTCCTAAGAAGATTTCGGCGGTCTTGAACTAAACATGAAAGGAGTTGCGATTAGTCTTGTGTGATGAATAAGATAATGTTTTATTTTCTATGATTGATGATAACATGATTGTCATACACCAGTCTCGATCTCTTCTTTTGAAGTAAAACGACAACCACATAATTTTTTAGAGGTTAAATAAATCACACGTCTTGTTACCAATTGAATATGGTGGATGTTTGATAACTTTGATCATATACTCTTTTCAACGTTTAAAGCTACTGCAGTAGTATGTGGACGAGAAGAAGAGGCGTTGTAGTTATAAAGAATTAAGATTCTTACTATCGTTTTTTACGTTTTAGTCGTTTTTTCACAATTGTTGACATTGAGTTGTTCTCAATAGATCTATACTCTACTTTCTTGACATGTTAACACATTGACCAAATATAGGTTTTATCACGTAATTATAATTTTAGAAATCATTTAGGAACCGTCTTCGTGTTGGTATGTGCACCGATCTGTTATAATTTTGCAGACGCATATAAAAGTTTCTGGAGTAACTGACTTTTTGCAGGTCCGTCATCGGTCACATGTAGAATTGCCTGAACCACCTGAAATTAATGGGTACCTGCGATGATGCAGTTAAAATAGGAACAACAAGGTGCAAATATTGCTAATATGTTTATATTGTAAGAACTTTCAACGCATATCCAATAATTACTTCATAAAATTTTTGAAGTTGGCGTGTCCTAATTATTTGCGTGTTCCTCGTATATACCTTGTGTAGATTACAGTCTGCAATACAGGTTCGTAAAGGTGGTCTAACGTGGTTAAATATTCAGGTATTTTATATAGCTGTGTTGCTTAACAAACTAATAATAGTAATAATAGCTCCCTTTTATTGGTCGTGTAGGCCTATAGGGTAATAACATGGTAGGTTTGTTATTATTTCAACTGTACAGTACACAAGGATGGTGTAATACTGCTACCGCTACACACTGGCCGTCTATTGTTACATTACCGTAGAGTTACCCCTAGATACTCATTTTATATTAGTCGAGCTAGGGCCGAAGAAACACCATCGATGTTATTGGCTGAACCAGAATTCGAACCTGGTTCATTAGATCCATAGCCTAGTGACTTACTAGATCAACACGACCAATAAATTAATTTTAAAATATTAAGAACTAATAGGAAACCCAAATAAAAAGTTTTTTTTTACATGGAACGCTATTAATTTCTTCTTATTCTCAGAAATAACTATTTTCTGTCTAAAGTACATACAAATTACGCACATAATTTGAATAGATATTTTAACATTGATAATAGTCGCACATACAACAGAAAATACGGTAGAAAAGAAATAACTGGAGCGTTTGATGTTACATTCTTAAACTATGCAATTGAACTTTTTATTTAATTTACCGTTATTAAATTATAATATAAAAAAATCTGCTGTATACAGAACACAGCTATTGCTTGAATTTAAAATCCCGAAAAACCCAAAGGATAAATAAAAACTGTTAAAATTACCACAAATTGCCATCATTGTAACTAAGCATTAAACGGTGGCCACAACACAACGATGATTGACGTAAAGATGTATTTGTATGTGAGTAACACAGTTGAAACCCGTCGTCGTCCAAAAGTCCCTATAAAGCCACATCTAAACCAACGCCCGCTAACTTTACGACTTAGCTTCAGTATACGATATATGTCCCGCACACATGTTCTGAATAACAGGAAGCCTTGTCCATAGTCTCGACGCTATTGTGTGCTTGTCGGTTTCCTTTTTTTCTCTTACTCCCCATGTTTCAACCGGTGTATTTGTTTCGAGTTCCCCCGGTCGAAAGATTGAGAGGAAAAAATCATCCATCCGAATCTATTTTTTAATCAATTACTTAAACAAAAAGAGACAGAAGAACGAAGTGGAAAATTTATTTCCCGTCTCACGGAAATACGGAAAAGGAGTTGTCGAGATAGAATCCAAGAAGCGAATTAAAAGACAGTTGAAAGGAAAAAAATAAAATTTCATGTCATCTTTTACTTTTGATTTTTCGAATATTTTCATGCCCTGTTTGTTTCAAACAACTGCAACGGACTGCCGTAGTTGAGAAAAGCGATTAGATAGGAAATTTTATTGTTTTATTAAAAAAATTAATGTGTACACATATACCGTTCATTTATATTGAACAAAAATATTTTATTCGAACCTATAATTTTATCATTTTATATTTTTAGTCAATGTCATAGACATAGATTTAATATAAATTTCAATTATTACATGTATTTGTTTTAAACTTATACAATATGACTGAAGTTTCATTTTGTTTTTTTTGGGGGGATATATTCTAAAAAATATAACAAAAATAGCCATAAAAATTTATTTTTATTTTTAATTTTTATTTTTTTTTGGCGTTTCTAGACAACTTTTATTAGAAAAATTTTTTACTATTTTATTTGTTATATTTTTTAGAATATATCCCCAAAAAAAACAAAATGAAACTTCAGTCAGCCTGTATAATCATTTTCCAAAAAATTCTCTATTTGGGGAATATTCCGACTAAAGACAAATAATATTCAGTCTCTATTGAACGACTTTCCGTATGTTATCTACAAGTGGACGTGCGGGAACAAACCGGGTGTACAATAACATCGCAAACTATTATAATTGATCAGATATGAATGAAGATGAGAATTCGCATACCATTGTGATGAATGGAGATACAAATACTTTAAACAAAGCAGAAAACCACTAAGGTGGTATTTAGCATTCTAGACAATATATCTAATATCGTACGCCCATTATTCTGGTTACACGTAAAAGTTTACGAGTAACCAGAAGCAGAAGCAAACAGTTATCGCAGACCTGAAGATGGTAAATCTGATTTTTCCGAAACGTTATCCAGAAACCAACACCGGTCTTTACGAAGACCAAACAGTGGAAACGCGGAAGAAAACCCGGGAATCCAGTTAAAACACACACACACACACACACACACACACACATATATATATATATATATATAATGTAAACTTAATTAGTCGACGATTAAAGGTCTGGTTATTACTTCAAAGTGTATATATTTAAAATAATCCTACATGTTTCGGCAATGATGCCTTTGTCAAGGATATAAAAAATGTAGGATTATTTTAAATATATACACTTTGAAGTAATAACCAGACCTTTAATCGCCGACTAATTAAGTTTACATTATCATACCAAGGTCACAAAAATACTATGTTTATATATATATATATATATATATATATACATATATACATATATACATATATAGATATACATACAAGTGTCGCTCATCGTTATGTTCAAATTTTAGGAGTGTAAAGTAGACTTCATTTAAAGTAACAAAAACGCAAAACTTGTATATCCATTTTTATTTGTTTTAAAGTTACAGATCTATGAATGTGATTGTCAGATCATGCAAAAAAAATGTAATCCTAAAGTCAATACAAACTGATTTTATTTAAAAAAGTTATACGATTCAATAGCAGGCCTGTGATTGTTAACGTCGCATAATAAACTGTTATCCTAAAATAAATAAACACGTGTAGTAGTGCATACAGGAAACTTTCATTCAGTTCATACAACAGCTTATTAGTGAGTGGACACGTTTTCTTTATTCAAAATGCCTTACCGATTTTCTTCTCAAGAGTATGCGCACATGCATTTTGTGTATGGCTACTGTAACGGCAGTGCACGTCAAGCAGTTATTGAATACCGACATCGGTTTCGCGATAGGCGCATTCCTCATTACAGAACGTTTCTGGAAGTACACAGACAGTTTCGGGAATGCGAACTGCGTGATTATCTTTTCGACCGAGGAGCAAATTTGCCAGCAGACTTAGAGGAAGAAGCAGTAGCTATTGTTACAAGGGATCCAACTCTCAGTGTACGTCGAATCGCCAGACAACTAGGAGTTCCACGAACGACAGTTTGGCGAATTTTAAAACGTGCGGGCTTATATCCATATCGCTATCGCAGGGGACATGGTTTGCTTGACGCAGACCACTATGCTCGTCGTATCCTACCTGGATATTAAGACAGTCACGTCTTCATTTTAATTTCTGCAGAACAGTCCTCTGGACAGATGAATCTACGTTCACGAGAAGTGGTGTGAAAATCTGAGAAACCTGCACAGGTGGTCATCAGAAAATCCCAAAGCCAGACGCCCATCTAAATTTCAACATGAATTTTCTATTAACGTTTGCGCGGCCCTAATCGAGGACTTGTTGATTGGTCCTGTCGTTCTTCCTGGTAGGTTAAATGCGGCCAATTACATTCAATTTCTTATTGACGAACTGCCAGGTCTTTTAGAGGATGTCCCACTGAATGTTCGACGAGACATGTTGTTTCACATAGATGGGGCACCACCGAAATTGGGTTAACGTCAATTATCCAAGATGGATTGGTCGAGGTGGTCCTGTTGCATGGCCACCCAGATCACCCGATCTTAATCCCCTTGACTTTTATTTACATGATTTTGGGTACATGAAAAATTTAGTCTACGTGCAAGTTTCGAACACAAGAGAAGAGTTGTTGGATCGTATTCACCTGGCTGCCGAGCAAATCCGACAAAACAAGTATGAAATTCGGATAGGTACTTCTTCTGTTGGGTTACGGGCACAAGGCCTGCATTCAACAAGGAGGTGAACATTTCGCAAATATTATTAATTGAACTTCTTTAAATAAAATCAGTTCTTATTGGCTTTGGGATTACATTTTTTTCATGATCTGACAATCACATTAATAGATCTGTAACTTAGAAACAAATAAAAATGGATATACAAGTTTTGCGTTTTTGTTACTTGAAATGAAGTCTACTTTACACTCCTAAAATTTGAACATAACGATACGGGTCACTTGTATATACATGTATATATTGTGATGACTCATCCAATAACGCGTCACGCGTCATGCCTCTGGTGTTTTCTCGAGGCCTACGGGAACGCTCTCGAAGAGTATTCACTACAATATAAAAGCCGCGTCGAAGAAGGGATGGACATTCATTGAATCCTAGAGTCTCGCGCAGTACACATAAATATAGATACATAAATATAAATTCATAAATGTACTTATTATCGTTAATAGTTAGTTTTTTATTGTCATACGTTTTAATATTAATATAGTGTGTGTCTAAAGTTATTGTTAGTTTTATTTAAGAACCCGAAAAGACAAACTTTACAATATGTATATATATATATATATATATATATTGTAATAATGCGCTCCCGTGAAGGCAATTTCAAGACAATTATTATTTTTTACAGGATATAAAAATACACAAAAAAATTACCTCAATGCACAAAAGAGTATTGAGTTGCTCTTTTAACCCCTTAACTAATGATATTAATAGTTGCCTATACTATGTTTCTTATATTTAGTCAAAACCTGTTTTGTAAAGAAAAAGAATGGAGGTTATACTACTAATAATAATTATTATAATTACAATGATATTATTTGAAAATATTATATTTTACCCCAAGATAACGTGATTTTAAAGGATTTATTAAATGAGGTGGTTAAACAAATGGAATTTTAGAATTTATGCATATATAGTCCCACCTGAGAATACCTCTTGTTTTACGTAGAGCGTGAAGTTTTCTGGTAAGATATTTATGGTTCTGTGGTGCTCAGGTAATGAATAGAAGTAGGATTGCTTGTATTGGTCTATAGATATACATTTTTTTAGCACAGGAACGTTTTCTTTCCGATGGTGGACTTCCTGGATAAGTTCTTAGGTAAATGTACCAATTTTAATTAATTTAGCACTTTTAAATCATTATTGGTTTTGTAAATTTTGTTTATTTTATTCGTTTTAGTCAATATTTCTGGAATTAAATTATGATTATTTATTAGGTTTTAAAGAATTTCTAAATTAAGGCATCGAAAAAGCGTCGTTCCATTTACAGGTAGTGCAAAAATTATCCCCAATCAACTTTTGTGTTTTTGCCGTAACTACCAAAGGAAGCTAGTGATAATTATTTTTATTTTTGTAAAATTTTACTATAAATCCAAATAATATAAATAAAGTAATTTTATACACCTTATCAAATTATTTTCCTGAATATTACTACTTTCTTTTCGTTCAATTTCCAATAATAGTTATTTCTATATAAACCTATATCAATCTTAATATATTACCCTCACGTTATCAAAGTTGCATACTTTAACAGGGGTTAATCAAGTGTTAAACTAACAGTAACGTTCAAAATTTTGTGTACATTAATATTTTAATCATAATTAGCTTTAAAATACTTGATTTAAGGCGATATTAAGTTATGATAAATTAATAAATGACTAAATAAAATAAATAAATAAGCAAATAGAAATATTCAATTAAATTTGGTATCGTAATTAAAAAGCTAATTTAGATCTTACATTATATTTACATAGGATTTACTGAATTATTTACGTTTTAATTACTATTCTTTCATTGATATTACTTTCTTTAGA
Organism: Melolontha melolontha; assembly: GCA_935421215.2. Lineage (NCBI taxonomy): Eukaryota > Metazoa > Arthropoda > Insecta > Coleoptera > Scarabaeidae > Melolontha > Melolontha melolontha. Next base: position 66,118,818 of record OW285238.1, read on the forward strand.
CTAAAAATTTATTAATTTTTTTGTATACTGAAGCGATGAGATGAACCGTCGTATATATAAAGATATATATATATATATATATATATATATATATATATATATATATGTATATGTATATATTGTAACGATCTCTCCATCCAGTTCGATAGAAGATACTTTATCATCAAATATATTAACATCTCGGTTACTATCGTTTGAAATGTATATATAAATGCTCAACCTCGAAACAAATCTTCACCCAATCCAAATGTTGAACTCCAAATCTTGGCATCAGCAATACATACAATACCAATCCCCCAACCTTCAATCCACTACATATTCCCCAAATAAAATTAACATGAATTTTTATTTTTTATCACGTATTTATATTCTAAAACAGTTTACTTTTATATGCTTTTAATATGTTGTTCTAAATAGTTTGAATAATTCGATTTTAGAAGAATTTGATTTGCTTTTAAAGATTACTGTATTTATTTTCTATAGTTGCAGGCTGTGATTTTAACATTTAATAGATAATTTCTTTTTTATTTTTAAATAATCAAATATATAATCAAATTGGTATCCAACGATCAACTACTAAAGGTTGTTTAGGGAAACTAGGTGAGGAGATCCGCATAGATAACGTATTACATTTGCCTATTACAAGCAGCAACTGTGTTGGTCGTATCTATTAAAGGAACGATCATACATAAATTCTTACCAGACCGGCATCCAATGTTTCATCAAGAACTTTCTACAACATCCATTAACAAAGAATGCCTGTAAAGCTTTATTTTACTAACATATATATATATATATATATATATATATATATATATATATATATATATATATATATATAGTAGATTCAATTAGTTGGCGATTTAAGGTCTTGTTTTACTTAAAAAAATATATATTTAAAACAATCTTACATATTTCGGCAAATGATGCCTTTCTCAAAGAATTTAATATCTTTAAGTTAAAATTTTTACATATACATGTTTTTTAAAGCTTTTAAAGGCTTGTATCTATAGTTACTTTAATGTTTTAAATCTAATCAGTGTTATTGTCCTTGTACGTCACTTTTATTATTTTTTTGAAAGTATTTTACTAATGCTTTATACTCTTATTTATTTCATGTTATTTCTCATTAATCTTGTAGTATCTCCGGAAGAAGCAACAAAGTTGTTGCGAAATATAGGGATAATCAATAAATGCGTTTCTAATTGACAGACCGCTTGCCTGTTTTTAATTTATTTTATTCTATATATATATATATATATATATATATATATATATATATATATATATATATATACAGGGTGTTACAAAAATTTAGGGCTGGCTATACATAGACGGTTTCTACAACTAAAAATAAGCAAAAAAGTTTATATAAATTTATGTCCTAAAATGGTTCGTTACTAAGTTACGGCCAATTGAAGTTTTTTTATATTAATTTTACAGAAAACGGGAGTTTCTTATGTTTCTTATAGTAAATGTTCAAAATGACCTCCACGGGAAGCAACACAAGTTTTTCGAGAAAAATTACTGATAGGAAAAATTTTGAGTTAAAAAGAAAATTAATCGGTGAAAGAAAAGCTCGAGTGTTTTTTGGCAAGATAAATTAACGATTTAAATAAATAATAAATAATTATTTTTATTTGAAAGCAGGAGAACAGTTATTAAATTACAATTATTATAAATTGTTTGGTTTGGTGTACTAATTTTAATATTATTTTCTTTGTTGCTTTCTACACATGCTGAATAATTGTTTTGTTTTATTTTATTGGATTCGCGTAAATGACAAGTTTTTTAGATATCATATTTGTTCCTATTGGAACATTTTTATACCAATTATTAGAATGTGTCTTGTTCCAAAAGGGATTTGGAATTAAAAAAAAAGTCGTTCAGATGTTACAAAAATTTAGGGCTGGCTATACATAGACGGTTTCTACAACTACAAATAAGCAAAAAAATTTAAATAAATTTGTGTCCTATAATGTTTCGTTACTGAGTTACGGCCACTTGAAGTTTTTCGTATTGCATGTCCGACACGTGTGTATCTCGTCACAAATTATCGCGCAGACGCGAAGCGTTCGTATTGCATGTTTGAACAAGTCGCCGACAAGTGAGTAACTTATGTTATTAATCATATTCAGTAGGCAGTCCGTGTTTTTTTCTGTCAGTCGTGAAAGTTGATTAAGTCATTTGTGATTAGTACTGTTTTCTAATTAATAGTATAAAATGGCAGATTATTCTTTCGAAGAGATATCCGACATGCATTTAATGTATGGTTTGGCACATTGCAACAGAGCAGAAGCAAGAAGACTTTACGCAGAATATTTCCCAAACCGACGTTTACCAAATGAAAAAACTTTCGAAAGGCTTCATATTAGATTAAGAGAAACAGGATCATTCAAACCAGTAGTCCGAGATCGCGGCAGACCACGAACCACAAGAAATTTGGAATTGGAAGAACGTTTGTTGGATCGTGTTGAAGAAAATGCAGGTGCTAGTACTCAAAGAATGGCATTGGCGGAAGATGTCGATCATGTGAGTGTATGGCGTATTTTAAGAACTAATCAGCTTTTTCCTTACCACCTGCAAAGAGTACAGGGACTTAGTGAGAATGATTTCCCATCACGAGAAGCTTACTGTGTATGGTTGTTACGGACATGTGCCGCCGATCATCTCTTTCTGTCGTGTGTGCTCTTTAGTGATGAAGCTGGATTTACAAGAGATGGTATCGTCAATTTTCATAATTTACACCAGTGGCAACAAGAAAACCCTCATGCTATTATTCAGTCCAGACATCAAGCGCAGCTTTCATTTAGTGTGTGGGCCGGAATTATTAACGAATTTGTGATTGGTCCTTTTGTACTTCCACCACCACTTACTGGGCAGAATTATCGTTATTTTTTAGAAAACGACTTACCAGGTTTGCTGGACGATGTTCCACTAAATGTTAGAGGACGCATGTGGTTCATGCACGACGGTGCACCGGCTCACTTCAGTCACACAGCACGCGAATTTTTAAATGCCGTATATCCTGGAAGATGGATTGGTCGCGGTGGACCTGTAGCATGGCCTGCACGGTCTCCAGATTTAAATCCAATCGATTTTTACGTATGGGGACATTTAAAGTCTATGGTATATTCTACTCCAATTCAAAATATTGAAGATCTTCAACGTAGAGTGGAAGATGGATGCCACCAAATTCGAAATACACCAGGAATTTTTCAGCGCGTGAGGCAGTCCATGATACGACGAGCTGAAGCTTGTGTTGCTTCCCGTGGAGGTCATTTTGAACATTTACTATAAGAAACATAAGAAACTCCCGTTTTCTGTAACCTTTTCTAAAATAAAAAGAAATAAACCTCAAGTGGCCGTAACTCAGTAACGAACCATTTTAGGCCATAAATTTATTTAAACTTTTTTGCTTATTTTTAGTTGTAGAAACCGTATATGTATAGCCAGCCCTAAATTTTTGTAACACCCTGTATATATATATTAGGGTGGTCTTTAGATGTATGGAGAAAAATTTTTTGAAGTTATAGATCGTAACTCCCTCTAGAAATGTTTGTTTTTGTGTAAAAATACGGTATACACAAAGTTATGCGTATCGAACAAAGGAAAGGCGTGGCGCACCGCCTTTCAAGGTGACCCCTGTTGGTAAAATGAACAGAAATATAATTTTTTTTATGTATTTATATTTTTTAGTATACAATATACCTATAACTTTATTATTATAACTTAATTAAATTTACGGTAACTGCCACGATTTGTAACAAGAATTTGATTATAAAAATTTAATTGGAATCAAATTTCAAAAATTGCGGCGGTAACTAAATTATTTACATATCGTGATAATAGTTTACAAGCATAGATATTTTTTTAAGCCAACGAGTTCTAAATATAGCTTTTTATCCCTTTTTTCGAATACTCTTACGCGTTTTTGTTAAGAAAAGTTGGCATCACTGTGGTGTAGCATTTAAGAAAATGAAAAAGGGACTTCCCCTATAAACGACAATTGATTAAAATTCACTAGGGTGGTAAAATTTTGCCATCGTTAATAGGAAAAGAATCTATTGATCGGATTCCAGTAGTTATATCATACAATGGCAAGGAACAATTACTTGGAATCCCAGCAATATCATCTGGAACGGGAAAGCAACAAGCGGAAGTAGTGTATGACCTATTGCAAGAATGGAACCTAATTAAAGCAGCTTTATGTTGCGATACCACAATTTCTAACTTAGGCCGACTTCAAGGTTCTTGTGTTCTTTTAGAGCAATCGATCGGAAAAGATCTTTTATATTTACCATGCCGTCATCACATCTATGAAATAATTTTAAGAAGTGTTTTCGATTAAAAAATGAAAAAATCATCAGGCCCCAACGTACAAATATTTAGCAGATTTAGAGACGATTGGATCAAAATTGACAAAATTAACTTTATGAATGGTGTTGAAGATCAGATTGTGAAGGATGCAGTTGGGAGTATATCCGAGATTATAAAATTTGCATCTCAAAATCTTGAAGTAAAGCAACCACGTGATGATTATAAAGAGCTTCTTTAATTAAGTATAGTTTTTCTTGATGGTACAGTTCCGGAATTTACCTTCAGAAAGCCTGGAGCATTTCATCACGCCCGTTGTATGTCGAAAGCTATTTATTGCCTTAAATTATATTTATTTCGAAACGAATTTAAAATGACACAATTGGAGATAACTAGTATTCGTGACATTTGCATCTTTGTTGTAAGGGTGTACTTAAAAAATTGGATACAAGCACCAGTTGCAGCAGAAGCCCCTATGCAGGATTTAAGATTGCTAAAAGATTTACATGCTTATAAAATTGTTAATGAGAAGATTAGCCGTGCGTCACTAAGCAAATTAAGTAATCATTTGTGGTATTTAACCCCAGAAACAACAGCGTTGTCTTTTTATGATCCAACTGTTACATATGAGTCGAAGAATCTTATGGTGCAAGCTCTGGATAACCCTACTGATTGCGAATTAAAAAAATTGATCTAACTCCTCATACTATAAGCCAATATCTTATAAGAACACCGAATATTTTATAACCCAAAAATCACGTAATTTTTTTAAATGTTTGATATTCCAACGGACTTTTTAACAAAAGATCCAAAGGAGTTAGTAAATGAACCCAGTTTTAACGTTGGCCTTAATATCGTTGGAAATATGAATGTTAATGACTCGGCAGAACGAGCAGTTAAGCTAATGGAAGATTTTAATTTGGTGTTATACAAAGATGAAGAAGAAAAGCAATTGATAGTGCAAATTGTTGGGGATTATCGGAAACTCTACCCCAGTGTGAACAAATATTCTCTTTTGAAATAAAATAACATATAAATAACTAAAAACAAAGCATTTTTATTTATCCCTTGTCAGACAGAGATCTTGTAACATTATCAAATTTGCGGCCACAAGGAATAAGTGAATGTTTTGTTTTTCCTATTTATTAACTCTGTTTTCCAAAAGTAAACCATTCTTCTATCTTTTTATTAATTAAACCATATATGTGTATAAATATATAGATTTTACTTTGTATTCTAGTCCTTAAAAATTTGGTTTTAAATGAAAACCAGAGAAGCTTTAAGACGACATCGTCTCAAGGAAATTTAAAACTTGTTAAAATTAAAGTCAAATATATATTTTAAATATATTTTTTAGTATAAATAAATATATTTTTTACAACCAAGAAAATTTTATTTTTAATATTTTTGAACCAAATTTCAAGAGCGATGCGCCACGTCTTAACCTCGCCCAATCGTGATAATTTTTTGCACACCATATTTTTATACTATAACGAACATTTTGACAGTTACGGTCGAAACAACAAAGTTGAAAAATAAGGACCACCCTAATATATATATATATATATATATATATATATATATATATATATATATATATATATATATATATATATATATATATAGGAGTGTAAAGTAGACTTCATTTCAAGTAACAAAAACGCAAAACTTGCATATCCATTTTTATTTGTTTCAAAGTTACAGATCTATGAATGTGATTGTCAATCACGAAAAAAAATGTAATCCAAAAGTCAATACAAACTGATTTTATTTAAAAAAAAGTTATACGATCCAATATATTTGATATAGTAATGCGCGGAATAATTAAAGAAGTATTCAGTTTCTATTGTTGTTACTATTATTTCACATCGATTCTACGAGTTTGCTACTAAATTTACACCGCAATTTGGTGGTAGAAATTACCATATTGTCCTTATATTGCGGAAAGGCTGTTTGGTGGTTTTCCGCGAGGCTTTTGCTTCATATCGGCTCACATGTTTTCAATTTTATTTCTCGGCAACTATGAAGGCCACTCAATAGTTTGAATAGCATTTGCTCTTTTCTATTCGATGCACGTCTCGGATCATTCTCCTCCGGAGTGATTCCTCTGTATGGCTATCAAACCACTTTCGCACTAACGTTAAAAACCTGTTTCGATATTCATTAATTATTGTTCGTGCGTGTAGATAATCCAAAACCACACATGTTCAAACTCTTCTATACGTTCACTTTCATTGTTTTACTGTACGTCCTGCAAGCCGGAGGACCAGGTCTAGAAACATTTGAAAACACAATGTTTGAATAATTTCGCTCTATGTTATTGCGCGCCCAAGCAAGATTTCTTTCGTGATGCTGACCGTAACAGTTACTTTCATCCAATCTGTTCCGTAAAGTTAAAGTTTAATCTACATGTTGTTCTTTGCCAGTTCGACTTTTCGCAGTGTAAATCAGATATATATATATATATATATATATATATATATATATATATATATGAAAAAAAAAAAAAACACATCCGTCCAGAAGCGTGCATATATCGATATTTCACTGTCGTTACAGATCATCAGTACACGATATTCTAACATGAACATGATTTTATTTTTATACTTTCGTGTATATATACGAATTATATTGAATTTAATTGGAGTGAGAAATAGCAATTATTCAAATCTCCTCTCACATGTAATTGTCGCTAAATTTGTGCAATTGATTCTACAATCTGACAAGATTACTCCTGTCGAAGAATGTAGACGCAAACACGTCGCGACGTTAGCCATCCACCTGTGCGGATAATGAAAATTGTATATATATATATATATATATATATATATTTATAAAAATATTTTGCTACTTACACAAATACTTAGACAATAAACTGAAATACAGATTGCTGGAATAGTTCTGATGCATATTTATTCAAGCCACATAATTTTCAAATCTCATCTGTTTCCATACAGGTATTTTCTTAAAACAAAAATTTTGTTATGAATACATTTGCTAACTGCTTATTTACATAAAAATAATTAATTAAAGTTTAAAAGAATATAAAATTTCCCTCATCCAAAAATAATACTGTACCTACGTAAATATAGACATAAGAAAGAACACTGCAGTGAGCGTAAGCAGTGCTGGATCAGTTCCCATCCCGTCAGTTCTATCGAAGTTAATGTTCCGGGTCAGTGGATTCGACTTTCTAAAACTTAATACACCTAAATCATTCCCTGTAGGAACAGCGGTAAAAGATCTACAACCTCTGTGGTAGTCACACAAGGAAGGGAGGATGCAAGCCGAATTTGTATAAAGTTGTTGGTCCAGATGCGACTGTCAAAACAGATCTGATAGGGGACGCTTTCCGTGGTCACCACGTTAACTAACGGGGGATAAGAAGAGATGCAGCAACCAAGTTTTGCTAAACTACATTTATATTCATTAGCATCAACTAACGCCCTAACGTTGTGGTTTACCGACGGGAGTTGGACTGAAGATTGCACGGTGTTGTCACACATCTGCCATTAACTATTGATGATGAATAGCATAATTAAAGTAAAATTGTTTATAAATTTTTATTTATAATAGCGTAGCTTATATAATAAAATGAAGGAGTATATGTGACACATTAATTTTATTGTCTATATTAAAATAAACCAATTGTTTCATTGAGGAATATACTTTTATTTAATTAAATGACTGTATCAGAATAGAATTTTCGATTTTTAACTGTACTGTGGCCTACAATAAAAATACTAAAAATATGGTGACAAAAAAGTCTTGTTTAATGAATGTCAGTGGGTTTTGATATGCAACTTGTGATTTGATATTTAAAAAATTACAATTAAATGGAAATTAATTAAGGCAAATAATTAAGAGACTGTTAAACATGATTGCTTCTGAAGACTGGCTTGAAATCTAAAACAGAAAGAAACAAGAAAAATTGCTAACCACAATATAAATAAAAAAACCCTAAATACGTATTTCGGCAAATAAGTTGCCATCTTGAGTAGATCAATCTGAAAAAAGAAAAATAGTGGGATAACACTAAATTCCTAACATTGAAACAAACCCTTATGTACTACTTAAACCTAGCTTAAAAATGATTGCTTCTGCCACTACGAGTCAGAACCGCGTCCTTGCCACTGCTTCCTTCTTCGCAGGTGTTTCATCTACTGTTGCAAGCGACATTTACAGGGCTACAACTGCTGTTGCTGTACTGAAATTAAAAGTCTGTTTACGGATTTACGAATTTTACGGTTAGAGTAGTAGGGATTGATGGATATAATCTGGGTAGATCGAAATTGAATTTGGTGGTGAATTTTGGTTTCCAACCTATACTCAACAAGCGCATACCCGATTTCGCATAGCAACCTAGTATAACGCTCATGTTTAGCAACACGAATGCTATCGAGCGCTTTGTCTCGTCAATGTATACACTATAACACGGACATGGAATTTTTTATTTTCTAGATGTTTCCGAAGTGGGCTGATAATGTGGTGTGAAGTTTTAAAAATGGTTTTAATGGTTTTGATTTTGCTAATGCTGTCAGTGGCGCCTTCTATGTAGAGTACTAGACGATATTGGGTTAAGGTGCTGGTTTATGATTGGTTGGATATCGAACTTGGAATAGTTGTTATTGAATAAGATATTGGTAACATGGTTAATTTCTTGGAATAAGGAATTAGGTTCAGATATAGAAAAGGCTCTTTGAACTAAAGAGTTTATAACACCACTTTTTTTGTGCCCAAGAGCGTTTGGTTGTCTGTCGATATGTTAAGGTTTGCAATAAACGGAATGTTCTAATAAATCACCAGAATGACGATTTACTAAGACGTGCAGTAGCAGGAAAGGAAGAAAACCTTCCGACTTAACCTGCATAGTGAACTCAATGAAACCGTGATGAGAATTAAGAATCACGTCCACCTGGCCAGATAACAAAGGTGTTATCAACGTATCTAAACCAATATTTCGGTCTATGAGTATTGGAACAAAGTATTTCATGTTGTAATGCCTCCATAAAATGACAGGAGAAAATTGGAGTGGCCATGGCTGTACCAGACACTTATTCATAGTAACAATCATGGAATTGGAAATAGGTAGAGGTTAGACAAGTTTCCAGTAGGTGGGCTACGTCCTGAAGCTGGTTATCAGAGGATAGGATTTTTAGAATTATTTGTATGGTGTCAGGTATTAGCACTTTGGTAAACAAGGGTTCGACATTAGAGCTCAGTAAAGCCTGAGAAATCGCCGCAACTTCTTCCATCTTTTGAACAAAGTGTTTATAATTTTGTATTTATTGATATCAGTATAAGGTCTCAGGAAATAAGCAAGGTATATGAATAGTTTGTAAATTAGACTATTTAATGTGCTAGCAATAGAACATTGGAGAAAGTTTGGTTTGTAAATTTTTAGTAGACCCGTACGGTCTAGGAATATTAGAATCATGGCCCAGGAGAGATTTTTGAGAATCAATAGAGATTGAAGAAGATTTTATAAAGGAAATAAGCCTTTGATAAACCAACTTGGAAAAGGGAAAATATCTTCATACTCACCACTGTCAAGAAGTACCTTGAGTGTAACGACTTCAGGGTTTCATGTGTAGTGATTTCATGTTTTGAGAGATTTGACTTGAGGGGATTAGCATGGGTTAGAACTTTAGAAGCTTCGAAACTAATAGGGTCAGCGATGGTGGCGTAGGGTCTGAAAATACTGGACTCTATGCCTGTGATGATGTAACTGCTTTGCCATAGTTAGATCAGGAAGTCATGAAAATTCAGTATTTTTGTGCCAAATAAATTGCAATTAAAAATACGAAAATTTTAGTAATTTATTTTAAATAGTTTGATTGATTTTTTTATTGCAATGCTTCAAATTTTGACTACATTCTCACACTAGTCTAGTACACAATAGTGTTATGATAATAATGTTATATCGGTTAGATTTAATTAATAACACCAAGACAAAATGTGCAATAAAATACATGTAAATAAATTTAAAACCAAGAAATTCGAATGTGTGTTAACATGTAGTAGTAGATACTTCTCGAAAATATTATAGCTACATACGAATTTGATAGAAAAAGTATATATACTAGTGTTAACAACTTAAATATTAAAATTTTCTTAAGCCCTACTAAGTTCAGTACGCAGTAATACACCTATTACTGCGTACTTAAATCAAGAGGCTAGGTAACAATCATATAAATTTATGCGATACCTCCACAAAGAAGTAACTTTGTGGAGGTACCGCATAAATTTATATGATTGTTACCTAGCCTCTTGATTTAATTAAAAACAGGTATAAATATAGTCATATTAATGAGTTATCGTTACTATGCTATCTTGATGTCATAATTTAATAAATTTTCTTTTGTCCTTCGCATAGATATTTAGACAGACAAAATTGTTTTTGATTAAACGAAACATCCTATATTTCAAAATGATTTGGCTACATTGTCTTTTCATGAGTATGCTTCAACGAAATTGTATAGATTTTATGTGAAATTAATCCTGGATAATTAACAAAAGGTGTCACGATATTCAGGGGCGTTTATAAGTGGTTCTGTTGTCTCCGAAATTTAGCGTCCGCATGGGAGAGATTATTACTTGACCCAGGCGATTGACTGTGCGAACCTGTCTTGACATATAATATGTTGGCCATAATATATGTTGGTATCCATAGCCACTAAGAACATGTAGTTTCACATTTCGGTGCTTTAAATAAATAAAAAATGTAGTATATACAACAGATTTTATGAACAATATAATTTGTTTGATTATATTTTATGAACAATATAATTTGTTTGATTATATTTATTCTTTTATATAAATAATTTTATTTTCATAGTAAATACCAGTTTTTTTTTGGCTCCTTCAAAATATTCACTCAGTCAATCAAACCAGATAGAATTGATATTTTTTAATGGAAGTGAAATATTTGTTTATTTTCTTTTTTTTGGAAACTTAAACCTAGGGAAATCATTTATTTCAGTGTAAGTTTTTATGTTCGTTTTCCAGTTTAGATAAATCTTTCCGCTACCGCGAACTTACTGTATATCCATGTTTGTCATCTCGTCAGTGTTCCTTCACTCTAAGCTGGATGCTTTTTGTTTCTTGTCTGATGTAGTTTTTTCCATATTAATATTCAAGGTGGTATATGGTATACGTCTTTAGTGTGTCGTTTAGATAGCATGTACTTATAGGGTGGAAATAGTTGTTTTATTTTTTTCATTATATTTTACCGCGTAATGGTATTCCTCTTCTCCAAGGATAGTATTTGAGGTGGTTTAAGAAAGAAACAAGAGCTTTCACTGGACATTCTCATATTACACTCATTTCATGTTACTTGTAATTAGGTAATATAGAAACAGGTTAAAGATAGGTTGATTTTTACGAGCGATTTGGCAGAAAATTATAATGATTTGAAGCCCTTGCATAAATAGACAAATTCTTTATTTTTGTTGAAACAGACGAAAGTGGTAAAAGCCCCTCCCCATCCTGTTGGTCGAGAGTTCGAATCCACTTTTTCGGGATTAGTATCTTCTCCAGTTACTCTTAAATGTTGAGGAAATGCAAGTCATATTAACATTTCTACCGCCCCTTATGGTGAGGTGTTAACAAAGCCGTGTAATATTTTGTACATACCGTATACACTTAAGAGGGCCCTGAAGTCCTGACAAGCTTACAGCTTAAGACATTGAGCCGCTATACATAAACATATCTGTGAACACGTAGTAAAGTAAGAGTATGTAGCATGACATTTTCGGCAATCAAAGGAAGCTGATATTTATCTGAATGATAAGGTAGTTGCTTGATGGCATGTATTAAAAATTTGTTAATAGAGAAATAAAAGATATCTTACGTAAATGTTTATTGATTTAATTCAACAATTTAATCGTAAATCATACACTACGGGTGGAAAAATTAACTAATTATGGACACACCTCACAGCTGCCGATAAATGTCCTAGGACCTACAATATGAATAATATTTCTTAATGACTTCGGCTGATAGTTCAGCTCTCTGGTTAGATTTCTTACTTTAACAATATCGTGTATAAAATGAAGATTGTGTAATAGGTAAACTACTTAGGATTAGCTAGGATGTTAGATTTAATTTTGAATTCTATATCAGGATGGAAACAGAGGGTAGATTTGCTTCGATATAGAGCATATTGCGTAAAAGCACTGTAATAAGCAGAGATCGTCATGTAATAAGGTGAGCCTTATGTGATAATGTAGGGCCCTATCGCCATGTGATAAGGTCCTATGTGCCTGGAGGATCGGCATGTAATGTGGGCCGTTTGGGCGGCCACATCGGATAGCAGGTTTGGGCGACTTATCGTATTAAATGATACACACAAAGTTCGGGTAACATTCTATAATTAATTTAACTCTTACAACTGGATAACAATGTATTTACATGGATTACTAGGTTCAACTCAGACAGGGTAGAACGTGGTTATTAAGTATAACACAGTTCGTACCACTGACTGGTTGTAACTCTCTATCGTAACTGTTACTCTGACTATGACTCTGACTGTAACTCTGACTGTAACTAACTCTTACTTAAACTATTGTCTATATATACCTAGAGAAGATCCTTGTGATGTGCTTCTAGAACACATCTACAACCCTGACACATAGTCTTGTGTATGTAACAAATACATAGTAAGGTCGTGTTTATATAACACGTTACCGTTTGTATTAAAGGCGAGGCTGTAGCCTTGCTGAAAGTGTTACGCATACACATGACTGTGCATCAAGTTATCACAGCACTTCCATCCCGAAACGTGTAAATACTATCATTTCATTCTTATTAGAAATCGTCAGTACACGATTTATAATCAGAATGAAGTTCTATTATTTACACGTTTCGGGATGGACTTTTCTTCCACGCATTTTTTCATTTGCCCTCATAACGAGGGAAGGTTGACGTTGCGGCGTGTTGCGTCTACATTCTAGTACATAAAGTTTGGCGGATTGCAGAAACAAACGTACCACATTTGGCGAAGAATACTTGTGAAATGAGATTTTAATGATCATTAATTCTTATTTACATTAAATTCAACTTGTCATAATGCTAATTAAAATTAAAAACTATTAAATGACATTGTGATATTTTTCTTCTTCCTGAACTTTATTATGCATGTTTTAATTTCCACCCGGCAGGATATTCACTGTACCTTACAAACACAAATATTAGCATTATAAATAGTACTTAGTATATTTGTAAAATTTGTTTTTATGGTTCGCTGTTCAAACACTATATGGTATCTCATGAGTACGATTAAAAATTTTCTAAAATCTAATATTCACAAAACAAGATTTTTGAAAAGGTTTTATTTCAGGTGGTGTTAGCTTGATTATCGCCTGCCAAGTGACAGAAAAGACACGGTCACAAACATTAACGGATTCAGAAAGGAGTTAAAATATCACACGACGTATTAAGAAACGTCAATCTACAGTCTCAAATACACTGCTCAACTTTTGAACTGGTACACTTACAAGAACATATATAAATAACAATTTACTACTTTTTGAACAAAACTTTCTTGCCTAATTGATAGTATATGGTTCTGGGAAACACTTTTAAGGCGAAGAATTAAAAGAATAAAATTTAAATAACGAATTTCAAATGGTTTAATAGAAAAATATCAAAATCTTCATTTTAGTATTACAGAAAAGTTTGCTTTGGAAAGAAAATATAACCAAACACTTAAAGATTAATAATGCGGGGACCTCCTCTAGCTCTTATGACCTCCTGGCAACATCTTGGCATGCTGGAAATCTAATTCCGAATGTAATGCTGAGGAATATTTTGCCATTCTTCCAAAACGGCAGATCGGAGCTGATGGTGAGTGTTTGGATCCACTCCTCGTGATCTTATCAACCTCTTTAGGCAATCCCATACGTTCTCTATGGGATTAAGATCTAGAGAATTCGCTGGCCAATCCATGTGCGTAATATTGTTCTCTTCAAAAAATGCATTGATTTGTCTTGTTCTACGAGGACGCGCGTTATCATCAACAAACACAAAACCATCGCCTATTTCATTAGCAAATGGCAACACTACAGGTTGTAATACCTCATTAAGATACCTGACACTATTCATTGTAGCATTTCCAAGCATAACCAATTCAGTACGACGAGTCGCAGGAATAACTCCCCAAACAGTAATTGAACCACCTCCATAAGCTTGATGGTAAGTCACGTTGTTCTCAATATAACGTTCTCCTCTATTTCTCCAAACTCTAACTCTTCCATCTGAGCTATGGAGACGCACTCTGGTCTCGTCACTGAACAAACAACGACCCCAATCTTCAACATTCCAATTTACATGTTGATGTGCCCACTCTAGCCTTCTTCTTTTGTGGGCTCTGGTCAACAATGGGTATTTTGTAGAAGATCTGGACCTTAAATTTACCCCATGGAGCCTTCTTCTTACTGTTTGAGTAGATACTTGAGTACCTGTTGCATTCAATAACTGAATTTGAAGTTTCCTTGCAGTAGAAAATCTATTCCTTCGACACTGAACCGTAATAAGACGGTCCTCCCTGACTGTTGTACTGCGACTTCGCCCTCCACCGTGTCTATGTTGGACAGATCCACTATCATTAAAACGCATTCGAGCTCTTCTGATCACATTACGGCTCACATTGAAATAGGCAGCAACAGTTCTTAGCGATGCACCAGTCATAAGCATTCCCATAGCTTGGCTCATCTCTTCAATACTTAAACGCCTTAGTGGCATCTCTAAAATGCACTCAACCACTCTGCATTAAAACGAGAAATTAGCAAAAATTCTCTTAAAACTTGATAAAAGTATAAGCGTCCGCGAGCTCAGTAACCGCACGTATGACAGATAATAACAACAAACAACAATGGGGTCGCAAATGTCATTCAATAGACATTTGTTTGTATTCCGAAACACTGCCCTAATTATATAGGAAGTCATGCCTAACGCCTACGAAGGGTTGTTTACTTTTACTGCATGCTATATAAGTGTACCAGTTCAAAAGTTGAGCAGTGTATTTTAGAAATATATTTCTAGATCTATTGTGGTCCTCATGTCTCGTTAGAGTACTTTATCTAGCTCTGCTCTTTTAATTAAGCTTAGCAAATATAATATAGTTCCACTTTAGGGTATTGACCATCCATGGTTAAGAACCACCTTCTTGTTAAAACTTGGCAATGGCATAGTACATGAATCGCGCGTAACAAAATCTACATACCGCTTCTTCTGTCAAGGCCATATTATTCATATGTTTGTTGGATTAACAATGCTGCGGAATAGCCCTACTATCATCTTAAAAGACTTTCTATCTCTATTTATCAGGTCCTTTGCAAACATGGACGAATATTTTAAAGAACTGCTTTACCTGTCTTTGAGCTGGGTTTTTCAGCCCACTTTTTCATGACTGCTTTTATATTCGTTTTGATAATGCCAAAGGAAGGTTCCGATCCTATGAAGGCTGAAGGCGCGAGTCCAGCCAGTTCGTCCGGCTTCTCATTAGACCTATGGCCTTGGATTTAGCAATTCTTATATGATTAAACTTTACAGTACGCATTGGTATTTTATGCGGAAGCTCTAGTATATTGTATTTTTGTTCTAAACGTATTGTCTGCAACACATTTAAATATTTTATAGATAATAAAGTGGATTATTATTAGTACAAGAGGTCAAGCCGAAATAATTGAGAATAAAAACGCGGTTAATATTTTCTTGGATTTTATTTTAAATACGCCCAAAGTAATTCCCTTCAGCAATAATACACTTGACCATTCTTTCTTTGAACTGTTTAAAAGCTTCCAACCAATCTTCTTTCGGAATACCTTCAAAATAAGCGTGAACTGCGGCATCAATCTCTTCTTCAGACGAAGATCTTCTACCCCACGCATTGCGTTTAAGCCAAAAAAATAGCCAAAAGTCACTGGAGAACTGGAGAACAAAACTGTCGTATGGAACGACACATTATCATGGTGGCGCATTAACATTTTTCAGTGTACCACTGAGCTATAACTGTCTTTTGTCCATCTATCTCAACATTTACTAAGCCCGCACTTCTGAAGAATACTGCATACATAACCTTTTTCATAGCTCATTGCTTCTTAGTCGTTGTAGGAGTTTCCTCATCTTTGTGAATCTATACATCACTCTCTTGGCGGGTAAGAAGTTTCCTGGCAAATTCTTACACGCTCTGCTCTTTCGAAGTCAGAAAGGTGATGCGCCACAAAACGACTTACCACTTTTTTTAAATGCAGGTGATCGTGTATGATTGTTTTAACAGCTGAGGATCCAATCTTGAGTTGATACTCTATTACCACATAAGTGGTTTTATTGTCCAATTCAATTATTTGTTTAACAGCAGCAATGTTTTTGTCGGAGGAGGACGCCCTGTTCCATTTTGATGCTGAACAGAATTCCTTTCGCGTTAAAATTCCTTATGCCATGGGTAAATTGAAGTCAAGGAAGATGCTTGTTCACTAAAAACTGAATCTAAACTTTCTTTGCACTCATAAGTGCCTAAACCTGTTTTAAAATCATAATAAATTGTGATTCGAAAGTGCTCTCTGCTTAATTATATTTTCCTTTAGTTTTAAACAATAAGTAGCTGTTGCAGCAAATGTAACTTCAACAACAAAACGTTAAATGACTGATAAAGAGTTGCTCTAAATCAGCGATGCACATACTGCGGCCCGACAACGAATTTTAAAAATTGTTCGAAAAACTACAAAAGTAGGCAAAAATCCATTCAAATCAATATTTCTTAACTTTTTATTTTATTCTAACTTTTGTAGTTGTTAGTAAGATATGTATCTTTAAGTACCTACTACTTTCTTGTTCAGGTTTACTACGTAGGACAGGTATGCTCCTCGTCGTTCCAAACATATTATTACGAGACTAGAAATTTATCGAACCAACTAGATTACTCGGAAGATTCGCGAAACACGTCGGTATTATCCCCGAACAATGTGGTAGGTTCTCGATGTTAGGTAATTCGTATAAATACAACCCATCGCACGCTATCGGGTCAGTTAAGTTTTAACTACGGACAAGCGAACGCTATATTGTTTGAATTGTAATCTGTGAAGAATAAATATTTCGTCGTTCGAACTTGGCATCTACCTACGTAACAATATAATAGAAATTTTGATATGGATAAACTAGGCCCTAGTAAAAAACGTAGTCGTATGGTTGAAGATGAAAATCGACAG
This sequence comes from Melolontha melolontha, assembly GCA_935421215.2. Lineage (NCBI taxonomy): Eukaryota > Metazoa > Arthropoda > Insecta > Coleoptera > Scarabaeidae > Melolontha > Melolontha melolontha. The sequence goes on from OW285238.1 coordinate 66,136,343, forward strand.
TTTCAAGATATTTGGACCGAAAAATACTTTTTTATTTCATCGCATAACAAAAGTGTCTGTTTAATATGCAAGAGTAGTGTTTCTATTCCGAAGGAATATAATGTGAAAAGGCATTATGAAACCAAGCATCATACTTTTACCAAATTAACCGGCGAAAATCGAACGCAAAAGATTTCCACTTTATAAAGGGAACTAATAGGCCAGCAAGCTATGTTTATAAAACCAATTCAAGATGCTGAAACAGCTACTGAAGTTAGCTTTGAAATATCTCGATTAATAGCGAAAACTTGTCGGCCTTTTAAAGATGGTGAGTTTGTTAAGCAGTGTTTAGATATCCCCGCAATAAAAAAATCTGTCCGAAAGATGCAAAGAGGTTTGAGAAAATTCAATTAAATCGGATGACTGTTCAAAGAAGACTTACCACATTAGCAGCTAATATAGAAGAGCAATTAGCTACGAATTCGAAAAGTTTTGAGTATTTTTCTATAGCACTCGACGAATCCACAGATATAAGTCCCACTGCTCAACTCTTAATATTTTTACGAGGTGTAACGCAAAATTTTGAAGTGAGTGAAGAACTGATTGGTATGAGTTCTTTGACAAGTCAAACCTAGGGGAGTGACATGCTCAAAGCTCTTCTGGAAAAATGTTCTATAATGGATTTGGATTTAACGAAATTATCTGAACGAAATAAACGAAGACCGAAAAACCGAACTCAAGGAGACCTCCAGGCCGACCTCCCAAGAGATGGTGCGAGAGCTGGACATCTGCTTCCCAAGAGGCTGAACAAAATTGAAATAGTAGAAGAAACAAGACTAAGTCTTAAGGAAAGAGAAAGAAGAAGAAGAAGAAATGAAATTACGACTGACGGAGCACCTTCAATGGTTGGAAGTAAATCTGGAATAATAACTATGTTAAAAGAGTATTTACAAACTAAAAACATAGATACCAAGGAATTAATGCAGTTTCATTGCAATATACATCAAGAGGCACTCTTGATGTATATGATTCAAAGTTATTGGGATTTGAAAATGTGATGAAAGTTGTAGTACCTACTGTAAACTTTATAAAATTACGAGGTCTCAATCACCGACAATTCACACAATTTCTCGAGGATATTGAAAGCGAATATGGTGATCTCCTGTATTGCACTGAGGTATGGTGGCTAAGTCGTGGGTTGTCACTAGAGCGGTTTCTTAACTTGATTGAAGAAATCAAAATATTTCTGGCGGAAAAGAAAAAGGACATCTCCGAACTCGACAACCCTGACTGGCTGTGTGACTTAGCGCTTCTTGTAGACATCACAAATCACTTGAATGTGTTAAACACGCGACTCCAAGGCAAAGATCAATTGATTTCGCAGTTATACTCTCATGTTTCGTCCTTTCAATGCAAATTGAGTCCTTTCAGGACCCAAATCGATTCAGCCAATTACAGCCATTTTCCGAACTACAAAAAAATTACAGAAAAGTTCAATAAAACTGATGTCAATTTCGCTTATGTTGAAAAAATTGATATTTTAATACAAGCTTCTCATGATCGTTTTCTATACTTCAAAAAGTTAAACTTCTATTAGACATTTTCAGCAATCCTTTCAATATTTCACCCGAAAATGCACCGGAATCAATACAGCTGGAATTGACAGACATGCAAAATGATGATAATTTACGAAACAAGTTTAATGAAGGTAATTTACTCAACTTTTACCGTTGCGTTGACAAAACCGCTTATAAAGAGTTGCGAATAAATGCATTAAAATGCGCAAGCTTATTTTGATGGACGTATATTAGTGAGCAAACGTTTTCAGTGATGAAACTTAACAAAACAAAAAATCGAAACCGTCTGGCAAATGAAAATCTGGAAGCAATTTTACGTATGGCGACAAGTAATGTGAAGCCAAACATAAACAAAATTGTTAGGTCAATGCAATGTCATGAATCAAAATAATAAAACATGAAATATTACATTGTAATGATTAGATTACATTACGATTACATAATTACAAGAAACATTTTTGAATGTGATGATTATATGATTGTTTTTCACAGTCTACTAGATTTTACTAATCTTAATAAATTCAGTTTATTCCTCGTATATTATTGTTATAATTCATTATAATTCTCTTCCTTAATTATCAAATTATGAGCATTATATCATATCCTGCTGATTCTTATCTTAATACGTGAACGAAAATTTAAGCTTAACATTTTTAAAAACCACTCGTTAAGAACAAATCAACAATAGAGAGGAAATTTATTTTCCTTTTCCCTTTTTATCCACCATTTATATTCGACGTAATCTTCGATAATCTTTAAAAGACCTCTTCTAAGGCATATTATAACTGAGAGATATTGATTTTTTCACCCACGTATCCATTATTCTTATAATTATCTTCTCCGAAAGGTGGCTTATTTTTCTTCGCCGTAGTTAATTACACTGCTACAGCGCGACGGGGTGTGCAGAAAATTGCATGCCCCAATGTTTCTCTTTCCATTCGAATTGATCTGTGTTGACGCGATGTCTAGGGGATCTTTTCAATTAGAAGGAACAGAGCGTTAAATAGCTGCTACTGCTGCTGCGCTTTTCCACACCATTTGTATTATTGAAAAAATATACCCATAATTAAATATGACATAATTACAATTGACGTTAGGATAACTAGCAGCAATGTAAATGAGTTTTAACGTCGTAATAATTTGCGGCCTGTGTTAAAAGGATGGTTTCCACCATAACTATGTCTTCGAAGTATTTGTTACCGTTTATTAATTCTATCTAGAAATATATTTTCTCACACAAAATTCAATAAAACATGATAAACCTTAACTTTTTTCATGTATTAGAATTTTTGTTTCCAATTTCACTTCTATGTAATTGAATAGGTGTAATAATTTTTTCTGAATACTGCTGCATGTTTTAAGATATATAATCAATTAATTATGGTTTTTATAAATTTTAATTGTTACGCGTTTAATTACTAAATGATACTAAATGCAACAACTCTATCAGTCCCATTACATTTTCTTGTAAACTAAAAGACGTCGAGAACTGGTACATTTGTATAAACTAATCTGCAATATCAAACTGTTCTTTTTTTCTTTACGGAATAACAAAATAATAATAATTCATGCCTTAGCGTCCCCAACAGCTTACCTTCAATTACAGGTGGCATTGATAGGTACATAAGTTATTATTAGAGAGGTTCATTTGAGTAACATAGCAAGGGTGACTCGTCCTCGCTCGTATATATATTTTATCAATCGCCGCCGGATAACGTTGAGCGCACTTCGCTCATTTAGAGTAATAAATTATTACTGTTAAAAACTGAAGCACACCAAAACTTATATAAATAGTAAGACATAAATTTATAAATGTGGTGGAACACTTACCGTTTTAATTCCATGGTCTTCCGTGAAGTCACCAACTGGGTAAAATCGGTTAAATATTTGCTACATCAGATGTGTTTTCACAGTAATTTCCGTAAACGCGTGGGTTGCGGAGAAGATTTTTGCTTATATGCAGAAAACGAGAGTTCTGCATTTACTGATGTTATATTTGCATAATTAAAATAATCTTTAAAACGACTTAACGGTTCTGTTGACACACTTTTACAAGTTTATCTTAATGTGACGAAATCTGAATCTTAGTCTAAAACACTTTCTAACCTTTCTAGAACACACACATTTTTTGCGTCTTCTATCGTGCATAACTATGCGTGAATATGTTGCACTATTTGTAGAGACTCTACTAACGACACCGTAGGATTTTCTAGTTTTTCTATTGCCTTACTTGTCCGACATAATTGTTCTGAATAGTTCTAAAATATGTTTTAACCTGATTATCTTGAAATTTTGTGTAAGAATCGGCTGTGGTGGTTCAGGAATATCGTGACAATCTGTGAAATTTGCCAATACATATTGGGATTTGAGAAACACAGCCTTTGTACTTGCAATTAATCCATCTACATCTGTATAACAGCTACGAATAGTTACTGCCACCAGATGTAAAGCATTTATTTTATATGTAATATGTTACAAGTTAGCACAATATTTTTTGAGAGACCGGCCTGCAGAGAGCATGTTTGTAGCACCATCACTCACAAACATTAACACTTGGTCCGTTAAAAGTTCAAACTTTTCCAATGTATTTAACACTAACTCTGAAATTATTTCGGCAGTACATTGCACTCTCCTGTAAATTAGCAAAATTGAAGGTGACGATTGATGTAGTTCCATTGTACGTACCATAACATTAGCAACCAATTTTTTTAACAATCTGTTGTCTCGTCAACAAATAACCGCAGTTCTTATTTTTCAATTCGTATTTAATAATATGTTCAATACGCTCACAGAGGGATGGTAGAAAATTTAGTAACCTTTTTCGACTAGGTAATGTTCCTTTCCCGTAGTGCTTCCAGAATGAATGAAATGATTCGGTGTCTACTAACTTAAACGGTACATTACACAATATGAAAGTTACACATATTGCAGTGGAATGTGCTTTTGATTGCTTATTAATCTTTTTGTTCACACTACAACTTATGCTTCCGGCTGTTCAGTCTCGTAGATCTCCTAGAGCTCACTTCTCTCGGGTCGATCCTTTCGGATGCAGGTTATATCATAAAATAAAGTACGAGGTGTCAGACAAATTATACACACATTTTCCCTTTACATTAATATAATAAAAAAAAAAAAAAAAAAAATCAACTTTACAAAGTGCAACGTTGAACTGCTAAAGGCACAGTATAGAGAGCAAAAAAGGTTTGGATATCATATGAAGATACAAACCGTTAAAAACCTCAATTTGACTAACCACGATCAAAATTATAAATTTTAATATACAAGAAAATTTATTAAACAACAATAAAATATAACCAAAACTCAAACGTCAAAGTAAAGAATTGTTTACTCTGCGCGCGAAATCAAAATCTGAACTGTCATGAATGCAAACACATGACATTACACAAACTCGTCCCCACCTTCCTACGTATTGAAATATTCAAAGTGACTAAAAACAACCAAACTCCACAAAAAACCTTCTAATAAATTTTCTAGATATTATTCTGAATACATAAAAAAATTCACAAAAATTTTACAAGTTAATTATAGCGCTTTCTTCAACAAATATATATATTAATAATTATAAAGATACCTACATTAATTAATGTATATCTCTATTAAACATGAGAGATTCCTTTTCTTTAGATAGGTGTTTCATTTAAATAAAATTACAAATATAAAAGATCTGTAAATTCACGATAAATTACGTTTAACTCACATACGACGCACTAAAACTATTAACGAATTATTCAAAATTTCAATTATATTAGACAAAATTAAGTCGTGTCCAATATACACTTATACACACCTATCTTCAAGGACATTCAAATAATCTCTCTGAAATGAAGTTCCGGAACCCGCAAGGGTATCCCCACCAACTATAAAATCAAGATATAGAGAAAAATACACATCTTAGTACAATATGATATCCGGAATGGCGGCAGCTTTAAACATCTGACCAACCTAAATATACGAGGATGGATCAAAATTTCAAACATAATAAAATTCATCACTTAAAATTAAATATATTTATAACGATCCCCGTCTGAAATAAAATAAACACCAAAATGAAATACATAAGTTTAATAAATGTACTACACAAAAAAGTTCAATATAGTTCTATTATTTTCCTTTCTTCTCCATGGAAAAATCCATGGCACAATCCCCAAATTTATCCGAGAACAAAGTCAGAACATTCCTGATCTTTTTTCATGGATAAATTTCAGCACTACCACTTGAGACAGTGTCGCACCCTGTCTTAGTTCCCCGCACTAACATGTTGCATTGTTGTTGAACAGGATCATCGTCGTTCTGATGCTGTAGTGTGACAAACGGATGCAATAATGATGCAGCGAACAAATTATAGCTTCTCATATACATTCTGTATAAAATTTTTATGTAACAATGTCTTATTTAACTTAAGACATTTTATTGCTTATGTCGTTTTGCTTGACATAATTTATTAATGTCATGTTGCTTGACATTCCCAAATGGACTTCGTTACATACATCGTAGACGAAGGAACACGCCGAAGTAACAGTCATCATCGTCGAATATTCGAGCACTCTCGATCTCCTGGACATGAACATCTCCAATGAATTTTCATAGATAAAAGAAAACATATCATTACCATCTCATATATCAAATCATTATAACAATCAAATTCATAACACCATTAATTCCCAATCAATAACAATAATAATAACAATAATATCATACGCTTAATTTCTTCTTTTATAGTATAATTTTAATTTTTTTCTTACAACGCAATTCCCATAATTAATAATTTTTATATTCGTAGATAATTCTAATTAATAAATTTTAACTTCTTTCTAATTTCCTCAACAATAATTTTTATCATAATACTCATCCTGTATATATCCATTTACTTAATCCTGATCATTACCATATCAATTAAATCAGCAATTCGTATACCATCATAATCAAATATATTTATTCATTTTCCTTTTCACATGCCAACAATTCTTTTTTTATAAATTCATAATTACCATAATTTTATTTTCAATCATATATATATATATATATATCTCTATTATCATAATAACTTTTTCATATAACGACGAAATTTTATTTAAATATACCGACGAAATTTTTTCATAAATACACTTTCATTTTCATTCAAATATTTCATATATCTTTTTATCTCGACGAAATTTCTGTAAACACTTTTTTATTTTATATATAATTCCTCTTCTAATACTAATAATTTAATTTTAATTATCCTTTACGTTAAGTTTATTTCAGTATCATAAATCAACTCCTATTTACTTTTCCAAATTTTTATATATCCTTTATTACATCACATTCAAATTAATTAACTCAAAAGCAAAAATCCTTATACCTCGCATATTCATTTTTAATAGTTTACAACAAATCTACGTTTTTGTTGGGCCTATCTAAAATATCTGATTGTAAATAATTTGTAATTTCATTTTTACTTTTATACCTATATAAAATGTGGGTCTATTTAACTTAAATTTAGTACCCTTATATTTCTTAATTTTCAGAGTATTGTATTTAAAAACTTTATTGTTGACATGAATTTGATTTAGATAATTCGAAAATCTATTGTTTTTTAAAATATCATTACAGGAATCATTGCGTTTATTTTCTATATGTTTACTTAAATTATAATTATAAATGTCATTTGTAGAAACCAATTTCATTTTAATTCTAGTTTGTTTATCATTAATATCATTAATGACAACTGCTTGTTTATTAACTCATTGACCATTTTCTCATGACTACTTTCATCCATCCTACATTCTAACTTTGCATCATTTGTTTTAATTATATCAAATTCTCTTATCTCGTTAGCTTTAAAATTAATTTTGTTTAATATAATTTCTTTTCTTACCCCTATCTGATTGTTTCTTCTTCCAACTTCTGTATCCAAATGATTTCCATCGTCCTGTGGCTTAGATTCTTCCCCAGGCACGTCCTCTAAACTTCCCTTTGAAATTGTTGATTCCTTTTCTTTTGTTTTGTTATTTACTCCCTCCTTTTATTCTTGTTCCCTTATTATCGGTTCCTTTTCTTCTTGTTCCATTATTATTAATTCCTTTTCTTCTATTGCTTGTTTTTCCTCGACGTGTGTTATTTTACTTTCACTTATTATAACTTCTTTATTTATTTGATTGTTACTTTTTCTTGGTACCCTTTTATCCATTATCTTTATTATTTCATCCATTCCTCTTTCCATATCATTATAGTTTTGTTCTATCCTATTCATCTTCATTTCCATCTCCTTCTAGTATCTTCTCTCCCTATCCTCTTGTCGTTGTTCTATCCTATTCATCATTTGCATCATAGCATGCATCATGTCCAACATCTGTTGACTGCTTACTCCGTCGCCCCCTCCTTCATGCATGTAACTAGCATTACCCATTCTTTGTTTCAAATTCATTATATTTTCCATATTTATTGTAGTTGCTTTCTATTTCTTCAATATAACTCTTTTAACTTTGTTATATTCGCGTCACACGTTGGGCTCGCCAAAATTACAATATCGGCCCTACGTTGGATTACGCCATATTTATGCAGTGGAATGTGCTTTTGATTGCTTATTAATCTTTTTGTTCACACTACAACGTATGCTTCCGGCTGTTCAGTCTCGTAGATCTCCTAGAGCTCACTTCTCTCGGGTCGATCCTTTCGGATGCAGGTTATATCATAAAATAAAACACGAGGTGTCCGACAAATTATACACACATTTTCCCTTTACATTAATATAATAAAGAAAAAATAAAAAAAAAATCAACTTTACAAAGTGCAACGTTGAACTGCTAAAGGCACAGTATAGAGGGCAAAAAAGGTTTGGATATCATATGAAGATACAAACCGTTAAAAACCTCAATTTGACTAACCACGATCAAAATTATAAATTTTAATATACAAGAAAATTTATTAAACAGCAATAAAATATAACCAAAACTCAAACGTCAAAGTAAAGAATTGTTTACTCTGCGCGCGAAATCAAAATCTGAACTGTCATGAATGCAAACACATGACATTACACAAACTCGTCCCCACCTTCCTACGTATTGAAATATTCAAAGTGACTAAAAACAACCAAACTCCACAAAAAACCTTCTAATAAATTTTCTAGATATTATTCTGAATACATAAAAAAATTCACAAAAATTTTACAAGTTAATTATAGCGCTTTCTTCAACAAATATATATATTAATAATTATAAAGATACCTACATTAATTAATGTATATCTCTATTAAACATGAGAGATTCCTTTTCTTTAGATAGGTGTTTCATTTAAATAAAATTACAAATATAAAAGATCTGTAAATTCACGATAAATTACGTTTAACTCACATACGACGCACTAAAACTATCAACGAATTATTCAAAATTTCAATTATATTAGACAAAATTAAGTCGTGTCCAATATACACTTATACACACCTATCTTCAAGGACATTCAAATAATCTCTCTGAAATGAAGTTCCGGAACCCGCAAGGGCATCCCCACCAACTATAAAATCAAGATATAGAGAAAAATACACATCTTAGTACAATATGATATCCGGAATGACGGCAGCTTTAAACATCTGACCAACCTAAATATACGAGGATGGATCAAGATTTCAAACATAATAAAATTCATCACTTAAAATTAAATATATTTATAACGATCCCCGTCTGAAATAAAATAAACACCAAAATGAAATACATAAGTTTAATAAATGTACTACACAAAAAAGTTCAATATAGTTCTATTATTTTCCTTTCTTCTCCATGGAAAAATCCATGGCAATATGTGAAACAAAAATGTCTCTCCACTTATTAACGTGTCTTTTGCAGCGCAATTTCCTTCAACACATTAGTGGTATATCACAATACTTTACACTTTATTATACTGCCATAGTACATTAAGTCTGGAAATACCTTTATCAATTTAAAAGCTACATCGTGAAACGGTCTTTTTCTGGCTATTTGTACGATATTCTAAATAATTAAGATATATAAAAAAACGTTCAAATTCGTTAATGCATTAACTAAGTAGTATACAGTAAGCGGATCCTTAGATAAGAACATAGGATTGCACGATCGAACATGATTCAACATAATAGTAGAGATAAGCAAACAGAAGAAATATTTAGCATTCGATTCGCAGTTAAACTGCAGTTGTGCAAATAAATTGCTTTTACCCTTGTAATAGCAATGGTTACGTTGAGGAAAAAAACGATAATAAAATTATACTATCAGGAACATTCTCTGCATGTATTTGGAAATACATTTCCAAAATGACTATTCTGTACTTTACACCGCGTTAGAACAAGCTTGAGAAAGTTGCGTTTCATCTCGACACCACGAAAGGCCGAGAAGCAATAATTTAAATAATTTTGATGAACAATGTAATTCACTTATTTGTGCTTCTGCAGAAGAAAATCTGAGCCAGACTGGCAAATTAATTACAAATCAATTTGATATTTCCAACAAAAGTGTACGTAGGGATTTTTTAAAGTAACTAGTACCGTTCATACAAAATTCCGAAGTCCGTTATAAACGTATGGAATAATGTCACATAATGAGAGAAAAATGCCATCGAAATTAAAGGCTTTTTAAAAATGTTTATTGTTTGTTGATAAGTCGTCATTTTCTTTTCACGGTCATCATACGGATACTCATACGGAAATCAAACCACATTCTCTGCTTATAGTGTAGCGAGAGATCTGCGTCCCGCTAACTTCGTATCAAGCGGTTCTTATTTAAGGTTCCAGTTCTGTATATAAAACTCCATCAAATCAGTTAGCTTATTATTATTTATTTCTCTAATTCTAATTTTTTTAATTATTATTTTCAAACTCACGTGCTCAATGAAGTCATTAAATGACGCAGAATTGATCTTATAAATAATAATTTAGCAACAGTTTACTTCGCAGAAAGTACTATACATTATTATATTAGACATAATATTTTCTTTATTTTCAATTTAGTTCTAACAATTTCCTGCTTTATATAATTGTATTTGTCGCAGACTCGATCTTTAACTTAATTTTCTGGTATCATATATCTTGAACAGTCGTAGTAAGTGTTTCAATATACAATAAAATAATCGTCTCCATTAATTTTCCGACCAACTCTTACCAACACCAGTTTCGTTTATTTTCTCTGATTGTGTAGCAATGGTGAATAATTGTTTCGTTGGATTTCTAGCGATTTCCTTTTTGTTCTGTCGATAATAGTGCGCACCGTATGTGTCCACTATTCCGAATATAGAAGTAAATACTCGACTCAAGGGGGAAGTTGATTTCCTTTATTTCCGGTCTCGAAATTGTTCTTAATGTCGCAACAGTGGTTAGTACGACCGAACTTGCTCATAAGAATAGGCGGATACAAATCCACTGGAAATTTTACACAGAAGCATTCTTGAAAATGTACCTATATAGATTCAGTTTTCCTCTTTGATCTTTGTAGTTTGCGAATAACTTAAAATTGGTAGAGAATGTTCTTGCGATTTGAAACATTTATTTATTCGCATTGCAGTTTGAGTTGCGATTTATGTGAAAGTATAAATACAAAACCGTTGGAAAAGAAAATGTAGAAGATTGGTATGTTGGAAATTTTCCTCTGTTGGAAATGTGCCCGACGAACATATCGGATAGATGAATAGTTAATTTTACGTTTGCTTTTTATTATTTGTTTGTACAGTTTATGTTTCTGTAAAAGCTAAGCAACTATAAGAATTTATCATGTTTTAAAGTTTCAACTCTTTAAATAATATTAATATAAAATAGAAATAAAACTAATATTTAAAATCATTACTTCATTAATATTATTTCGTAAAGTAACAAAGCGCCAAAAGCTTTTTTGAGCTTCTTTAAATCAAGTAAAAGCCGAATAAATTCAATTAATATTAATATATTTCTAGAATTTCATTCAACTAATTAGTATTTGATTATATTTATTGTGTGGGTTCTTTGTATAATTCCTACAACTCATTAATTATTTTAAGAATACGTTCCTTTTTGTGATAATGGTTAGTCTTCGCAAATTTCAAACAAAATGAACTTCATTAGATATTTAATTCAAATGTTTGCTTTTTGTTGAGAGACTGTAATAAAGCTAACAAAAATAAATTTATTCCAAATATATAGAAAATATGGTTTCCAAAAAATTAGAATAAAACTTTTTTCTACATTTATAGCTTTATAAGAAAACAATTTCCGAATAATTACATACAAAATCTAACTGCCTAATACTACCAGTTTTTTTTTTTGCAAAAGCCAGTAAATAAAAGAAAAATAGGCATAGGGTATGTATACTGTGATCAAGAGGTATCGAGACTAGTTTAATAGAATTAGAAGTATTTATTTGCCTTCCAAATTTATTTAATCTTCTTCAAAGTAGTTCCTTTCGAGACAATGCGCTTATTCCAACGCTCTTCCAAATCTCCACTTTTCAAATTTTGTTTTATCTCTACAATTTATTCAAAACTGTGCCAACAAAGGCGTTGCTACAGCAGTAGTGTCAACAGTAATTACATAAATGGTCATCATTTTTTTGATAATTTTAACTAGGTTCACGAATCTTTGTTGCTATAGAAATCATGAGTAGACGAAGTCCACGAGGGCGATTTCGTAATCGCAACAAAGATGAGTGCTAATCTTGTTAAAATTATTTTTAAAAAAATAATGTAATTCGGCGTGATTATTTTTTAAACTATGTTGCAAAATGTTAAACAAGTATGTAAGTATCTTTATTAGCCAATCGCAATGAGAAAAAAATCAAATCGACCAATAGCATGAAAATCACACCGACTATTTGCTAATGGCAAATTGTCAGTGTAATTGGTCGATTTGAAATTTTTTCTCATTACGTGCGATTGACTGACAGGATTGTTTAAAAAATAATCACTATTAAAGCTCCAACAAGGGCATTCTATACTTTGAAGCGAAAATACATTACCTATATGAGGGAGCGTTCTTAAGTTCGTGAAATGGAGGAAAAGGAGAGAAAATAAAAATACAAAATTGTTTTTCTTTTTCAATATATTCACCTGCAAACCTAATTAATTTTTCAGATCTCTCAATTAGGTTGTGTATGCCTTCATAAAAAAATGTTTTGTTTTTGTCTGAAAAATACGCCGAAATTTTCTTCATCGTTCGTAATTGTGTTCCCGCGCAGTTTTTTTTTAATTTTTGGGAAGAGGTAGTAGTCACTCAGAGCGAGGCCTGGACTATAGGGGAGGATGATTCAAAATATCGATGCCCACATTATGCAGAACAGCCAGCGAAACACGACTCCTATGGATCGGAGTATGGTCGTGCAAGAGCAGGACACCTTTCGTCAATTTTCCCCTTTTTTTCGTTAATAACTTCTTTGGTGGACGGTGACACCTTAAACTTCTTGAGTAGTGGTGTGTCTTTTTTATGGCACTGCATGAAGTCTTGCTTCAACGCAGGTTCATAATGATCAACCAAATATTTATTACCTGTAACAATTTGACTCAAAACACCATCCCTGTCTTGATTACAGAGATCCAAAAACGCACGGGAAAATTCCATGCCCTGATATTTTTACGGTGGCGTGAGCATTCTCGCCATCCAAGAATGCCAAAAATCATACCAAAATATCATGAAAAATTAAAAAAAAAGTCTTGCCGGATACTTCAATAATTCCTGCGAGTTATGTCTTGTTTAGCCACGCATTTTCCATTATTAATTTTCGAACAAGTAGTCACTTTAATAGAGCGTCTCGGCCGTGGGTCGTCTTCAAGTGATTTCCTACCTTGCTTAACGATACTGTGCCACCTATAGACCACAGTTTTTCCAAGCCAAGAAACCCCGTCATCCTATAACATTTCTTTCAGTATAGTTTGAACAGACTTTCCTTGCTTTCTAAGAAATTTTATAGCGGCGCGATACCCGTTTTTTTCCATATTTCACACTATTCCCCCGATTGGGTTGGTTGGTCGACGATAGTTCACACACTGCTGATGCAACTATGATAAAACTTTATATTTATGCTAATAATAAGTCTCTGAATATGTTACGACAAAAAAGAGCTCTCCCACCACCATCTAACTCCTCCATTACGTGAACTTAAGAACGCTATCTCGAATAATAAAGGTGTTCAAACAGTCTTTACGTTCCGGCTGCAATGGACTGGAGAATGCATATCTGTAATATGTAGATAATGGAATCTCCATGTCACAGATAAAATTAAAAAGTTAAGGAATTGGGTGGTAGATGAACTTCCTTTGAGAAACAAATTGAAACAATTTATTTTCTTAAACGTCAAGTCACAATTTATTTAACAGTCAAGATTAAATTACATTATGTTTCAATACAATGTTTACTCATGAACAAAAAATAGTATTTTATTTATCAAAAACAAAAAATTTCATTTTAAAGGACGGGAAAGTTGTTTACGGCCGAGGCGTCAGCCGAGGACGGGATTACTTGCGAGGACCTTTTCGTTCGTGGTGAATACAACGGTTTATTTCATACTGCAAATTTAATGAATTTTAAATAAAAAGGAATGAATTTATTTCATACTTATGTCAAAAATGTTTAAATGTATGTTTAAATGTTGATTCAATACTTTGAACATCTGCTATTATAAGTTTAATAAACCATATTGCCGATGTATATTTAATATACATGTATCTAACAATTATTTAATTATTTAATAATTGTACAATCATAAATGTGAATTTTCTGTGTGAATTTGAATGACGTTTTATTGAATTAATTTAATCCGAAATTGGTGGAGACTGTGGCTTGTAATCTGAAACAGAAATATGAAAAACACCCTAACCACAATATATAACAATAAATACTATATAAGTATTTCGGCAGCTAAGTTGCCATCTTCAGTAGAATAACCTTAAAACTTAAACAAAGTGTTAAACGTAGCGTTTTTGGCTAAGGTAAACTTTAGAAGATATGCTCTTCACCAAATCGCCAGTGGGATAACACTAAATTCCTAACATCGGAATAAACACAATGTACTGCAATATGTAGTACTACAATATGTACTACTTAAACCTAGCGTGAAGTTTAGGGAACCGTGAAGCGTGAATACATGAAGCGTAAAAATAATGCTATTGTCGCAATAAGGCATACAAACTGGACTGAGGGATTGGTCCATTGTCAGAATTCATTAATTTATTCTTATTTCAATAAATATAAATACTTTCATAACTATCTAATTCCCTATAATTAACATTTTTAATCAACTTAAGGTTATGTGCCGGCACAGAATGACCTGTGTCCCAAATATGTCGGGCAACGCTAGTCTGTTGAATCTAAAGTGGGAAATATATTCCTTGTAACGAGTTGAAATTGAACGTCTAGTTTGGCCGATATATTTTTGGCTGCAATCGTTATAATTAATTTCATATATACCAGATTTATGTTCTACCTCAATTTTGTCCTTGGTGTTACCTAAAAGTGATTTTAATGAGTTACATGATTTAAACGCTATTCGAAGAGAATGGTTTTTGAAGATAGCGTTCAGATTTCTAGAGGCTGAATGGTATGGTAAACAAACAAATTTCTCACCTAGGTCTTTTTGAGGTAGTAAGCTAGTGGTATCATAAATAAGTTTCCTTAGCCTATGTTTCTTAATTAGGTTGGTTATTGTTTTGGAATCGAAACCATTGTATGCAGCGATGCTTCTGATTAGTCCAAGTTCTTTTACATATCTATCCTTTGTAAACGGGAAACTTAACAACCGATGGATAAGAAAATTAAAGGATGCCATCTTTTGTTGGAAACTGTGATTTGAATCCGCGGTTATAAACTTGTTCACATTGGTGTCTTTTCGGTAAATATCTATTTCTAAGTTATTATTATTCTTAATTACTAAAACATCTTAAAATAGTATTTGTTCATTGTTTTCTTTTTCTATAATGAATTTAATTGTAGGGAATTTCGAATTTAATTCTATTAAAAAATCGTCCAAATTACACAACTTGGTATTAAAAACCGCGAAAATATCATCGACATACCTAATCCATACTTTAGGGAAATATTTAGATGATCCCTTAAACTCTATCTCAAAATGACTCATAAACAGGTTCGCCATAAATGGAGACAAGCAGTTGCCCATTGCTGTGCCATGCCGCGGTGCATAGAAGTTTCCTTCAATTTGAAAGCAGTTCTGAGACATGCATAAAGTTGTCAACCTCAAGTATTCATTTATTTTCTCGCGTTCAATATTGTTCTTAAGCAATAAACTGTCTAAATATTTCAGTGTTTCAATGTGTCAACAATGAATGGAATATCATTAAAAATCTCAGAAACAAAGACTGCTTTTACTTAAAAGCAGATAAGGGGAATAAATTGGTAATTGTGGACAAAACCGACTATTTTAATCGAGTTAATCACTTAATATTGAATGGACCGTATGTCAAATTAAACAAAAATCCCCTCCCCAAGATGATTAGAGAAACTAAAAGCGCGTTAAAAGACTGTCCACAATGAATAACTGGTCTCCTCAAATTTAAATTAAACGTAAGCAACCCTTTTGTACCTAGAATGTATTGTTTACCAAAAATTCACAAACCAAGTAATTCGATGAGATCTATTGTATCGGGTATTAACTCACCGACGTACTTGATTTCAAAATGGTTGGTAAACGAATTTAAAAATTTACCCGAGAAACCAGAAAGTTTTTCAATTCAAAATTCGTTGGAATTTATTCAAAAAATCAAAGATTATAAGCTGGAACAGGGTGAAATTTTAGTATCATTTGATGTCAGTTCATTGTTCCCTTCGGTACCTATTCCTGAAACACTGAAATATTTAGACAGTTTATTGCTTAAGAACAATATTAAACGCGAGAAAATAAATGAATACTTGAGGTTTACAACTTTATGCATGTCTCAGAACTGCTTTCAAATTGAAGGAAACTTCTATGAACAGCGGCATGGCACAGCAATGGGCAACTGCTTGTGTCCATTTATGGCGAACCTGTTTATGAGTCATTTTGAGATAGAGTTTAAGAGATCATCTAAATATTTCCCTAAAGTATGGATTAAGTATGTCGATGATATTTTCGCGGTTTTTAATACCAAGTTGTGTAATTTGGACGATTTTTTAATAGAATTAAATTCGAAATTCCCTACAATTAAATTCACTATAGAAAAAGAAAACAATGAACAAATACCATTTTTAGATGTTTTAGTAATTAAGAATAATAATAACTTAGAAATAGATATTTACCGAAAAGACACCAATGTGAACAAGTTTATAACCGCGGAGTCAAATCACAGTTTCCAACAAAAGATGGCATCCTTTAATTTTCTTATCCATCGGTTGTTAAGTTTCCCGCTTACAAAGGATAGATATGAAAAAGAACTTGGATTAATCAGAAGCATCGCTGCATACAATGGTTTCGATTCGAAAATAAACCAACCTAATTAAGAAACATAGGCTTAGGAAGCTTATTTATGATACCACTAGCTTACTACCTCAAAAAGACCTAGGTGAGAAATTTGTTTGTTTACCATACCATTCAGCCTCTAGAAATCTGAACGCTATCTTCAAAAACCATTCTCTTAGAATAGCGTTTAAATCATGCAACTCATTAAAAAAACCACTTTTAGGCAACACCAAGGACAAAATTGAGGTAGAACATAAATCTGGTATATATGAAATTAATTATAACGATTGCAGCCAAAAATATATCGGCCAAACTAGACGTTCAATTTCAACTCGTTACAAGGAATATATTTCCCACTTTAGATTCAACAGACTAGCGTTGCCCGACATATTTGGGACACAGGTCCTTCTGTGCCGGCACATAACCTTAAGTTGATTAAAAATGTTAATAATTATAGGGAATTAGATAATTATGAAAGTATTTATTGAAATAAGAATAAATTAATGAATTCTGACAATGGACCAATCCCTCAGTCCAGTTTGTATGCCTTATTGTGACAATAGCATTATTTTTACGCTTCATGTATTCACGTTTCACGGTTCCCTAAACTTCACGCTAGGTTTAAGTAGTACATATATAAGTGTTTATTCCGATGTTAGGAATTTAGTGTTATCCCACTGGCGATTTGGTGAAGAGCATATCTTCTAAGGTTTACCTTAGCCAAAAACGCTATGTTTAACACTTTTTTCAGTTTTTAAGGTTATTCTACTGAAGATGGCAACTTAGTTGCCGAAATACGTATATAGTATTTATTGTTATATATTGTGGTTAGGGTGTTTGTCTTATTTCTGTTTCGAATTAATTTAAGTACAGAAATGCATTTTGCAGTCCGTGGCTGTAAGGACTTTTTGAACAGCCTTTTATAACAAATAAAACTGTTGAAGTTATAAAATAAAAAAGGTTCAATACGAAATTAAAATGGAGTATTTAATCTTTCATTGATGGTAATTTAATAGCTTTAAATAAAGCTATTAAGAATTTTTAATTGGGCTGTTTTACAATTGTTTAATAATTTCTTTTGTTTTCAGGTAAAATTCTATGTGATTGAGAATCTATTGGATTTTGAGTGTATCTGCCTAAGTGAAATTGGTAAGATAAGTTTGTCCATTTTAATTTTCCATGTCTGGAAATTTGTTTTTTGTATTAATAGTAAGTTACGATTAATTGAAAATAAATCACATTGCCACGTGATTAATAAAATAGTGTTATCTAGAGCTGACATCTGTAATTACTTATGTGAACATATCGATTTTGGAGAACTTGTAATTTATTGTTGGTGTTATTTCGTCGACCGTATTCGTCGATTTAATATCACGCAAATCTCATTAATCATAAAGTCAGCAGACAATAACGTACTTCAATCAGCATTCATTATAGTGTTTCGATTTCGTGCTTATTAAAGTATATACAGTCGGCGTCAAAATGTTTTTGATTAAAATCGGTGATACAGAATAGGAAAAACTCACTAGTTAAAGTCTAATAGTGACACAATTCAAGATCAAATTTTAAAATTCAGGACATTATTGTTGACAAAGTTAACGTATGTAAATTCGCATGCCAATACCGCATATAAAATTGTATACTTAGACACATTTATTATAAACAGGACAGAAAATGCTGAAGATTCTTACCTCACTCACAATTTTATACTCCATCTGTTTACATGCCATAAGGTTCAACCTTATTAACTTTCTGGATATTCGGGAACCCTCTATCGCTTCTACTAAGACAAAAAAATCAACAAGCATTTAAGTAAACAAGCTATAGTACATTAAATACGACTAGATGTAAATTGGGCACTAACCTACCTGAAATTTTAATCTCGTTGGTAATTCGGGCACTAGCTAAAATGTACTCGCAGAGGGTCTATGTAAACTGGGCACCGTATAAAGCAAACAAAAACAATAATATAGAAATAGTGTATTTCAAGTTAAAGTACAGCAAAAAGATAGAAAATAAAAAATATGTACTCATATGAAAACAATAATAAAAGCAAATACTTAATTATATAAAAACTATAATAAAAAAATAGTGTATTTGAAGTCATACTGATGAATAAATTGATATACACTTCACAAAGTGTAATCGTGATATTGTTCCATTATTTAGTTGTTCACACAGTTCATTTAGAGTTCTTAATTTTTGTTTTGCTCGTGTGTCTTTAACTCTTGCTGGTGTGTGTACACTTTGAATTTTAACATAAGTGTCTATTTGAAATTCCTTAAGCTTTTCGATAAAAATATAAATAGATGGATGTGTTGAATAAAATGGCTCATTTAGTTTGGAATGAAACGCTTCGCATGCGTTTGTGGTGTTTGTGGTCGATGGAGTTGCAGTAGCCCACATATGTGGAGGAAAAGGAGCATCGTCTTCTATGTATGTCTACAATAAATAATAGGCGTATTCGTCAGCCTGTGAATGAGCAGGTTTTTCGGCAAACAAATCTAAGGCGAAACAATCGCCTGCTTCGTCAGGATTCAAATACGTTAATCCAAATATATATCGCAGCCATTTTCCTACTTCGGAATCTGTGTTCCTAAATTCTGCTGTTAAACCCAACCTTTGGATTTTCCTGAACCACGATTGGTGCAAATGGAAACGACAACCATAGATTTGTGCTGATGGCCATATAGCGCGAACCGCTTTGTGAATGCTTTTCTCAAAATCTACAAAAACCTCAGCTGGTCGTAATATTGTAGAGTGACGTCGAAATATTTCTTTTGTTAGCATTTCAAATAATGTTGCATACGTTTCACTGCGTTTATCAGGCAACAAACAAAACATCAATGGAATATAATGTCGATTATTAAGTCCGTGGATTGTAAATAATTGTAAAAAATATTTTGTACAATACGAAAATGTACCGTCCATGTACACTTTACGCATTCCACATAAACTTCTAACATTCGTTTCACAAGAAAACACTATGATATTGCTCACTGGACAGTTTATAAAAACGAAACTTTCATCCTTGCTTGTTTTAACATTAGCAGCTTCCACTATATCATGGACTTCTGTCTTATTTTGTGGTAACGGCCCAGGAAGAAATTTTCTCCTTCAAGTGAAATCTGATATTGTAATTGTTTCCGGCAGTTCCTTAGCTAGTTCACGACGAATAATTTTCGCTGGTTTTTCGGAAATATCATCAACGGCTTTACGTTTACACGCATTCGAAATCACTTTTCGGTTTAATTTACTCTGATTCTGTTCATGATTATGTTCTAGCTGGCTTCTGCTCACTAAATTTTCTGCACCAAGCGCAAACACTTTTGCGGGACAATTTAAGGATTTTTTTGTACAACGCCAAAAACACTTCGCCACTCTTCAACACTTTCTGTTTTGAAAATGTGTACTTGTTAACCACTAGCAAACATTTTCCGTTGTTACTGTCCACGAAAGAGACCTCCATAATTCTTAACAGTGTGCAACAAAACTCGAGACTGAGAAGCGGATCTAATTTCTTACTTTAAGCAAACGCCGCAACAAGATAGAAATAACTAAATACACAAACTAAATGTTTCCTTATATATAGAATATATTATAGCATAATACAATAGAGGCCCGCCCACAATAGATGTACAAATAAAAATACATTTGAAATAATCTATTTGGTCATTAGGAAATTCCTTAATTTATTAACGTCTAATTTCTTACTTTAAGCTTATATATAGAATATATTATAGCATAATACAATAGAGGCCCGCCCACAATAGATGTACAAATAAAAATACATTTGAAATAATCTATTTGGTCATTAGGAAATTCCTTAATTTATTAACGTCTAATTTCTTACTTTAAGCTTTAAAGCGATTATTACCCGAATGGTACTGGTGCCTAGATTAGGTACCTGTAGGATTAAGAAATCCTATTTGCAGGGCAGGTAAATCCATATACTTGGTGCCCAGTTTACATCCGCCCTTAAATACACATGAAATATAATATATTTCAAATTTCTTTGAAGAAGCCATCATATGCCGAAACATGTAAGAGATTGTTTTAAATATATACATATTGAAGTAAAACCATCGCCAACTAATTGAATCTACTATAACATACTAAGGTCAAGAAATATTTATCTATATATATATATATGGTAAATTCAATTTGTTGGCGATTTAAGGTCTGGTTTTACTTCAAAATGTATATATTTAAAACAATCCCACATGTTTCGACAAATGATGCCTTTTTCAAGGAATATAAAATATAAATGACAGTATATTAATGTCATACGTTTTACATTTGTAGTTGCTATGGATAAAATTATTTCCAATATAATTATAATAAATCACGCCTTAGTATTCTAAAATAGAAGACAACAAAAACAGGGAACCACAAGACATGCGACTTAAAATGTTAAGCTGTCGGCATTCGCCTTAAACGAGAAGGAAAACCACGAAAACCTAACTATACTATAACTTAATTGTGTAACGATCTGCAATTTACCATCATAATATATGTTGATGTTATATAATTATATATCTTATGTTATTTAAATATCTAATACATTTGCTTATCATGCTGACAGTTCCGTGTTTTCATTCCTGTCTGGCTGTCCGAGTAGGTTTTCCATCTCGTTTAGGGCAAATGCCGACAGCTTAACATCTTAAGTCGCTCCACTGGCGCATACATAATAATAACTCATGTCTTGCGTTTCCCTGTTTTTGTTGTCTATCTATTTTAGAATACTAAGGCATGATTTATTATTATAAAATTGGAATGTAGGTATCTTTGAATAATTTTATCCATAGCAACTACAAATGTATGACATTAATATACTCTCATTTATATTTTAGATTCCTTGAAAAAGGCATCATTTGCCGAAACATGTAGGATTGTTTTAAATATATACATTTTGAAGTAAAACCAGACCTTAAATCGCCAACAAATTAACTTTACCATAACATACAAAGGTCACGAAATAATTAGCTATACATATATATATATATATATATATATATATATATATATATATATACATATATAGTAAATTCAATCAGTTGGCGATTTAAGGTCTGGCTTTACTTTAAAGTATATATATTTAAAACAACCCTACATGTTTCGGCAATGATGCCTTTATCAAGGATATAAAATATAAATGACAGTATACAAATGTCATATAATTGAGTTGCTATGGATAAAATTATTCAAGGATACATTCCAATTCGATAATAATAAATCATGCCATAGTATTCCAAAAAACAGATAGACAACAAAAACAGGGAAAAGCAAAACATGAGTTATTATTATGTATGCGCCCGTGGAGCGTCATAAGATGCAAAGTTGTCGGCATTCGCCTTAAACGAGAAGGAAAACCACGAAAACCTACTCGGACAACCAGACAGGAATCAAAACACGGAACAGTCAGCATGATAAGCAAATGTATATGATATTTAAATGTAATTGATATTTAAATAACTTAAGATATATAATTATATAACAAAAAAATATATTATGATGGTAAATTGCAGATCGTTACACAATTAAGTTATAGTATATACTGCTTAAATTTTTTATATCATTTCTGTTGTTAATTGAAGTTTTTTCCTGTTTAATACTAATCATTTCTTTAATTTCTCTTTTCATTGTGTGTTGTTCTTGATCAATTATCTGTGTGTTTTCAAAACCGAAATGGAGATCGCGTTGTAATTTGTGTGTAGATAAAGCAGTTTTGTCTGTTTTAGAGTATTTGTAGGCTTGTATTCTTTTGCATAAATATTGTTTCGTTTGGCCTATGTAGTAACTATCGCAATCGCGACATGGTATTTTATATATGACATGTGTTTCTCGATTTTTTTTCTATTTTAGGTTAAAGTTTTGAAAATAAATGTTTATTAGTATTACTAAGTTTATATGTTGTAGCTAAAATAGAAAAAAATCGAGAAACACATGTCATATATAAAATACCATGTCGCGATTGCGATAGTTACTACATAGGCCAAACGAAACAATATTTATACAAAAGAATACAAGCCCACAAATACTCTAAAACAGACAAAACTGCTTTATCTACACACAAACTACAACGCGATCACCATTTCGATTTTGAAAACACACAGATAATTGATAAAGAACAACACACAATGAAAAGAGAAATTAAAGAAATTATTAGTATTAAACAGGAACAAAATTCAATTAACAACAGAAATGATATAAAAAATTTAAGCAGTATATACTATAACTTAATTGTGTAACGATCTGCAATTTACCATCATAATATATTTTTTTGTTATATAATTATATATCTTAAGTTATTTAAATATCAATTACATTTAAATATCACATACATTTGCTTATCATGCTGACTGTTCCGTGTTTTGATTCCTGTCTGGTTGTCCGAGTAGGTTTTCGTGGTTTTCCTTCTCGTTTAAGGCGAATGCCGACAACTTTGCATCTTAAGACGCTCCACGGGCGCATACATAATAATAACTCTTGTCTTGCTTTTCCCTGTTTTTGTTGTCTATCTGTTTTTTTAGAATACTAAGGCATGATTTAATATTATTCAATTGGAATGTATCTTTGAATAATTTTATCCATAGCAACTCAATTATATGACATTTGTATACTGTCATTTGTATTTTATATCCTTGATAAAGGCATCATTGCCGAAACATGTAGGGTTGTTTTTAATATATATATACTTTAAAGTAAAGCCAGACCTTAAATCGCCAACTGATTGAATTTACCATATCATACCAAGGTCACGAAATAATTATATTTATATATATATATATATATATATATATATATATATATATATATATGTCTTAACCTAATTCAATGACAACAAAATACATAGAGAATGGTTATAAATAAACTAAAAAGCCGGTACATAGACAGGATGAAAATTAAGGTGCATATTACCCAATGTCAAACCAACCTTCTAATTATGACAGAATTTCAGACAAACCTTTACGAGATAAGTAGCTGAAAAAGAGAATTACACAACCTGATGTTTATGTCATGGAAAAATACGTATTTCTAAACTAACCAAAGGAAGAATAAGATAATAAATAATATCCTCGATCTACAATGATATCACTAACGATCTATAATTAGTACCTACGTATTGAAATTAACTAAAAGTAGAACAATATCCCAGTTTGATGACATACAAATGTTAGAGATACCAGAATCTAAACACTTATACAATATATTTTGTAATAGATGTTTTAAGAGATTAAAAGCAAAAACAACTCTTACATGTAAGGAAAATCATTATTAAAAGGAAATTCCCACGATATATACCTGACCGTTCAAAAGTAAATGACAACAAAACCAATTAATACAGGTAGGTTGAATCTAACTAGACAGTCTCAAAATGTTTATACGCTGTCTTAAAAATACAGTTAAGCAAAATCAGCGCATAAAATCATGGTCACGACTCATAAGCTGATTCAAAGCGCAAATTGGTCATTCGCTGGATTATTTGGTTTTACTCGATCCAGTAATCTCTTTTTAATCACCATTCTTCATTGCATATTATTCTCTTTTCTACTTTGTAATCATTTTTGCTTAATTCAGTTTCCTGGTTAAGCAGTTTTTAACTGTTTTGTTATTGGTTCACTAGCAACTTTTTATTCTTTATTATATGTATTACCGTATCTATTCAAAAAAAAGGAACAGCTCTGTGAGCAAATATATAAAATGGCTTACCCTCAGATATGATGTTAAAATCATTGACGGAGATTTTTACATGCAACTTAGGTGGAAGAACATCTATAAATTTGCAATTGGAGGTAATAGTAAATACGAAGCTTTAGGATATGCTTCAAAATCTCCGATTTTTCCATAAAAAATTTAGTAGTAAGAGTTGATTATTCCTTTTCATTCAATTGTGAAAAGATAGCATAAGCACATTACCATTTCTTTAAATATCTTAGATATCCTTCTTAAGTGGAACAGAATTTCTTAACGACGGATTCAAGACACAATAGAAATTTCTTCAGCCTCCATAGATTAATATTTTTCGAAATTATATTTACGCTCGTGTTAGTCGTCGTCGCAAGTCTGGAACACACTCCAGCTTATAAAAATTATTTTGATTAATAAAAATTAGTTTTCCAGAAACTAAACAGTTTTAAAGTTTACTTATCAAATCCCATTCTGTTTGTACCAACAAATAATAAATAATAATAATAATACAATCGATATCGTAATTATAATGTTTTGGTAAGTAAATAAATACATTGAGTCCACAAAATATTGTTTGTGGAAAACAAAATTAAAATAAACCTGAAATTTCTTGTGTAATACCTATAATGTTTTATATTTACCAAAATAATGTTAAACATACTTGAATGGGTAAAACCTCATCAATTTTGTACAAAACAAAAAGTCTTTTTAATAATATAAAATATTATTAAAAATCGGGTGTGAAAAACAAATATATGAACTTGTATTGTGTTCTTCACACTCGATTTTTAATAATATTTAATATTATTAAAAAGACTTTTGTTTTATATTTACATTTTATTTATAAATTCTTAAGTTTATTTTTAATCAGTCCAATATTATTATTTTGTTTTTAATTGGAATATGATTTGCGTCCCAAGTTAAAGTTACATCTTTCTAATGCGTTTTTGCGGTTTAGGGATCTCAGAATTGTTAATTTTATAGCGGGCGCTATATTCATAGTCTATATTAGTCAACCGATGTTGACGTTTGTATTGATTAACATACGTTGAATAAAGAAACAGTTGTCAATCATCTAAAACCGCTGATTTCTGATACAAATCATCATAGGAATATCTATAATATTTATTATAATTTGCATAGTTTAAGTGTCTTTCTTTCAGCGCAATATAGTACCTTCGGATGAGGTGTATCCAAAATCTTAGAGAAATACCTAAAACGATAGATGATTGATCGGATTTTATTTATTACATTATCAATGTGTAAGTTCCATCTGAATTGTCTGCCAAGCATTCTACCTAAACATCCAGTCTACACTCTCTATATTTACATTGTTGTTATTAATGTTATTGATTAAATTTTGGTATGGAGACAGAACTGTGGCATACGACGCAAAAGGCATAAAATGTGTTTTATCAATATTCATGGTCAACAATCGTTCATCAAACCATTTCATCACTAGCAAATCAGATTTACCCGATCATTTCAACGCATACCAATCTGTGTTTTTATACAGTGTGGAAGCATCGTCCGCAAAACCAACGACATCAGCTGCCAACCCTAATGCAAAGAGATTGTTAAGATACATATCAAAAAGCAGATGTTCTAAAACCGTGGCTTAGGGAACACCATATTCTACCACTAATAAATCGCTGATCTCGTTATTTATATTGATATATTGAATTCTGTGTGACAGATAATTCCTCTTAAGTTTATATGGTATTCCCCGAAAACTAATATTTTCTTCAATATCTAGAAAAATATCATGAGAGATTATAAAAAGATTTTGCCAGATCGATAAGCACACACAAAGTGGGATACAAAGTGGGGGAAGCGTCCTGTGTTGATGTCTCCTGTCTAAAACGAAATTGTTTTGAGGATAACAGTTTATATTTAGTTATGTATCCTTTGATTTGGTTCCTCACAACCACTTTAAAGATTTTTGCTAAGCTCAAAATTAATGATATTGGGCCATAATTTGTTAGATTCAATTTATCTCCCGATTTGAACACAGGGACCACAACCAAAATAAAGGCACTAAATTCACATATAAAAGCACAAAATTTAACTACATCCAGTAATTTAGGATTTAACAGCTACCGACGGTATGCAATTAATAGCAGGATATTAATTCGAAATTATGAAAGGACAAACGAACTATCTTAATTTATTGCAGCAATTATATTAATTATTCAGCTATGTGTAGTTGAATCATTCCGAGAGGGAAATCCTTGGAGACAACAATAATTGACTTATTAGTGCTTGCTTTATGAAGCGCATAATAGCACGATCGATATTTATTTAGAGCACATTAATAATCATCAAAAGGGTATCACCTCCATACTAATTCGTACAGATAATAAATTCAAGCAATATTCCCCGACAATATGTACAGGTCTTAAACGAATATGTAAATTTTGTATTTCGGGTGTGCCATTTAATAAACGAGATAGGCTTCGCTTATAATTCATTAAAATTGGTTTTAATGGATATGCTTTAGTATTTGTAACGATTAACCAATAGTGAACGAAAAATGAAAAAATTGTCGCTATCATTGTTATGTCTACAATTTTATGATGTAATTTTTAAAATTCATGTGGTCGTATTGCCTTATTTAGTAGATCCGTTTTCGGGAGATAAATTATAAATTTAAATTGTTGGTGACGGCTGACAACATAACAAATGAGTAAGAATATGTACCCTTATTATGCGGAGGAAACAGTAAGTAAAATATAAAATTTTAAAGAAACAATCCAAGGAAAAGTGTTAAATCAATGTGAACAAACATAACCTACCTTTTAAATGATATTACTGATCCCGCCAAGGTATATATCCTACAGATCCAAAGGATATTTTTCCAGATCATCTTTCTGTACTAAGAAAACCTATTTTCCTGATATATCCAGTAGCAAGCTCTTCGGTACCTATTCATTAACAACGTTATGAAAATATATTCGTATACCTTCTAATTCAAGTAGATATTTTGGTTCTTTTACCTTAAAAATATATACACGTTATTCTCGCGAACAAAACTTTGTATAACTTAAAAATCATAGTAAACAAATACTTACTTTCTGTCACGTATCCCTTAAAAAGATTTCTAAACCATTTAATCGATAAAACTTTGAATGAACATCCTTCATTCGAGTAACAATACATTATAGTAGTATGGGTTTTAAGTTTAAGAATATTTTAATGGGTATGGTAATTGTAATGTTTAACATGCAAATAATGAAAATCAAGTTTAATTATATAATACAGTAGTTAATTTTTTTAATAAAAAAGCCGAGTCTCATAATTTTGAATGAGCTTGGGCGTCTGTAATTAGGAAAGTTTAGTTAGAATACGTTTAGTATACGTAAGTATTTCTGAGATAATATAAAAGAGATATCTCCTTATACGAAAAAAATATTCCAAATATGCACGTGTTTATTTTACCTTTTCGAACAATTTATGTTCAGTGATTAAATTAGAAATATTGGAAAAATGAAAGAGGACACATTTCAAATAAAGAGTCTTTAACGATATATCAACCACCACATCCTCGATTTAGGGGTGTTTTATTTATGGACTCATTTGAATGTATTTATATTAAGTCGATGTATTATCGTGACAAAAGGAAATTTATGCTCCTTCCGGATTCCAGAGTAACGTGAAGGGCATAGCTTTTCCAAACGTTTCTGGAAAATCGTTCGTGTTTGCATGAAGCCTATGTTCCTAAAATGAGACGTATTTATACATAAAAGTAAACATATGTTCGTAAATTATTGCCAATAATTCTTATTTAATACTTTACACCAGTTAATATCGTAGTATACTAAATGGCTCTAGTTGTAGCGAATCTATCCCAGCAAAAATCCATAGGTCTTCAAGACCTGTTATAAAAAACTATTACTATAATATTATAATAATATTAAAAAGAATAATGGTATCTCGTTGGATTTAATTTAATAAAACATTAACTTCAACTTTGAAATCTTTCGCGTCTTGTTCCCGCAAACCCTTATCACCCTTCAGTTGGATTTATTCTTGAATTTCATCACTCTACTCCATTGCAGCATTTTCCTTTCGGTAATAATTTTAGGTATAACTTTGATAAAGCCGATTTTTCGATATTATATCCTTGTCTCTAGGAGATTGACTGGTCTTTTCCTATCGCAGTTGGTATGCTAGTGACTTTGTATAATCTTATTATTCTACTTAATGCTCTCTTCTATCTCCTTAATCAACCTTGCTTCTATTTCCTCTTCTTTATTTCCCTGCTCGGTGATAATTATACCGAAGTATATAACATTTTTAACCTTCTCAAATGTTATGCTCTTCGTTCTATTTAACTCTAAAGATTAAGTGCTCTTCTTGCTCATATCTTTCTTCCTGTAGACAAAATTCCATATACTCTGAATTTGTTTTCGTTTACAGTTAGATTCTCCGTTTCCGTTGCTATCATAAATTTTTGGCATATTTGTATTAGTTCTTGATTTGTTCTAGCTAAAATTATGACTTCATCCCTTCATTCATGCATATGCTTGGGTTTGGGTTTTTCTTGTTTTTTTGTTCCAGAAGTATTTATGCCACTACATTCTAGCAGTATGTTAAACATCGTAGTCAACGGTGAGTCTGCCTGAAACTTAGGTATGCTTGAAAGTTAGTTGGAATCTTATTATTGGACTTCTTTGATTGACGACTTTGATTTTTGTGGTATCTAAGTTACCTTTAATAGGGTTATCGACTAAGCTGAGATTTTGAGGTATTCCATTGCTTTAGAGTTGTGATATCAAAGGCTTGTTTAATCTATAAACATCGCATATACATTCTGATATAAGATTGGTTGTGTTTCGTGTAAACGCGGTTTCTCCTGTCCTGAATTCGCATTAACAATCCCCTCCTGTATATTCAATATAATCTCTTAACTTTGGTTACACAGCTTTTCCCAATATTTGCCTCACATCTGTAATAAGTAAACAATTAAAAATACATATATATATATATATATATATATATATATATATATATATATATATATAGGTAATTAGCCATACGCACGGAATACTTATTTTTATTACCTTTGTTCGGGCAAAATAGAGTTAATTTTGTATTTTTGTTTCATTTAGATATAAGCAAATAGATGTAGGTATATTTATGTTTAATCCTAGTTTTAAATTGTAAATATTATATATTGTATATAGAAAATGTCTTGGAGTTCAGATATATTTAATGTTGTTAATTACCATAGGCCTGGTCAGGTATTACATTTATTCATTGTCTTATTTTCTACAGACATAAAAATTATTTATTTTATTACAGGCACAACCCTCTGGTTAATCCATCCATTATGTAAATGTATTTGAATAAGCATAAATGTAATAGAATAAGTTTTATTGTACATATTTCCTGTTATATATTATTATAATAGGTTAAATAATTTGGTTCGACGCGATTCTGCGAACTATTAGGATATCTCTGTGCATTGTATATTTGTTACTTTAAGAGGTATTTTATTTTCTATAATTAAGGGTTTCCGGCGTATATTGTTTATTTTAATACATTTATGACGTTGGAAACTACAGCATATACTTTTCTTGGAAAGGTAAAAATGGTTATATGGAAATTTCCGTATACTCAATTTCATTGTTTTCTCCCTCACTTGTGACTGGCGGGGACAAAACTTTCTTGCCGAAAAATAAGGGAATGAAGAAACAGTTCCAAACAAGAGCTCACTACAGTTCCAAGTACGATCTCTTCGAGTTAAAGCTTAGGTCTCAGTGATCTAAATAACAGTTCCTACTAAGATCTCAGTGATCTAAATAGGAGCAAATATTATTTATTAGCCAGTTTTCTCGGTCTTTAGTATTAAGACCAGATACTGCATTTACATTAAGTTAACGGAACTCCAAGATTAAGTTTGTAAATATATTAGTGTTATACAAAAACTATGGTATTATTTCAACTTATACTTCGGTCGATACATACCGAACTTCCTTCAAACCAGGAGGAAGAAACAACCTTCGTGTACTTTTTTTATACCAGGTAATAAAAAAAATTAAATTGCCTTTATTCGTTATTTTTTCTTCATTATATTCACACTTTATAATCATGCAGTGAAAGTTATTTGGTAATAAAATAAGCAGCTACTGCATTTCCCGCTGTTTTCGTGGATACTCTTTTAATATATTTTGTAGATAAAGATTTCATAAGAAGAAATTGTCCTACTACTTTTAAAGAAAATAATTGTTCTGTTTTGTATATGACCTGCATACATATATTATAAAAACAATCAACTAACGAAAATACTAATTTATAAATATTTTCAATTGTAAATTTATTGTTTTCATTTTAGTCCAGACATTGTCCACGTCCACATCTTTGAAAGTTTTCGTGTAAATTAATGTAAAGTTGTCCTTCAATAGACCATACTATCAGAGAAAAGCCAATATAGAGAAGAGAAAAGGAATAGTTACTTAAAAGCCATTCCATTCGGCTCCTAGGTAAAGAGGAGAAAAATAAAGTTATATAATGCACTCTGTGAAAAGACGGATCCCTCCATGTGACTAAGCCTGTGAAAATTTGTTCAATAGGAAATCAGGGCAGTGGACAATGGACGTACAAACAACGGGAAATACCAACCCCCTAAATAAACGGAATTATATCGCACAGATAAAGCCCGCGTGTCCCACGAAAACCGGTGAAAATAAATTTCACAAAGGAAGAGACACATTTTTGCCCCTATATCACGTCCAAGCATGGCACGAGGTCTTGCTAGCGGTGCGTAGCCCGGTAAAGTTATGAGATTATCGTATTGCGTGACGTTGTTGTTGGAAACTTGATTCAATGGCGGTTTTCGGTTCGGTATTGGATGATATCAGATAGCATTGATAATATTTAATTTTACCGCTAAAATTAGAAAACCTTATGTAGCACCTACGCATCACATGAATGATATGGAGGTACCATATTTGCTTCGCTCTCTTTGTGCCTTTAATTGAATTTTTCTCATGAACACGGAAACAGATCATAAACATCAATATATATATATATTGTAATAACGCGGAATGCTGAGAAATAAAAATAAATGAAAAATAAAATGAAATAACAAAATGCTAGCTCGAAAACTTCAGATATATAAAAAAATAATTGCAAGGATTCTGCTTAATCTCAAGGGTCTAAAAGTAAGTTCTCCATACACAAATAGACATCTACTAATACATGAAATAATACGAAAGCGTCAAATTTATGTATAAATATATATTTAAATGAAATTATATCAATAATCACAAGATACAAATATTACTATCAAATCTGACATATAAATATAATGGAAAATGACGTTTGAGATGACGTGAGTTTATAACGTGTATAGAAAAGTGATATCAAGCAATGTTATATCTTTAACAAAATTTTATATAACAATTACACTTAAATACCTGAAGAATATGTTAAAATTTTGAAGATCACAATTTTCAATATGTTCTTTGTATGAAGTTCACAGGAAAATTTCTATCTAATACGTCAAGAATGTATGTCCGTTGCTCGATTCAAATTTCAGGATAATATCCTAGTCGCTGCGTTGCTTATAATCCAAATTAGCAGGATAAACCACCAGGTTATGTTCAATATGGGATCCAGATGAGTTGTTCTTATTCCAAGATGATTCAAAAGAAATCTGATTTCTTCTTTAAAAGTGTTCCTTTGATATAAATAAAATCTTCCGTATTCAAATGTATGATTATATTCTCCTTATATGATTAATACATCCAGAATACTTATTCAAACACTTCCTTATGTACAATATACGTCCATAAGCATTTTGTATAGGAATATAAATGGAATATTGATAAAAAGACTCAAATTATAAAATGCAGATAAAGATCTCTTTCAATCAGTCAAAAAATAATAATCAATAATTATGTTTTTTCGTCGTCAAGACTCCTAACAGCAATTTTGTAAAAGTAAAAATCAGATATTCTACGAAAATTTGTGCAAAGGTTACTAAAATAATTTAAAAGATAATATTATAGAAAATCCACTCACGTAATCTCAATTACAAATCTTGTAAATGAAATTCACATAAGACAAACAGATAATAAAATATGGGAAATAATATCAAAATTACAAAATTCTTACTATAAAGAAATACTTTACAAATCTTAACATTCAAGATATAACATTGTTGAAACTGAAAACTTATTAGTAAAAAAAAAATTAATTAAGAGGGTAGGTTGACTCACAACATTATCCCCATTGTTAATGAAATAAATTCGATTAAGTCGGAATTTTTTCAGAAAATTAAATTCAATAATAGATAAAAAAAAAAATTAAAAACGAAGATTGTATCTTGTAATAGTCAATTAAAATACTGGTCTTGTAAATCTGAAAATGATTGTTCAATATGTGTGAAGAAACTCAACAAACTAAAACTTTTATAACGTTCATATAATACTTAGTTAAGAACTGTATATTAAAGAAACTATTTCCATAAAACAAAATATATCAGTGTTACATAACTAAATCGGAACATAGGTTTTATGTTTAAATTATAGGAAAATTTTAAAAATATAATATTAACTAGTCATTGTTAATAAAAATAAAATTATCGTATACAAATATATTATTTTTTTTCCGAATTGTAAATATTTATTTATATTACTAGTTGAATATTCATTATGAGTTTTATATATATAATTAAATCTTTTCGACCTGTAACATACCTGACTGACAGCTATTTATCTAACCCCTATTCTTATTAACCCATGTGTATATAAATTCATTCATTTAAAGTATGTAAATAACTAACATGTATTATTATTTTGAATAAAATTATAAATCAGACTTAATTTCGATACATATATGATGCTAGTATAAAATTCAATTCTCCTTTGCTAAATGGTCCTGTAGCATAGAAATGTGGTATCTACCCTTAATAAAATTAGTATCATCTTTCTTTTTCACAATAACAATAGGATTTATAAAATATGTGTTAGATCTTTCTATTATACCAGTATCTTCTAAGCGTTTCAATTCCTTGTTTATTCTATCCTGGTAATAATAGGGAATCGGATAATTCTTACTAACTAACGGATCTTCTTTGTCAATTCTGATTACATGTTCATAGTTTTTAGCAAACACAATATCAGAATTTATTAACTGCAAGTTATTATATAATATATCAATTAATCTATGGGAAACATGATCGTCTTTAATATTTTGTATCTTAATTAAATCTTCTATTTCTTTTAAATTATTAACTGTATTACCAACTTTCACTTCTTCTCGCACCTCCAAAACATCATCTTCTTCATAATTATCCAAACCTAATCCTGCTAACCTATTTTCCACTCCATTATAATCATCATTTATATTTATATATTCATTATTTAAACCTTCAACCATATTACCACACGTAAACTTCTTCTTCTTAATCATATTAATCCTATTCATAACATTATTAATCTCTTCATTTAACTTATCTTCTTTATATTTAAAATAATCTACTTCCTCCTCCTCAGTCAATGTTTTAATTAAATTAATTATATTATCTTTAATAATAATCTTTCCTTCCTCGAAGTCCAATACCATACCTAAAGTTTTAATAATATCGATACCGATAATAGCATCGTATTGTAATTTCCCTATTATATAGAATGGTACTAAATATTCATGTTTATTAATAATAATATCAGCAGTTACTCTCTGATTAATTGATCCTATCCGTTTCCTATTTGCGGCGACTATATCAGTGCCTTTAATTTTAATGATTTTGTCCTTATAATTATTTATTAATTTAACCTTGTCCTCTTGTAACAATGATATTTCTGCACCGGTATCTATCAAACAATTGATAATGCCTTCATCTAATTTAATATTAATAATGGGTAAATTATACGTATCTAAAATTTTATTTTCATTGTCGTTTATAGAAATAAACTCTTCGGGGTTTTGGTAAAAAGATATATTGTTAAGTTTGTAAGGTATGCTACAGTCGAATATATTTAGTCGTTTATCGCGCTGGTACTGGGTCTCGGATTTTCGTATGGATCCAGTTTTACAAACGGAGTTTTTTTTTTGGTAAAATCGGGTTCTGGAATAGTCGGAGATAAGGATCTATGTCTACGTTGCAAATTGTTTATATAACCACGTCCTCTTGAATTATAATTATCATTATTCTTAGTCCTTCTTGAAAAATGATTATTCCTTGAATTATGACCAAAATTATTATTATCATATGAAGGACGATTAAAATTATTATGATAGTTATTAAAAAATCTACTATTGGACGGTTGAGGAAAACTGGGATTTTGACGATTATCATTTCTAAATGAATTTTGGGGGCGTGTATTAATATTCCTGTTATTGATATCAAACGGCGCACTATTATTATTATACCGAGAATTATCCATATTATGATTGTTAAACCGATTATTAAAAAGATCAGATCGATTATACGTTCGTAAATATATTTAAGTTTTATATTATGTTCTTTTTTATACAAAAGTGATCTGCATATCTTTGTTAGTATTATATATAAATCTAATTAGTTTAATTTGTGAGTAATAAGAAATCATGACCCCATCTTTGCTTAGTTCGTCATTGTGTGTATATTAGAACACCGAGATTCTAACAAAATTTGTTTTTATTATTATTTTCCGACGAACGATTTTATGTATATTAATGCTGTTATTTATGTATAAAAATATCATATTGCCTCTACCTAGTGTTTCGTGAAGGTTTTTAATAATTAGAGTATGTATAATTTCCATTTTTGTATAATTGTATAAGTTGGTGTTGATTTTTGTGTTAAGTATAGTGTTCAGAAAATTGTTAATATTAAAATATTCAGTACTTATAGTATTGTTCTTGGTTCCTACTTTATGAAATGTTTCATCAATGTCAGTGTATATAAATGAGTTTTGTAAAATTAGAGTTGTGTTTTGTATATAAATATTATTTGCATGAGTCATGTTGGTAGCATTATTGTGAATAAAGTTTCTAATTTTATGAATATTAATATTAATTTGATTGATCCCCGATGTCTCTATATTAAAATTATCATACTCTTTTGCATAAGTTAATAGAAAATTCTGATATGCTCTATCATTTATTTGAAATTGATTACGTAAATTAGATTTAGTTTTGTATCTCAACGGTTTATTAAATTTACGGTCAGACATAATTTTAGTTACCTTTTTGTTGTTATTAGTGTTCATACTAGTACTCAAATGTTGTTCTTTCAGTACCGGATTGCATATTACCTCTTCTTGTTGGATTCTTGTAATTATTTTGTCTTCTTCGATATTCTTTACTTGCAATCCCCATTGCCTGTTTTGTAAATGTATTATCACTTCTAATTTAGTAATTATGTTTTGTTCCATCTTCTCATTCATCCTCTTCATTTCTTGTTGATTCTCTTCATTCATCCTCTTCATTTCTTGTTGATTCTCTTCATTCATCCTCTTCATTTCTTGTTGATTATGATCTAATTTCTCTGTCTGTATTTTCATTTCTTGTTGATTATCTTCAATCCTCACTTTAATACCCATTATCGCTTCTAACATGATCTTCATCTGATCGACTGGCGCTTCTTCTTGTGCAACATGAACCTCTGTAATAGTGGACCTCTCTCCTTCACCTATTTCCTGACCATCATCTGATTTTCCTGTTCTTGTACCGGAACGTGAACGTGTTTCCATAGTTGATAATATGAATTAATATATATCTTATTTGTAAAAGTTGTCTATTAAGTTATAGATAATATGATATAAGTTGTTCTGTAATTGATGTTAATAGAAATATCTTTATTATACAATTTCTAATATAACTACGTTCCTTATTTATTTTTATAAACTGATATATTGCACCTATTTATTTCATGTATCTAATATGAACTGTTTGTGTATGTATAAATTTGCCCCACGTTGCTGGTGCCAAAAATGTAATAACGCGGAATGCTGAGAAATAAAAATAAATGAAAAATAAAATGAAATAACAAAATGCTAGCTCGAAAACTTCAGATATATAAAAAAATAATTGCAAGGATTCTGCTTAATCTCAAGGGTCTAAAAGTAAGTTCTCCATACACAAATAGACATCTACTAATACATGAAATAATACGAAAGCGTCAAATTTATGTATAAATATATATTTAAATGAAATTATATCAATAATCACAAGATACAAATATTACTATCAAATCTGACATATAAATATAATGGAAAATGACGTTTGAGATGACGTGAGTTTATAACGTGTATAGAAAAGTGATATCAAGCAATGTTATATCTTTAACAAAATTTTATATAACAATTACACTTAAATACCTGAAGAATATGTTAAAATTTTGAAGATCACAATTTTCAATATGTTCTTTGTATGAAGTTCACAGGAAAATTTCTATCTAATACGTCAAGAATGTATGTCCGTTGCTCGATTCAAATTTCAGGATAATATCCTAGTCGCTGCGTTGCTTATAATCCAAATTAGCAGGATAAACCACCAGGTTATGTTCAATATGGGATCCAGATGAGTTGTTCTTATTCCAAGATGATTCAAAAGAAATCTGATTTCTTCTTTAAAAGTGTTCCTTTGATATAAATAAAATCTCGTATTCAAATGTATGATTATATTCTCCTTATATGATTAATACATCCAGAATACTTATTCAAACACTTCCTTATGTACAATATACGTCCATAAGCATTTTGTATAGGAATATAAATGGAATATTGATAAAAAGACTCAAATTATAAAATGCAGATAAAGATCTCTTTCAATCAGTCAAAAAATAATAATCAATAATTATGTTTTTTCGTCGTCAAGACTCCTAACAGCAATTTTGTAAAAGTAAAAATCAGATATTCTACGAAAATTTGTGCAAAGGTTACTAAAATAATTTAAAAGATAATATTATAGAAAATCCACTCACGTAATCTCAATTACAAATCTTGTAAATGAAATTCACATAAGACAAACAGATAATAAAATATGGGAAATAATATCAAAATTACAAAATTCTTACTATAAAGAAATACTTTACAAATCTTAACATTCAAGATATAACATTGTTGAAACTGAAAACTTATTAGTAAAAAAAAAATTAATTAAGAGGGTAGGTTGACTC
The DNA here is from genome assembly GCA_935421215.2 of Melolontha melolontha. Classification (NCBI taxonomy): domain Eukaryota; kingdom Metazoa; phylum Arthropoda; class Insecta; order Coleoptera; family Scarabaeidae; genus Melolontha; species Melolontha melolontha. Next base: position 66,174,076 of record OW285238.1, read on the forward strand.
ACAACAATATATATATATATATATATATATATATATATATATATATATATATATATATATTAATATGGGGTTTTGAACCATATTTGCATACATACAAATACTATCAATTTGAAAATAGATTAAGTTAGTTATAAAAATTTAATTACTCGTAAAAACAACAGTAAATGAAAAATAAGCAAATAAATTCCACTTGAAATGGTTTAAGTTGCTATGTAAAATAATAAGTATTGATATTTATACAAAATCAAATAGAAATAATGCAAATTTTATTTTGAATTATATAATCTCCCGCCTAAAATTTCAAATTAGCATATAAAAGTATTTATGTTACCTATGGTTAAAACTAAATATGTTATATTCATATTAACTATTGGAAAAATGTAATTATAAGATTAAAACTGTAATTATCTGTGAATAATGAAAAATAATATTTAAATTACCAAAGTGTATATTTCGTAGATACATTTTTAAAATACAATGATAAAGAATAATTGAAATATACATGAGTGGGTAAAACGCCAGCAGTTTTGTATAATACAAAAGTATTTTTAATAATATAAAATATTATTAAAAATCTGGTGTGAAGAACACAAATACAAGTTCAGTATTAATGATGCCTTTGTCAAGAATATAAAAAATATTTTTTATATCCTTGACAAAGGCATCATTGCCGAAACATGTAGGATTATTTTAAATATATACACTTTGAAGTAATATCCAGACCTTTAATCGCCGACTAATTAAGTTTACCTTATCATACCAAGGTCACGAAAATACTATATATATATATATATATATATATATATATATATATATATATATATATATATATTGACTTTGAAGTATGCGGTATACATTTGCGAGATTCCAATACTGCATTTAGTAGTTTCTTGAGAGTATTAGAAAATGTTCTGAATTGTGACTTTTCTTTAATAGTAAAATTATCTAATTTCAATGTAAAGTTTTCGATTGTTAATGCAGATTATTTGAATTTGAAAGTTATATCTCAAATATATGATTTGCAACAGACCGACACGTATAGCACAAAATTGTATTCCCTGTATTGTTAATCGCTTTGCAAATATGTAAAATAACGTATTAGAAACCAGAGTCATCGACCACTTACCCACAGATTAATCTGTCATATAACACCAAATATACTTATTTACAAAATAGATTAACTATAACTTAGTGGATACGATAGTTAAAAGGTTTTATAATAAAAATAATACATCCGAAATATTGTTGGATTTAACTACGGCATTTCATTATGTATGCCATAAAACACTATTAAACAAATTAGAGTATTGTCACAGCTTTTTAACTCATGCCTTTCGGATAAAGCGGGATCCATAATAAAGTCAATTTCACCATTTAAAATTGATGCAATTTTTTGTAATGTAAATTGTTTATAATTATTTAGCCAATACGTCCTCGTACAATATACCTGCTGTTTTGAAAATTTTTAATCCTTTAGTTAATTAACTATGCAACTCCTGCTTCTCAAGTGATTTTATGGAGTCACTTACATAATTGTAATTGGTTTTTATAAATGCCAAATTATTTTGTAATTCCACTTTTTTTAATACGGCTTGATAATCCTGTATTGCATGACTGGCTGTAACTGGAAATTCATTTATTAATTTTTTGAAACTATCTAAGGTATCTTACCATGTTCTCCATCTTGTTAGAATTGGTTGTGGGGGTAATGGGATATTTGGTAATCTGTCTCGTAAACATTTCTACCCTTAAAAGAGCTTTAGCAAATATTTGTTTGCCACGTTATTATAGTTCTATATCTTATAGTTTCAGCTACTCGATTAAGTCCGTGCCCTAAGCAAGTACAGTGAATTAAATTCGGATAAAAGGTCTTAATATTAGATGCAGCTTTTACCATATATGCCGCTGCGTCTGACAGCTGAATTATCATCATTTAATACTCAGAGTATTAAATTTACCGTCCACATACATCTGTTGTTTCGATTATACATATCCATATACAATTATTTCCAATAATATTTGCTATTTTCCTGAATAATTTCTTTATACACTGAACTAATATAATTTTTGCGGAGATAGCTTTCATCAGGAATGTGCATTGCGCAATATGTTTTTTAAAAACATTTTGAAATATTTGTTTTTCAATTTATAAATGGGTATATCAAAGCTTTTCAAAGATTAAAATTCAAGTTGATTTTTCAATATAGCCGGAAGTTGATGCCACAGATTGCATAGGTGTGCCTATAGTTTGTTGTTTCTTGGTTTGACTTTTATTAGTTTTAATTTTTCCTGGTGCAATAATGTTTTAGAGAGAAGAAGACGTTTTGACATGGTCAATTAAGTAGTATTTTTTGTCACATTTAATCTGGTAAAAGAAATTTGGTAACGTCAATACATCTTATAATTTTAAGGGCAAATAAAGCAATTTTCGAACGCGCTTAGCAAAATAATTGATTGCGTACATATTTCAATTGCTTGTAATTCTTAATCCATTCTTCAACGGTAGGCTTTTGTTTCGGCATTATACTACGAATGCACTTCACAATATCACACGAACAACTTTAACACAACTAAATGAATTGATGACTCGACGCTAATCAAATCACAATAAATACGAGGAACGAGGAATTACAAACAACAAATTCATTCACGAAACAAGTGCAGCGGCGCAGTGAAAATTTCTTTTCGCAATTAAATAAATTTTGTAAGAAACGCGTCCAAAAAAAAGCTCTTGGCATAAAAAAATAAGCTTTAAAATTTTAAAAAGGCGTAAAGAACTTTTTTATTCTATTTCTTTTTATGTGATTCGTACAAATTTTTAAATATATTTTCAAAGATGGAGTATGTTAAATGCTTGTTTCTGGTGAACACTGATGGGATAATTTACGATACCAAACCTAAGTATGTAGTTCCGGTTAATTCCTTTGTACAGTAATGGAACCCTATTATATATATTAGTTAATCGTGGGTGGTCAGCTTAAATCTCGTCTATTGAAATCGTTCAATAATAACCCTAGGCAATAAATCGATTTGCAGATACAAAGAATTTCCATTTGAATGTGCTAATAAAAGTTACTTTATACAGTGGTTTATACTCGAAAATGAACGTTAAGTATTATATAAATTGGAAATGTTCATGTTTGAATTCTATATCCTAGATTTACTTATATTTAACAATAAAAAATTATTGATATTAAAATATTACGAAAGAATATTAAATGTGTCCTCATCAAAGAGTATCAAACATTCTGTAGTGCAATAGCCACCAATTTCTACTGAAAAGGCTCAGAAAATTGGAGACACCGAATGGAAAAACGGTTTCATTTAAATGATAAATATAAATAATATATAATATAATATATTTTCATGGAAGATATTATACCCATAATGTATTTGTATGTTGCTTTATAAATACTGATAATATTACTGTACCCTAGGAGTGTCATTTTCTAAAATTTCGTTTATAAATGTACATATTTCTTGTTATATTCTTTCAAACCAATACCCAAATACAAGTTTTTAAATTTATTATGCAGCCAAACATGATATGTAAATAATTCTAAAAATATTTTTAGGCATTTAAACAAGTAATTTCGTGAACATAATTGTCAATTTTTCAACCCAGCAATTTTTTTATTTGAACTGTATTTTAAATTTAGAAATGAAGATCAAATATGTAGCGAACGAATTACATAATTTTACAAACTTTAGGTTTATACTGCTCTATAATTGTCCAATATTCATATTTCCGGTTGAAATTTTAATATTGAATCGTCCGTCTTTCTCTTCTATCCGGTTATCTCATCTTTCCGGAGTTTGTGTGCACTCGTTGCTTCGCTGTTCCAGCGATGATGAGACGAGTAGGGCTTAAAACTTTATAAGTGAAGACAAAAGTTGGTGGTTTTACATGAACAAAAGACTATTTTAAATTAGCATACAACAGGTACTGAAGGGAAGAGGATAAAACGTCCGTGATTACTTCCATTTCGAGGCAGGATGGTATATATCGTAGTGCTAAAATTGCAGAAACGTTTCAGTGCGAGATGGAGTAACAAATAATTACTTTTAAAAGTTTAACGAGAACGAACAAATGTAGAATATAATAGCTGAAGCGATCCTAACTTGCAACTGGTTACTCTTTTTAATTAAAAGTATAGTGATTATTTAATCAGTGAGCAGTCTTAAGATGTATTTGCGTATGCAAACATATAGTTGTGGTACAATTAATTATTTAAATTTATTTTTATAAGTACACAGTTTATAGCCCATTTGAGACTGTGTAGTCAGTCTATTTTTGTGTAATTTTATATATTAAAAACACAAGGGAACCAACCAATTACACGCTGTTTATCTCTTAAAGATTAGTTTATAAATCAGTATTTAAAAATTAATCGATATGATGAAAGTCCATATATATATATATATATATATATATATATATATATATATATGTATATGAAAAACGCAATGTAAATGAGAATTAAAAACTATTAAATTCCCACATTACATGCAATTGCCGCTATAATTTGTTGTATTAATTTCTACATATAACAAAATCACATTTGTCTAAGAATGCAGACACAACACGTCACGACGCCAAGCGTCCAGGTTGTCCGGGCAAATGTATAGAAATTAAGGTCATATCTATTTCCGGATAATGTGTACTGATGGTTAGTAAAAACTATGAAATACCGGTATCTGCACATTCCGGATATGGCTTTCACACATATTTCATATATATATATATATATATATATATATATATATATATATATATATACATATTTATATATATATATATATATATATATATATATATATAAGTGTTTAGATAATTTCTTAGCCGTTCATTAAATATAACATATATATATAAGGTAAACTTAATTAGTCGGCGATTAAAGGTCTGGTTATTACTTCAAAGAGTATATATTTAAAATAATCCTACATGTTTCGGCAATGATGCCTTTGTCAAGGATATAAAATATATATATATATATATATATATATATATATATATATAGATTTATATTTATATTTTATTTAATTTTATTAAATAAAAACTCATAATTTTACTTTGAAAATTACACTTTCAACATTACTCTTAATTTGTGAAAGAACATTTATTATAAAAGGCTGTAGTACTCACCTGAATTTGCTGTCGATGTATTTCAATTATAATTTACATGAAAATATCATATCTATTGTAACATAACCTTTTTCTATTCACACGTGCATTTAATAGTAATTCCACAATTTGTCGTTAGGCACGTTTATTTGTTATTGTTTACAGAAATCTTATTTTAATAAACTTTTATACATATTTCTTTAAACCACTCTTTTATTTATCAGTGCCTAGCTGGAGAAACTTAGTATTTTATTAAACTATTTATTACCATACACCAAAGGATAAACATACCGACGAAGAGCCTAAGATAGTCAACTTTGCTAAAAATATTCATGCTCACCGACATCTAGCCGCAAATACAATTATATGTGAAGAGCTGGTGAACTTATGTAATAGGTTTGTAATCAAACCAAGGCGCCCAACTTATAGTACAATTACCGTATCATTTCAATAATAATTTATATTTTCAATTAATATCACTGAATATCTCTTATCTCATTATTATATTATTATATTTATACACCATTAGCAATATTTCAATATATATATATACAGCGTTAGTAAAAAGTCCCGGAACGGTCGAATAACTTTGTTATTTGAAATTTATGATTTCTGAAATTTGGTATGGGGGTATAGTTAATATAAATGCATTTTATGCAATACACTTAATATTTTTTTCACTTCCGGTTTAATCGGCAATACGTCCAACTTTTTTTTTTAAATGGAACGGCCAGATTTGTTTAACACTTTTGAATGCAAAATAAAAAACTACGTTCAGGAAGTATTAAGATGTTTATTTTTATTCACAAGAAAACAGTTAAAAAATTAAAAAAGTGTCCTAATACAGAAAAATCAAGGTACCTTTGAAAATAGTTGTTGTTTAGTGTTTTCATTCTTTTTGCTGTCACATTTGACAATTTTAAAAGTGTTTTAACTTTTGCATCGCTATAAATTTACTTATTTTAGACATTAACACATTTGAAAATGGCAGTAAAACTTACTGAATCAGAACGAATTGAGATATTAATGATGCGTGGGTACGGTGATCGTCAACGTTCTTTTGAAGAGGTTCGTATTTTGTTTAATACTGTTTATCCGGATCGTCACATTAGTAAAAGTACGGTATGCCGAACAATTCAAAAGTTTGAAGTATTTCGTCAGGTGAAGGATTTACCTAGAAGGGGACGTCCATTAACAGCAACAGATGAAGAAACTAATTTGAATGTGTTACTTACAGTGGAAGAAAATCATCACGTGTCCACAACAGAATTAGGTCAAATTCATGAGATCTCTCAAAAATCTGCTCATAAAATTCTTAAATCAGCAAAAATAAAAGCCTATAAAATGTATCCCGTCCATGAGTTAACTGAAGATGATCCAGATCGTAGACTACAATTTTGCGTAGAAACAATGACGGAATTGATCGAGCAGCAGCGTAATGTTTTAGATCACATCATTTTTTCAGATGAGGCAACGTTTTGTCTCAACGGCACTGTGAACAGACATAATTGTCGCTACTGGTCAATTGAAAATCCGCATTGGATTGAAGAAGTCCATACATAGCGTCCTCAAAAGGTGAATGTCTGGGCTGGTCTTGTTGAAAACAACATCATAGGACCATTTTTTATAAGAGGAAATTTAACTGGCAACGTCTACTTAAATTTATTGCGAAATGAGATTGTTCCAGCACTTGCGGCCCTCTTCCCAAATGCAAACATAGGTGATCACCCTAATGCACATTTTTGGTTTCAACTAGATGGAGCTCCCCCCCATTTTGCCCATAATGTCCGCGATTATTTGAATGACATTTTTCCGGGACGTTGGATCGGACGTAGAGGAGCATTCGAATGGCCAGCACGTTCGCCAGATCTCTCGCCATTAGATTTTTTCTTTTGGGGTCACTTGAAATGTCAAGTGTACAAAAATCGTCCGCATAATCTTGAACAATTGGAAGAGAGAATAGTTCAAGAAGCCAATCGCATCACTCCAGAACAAATACAAAATTCAATAAGAAATTTTACTGACCGTTTACATTTTTGTCAAATTGTAAATGGAGAGCATTTTGAACAATTATTGTAATCGCAACCTGAATAGACAGGTACCTTGATTTTTCTGTATTAGGACACTTTTTTAATTTTTAACTGTTTTCTTGTGAATAAAAATAAACATTTTAAAACTTCCTGAACGTTGTTTTTTATGTTGCATTCAATAGTGTTAAAAAAAAACTGGCCGTTCCATTTAAAAAAAAAAAGTTGGACATATTGCCGATTAAACCGGAAGTGAAAAAAATATTAAGTGTATTGCATAAAATGCATTTATATTAACTATACCCCCATACCAAATTTCAGAAATCATAATTTTCAAATAACAAAGTTATTCGACCGTTCCGGGACTTTTTACTAACGCTGTATATATATATATATATATATATATATATATATATATATATAAGTGTTTAGATAATTTCTTAGCCGTTTATTAAATATAACAATTGATAAATTATTGGAGTTTTTCGGCTTTTATATGAAATATTTACAATTATCAAATTAGAATGTATGATTAGTAATCACTAGAGCTGAGGATGTTTGCGGTATAACCATGGTTATATCATGTAACCATAGTAAATTACTATGGTTACAGCTCTAGTAATCATACATTCTAATTTGTATGGTAATCATTGATTACCATACATACTAATTTGATATTTGTAAATATTTCATATAAAAGCCGAAAAGCTCCAATAATTTATCAATTTATATATATATATATATATATATATATATATATATATATATATATATAATGAAATTTGATTATACCTTCTCTTATTAAGTATAGCTTATATCTAAACAATATAAATTTCTTCTAAATTTATATCCACAAATTCCCTCACATATGCAAGAAAAAAAATTACAAAAATATTTATAAAATCCACACAATCCCGCCACTGCATTTAAAGAACATCACAACATAAAGAGTAGGGGTAGCGTTAAGTATCGAAACCATGTTTGCTATCGATTCAGTTAGTTTCGATTGTTACATGTATACGTTCGATATGATTTACATTTATGTCTTTAAATTAAGGGAAATAGGTAGATTGTTACCAAATTACGAAGGTTGCGGGCGTAATAGGCGCCGTAGAGTACAATTTTTTTTTTTATAATACACTTGCATACTGCAACGTGGAGACGGCCAATAAAGGTCGCAAAAACTGATCTTTCCAAATTTTACCAAATCCAATAGCCCTCCTTCGACTTGCCTTTCGTGGAGGGGTTGCTGTTAAGCTACATGTCAGCCAACCAGTACCACGGACACAGCTCAGTGAAGACGGCGTGGGTTTCTTGACGAAACATTGTTCGATATTTAAAAAGGATGCCACCGTGTTTTGTAGGCTGCTTGAAAGCTAAATAAAATAAAAGAAATCGAACAACAACCAAATAAAGAGTAACAGTATATATTTTGAAAGTTTACGTAGAAAAGAAAAATATAAATGAGTGAAAAATGTATCAAGTGCTAAAATATAAGGAATTCTCAAGAACGTTTACAAACATTATAGGCTTATGCACGATATGGCTTATTTTTCAAAACAAATGTGACGCTAAATATAATTTTCAGACAAACGCACTAACGCATCTATACTGGATGACCTCAAGGTTAAAGATAGACTATCTACGATATGCCGCAGAAGAATCCTGCAGCACTTTGGACACACAATTAGAGGAGAGGGAGATAACCTAGAAAAACTGATTATCTAAGGCAAGACCAAGGGGCAGATCGCCCAGCAAGTGGATTGATCAAATGAAAGAGATAACAGGCACACCATTGCAAAATCTATTAGCAGAAACTAAAGACCGTGAAACATGGAACAACTGTATCTTGAAATGGGATCACAATTTCTTAGTAATGAAAACAAGGCAAAGAAGAAGAACCCCAGCTAATACCAGCTAATAAGAGGAGCTAGTAACGAAAACCATTAATGGGAGCCAGCGACGTGGGCCTTTAGATGATCAAGGGTACGATAGACTAACGACTTAGACTATGCGCGGAGATCCAGGTATATCTAGGAATGGATTAACCAAACAATGCAGCCACATAATCCACCTAAGTTGGTGTATTTTTTTCTAAAACTCAATACTTCTTACAATAACTCACGTGCCACTTGCACAAATACGTACGTCGGGATCGTGGAACTAAACTCAAGTGAAGCCAAGCGCAAACACACGCCTAGACGGGATCGATAAAGGGGGTAGCGATGATGTAATCGGACACCTGAGCCAGTTCACAAGGCACACAACATACGCTTTCCACGTATTTCATTCCTATACAGGTGTAACCGGAATAATAAATGAAAAAATACAAAATAACAACAATACAAAAGTATAAACTTTTACTTATAGGTATTATTTATAGATTCTGAATTCATAGACGAATATAGGTTTCTATATAACTGCTATATCCTTCTATTTTTAATACTTTGTCTTTTTCTTTCAAGAACATCTGTTTGTTAACTAAAATCAAAATTGGCTTTTCTTACATTTCTTCTCATTTGTGTTTGTAATCGTTCTTGTTAATATTTATGTTAAATTAAGAAAAGGTTTCCAGTATTGGTTTTTAGATTTGAAATTAGAATCTGAGTTTTTAAAATTATACATTATTAAAAGTTAAGTTATTTAGAGAGAAATCGGTTATACCTAGTAGTGTATGTTGTCGATTTGTATTCTAGACTAATTTATATTTAGTTTAAACTATCAACCTAACTCTTTTTGCAATATTTTATTTAAAGGGTTTAAACTAATTAATTACATCATGTAAATAAATACTTTAAAAACGGAATTCTTAGAAGTTTATATTAAATATAGTAATATTCTTTATGTTCATAAAATTTTATATACTTGGAAGCATAATTAAATTATATCAACCATACCATGCTGATAATACTTTTACATTTAAAAATATATTTTTTACAACTGATTATTTTGATTTTAATATTGTCTCAAAAGATTCATATAATAAAATTAGAACGATGCTTATATTTATATATCACAACTTTTAATAATAATTTGTATTTTGTAGGTTACATTTTATTTCATTCTTTATAAGTGATTGAACATGTAAAAGATGCACAATTTTACGCCTTTTGTACATACTGAGTAAGTAATATTAAAATTCTTATTTATAGGGCCGTTGGTTTGAAAATAGGTTATATTACAATTTAAATGAATATATCAGTAGAGGTTAGGTGACTAAATTCTATAGACATACGAGCCTCTCATGATAATTTGTTTTCTTACATCCAAATGCTGTATTCTATTATATAAATATTGACTAGTTAATACGGAACTCAACAAATAATCTATAAGGTATATACAGATAGCTCAGGAAGCCGAAATACGTTAAAGCGCATCTGCGAACCCCGCCATTCTTTCTCCACCAGCGTTAGATGCAGAGTTAGTGGGAGAGCAGTCTGTGAATTGAGGAGTCAACGAACAGCATAGATCTATATAGCATTAGATTAAACGAATTTTAATACTTAGAGAGACAACATATGATAAATGCAAAGATGTAATTATATAACGAGCCATCGAAAAAATTCAAAATTGGAGTAGACTGTGAAATTGGGTTGATACTTTAGCCACTTCCACATAATGACACATTACTTGATGCTTGACCGTTTCATTTGGTTTCATTGTAAAAAAAAGGTTATGGCATTGAAATGATACTACAACAAAAAAGAAAACAAATAATTTATCTAATATCTAAATCATAATCAAAATTTACATATAGCTACAGAAGTTGTTGAAAATGTTGTCCATTTACATCTAAATAAATTTAATTTTCATAATAAGAGTTTTGAAAAATTTGACACAATTTGACAATAGATTCAATTTCAAATAATAAATGTCATTATGTGGAAGTGGCTAAAGTACCAACCCAATTTCACAGTCTACTCCAATTATGAATTTTTTCGATGGCTCGTTAGAATATACATCGAAATATTTGGGGTTCGCGTCAATTACGATGCGAACCCTGGAATTAAAAACAACCTGAAAATTGTGTTACGTGACACCTATAAATTAAAAATATTCAGAATGTGTATAAATAATAAATACCTCACACACACATACGCTATAGCGTATGTTTACATACGTAACAGCTGGATGAGATGGACAATAACAAATCTATTCTATTTGTTATTGTCGGTGATATCGTCTGTGATACTTTTTATACTCGCACAGCGGTGTGACAAAATTTTTTTAAATATTCTTATTATTTTTTCTCGCTTATGAGAGGGAATTTTGGAAAAATATTTTGAATTTCTATTCTATGTAATTACAGCTTTCCATTTTTCGTACGTTGTCTTTTTATTTCAAGAAGACCTTGTATATATATATATATATATATATATATATATATAATTGGCCATTGGATTGGAAGAGGCGGTCCAGTTGCTTGGCCAGCAAGGTCGCCGGATTTGAATCCTTGCGATTATTGTGTTTGGGGATACATAAAAGCATTTGTTTATTCCGTTGCGATACAAGATGCTTGCAACGAATTTAGAAATAACTTTGGAATTTTTGCAAGAATTCGGCGTTCTCTAAGCAAAAGGGTAAACTTATGCATAGAGACTAATGGTCATCACATCGAGCAGCTTTTGTAACAATCTACCTTTGATACTTGTTCTTTTTTTGTTAGTTTCGTTCCATTGTAATAAATAATTTGTTTTTAATTTATTAAATTAATTTTCATCCATGCCTTGATAGTCCAAGCCAACTTCGTCGCTAAAAATAAGTAGGTACATAATAAATTGAACTTTAATAAAGAAAAAACGAAAAATTTACAAATCGATTTTTCTAGAAAACGGTGTATCCTACCGACTTAAAGTAAGAGTACATTTTAGTACTGGAATACCTGAAAATTTAATAATCTAGTGTCACAAATGCTTAAAAGTTAAAGACAAAAAAGTTATGCCTTAAAATAACCGTTGACCTACCCAAAACGGACGCCTATGACCGGTACTAGAAATTCGCAATTGATGAAATCGATTCATCTCTGGAGGATAAATAAGCATACCAGTTTTTGTTTTTCTAAATAGAAGCGTTCTGGAGGAATTTAAAAAAAACAAATACAAGGCGCCATCTTCAAAGAACTCTAGCTCCCTTAGGAAGCATTTTCGGACTAGGTGAATTTGGGTTTAATTGTCTTAAAATTATCAGAGGAATCTCCGGTCTTCGTTTGTCAGGAGAGTTTCTGGACACCCTGTATATATATATATATATATATATATATATATATATATATATATATATATATGAAGCGTTGTTCTTCGGGATATTTCGCCGCGTTTGGATGATTTCGTCCTGAGAAGGACAACTTTCTTCCTGACGTTTCGGGATTGAATTGAGAAACGGCAAAACTGTATGAACAAACGTGACGACGGACAGCGTTTGCCTGACACATGGAAGTCGGCCTTATTCAACAGGCAGATTACACACAAGCGACGTAATGAGAACAACTTGCCACAGCCCAGTCATACTAACTCGGACCGAACGCAAACCCATCGACCAATAGTCGAAAGCGACAGAACAACCGACGGACCAATCACGAGGAGTCAGACACGCGTCCCCACTACGACGGGACCATATAATACGAGCGGCACAGGAAATCGACGCACTCTTGAAGTTACCATTGCAACGAGAAGAGCCTCTAGAAAAAGGTGAAAGTGATGTCACCGAAACGTCAGGAAGAAAGTTGTCCTTCTCAGGACGAAATCATCCAAACGCGGCGAAATATCCCGAAGAACAACGCTTCAACAAACGACCGCGAAAACATTCGACGAAAAATATATATATATATATATATATCTGTATTACACAAATTTGTTTGAGAATATTACACTTTTCACCAAGAAAATATATTTCGTTCATGCGCTCGAATTTTACTACCACTAATTTTTGAAGTTAAATACAAGATGTTAGTTAAATATCTAATAACAAAAGGATAAGCAAAAAATTTCTTTGGTTTCGCGAAAGCAGAAACCTCTAAAAAGTATCTAAATACATAAACGGCTTGCTTATATGTGTTGTATCTTTTTCTTGATTTAATGTCGCAAAGTGACGTCTACCGGCATAAATGAGTAAAAGGGTAGAGAGCATTATGCTACATGGCGACACTGCATTGTGTGCTTGTCCAGTGCAAATAAGTTAGGGTTGTTTAATTTTAATGAAATACGGGTAAAGGTACTGCTTTGTTCATCTACAAACACACATTTAAGCCTGTGCTGTTATATGACGACAATTAACGATACGAAGCATACAGTTAATTTTTTCATTTTTGAGATTTTTTTCCCATAAATTTTCAATACAGAATATGCATTCTACCCTGCAAAAGCAATTTCTTAATTATTTGTGTTATAAAATATTTTTATTTTTTTAAGTGACTCATTCGAAATGATGAAGGCATAGATTAATTCATCATCAGCTTTATTTGTTACTGTATACGAATTTTGAATAATTTTATAAGTATGTAGTAGTGTTGCCTTTTTTGCTACTTCGTGATTTAGTGTTGGTTTTGATTGTATACACCAATTGTATATTACAAATATCAGCCTAGGTGTCTTACTATTCATATTCATGTAATTTCTCAATTTATTTTTTTAGCGTTTTTTATTTATGTGCGGAAAATACAATTGTGAGCCGTATATGTTAGCTTCTATAAATTTCTTATAATGAATTAAGCTTTAGCAATAAATCTTAGGAGAATCAGCTTCATACAAGACATCTAAAAACAGCTATTATTGACAAAAATATTGTGTAATTGTCACTGTTCATGTTACCTTTCGTTCGCCATTAACAATGTACGATCAACATTTTGTACGATCAAAACTTAACATCGGCTGAAAAACCAGATCACATTAATTGGTCCAAAGTCTTTATGATTCGCTTTGCTTATATATGCTCACTTGGTTCATAAATTGTTTCATTATTTAAAAATACAGCGGTCGGCTGTTTGGTTCTTCAAAAATTGAGTCTACTTCAGCCAAAGTAGTTCATGAAAAAATTGTATCAAAGAGATAGTTCTAATTTCTTTACTACCTTCCACAGCGGGTCCAATATATACATATACAAATACTGCAGGACTAAATACACAGAGTAATTACTACTACTTCTGAGTACGCTCCCAATCACATCATCCACGGAGACTTAAAAGTACCAACTGTGCAAGAGAAAATAAAACAAACCAGTATTAAATATTGTGAAAGCCTAAGTGCTCATCTAAATGTATTAAATACTGCAATGCAAATATACTAATATAGAATGAAAGTCAAATATGCTGCATAAAAAATTAAATTCACTTCAGTGCTTTATTTTACCTAGCATTAATGTATAACAAGATTTTAAGCATGTGGACATAAAAATAATAGGAATTGCAATAAAATATTCTGAGGAGGAAATTCTGACAGAATTTTTCGAAAGATGAAGTCTTACATATTCTGATTTACTAATATTTTTAAAACTTTCCAAGATACCACAATACAATTAAATATAATGCGACTCCTAATATACTTCACAAATCTTTTATATTTCACGCAAATTGATTAGGAATATATGGATACTTTCATTGTTAGTAGCAATATCTAATAACGTGATGGAAATTAACCCCAAATAATATCTCCAAGCGGGAGTATGGCAAAAAAATGTGAAACAACGTACGTACATTCACTTAAATTCTTTGCTAAACACTAAATTTTCGTTCATCAAACAATACAAATACTAGCTTATTGCAAAATGCCCTGATGGGACAGAAAAGGGTAAATATGCTCTTTAAGCAAATAAGTAAGAAGGTGTCAAGCTTATAAAAGTTGTGGATTTCAAACCCCAAAGAATGTCCCAAAATGTGTATTTCGCTAGTTAATCTGCTGTAGCCATCATTTCTTAATCTTTGAGATACATAGAATCTAATGCACCTTGGTATCTTGTGTGCCTATTTATACCATAACTAACATTAACTCTTTTTAGCTTTCCGCTTTGATCCATGAAGATGACCAAGAACCTGTGAAGATTTCACGAAATTTATAAATTGGTCTGATTTAATTTAATTAATTTGCGTTGAAGCTGTGAAATATACTTTTTTGGCATCATTTATAAGACTTTTTGGAGGTAACTTGCTTATTTAGACTTCAACTCGGACGTGATAACCAACCCTTAGACCGCGTGCAATTTGAACATATCTCTAGCCGTATTCCCGAAAATTGTTAATTGTTAATAGCTTCTAATAAAGATTTATAAAAAAAGTGTCATCTGCAGCATATAATGCAGATTGCTTTCATAAATTTTTAGTCATTTATTTAAAATAGCCTGGATTCTTCATTCGGGTGAACTTTACCTTCTAAATTTGTATATATTTGCATATACCTCTTTACTAATATAATGCGTTTTTAATAGGAAAAAAATATTTCTAACGCTATCGCCAGGGAAATTTTGAAAACCATACCGCCGCCGAGCAATATCCATTTCTCTGAAAAAAAGGGGTGGGGGGGGGGAGGCAAAGATCCATTTCTGCAGTCTTTTTAAAACCTCTTTCCTTCGGGCTTTGTAACTATCTATGGTCAATGCATATCGTAGTGTATCTCGCCGAAAGGAATCGATTAGTATCACCCGCGACGCTCTAGTTCAAGATTTACTAATTCAGTAGGTTCCAAACTTGAGATCTTATACCACTTATAACATGGAAAGTGCCCTAGCGGAACCCCAATACATTTTTGTGAAGAACGCTGACAGATGTCAGTTATAATGTATATTGAGGATTATTTTAAAAAAAGCGCATCAAAAAAGTTTTATTGGTTACTGAGATTCAAGAAGATTACAAACTTTTAGTTATGCCAAATATATTAGGTTAACGCACTAACGTGTTCACCCTGATGACTAATTTCTTGTAGTGTTTTATGAAGAGGAACAAATATCTAATAACTTATTATTGAAAATTATCTTCACTCTGAAAGCTTGCAAATTAAATGTTTAATAAAATCGAAGTGATTGAAAAGCGTTTAACATCTTTTGGCCACACCTTGTTTGGTGTTATTAATTCGCGTTAAACTAATCACTTTCTTAATTACAAGTAGAAATAACGACAACTTATTTGAAGGATATTTCAAAGACTTTCGTCTACAATCATATTTATTAAATTGTGCAGAAGTACGAGATTAAATGTTTTATATAATTTCAATTATTTATTGTGAACCAACATATACATAATGTAACTATAATACTTGTATGAAATAATATCTCCAGTAAAAAGTGCAACACCAAAGTAAGATAGAAAAGTATGCTATTTAGATATCTGGAATATAAAACAGCGAAGCAATGTTAAACTTTTATTGCCTCTACTGCATTGTGTTTGGATTTTCTTAGTTTTGAGCCAACTACAAATCACAGACCAAGTGCAATCTACTGCTCGATATAAATAGAGAAACAAAAACGAAAATACACGCTAGAGATAAGACAAATTACGTCCATAATGGCAATGATTTACAGCAATATTTATTAAAAGGCCTTCTCCTTTTGTATCTCGAAGTATTCTTCGCGCTTTCAGGGGAACACGGAACCAATAATTGTAAAATTGTTTTCACAGAATCGTTTCCAGTTTGGTTTCGATATAAATTCTATATCTATGTGATTTATAGCGCACATAAAAATCTAAATACTTATTTAAAAACAAAATTAAATACCTAATATGTTTTTTTAGTTTTAATATATCAAGTATATAATCTATTACGAGGGCGATTCATAAAATAAGTTCCGTTCATTTATTAAAAAGAACACCAATACATCTAGAGGTTTTTATTATATACAACTTAAAGCTACTACTTTCAGCTATTTTCTACATAGATGCCATTAAGTTTGAGACATTTGTCATAGCGATGAACCAGCTTTTGAATGCCTTCTTCATAGAACTCTGCTTGTGAATTAAGGCATGCTGTAACACTGTATCATAGCAGACTTCAGTGTATATTGTGGTTCTTCGTTCCATAAAATCTACAAGAAGGACGTCTTTCTTGTCCCAAATGACAAAGACATGACGATGACTTTTCTCGCAGAAAAAATTTAACGGCACTTTAAAGGTTTCCTCATAGGCGAGAGCGATTCGACCGCATCGACTGTTTTTCGTATCAAACTTTACGTAGACGACCTAAATCTAATCATCTGTTACGATATGCGGAAATCTTCATCTTCAACATCGTAACGTGTCAGAAAGGTTGGTCCAATTCTCTTTGTTTTATGGTGTTCGGTATGAAGTTTTGGCGCACATTGTGAACAAAATTTGTGGTAACCTCAGTAAAAACCTCCTATAAAACTGTACGTGAAATTTGATGGAAAAAGAGCCTGCTCAGCCTTCATGTTCTTTGCACACAGAAATCGGATAATAGCACGCAATTCATAGTCTGCGAGATTTTCACTTGCAGTAGCCATTCTAAAGGACCAACAGGAAAGATTGTTCGAACGATTCTCTCATTAGCACTGCCAGACGCTATCCCGCACCGATAGCCCCACTCCTCTCACTAGGCGGAAACGAAACTTACTTTACAAATCGCTCTCGTATACTAACTGAACTCGGCAATGCTTTGCAAGGGCTAGATTTGAGTATACATATATATATATATATATACATATATATATATATATATATATATATATATATATATATATATATTTCGTCTAATGTTTTCGCGGTCGTTAGTTGAAGCGTTGTTCTTCGGGATATTTCGCCGCGTTTAGATGATTTCGTCCTGAGAAGGACAACTTTCTACCTGACGTTTCGGTGACATCTCTTTCACCTTTTTCTTGGGGATTTTGTCGTTGCGATGGTAACTTCCAGAGTGCGTCGATTTCCTGTGCCGCTCGTATTATATGGTCCCGCAGTAGTGTGGACGCGTGTTTGGCTCCTTGTGATTGATCCTTTGGTTGTTCTGTCACTTTCGACAACTTGTCGATCGGTTTGTGTTCGGTTCGTGTTGGTATAACTGGTCGTAAGTTATTATCATTACGTCGTTTATGTGTAATCTGCCAGAACAACTGACAGACCAATCACAAGGAGCCAAACACGCGTCCCTACTACTAATACGAGCGGCACAGGAAATCGACGCACTCTTGAAATTAACATCGAGATCAACGAGAAGATCCTAAGGAAAAAATGTGAAAGGGATGTCACCGAAACGTCAGGAAGAAGGTTGTCCCTCTCAGGACGAAATCATCCAAACGCGGCGAAATACCCCGAAGAACAACACTTCATATATACACTTAGTTACACTTAGTTGTTTTGAGATTACATTTAAAAAAACACAGGACAAAACACATCTAAAAGGAAAGCCACACACGTGCATTATTGACGAACAAAAGAATTAATTGCACGCAACCATGTTGTTGTCACAAAGTTAAAACTTGCAATGTAAGTCCGTTGACATTAGGTTTATCAGTTTACAATATTATAAACATATGAGTATATTTTCTCCAGACAAAACAAGTTCACAGTTTGATCCCCTGATGAAGCACTCGAATTTCGGTGCGAAATATTGGGCTAAAGAATAAAGAACTGACTTGACTTAATTAATAGAGTTTAATTTTGCTGGATTCCCCCCCAAAGAACCCTTTCACATATATATATATATATATATATATATATATATATAACATTTGATAAATTATTGGAGTTTTTCGGCTTTTTTATATGAAATATTTACAAATATTAAATTAGAATGTATGTAATTGCAGAGTAAGTGGGGATGTAAACATTGCTGTCTACAAATTAAAAAGCATATCATACGAAATTTTTTATTTGAAAAATATGGTCTACGTTGGGACTATATTCATATAAAAAAGCCGAAAAACTCCAATAATTTATCAAATGTTATATTTAATGAACGGCTAAGAAATTATCTAAACACTTATATATATATATATATATATATATATATATATATATATATATATATATATATATATATATATATAGCCATCAGTTTACAAACAATATTGTATACTTTGAGGAAGAGAATTGAGGACGCGTTGCAATATGTCGGAGGGAAATTAATTGCACTGTTCCATTAATTCTATTAGTTACGTCCTGTTCGTTGTCTGGAGTCGTTGCGAACACTTTTTTCCTGTAAAAAGCCCCAAACAAAAAATCCAGATGAAGAATATCTGCAGACCTTACTGGCCATGTTATTGGCCCTTTCGCCCTAACTACCGATTTTGCAAGTTTTCGTCTAACCACTCTTTGGAAATTCGCGCATCGTGAGCATGTCGTTATGCATACACAAAATGTTGGGTCTCAGATTTAATAGAACATTATTCAGTACTTCCTATAAGACATTTACATACACAATTCCATTTAAACGGTTGGGTAGAAATTTACGGAAAACCTTCTTTGATGCTCAATTTCTCTAAATGCCTCAGGATTTTCATCTGAACAGAAATTAAAATTATGACTATTAAAAACTCAATCTATCGTAAACAAACATTCATCATTCTAAAGAACATGCAATAACATGTTTGGCTCTTCTTGAATTCTGTTTAATATCGTATCGCAAAACATTTTTCTTTGTGCACGTTATCATTCGTGTACAATGGTTAAACTTCTCTTACATGAAATTGCCGCAAAAGATTCTGAGATCGTATTGAATGCACTGTCGTCTTACTTGGAATATTCAGTTCCTGGGATATTTATCTAGTGCTGGGCGTCGGATCAACATGAACAGCATCCAAAATTTGTTGTTCTCTAGGCCAACCCCTGTTGTAATAATTGTTTATAAACATGCCAAATCCCTGAAGTCGCTGATCCAATCCATGCAATGGGTTGGTAGATGTGTGTTGACAATATGGATCGGTATCTACATTGTCAACGTGACAAAAGAACACGTAGCATGGTTGCTACGTGTTCTTTTGTCACATTCGCATTTCTGTTGTAAAATCTGTATACCGTATACGTACATATCAGCGTATACGTTAATAAGTAAACATTCTACAGCATTAAGAACGGCCCAATAAATGAACTTACTTATCAATCTGGAAAACGTAAAATACTGACAACCGGTTTGTTATTTCAAACAAGCAGTCATATTGTACAAGTTTGCCATATGTAATTTAATTGAAAGAATGCTATTTTTTTTTATTAGTCAGCAAATTCCTTGTAAAATTGTCGTTAAAATGGTACCAATAACATATTACTTTTTTCTAGTATTTTCGAAGTTATAACCCTTTAATGGGATATACCTTTGTTTATAATATTCAACATGCGGTGCTGCATCTAATAGTTGGTTGGCCATGAAATCATATCAAACAAAGTAACTTTTACAAACACATGTTTTTTAATTCTTTATTATTAATTTTAGAATTACATTTTGTAATTTTTCCATCATAAAACAAAATTAATTTAAAATGTGTTCAAATATATGTCCATTCTGCTCTACACATGCTCTTAATCGCCTCTGCATCGATAGACTTACATTTTGAGCCATGTTGTTTTCACTTAATTGAAGAAAAGCGTTTCTTATTCGTTCCTGCATGTTCTCTGCCGTTGTAGGAGGTGTTTCGTAAAGTATATTTTTTATAGTAGGCCTCAGAATGAAATCACAAGGAGTTAGATCTGGTGATCGCGGTGGTTAGCTTATAAAGCTTCCTCTCCCAATCCACCTATTGGTGAATACCCTATCTAAATGTGCTTTTGCGGCAGCACCGTAATGTGCAGGTGCACCATCATGTTGGTACCACAAACTCCTTATGACGTTATCTGGTAGGCCTTCTAACGGCAATGGTAAATTATTTTGTAGGATATTTGTGTAGATTTCATAATTTAAAGTAGTATTAAAAAAGAATGGACCTATAATAGTATTTCCTATGGTGTCTCTCCAGGTGTTAACACTCCATTTTTGTTGATATAAAATAGGTTGCACAAAATGAGAGTTTCTAGTGTCATAATAATGAGAATTTTTTCTGTTTGTTATTCCACAATTAGCAAATGTTGCTTCATCTGTGAAAAGTACACGATCTAGAAAACTTAGATCTTGTCGTAATTGGAAAAGTAGCCATTCACAGTAAACAAGTCTCCTTTCAAAATCCGTTTGTAAAAAGCCTTGATGATTTTGAATTTTGTAAGGGTGAAATTTATGTTTTTTTAAAATCCTTCTTGCAGCAGTGACTTCTATTCCGTGTTCTTTCAAAATTATCCTTGTAGATACGCGCGGATTTTCTACAAAGGACTAGACGACTGTCACTTCATTATCTTCTGTAACCATAGTCTTAGTTCTTTAATCTTTGACGTAATTCATTGACCCCGTCCGAAGAAACCTTGTCAACAAATTTTCAAACGTCTTAATATCTGGGGCTCTTCGGTAAGGATACTCCATAGCATATGTTCTTGGTGCTAAAAGTGAATTTCTATTGCTAGCGCCAAGAACAAATACTATGTCTATAAGCTCCTCTTTCGAAAAATTAATTCTAAAGAAACACAACTATAAACTATTACGGTATGTAAATAAAAAATAATGACAATAAAACGATATAACTGACAACAAGATAACAATTAATAACGAACAAACGGAAATTGATAATTAACTAGCCGAACTTAAATTATAACAATTAAACGCGATTACAGTAAAGAGGAACTACAGAAAAATACTTTATACGGAAATTTTAAGTAGATATTTGACGTTTGGTTACACAGCAATTTTTGCTTAATATCATTTCATGGCCAACCAACCAACTACTAGATGCAGCACGGCATGTTGAATATTATAAACATAGGTATATCCCATTAAAGGGTTATAACTTCGAAAATACTAGAAATAAGTACTATGTTATTGGTACCATTTTAACGGCCATTTTACAAGGAATTTGCTAACTAATAAAAAAGTTATAGGTTAAATTAAAAAAAAAGAGAAAATAGCCTTTAAACTTCGATAACTTTGGCACTACATATTTAACGCTCTGTATATGTTGTCACGTTGTTCACCCTCAAAACATATAACGTGTTAGTCTATAAATTGGTAACAAAAGAGTTACGTGAGGCACTGCACCCATTTTCAGACTAAGACTTAAAATGTTAGACGCTGCAACTGTCAAGATTTTAACAAAATTTATAATAAAACAAAAACTAACAGTTGTAAGTGCACATTGTCATATATTATTGCAAATATAATTTGGGTGGATATAATCATAATAACAAGAAAGTATAGCAATCTATTTAAAAAAAAAATTGAAAGTGGTTGCGGAAATTTGGAAGACCCTGTAAATATATAAATAAAAATAGAAAATGTACTGTAGCATATTACATCTGTACGTAAAATTTCATTGCTACAACTTTATTAGTTTTCAAGCTAAGCTCCGCCGACACACTATTGCCGCACCCGGTATATGTTAAATATAAGTAAATGTAGGGAAAGAATTAAATTATAACATTTCCAAATTTATAATTATTCAACGTGCATTTTCAAGTTTAAACGTTACACGTTACGTAAACAAGTTACAACATACTTTTGTTAGCATATTTAAATTATAAAACTTTCTTTAGGTTCTAAGAAACTTTTACATTTACAATTTTATTACTTCATAATTTAGACCACTCGTTTCATTACGTAGGGTAACTAGTGAACAAAGTGTTTAATCTGACCATTCATTGTTAACTAAATATGTACAATAAAATTCCATTTCTAAACAATGAAATTCGGCCGAAACTACATACTTGAATTTATAACACCTACTAATACTTAATTAGTAATGATATTTTATCTATTTATTTATTAGTAAAATCTTTAAGACCATAACCTTGGCTATTGTTGTGCATAGGTATAGTTTCCACGAATTAATAGAAAGAAAAAATTCCCCTTTATGACGTCAAACAATGCAATGTACAATGAAGACGCGCATTTAATTATGTAATAGCTTGTAGGAGTAGTGGTATGTTTTTACCTACATGTAAGGCAGTACAGAACAGTATCAACTCAGCAAAAGTACAGAACATTCTTTTCATAACATTTATATCAAACAGTATTATATTAACAACAAGAGACATACAGTCTCATATACCAATAAAGAATTTAAGTTTTAAGTTTACATTAAGTACATTTGCGAGATTTATCTTAATAAATTAGGTTAGTGTTTTTTGTTGAATAAATTAATTTTTGTAATATAGAATTTAAATTTTTGTTATCTCAGAAATACACCTGAATTTCAATATATCTGCCGCCAACCAAAATAAATAACCAGCTTATACGGAAGTTACGCCTCGTGAACGGTGAGTCAGGAAATAATTTATACATGCTCCTGCACGAACCGAGTACAACTCCAACATTTGATTCTACGAGAGCCGGATATAAATTAGACAATAGAAAAAGAAAATATTTTTATGGAAATAATAGTGACTAGCTATTTTATACTCTATTCGCAAATCAGAATCTAACCACTAGTAAATAGTTTATACATATCTGTGATTGCTTCTGAGATTCCGGGTTGGAACCGCGTCCTTAGTAGCGCTTCCTTCTTAGCCAGGAAAGAAGCGGTGCCAAGGACGCGGTTCCAGCCTGGAATACCAGAAGCATTCATGGACAACGACCTCGGAAGCCTCAAGCCATTTATTAATGTCTAGTTTGTTAGCAGCATAAATACTTCAAAGAAATGATGGACCCATATACTTGGCTATTTATTTTGAAAAAGATTGTCTCGGATTATTTTCTGCAAAATCCAAAGTATGTAGCTGCATCTTTCATTATCGTAGTTCTTCTTCTTGATGTTCTTTCTAAGAATAATGATAAAAATGATATACCAATTCCCTGGCTGTAGTCCCCGGGCATCTATAGCCGCTTTAACAGTAATATTTCATTATTTTGGTGATCTATCGTGCTTTTACCTTTCTCTCTACTATTGTCCTATATATGTGCATTTTCGTTCTTTTAGATATTATATCGCTGCATAATAGACTATTTGACTGGTTTATTATTCTATGGCCTTGTCCTATTTTATTCTGTATATTGCCACTACTCTTTCTTAAAAGAAGAGCAATACTTTATTTTCCCTGTGTTTATGTCTAAATCTTCTTTAATATCATCCTCAACTACCATGTATTCAGTTGTCTTTATGATTATTTTTAGCCCGAATGTTTTATATTCCTGTGCTAATATCAGCGACAATAAGAACGTGGTCGTTGGCAAATAATAATATATAGTTTCATTATATATTTGTTTACCTATTCGTCCATATCTAAGTTTCCACGTCTTCAGGACTTCTTTTAAATATATTATAAAAGTAGTGGAGCTAGTGAGCATTGTTTGAGTCTCTTATCTACCGAGAAATCTTTCGGAAGTTGCGTTCCGACTCTTATCTTAATCTTACACCCGCAATATAGGATCTTGTAGGCGTTTCTCACACCATTTCTTTTTAAGCATAGCCATTACTTACCTAATAATAGGACGTTATATACCTTTTCTAGATTCGCGAAAAGAATTCGTTTTTGTTTTCCACTAGCTGTTTGAGTGGTACAACCGTTTTAAAAATGGACGTATGCCAGTTGATGATGAGCGTTCCGGTTGTCCATCGACGAAAAGCACGCCACAAAATGTGGCAAAAGTGTGTGAACTAGGTGAAACCGTTAATAGACGATTTTATTGCAACGTTTTTCGGCGACTAAGAGAGAACATTCTACGCAAGCGGCCTACCAAGTGGCGCAATAATTCGTGGACCCACACATCACTTGTTGTGCACGCCACAAAATGTGGCAAAAGTGTGTGAACCAGGTGAAACCGTTAATAGACGATTTTATTGCAACATTTTTCGGCGATTAAGAGAGAACATTCTACGCAAGCGGCCTGCCAAGTGGCGCAATAATTCGTGGACCCACACATCACTTGTTGTGCGTCAGTTTCTAGCCTCAACGAAAACGACAGTACTACTCCATCTTTCCTACTCCCAATCTTGCCCCTTGCGACTTCTAGTTTTCAAAGTTGAAACTGAAGCTCAAGGGGCGCTTGTTGAGACTATTGAGAAAATCCAGACCGAATTGCATGCAGTGTTGATCACGTTAACACGCGAAGATTTCCAGTACTGCTTCCGGCCATGGAGAAGTCGCTGTG
Source organism: Melolontha melolontha (assembly GCA_935421215.2). Classification (NCBI taxonomy): domain Eukaryota; kingdom Metazoa; phylum Arthropoda; class Insecta; order Coleoptera; family Scarabaeidae; genus Melolontha; species Melolontha melolontha. The sequence goes on from OW285238.1 coordinate 66,199,317, forward strand.
ATCGGTGTATTCCTGCGGAAGAAAAGTGTTTTGAAGGGGATGGTAGTGAATAAGTTGTAAGAACAATTATTGTATTTTCTTTTCACATTTCGAGAATTTCTGGGTAGCACCTCGTATATAGTGATAGCTTTCTGATTATCTGTGCACATTTTTAAATATTGAAGTGAAATACTATATCGACGAACTATCGGAATCTTTAACGATTCTTGTTCTTAATCTAGTTATTTCTCTATAAACATTACTCAGGTGCTAAATAGCGAAACTTGTTTTAATAGAAATAAAAATCGTATAAAACTTAATATAATTTAGTTAATTTGTAACAAGAAATCATAAAATATATTTAAATCTTGCCGGTTAAAACGCGTTTAAAACTCTATTCTTCGACATTATCAATTATGATTTTACCCTCATTTATGGAATATTGCATTTTACATTTAAAGTTTTGATGTTTTTATAAGTCATCGTGATACACTTTATTTTACTCGAAAACATTTAATTAAAATAGACAATGAAATAGCACCGTCATCTCATCGACGTAAAGGCGTTTTCTTTTCCGAGCGAAAATCGAAGATAATATATAATAGTTTGAGGAAATTTTGACGTTCTGCGGTTTTATACAAACATCAGTTTAAAAACAGGCGTTCATTATCGAACAAACACGTAATTTTTAAACTTTTGATTTAAACTAATGTTCACTGGAAGAAAGAAATAATAAATTATTTCCAGACAGTCTTTTTATCACTTAAAGGAAACGATGTGGAAAAATGTCGTTTTACTGTGTTTTAAATTGGAATTTCTTTTGTAACTAATGTTGAATGAAAATAAAAAATTATTAATGTTTCGTTTTCAATAATATGTAAAACAATAAAGTAATTTTATATAAAAACTTCACTTGATAAATTGATATATAATATAATATATAATGTAGAAATATTTAACTGCATGTAAATTGGCTCTGAATGCATCCATTTGAAGATAATATTAGACTTCCAAATTGAATAATAAAATACCTACCTTGAATCTGGTGCTAGATAAAACAAAATGTTTAAAGTCTAAGTTAATTCTATTTATCTAACTTGTACTGCAAGCTTTAACATTTAGGAATGACACATTTCCGATAGTTTTACTTTGCTGCACTAGTTACTATATAAAACAGGATTTATATAGTAGAAACGTAATTAAATTTGAATTTATCTGTTACTTACATAATATAACTGCTTTATTGCGGAAAAGTACAGTCAACAAAGACAACCGCGGCAAAAGTACTTAATGTAACAGAGCGAGTTTCAATGTTTAATAAGAACGAAAGTTTTGCCAAATTTAAACTAAAATATTGTACAAACTAAGATTGTGCTGGAATGTATTACTTTACAATTCTTTTATACAAATCAACTTCAAAATCTAAACAAGAAAAGTTAAAATATTTTTAATATATTTAATTCCCTGTATATGGCCAAAGTTGAATTAAATGTTGACATCATTTATTTGCGTTGCCAAATATCTCGAGAAATATTAATAATGCTGATTTCGAATAGAATGCAGGCAAGGAAAGTTAGTAAAATACTAATATAAAAATACCTAATGTTTGTCAACATGCATATTCTGTGGAAATTTACGAAAGAGAATTTACTCATAAAAAGTAATTAATATAAAAATAACTGTGGTTAATTATTCTTAAAGAAGTTTGATGTGTAGGGGATAAGCTGAATTTATTGAGAATAATAAAATCTAGTAGACTGTGGAAAACAATCATACAGTGTTTATCTAGAGCAACTCTGTCATTTGACGTTTTGTTGTTGAAGTTAAGTTCGCCCACAACTATTTATTTTTTAAAAGTATAAGAAAATGGAATTAGCCAGAGAGCTCTTTCGAATAATAATTTATTATGATTTTAAAAGAGGTTTAAGCGCTTATGAGTGCAAAGAGTGTTTAGATTCAGTTTTTAGTGAACAAGCACCTTCCTTGGCTACATTTACCGATGGTATAAGGAATTTGAACGCGAAAGGAATTCTGTACAGCATCAAAAAAGGACAAGGCGTTGTCCTACGGCTGTTACCGACAAAACATTGCTGCTGTTAAAAAAATAATTGAAAAGGACAATAAAGCCACCGATGCGAGAATAGAGCATCAACTCAAGATTGGATCCTCAGGTATTACAATCACCTGCATTTACAAAGAAGTGGAAAGTCGTTTTGTGCCGCATCACCTTTCCAACTTCCAAAAAGCAGAGCATGTAAAAATGTGCCATGAAACTTTAAATTTCTTAAATAATGGCGGACACCAATTTTTGATCCAAAATAGTGACAGGTGACGAAACTTATATTCCCTTCTTCGACCTTCCTACCCGCCAATAGAATCGTAAATGGATTCACGAAGATGAGGAAACTCCTACAATGACTAAGTAGAAGCGACTATGAAACAGTTATACATGCGGTATTCATCAGAAGTACGGACTTAATAAATGCAATTAACCTAAATGGGCAAAAGACAGTTACAGCTAAGAAGTACACTGAAAAATTTTTGCCTGAAGTGTTCGGTAAAGTACCAGACAAGGGAATTATGCTCCACCATGATAAATGTATTGTCCCATACGGCAGTTTTAACTCTCCAGTTTTTGGCTGGAAAAAATATAAAAGTAATAAAACACTTTTGACTATTTTTTTGACTTAAACGCAATTTGTGGGTTAGAAGGTTTTCGTCTGAAGAAGAGATTGATACCGCAGTTCACGCTTATTTTGAAGGTATTCCGAAAGAAGATTGGTTGCGGGATTTTAACACTGTGGAAAGAAAGAAAGATCAAGTGTATAATTGCTGAAGGGAATTACTTGGGTATATGTAAAATATAATCCTAGAAAATATTAATCAATAATTTCAGCGTTCAAAGTATTTGGTAAAATTTTTTTGGAATGGCACCACTGTTTAGAAATGTTACTAATTAATGTCATTCTTGAAACTAACTGGGTCCAAATCTGTATATATAGAAGGCAATCTTTGTATGTGTGTCCGTTATATACTAAAAACTACTGGATCAATCTACGCAGGATTTTTTACAAAATGATCTGCGTTGTCCTGAGAAAGTTTAAGCCTATTAAAATCCTTTATCTAACCAGTAGAAATAAAGTTAGGTTTCCAGTAACATAATAACAGTAGTAGCAGTACTATTATTTAAATATAGTTGGTGACACGAGATGGTACTTCCCACATTCAAGTTCACAAGGAAAGATATGCTGTCGTGCATCCGTATAAGTAAACTCGAGTGCTGTTGTTTTGACAATTAGATTTATTTACATTCATAATTTTATAAAGTGAATATTAAGCATCGTATATCCAAGAGCATTACAGTTGAGTGCAACAGTTTAAAACAAACTTTGCAGCAGTTTCCATAAAAATGGATTAACACGAATTGCAAACAATGTTAAAATACCTTTATCTAAACAAGTGACGAGCTGTTCAGATTAAAGTGAAGCTGAGTCACATTTTTTACTGAAACTGTGCACTCTCATTAGAGACTGTAAATTTTTAGATTAATGAGAATGAGTTTAAACGTAGCCAAACATGCATTATATTCCACACATTCCACACATTTTATCTTTTATCTTTTATCGTTGTACCATTTATAAATTGTCGCCTTAGATGGGGCTTCTTCGCTAAAGGAATTTCTAAGCCGATCTCTATATTCCTTAGACGTCAATGAGGATTTAAAGATCGTAAAAAATCATGGCCCGGAAATGTTCTCTAATCAAATTCATTTTTGGATGAACACAAAATCTTTAAATTATCATAATTAGCATAAATCGAACAACATGGCCATTCTAGATTTTTTTTAGTGTTCCCCTCGTATATTGTAGACTTTGAGAAAATTACTTTTTAGATGGAATGAACTTCCTACGCCAAGTGTATAGCCCTCAATGGTGACACTCATGAAAAATAATGGTATATTGAAATACAAGTTTCATAAGACATGATTTTTGCACGCAAGTTTTCTAAATGAGTTTGCAAAATGTTTTATGGAACGTTTATTCTATATAATTTTTATATATTACATTTTTTTACCCCAATAAATTTAAATGATCTCGTTAAAAATTCAGAGTTTCGCTTTTATATAAAATAGTTGGTCACGTTGAAGTTAATAATTTTAAATTAAAATGCAGCTCTTAGCGAATTACTAGGGTTAGTTTTCATTAACATTACTTATATTTTCTTTAAGAATATGCAATATATAAATAATAAGTGTATGATAAAGAAACATGAACATATTTCACTTCATCTGAAATAACTTAAATTTAACATTATAAATACGTTATTAATATGTATTATAGATACGTCGTTTGTGTAGTGTTTCTGTAAAAAGTGGTTAAGTGTATTAAATCCCAACTCCAAGATGGTACCTTAAAGTTCCAGAAATGTAGTGATAAAATCTGAGAGTGTCTGTGTTTCATTAACCTCCGTTTCCTTCAAAGTCCTCTTGGGAGTATACACACCGATTACAGCTCTTCAACTTCATTTTTGAAAAGAGTAAAAAGTCGCAAGGAGCCAACACGTGAGTATTCAGAAAACGAGCGTTCTACTCGTGTTACATCTACTCATGTTATATTTACAAAATTAAAATAATCTTTAAAACTTAGCAGTTCTGTTGACGCACCTTCACAAGTTTGTCATGTCTTAATGTGGCAAAATCTGAATCTTTCTCTAAAACACTTTCAAACCTTTCTAGAACACTTTGCGTTTTCTACCGCGCATAGCTGTGCGTGAACATATTGCACTATTTGCAGATATTCCACTAACGACACCGAAGGATTTTCTAATTTTTCTATTGCTTTTACTAGTCCGATGTAATTGTTCTGAATAGTTTTTAAATCTATCTGACCAACTTGGAATTTTGACTGGCTTTGCTTGATAGCTGCAGCTTCTTTGGGATCGAATTTAAAAACCACGTTCTTAATATTATCAAAATATTGTTAATACTCGTAGTAAGACGCCGTCTGTCACCATGTTTCCCAACGTGTAAGAATCAGCTGTGGTGGTTCAGGAATATCAAGGCACTGCCTGTGCAATTGGCGAACACATTTTAAAGTTTGTTTGTACTTGCAATTAATGCATCTACATCTTGATCTATGAACAGTTTTCGCCATCAGATGTAAAGCATGTATTTTACACGTAAGTCTACATTAATTATGTATCAAGTTAGTCTTTTTTTAGAAATCGACTTACAGAGAGCATGCTTATTTAATAATCTTTTCCGTCTAGGTAACGTTCCTTTACGGTAGTGTTTACAAAACGAACGAAATGATTCGTTGTCTACTAACGTGAACGGTACATTACGGAATATGTTTTGAGGATACATTTACTATCCTTTTGTAATATTTTAATTTCATTTTTTATTGTTAAATATAAGTAAATCTAGGACATAGAATTCAAACACAAACATTTACAATTTTATAAATTAATTAATGTTCATATTCGAGTTTAAACCACATAACATATTAGTATATTATAAAAACGTTCTTTAAATTCTAAGATAGTTATATTCTTTACATTTGCAAATCTATTTATTAGGTACTTTGTAAATTAGACCCCTCGTTTTATTACCTGGGATTACTAATAATCGGCATCTTTTTCCAAATTTTATTTATTGCTTTATACATCAGACCTCTTGTTTTATTTATCACTAGGGTTATTAGTGAACGTGTTCAAAGATTGAATTTAATATGATCCCATTGTTAACTAAATATGGATAATAAGCTCAGGATTTCTAAATATGTATGTACCATAAAAATTCAGTACTGAACCAAGGACCAGCCGGAAATGCATACTTAGGTTTATGACACCTACTAATACTTAATTAGTAATGATATTTTATTATGTATTTATTAGCTAAGATTAGAATTTTAGGACTCTATCGTAGACCTTGGTTATTATTGTTTGCAGGTGTAATTTCCACGAATTAAATAACACAAAAAAATCTCCGTTATGACGTCAAACAATACACTGTTAAATCAATAGTGTTATATTTTTACCTACTTGTAACAGTACCGAGTAGAACAGTATCAATCAGAGTCTCATACCAGTAACAAGAGACGCCACAGTATGAATTCAAACACAGTATCAACATCAGTACAAGACACACTGTCTTCTTCGTAACATCATAACAATAATTTTTTAACAAGAAACACCAGTCTCAACAGAAGCTTATGTTAGTATAAGTCGTCGTACATCCAAAATAAATGTATATAGTGTAAATAGATATATTTAGGTGAAAGTACAGTAACCAAAGATTTAAAAAGTAAAGTGTACTCAGCCTTACAACCTGTGCACGGTGAAGCAACAACGGGGTCATGATTCTAGTAACTGACGTTGAAGCATTACCGACAGAAGCCGGATACAACCATAACATTGGTACATCATTCCCAACAATATGACAGTTACAAATAAATGAAACAAAAATATCTCGCCACTTCTTTTGCGATTATACATTACACTGTATACGTGTCTTACGCAGTAAAATTTCCTTGAACACATTAGCGGTATATCACATACTTTACACATTATTATACTGCTACTATTATATCAATTTATGAGCTACATCGTAAAACTGTCTCTTTCCGGCTATTTGTGACATTATAAAACTATGATTTATCACTGTAAACGAGCGAAGTGCGCTGAACGGTGTTCGGACGGCGAGTGATAAAATATATATATGCAATAGGACGAGCCGCCACTGGGATGTTACTTGAATGAATCTCTATTCATTTTCAATGCAAAATAGGAAAAATTATTTATGCAAAAAATACGTACTTATTAATCATGTATTAAGAATTGAATTATAATACCAAGTAAAATAAATGGAAGAAAATTGAAAATTAATGTATTTTGGTAGGATAAAAAAATTACATCCATGTTAAATTAAATCCGTAATTCTGGTACTAAAAAAACAAAATTATACTTTTAAAAGAACATACATGTAAAGTTAAAAAAGAAAATGTTAACCACAAAAACTACAACATAAAGAAGCAAAATAAAAATAAGGGAAGAACTTTCAATGCAATGCAAAACTTCGCTTAGATAGTTGCATAGCGTTAACAGTAATGTTAATAATATGCATTTTTATATATTTTATTTACGGAATTTTAAAGAACGTACAAAGATAAGAGTATTTTAACCTCAATTTAAATTTTTAAAAGATAATAACTTCCGCTTTTAACTTATTAGAGTATTATAAATACATTTTTCCTCAGTGGTGTGAAAATTAATTATCAAAACACAATTAGCATATAGTTCTAATATTTTGAAAACAATAAAGGCGAATATGTTTAATAGAACAAAATATTAACTATTGGCAGAATTACATACTGGTCTGTATAAATTCTTCTTCTTAACATTGGAAACAAGAAAGATCACAATTTAATAACGAAATTTAATCAAACTTACTAATATTTTCTACAAATATAGTACAGAGATATCAGGAAAGGTTGACCGTGACACTTCATAGTAATGGTGTTATTGCCGCATATGTCATATTTTGAATTGTATTTGGTCTGTGCGACATCTATGATTTCACGTTTTTTTTACTTTCGAGATTATTGATATTTACTTAATTTGTGTTTCAATAACTTAAGAAATACATTCATCAATTGAAAATATTTTTATTAGAAATAATTTAATGTAGAGATCGATATTACATAGTTAGAAATATTATAACCAGAGACCGGACACATCGGGCTGAAATGGACATCATTACGACGGACGATATAAATAGTCTACAACATCTGTAAGTACATCACGCAGTTGTTGAATAGCACTATTCATTCGGTTAACTGCACATCTATTTTTTGAGTGCGGTTAACCGAATGAATAGTACTATTCAATAACTGCGTGATGTACTTACAGATGTTGTAGACTATTTATATCGTCCGTCGTAATGACGTCATTTCAGCCCGATGTGTCCGGTCTCTAATTATAACATATGTTAAAAATGATGTCCTTCATTTTGTAGACACACATTAACACGTCTTCTTAGAGAATTGAAGACATTTTGAAACATGTCTTCTGTTATACTGTTAATAGCATTTGTAATAGCATCTTGCAGTTCTGGTAATGTATGCAGGGGAGACTTAAACACTGTGTTCTTTAAATAATGGAGTAAAATCTGGTGATCGAGTATTTCTGCTAATCAGTGGGTTTGTAATGTTCTTTAGTTCTCGCTACGTCTACATGTCCGAGGTGTGCTTTTTCGAAATGATACACTTAAGAACACTGTAATAATGACATTTAATAACAACAACAACAATAACATTACAATTACATAGTGAGAGATTAACAAGAACGTGCTTAACGCATTATGTCTATCTCTAACTCCTCTTAGTACATATACATCATGAATGAGGTTTGTTGTGTAAATAAGTGGATCTAGTCACTTAGTATTACACATAACTTATTAACCTAGTTACTTAATGTTACGTATTTTATTTATTTATTATTAAAATATCTTTGAAGGAATTGAATTGTATTATGTGCAGTGTGAGCAGTGGTAGCATCCTGTTGAAAGTAGCCAAATTGTCTTTTCTTTCATTATTGTCAAGTTGTCTAATAAATGGTTCTAAAATATACGTTCTATATCGTTCTGCATTTATTGTATCATGGAAGAAAATTGGACCTATTATTCTTTTTCATGATATTGCACACCAAACACCTACTTTAATAATATGCATGTCCGTTTCTATAAAAACATGTGGGTTTACCCACTTAGATGTAACCAGGCTTCGTCTGAGAAAATATTATGTCCAACAAATTGTCATCCACAAGACTATTATTAAACCACATCCAAATTCTCTGCGTGTCTCAAGTCTCAAGTCTGTTGGTAACAATTTCTGTACAACAGATATTTTATATGCATGTAAATGTAGTTTTTTAGTGTCAGTATAGCATGTTCCATAAGATGGTCCTATATGAACATAAAATCAGAATTAATAAATTTTCTGTACATTAAACAAAGTAATACTTTACCTGTCTGTGCTGATAATGTTTTAAAGATTTATTAGGACGACCAGCCGTTCTTGAATATCTTCTAGCACTTCTTCTGTTAGTAAACTAGGTCTACCAGAAGAGCGTTTCTTAGATACACTGCCAGTTTCTCGAAAACGACTAATAAGACGATCGAGTGTGAAACTGATGTCTACACGAATCTACACTTTGGTAACTCGTATAAACACAAAAAAAAATAGCTTACAGTAACAACGAAATGGGACTTCTATTGCCTTGATAAAGACAGTTTCTAATATTCAATTAAACGCAGTAGAGAGAAGCGACAAAAAGCTTATATACTGACAAGTTCAAATAATGTAGATGACAGAATATTAAATTGACAGCCGCTTTAGTGAAGTTACAAACCAAATTAATTATTAACGTGGGCAAATTCGTGCTAAAGTTGATATATCGATGAAGCCGCACGGTCAACCTTTTTTGATCTCTCTCTGTATAACGAAAATTATTTTAAATATTTTCTATTATTTTTCAAATTATAACACATTATAACATTATAGTGATATTATTCTGTCGGTAAATAACATTTTCTGTCACTTAAGCATAATAAATCATACCATTTTTAACATTACCACTAATATCGGTAAATGCTTCTTCAAATCAGCATAAGCGAGAAAGATCGCCATCAAAAATGAAATTTAATCAATGTTATTTTTTTTTTTGGAAGTAAAATTTCTGAAAATGGAACCTTATATAAACGCAGTACAAAGAAAAATATTGTTAATATTCCGTTTTATTTTCCGAACTATACAATATATCTATCGATACTATATTATTTTGTCTCTAGTATATACATCCACTTAATCACCGTAAATCAAACCATTTTTATTATTAGAATATTACATTATAGATCCGTAAACAATGAGAATTCGACATTCTACCGAGTTTCACGCATAGGAAACTTTTTCAATGAATCCGGGAACCACTTGCATAGTATCATTTCGGATTATACTAGCACATATGAATTTTCACAGCAACTTCCGGATAACTATCTCGAAAGCATTTTACAGCATCACGCTTTTATGTATTCCATTGAAATTCAGGTGTGTATTACTCTACTTGTGTGCGTATACACACACATACTCACACACCTATGTATATGTTGCATATAATATTATAGATTAGATTTTACGAAAACGCGCATGTCATTCTGCACTCCGGACTGTTCCGAGCTTTGCTGCTATCAGCAGTAGGCTTCGAGCTTTCGTCGCGACGTAAATGCAATCTTATCGCTGTGTTCTATTCGAATATACTCGTGCATATTGCGTGCGTTCTATTATGATTTTTCCAAGATTGCCATGATATTTTAAACAGATATACAATACTCGCTGTGATAGCGGTGGTAACAAGTCTAAAGCCAACATGACTACTAAAATTATACTGGATGTAATCAGAAAAGTAAGCAAAATGTTCGTGTAAATTTAATTAGTTTGTTATTATCAATTTTAATTCACATACATATGAATGTGCATATATGAATGCGTACCGTATATAATCTAATATTTTTATAGTTTTTTGTAGGAATATGTTTTTTTTAATGTGTAATTGCTATTAACCTAAATAATATAAAAATAAGTACACTATCTCCATACCTTGCAAACTATAAAAGAACTTGAATAGGAAAATAATTTTGATAATATATATTATTTTAGGATAATTCCTAAAATTTAATTTTAATATTTTCTTTTATTAATATTGATCATTATTTCGAAAACAATTACTGAGAAAATAATTAACATTTTCATTTAAGGTGTTGTATTTTATACAACAAAAACTTTTGATTCTTATTCAACAAATTACGTATTTATGGTATATTAGTATTACATATTGCTACTCTCAATCGTTTATATGATGTATTTATTGTTGTAAAATATAAATTTAGAGTCAGAGAGATAATTTAATTAATAAAAACGAAGTAGATATAATAATTTTGCTAATCGATGAAAACTTTAATATTTCTTAATCCCAAAAACTCCAATAGCATTATTATTATGGCATTATTATTTACAATATTTTGATTTAAGTACAATTTTAATTCTACATTTTGTGATTGGTAGTAGTGAAAGTAGTTTAATTTCACTAGCGTTAAAATGCAAGCAGAAATAAATTATCATAAGAATATATAGCTATTTTTAAATTCATATAATGATATTCGGTTTTGAAAAATAAATTTTATTTTCCCTTGCAAATAATAAAATAAGAATTTAAAATTGCGAAATAAAATTATTTTAATATTGTTAATTAGCCAATAAATGCAAAATAAATGTGAACAAAATAAATGCATAATGAATTCCCAAACATCACTTATACACATTAGTTTTTAAATCAAAATATACAACGTATGTCACAGAAGTTTTGAGGAAAAATAAATTTTTGAAATAAGTATAACATAATTCATTTAAATTAACACTTTACCAACATTTTATCTTACATCTAAGTTAAATAAATCTAAATCTAAAATAATGACAGAGGGCCATGGTTTTCAATGGTACGCAGTTCATGTCTAACTTGTCCCTTCATGTTTTGGACGATGTTTATATTAATTTCTTTATCTTTTTATATATTCCACACCTTCGCTGTGCTTCATTTTTAACTTCCCATACGTTATCATATACTTTTCTGGTCAATATTCTCCATAAATCTTCGTAGATCGCGCCTTAGGTGTATTTAGTGGATTGTCAATTTTTGGCCGCAAAATGTATATTTTGAGTTCTAACCATGTCCTAGTCGTTCTTGCATAATGACAACTTGCTCAGTCTAGTCAAAATATTATGTCATCACATGGATGAGTCTTATTAATAAATTGAAGCAATTTTGGTATACATCCCTAAGTATTAACTTCACCCCTCACACGCCCAATAAAGGATCTTAAAACTCCATTCTCCAATATACCACACCAAACTAGAGTTTTGTCTTCAATTTTTTTTGCTTTGTATTTAACGTTATCTGGACAATTTTCTACATTATCGGTATAAAAATCATTATTGTCTTTCATTTCTGAGTGAGATAATGTGAAATATTTTTCATCATCGATTATGATCACTTTATTGTTTGCAAAATGAGTTCGGCGTAATCTGCGACAACAAATTGGAATTCTTCGTAACTGATCCTCTGTATAATGTGGCCTTTTTTTCTGCATTACCCTTCTCACAGTCATGAAAAATATGAAATCCTCTAGATAACTTCCGGTATGATATTCCAACTCGGTCTTTTGCACTTTCAAAGATACGGTTAGCGAGATTTTCGGTCAGCAACTTCGAACGTCCGCTTTTTGTTAAATCGAGGTATGGTATACACTGTTCACATTCTGCGATTACTCTATAAATGGTTGTCTTTGAAATATTTTGATTGCGAAAAATGTTTACAATTTCTAGCTTCGGCACGTGTCCAATTTGGTTGTAAATGCTTCTCCGGATTTCAAGCTTGTATGATATAACGACGCAAATTATTTGACATCTACAAAATATCATAATGAGTTTGAGTATTAATGAATATTTGTTTACCATGGTTACAATATTACCTGTCATTTAAGTTTATTTTTAAACCGATAAAAATTTTCCCAAAATTTCTGTGACATACGTTATACTAACATATTGCTGTGAACTGCGCCTTTGCTTATAAGTTCAGCTCACAACAAATGTCCGGATGCTTTCAGTCGTAGATACTTCTGCTTGAAACTTCCTTCTCTCGAGCTTTCCCTGATATCTCTCAAGCGAAAGACGTGGACAAAATAACAAAAGTCAAAGAAAATTCACCTTCTACTTAACTAATTTATTTTAAAAAAATAAAAAGAAAAAAAAACTCTTTTCAAAGTGCAAAGAGAGCTAAAGCAATGTAGACAGTAGCTATGAGTAAAAAGTCTGTGTGATAATTAACACGCACACAGAGAAAAGCCTCCTGTGACTCGCGAGCAAATATAAAACTAATAGACTGTTAAGAAAATTCTCTATTTTAAAACCTAAATTAATCCCCTCACTTCAGACGTAAATAGACTAAACGTCAAAACACGAAATTTACTTTACTCGTGCGCAAATAAACACAAGGACATATCTCCCTTCCAACCTGACCTTCAAAATCTTTTGAAATCCTGTGACATGAAAATCTCCCTCATAAAAAAATATGGTAATTTTCTTAGCTTTCTATATTATACGCTAATATAAAAAAAATTATTCAAAAATTACAAATAAATACAAATATCATCAAATAACCGTGAAACAGAAATTTATATAATGCAAATGTAAAAAGCACTTACTTAAGTAACACTTTTACACACAAAAAACTATATCGAGAGATACCAAATATAAATTTAAATTTAAAACAAACGTGATCTCAACCACTCGTTATAATCGTAAATGAAATTTAAATGCACAGAGAAAACACTCAAAATAAAATAAACCGACTTTAAATCAAAAAACTTGAAATAAAAATGAAGTTTTTATCCCAAACGTACAATTCAATACCTCTGGTATCTCTGAATTAAATCGGATGCACAAACCGGCATCAAGCGAAAAAGCTACAAGATAAACCCGCCAGACGGACTCTTTCCTGTTTATAAAATAACTATACAGACCTGGACATAAGAATAAATTCAAAATATCAACATATAAATATACAATATAAAATCAAAGAACATTTTAAATAAATGCCATATATACACAGTTAGTTCAATATAATTCTTCGGGAAAAAAAAACACAACAATATCTACAGGTACGGATACAGAATTAGCCTTCGGGTTTCTATTTTTTTAGATATTGCTCAAAATTTTCGCTATATGCGGCAGAAACCTGTTACTTTACTAAATGCTAAAAAGTTTGAATCTCGGCTTTTTGATTTTTAGTTAACAAAAATAAACTTAATTGAAAGAAAAAATAATTGCGAAAAAAAATATATTTATTCGCAAGTTATTTTATAATTAATTCGTACATAATACTTATTAATAACTAAAGAAACTAAACATACGTTCTTTCTGTTATTTCTTTCTTTCTTATAAACCTGCGGTTAGTGACATAATAAATTTCAAGTGCATTTTCTATTCTATTATTTATTTCCTCCTGCATTTTATATATTCATTCGAAGATATTGAATAATATTGATTTCCTCAATTTTTACACCATTGATTTGTATATTCATTTTTTGTTCTTCGTCGGCTGCGACAACTCTCGTTTTTTTTATTCATTTTCATTCCAGTTTCTTCAATAACCTTGCTTGTTTTCCTACTATTTGTTGAAAAATAAATCTATTATCTTGCGCGCTTATACCTTGTGAAAACCACTTTGTGCATCATATAGTCTTGTCTTGTTTTTGCTCTTAGTCTTTTGTACAGCATTTTTTCGTACACCTTGATGGGAGTGCAAAGAAGAGTTGGTGTATAATAATTAGAGAACGGATGCAATTTCCATAAAACGCAATCGGCAATTGGAATTGTGTATAACGTCGCTCAGTACATCCCGGCGTAAATCAATGAAGTATTTGTTTGACTTACTCGGCCACCTGGTCTCGCAGCGATAACAATGGACAACCCAGCTATTGTATTCGGAGAATATAGTGTTTGTCAGTGGTGTCGTGTACGTAGATAAAATAAATAAGTTTATCGTATTTCGTACGAGAAATAGCACGTACATTCCTTTTCTTTTCATATAAGCAACATCTTCCAATTATTTCCAGTATTTTCAGTTATTTCCAGTATGCACCTATAACCAGTTGCGATGTAGAAAGGACGTTTTCTATTTATAAGGATGTACTTAATTTAAAGAGAACAAAATTGACAGAAGAAAACCTTGAGAAACTATTGCTAGTCAATATTAATACTCCTTTACTCAACTTGAACGACAAAATGAACAAATAAAAATGTTCCAATTATAGAAATAAAATTAAAAACTTTAAAAATACAACTTTTCAGCAAATACATATGTATTTCGTAATTTTATAGATCACCACCCGTTTGTTTTCCAATTATATAAATAAAATTAATTAATAAATATGTATTTCGTAATTTTAGATAGATAGATCACCACCCGTATCTTTTCCAATTATATAAATAAAATTAAAAACTTTATAAATACAACTTTTCAACAAATAAATATGTATTTCGTAATTTTATAGATCACCACCCGTTCGTTTTCCAATTATATAAATAAAATTAAATATTTTAGAAATACAGCCTTTCGCCAGTACTGCACTGGGCTTTGCGTCATGTGGTAAGCGTGTCCGTTCTCTAGTAATATCCAAAAAAAATACAATATCGAATTTCTTTAAAAATTTTAAACGGTATTAACCGTTTTGTGGTGATATGGAATTTGTAATTTTATTAAGTCTTAACGCTGAGAAATAATAAATTACATTTGTAAGCGTGTCCGTTCTCTAATAATAATACAGCAACTATAGCGGCATTACACTTCTTTGCACTTGCAGGTGGCGCTAATACTACCCATACATACAAATGGAGATACGAAACATCGTATCCCTCTTTCTTATATGGATAGTATTAGCGCCACCTGCCAATCGCCTGGTATCTTCTTCTCTCTAAATGTCTTCCGATATACAAGTATCTTCTTAATTACTGGTGCGTTCTCTCCCATGTTTTTCAGCATTTCTGACGAAAAAATATAAATAACTAATACTTCAATGAAGTATTAAGGTATTAACACAATTCGGAAACTAAATAACTGATTCACTTCGTCAGTTTTTCTTTTTATTACAAATATCATACAGTATTGCGCCTTATTTCTGGCGTAATTAAAAACCACGGCTTTTTATACTCAAACTTAATACATTAATGAACAATTAGCAAATGTTATATTTTTTGGAAATTACTTCTGTTTTGGTAAATATTTCTATTTAAAAAAGAATCTTAAAGATTGCAAACGCACTGTTCCTGCATCTAACTTAATTGATACCTTTTATCTGCTTATGAAATATGTAAATATAAAGGTCACTAATAAGTATAGTTGCGCTTCTTGTCCGTACAAAAGAGCCCACCGCTATGTGAATATGTATGCAACTTGATCAACGGCATTTGTTTAAATATGCTTTCTTATTATCTCGTATTTATTATATAAATATAATATCTATTTATAAAGTATATAACGCATAATTGGCGGTTTAGTATTATATTATTTACTTCTCATGTTTAAATTAGTCCGAAGCCGAAATATCGCAACTCTACTACTAATAATAACTAGAGCTTAGAAAATATGCACTAAAAAAGTTAAAGAAAATGCATGCAAATATGCAAGATAAACTATTCAATCATACCCTTAAACATCCGCTTATGCTTTGAAAGATGCAATTATTGTACTAAACTTTATAGGTAATCAAATAATGATTATATTAATAATAACAACCTCTAATATAATAAGAAAAGGTATGTATTCATATTCAAGTTATATAGAGTGTTTAAGATTATAAAAAGTTATAAAGCTGGTGTTTTGTTTATGAAATTATTTATTTTAGGTAGTGTAAGAACAGAAAATTGATATTCATAAAATATGGTACTTTTCTATTAACGATATGTATGAATTGCTGAAAAAAATCAGTCAATCAACGGGAAACGTACAGACGCGTTTCGTTCTGGTTGGAACTTTTCAATGCACGGCATTCCTCGAAGACAGACATTGCTTTTCATTTCTATACTTTCTGTATATATAGTTAACATTTGGAACTTACTGCAAGTAAGAATTAATGAATATTAAATCTCATTCTTACATGTAAATGTCGATAGTTATGAACGCATCACATAAGTCGACATTTACATGTAAGAATGAGATTTAATATTCATTAATTCTCACTTGCAGTAAGTTCCAAATGTTAACGATATGTATATTTAAATTTTAAACAACATTACAATTTTTCTAATCATTATTAATTAATTATTACTTGAATAATAACAGTAAGTAATCCAGTACTCTCTTAGATTGTCCATTATAAAGCTCTGTCGTCGTTTACTTAAAATTAACTTGTAACTGAAAAATGATCGTTCAATTTCACAGAAAGTTATTGGAGCATACCTCAATTTGCACATTACATTTGGACTGAAATTGATACTTTCTTCGAAATTTCCTTGCAAGATATCATTAATTTGCATGAGCTTTTTAAATCATAGGCTTTTGTCTAACATCGAATTAAGTTTTTTGCAAATATCATTATTTTTGCCTACCGAAGTTTCGACACCACTATTTACAGAATTTACTAGAAAAATACTGTCGTCCAATAAAAATCCTCTGCTTTCTGGTTTTGTGATTGTAGCAATACACAAAAAATTACTTTTAATAATACACAATTGACTAGTAATTAAAGGGTTTCCAAATAAACTAATGCATTTTCTAATTGCTGCTCCGCAATCTGGATCAAAATCGTAAATAACATTCTTTATTTCTTCATAATTTTCGGCAAGAAACTTTACGCCGTTTAATCACATCTGCCACCGAGTAATAACTGGTTCTGGGGGTAGTGGCAATTCTGGATATTTTTCTTTATATACCTGAACTCGGAGTAGAGCTTTAACAAAAACTTTCTTCACGTTACTTACTAAACTATTAACTAAAGGAAATTCTAATTTAACCGTTTCGACTGCTCTATTTAATCCATGGACCAAACACGTGAAATGTGTTAAATTAGGGAAAAACATTTTTTAATTTTCTACTGCTTTCATCGTATACGAAGCAGCAGCAGTTACCATTTGTAATACGTTTTCTACTGTTAATTTTTGCAGTAAAAAGAAACTAGTTAACGTATCATTAACGAATCTACCAATATTTAAATTATTCATTTTTTCCTTACACCAATCAAATATCCTTTTCCTTAGCTATCCTCGTTCAAAGCTCCAATAATAAAGTTAGCAATATACCTTCCCTGAGTATCCGTAGTTTCGTCGGCAGAAAACTATACATATTTATTTTTAATTTCTATTCGCCACAAGGCAAAGTGAGCGAAATATAGTATTTTTACGATAAGTGATCAGTCACGTCATAACCAGTAATATCAGGTACAAGAACCTAAGAAATTCAATTTACTAACGTAGTTCATATAATTTCTCCGATATTTTATAAAATTTGTATTTTCAGTGTTACCTATTCCGCGCAGGGTTGTCACGCATGATTATCATATGATATCCGCTTGTCATCTGTCAGTCACCGTTTCATATTATTGTTCATTTTATTTTTCTCGTTTTATTAATCCTTATTTTTCGTCTTTCACAACTAGTTCTTCTTACAACTAATAAATCATTCTTAAACCGCTTGGAAAAAGGCAAGAGAGTTAGTTTTGTCACTAATCACATATTTTGGGACAGAACGCGATAACAAGGGACCTTTATTGCCGTTAAATTGTGTACGAGAGGTAATTTATTAAGAATTGTTTGTTTTATTTCTATATAATATCCATATTTATTTTTAGAGAGTGGCTAATGCATTTAATATAATTAATCGGATTTCTTCTATGGCCAAACAAGGAAAACCTGTAACCAATCCTAAACGAAAACGTAATAAGGATAAACCAACAGTTAATATCATACGACAATAATATATAAATCTCCTACTTCATCTTCGAAAAAATAACAAATTCAGGACTGGTTAACTAACAATAAAATTAACTTCGACAAGGCAGCATTAAAGATCAGTTACTGGAGTTGGTTAGACTGTTAGTACATAAAATAATTACTGAATTTAGTTCAAATAGTTAATAGGTTTTATTTGAAAGTATAAACCGCCACCTATTAATAAAGACGATAAATTAGAAGAGCAATATGGCCACACAGTTCTTCGACTGCCTCCATATCACTGTATTTTTAACCCTAATTTGGAGAATTACAAAAAGATATTACTCTAGTGATATAGGTAAATATGGTAGGACTAATGAAGGCTGTAAAAGGTTGTGGCAAGAAGCAATAAATCAAGCAACTGCTGATGCATGGGCTAATAGTGTGACCCACACTGAAGCTGAGATTGAAAAATGGTGGGATAGGGAAGTGGGATTTGACCAAAATGATATCGCACCTTTCATAATTAGTTTAGAAGAAGAAGAAGATGATGCTTTAAGCTCAAACGATTAATCCTTTTTGTCTTTTGAAGTTTTTTGACAAATTAGAGCAACTCGGAAATATTTGACGTTTAATCATATGAAATAATTCTTTTTCGTGTAAACAAGAATAAAAATAAAATCTAGAAGAAGGTATACTTCCTTAATGTATTTAGGGCTAAAGAACTAACTATTCTGGTTGATATTGAAAATTCATAACATACGAATAGTACAAAAAGGTTTTAAGTATATCTATACGTTTATGCACGTATAACGCTTTTGTTACAATTGAAACAGACATGTAATATACATATCTATAACTGTACACATGGACAATACACCTCATATTTTCAGCACTTACTTCTGCTTAAGACACGTGTTTCTGCCATTACTATTAGGCGTCATCAGTTACAGATATGTATATTACATGTCTGTTTCATTGTAACAAAAGCGTTATACGTGCATAAACGTATAGATATACTTAAAACCTTTTTGTATATTTACTGCCATCTTGCTCGTTGTTAATGGACTACCCATATTTTTTCGTTCTTCGAACCAGCATAGCTGGTCGAAAGAAAAGGTCGCCTTTTACGGCAAAGTCTCTTTCGTCCGTCAGATGTCACTTAGTAAAAAAGTGCCACCGTACAGGATGAAATTTTCTTTATCTTGTAGGCGATTTCGGCTTAATATTATATACAGATACAGATCTATTCATAAAGATTTGTATCATTTGTATTACATTGCTTCACTAGCTTAACTGATGACGCCTAATATTAATGGCAGAAACACGTGTCTTAAGCAGAAGTAAATGCTGAAAATACGAGGTGTATTGTCCATGTGTACAGTTACAGATATGTATATTACATGTCTGTTTCAATTGTAACAAACGCGTTATACGTGCATAAACGTATAGATATACTTAAAACCTTTTTGTATATTTACTGCCATCTGGCTCGTTGTTAATGGACTACCGGTATTTTTTTCGTTCTTCGAACCAGCATAGCTGGTCTAACGAAAAGGTCGCGTTTTACGGCAAAGTCTCTTTCGTCCGTCAGATGTCACTTATTAAATAAGTGCCACCTTACAGGATGAAATTTGCTGTATCTTGTAGGCGATTTCGGCTTAATGTTATATACAGACACAAATCTATTCATAAAGATTTATATCATTTGTATTATTGCTTCACTAGCTTAACTGATGACGATTAATAGTTATGGCAGAAACACGTGTCTTAAGCAGAAGTAAATGCTGAAAATACGAGGTGTATTGTCCATGTGTACAGTTACAGATATGTATATTACATGTCTGTTTCAATTGTATACGAATATTGATTTTAGATTTATAAATTACGATTGCACTTTTACCTTTTTATCAAAATATTTTAATATCTTTGACTTTTTATTACACCATATTAACATGCTTTAGAGGCACATTACTAATCAACTTCGAATGCAACATGAATTATTACCTGTGCCTAAGAGAAACTCATGAGTGTAATGTGATAAAAACTAAAAAATATGAAACCTTTATATTCTATTATTTAATATAACGTACGTACTGCTATATTATATCATGTTTATTAATACTGATAGTAATAAACTATTTCCATTCTTTCCATTCTTTATTCTAAAACATTGATATTAAATTTATTAATTTTGCAAAATAAAAGTACTAATACATTAATTGCCTTTATTAATTATCATAAAGCATGTATTTTTGTGATTACAGAGTGACAAATATACAATATTAACATTCTAAACAGTTTAAGGTATAACCTAAACGCCATCTGTAAAAAAAAAGTCTATAAATGTACTATAACCTATAAACCAAATGAAAATTATTTGTAAGATGTAAACAATAGATTTGTCAACGTCGTGTGACGCACATTGATGACGCAACTGCGTCCTTATCGTAAAAATACTATACGTTTCTTTGACAAATTTCCCTTTATCACCACAAATATGTAATAAAATATATTCAAAATACTCAATAACTCAATGGCGCCATATTTCGTACATATACACAAAGATGTTACAGTATTTTCTCTTAAAATTGTGATTGAGTTTAAAGTATACCCTCCTAGCGAATATGTAGGCAACTATTTACATATCTCGACTTATAGTCTGCTTGTTGGTTGTGTATGTCTATGCAAATAAATACGTTTCTATACATGCTTAATATAACTTTAGTTGCAATGTGTAATGCTTAGAATCAGAATCTGCTTTCGACGTACAAAAAACTCTATTAATGAATACAAAAAATTATTGTTTTTGTGCATATTGTGCAGAATATAAAGCAGTTACAGATACAAAAATAAATATATTTTAATGCCTAGCAGATAACCTATTAAAAGGACAAACTGAAAAAATAAAAAAATAAATTCATGTACATATTACTAGAGTTGTCAGATTTTCCCCACATTCCAGAGTCCCACTCAGTATAAGTAAATATATGCGTACGAACGTTTTCAAAACACATCTGATTTTATAAAGAAAACGTGTTCGTATGAAATTACAACTCAGCATTTTTATTAATATATACAGTCCGATAGGATTTGTAACAGATGTGTGCGAAAAGTTTTTATTTCGAGACGCACCCAGTTACAAAAAAAAAGATAGCGGATTTGAAGATAAGCAGGTTCATAGTATGAATTGTGTGCAGGCGAGAGGTTTATATTTTAGTTAAGCGTAGATCTCGACGCGAGGCGGTTGAACTTGTGATGTTATAAACACATATATCAGTACGCGATGTATATTGAAAACATTTGTACATATTAACTTGTACTAAGTTGGACTCTGGAATGTGAGAAAAAACAACATATTACGTACCTTAAAAATATAAATTTAAGAAAAAGAGAAAATAAAAACAATAATTAAAATAAAAGTAACTGAATTATATTAGAAAAATATATTATATTTATTTAAACAAATTATCTATGCGCAGACTTCCATTAATGGTGCGTGCAGTAACGACTTTGATATCTTCTTGATATACCCATAATAAAGGTGGCATAGTGTCTGGTAAACAATCGTGGCGCATTGAAATTTATTTTTGATAACAAGAAAGGACAGTCAATTACATTAGAGATAATTTTGTATAGAAATTTAGAACAGAAAATGTCTGTCCTCTTACTTAAGAAAGCCATTCCATGTTGACTTAAAGTTCTTCGTACATTCGGGGTACTCACCAGTACTTTAATGATATAAACTTCAAAAAAATTTGCGCTGAATACGCTCAAAGCGTAATTTATGATGATAACGTGACCTTCCATTAAGTATAGGAAGATAATTAATGGGATTGATTTTCCGAAAATAATTCACAACAAAGCACTCATCAATAGTTAAATGTAATTTATTGAGACGTGACTAGGAAACAATAAAATTAATAGTGGATTGTATTTTAACACAATCTGCGATAATAGATACACGGATGTACATTTTAATACAATCGGTAAAGGCAAAATCCAAACAAGGTAGGGATCTAAGAGATCATTAATAAATAGAATAAAAATACCTATGTTTGAGCATTGAGGCACACCGGAAACTGAACAGAAATCAAAGGATCTATAACCATTGTAAAAAACATAGTTATTTCTATTGTTCAAATATTCAATTTAACCAGAGAAGGGACAAATCCATAAAACTCTAACTTCTTTTATAAAATGCGGTGATCTATAAAATCGAAGGCCTCATATATGACCTCGATCATCAACAACTTCGGGAAAAAGTTACAAGATTAGTAATATTTGGATGGCTAGGAGAAAAAATATGTGTTTGAGATGAGATATAAAATTAAATAATATATAAAAATTAAGATCGATTCCTATTGTAATAAAATATTTATTAAAGTACCAATATGTCCATATAATTTCACATTTGAAATATTTCTGATTATTTACAATTACTAACTAGTTACAGAAATATAAAGGTGCTGATAATTGCGTTGCTGGTTAATATATGTAGAATTATTAGGAGTACGTTTCTGTGTGTATAAAGATAAAACTAATAATATTAATATATAATATATATAGTAATAATAGTAATAATAAAATATCTAAATCTATATATTATTGTAGGCTAAAGCCTGAATTTAATATTTCATTAAAGTGTTTGCAAAATTATTTGGAAAACGCGATAAAACCTTCAAATATTCAATAACACCCCAATGAAATTAAATTGTTTCTGAAGTCGCGAGAACGTCTGCGGGAATAAACTAGTTAAGGGACTGCGGTGAATTCTTATTCATGTCGCGTCGTACAGGTTATTATTAAATTTAATAAAAAGAGAAAATTACCGGTAGCTCGGGGGAGGTAATTTAGAACTTATAACGATGTAATCCACATACCGGGTTAAATTATACAATGAGTTTCATTATTTTTGTAACAAAAGTTTATAAATAATCATAAATAATTCGTTACTGTGTATGTATATCGATACGGAAAGACTAATTTTGTTTATTATTCTATACATGCTAGAAACAAGGTGATGTGTACCAAAAGTTAATTCTAAATCTATTTACTTTCTAGAAAGCTAATTTTTATTTAGTACAATCACTTTCATTTGCTTAAACGCATTTCTGACAATTACTAACAATAGCGTCTTAAGTAAAAATTGTATCGCGAACTGATTAAGGCTTCTGCGATGCCTTCAACCTTTTGTTCATTAAGAAATTATTTTACATCCACAAAGGCATTGAAACCTTTAAAGAAATGGAAATCTGTTAAAGATAAGTTTGGTAAATATGTGGGATACGATAAAATTTCATAGTTTAACTCATTAATTTCGCAAGTGTTTTACTGCATTGTCTTTAAAATAGTTGGGCAATATATTGGCAGTAGTTTGTGATTATTATTTCAACAATTGCCAAGAAGAAAGGTGTACTCTACCAAACTGTTATCAGATTTTCCTTGCACGCAGTAGAGGCTTTGAAAAATAACTCGTAGCTTCAGCTTCTTGTTTATCTATATATTATATATTCCTCAGGTGTATTCTACTCATTTTTTATTAAATTTTCTGTGAATCAAGTGAAGATTTTGGAGTATAAATTGGAGCTTCTTGTTTGTCCTGTTATTGAAATCTGGTCTTGTGATTGTCGCATAATATTTATTTTTAATAGCACATAATTAATCAGTCTATAAACAGCTATTATGTCAAAATTGTATTTTATCAAATGCGAACATCAAGCATTTATTTGGTCTAACTTGTTTCTCTCAGAAAATTCATGAAATTCTCATTCGTCAAATTTTTTAACTTTACCTACTGTACGAAGATTCTGTAGTACTATAGTATGGTCCACATCTAACCTATTTGCAACTGCTATCAAGATTGCACCTGGATCATTAAAGCCCTTAAAACTTCATTATCGTCCGAAATTTTGGGCTCATTTTGAAGTAACTGATACATCACGAAACTTCTCGAACCAACGTTCTACAGCTTGTTCATATGAGATAGCTTCACAATAAGATGTGTTCATCTTGCAAGTTCCAAATTTCAAATTCATATCGCATATTAATGTGAATGCTTTTACAAAGTTGGTATTAATATCATATAAAATAATGATTTGCGAAACTTGTAATGCGATTAACTATGCACATTACAAAGATCTATTTTTATCAAAAATATCGCACATTATTGCACAATAGGGTGGAGTGAAAATGAACAAAAAATTTTTTTTTTAATTTTGAAAACTCCTGTATTGTTAATTGATGACCCTATTAGAAAGCACTATTTATGCAAAATAACAAGACTCTTCGACTTTATTTCGAGGTGGTGCATGAAGAGTGAAGTTTGAAAAATAACCTAATTTACATAAAGGCAGACAAGTACAATTTAAAAATCTTTTTATCTACCATTAAATAAAACTGTTGGCAACACTTAAGTTTATTGCTCAAAAACAAAGTTAGGGGATTCCCATGCTTAAAATAATGTATCATTTTAAACAGTTTCTTTCAGTTTCTTCATAGTATTTAGAAGTGCAACGTATTAAAAAAGTTTATAAAACTTAATCAAACGTAAAATTTTCGTTACCAAACGTTAAAACGTGATTGCTGAGGAAAGATTTAAAATGCCTAAAACTAGGAAAGATTTGTGTTGCTCTGTATTTGGAAAACCAATTACATTAAGTGCTAATGTGTTGCCTACGCATTGTGATATTATTAAATATTACCTGTGGCTAAAAAATGATATGCTTGAATTGAACAACCGAAAAGATCCTTCAATTAAGTGCATATGTGAAATAATTGCTACTGATATTGACCAATTGAACCAATATGGAAAAAGGCATCGATTCCTATAATAAGTCATCAACAAATCTTAGCAAGATTGATTTCCTATTACAACAAATACAAAAATATGAAGAAACTGCGCAGTGAAGTAAAAAAACAAAATTTCTTAAAGGAACCTCAAAAACAATTATTTGACATCGCAACCTGTAAGTGCGCGTCCAGAAACATATGTAAATGTGTGACAAAAATACCTCCAGCAGAGGAAAAGTTTTTAAAGGACCAACGAAATGAGCGTAGAATGTATATTGGCTGTGTGGATAGGTTGACAACAAAATCTATACGACGCAATGAAGTTCGAAAGAGAAAATATGATCAATTCGTTCAAAAAAACATGACTTCAAGTACTTCTTCGTCTATGTCAGAATTACATCGGTCATGCAGTAGCACTTCAAGTGAAACATCAGAATCAGAGCTAGATGATTTTTGCTTTAATGAAGGAAAAAGAAAAGTTCACAAAAGAGAAAATCAAAAGGGAAATAAGCAAATAAGACAAAAGTTGCAAACCCTTGCTACAGCTTGTGACAGGACTGGAGTTTCAGATCGATCTGCAGCATTTGTTGTAAACGCAGTAATGGTTGATTTCAAGCGTAATAGATCGTAGTAAAATACGTCGAGAAAGGAAAAAAGTTCGAAAGCAGTTGAGCTCTATTAGCAATGAAAAACCTCTGACTTCTATTTATTTTGATGGTCGTAAAGACAAAACTTTAATTATAACTTCAAAAGAAAATAAGTCACAGCGTAAGACTAGTACCGAAGTTACATATTTCAATGGTATCTGAGCCTAATTCTGAATATATTTGACATTTCACAATAGATTCAGGAAAAGCAGCTAATATTATGAGGAATATTGTCGCCTTATTAGATAAAAAGTATAAATGTAATTCATCTTTGGTGGCAATCGGATGTGATGGAACGGCTGTCAACACAGGGTATAAAAATGGTAAAAAAATTGCCTTATTGGAAACACATTTAAAAAGACCATTGCAATGGTTTGTGTGCTTATTACACGCAAATGAATTGCCACTGCGCCATTTGTTTTTAAGGCTTGATGGAAACACAGCAGGTCCTAATAGCTTTTCTGGAGCTATAGGTAAAAACCTCCTCAAGTGCCTTGAATTTTAAGTTACAAGCTTTTGAAGCGATTCCTGCAGAATTGCCGGATATTGATATAAAGTTGCTAAGCACTGATCAAAAATATCTTTACGAGATTTGTTCTTCCATTTCGTCTGGTTTAGTTTCACCAAGTTTAGCTGAAAGAGACCCTGGGAAATTAGCACACTCTCGCTGGCTAACTTGCGCCAATAGAATTCTTCGCTTATACATTAGAATGGCTACACCACCAGAAAACCTTAAGCAACTAGCACTTTTCATTATGAAAGTATACGCGCCAACATGGTTTGACATAAAGTCAAAGCCATCTTGTAACCATGGTCCAGTTCATGTTTTCAACATGGTCAAGAGAAGTTTATATTTAAGAAATGACCTTAAGAGTATTTTTTTAAAAACTATAAATAGAAATTCATTCT
Source organism: Melolontha melolontha (assembly GCA_935421215.2). NCBI lineage: Eukaryota > Metazoa > Arthropoda > Insecta > Coleoptera > Scarabaeidae > Melolontha > Melolontha melolontha. The sequence goes on from OW285238.1 coordinate 66,226,180, forward strand.
TCGCACACCCAGAAAATATGCTGTTGGCCATGCTTCAAGATGCTACTTCAAAAATTAGAGAATTGGCTCTCCGAAGAGTATTAGAAGCAAGAAAAGAAAATGTGTGTATTAAAAGCAAGAAAGTTCGCGAGTTCTGCCTTCCACAAATTCAAGTAAATGCGACGAATTACTATGAGTTAATAAATTGGTCGAATGTGAGAATAACTGAACCACCAATGACTATGAAATATTCTAATACAGAAATTTCAAACCTGATTCGTTCGGGAAATAATTTCAGTCAATTTGGGATGTTTCCTTGTCATACCCAAGCAGTAGAGAGGTGTGTCAAGCTCGTCACTGAAGCTTCAATATCTGTTTGTTGATCAGAAGCAAGGGACGGTTTCATTCCCTCTAGAATTAAAGCAAGGCAAGACATACCACTGTTTGAGTCGAAATCTCAATTTTTTCAACAACGAGATCCTTTACAATTTTCTAACGAATGATTTTTGTTTTTGTATTAAATATGCTTTATGTGAGTAAATAAAAGACTGTAACTGTTTGAATTTATTGAATAAAAACAAATTTAAACCACACTGTTTACTTTCTTATATATGATAAAGTTCCACAAATTTAAGTCTTGTGCGCCACCTCAAGACGTTGACCTAGGAAGATAAGATTTTTTCTCTGCCCTTTTAAGTACTTAGAGCATCGATGTTTAATACGCGAAAAACTAAATTTAAAAAAAAAATTTTCGCTCCACCCTATTGCACAATCTACATTTTATTTTCTTCGTGCAGAAGTTGTGCTCAATATCTTGCGTTATTAAGTGTTAAAAGAGATATGTGAAATATAAATAAGCTAGCAATACGATAGCATGTGTGTTTACATATATACATACTATATACAGAAAGATATAGAAAGATTGAGGGAGGAAGAGGGGGAGCAAGAATGAAAGGGATGGAGCAAGGAGAGTAGCCAAGATATTGCAGTGAAGGATTTAGACGATTTATTAATTCTCTCGATATTTCGAACTTACAAATAGAATTAAAACAACCGTGTGATTAACTTCAAAACATTAAGCAAAGAATGCAAAACAAAAGAAGCGCAGTCTGCGGAAAAGCCAGGTGCTAAATTACATTTCCGGGAAATGAGCATGACAACGGAAACAGTCAAACATCTATCAGTAAATTCTGCTAATTTTTATATAAATAAAATCTGTCATAAAAGTTTATAATATTCATACATACAGAATCACATAAAATTGTTTAGTGAATGCAGGTATATCTTCATGTTGACATTAGATTTATCTTTGTGCAATCTACTAGATTTACAATTTTTTTAGTGACTTTGTATCACTTTGTTCACAGACGCTACCCCCTCTATATAACAGTCTCCTTTCTCCATTACAATCTGTAAATGATAATTTGCAGGAGCCGATGTAATTTCATTCGTTAATTTTTGCCTTTGGTTGTTTAATTTCCTAACACGCAAAGATTAGTTGTTGCTTTTCTCTATTATTTGTAAACAATAGCCTCCTACTGACATTCCAGAAGCGGGGTACCAATTGAAAAGCTTGAGCCAATAATATAAACATTTGTTTTTTTCGTTAGGCCTACACCATATTGAATTAACATATTCAGCTGCAGACTAGGGTATTGTCAATATTGATGGTCTAAGAGTTTTGATTGTTATTAAGAAGGTTTATTATTTCTTAGACACATTTGATTTTAGTTTTAACAATACTTCATAAAACTACATATTTACACATAATTTAATACATTACAGTATATTGCGTTTCACTGTGAGAGTAGATACTATAGAAGTTATTCTTATATTATTCATTAATTTCATTCTTCATAAATTTTCAATTTCTTTTCAAGTATCGGTTAATGTTCAAGAAGTTTGCAAAATTTGTACAGCATTTATCAAAATATTTCAATACTTCTACACACCAAATTTATAGGGCCATTAAGTGCGCACATAACTTTAATATAAGAACTCATAACTCTGAATGCTCCATTAAAAATTTCGGTCGTTATTGTCGGCGTCAGAACGATCAATAATATAAGACCTTTTCCTAAAATTGTAGATTTATGCACTCACCTTTTATTTCATGAGAAGGTTTATTATTAGTTGCAAGTTTGCGAGGATTATGTTACCTATTCGTATAAATTACTTGATTAAGAAATATATATTTGAGTACGAAGAGTAGTGCAATTAAATTTGAAAATATGCACTGAATGCCAATTTCTGAGATTTGAGAACATTTCTTCGGATGCCCAAGATATATTTTTTAAATTCAAGGGTAATTTTTAGAGTAAAGGAAAATAACTGAAATGGAAAAAACTCTTATCTTCTTTCTTTAGGAATAGGTTATTTGAACAGTCAAATTTTACTTATTTTCCACAAAATTATATCACAACTCATATACCTAGCACTATCATAAATACTGTTACATGAATTTTTAGTTGTAAAATAGAAATGAAAATTTTTACAGCATTTATTGACCAATAAATAAGTAACACATATTTCGACAAATTGTTAAAAATGGCCTCCATTTGCCTTAACACAGTACTTCAAGCGCTCCGGCCCTGCATCTATTGCAGCACGTTCATTCTCTATTGGGAAATTTTTCACTGCGTGCCTTAAGGATTGCTTCAGAGACTCCAAATTCGGATGTCTTTTAGAGCACACCATATTCTCTAAATCCGATCATAACTTGTAATCTAGGGGGTTAAGGTGCGGACTAGAGGAAGGTCAATCATCCGCAGAAATAAAATTCGATACGTTGATCTGAAGTCACTGTCGATTTGTTCTAGCCTTGTGGCCGGCGCTGAATATTGTTGGAATGTCCATGGTTCATGGTTCCGAGGTCCTAATTTATAATGGGCGACATTGATTGGGTCGATATTTTCATTTCGTGACTCATCACTTTTTGTTTCCTTAATGGATTACGCCTAATTCGCGCTCTTATTGCTTTAATCGTTTGTGGAGTTCTATCAGTGCGAGGTCTACCTGTTCTTTGACGATCTCTAACATTACTGGCGTCGTCGTATAATTTTGTGTACCGATATCTGATTCCCAGTGACTGCAATGTTTTTAAAATTGATGATTTCTTCATACCACACTTAGGCAAAGCAATTACAGCAACGCGGTTCTCTCTGTCTCCCCATTTCATTATCATTATATATTTTATTTATCTTTAAAATTTGCACACACTTCAATGGCAGAAATGTCAACTGAAAGTAAATATCCGTCTTTCATTTATTTTATTTGTCACAGCACTTGTGATTTATGCAAGTTTTGTAACAGTATTTATGATAGTAATTTAGTTACAGTGGAAAAAGAAAGGAACAGCCAACTAGTATTCTTTAGATGAGGCGTGGACAATCTTTTCTATCTCTGTGACGAAATCACATCCTATCTCCGAGTTAAGGGTCGGACCAAATCATTAAATAAAATAAAGTTAATATTAAATTATTATATGTATATATTATTGAATTCGTAAAATTCAAATTAAAAATGATTAATAAATCATACAAGTTAACATTTGGAACTTACTGCAAGTGAGAATTAATGAATATTAAATCACATTTTTACATGTAAATGTCGACTTATGTGGTGCGTTCATAACTACAATCCGACAAACTAAGTTTGTACTAGTATGCAGAACACACCCTTTCGCGACAACGAACTTCCTGGTAATTAGGTTAATTAAGAATTAAGAAATACTGAAAAAAAACAAGTCAATCAACGGGAGGAAACGTACAGACGGCGTTTTGTTCTGGTTGGAACTTTTCAATGCTCGGCATTCCTCGAAGACGGACATTGCTTTTTCATTTCTATACTTTCTGTATATATAGTTAACATTTGGAACTTACTGCAAGTGAGAATTAATGAATTTTAAATCCCATTCTTACATGTAAATGTCGACTTATGTGGTGCGTTCATAACTACAATCCGACAAACTAAGTTTGTACTAGTATGCAGAACACACCCTTTCGCGACAACGAACTTCCTGGTAATTAGGTTAATTAAGAATTAAGAAATACTGAAAAAAACAAGTCAATCAACGGGAGGAAACGTACAGACGGCGTTTCGTTCTGGTTGGAACTTTTCAATGCACGGCATTCCTCGAAGACGGACATTGCTTTTTCATTTCTATACTTTCTGTATATATAGTTAACATTTGGAGCTTACTGCAAGTGAGAATTAATGAATATTAAATCACATTCTTACATGTAAATGTCGACTTATGTGGTGCGTTCATAACTACAATCCGACAAACTAAGTTTGTACTAGTATGCAGAACACACCCTTTCGCGACAACGAACTTCCTGGTAATTAGGTTAATTAAGAATTAAGAAATACTGAAAAAAACAAGTCAATCAACGGGAGGAAACGTACAGACGGCGTTTCGTTCTGGTTGGAACTTTTCAATGCACGGCATTCCTCGAAGACGGACATTGCTTTTTCATTTCTATACTTTCTGTATATATAGTTAGCATTTGGAACTTACTGCAAGTGAGAATTAATGAATATTAAATCACATTCTTACATGTAAATGTCGACTTATGTGGTGCGTTCATAACTACAATCCGACAAACTAAGTTTGTACTAGTATGCAGAACACACCCTTTCGCGACAACGAACTTCCTGGTAATTAGGTTAATTAAGAATTAAGAAATACTGAAAAAAACACACGTTTACTCCGTACGTTTCCTCCCGTTGATTGACTTGTTTTTTTCAGTATTTCTTAATTCTTAATTAACCTAATTACCAGTTCGTTGTCGCGAAAGGGTGTGTTCTGCATACTAGTACAAACTTAGTTTGTCGGATTGTAGTTATGAACGCACCACATAAGTCAACATTTACATGTAAGAATGTGATTTAATATTCATTAATTCTCACTTGCAGTAAGTTCCAAATGTTAACTATATATACAGAAAGTATAGAAATGAAAAAGCAATGTCCGTCTTCGAGGAATGCCGTGCATTGAAAAGTTCCAACCAGAACGAAACGCCGTCTGTACGTTTCCTCCCGTTGATTGACTTGTTTTTTTCAGTATTTCTTAATTCTTAATTAACCTAATTACCAGGAAGTTCGTTGTCGCGAAAGGGTGTGTTCTGCATACTAGTACAAACTTAGTTTGTCGGATTGTAGTTATGAACGCACCACATAAGTCGACATTTACATGTAAGAATGTGATTTAATATTCATTAATTCTCACTTGCAGTAAGTTCCAAATGTTAACTATATAGACAGAAAGTATAGAAATGAAAAAGCAATGTCCGTCTTCGAGGAATGCCGTGCATTGAAAAGTTCCAACCAGAACGAAACGCCGTCTGTACGTTTCCTCCCGTTGATTGACTTGTTTTTTTCAGTATTTCTTAATTCCTAAATCATACAAGAATAAATAAATTTTATAATATATTGAGCCTTGTATTTGAATTACGAGACTGTATACGTTGGTATTACTTAAGTATAAACGCGTAGAATTTTTGTTTTTTGCTGCCAAAAAGAATTTTTTTTTCATGTAAAGTGCGTAAATTTGTATATTTTTCTTCCATCAAATATAATTTGTAAAAATCTGTCAAAGCAATATTACAAATTAATACAAATATGTATTTAACATATTTATATCTGTACACATGGACATACACCACGTATTTAACCAGTGGTCACTTCAACCGCACACACATGCGTTTCGATCTTCATTTCATCATCATCAGTTCAGGTTTCCGACGTGACGTCTTATGGTCTGTTTCCGCAAGTAATCAAAAACCTATCCTGTCAGCTGACCAGAGATATCTCGGTACATCTGAGGGACAAGAGGGACTCACCGGTATAAATGTCACATAAGCATCACAAGGGAGCAGAAACACCTATAATAGTGGTTAATTACGTGGTGTATGTCTATGTGTACAGATACAGATATGTTCTGTTCATATTTGTATTAGTTTGTATATGCGTGATATGTTTACATATCGATATGCTATTCTTCTGTGGTATACAAAGCAATATTATTAGATTAGGATCTTGGCACTAAATCCACATGAAGCTTAATAAGTTACATATCTTCGTTTTCTGGCACATTATTTACATCATCATCCATCGGATTAGCAAATATAGCGAATATGGAATCTTTGTGTTTGAAGTCGTCAAACCTCAAATTGCTTTATTAGTACCTTTAGTTCATCTGTAAATAATTCAATGCGATATGTTTATGACATGCTAGAATATGAAAATGGTAACAATGTGTAACTCTTATCTGACTTTCCATGCAATTCATAAACTTATTGTCATTTTTGCAATTTAATATTCGGTAGGTATAATGTGACATTGAATACTAAGTCGCACACCCACTGCACTGATCATATTTGATTTAGCTAATTGTATTTATCTATAAAATTTGCAATGTCTTGAAATAAGTACCTACAATTGGTGGAGTGCGTACAGAAAAAGGCGTTACTTGACGGACGTTATTTTTTGGAGTTAATTTATAAATTGTGCTCATAAATTGCATCGTACTAGCTATATTTCTATGTAATTACATTTTGTTTAACTTTAAAATTTACTAAATTATTTTTATTTGAAAAACATGCGTTTCCTCTCCCATACCCTGTATATAGATAAAAAAAGATTTTTCCTGTTATGAGAACATAATAAAAATATTTTCAAATAAGCCAAAAGTGCATCATGTCCATCTACATATATACATATTTCTAGTCATTTTATGCCTAGATGAGAAACTGCATCTACTATATATTCATTGCAACCATCTGTAAGTTGTTAATTGATATACTAAAGCATAATCATTATTCTGCCCTAATGAACCGTGCTGGACAGGGTAAGATGGAAATGATGCATTAATTACGGTTATGTGAAAGGCGCCCTCTTTGCGTAAATCGAGCAAATAAAACAACGTAAACAGGGCGCAGTGCAACGTGCATGTACATATTATTGAGCTTTGTTTGTTGTTCCGTGTTGTTAGAAAGTATTTAGGACGTGGATTTTGAAATATTAGATTTGTTCACAATTTCGGCTCCATCACTTAGTTTCCAAATCAATGAGTATGGTTGGATAACGCAAATAAATGTTCAGTCATATACACACGAACATGCGCACGTTTACATATTTGTGTATAATAAACTTGCATCTGCTCGTGATTTAAGAAATGAGAAAATTTCCAAAATAATTACGTCCAAAATATGTAAATTTTAATCAAATGTAAACCTTTTTTTAATATTATACTTCTTTCAATATTGTCTAGAAAATACAAATATTTAAAATTCCCATTGCAATTCATTAGAAAATAAATCCATGTACACCTACCGCACATAAATACGTGCTGTAATACTACATACGTTGGTCATTTTAAGGGAATATTATGCCTTAAATTTCGTCATGTAAGTGCAAAAAAACACTTTATGAACTGTACTTATATTTCTTTAAAAAAGGACACGTTTGAATTCGGCTGCATATAGTCTAACGGGTGTCATTTTATTAGATCAGTTGGTACATCAATTTGGCGTTTAAGTTATAACTTTTACACGTTAGTTAAAAACTTTTATGGTTGAATGAGGTTCGCGCATAATCAGTAAAAGATTGTCTCAAATTTCGTATCTAATATCCAGTTATTGTTTTTATATCTCAGCAATTTACTAAAATCGCAAACATGTGCAGCAAATTTTCCTGAGAATAATAACATCATGAAAAAATATGGTGTCCGAGCGGTAAAACTTCATAATTGAAAGTGTTGAAATAATAAAATATGAACTTCATAAGTCTGTCAGTGGGTTTTTAATGTGTGTCTAAAATGCAACTCCGGCCTTTTTAATGCGCATGCGTGCCAAGTATTCAAAGAGCGCTAAATTATAAAATATTTTAATTTTGTTCAACGGACTTTGTTACGGAATGAGTACATATATGAAATACTCAAAAATATGTATTTATTTATTAATTTATTTCGTTGGTGTAACGGTTTAAAGTTTGTATCTTGTATTTTACTTTTGCCGCAGCACTTCCATCGTGCATTAAAAAAATTGCCTCTAGTTCCCATGTCATATCATTACATTTAGCTGTCGTTTGTATATTTTCTTTTATTCTGTTTTACTTCATATATTTACTTAAATGAATTGAATGTTGAAAAAAATATGTTCTTAATTGTATTCACCATTATCTCCGCTAATATTGGTCGTTATTTTTTTAAGAACACGAAGTATTATTATCGAGCCGTACTTCCGAAATGGTCAGATCCTTGATGGGATTTGGTCTTATTTATGAATATTTAGCTGAATTTCGATTTAAATACCTAGAAGTTGCTGCTGAATACGATCAGTTCCGTTAGAAGAAAAGAAGGTAATGGACGATCTAAAAAAGCGCACAAAGGAGGCAACTGAAAATATACAACAAATAATTGATAATGAACCAAAAATCTCAATATGTTGTTTAGCGCAACAAACTCGGTTTTCTATTGGAACTTGTCAGGCATCTGTGAAAAATGATCGCATCTGCATTAACACAAAATAACATCCATTCAAGAGCTTCTGCCAATTGGTCTACCTCAAAGGCTCCGCTACTGTGAATGGTTCATTAATGCTTTGGACAAAGACGGTACTTTGTCGAGAACTTTTTTATATATACTTTAATTCAAAAAACATGAAAACCCTCTCTTATCTTTATTGAATCACCATTATATCCGAAAAAAGTTGGAATTTGGGCAGCTATGTCAAGAAGACGATTAATTGGTCTCATATTTTTTTAAAGTAAAATGTTCTTAGGAAACACTCTATTTTATATTTATTTGAGCAAGTTTCGAATCCGTTTATAAACGAACTGCTTGATGACGAACTCCAATTATAATATTTCCAACAAGATGGCGCATCACCTCATAGTATATATAAAACACTTGAGTACTTTAATGGCCGAATAATAAGTAGAAATATGCCCAATCACCAGCCCGCCAGATCATGCGATTTAACAACTTGGGATTTCTTTTTGTAACCTTATAGGTACCATTTTTAAAACACCTACGCTGAATTTAAATGAATTCAAGCAAAGAATTATTGAACAATTTAATGAAATTAATAATAATCCGCATATTTTAGAAAATTTACAATCTTTTACAAATAAATTTGTCCTAAAAAGCATTGTCTTATTTTCTTTTATGAAATACAAGGTAAATTACAACGCTGTAGGTAGTGTTTTCTTGCTTTCCAATATTTTGAATGTAAAACCTGAAAACTTAAATTACAACCCAACTGAAATTCGCAGTGTTCAATAATTTATCTAAAAATGGAACTATCTACTATTTTAAACAAGAAAATGGTGATTATTTAATTCTATAAACAAAAATTGTTTCCTCGTCAAACTTTAAGACACAGTTTACTGAAAACTTCGTCAGTATTGCTGTAACGCCACTATGTATTCAAAAATCGGAGTTTGACGCTTATCAGACATATTAATATTACAAACACGGAAATATTATAACATATTTTTAACCCGCGAAATCCTGAGATTTGATGCCCTACAGTTTCTATTTATGAATTTATCTAAGGAATCTTGCATTTCGGAGAACTTTTATTGCAACATACGACTTCAAACCTGCTTCTTTAAATCTTCTTTTTGATACTATGATCACTCATAATTTCACGAACTCCTTTCAATACGTTATTTATTCGAATTATTATTTGGCGCGTACTTCAAAGCGGTGGATGATTAAAAAACAAATCATCTGTTTCAAAAGTCTAACGCCATAAATACTTGATTGGGCAACTTCACTACAAGTTTGACCATTTTCGACTATTACCACAAGTCTAACAATATATATGTGTATTAATTCTCTCATCGTGAACTAGTTTGCAATGATTGACTACAGCAAATGAGATAAGTTTAAATAATTACTTTTATCTAGACAAATTGGGCCCTTCAAATGCGGGAGTTAATTTAAAGAGATGTTAATATATAATCCTGACAGTTTCTAACGAAGATAACAAAAAGTGACAATTGTATATAGAAAATTACAAAACGAAGAGATCAAATTAATTTAAAAAAAAATTGAAGAAACCGTTCTAGCCTCCTATGGACTCCATTCAATGAGAGCTTGTACGGATTTCGTACTCGGTTTTTCTCTCAAAGTAGCGTTCCTTACTGTGTAGATTCTTCTATAGATTTTTCATCTATTTTCCTAACGTTTATAATTTTGGTGTTTTACATTTTGTTTCTTTGGAGCTGTGTTGTTGACTATACTTCTGAACCAAATCTCAACGTTAGTATTAATACTTTCTTAAAAATCTGTCCTTTCGTTTCTTTGGGTATGCCCTTTTTTGCCAGAAAAGTATTTAAATCGCATTGAAGTGTGTCCCCATAGCTTGTACTTTATTTCTTCATAAAATTTGATGTTCTCTGATAGTATTGTGTCAAGATATTGGAAGTCATTTTGAAGTCTTTTTAGCATATTGGTTATAACCATTGCCTTCGTCTTCTTGTCGTGTATTTTTTTTATTTTGCCGTCACTGCATGTGCTAGTTCTGCTATTTTTATCTCATATTCCAATACTACCGAAAGTAGGAGCGGGCTTACAATACATTCTTACCTCACACCTTTTTTTGTTTTAAACATACTTGGGTTTTCATGTTTTTTCTTACAAAATTTTTAGTTTCTGTGTATAAACTTGTGGCGTTAGCCCATAATCTATTCTTAATAATCTTCCGTATATCTTCTTAGTTGATTCTGTCAAGGCCTTTTCCAGATTTTTTTAAACAAATATAAACTTCTTCAGCTTCAGTGATGACTTTTCACTTATCTGTCCTAGGATAAAATTAACATCTACTATTCCTTAGTTTGATGTAATTCCAAACTAACTTTTCTAAGATTTCCTCTAGTGTAGCTCGTAGTCCTTTGCCAATATTCTCGCGCCTTTTTAACAGCACTGCCTTTGTAGTTGTGTCGGTTCTTGTGTCTCCTTTTTGTGTGTATAGTACCAATTATTTCTATTTGACAGTTCTCAATAATCATCATTGATAGTATTTCTATCATTTGTTCATTTACTGCTTTTATAATATTCGGCGTTGTTTGATCTTAAATCTTTATTTTTTTGAGACTCGTTTGCTCTTTAATAGTTATTTCCCTTTGGTTTCCTTATATGCTGTTGCTTTGCCCCTTTCATTAATCATTACGCTCTTCCATCGTGAATTGGTTATCGGATTTAAGTGCCTCTACCATCTCTTCCCTGCATTTTTCATATTATCATTCCACCAACGCGTACTCATTACAATTTTCGTCGTTCCACAACTCTTTTCTGTCACTGACAAAATTGTTTCTTTAATCACCTTCCTCATATCGTCTATGGATCCTGTTACATTTACATCATGTAAATCTTATTTCAAATATTCTTGATACTTCTGATCTGGAGATTTTTGTATCTATATCATCTAATCTTTTGTTTACTATTATTCTTTTATTATTTTCTATCGGTTGTAATTATCTTTATTTAGCTACTCCTAACTTTAACGTTTGTTTTTCTTTTCCATAAATTTCTATTGACCAATACATAACTATTAATAGATAATAATTATTAATTTTTTCTGGCTGTTAACCCTTGTTAAGAGCTGGAGAAAAGAAACGAACAGTACTTTTTCCTCCAAGTCTCTTAATTCCCGTTAATAAACAATTTCTAAATTGAAACATAAATTTTTGGGAATTCAGCATTTTTAATTTGATTTTGCTGTTTATAAAATTAATAATATGTTGAAAACCTGTATAATTATAATATTGATTTATATGTATACTAATAAATAATATTTCGTTTTATTATTAAATATGTCAAATATTTAAGAAAGATACTAACATAAATTTTTGAAAATTCAACATTCAAATGGCCAGTTTTAATTTAATTTTACTTCTATAAAATTAATAATTAAAACTTCCCACTTTGATTACATTCTATAATAACCTTACCCAATAATCTTGAAGGGATGTAATGAAAATGGGGAGCCCTTTTAATAATACACTTATACAAAAATTAAAAGGAAGCTTTCTTTCATAGTTTTAGATAAATCAGACACAAATTCGAACGAAAATTCTTAATATAGATAGTCTATATTTATTTTTTCAAATTTCGATTTTTTTCACATTAATTAATTAATTAAAATATTTTCCCATTATGTTTAGCAAAACATATTTCTGCTAATCATTTTCCTCTAATTGCATTTCAGTTTCTTAAATCACCTAAATATTACTATCTATACTATACTATTAGGATCCCTTTTAAACATCCAACATATGTTTTCTTTATTAAGCTATTTATAGATTAGAAGTAGCCTACCAAGCTGCATATTTATAGATTATTGCCTTTTACAATTTCAAAATAAAAATAACAACCGTAAGTATCATCTTGCACTTTCTTCCAAGTCATCGGTGTTACAATGAATATCACTTTCTTTTTGTATCTCCATAAAGGCAGATCTTCTGCACGAGTACAACAAACTTCATCTGGACCCTCATTGTTATACTGATTAGCTATCGTAAAGTCAAAGTTTCTCTTAGTTACCGACTAAGCAAGATTTTGATATGTGGTACATTTTCAAGTCATTCATTTTTAGAAGAAAAATTTTGAACCACTTCTGTATAGTGTGTTCTGCAAATCCTAGGTATATATCCTGCAAAATACCCCTACAGTTTTCGACTCGAGTTTAAGTTCGCAACTTGACATTTAAAACTGAATTCGTAGATCAGAAGATTATATTGCAACAAAGTTTATCAATAAGCTGACACATAAGTATGTGGGCAAGATAAGTAATTACCAAAAGATTTAAATACCTGATTACATCAAATATAAATAAAAATCGCGGGAATATTTTTTATCGCTAAAGAACATTCCTTATGTTCATGTGTACAGATACAGATGTATGTAATGCATGTCTGTTTAATTTGTAACAAATAGGTAATACGTGCTTAACGTATTAATGTACTCAAATTTCTTTGAAATATTCCTTAACATTAAATGTTTATCTCATTAATATTTAAAAATATATGCAACTAAATTGGGTATCGTTTTCAGATAATCCTGAACACTACAAAGGGGTATTGATAACTACATACTCTACTATATAAAACGCCACAATATTTCAATACAAAATTTTATTTATTCAACATTATCCTTCCAAGATTTACATATTATTAGAACGTTCATAAAGTAATTCTAAGACGTGGTTGCTTCCGGAATTTAGAACTGCAATAGCGTCCTTGGCACTACTTCCTTCTTGGCCAACGTTTCCTCCACGGCCGAGGTGGAAGCAGTGCGATGGACACGGTTCCAGTTCGATATCCCAGAAGTAATCATGGACAATGACCGTGGAAGCCTACAACCCATATTAATTTTAAGCCCTTGAAAACATTTCTTTGTTTTGGTGTGCAAACCATTCCTCAGCAACATATATGACATCATTATTTGTCGAAAATCTTTTCGACGCTCTTTCAAACGCCTTTTTTGGTATAATTAATAGTTTGATGGTGCTAAACCCGAAGAATAAAGCGGATCGTCAAGTTAAAATTGAAGCTTTGTCTTGCAAAAGGACGTTCCTTTTTCCACAGCATTTTACCACAATTTTCTTATGTAATGTAGTTAGCAACTCAGTATAATATGCACCCATAATACTTCTATCATTTTCCAAGTAATCGATCATAATTATCCCATCTTTGTTCCAAAACACTGAAGCAAACCGATTTTTGGGCACATATTTTTGGTCGTGAAGAAACAGAATGCTTGTACTCTTTGGATTGCTCTATAGTCTCTGGATCGCAGTCATAGGCCCATGCTTCTCCATAGTGACAAACCTATCCACAAAGAGTAAAGATTCTTCTTCAGCACGCCTAAATTGTCCTCGAAGTTATCAATCGAATGCGCTTCTGATTAGCATTCAAGCATTTCGAAATCCATTTAGCCGAAAGCTGTCTCATGCACAAGTCGTTGTAAATGATGTAAAACAAACGTTCATAGGAAATGTGCAATCCTTCTGTAATACACTTCATCGATCGTAATATAAACAGAGTCAAAGTTTTCCGGAGTGATTACATAAACTGGTCTTCAGAGGTGCGCTCATCTTTAATATCTGATCTACTTCTCTTAAATTCTGCAATCCAGCTTTTAATAACTGCATATAACAGCAGTGATCACTTAATATTTCTATGATATTACCAAAATTTATTTAGCTGATAACCCTTTCAAAAATAAATACTTAGTAATTGACCGAAATTAGTTTTTTGAAATTCTGCTTTTTGTCTCTACAATTTAAAATAAGACAAAAAAGAAGAATACTGAAATCCCGAAAGCGAAACCGTTTTCTGGTAAAATTGAAATAAAAAATTAACGAACGATTCGATTATTTGTCCCCAGAGTCCATAAGTACGATAATAGTGGATACGGCACTGAATAGCGTGCTCGTGACAGTGTTGATCTCGTTGATCCGAGTTGCCATGGATTTACTTGACTTTGCCGTTATTATGTGTATTTGACTTGTATCATTTATTGACTATTGAAAGATTCAAAAATATTTTAAATTTCAAAATGGCAACGTATATATGATAAAAGTTTTAGACGCTTGTTATAATATTGCCCCTGCTGCCAAACGTTTATACAGAGAACTATTTCCGAACCGTCGTCATCCAGATCACAAAACAATTAAAAATGAATTTATCGTTCCAAAACGGTCTTTGCATGCCGGTCGACCTTGAAAACTTACATGGCAACAAGAGGAACAGTAATTGCAGGATGTTGAGAATAATCCAACGTTTGGTATCAAGAAATAGGCGTCACACCCAATCCTCTGTTCATGGATGTCTTCAAAGATACAACTTGTATCCATACCACCTACAACCTGTTCAAATGATGCATCCCGCAGATGACCTATTGAGAATAAATTTTTACACGTAGTCCTAGAGCAATTCTGACTTTTTCTATAATATTTTGAAGTTCATTTCAACCAACAAGGAGTTTTCAATCACTACAACCTTCGTTATTGACAATATGAGATCTTCCTATTCTACGTCGGCGGAATCAGCAAAGACGTTGGTCCGTGAATTTTTGGATAGATATTTTGAGAAAAAGAATCATCGGTCTATATTTTTTGGCAAGAATACTGAATGGTAAAAATTACAGTAACTTTTTGCGAGAACACTTTACCAGGTCTATTAGGATATTACTTTACAAGAACGTGCAACAATGTTTTTTCAAGACGATGGAGCGCCTGCACATGCTCTATTGCGAGGGCGAGAAAGTTTGAATCGCTGTTTTCCTATTAAATAGATTGGTCGGGGTGGACCAATAGATTTTTGACTGTGGCGTTACATAAGCGAAAAGTTTATTTAGCCTGCCGGAGTGGATCACGTTATTGCCCGGATTCATGAAGCAACAATAGCAGATATAAATAAGGATAATTTCAATTCTGTATCCAGAGGCTTCAGCCATAGATTACATACGTGTATTAACGCAAATTGTATGAATTTTGAAGGTTTGCTAAGGAATTAGATGTTTTGTTTCCGTTTCGTTTTTATTTTTATAATATTACAAGTTTTTTTTTGTATTTGGATTTGTTAAGAATAAACAAAAATTTAAGAAATGTTAATTTTAAAATGATTATTCGTAAGGAAATTAGGATGGGAATTAAGATGGGAATTTTTACTGAAAATATATTTCAAACAGCTTCGCTTTGATGATTTTAGTATAAGAAAATTAATACTGGTAGCCGTAACTTTGTGGTAATTCATTTTGAAAATAATAAAATAAAATAAAACAATAACTTTGTTTTACCACTTTATTCATGAATAAAGTGGTAAAACAAAGTTATTGTTTTATTTGATTTTAGTATTCTTCATTTTGTCTTATTTGTTATATCCGAGGGCTGGAGAGTGAATATTAACTCACTCTGTATATCAAGGGGTTTGTATTTTCCAAGAAATCAATTAGCTTAGCTCTTGTTCAATAATTCATAATTAATTTCATTGCAAAATAAATATAATTAAAAACACATTATTAATATCTTGCCTTTTTACATACATAATGCTTGAAAACATGTATACGTGTATTATTCTTCTGGGAATATTTTCTTAAATTCGAATTAGGAAAAAAAGAAAGCATGAATCTTATACAATTATAATGAATAGTTCCCCTTGGCTGTAATCAATTAAATAAAAGAACACGTTCAACAATGAAACTCAAATACATGTGACATTGAAAAGCAAACCATTCTGTTTAAAGAGTTACATACGTCCCCGTTTTCTCTCCCCACCTGCAAACTGAGCAAACATCATTAATAAATCCAATTTACTACACCCACCTATCGCTTTCCCAGGGATTTTCCCAAATTGCCAAGTTTGGTAAGGAAATTTTGAAGGGGACTAACGTGAAAAATGGAAAACGTAGGGGAAATCATATTGAAAGAAAACCCTATTATATTTGTTGAATACATAGTTTAATTAAATGAAATCTTATAATCCTATTGAGCACACTTCCTTTCAGAAATCATACACATACGGAAAGTAATCTATAATTAGTAGTGATATCAATGAAATTTTAAATGATGTGGAACACAGATCTATTAAAAATTAAAAAATTGATATTATTTCGCATTTTTAAAGATAACTTAAGTATTTTCACTGAAATTTATTGAATTTATTCAATATTTCAGTAAAGAATTTAAGTTATTTTAATAAAAGTAGGTCATATATGTGAGACTTACTTCCCAATGAAATACTTATTTTAAAGCTAAAAGTATATTTTGTTTTTGAACATGATTCTCCTTCAATTCTATCCAGTGACTTTTTTTGTTGTCTAAAAAATAATATTTCGTAAGCTAACTAAAATAAATATTCGTTGCTGCTATTACTTTCAAATGTGTCCCGAATTTCTTTCCAATAACTTGTTTTTTCTAAATTTTGGATCTACAAAAATCACTCGTAACTAGATCTAGTAAATATAGTGGATGAGGCAACAATTTGTATCCTAATTCGACAAATTTAGCGGTTGCAATAACAGAACTGTTTTTTTCTTAATTTCAGCATCTAACCGTGTCACTACATAAGTAGTAATATTGGACAGTTATTGTACTTCTCTTTCATAAATAGTCAACAAAGACTACGCCTTTGGAATCCCAAAAAATCGACGCCATAATCTTGTTAACTGAAATAATAGTTTTTGCCTTCTTCGAAGGACATTTACCGGAAAAAAATCTATTGTTTTGACTGTGTTTTTGTCCCTGGAGAATAGTAATATATGCATCATGCGGCACCCATCTTGCTTTTTCATATTTAAATATTGGTGCAAAATATTGTGTATCCGTTCGGTTGAGGTGTTTACGACATTTGTTGTCTCACACACTTTTATTCAGAGGTCGTTCTTTACAAAAGAATGAACTACAAATCATTTCTGGACAAGTTGCAGTAAAAGAGGACATATTCAGTCTTTTCTGTGGTCATATGATCACTTCTGAAAACAGTTAGCCACTTGCAAACTATTCCGTCATAATTTACTTTAAACTATTGTAAAAACTTTTCTAATTTTTCGAATTTGGGTGACATTTTGACAGTACACTTCTAAGAGATGGCTGAAGTTAGCAATATATTCATCATCTCACTCATCACTCACATTGCTGCTGTTAGTTCGTCAATGGTTCGGGGCATTGTGTTCAAAGACCTTCGCTTTCACGTAGCCCCAAAGGAAATAATCGCATGGGGCAAGATCGGGTGAACGCGCGGCCACTCAATGTCTCCACGTATGTCCTGGAAACATTTCCCTTACAACGTCCATGGACCTTCTTGTCGTATGAACCGTAGCTTCATCCTGTTGGAACCACACATGCGAAGTACAAGTTCTCTAAGTCTTGGTTCCAAAAAGTTGCGTAGTATGTCGATATATCGATCGGCAGTTACAGTAACCGTAACGCCTCCCTCTTCAAAAAAACAAGGATCCCAAACGCCAAATGCACACCAAACGGTAACACATGGCCTTTCATGGAGCTGCTGCGGATTTTCTCATGCCCAGTAGCGAATATGCTGCTTGATCGCACAGCCGGATAAACTTAAATGAGCTTCATCACTCGCTATTAAAAGCGCATTTTGTGGGACGTTTTGAAGAACGTTTTTGGAACAAGCTCTGCAATTTTTCCGGTCTCGTTCACTAAGTTCTTGCACGCTCACCATTTTGTATGGGTGAAACAGCAGGTCTGCATGTAAAATTCTTCGCACAAAACGATCTGACAAACGGAAAGCATGTTTAGCAGCTGAACGGATAGGAGATCGTTCCACTGCTTCTCGTACAGCTTCAACATTTGTAGGTGTTCGAGCACTTCTGGGTCTACCGGTTGATTTTCTTTTTAAGGGTTGAACCTGTGACTCTAATATTTGAAGCCCATACAGTATTGTTTTGCAATCTGGAACCGGAACATGTCTACCCAGCACCCAGCACCACAACTGAAATGGCAAAGCGCCCGCTACCAGCTAAATACACTAAGCTCCCCTTCTCTTCAATGGTTCGGGCACAGTGGTGGTGCAAAATGTGCATTCTGCCGGACCCAGTACAATAAACTTAATTACATTTTCTCAAAATACTAGCCATCACTGTTTTCAAAATATGTTCAAACACTTTTTAAAAAGTATCGTCACTTTCAGTGGTCGAAGTAAAACATATTCCTTGTAATTTATCTTTAACATTAAATTATAAACAGAAATCATTGGATGCTAAGTATGGACTACGTAGTAGAAGATCCATAAATTCAATGTTTTGCTCTATATGTAAATTAATTTTTCTAACGGGGATAAGCGGACCTTTCTTTTGATCGATTACCATAATTTCTTTGAAGGACTTTAAGAGAACACATCATAGTGTACCATTCACAACTAACTGTATTACTTAAGTACACTCGAGACTATAGTTATATCCTGCTTAATGACTTCGAAAGAATTGGCAATCATCTTGTTTCATTCAAGTAGATTCATGTTACAGTATACAAACGGCCGACTTATATTTACATATAGAAATATACCTAGTGCAAACCAGTTATAAACGTTATAAACCAGGAAAGGGTCCGCGGATAGGAAATGCAAGAATGATAAATTATAGGGTATCCAGCAAGTATATTGTTTTCGCATGCCGGAATGACGACATAAGATGCTGTTAATCGCATTAAAGTTACGGCCTGGGATTTTTTGGATGGAGCACACAGTAAAAGTGAAGATCTTGCAACTATTATGTAGCATACTATCGCAATATTTTTATAATTGGTTAGTTGTTAGTAGAGGCCATCCCGGATCGTAATACACAAAACTAGTACAAAAAAATAGAAATGGATAAACTGACCTTTCAGTGTAATCCCATTCAGGGAGACCTACAACTGTATATTAAGAAATTCTTCGTCAGGGAAAGTAAACTGGTGTTTAACGATGAAGCAGCTTATGCGAATCTACAATTAACTGCTTGCGTATTCCTCAATAAGAACGTTTCTTCTGTAGAATTGTAACATGCGGATGAAAAATTGATCAATCTTCGTAATCCGGACAGATAAACTTAGTGGTTGAAACCAGGCCAGTTTGCGGAACCTGTTTTAAAACGTATAAGTTTTGAAATGAATGTAATGTTCCGTGTTTGATAAAATTATAAGAGTATTATCTATATGTTAGCATTTAAAGTTAATTATCTATTAAACAAAATACAAGATTAAAAAAAATACAATTTCACCTATTTAGGTATCTCAATCAACAATAACGTTGAAGAAATAACAGACACTGAAATCAAAGGTTATATTTCGCAGAACAAAATTACAGAATATACATAATATACACACATTATATATAATATTATAAAAAATGCACTGATTTTAAGTTTCAAATAATTTAATCTAACTTTCCACTACAATATCGTTTCATCACACTGTGACTTCATCAGGTGGATGAATAAATGGTGAATTTACAAATGTACAAGGTATATATACAAAGCCTGATAATTATAAATTTAATGAAAGTAGGGGGGAATTACAAATTTCTGTTTGGTCGTTTAATACTAACCCTAATTTCTTATATCTAGAAATTTCTAATGATTCTAGCAAATCTAGTTTTTTACTTTTATCTTGAATATGAAGAATTTTGAAGTTCGTATTAAAGTTGTGGTTATTCTCTATACAATGATTAGCAAAAGTTGAATCTGATTTATTATTTCTATAACTATTTTGATGTTCGGATATCCTTTGAGTGAATGTTCGTCCTGTTTGACCAATATATGACATATTACACTCACAAGTTATGTTATAGACGCCTGAAACAAGTTTTTTATCCTAATTATGTCTGAAGTTTTCCCGAAATACGTTAAGGAAGAATAATATACTACATCTTTTAATTGTTTAGGGTATATTAAAGAGCGGGTAAGTATTTTTTGTTTGTGTTGGAGGATTCTATTGATAATATTGTATGAATATCCATTATTTTTAGCAATAGTGTGTATTCTGTTTAATTCTATGTTGAAATTGTTATTATTAAGGGGTATATGTAAAAGTCTATGTATCATAGATTCATACGCGGCTAATTTGTGTTTTAAAGGATGAAAGGAGAACGCATGTATTGTTGTATCTGTATGTGTAGGTTTATGGTAAATGGAAAATTCATGTTTACCAGCATTATTTGATATAGTAAGATCTAGGAAATTAATTAAGCCATTCTTTTCTATTTCTAGTGTAAATTTATTTTTAGGGTGAACATTATTCAAATAATCAAAAAACATTTTTAATTGTCTAAATTTACACTAGAAATAGAAAAGAATGGCTTAATTAATTTCCTAGATCTTACTATATCAAATAATGCTGGTAAACATGAATTTTCCATTTACCATAAACCTACACATACAGATACAACCTCCTTTCATCCTTTAAAACACAAATTAGCCGCGTATGAATCTATGATACATAGACTTTTACATATACCCCTTAATAATAACAATTTCAACATAGAATTAAACAGAATACACACTATTGCTAAAAATAATGGATATTCATACAATATTATCAATAGAATCCTCCAACACAAACAAAAAATACTTACCCGCTCTTTAATATACCCTAAACAATTAAAAGATGTAGTATATTATTCTTCCTTAACGTATATCGGGAAAACTTCAGACATAATTAGTAATCTTATCAAGAAAGCCACTAATACTACCGTAGCGTACAAAACCAATAATACAGTTGGTAGTTTTTTAAAAAACAATAAGGACAAAACGGATAAAAAACTTGTTTCAGGCGTCTATAAGTTAACTTGTGAGTGTAATATGTCATATATTGGTCAAACAGGACGAACATTCACTCAAAGGATATCCGAACATCAAAATAGTTATAGAAATAATAAATCAGATTCAACTTTTGCTAATCATTGTATAGAGAATAACCACAACTTCAATACGAACTTCAAAATTCTTCATATTCAAGATAAAAGTAAAAAACTAGATTTACTAGAATCATTAGAAATTTCTAGATATAAGAAATTAGGGTTAGTATTAAACGACCAAACAGAAATTTGTAATTCCCCCCTACTTTCATTAAATTTATAATTATCAGGCTTTGTATATATACCTTGTACATTTGTAAATTCACCATTTATTCATCCACCTGATGAAGTCACAGTGTGATGAAACAATATTGTAGTGGAAAGTTAGATTAAATTATTTGAAACTTAAAATCAGTGCATTTTTTATATTATCATAGTTATGGAGTTTCAACAAGTGTCTCCCTTATCAATTAATTACACATTATATAGTTAACGACACTGTAATTGGACGATTTAGCTACTAATTCAAAAAAAAATAGGCGCTAAAGGTGTCGGAGCCAAAAGGTATTAACATTTTGGCTGAGAAGAATCATCAAAGAATTGATGGAACTGTAGCAACAATTCTAGTTAACGCATCAACAAAATTGTTGGTAAGGATATATTATACATTAGTACATTACTACAAGATATAGAAGTCACATGAGCACCGATAGGCGTCGCAAAGGCAAATAACCTACAGTCTCTCATTCCTGATAGGAAAAAATGAAGGTAAATATGTTCGAACACCATGTGCCAATTAAATCTGGAGAGCTGATATGATTATTTCAATAATTGAAAAACATAAGTAGTGTAAAAATTTCAAACCAATTTAAATGCTTTGAGTATAAATAACTCCATCAAATTAGTAAGATTTGTGAATTGTGGAAATCTTTTTGTTCCAAATTTTAAAATATGTTCACGTTTTAATACAAACATCTGGATTTTTTACTGTTTCAGTAAAAATGTGCTAAATAATCACTTTCGTTTCTTATTGTCTTTAGACTCTCTAGAATAAAGAGATCATAATGATCAATCCTCTTATTTAAGAAGTTAGTTTTATTTTAGAACACGACAGTAATTCCAACAAAGCCAAATGAAAATAAACTGACAAAGTAGAAAATGCAAAAGAAAAAACTTTTACACTCAGGAGAAACGTTTCAACATTCATTGGAGTTCGAGCTCTTCTTACGTATGGAAAAACCGAGGGTTGATTTATTTTGTCAATGCAAATTTAATTCATTTAAAATCGTATTTGGTGAGATGATATCGGCGAAAGTTGTTCTTTGGGTTTTTATCAATTTAGGGTTGAAAGATGGCAAAATTTAATCGCATTCCAATATTTAAAATTAAACGAACTTCTTCACTTAATTTAAATGACATTATTAGATTTTAGATTTTTTTTCTATTATTCTCACTCAAACTATGCTAAAAATATATATGATTTCGGCGGTTTTAGCGGGTGTAATATGTAGGGACCGGACACGAGAGGTCGAAATTACGATGGACCATATAAATAGTCTATAACATCGCTAAGTACATCACGCACTTATTGAATAGCACTATTCATTCAGCTAACTGCACATCTGTTTTCTGTCGTTGAAGTATGACGCAATTACTTCAATATTTCAGTGAAATTCCTTGCCTCGTGGGCGTAGATAGAAGCGTGAGGATTTTGTAAAATAAATAAAATACGGTTAGTTTCTTTTCTTCATTGTGTTAACTGTTTATATACTTCGTAATTTTTGTAATAAATCCTGTTTAATATCGCTTCATCGAATTTACTTATTCCAATTATTTTGACTCAAGTATCCGGTGAATTTCGTTAGCTTTCAATAACGTACGCATACATTTTTAATTTTCATTTATTTAGATTTAGAACATTGTATAAGTTACTTTTTCAGATATGATATGGAACAACGTCGAGAATGGCATCATGAAACAATGGCGAGTTGGATTAAGGGTCAAATTGATTGTATGTCCATTGCCAGTGTTTCCGAAATTTATTGCAAAGTCTGTAAAATATCATTAAAAAATTCCAAGAAATCGCACGTAAAACGTCACTTAGCATCGCAAACAGATACACAGAAATTAGACCCGTTGGAATCTGACAATTTTATCGAAGAACTCTGTGAACTATTCCATATAACGCATTTGTAATAGCAACAAAAGTTATAAATACAGTTGATGCGGAAACAGTAGCTAAAACCATTTACAAGAATATGCAGCAAATGCTTCAACGGACGACAGGTACAAAGAAAAAATACTTTTATTTGTCAGTGACAGTGCTGCATATATGTTAAAAACAGGCAGACTATTAAAAGAAACATCCTAATATGCTGCATATTACTTGTGTAGCACATGCTCTCCACAGAATCTGTGAATATATCAGAAACACCTTTCCGGAAGTTGATAGACTTGTATCCGCTCTTAAAAAATGGTTTCAGAAAAGCACCATTGAGAGTAGCTCTTTACAGCGAAAAACTTCCATCTTTGTCACTGCCTCAGTCTTCAGTAATAGCTTGATGGGAAACATGGTTGGAAGCTACTACTTTTTATGCAGAGAATTTTGATAGTTTACAAAGTTTCGTTACATGTTTAAATGACGATGCTCGAAGTACTCTCGAGTGCAAGGAACTAATACAAATTACAAATTAAAAAAAATCAGTTGTACTTTCTTCATGGAAATTTGCCAAAACTAATCACCTATTTTGAAAAAAAAAATCTCAAATTAAATGATGGATTAACCACATTAGATGTGGCTATTAATAATTTGAAAAATTCCAAGTGACTTCGGATGCGGCCTTCGGCAAGAGTTAGACGCAGTTTTTAATAGAAATTCAGATTTAATAACATTGCGGCAATTATGTATGGGGACAATGCCTCAAAATCTAACTGCTAAATACGCTGAAATAAAAGAATATTTCCAGTATGCACCTATAACCAGTTGCGATCTAGAAAGGACTTTTCTATCTGCAAGGATGCATTCCAATCAAAGAGAGCAAACTTTACAAAAGAGGACGTTGAGAAAGTATTGCTAGTTAATATTAATACTCCTTTACTCAACTTGAACTACAAAATAAACAAATAAAAATGTATTTCGTATTTTATAGATCGCCACCCGTTTGTTTTCCAATTATATAAATAAAATTAAAAACTCTTTAAAAATACAAATTATTCAATAGTACGCCCATGAGCGATGAGTCATCGGCCTCTCTTGTCCGATCCCTAGTAATATGTAATCCCATTGTTTTAGGTTTTTCTAGCGTAGAAATTCTTTTGTCCTCACAAGAACCGGCGCAACGTTTCGGTAAAATCTCATTTAACATCTTCATGTTCTTCCTGAAATGCTCTTCATCTGACAATTACTGCTACTCGACAATTCCAGTTTCGTGTCAAACGGTAATTTAAACTTGTTACAGTTTGAAAAATACATATACATGAACTTCTTCTCTTTTTATAAATGCCATAAACAACAAGTCAATCTGTGCTGTTTTCAAGTTTAAGCTTTGGTAAAGTGAAAGTAACGTGCCTGGAGAAAGCAACGCTATCTCCATCTCAGATCTGGTAAAAATGAATATATTGCATTTTGATAATAAGTTCATAAGTAGTGAGGTAATACTTAAATTATATGCTATGAAATGAGTGTACAATTTCATGATTTATGCAATTTATTTTTAGATCTACGTCTTATGTGATGTGTTGCAGCTCTTGAACCATGTAACTGGTCTCTTCTAATTTGTCAGATATTAGTAAAATAAACTAACAATAAACAAAAATTAAAATAAATTACAAATAAGATATATTCATTCTTATTTGGACGCTATATTTTCGAAAAATATATTTTTGTATAATTTTCTATTATTTACACATTTATAGCGAAAAACAAATCATTTATGATCGCAAATAGGCAATACATAGTCAAAGAAAGAACATTCCTTCTCAAGTGGAAAACGGGAAAAAGCCTTGTAATGTCTTCGAGATGTTTCGAAAGAAAGAGGGGAATAAATAAAACCTGTGCGTCGAATACATATATTTCGATGCAGATGATGCAGTAAAACCGATTTCCTATATATTATGGATTTGAAATTCAAATTTTGGCAAACACGGGACGTCAACGTCAGCGTGTGTTCACCTAAAGATGGATAGATGGACGATCATAATCGCACGACCTTCGCTATTGCTTGAAGTTTTCCGTTCTCTTTTTTTTCTTTGGGTTTTTCTTTTTGTAAATGTACGTTTGGAATATAGTGTGGTTAGAGGCTAAGTGTTTTTCATATCCAGGCCAAATGGTTCCGCAATTGTTTACATTCAGAGTTTTATTGATACTGCCATTAAGATATTTATAGTTTTACTTACGTATAATGGATTCGAGGATTTCTTTCGAATATATTTCTATGATTATATGATTGGTATTTGCAATCCACATTTTCTAAAATTTCAGTAGTCATGCACCATTCATTTTTCATCATAAATTAAATACAAAAATAAATAGATTACATAACATAGTTACACTTAAACTTACAAAAATAATTTATATATTTTCCTGTACTATTAGATGCAATATCTATGTGAATGCTTTTTATGTAGATGCTATTGCATGCAAATTATTGTGCATATCTCGTGCCTTAAAAACATTAAAAACAGTTTTTGTTTAAATAGCGCCATCTATAAAATAAGATAGAATTAACAATAATTCGATAGCATAAATTTGATTTACTGTCACTCCATCATCTCTTTCATTTACCAAATAATAAAAATATATGCATTTTTCAGTGAGAGTACTTGAAAGTAATAATTTGTAATGTCGGTGGCCACTGATAACAATCCAGCTAGATTTTATTATTTTTTTAATCAATTTAGAAAGAAAAAGAAAAAAATAGAATAATGAAGGTATTGAAGATCTATAATGTTTTTGGATAATGCGAAGCATTTTTGGAGTAATTTAACTGCTTCATATTCTCAGTAAATTCTCTAAATATGATTAATAGAATCCATACTATTGTAGAGAATAACCAAATAAAAATGTATGAGATGTTTAAGACCGTAGATATCTCAATCAAATGTGTACGTAATATGTTGCATCAACATTTAAATATTAAATAGCTAATCACAAGATGGGCGCGTTTGCTTACTGTTGAGCAAATGAATTTGTGTCACAATTTCAAATGATTATTTCTAAATTCAAACGAAATATAAGAGATTTATTTTCGATATATTGGATTATCCATTTCGTGGTTTCAAAACCGTAAGGCTGTCATTTGACTGCTGTCAAATATTTATGTCTACCGAAGTGTCAAGCGTTTAGTTGAATGTTTGCCATTTGCGAAAATGCATCAAATAATAACAGAAAAGCCCGTTAAAATGGTTAAAACATACTACAAACGTGGGAATTCAAACGTAGCCATGTTTCGCGCAATTTGAAACGATTTCGGCCGTCATAATCGTCTTACTGCTTGCACACTAGGACGATTGGCAAGATAGTGAAAAAAATTTAAAGAAACGGGGACCGTGTTGGATATTCAGAGGCATGTGTATCATCGTAGTGAAGGCTCTGCTGAAAATGGCGCCACCGTGAATGAAAGTGTAGCTGAAGAACCGAATTTGTCGATTACATAGCGTTCTCAGCAATTGAGCCTCTCTTACGGCTTATTTAGAATTAACAATTAAAACCTGCTGACTATCAAAAACGCAGGAGATACGTCAAATGGGTCTTCTAGCAACAGGCCACAAATGATGATTTTTGGAAAAAAATTCTCTACAGTGATGAGGCACATTTCTCACTCGGTGGATACGTAAATAAGCAAAATTGTCGCATTTGGGGCTCTGAAAATCATCAAATAACTGAAGAGAGGTCGTTACATCCAGAAAAAAAGACTGTGTGGTGCGCATTATGGTCTGGAGGTGTCAAAGGGCCGTATTTTTTCGAAGATGACTAAGGAAGAGCGGCTACTGTCAATTCGGAGCGGTATGGTCAAATGATAACAGAATTTTTTTGGACTACGATTGAAGATATGGACTTGGACGATATGTAGTTCCAGCAAGACGGTGCAACAAGCCACACAACACGACCGATTTTGGCTCTATTGCGCAAGAAGTTTGCTGGTCGTCTAATTTCACGTTTTGGTGACGTCAATTGGCGACTGTGATCATGGGATTAGACGCCGTTAGATTTTTTTTTGTCAGCTACCCAAAAGACTATGTTTATGCGAACAATCCTCTAACTTTATAGCATTCTAAAGACAACATTCGTCAACTGATGGCCGTGATACCGGCCGAAATGTACCGAAAAGTGGTCTAAAATTACCGCTCTAAAAGTATCGAGTGTTGCCAAAAATACCGAGGCGGCCATTTGAATGGTTTTGTATTTCACACACAATGGCAAGGTCCAAAATTTCTAATAAAAAAAAATTGTTGTGTTACCTGTGAAGTGACAATATGCGGCGCTGTATGAACTTCTACACTCGGTCTTAATAATTTCTGTGAGATAAAAAAAAATTCATCAAAAACTTAATTTTATGTTTTTTTTTACGTTTTTTTTTGAAACCTAAAAATGGAAAACCCTTTATTACCATAGATGAAACCTAAATACACCGTTATACACCAAAGATAAAAACACAGTCAGAACAATGGATTTATTCTAATAAACATGCCCCGAAGAAGGTAAAAGCCCTTTTTTCGACCAATAAAATTATGGCCACGATTTTTTGGGTGTTCAAAAACATAATCTTTATTAATTATTTAGAAGGGAAGTATAATAATTAGCTAATATTATACTGATGCACTGACACATTTTGATGCCAAAGTAAAGAAAAGCGACCGCATTCGAAAAAAAAAATTATTCTATCAAGATAACTCTCATTCATCCGCTACTGCAACTGCTAAATTTTTCGAATTAGGATACAATTTACTATCTCGTCTACCATATTCACCAAATCTGATTCGTGATTTTTCTTGTTCTCAAACTTGAAAAAATAGCTCAGTGAACGATTAGGGAGAAATGAGAAGGTGATAGTCGCAACAAATTCCTATTTTGACGAGCTTCAGAAAGATTACTTTTAACTCTGCTAATAAATGAAAAGTCACTGGGCTATGTGTATAGAATTGTTTTGGAATTATCTTAAAATATTTTTTTTTCTCTAAAATAAGTGTTTCATTGAGAAGTAACTCCCCGCGTCAAATCACCCTCATATTGTCACAGACCTACAATGGTTTTCCCCTTTAAGATCAGAGTACAAGAAAAATAGTTCAATTCGAAAATGGATAAAACTGTTTTAAACGATTTCTAACTAATTGTTAATGCATTTAGTGACCCTATTAGGATAATAGATTAAATTCTGATTCATAATTTGTTAAGTACTACATAATAAGAAATATGTCGTTATTACTAGAGAACGGACACGCTTACCACCCATTGCAGTACTGGCGAAAGGCTGTATTTCTAAAATATTTAATTTTATTTATATAATTGGAAAACGAACGGGTGGTGATCTATAAAATTTCGAAATACATATTTATTTGTTGAAAAGTTGTGTTTATAAAGTTTTTAATTTTATTTATATAATTTGAAAACAAACGGTTGGTGATCTATACAATTACGAAATACATATGTATTTGTTGAAAAGTTGTATTCTTAAAGTTTTTAATTTTATTTCTGTAATTGGAACATTTTTATTTGTTCATTTTGTCGTTCAAGTTGAGTAAAGGAGTATTAATATTGACTAGCAATAGTTTCTCAAGGTTTTCTTCTGTCAATTTTGTTCTCTTTGAATTAAGTACATCCCTATAAATAGAAAACGTCCTTTCTACATCGCAACTGGTTATAGGTGCATACTGGAAATATTCTTTTATTTTTTCATATTTAGCCATTAGATTTTGTGGAATTGTCTCCATACATAATTGCTGCAATGTAATTAAATCTGGATTTCTATTAAGAATTGCTTCAAACTTTTGCCGAAGGCCACATCCGAAGTCACTTGGAATACTTTTCAAATTATTAACAGCCACATCTAATGTGGTTAATCCGTCATTTAATTTGAGATTTCGATTTTCAAAATAAGTTTTTAGTTTTGGCAATTTTCCAAAGTGTTCGTGAAGAAAGTACAACTGATTTTTTAAATTTGGGATTTGTGTGAGCTCCTTGCACTCACCAATACTTCTAGCATCCTCCTTTAGCAGTGTTACGAAATGTTTTAGACTATCGAAATTCTCAGCATAATAACTAGTAGCTTCCAGCCATGTTCCCCATCTAGTTATTACTGGAGTGGGAGGCAGTGACAGAGATGGAAATTTTTCCCTGAAAAGAGCTACTCTCAATGGTGCTTTTCTGAAAACTTTTTTAAAAGCTGATACAAGTCTCTCAACTTCCGGAAAAGTGTCTCTGATATATTCACAGATTCTGTGGAGAGCATGTGCTACACAAGTAATATGCAGCATATTAGGATATGTTTTCTTCAATAGTCTGCCTGTTTTTAACATATACGCAGCACTATCACTGGCAAATAAAAGTATTTTTTCTTTGTACGTGGCGTCCGAATGAAGCATTTTTTGCATATTCTCCTTAATGGTTTTAGCAACTGTTTCCGCATCAACTCTATTTATAACACTTGTTGCTATTACATATGAGTTATAGGGAATAGTTGGATGTAGTACATCAGCTACAACATTTACCACACAACGTCCTAACATATCCACCGTTTCGTCGGCGCTTATCAATATGTATTGATTTAAAAGATGGCTTCTAATGCGTTCTACTGTTCTCGTATAGCACCTAGAAACATAATATTTGGGTAAAGTTGATTCACCAGGAACATTTCGACCAGTATATTTTTTCAGAAATATTTTTAAAGTGGGATTGCTAAGTTTATTTAATGGAATATTAGCCGCCATAAAAGTTTTACAGAGTTCAGATGTGTTTGCGATCCTAAGTGACGAATTTTTGACGATATTTTACGGATTTTGTAATAAATTTCGGAATCACTGACAATGGACGGACATACAATCAGTATGACCGTCAATCCAACTCGCCATTGTTTTACAATGCCGTTCTGGACATTCTTCCATATCATGTCTGAAAAAGTAACTTAAACAATGCTCTAGATCTAAATAAATGGAAACTAAAAATGTGTGCGTAAGTTATTGAAACTGAACGAAATTCAATGCACACGTTTACGTCGAAATAATTGGTAGAAATAGATTCAATCAAACGATATTAAACAGGATCTATCACAAAAATTACGATGTAATTAACAGTTAAAACTATGAAAACACGAAACTTACTCACAGCACTTTATTTATCTTACGAAATATAAACTAATAAATAAAATACATTATAAAAACCCCGCTTCTATCTACGCTTATGAAAACACTTTAAAAAACACTATATTCTCCGAATACAATAGCTGGCTTGTCCATTGATATCGCGGCGAGACCAGGTGTCCGAGTAAGTCAAACAAATACTTCATTGAATTACGCCGGGATGTACTGAGCGACGTTATACACAATTCCAATTGCCGATTGCGTTTTATGGAAATTGCGTCCGTTCTCTAGTTATTAGGGTAAAAATGGGTAATTTTAGCCGCATTAACTAATGTGCCTAGTAATATATGGACTGTTCAATTTTTTTAATGAAATGTGGATATATCGAAAGTTCTCAAGGTAGAAAACAACTGGACAAAGAATTCTGCGAATTAATTTTTTTGTGGGAGTAATAAGCACTTGAAATTTGACATTATTTTTGGTTAAAAATGTAATATGGAGTTGGTACCTGCGCTGTTCCCTTTTTCAATTGGGAAATTCCAAATACACATTATTTCTAGTTACATTCAGAAATTGAGACATTACGGGTGCACGAGTGAAGGATGAAAAATTCCAAAACGCCAAATTGAGTTAGAAGCATGGAAATCTTTTAAAGAGGTGGTGAAAATTTTCGTAGGGAACAACAAAACCCCTGATTAGAAAGAAACAATGGCGAATATAATTGCAAATTTTGACTTAATGGACTGTTCTATGAGCATTAAACTTAATTTCCTGAATTCGTACATTGACTACTTTCCGGAAAATTTAGATTCCATTAGTGAAGAACAAGGTGAAAGATTTCACCAAGATTTGAAAGAGTTCACCAAGATTTGAAAGATATAGAAAAGAGGTATCAAGGAAGATGTAATATAAATATGTTGGGGGACTTGGCCGCTGAGACGAGATGAGCCAAACCGATAATCTCAAAATAGAAGCTTCGGAGAAAAAAGGACAAGGTTTCACAAAGATAAGTGACATATTCACGCAATAAACAAGTAATCGTTTATCAAATTTCAATAGTTTTTAAGTTTTATATAATATTCTGCAAAATCTGGTCGTGATGGAGAAAACTGAATACATATTCGTAATCAGCGCATCAAAATACTTCAGATTCGAATTCAAAAGGAGCCATGGCTCCAAATTTGCAGGCCTTAATATTGCTTTAATATTGATTTATGAAATTTCAATTTTATATAAAAGCAGTCTATTCTTTAATAAATTAACAAAAATCAATATTTCGGAAAACTAATTTCAGAATGAATAACGAGCAATAGTGTAAGAAGAATGATTGATTATAATTCCGCATTCATCAATATAATTTAAGAACGTAACAGTTCTAATATATTGTTATTTACATTAAACATCGAGTATGTGCAGATTGTTAATTTAATTGTAAATAAACAAGATCACAAAATATTTTCTCTTTAAATGAAAGACCGCGTTTCGATAAATTTGTAATGTATAAAACGAACCGAGCGAAAAATTCCTAAGGGATAAATATTCGTTCTGGTGCGTAGACCTTTCATGTATAGATAGCAAATATTGATTACATTCGACCCACATTTTATCAGTGTCGGGATGCCCTTCAGTATTCGGACAACAACCCTCGCCCTTTTTCGCTCAACCCTATCATGTATAAACTCATCCTCGTTAACGTTATGAGAATAAAAATAAACATATTCGTGAACATCGAAAGCAATTCTCAACTCATTCGGTATACATTAACCCTTTTTGAAAGTTTAACCATTTTTTAAATTGTATCTACTGTAACATGGTATATAAATAACATGTTTTTATTAATTCAGTAAGATCAAAAAAGTGGTAAATAAAGCATTCCGCTTTAGTTATTAGATAAGCAATAATTATTTTGTATATATCCAACTTTCGTAATAAATTACGATTGTTTTAAAAGTAATATCGGATAAATGATTCTAATAATAAGAATTTAGTAATGTTTAAAATGTCCCTTTTGAAAAAAAAAATTTACTTAATAACTTAGATTTTTTGTGCTTATGTCTTTTTAAGTAATGAAATTTCTTGAATTTTCTTTAAACAATTTAATCGAATTTGTTGTGTATCGCTCGACTTTCGCTCATTTGAATTCATTGCAACATCTGTTGTGCCTCAGGGTTCCAACTGGACGCCACTTTTTTTCCTGTTGTTTACCAACGGGACCAACCTGCTGGCTGCTCTCATCTCCAGTTTTAACATAAGCAGATGCCTTTATGATATACTCTGCAATTTAACTCTGTAATTTAAATCTCAAATTGTAATAGTTTCAAATTGGAATTCAATACTATTCTGTGAGTTACATCCGTTGAACTTTTCCCATACTGTCGCAAGTTTATAATTAGTAACACATATGTATTTGGAAATAAAAACGGTCATTAAGGACCTGGATATATTATTTGATTCATAATAAAATTGTGTCTTAGGAATCATTTCAAACTATGTGTACATCTTCTTGCAAAGATGCACGTTTCGTTATGAGTATTTTTACCAATTCTAATAACATTGAATTACTCAATTACTCAGCAAAATTGATTATGCAGCTATTATTTGGTATCCGTTCTATGCCTCTTATAGATTACTTTTAAAAAATTGCTGGAGTTTATACATCGATTGGAACAAGTCAGGGAGATATTGCAGCGACACAATATGCCTTCCCTCTCGAACAGAAGGGATCGCCAGTGTGATACCCTGTTGTTGAAACTATTAAATAATAACATCTATTGCTCGTTCCTTCTTTTGAATTTCCCTAAAGTTCGAATAAATAAATACATTGCTTGTATGCAATATATGAAAAAATGTACAAATAATTTTTCGTAAATATTTACCTACAGTATTCATAGGCAGGCATACCCTCGCTGAAATGAAATATTTATTTACAAGTGCAAAACAAAATCAAATAAGTTTCAATATGACAACTAAAGCCACGCAAATAAACATTGGATTTCAAGAAATAAATTTCAATGATCTAGCAAACGTAAAAAGCTCTATATTTCGAAAATAAATTAGATAAATCGATCGAATTCTCTAAGAAATGAGGTTAATAAGTACGATTTTTTTTTGATAAATTAGGTTTTGTTCGATTAAAATAAATTTGAATATTAGAATAGTAAACGAAGGAAATGTATAAGGAGAAAGGAGGAAACCTGCTGACGCATTAAAATCGGAATTGCTTAGGACAACAATATGGCACATTTTTCAGCTTTAAAGGTGCTGGGAATTTAAAAGTAGCGTTTATATTCTAACATTTCAACCCTATATATATACAATAGAAATTGACAAATTTTTGTTTTAATAATGATAATAATAATAATAATAGTCTTTAATGCCAAACAGGTGATTCCAATTACAGGATATAAATGTAATAATTATAATATTAAATATAAAAAACAAATCAACATTATAATTAATATAAGAAATAAATAAATAAAAGGTAAGACAAAATTTTGAAAATGAAAATAAAAACAAGTTACTTTATTAAATTTGGACACATTATTCCAATTTATTTTTTTCTAACGTACAGTTCAATCCTTTTATTTTACTTCCTTTTGTTGTGGTATATTCTTCCACATTTGTTTTGCAAGGATTTTCCAACTTCACTAACATTTCTTTTTCGTTATTTTCGTCAATATTTTCATTCTCTATCTTAACTAATCAATTAAAATTTTTATACCAGTGCAATTAGCACTTTAATAAACGAGGAGAGAACTTTTAGCAAAAATTAATATCAAAAAACGATTGTTTAACAATTGAGAGCTAATATACAAATAAACTGGATACTTTTACAACTGATATAAAAATTTTAACAAAAACTGTTATGGAATACATAATAAATAAAGACAAGATGCTACAATTACTTGCAGCTCTTTTCCAGCTCGTAATTAATTTCAATGGAGCTCTGGTTGCAATATATACCTAGTATGTAAATATAAACCATGATATTGCGATAATAATTGCTAATCCTTGTATGAACGAATTTAAAGGACGTCTAGGACGCCAAATGTCGAAATATCCCAGGCGAGCTATTCGTTGACATTAACTTAGGCCGTTTATTTCAACGTTTGGATTTCGAAATCAACATGGTACCATAGAACATGTACATCATATAGTTAAGAAAACAAGACTTCGAAATGGAAGACTTTTGCCCTGCCGAATTTTTGGCATGACAGACTACACTACAAATTAAAAAAGAATCTTCTTTATCATCATTATGAAATTATTACATCGTTTCTTAACAACAGGCATTTCATTAGCAAGCATTAAGCCAAATACAATGATCTGCTGATGTACCACTATAACCACAATATATACAACAGTTGGCACTTTTCGTGTTAGCAGCATCCCACTCAAATCCAAGTATAGCATCACAGAATCTACAAAACAACTAGAACTGGATCCAGGATTGACTGAGAAAATGGCGAATGGCGGCCGACGAAACTAAATCAGTACATGTAACCTTCACAGTGAACCGAAACACCTGTCCTAAAGTAAAACTGAAAAGCCGCCTGTTGCCACGTAAAATATATTGGTTTACATCTCGACCTAAGACATCGCGAAAACAAATTTTTACCAAACGAAATTAGACTTAAAACTTTACTGAAATTTATTTGCGCGTACCTGGATATCATTCAACGGTTCCAAAACAACATAATGCGAACAATGGTTCATGCAACGTGACATGTGCCACATAGTATTATACAACATGATATCCTACTAGCTTCTGTCAAATAAATGATAAAGGAATACAGTGTATGCTGTCGTAAAAGATTAATCGTGCACTCAAATGTGTTTGCAGATCAGTTGCTAATAACCATTCATGAAATGCGCAGACTTTAAAGGTTTAGCGCAACTAATTTGCTTGTAAATCAGTTGCTAATACTCACTTATGAAATGAACAGACTTAAAAGGTTTGGACCTGCGTGCCTAACAGATACATTTAAGTAATTTTTGAATTACTACTACTTAATTACTAACTCAAATTAGCCAATGAAATTAGTTTAAGTAAATAGAGATATAGTTTACTGCGTTTGAGCAGATTGGAAATATCTTGGAGCTTAATTTAAAAAAATGTCAACGTTCAACTTCACTTCTTATGTAGCTTTATTAAGATTTTATAAAAATATTCCATCATCCAATTAAATAATACGATATAACCTAACTATAAATTTTTATATTTTTTGACGTACATATTCATTAGGCTTGATTAGCGAGCTCTGATGTAGGAGATGTGAACAATTTGAGGAGACTAGCCTTCATATAATATGTACTTGTGAGAAACTGAAGAGACTCAAATAGAAACATTTCCGAAAAGATCTATTGGATCCTGCGAGGGTACCTACTCAAATTTTCCCTGAAGGATAGTGGCTTTTATCGAAGACGCAGAACAGGGTGGATCTGAGAGATCTATTGGGGATGGTACAAAGAGCAGTGTGCTCAAGTGCCTGACTTTTACTGGTGTCCAACCCTAAAAAATTAGAAAAAGAACGAGATACATATTCATTAGTTCTAAATGAAGCAAATAATTCATTCGTGTTTTTGAAGAATAGCTTATTATTTTAGCAAAATTAGTGGAAATTTTTATGTTAATTAGACGAAATTTATTCTTAACGATTCATTTAAACTTAAGCAATCTCTTCTAGTAATAATATAGTAATCATTTTTCGAATATATGGTACGCATTAGACTATATATGCATGTATTTTTACTAATTTTTTCAATATTTTCGTAATAGTGATTCTAATATATGTAGAGTTTTTGTGTTTAAACAATAAGTTTTTGTTCTTAATTCAAAGGTATCAGTGTATAAGCAACGTTAACCAAGATAAACCTGGTGCTTCTTCTATGAACCTTAAGTATGTAATGTAAATGAAGGAAGTGTATCTAATTATCTTAGTGTAATAAAACGATGTGTTCAAGAGTGCTCAAGATCCACTAATAAAATAAGAGTTAAGTTTTGGTGGAATAACTTATAAATAGCTCTTAAGTAGCTAATATTATTTTTTCTTTCACATGGTTCAACCGAGTAATAACAATAACGGAAGCTCCGACATGGACTCTCTCGAGGACATGTTGCGAAAGGTAATGGTTTTTACATATTTTTTTTGTTTCAAATTTATTTCAACTTTTGTATTCATTAATAAAAATTGTTCTTCACAATGCTTTTTATCATTCCTAATATATTCAAAAAAAATCTGACTCTTCATGTACATCAGGGGTGCTCAAACTTTTAGGGACCGCGATCTACCACAAAACAACGTTTCGCGGTTGTATTGCCTCGAGAGTCTCGCAAATTCCAATGAGAGGCAGGGACGTCCCAGAGTTGACGTTCAAGAGAACTCGAATTTATGAAGTGAATATTTTTTATTTTTTAGCGATCGCCTCCAGTAGCACACGATCGGTCGATCGCGATCGATCGTTTGGGCACTGCTGATGTACATTCCAATTATTAGATTTCAAAATTATAAAATTAAATCATTAGGTTAAAATAAAAGAAAATAGCGTACCTTCAAGAACTTTCCTCATTAGAGACGGCCATACATTTTGATAATGGTTGGTGACAGTGCATGTAATCTGTCACAAACGTATAATTTTGAATGAGCATGGCCGTCTTTAATGAGTAATGTTCATAAAGGCACGTTATAAGTTTATTGATTTCATAATAATATCTTTTTTATTGTACATTGTGCTTGGATATGTATACTCGTATAAGTCATCTAGAAAATTTGTAGCTGAAGAAATGTGAGTGTAATTGCCAATCAGGCTGAAAATAGAAACTAAGCGGCACAGGATGTCACTGAAGAAGTACAAAACGTTTAAGATCGCCTGATTACAAATAAATGATTTGCAGAACATTAAAGATCCAATGGAATGCTTACCGGTTATCGTCGGATAAGAAGTTTTGGCTTTTTCTCATACCGTTCTTCTTTGATGCTACCTCTCACTCTCGAGCATCGATGTTACCGACTTTAGTAGCAATACTGCAGCGCAATAATAGAAAGACGTGTACCGCAATTTTCTGTGGAAGGAACCAGTTGATGTTACGATATGGGGACCTATTCCCAATGCCAGTAAACCTTCTCTGGTCTTTATTAGCGGCAATACGACCTTTCATCATTACATCTAAGAAATTCTGTAATTTCGAGATGTCTCAATATTCAATTTTTCAACAAGATAATGCGTGACCCCATGCAGCAAGAGTAACATTGTGTTACTTTGGACATTCTGAAATCGAATAAAGTGAGAGATAGTATCATATTTACCACTTCTCTTTAAAATGTTGGTGGCATATCATAACAAAGTACAGATAGCCTGAGATGAGATATTTCAAGAGAATATTGATCGTATCATCAAAAGCAGGCTTATATACACTAATGAATGCGTGGCACACCGTTAAAGAACAAACATTATTAAATTTAGTGGATATTTTGATTAGCATGTTAGCTTGAAATTTTGGCTAACTACTCACTATATTCTGTTAAATATGTGTGCGGAATAAAATAATAAGTACTGCATGTTCACTTTCTTATGTCACGTATTGGTGTATTTACAAAGCAAAATGACTTAAATATGCACACATGCTTATTAATATAATAATATAGGTTTTTAGAATATCGGGAACAAGTCGGTGCATTTCTAAAACTGAAATGAATCAGCAGAAATGTAAATTTACATAAACAGCTATTATTTTCAGCAGTGGCAATGACGCAGTGGCGCCATCTTTTTTGTCTTGACCTGACCTACGTATAGTTTGTTGCCTAATTCACTTAGTAATTGGGAGCTGTCAATTTTGTCACGATCGTGTTTATTTAATAGTAATTTATTATTAATCACTTGATCAATATTAATATTCGTCTCGTCCATTACTACGCATTATCTACGGAATAATATGTTAATGTATACAAGAAAATGTACATATTATACTACTTCTTATAATTTCCTCTTTCTAATTAGAACAAATAAGATATAATATTAGATATTTAATGTGTTTATTTGTACACCTCGTGACACATGTATATCTATCCACAGTCTTAAATATTCACTTGTTATCACTAGATATATATTCTTAGTCAAAATATGTCTCATTTATTACAAAATGTAAATGGAATTTCTACTCAATTTTGTATCATCTCTTCATCATTATGGGGTATTCAGTGAATACATAACTACCAGTTCATTTAAACGTTCGCTATTTAACTTCATGATTTTTTATAAAGGTGTTCAATTCAAATGGTTATAAATTCAGAATGCAACTGATGAAGCGATTTCGTATTTTTGGTTTGGTATAATCTTATTCCTCAGATTGTTATTAATAAATACTTGATCAAAGTACCTTCAACACGATAAAACTTCACATTTGACGGCGTCATACGCATATGATCACACGCCTGTCATTCATTATTTTTCAACTATATGCGTACTAAATTAAGCCCTACGATTTAGAGCGTTGTTTAAAAATCTCAAGAGAAATATCTATCTCATTTCAAACTGACTTAGATCGTGATAACATGCCCTCAGCTCATTGCATTTCTTTTTCAATCTATGACTACTCATCCCTAACTAGTTGAAATTCTTCATAGAACCTTCATAGAACCCGTCATACCACCGACTGTCAGTCAGTACATAAAGGAGAAATATATCGGTTATAGCAAAAGGACCATGCATAAATTCAATTGAATGTTTTACACCTTCCTTCCATAATACAGAAACAAATTCGAAACGTCAATAAATTTAATATCTTTCCTTTACTTCCTTTTCTTTACTTCTTTCATATATTTCCAATTGTCTCGGTTCTGTATTTTTCTTAAACTTTGTACTAACCTCACGTGATGATAGAGTCTAGCTTATGGTTTTCCTCTATTTCTGTTGCTCATATATTCGTATATTTCTATATTATAACTGTGTTGTTATTTGTTATAAAATCATTCTTTTTTGCATCTTAATGAAATATCGAGAATCCTGTGATTCTTAGTTCTTTGTGTGACTTGTGGTTTTGAAAAATTTATTTTGTCAAAATGCACGAGTTCTTCATGCAAATGGCGGGAAGACACATTGACATATTGATCAAAACCCTAGATACAGATAATGCTTTTTAAATTTTTAAACTATGCGCTTACCTGCTAAATACAATTAATCCCAATCTGCTTCTTCCATTTGTTCCACTGTTTTGTCTATTCAGACTTTCAATTTATTTTCATATATTAATATTTAATCCTAAATACTTTCCAGATATTCTTCTTTGTGTATAAGGGTATTTGTACATCTCAAAGTATTCGACATGTCCTCCATTTATTTCTATACCTTCGTTGTTTTTTGAAAATTTCTTCTAGAACAGGGGTTAACAATTTTGGGTAAATGTCATCCTGTGGTACTTTTCTGTCAATTTGAGGCAAGTTAGATATTGTTTTGTTTTGATTACTGGAAAATTTATGATAGGGTAATAATCATGAGCACTAAAGTTCTTTCTAAATAATTTGAACCGCAGAGAAGAGGCTAGCAAGACAATAGTTTTGAAGTTTAATGTCGTTTCCTTTTTAAAGAG
Organism: Melolontha melolontha; assembly: GCA_935421215.2. Taxonomy (NCBI): domain Eukaryota; kingdom Metazoa; phylum Arthropoda; class Insecta; order Coleoptera; family Scarabaeidae; genus Melolontha; species Melolontha melolontha. Next base: position 66,266,345 of record OW285238.1, read on the forward strand.
AATTACTATTCCACACTTCATGTATTTCTCCTCTTGAGGCAGAGATTGAATATTTTTTAACTTTTTTAAATTCTGGCTTGTTCCGCCTCTCAATGTTTGCACCAAATTGTTTTTCATTTTTTCATATTTACGATTGTTTTTCTTTATTGCCATTTATTGCCCTGCTTTTGAACTATGTTATTTGATATTCTTCAATTATATTTATAATATGCATGAGATCAGCCTCATCTTTACCTTATATCATTGAGGCTCATGATTTATGATATTTTGCTCATACTCTATCCACGATTTTGTGTATTTTGAGATTTTATCTAGGGATTTTGCTGTTACTTTCTCTAATTTTTGTATCAGAATTGAAAAAACTTTCTTGCGATCAAATTAAGATCTCGGAGCACTTTTATTGATTTTTAAAACTCAACAAAAATGAATATTTTTATCTTATAAATAATTGTGTATCTATGTTTATAATGTATTGTTTACAGCTGTTGTTTTCTTTTTTAAGCATGATTTCACTTTCAAGCTTAAGTTTTGTATTGATTTTAAGTGACGCAAAAAAGGTTTCTTTAGCAAGACGGTATTAAATAACCTGGTAATAAATACATTTACAGTTATTAAAATAGAAATATTTAAAATCATTATCGTTAAGAAATTTGGCACCTAAAATTTTATGAATACATATATATTTTTCTTCAATTTGCTTAATTGAATTATATTTATAAAAGTAAATAATATATAAACTTGTCATTGGTTTATACATAAGTTAAGTATTTGTTAAAACAAATTTCGAAAAATAAATAAAACATATACCTACGTATATTTAGATTTACGTAGGTAATACATGCTGTCCCGTAAAAAACGCCAACATTCATAATTCCGTTATTTATTGTCGGTTTTATTTAAACAAAAAGTAAATTTAATAGCATCTAAAACACTATAAGATAGCAGTGTTTTATTTGTTTTCAATTGCTTTCATTAATGTCAAACGACAGTCAAGTTTTTTATTTTAATTGGCAACATATATATTTTTGACTATATTCGGATTGTTTTTTTTCTTTCTGAATTCAACGATTTATAACATGTTTATTTTTGATAAACGTTTATTTCAAAAAAAAAACTTTATAAATTTCATCTTTGTCTTCCATTATTTATAAATATTCGAATGTGTCATGAAACATTGGAAATGTAAGTATTATAAATATTATTATAAGAAACAAAACACTTTACAATAAATGTTGAAATTGCCCGCCACCTTGTTCAACACATATCGCACATCTCCTAATTACTCCAAAGGTCGCATTTAAAAGACAATCGGCAGGTACTTCTTGACAAGTGTTAATAATTCTTTGTCTTAAAATGTCAACACTTTCTGGAGTTGTTAAATAAACTCGATCTTGTAGATAAGCCCACAACCAAAAATCGAGGGGCGTAAGATCCGGTGAACGCGCAGGCCACTCGATAGGACCGGATGTTCCTATCCACCTATTTCCAAATTGGGTGTTCAACAAATCAGTATTTACTCTGGCGTTGTGCGCGGGAGCCCCATCTTGTTGAAAAAATATTCTATTTAAATTTGCCAAAGGTAATTCATCTAAAAAGTTTTGGAGATTTTCGTGTAATAAAGTGTAGTATTTTTCTTGATTTAAGCAACCATCTATGAAAAATGGCCCAATTAATTGATTACCTAAAATGCCACACCAAACATTTACGTTGAAACGTCTTTGAAAATTATTTTCAATTACAAATCTCGGATTGTCTGCACTCCACCGTCGATGTATGTTTCTATTAAAAATACCGTTGTTGCTAAAAGTGCATTCATCAGACCAAATTATCCTTCTGTAAAAATTCGGGTCTGGATTCTTCGGCCAGAATCATTTTGTTCTAATGCATGAACTTTTCGAGCTATGTACGGTTTAAGTTTGTGTTTTCTTAAAATACCATGAACTGTAGTTTTTGATACCCCAATATTATGTGCAATTTCGCGAATCGAAGTTCGTGAATTTTGCTGTACTGCAAGAAGAACATCTAATTCCTTATCTTCGGAGAATTTCCGTTTTTGTGTTTTTGGTTTGGTAAATGATCCATAATTTCTTAAATTCTTTTCATTTCTCTGAAATATTTTCGAACCTGGAACTTCTCTGTCCGGAAAACGAGCACTGTACCGAGGAACTGCTTGAAGGCGATTTTTATTACATTCAAAGAACACTTGTAACATGTCCGTTAATTCATTGTTATTCATTTTTAACGAAAATACGCTTTTTGTTGCGGCAAAACGTTCAAACAGGATAATACAGAAAACTTAATAAAGTCAAACTGACACTTAAGGCACATTGACATAATTCTAGTGGACTGGGCCAAGTCTACTATAATGAAAGATGAAATTTTTAAAGTTTTTTTTTATTTTTTATTATTAGGAGATGTGCGATATGTGTTAAACAAGGTGGCGGGCAATTTCAACATTTATTGTAAAGTGTTTTGTTTCTTATAATAATATTTATAATACTTACATTTCAAATGTTTCATGACATATTCGAATATTTATAAATAATGGAAGACAAAGATGAAATTTATAAAGTTTTTTTTTTGCAATAAACGTTTATCAAAAATAAACATGTTATACATCGTTGAATTCAGAAAAAAAAAACCAATCCGAATATAGCCAAAAATATATATGTTGCCATTTAAAATAAAAAACTTGACTGTCGTTTGACATTAATGAAAACAATTGAAAACAAATAAAACACTGCTATCTTATAGTGTTTTTGATGCTATTCAATTTACTTTTTGTTTAAATAAAACCGGACAATAAATAACGGAATTATGAATGTTGGCGTTTTTTACGGGACAGTCTGTATACTGCAACTGTAGGATTATATAACCATATAATCTGAAAAAGCTTTTTAGTTAGATAAGCTTTAAAAGACATCCGAGGGAATGGCAAGAGAGTACACTTTAATATTTGATGATTGTATTGAAACGACTTTCGTGCGTCAATAAAAGCGTTCTTCCCGGGAAATGTACTGTGATATCAAAATATATGCATCCAATTGTAGAATTTTAAATGAGAACTCTTGATCCCTTAAATCAAATATGCATAATTTGTTGAAGATATTGTATTTAAATTATACGTTATTCGTATATGCCTCATATATTTAATATTCGCTTGCGTAATGAGCTTAATGATAAAGAGAATGATACAATTTAAGTACTGTATATATGGTTGGGCTAGCTTTTAGTTATAAGTGGGTTAATTTTAATGGGGCATGGGTTTCTTATATCTCTCGATCAAAGTCGATTCTGCTGAACCAACAGAATGTCTAGTGCTTTACTTTATTTTAAAGAAAAATCTAAACTTTTTAAACAATGAAAATATATTTTGGGCATGCTTATGACTAGAGCTGTGGATGTTTGCGGTGTGCCAGGATAGTATTCAGTTAAACGCACGAATATAATGACCTTGTATCGATCGGTGATGCATGCGTGATTTTATTGCTTTACATGCATTCGCTATTTATATCATTTAGGTATGTCAGTTATGTGTACTGTATATAAATATCACACTTACCTTATTTACGATTATTATAGCATAGCGCCAAGTGGATAAGACTTGCAGTAAGTTTGTAGCATTAGATACGTTTCCATATTTGTAGCGGTGAGCGATGTACGCCGTGATGAATAAATTTTTTTATATTTTGAGAAAGACAGCTCGACATCTACGGATGTAACACACGCACAATTAAAATAATCCGAATCTACACTTGCACCATTACTAATTTGTTTTAATCTGGTAAAATCAAAATCATTGTTTATCACACTCTCGAACTTTTCTATTACATTAACATTTTTGTTGTCATTTACTGCGCATAGCTGGGCGTGTACATCGTCCAGTATTTGCAGTGACTCCGCTAACGATAATGCAGTATTTTGAAATTTCTCGATTGCGTTAAACAATCCTATATGATTGTTATAAATAGTTTGTAAATCTGCATCAAGGGAAGGGTTTTGAAAGAGTCTCTGGCTTTCCTTAATGGCTACAGCTTCGGCAGGATTGAATTGTAGAACCACAGATTTTATTTGTTGGAAATACTTGGCATAATAAAATGCCGCCTTTAACCAACTTCCCCAACGTGTAAGGATTGGCTCTGGTGGTTCGGGAATACCAGGGCACCGACTGTGAAACTCTCGAATTCGTTTGGGAGATTTTAGAAACACTTTTTTTGTGGTTGCTATTAATGCATCCACCTCTGGATAACATTGCCGAATAGTTTGTGCCACAAGGTGTAAAGCATGAACTTTACATGTCACATGCAAAAGTCTCTCACAATCTGCTTTAAGAGAACGGCCTACAGAACGCATTGTCGCAGCACCATCGCTCATAAACATCAGGAGTTGATTAGTTGAAACTTGAAATTTTTGTAGCGTATCGAGCACTACCTTCGTAATTACTTCGCTAGTGCACTTTTCCAATCTTTTGCTGGCTAATAAAATGGGAAATGTTGATTTGACAGGATCTAGTACACGCACTATAATATTCACAATAGAATGTTTTTTTCGATCTGTCGTTTCGTCGACACATACCCATAACTGTTTATCATTTACTACTGCTTTCATTCTGTTTTCAATGTCCTCACGCACAATTGGTAAATAGGTGAGTAACGTTCTCCGTGACGGTAGCTTTATGTTGGAATTGTATTTATTCCAAAAGTCGTGAAAGGCTTTTTTATCGAGCAGGTGAACTGGCACATCGCAGACGAGTAGCATTGTCAATAAATCGAAAATGAATTGCGTTTTAGACAGCACATTATTTTTTTTGTCTTTGTGGTGTACACTTTCAACATGTCTTTTACAGTCGTATTTGTCCCAGCAAAGTAACTGTTTATCGCATAATTTACAAACCACTTTTGCTCCATTATAATACAAATCGGGAAAGTCTCGGATAAATTTCTTCACGTCGTTATACAATGGGCGCTTTCTTGGCTTGGGCACGTCCGTCATACTTATTAAATAGAGCTCAAGACAACACACGATCACGTTGCCAGTTCACGACTAACTAAAGTATTTCGCTGCATCGTGTTTATACGCTGGTGGGGATGCACTACATACGGTCCTGCCGTACCGCAAACATCCTCAGCTCTACTTATGACTAAAGCTGGGATTATATAAAAATGTACATTTTTTTTTACTTTTCTTTTGCATATCTTGCATATAAATACTGCTTTCAGCATATTTCATATAAAATTGCATATTTGTTTATATTTTATAATTTATTTCTAAAGTGCACCGTGAAAAATATATAAAACCATTTATTCATAATATATCCAAAAAAAACAGTACGCATGAGTATTTCCGTACAGTGGCAATTCTCAGATTTGTGTTTATTAAGTCGGACAAGTTCCAGTGAATCTACGAGCAATGAGGTTGACCTGTATCGCTAGTTGTGTTTAGTTAGTTCTCGAAAGTATATGTACACGCAATTTTACCTTGTTATTTTTAATATGTCGAAATCATATTCACATGTGTCGATCTGGATAAAAGATTATCCTTAATTTTGTGTAGATAATGGTGGAGTGTTTTGAAAGTGTTGCAGTAAATCTGTAAGTTTATATTTGTTTACGTTTAATTTCATATTTTGACACCTGCAATTAATTATTGTAGATTTCATGCGACAAAAAATTTCAATTAACGCAGCATGTAGAAACTGATTTGCATAAATGAAATATCAGAAGATTTAAAAATGCATCACAAGCTGAATCAATCGTTTGCATCAACAAGTAAAAATACAGAACAGAATAGTTTCCATTATGACTTGTGTAACGCCTTCTTAAGTGCAAGCATTCCACTTTCAAAGTTAGATAATTCGACGTTTAAAAATTTTTAGAGAAGTATACGAAACTGTCAGTTCCTAGTCGCTCAACTACAAGAAAAAAGTATATCAATCTATTGTGTGAGGAAACTATGATGAAAATTAAAAACAATACACAAACAATACAAACAATAGGTGCAAATTATGTATATTTCGTAGTTGATGAGACAACAGACAGTTGTGAACGCCAACTTACTGATTGGAATTTTAAATGAAAATTCTTCCGGCCAATGCTTTTTAATTGGTACAGAAGAATTGGAGAAAACAAATAACTTATCCTATAATTTATATAATTTGTAAACGATAGTTTAACGAGGTTTTATTTGCCGAATGCCGTACCAAGTGACAATATATTACTAATGTTATCGGATGCTGCGACTTATATGGTGAAGTCAGCACAATATCTGAAGATTTTTTACCCAAGTCTGATGCACGTAACATGTTTGGCTCATAGTGTTAACAGAGTAACAGAAGAAATACGTTACACGTTTCCAGATATTAATTCATTTATTGAAACACGGCTGAGGGTTGAAGCATACAAAGATAAGTTACCTGGTCTGGTACTGCCACCACAACCCATAGTGACAAGATGGGGCACGTGGCTTGATGCCGCTATATTTTATGCAGATACCTTTGAACAGATAAGAGAATTATATAATTGTTTCAGCCTTTACTTGATGAAATTCCATTATAACTATTATCAGGATAAAATAAAACAAATTTTAATGAATTTCACTTTTTAATTGACACTGCAACGATCGTTTCGCTCCAACCTGAGCTTCATCAGACATATAACTAACTTATTTACAAAATTTTTTTTAACACAAGTATACGGTAACAAACAGATGATTTATTTGAAATAGTTGAAAGAATGGGTACTTTTTATTACTAAAATGTCCATTCATAAAACTTTCAACTACGGTTTATACAACACTGTTCTTAAGTAATAAAACTAGGGGTTTACATTATATTACAGGGAGGTAAAGAAATTCTATGGAAAAATACAATATGTGACTGTCTGCATATCAAATAAATAAATTGAGTAAGGGTGAATTATTTGTTTCTAATTGATCATTTAGGATCTTGTCGGTTTTCTTTAATTTATTAATTTCAAGTGACTCTAATAAATTAAGTTTTTGCCCTTATTTTCTACGTGTAATATTTTAAATTCTTTGTTAAAATTGTGGTTCGTTGAATTAATATGAGACGCATATGAAGAGTCACTTTTATTATTTCTAAATGAAGAAAAATGTTCTTTGATGCGTATTTCAAACGATCTGCCTGTCTGTCCAATATACGTCATAGGGCAACTACCGCAGGTTAACTCATATGACTGACTTTTTATTGTTGTTTGTTAAATCTTTATTGTTTTTTATAAATTTGGATAAATAATACAGCGTATAGAACTAACAACAATTTATTATTAATTAGTTGGCGATTTAAGGTCTGGTTTTACTTTGATTTTCAGAACACACAGATAATCGATAAAGAACAACACACAATGAAAAGGGAAATTAAAGAAATGCTTAATATTAAACAGGAAAAAAATTCAATTAACAACAGAAGTGATATAAAAAATCTGAGCAGTATATATTATAACCTAATTATGTAGCGATCTGCAATTTACCATCATAATATATGTTGCAGTTATATAAATATATATCATATGTTATTTAAATATCTGTACATTTGCTTATCATGCTGGCAGTTCCGTAACTAGATGCCCGGGTGGCAGTCCAAGTAGGTTTTCGTGGTTTTCCTTCTCGTTTAAGGCAAATGCCGACAGCTTAACATCTTAAGCCGCTCAACGGGTGGAGACATAATAATAACTCATAGCTTGCCATTCCCCCGTTTTTGTTGTCTTACTGTTTAGAGAAGGCCAAGGCATGATTTATTATTATTGAACTTGAACATATTATTGAATATGCTATCCATGACAACTACAGATATATTGTATGACATTAATATACTGTCATTTATATTTCAAATTTCTTTGAAAAAGGCATCATATGCCGAAACATGTAAAATTGTTTAAAATATATACATTTTGAAGTAAAACCAGACCTTAAATCGCCAATTAATTGAATCTACGATAACATACTAAGGTCAAGAAATTATCTTTATATATATATATATATATATATATATATATATATATAATCAATCAAACACCTTTGTACTCGAAAGTGCAAGGTATACAATTTAATTTCTTTTCTCGTAAAAGTACTTAGCCCACTGTTTTTGTTTCTTGATAATTCTTATGCTTCTCTTCATGTCGTACCTCTCTTCTCCAGTATACTTGCTATCTCATTATTCCAAGTTTTCTTGAATCTCCCGTTCTACTGCTTATTTCCTCTTTCCATATATTTTTCACTTGTCTGTCGTCTATCATTCTATTCATATGTCCAAACCATCTAAGTTGTTGGAATTTCAATTCTGTCAAATATTGGTTCTCCTTCTAATTCTTTTCTAATTATTTCGTTTCGTATTCAGTCTCTACGTGTTACCACTTTCACTTTTCTAAGATATTTCATGTCAATCGCTTTTATTCCGCTCTATTCTATTTGATGTCACCCAGCTCTTGCTGCCTTTGTGACTTATCTCTTTTTTCCCTATGAACATTTCTTTCATATTTTATATAATCCTGTCTTTCTATGTCGACTCCTAAATATTTGACTATATTCACTTGTTCTATCTTGTCTCACTGAATTCCTACTTTGGTTTATTCATCTTCCTTGCTGATTACTAGTATTTTTGTTTCCTTTGTGTTTATTTTCATATCTTTTTAGTTTACTCCTCTCCCCATATTTGATGTTTTTCTTTAGATCTTTTTCGCTTGGTACACATACCATTAAATCGTCGGCAGAAGCGCATTTGGACAGTGTAATTGGTCTAAGTTGTTTGTATCCTACAAACGTTTTTCTTACTTTATTTTTCTTACTTTATCTTTGGTGGCTTTGATTACATCGTGCATTACTATTATAAAGAGCAGAAGAGTAAGTACTCTAGTCATCTCAGATTTTGATTTCTTCTAACTCCATAATGTTTCTTCTGACATAACTGTTGTTGGCGTCGTATAGATTTTGTATTGTAGTTCTACGATGCTTTGTTCTAAACTGTTCATATACCGCATGTACTGGTGTTAAAGTAACTGAGCTTTTACCCAAACATGTTTATTTCATTGTAACTAATTGCAAAAAATATTGATTTACGAAGTATATTCCGGAACGGTAATTATTATAGGTATAGGAAATATTATTAACCAAGTTGAATTACAGTATTATGACCAAAGAGATTAGAATTAGTCAACTAATCGAGTTAATCGCTTCGAAATAAGTCTAACATAAAATATCTTAAATGTTTTATAAATAAACTCAAATTAAACCGGAGCATTGCAAAATTGCTCATACAATTTTGAATAGGGTAAAATTCAAATTTAATTAATAAATAAAATAATTTATAACGATCTAGGAGCAGTCGAGTATTTCTGTCATGAAAGTTGGCTGATTTATTATGAAAAAATTGCCTAATTTTGCTGATCGAATTATATACAAGATAATTCTCTGGCAATTTCGTCACATTAATAATAATATTTTTCCGCTAAGTAGTCCTTAAGGTTGTTCATTCAGTTGTATATTTTGAGATTTGTTTGCGTTGAAAACTCTCATATTATAGCCATTTTCCATCAGCAAGTTCATCGAAAATATCGTTTGAACGAAATCGAATACGCATCGTCTAAATTTTCCAATCACCTATTCATAGTAATACGTAAAGTCGTATTATATGGATACTTCCTTATGCTCCTTAAAGCAATCGCAACCGTTTAACTTCACCGAAACTCGGCAAAACTAAGTACGAGGTAAATCTAGGAAGTAAGTTCTTCGTGCATGCGTGGCAGTTGCCCTGACTCAAGGAGAAGGAGATGAATTTGAGATCATTGTTTGTTGTGTACGCTTTATAGTTCTTGTTTAGAATATCGGTGTTGATTGAAAATCCCACCGCTTGTGAAGTTAGATCTGTAATTCGTTTTTTAAATACGGAGAATATTAAGCCAGTCGACATTCATCGACAAATCTGCGAGGTTTATGGAAGAAATGTAATGAGTGATTAAGGAAAACCGTGAGTTACAATTTCTGCTATTTCTATGGACTTTCCCCAAATTTTAAGTTCACTAATGAAGCCGTAACTGTAAAACTGGGTTTTTGAAAACTTCGTGGGTGTTGGATGTCAAAAACACTTACAAAGCAACACAAAAAACGTCTGAGCAGTGCACTTGACTTTTTGACACGTTACGATAATGGCGGTGATGACTTTTTGAGGCAGATAGTGACCGGGGATGAGACTTGGATTGCTTATGACACCCCTGAAACTAAACGACAGTCGATGGAATGGAGGCACACTTCGCCAGCAAGGACTAAAGCCAAGCAAATCTTGACACCTCGAAAGACCACGCTATGACAAATGCCTACACACTGGTGTGAACTATGTAGAAAAATAATTTAAGGTTTATATCTCTCCTTGATCTCTGTTCATTACCAAACGGAACATACTTTCTCGACTTACCTCATAAAAAGCAAGATATAAAAAAATTATAGGTGTCTAATATTAATATTTTATTTAATATTACAAATTTAAATTTACATTTAGAAAGACGCTTAATTACTAAATCTGAATTTACGAGCTTTTTATGAATATATTATCAAACTCGCTGACTTACTCCTAATACCCATCTAACTTTCAGTGTAAGGGTACAAAGTTGGTTGGTTGGTTGGTTTTCTTTCCATAGTTTTTTGCATTATATTTGTACATGCCGATTTATTTCTTTATTTGTAATGTTTCTTTACTAGCTTTTTTCTACTTCACTTTATTTATTCTTTATCGCTATCTTATCCAGAAAGCAGCATTTGAAAGCTTGTCGGTTTTTGAAAATTTACTATTGGTAACCACTCGAAGGCAATTATATATTTTCACTTGTTACAAACTTTATGTTTTGTTTTATATTGTCTCGAGTTCTTGTGACAATTACCATATCATTTTCATAGCTTAGCTGAGACAACGTTTAAATTTTCATCCTCCAGAATCCCACATTACATGTCCCCAACTTTTACTTACAATTTTCATCATCTCGTCCAGTATCCCATTGAGGGTATTGGGATTAACTTCATTCCCTACTTTAATTGTATTGAATGTTCAAATTTCATTTCTTGCTCCTCGGTTTCGTAGCATCTTCTAAACACATTTTCTTCTTATCCCGTCGAGAGTTTTTCTATGTCTATTGCTTTTCACGTATTGGTATATATATATATATATATATATATATATATATATATATATAGTAAATTCAAATTGTAGGCGATTTAAGGTCTGGTTTTACTTCAAAAACTATATATTTAAAACAATCCTATATGTACATGTTTCGGCTAATGATGCCTTTCTCAAGGAATACAAAATATATATTATCTTTATATATATATATATATATATATATATATATATATATATATATATATATATGAAGCGTTGCTCTTCGGGATATTTCGCCGCGTTTGGATAATTTCTCAGGACAACTTTCTTCCTGACGTTTCAGTGACATCACTTTCACCTTTTTCTAGAGGATCTTCTCGCTGCGATGGTAACTTCAAGAGTGCGTCGATTTCCTGTGCCGCTCGTATTATATGGTCCCGTCGTAGTGGGGACGCGTGTCTAACTCCTCGTGATTGGTCCGTCGGTTGTTCTGTCGCTTTCGACAATTGGTCGATCGGTTTGCGTTCGGTCCGAGTTAGTATGACTGGGCTGTGGCAAGTTGTTATCATTACGTCGCTTGTGTGTAATCTGCCTGTTGAGCAAGGCCGGCTTCCATGTGTCAGGCAAACGCTGTCCGTCATCACGTTTTTCATACAGTTTTGTCGTTTCTCGATTTCTATAGCTTCTCTTATAATCCTGTACGTTAATCTCGTACTGCGTGCTATAGTTTTTGTACCGTCAAAGTCGATGGTGTGTCCTGTATGTAGCACATGCTTAGCTAGGGATGATGTTGTTTCTTTTTTAGCTACCGGATTTCTGTGCTCTTCCCTCCGTACGCTGGTTTTACGGTTAGTATGCCCTATGTATGTTTGTTCGCATTTATAGCACGGTATTTCGTAGACCCCTTGGTTTTCTAGTTCTATCTTGTCCTTTGTATTAGACAAAATGTCTCTTATTTTCCTGCCTGTCATATAAATAGTGTCTATGTCGTGTCGGCGTAATATTCTACCTATTTTCTCAGTCGCACCTTTCACGTAAGGGAGAAATGCTGTCCGTGTAGATCTTTCTTTCTTTTTTGGTTGATTCTTGTTAATTCGTGTCGCTCTGTTAATGGTATGTTATGAATTCGCTTGTAATATGTTTTTTATTGTTCCCATTTCTTCGTTTCGATGTTCTGCGTCTGACAGAGTTTGAGATCTGTGGATTAATGGTAGCCGTTCTTAGACTTGATGATAATCAAAAAACAGGATGGCTCGCTAGGATAAACAGTCTACAGAAAACCTACTCATACGAACAGATATCTCAACGTATCTTCACATCATCACCCAGCACAGTTAAACTCCATAGTAAAAACATTAATCCACAGATCTCAAACTCTGTCAGACGCAGAACATCGACACGAAGAAATGGGAACAATAAAAAACATATTACAAGCGATCGAATATTCACAACATACCATTAACAGAGCGACACGAATTAACAAAAATCAACAAAAAAAGAAAGAAAGATCTACACGGACAGCATTTCTCCCTTACGTGAAAGGTACGACTGAGAAAATAGGTAGAATATTACGCCGACACGACATAGACACTATTTATACAACAGACAGGAAAATAAGAGACATTTTGCCTAATACAATGGACAAGATAGAACTAGAAAATCAAGGGGTCTACGAAATACCGTGCTATGAATGCGAACAAACATACATAGGGCATACTAACCGTAAAACCAGCGTACGGAGGGAAGAGCACAGAAATGTGGTAGCTAAAAAAGAAACAACATCATCCCTAGCTAAGCATGTGCTACATACAGGACACACCATCGACTTTGACGGTACAAAAACTATAGCACGCAGTACGAGGTTAACGTACAGGATTATAAGAGAAGCCATAGAAATTGAGAAACGACAAAACTGTATGAACAAACGTGATGACGGATAGCGTTTGCCTGACACATGGAAGCCGGCCGTGCTCAATAAGCAGATTACACACAAGCGACGTAATGATAACAACTTGCCACAGTCCAGTCGGCGGAGTACTAACTCGGACCGAACGCAAACCGATCGACCAATAGTCGAAAGCGACAGAACAATCGACGGACCAATCACGAGGATTCAGACACGCGCCCTCACTACGACCCGACCATATAATACGAGCGGCACAGGAAATCGACGCACTCTTGAAGTTACCATCGCAACGAGAAGATCCCCTAGATAAAGGTGAAAGTGATGTCACCGAAACGTCAGGAAGAAAGTTGTCCTTCTCAGGACGAAATCATCCAAACGCGGCGAAATATCCCGAAGAATAACAAACGACCGCGAAAATATTCGACGAAATATATATATATATATATATATATATATATGGTAAATAGATATTTAACCTCTCCGTTCTTTCTAAAGCCTCATCTTCCATGTTGTACCATAAAGTTCTGAGTCCACTTTCAAATATTCTTGCATATTATTTTCCTATTGTGCTCATTAATATCATACGTATAATGTTGAAAGACTAAAGTGAAAAATTAAACATACAGTTTATAAAGTGTTTCTTTTAATTCATATGACCAAATTCAATGTATTTCATTCAGTTAAAATGACAAACGTGAGTAGTATTACATTGCGTATTTATGTGTGTTAGAAAGATATAAAGTACAATTTGCAGTTCACACTTGAGCAGTACGACAGCCAAAAAACACTTTACGAACTGAACTGTATGTAGATTACTTCTTATACCAAACAGAAAGACATATAGAGAGTGTTTGTAAATTGAAGAACCATCTTAAAATAGCACGGTTTTTTTATATTTCTAAATCATAGTTAGTGTAATTAATCGATAGTTTGAGGTTTCAAATACGAGACGTACCCTAAAAATTTCCGGAAATGACCACTAGATGGCACTTGCTGTATATTTCAATATGATTGTCTTAAAAACTTCCAAAGAAATTTGAAAAGATTTAGAGCAAATATTGCAAGGCACAACCGTTGTTTCAATTTTTATAAACGAAATTTTCGGGTCTACATTTGCCCTTATTTACTACTACTTGCATGCATTTATCCTAAAATTCTTCTTAATTCATTACTGATACTTAATTTTTTGTCATAGCTTAAATTTTAGTGAAATCTTTATAAAAATATGATTCAATGCATTTTTTGAACTGTTTTCTCACTCAAAATCTTCGTATCTATGAAGCTTTAAGCTCTTGAATGTGATATCATGAGTAGTCCTTATTATCGATTATTATTATTCAATTTTTTTAAGAAATTCTAATACTTATTTTTTGCTACGTGACAAGTTTTCACATTTATGTTCATGTGCAGTCGAATTATGGATTTATCTTACTTTAAAATTATGTGTATAGTAATGTACAATATATTACCTTTGAAAATGCAAAGGAAAAAATCCATGAAACGTTGTTCAAAATAACAAAATCTTTTATGAAGTACTTAATTAATTAAAAATATAGGAAATATTTTTTTAATTCAAACTGTCAAAATAAAAGAAAAAGGTAGGTACATTTAATCAAGAGCACATTTATCTGCCCTAAAAAATAATTTCTCTTATAAGTAAACCCAAAGTTGTAAAAAAAGGAGAGGAAATAAAAAATTCGGAAATGCTTCTCGATTGAGAGCGTTTTCAAATAATCCAGAATTTCATTTCGTAAACATACTGATTTTACCTGACCCCAACCTTCAAAGAGCGAACTGAATATTTTAAAAGAATTTTGCGGTTCATCCTAGCCCCCCTGGCAGTAGTAGTAATAATAATAAGGGGTGGAGTACAGGTGCGTGTGTGTATTCCCAGGCCGCAGGCACATTTTCTTGGGTAAAGGAAAGTCGGATAGCTGGAATAACGTAAACGTAAACCACATGTTGCGCCAGCATCTAGTTTTGTGCGGCTGTTGTGTATGTGTTTAAATTTCTCAGCACGTCCGAGCACCTACCTGCTTCCATTATGGGTGCTTTCAAGACAGCCATAAAATAAAACAAGATTTTCTCTCTACACTTCCCTTCCTTACATCACCTTTACCGAAACAAAACTAAACCGCGCGCGTACCGCACTGGAGAAATTCGATACTTAGGTTTCTGTTTTACAGTCGCGATTATTGCGTTAGTAACGATAGACGATTGGTTTATGAATATCATTTTCTTGTTGAAATGTGTAACGATAGCTTCCTTAAATACAATCTTTATTCATTTCTAATATAGTAAACATATTTTAAGATGTAGAAGGATATCATTTTCAATTTGTATTTTCAGTGAAAATAAAGTTTATGTAATCATTTACGATAATTTCTTAATATTATCGGTAAGCAAAACAAAGTAACGTACATACATCTTCAATATGTGTTAGCAGTAACCAGTCTCCAATATTAAAAAGTTGGAATTTCAAATTATTTTTTCAAACTTTTTCTGTTTCCAATACGTAATATATATTTGTAATTTTTAACTTTTTAACGTACAAAAACTTGCTACACTTGCATCTGCACTGTTACAATTTTTGGTTACAAAATGAAGAGTCTGTTATTCATTTAGTTATACCATCGTTTCTTAACCTAGGGATCGCGACCCACAAGGGGGTTGCAAAATAGCCTAAACAATAATGAAAAATTATTTTATTAGAAAAAATCATTTATTATTAATGTAATTAATGTATTAATGTAATTATAATTAATGTAATGGTTGCATTTGTTTTTCATTTAAAAGTATCTCCATACGTGGATCTACGTTAGAAACACACAAAAGCAAATTGCTTTCGAGTGATAAGAGACGATTCCTGTATTTAGTTTTTAGCGCCATAGATGAAAAACTCTATTCATAGAGATAAGAAAGGGATTAATATTTTCAAGACTTCTGTGACTAATGTAAATTATCACATGTTGATGTAAATTGCAGTTGTAGCGTTTTGTCGACAGACATTTCGATGAGCTGGTCGTGAATCTCAACTGGTAACTTAGCAGCGACAATAACGTTCGCTAAACGGATTCAGTGCCCATCTCTTCGAGAAATCATTTTATCTTCTGGGAAATACTCCGTCAACTGAGTTTTTACCTCACGCAAATGCATCTTCATGCAATCCAAACTGTGGTGAATAATAGTGTCTTGTTCATTCAAATTTTTCTCAATAAAATCAGAAGTGAGTGGGAACATATCCAAATTTTTGCTTTGAAAGTGAATAATCCAGATACCAAGCATGTTAGTGAAAGCATGAACTTTTTCTGTAATTAAGAAAATGTTTTTATCACGTCCTTGTAAATTCAAACTCAAGTCGTTTAAATGCGCTAAGTAAGCCAACAACAACATACACTCATTATTCTGAGAATGGGAATGATAATGAGAATGGCGTTTGTTTATCCTGGAAAAATATTATTAACTCATCTCACAATTCTAATACCCAAGGTAACACTTTCCCTCGCGATAACCACCTAACTTCTGTATGGAAAAGATTTTTTTTTTAAATTTCGCCCATTTCATCGCATAGTTTAACAATCATCCTGTTCTGTAATTATCAGCTTTTAATAAAACTAACCAAGAGAAATACTAATTTTATTTACATTTACTATTTGGGGGTCGCAGAGCTAAGAAGGTGGAGAATCGCTGAATTATAGAATTTTTTTATTTTTCGAGATAATCCATTTTCACACCGTCGGCATTACTGATTTTAGTTCCTCTATGGCTTGGAGTTATCTTCTGAACACAAGAATTTGTTTTATCAACAACAGCCATACATTTTTGATATTCGGACCAGGAGATAAGAACGGTCAGCTAAAATTTTATTACCTTCTTCCTTGAACACTGCCTGCTTAGTGAAGAATCCATTATACTCCCTTCCATTTTCCTGATATTACAGCTTTAAATTCAAGAGATATGTATCTGTTTTTCTTCAGTGAACACGAGATCAGCTATTATTTAACTTAGCTCTACGAGCCATAACATCTTCTGTTCTGCAATAACGACGCTTTAGACATTTTTGCTCTCTTCTTGAGTCGTGGAAATACAACGTCTATCCGTCGGGTTTATTTTCCTTTCCATTTTTCATGTTCGTTAGAATATATGCAAGTCTTTACTTTATGTTTCTGTGTCAGTTTAAAATCGGTAAGTTTTTCAGTGCGCATCGTACCTTGCTAATTGTAGCAGATATTTTAACCTTTTCGTTAATTTGTCATGTGTCTGTGATTAATTTAAGGCTGTTTTGATTAACATTCAGATTTCGTCCTTCCTTTCTTTTCGCTTTTCCTCATGGTTTTCAATGTACTTAAGAATTAGTCAGATATGTTCGGAGAGATATGGTTTCTTCCTAAACCTAGGCATTAACAACGGTCTATAAAATATCCAGTTTCTATCTACAAAAATTATGTGCTAAAGTCGTTTAGTTATAGCTTAAAAATCAAAATGTGCATTTAGCTTCCAATAAGAGAATTCTCTGACAGTTTTATCTTTATTTCAACATTTAGTGTAATTTTATAAAAAAAATTAAAGTGCGCATATTAATGAGCTCATATTCTTCCAAATTAACTATTTGTTCATTAGTTGATTTATTCTTGATTTATTCTTGATTTTTTTTCTGTCTTTGAAACTTGTTTTATTATTTCATTAAAAATGTTAAAATATTTTTTCGCGACGTGTCGTAATATTATTAACTACGTTTTATTTACATTATAATAAATGATTTAATTAAATATTTTAAAATATTCCAATCCCGAAATAACCCAAAAACTAAGAAAAAACAAATCAATAATTTAAAACTAAGCGGTCAATAAAGAAAAATAATCATTTAGCTTGAATAATTCCTACTTTATTTTATTATATTTAAGTTTATAATAATATATAATCATAATTACTATTATTTGTTCCTCTCGACTCGCATGAGAAGCGTCAATTTGGTAAAAAACAAATACATACATATATACCAATAAATAAAGAGCGGACTGAAGCGAGTGATTGACCAGTTGCCCCGATAAAACGTTCTGGCGGTCTCAGGTATAGTATGCATGTTATAACTGCCCCACTATTTGCTTGCTCAATTGCATTCGTCGAGCAGATGTTGTTTTTCCGTCATTATGCATAGCGGTAGCACATTGTGTGTATTCCTTCATAAATTTAATTTAACAGTGGCGTGCAATACGGAATATACATTTATATATTATTTCGTTAGAATTCGTTCAAATAATCGCTTAAAACATTATATCCGCTAATTTCCAAAGTGTATTGTCCTCTTTACATGCTGTTATGCATGCATATACATATATGTATTTATTGTTCTTGAGATAGTATATTTTCTATTCTCTTCTATAAGGGATTGTTCCTGGTTTCGTTTCTTTCAGTGTTATTTAGTCCAGTCCTCACAAAATATACTGATCGCCATATACCAGAATACATATGTGAATACATCAGGGGTCATTTTCCAAATGTTTACAAGTTAGTTTCATCATTTAAAAAGATATTTCTCAAAACACCTTCACATCATTATTTCAATAATTTCTAATCTAGAAAATAAATCTCTATAGCTAGTTCTACCAGAATCCCGTGTCATTATACGCACCGCTCGCTTTTGAAGTTTAAAAACCCGTATCATGAAAATAGGCAAAATAATACATCCTGAGCAACTTCATATTTTGGCCTACTTTTAGCAAAACATAATTGCTAAGTTTCTTACATAAAATATCTATATTATGTTTCCAATTACACATAAAATCGATTGTTACACCTAAAAATTTAGTGTTATCTATCTGGGCTATACCGGATTGATATTCTTCAAGATTCAATAAATACGGTTTTATTATTATATATATAAGATTATTTAGTCATGAGATAATCAATCAAAGCATTTAAATAAATAGACACATTTGGACATATACTTACATTACATTGCCAAGACGTCTGGAATATAATATACATATATAATGTACGAAAGGGGACCCAGTATACTTTCCTGAGGTACCGCCCTTTTTAAAGTGCTTCGATGTGACGTTATGAATTTGCACATGTTGACTCCGATTGCTCTTCTTTTTTTTACCTAAATTCCGAAAAATAATAATTTTACAATTAACAGTTTATTATTTACCATTTCAAGCTTTGCTCAGATCGATAAAAATTCCAGTGCATGCATTATTCTCATCTATATTTTGATATAGTTAATTTAAATATCTTGAAATTCCTGAAACTATGCTGCGTCCTTTTCTGAATCTAATCTGAAGCTGATTGAGTAATTTGTATTTTCCATTAATTTTATCAGTCAACAAATTGTCCTACGAATTTCGCAAATACACTTTGGAAATTGGTCGATAATTTTCAATTAATTCCTTTAAACTCTTTTAAAAAATGGTTTAATGTTCGCAGTTTTTGGTACTGGAAAGGCACTTTCCATAAATTAATTATTAATTATTGAGTGTAATAGCAAAATAGCACACATGTCTGTTCCTATTTCGTATTATCATCCCCCGAAGAAAGTTTATTTCTAAAACATAATATCGCCTCTCGAGTAAGTCCAAAAAGAATAAGTGGTGGTTTGGTTGACTATTGCTATTTTGTCTAAGGTCATGTACTAAACAATCAGCTGCCGTACTAAAATACTTAAGAAATATTCCCCTACTTCATTCGGTTTCGTTAATAATTTATCATTATTTCTAAATACTATTTCAGAATTGATTTTATTTTGATTATTAAAATTTTTGTTTATAATTATATTATTATAATCCATGCAGATCAAAATTTGTTTATATTTGTACTAATATTACTATTATACATCAATTTCGCGTCACAAATTATATTTCTATAAATTGTTTTATATATTCTATAAACATGTTTTATACCTTCACCACTATTAGAAGCTATATAATATAGATATGTTAGCTCTTGAGATGAAATACGAATGCCTTGCGTGATCCATTGATTACTAGTTATTTTATCAGAATTATTTCGCTAACCATAGAAAAGCCCGTTCAAAATTGTACGTAACCATGTTAGTAAAGGCATCATGTTGTTGTAGCAATAGCAATTTGAAGCTAGAGCAATGTCTAACCAATTTTTATGTGTGTGTGTGACAGTCATCATTTCAATGGTACGATTTATAGAATAGCAAAGGCAGAGGCTATATTCTCGAAACGAAAACGCTGGAAAATATTTACTTTGTGGAGTAAAACAGTAAAAAATTAAAAACACATACTAGTTCTGTTTTTGCTCCGCGTTTGGCGAATACTGATTGAATATTGTAAAAGAAACCGTTACGGCATTAGTACAAAACCTGCTAAAATCGAGTCATACTTCTTTATAATTTCACTGAATGTCTAATATGTATTATAAACGGAATGCAAAATAATTGGTTGGCGGAATAAAACAATACGAGCCTAGAAAAAATAACATAAATATTTGTGTTTTCGATTCCTGTCTCAGAAATCGAAATAATAGTCTTTACATACAAGCCGTGTAGAACTAAGGAAAACTTGTTTTGTGTTAGAATCATTTCGCAGCATAAAAGTGCATTTTGATCTATTAGTTAAAAAACGGCCTGCAACCATTTAAATAAAAAATAATAGTAAAAATAATAACAATAGTTCTTGGCTTAGCATCTTCCTATAGCCTAACACCTATTACAGTAGCATGAGTTATTATTAAAGACGGCAGACTATGTGCCCCAGCAGTGGCGTTGCGTGGAGAGTTTAGCAGAATAACAGTGCGCTTACTTAAAAATAAATATATCGAATCCCTATACAAAACGTTAAGAAAAAACATAAATAACTTACCCAACATGTTTACATTGTTGCAAAAAAATGCGGATGTGCGCGATGAAAAAACTGCACCATAATATATGTTTCTGTATTAGTCTCGGAAAGGTTCGTACGTAGCGACGTATATATATGTTTATATACAGAGAAGGATTGTTCGACGTTGAGAGATGTTATATTTGCATAGTTAAAGCGCTCTTTGTATCTGTACAACGGATCTTCAGTATTGGTAAAAAGTTGCCCTAATTTTGTAAAATCTACATTTTTATCTAATACACTGTTAAATTTTTCACGGACACAATCACTTTTTTCATCTTCAAGGATATGCAGCACTAGTTTTACGTGGTCAATAATTGCTAATGAGTCCGATAAGGACAGCGCAGTGTTCTGTAAATTTTTTATAGCGTCCAGTATTGGAACGTAACTGTCGTAAATAATTTTTAAATTTGCTGCAACTTGAAGATTGTTAAATTGAACCTGGCTGAGCCGTATTGCAGCTGCTTCTTTGGCATCTAGTTGTAAAATCACTGATTTAATTTTCTCAAAATGTTTATAATAATAAAATGCTGCTTCTAACCAAGTACCCCATCGTATAAGAATTGGTTGCGGTGGCTCGGGTATATCAGGACACAGCGAATGAAATAGCCGAATCCGTTTCGGAGATTTAAGAAAAACCGCTTTCGTTTGTTTTATCAGTTGATCCACATCAGGATAAGTTGTACGTATAGTGTTTGTTACAAGGTGTAAAGCGTGAAGCAAACATGTGACATGCAGCAGGTTTGGTTGAATCGTTTTGAGTAAGTTTGCCGTGGAGCACATAACCTTGGCAGCATCGGTAACTAACATTAACACTTGCTTCGGTAAAATCTCAAATTTGTGTAGTGTTTCTATTAATACATCATATATCGCTCTGGCAGTACACCCTTGCATTCGTTTACAGGTTAGTAAATAAGGAGGAGAAGGTCCTTGCGGAATCAGCGTCCGTACTAGAATGGCTAGGATGGACTGTTTTTTAATATCTGTAGTTTCGTCTATTGTTAACCACAGGAATTTTTTTTACCGTATTTTTCGTACAATTTACAATTCTCTCACGCACTGACGGTACGTAATTCCACGTAGGATTGTATTTCTTCCAAAACTGACGAAACATTGGGTGTTCCACTTTCTGCATTGGTATATTGGTCGCAATTAACATCATTGTTAAATCACACACAAATTTATTATATGATCTGCGTCCACTATTATTCGATTTATGTTTGTCACTATTTATATGTCTTTGGCACTGACTTGCTTTCCAAGTTAATAAAGATGTTTCACAAACTAAACATTTCACTACGGTACCGTCATATATTAAATCGGGAAGCCGATGTAAAGATTTCTTTACTACGTTAGCATGCAACCGAGTCGATGCATTGTTTCTACGCACTCCCGACATTTTCAACACGATTGTGTTAACAATGTATCGCTTACAACGTCTCAACGGCAACTGAATTGATCGTCGTACGCCTCTACTCGATCCCTCCACATCACGCTACTGTTCGGGCACATAGTCTGCCGTCTTTAATTATTATTATTACGCCCGTGGGCGCGGAGCAACTTAAGATATTTGGCTTTCGGCATTCACCCTCACCTTAAACGCTTACAAAGGATTTTTTTTTTATTTGGAAGAAGAATATTTTGATATCAGTTGTTAGTCATCAGATTAGAGCCAACGAGAAATACTGTGTCAATTGAGAACATGCAATACCTTTAAGGATCGATTCTTTGAGTGATTCTAAGACGAAATGTTCATATAAACATGACTCCGCAAATGTTTCGTTTTCAAGATACAGTGTTTTTTTTAAATCGGCTCAAAAATTTTCTTTAGGAAATGTACATTTTTTTTAAATTAATAATAGTAGTAACTACAACAAATAAATTCTAAATTTTATATTTGTAACAACTAAGCTAACCAATTTTACTAAATTAAGTGTTGAAGATGGCCACCGTGAGCTTCAATCCATCTTGCCGCCACACCATTGAATTACACCATTGAATTGGGAAATACCTGGTGTATTTTTTATTATTTCACAAGAATTAACGATTCTATTTCGTAGATCTTCTTCACTTTCAATATGAGTTTTGTACACCAACGATTTAAGGTGTCCCCATAAAAAGTAATCCAACGGATTCATATGGGGCAAGCGAGGTGGCCATGGTTGCGGTTTTTGTTGTGAAAATCAATAATTTAATTTCGCGTAAAACAAGCTTCATCTGCAAATAATATCTGACTTAAGAATCCTGGATCTCCTATGACTTTACTATGTAACCAAAAATCAAGCCTCAGAGGCAAATCTCTGGGCAATAAAGTTTGCACGCGTTGACATAGCTGCTGGTCTCTTAAAATCTGCCATACTGTTACATGGGTTATGTTTAATTCTTCAGCTATTTTCCGGGTACTGCTATTAGGATTTATATCAATTTCATTTAAAACAGCTTCTTCAATTTGTACTGTTCTTACCGCTACAGGCCTTCGAATAATAACCGTCGATATTTTAAAACTGCCAGTTTCAGAAAGTCGTGCATGAACACAAAAGTTCTTCCGTCAGGCACTACACGTTGAGGGAACCTTTAATGATAAATACGTCTTGCAGCACTAGAGTTTCCACGAGCCATTTCATAAGAGAAATGCATATCTGCCATTTCACTATTAGTATACTGAACCATATTGAACCAAAAATGCTTTCTAAGAAATTCAAATTAATACCTCGTACATAAATAATTTAACTAACTTGACTAACTGTCAAGTTGTTTACCAAATGCTGGAACTATTTTCCAATGCCAACCTTGCATTTGCGGACTATATTTATATGAACATTTTATTTTAAAATAGCTCAAAGAATCGACCCTTAAAGTTATTGCAGGTATTCAATTAACACCCTGTATATAGACAAGTTGAAAATAAATTTTTTAATAAACTTTTAAAAATGAGAAATATTACGTATTATTTCATACTTTGTATTACCGACCTTTAATTTGATAAAAAGTGGTACTTTTTTGGGGCATGCATTCGTTCTATTTAATTTTATGTTACTATTTTCATTTCTTCATTTTCCCAAATTTTGTAGAATTTTTCATTATCTCTTTTCCGTTTTCATTTTTGTAGAGAATATAATATTTTTAACATCTTTCAATAAGCTTCCCATAGGATATAAATCCGGAGTAAAATAAAAATACTTTTCATTCAAAGAGAAACGCAGCTTTTTAAACATAACTTTTAACAGAATTTTTGCTACGTTAATATATATGAAATACAAAGATATTTCAATCTGTCATCACGTAGGAGGACCCGTTGAAATGTACGATTAATAACTTTTCTAAACAGTGGTAGCAAAATGAATAATGGATAATACCACGTCAATGTCGATAAACAAATAAAACAAATTTAAGATAGCTTTTTAGAATGTCTACAATGAAACTGTCACAGGAACATGAGAACAGAGAAGAAGTATTAGCGTGTCGGAAAAAGTGATAAATTTAGAATACTCTGCATATAAGCTGTGTATAAAATGGTAGCTAGAAAAAATCAGGTATTGATCCTTTCAGAGTGTGACACACATACCATATATCATAAAACTGTCAAGTGAGTGCTTGTGTTGTCGATTATGGAGTTTACAAGAACGGTGTCGAGTCAACGTTCGTCTGTCAGTTACTGCTATTTATACAAATTTTGGAGGAACCCTTCTGGATCCATTTATATGATATATAAAACTGAACGATGATAAAAGCGGAAGATGTAGATTAACTCATTTACGGGCCAAGGTGTATATTAAACGAAAACTTTACAAAAAAGTATTGTTTATTACTAAAAACATATTTAAAAAAAACGATTTGATACATATCAGCTCGAAAAAAAAATTGCGTATATGAAAAAAAAGATGGTGCGTCTACTTGTGGTAATCTTCAAAACATTTTAAATGTAAATGTGTTTTGCACTTTACGCAAATGTAAATTGTGTGACTTTTGCATAGTTTGCAACGACGTCTAGCTTTATCGGCATGCATCGAGATTACATGACCAATGTTATCAAGACGAACTTCATCAGGAATGGAGCTTCCAACTGCTTGATTAATTTTCCTGTTTCGATTGTCATCTTCTGCCTTCATCAAGCGTACTGCAATGTAACATTTGAATTCCAGTTGCGTCATTTGGGTTTCATTCGCTATGTTGTATATTTTCCAGGCGTTAACAATAGTGCTGTCTAGCAAATTTATAAATAACGGCCACCACAACTTTTTGCCACGCACATTTATTCTATAGTTAGAAACGCCATTGTCGTGCAAATCCACGCCGCCCATATATTTATTATATTGTGCGATCATATTTGGCTGAGAAATCATTACTTCCTTTCGCTCTTTTCGGTCGTATCTTTTAACAGTGCATAAAGGTCGTAGTGTAAAAGTATTACTAATAATAGTCACCACTGAATTATCGTTCCACCTGTTCAAAGATATGTTGGTTTCTTCGTCAAATACAGAATCAAAACTTCCTCGTTGTTTCTTGAAAATGCTTTTTACGTTTTCTAATGGACAATTAGCCGTTCGGTTGTCTCTTATGGTGCCTGTAGCATAAAAGCCTTTCTGACTCAAAAACTTCAATAACTTATACGACGAGAAAAAGTTATCAAAGTAAAGGCAATGCTTTTGTGGACTTTTCACAATTGTGAGCAAGTCAACAATAACCTGGCCTCCTAAACCAAGTTCTGATTTACTATTTGATGCATTCGCCCCTCCATATGGAATGAACTGAAATAAATATCCATCGGCAGAAGTTAGGCACCAAATCTTAAAGCCAAATCGCACGGGCTTTCCTTTTATGAACATTTTACAGTAATGTTTCCCAAAATAGGGCACCATTTGTTCGTCGATAGATAGATCGTGAGCAAATACGCCACTGGCCGTAAATGGGTTAAACATTACTTTCATGAACGCATCTAAAGAGTTAATACAGTCATTTTCTTTTGCTTTTCTGCATTTGTCAATTGCGTTTCACTATTTGTCGAATGACTTTCCAATTATTTTATTGTAGTAGGCTTGCTTTGTCGAATCAATTCCGTTTCTATCAAATGGTTTTTCCTATTTATCAATTTAGTTTCACGTGCGCAAATACTTGCGTTATTACAATAGACAATAATAATAAATGGACAGGAATAATAACAAGATAAGCAACGAAGTACGCAAATTAATCATTAATTTTTTGAATAATGGTGCTACGGTAAAGATTGTAGTTTGAAGTTTCGCCGGATACAATTAGAAAAAATTATGCAACATATAGTAGAACTAATAATATTGCAAAAGTGGGTGCATAACATCGACAACAAAAATTACTAAATGCTCAAAAAGAACAGATTTGTGACTGGATTGACTTGGATTGTTCTTTAATCCTCCGCCAGTTGCAAGGAAAGTGCTTAAACCAATGGCCATTTCTTCGGACAAATATCACTATCTACGATTGACATAATACTTAATAACTTTAAAATTATTCTGTTAAAAAAGTGTCATTTCTTTCTGAAAGAAGAAATACACCGTGCATTATTCAAACTCGCTTTGATTACGCCCTGCAATATAACAGCATTGTGTTGGAAAGAGAAAAAATTTTCTTCATTGACGAATACGAAATATAAATATATTCTGTCGTTTCATAGAGCATCAACAATAAAAGCACAGTTAATTCCTTGCATTTGTTTCAAATTCAAAATGTGCCTTTTAATGCACTGCACTTTTCTGAATTTCTCAAAGCATTAATTCAACATTTACAAAATGATAGTGTAGAAGGGGCTCATATTGTTATGGACTATGTCATATTCCATAGAAATGAGACTTGCCTCACATTAGAGGTCATGGAAATTTTCCAGTGTTTCTGCCTGTTTACAGCTCTTTTCTAAATCAAATAGAGTAGTTATTCAACTAGTGGAAGCAGATAATAAGAACACAGCCAACGAGTGAAAATGAAATATATGAGACAGTACACAATGCAGTTTAGCGTACAAGTCCTTGGAATTATGTTCAACACATGAAGTCATTAGGATAATTAAAAATTCGTGAAAAGCCATATCCGTCCCGGAGCGTGTGGATCTGCTTAGAGCTCGTCAGCACAATGATATCCTGGAGACAGACATGACTCTTCACTTCTATACTTCGCGTATATATAGTTAACATTTTGAGCTTACTACAAATGAGAATGAATGACTATTAAATCTCATTTTCACATGTAAATGTCGCCTAATATGTTGCACTAATTACTACAGTATGACAAACTAAGTTTGCACCAGTATGCAGAACGCAACACGTCACAACGCCAACCATTCTGATTGTTAGGATATATAAAAATTCGTGAAAAGCTACATTCATCCCGAAACGTGTGGATGCATTTCGCTCTTATTAAAGCTCGTCAGCACAGTGATATCCTGGAGACAGACATGAGTCATATTTACACAACTATTTACGAAGAACTGAAATTTCAAATTGAGTTATGTTTATATTACATAGATGTTACAGATGTTTGTATCTAAATAAGACTAAATAAATTTCTAACTTTAATGTGTAAATTGCTTTGTTTCTTTATAAAATGTAAGAATTATAGCAAACGCCAATTAAGTTGGCGCGAGGAGGGGTAAGTTCGCGCAGGATTAGAAGTAGTGGGGAGATTTTTATTTGGTTTTACATCAAATGTCTGATAAGTCTAACCTCTGAGCGTGTATCACTTTATGATCCCCTGGCAAAGATATTATATTCTGTCAAACATCAATGACAAATGTATTCTGACAATTACTTGAGTAGTGGGGGTGGAAGTTTTTAAAAACGGCTTCTGCCCACCCTCTTCTCGCGCCAACTTAATTGGCGCTTGCTATATACAGGTGTCCAGAAACTCTCCTGACAAACGAAGACCGGAGTTTCCTCAGATAATTTTAAGACAATTAAACCCAAATTCACCTAGTCCGAAAATGCTTCCTAAGGGAGCTAGAGTTCTTTGAAGATGGCGCCTTGTATTTATTTTTTTTAAATTCCTCCAGAACGCTTCTATTTAGAAAAACAAAAACTGGTATGCTTATTTATCCTCCAGAGATGAATCGATTCCATCAATTGCGAATTTCCAGTACCGGTCATAGGCATCCGTTTTGGGTAGATCAACGGTTATTTTAAGGCATAACTTTTTTGTCTTTAACTTTTAAGCATTTGTGACACTAGATTATTAAATTTTCAGGTATTCCAGTACTAAAAGGTACTCTTACTATAAGTCGGTAGGATACACCGTTTTCTTTGTAAATTTTTCGTTTTTTCTTCATTAAAGTTCAATTTTTTATTTTTTGCAATAGTTAGCTCTGAACTGTCAACAAAAGTAAAACCTACGTTTTTCATTGTCAAATTGTTGTCAGTTCGCGAAGTTTATCTTTTCATTTTTTACTTTGTGTTATTCAAACACAACGATTTCAATTTAAAAAAAATGGTTTTTGCTAATGAGGAATACGCCAATATGCATTTAGTTTATGGCGAAATGAGGTGTAACGCTCGGGCGGCGCAACGTAGATACGCTGAAAAATTTCCCAATCGTCAGCATCCCACTCACTCAACATTTACAACTCTTCATCAACGATTAAGAGAAACAGGTTCAGTGGTCCCAAAAAATAATGAAACAGGGAGACATAATGATGTAACAGAAGAACATGAATATGTTATTTTAATGGAAGTTGAGGAAAATCCAGAAATTAGCGTTCGAAGACTATCTGCCATGTACCCCACAATTTCAAAATCTTCCGTAGGAAATATCTTACACAAAGAAAATTTATATCCTTTTCATTTTACAAAGGTGCAAGCACTGCTAGAAGGAGATTTTCCTGCTCGCGTAGAATTCGCTAGATGGTTACAAAATCAGAAAAATCAAGATGAAGATTTCTTCAGGAACATTTTGTTTGGTGACGAAGCTACATTCTCAAAAAATGGAATTTTTAATGTACATAATGCACATTATTATTCGTACGTTGGTGACAATCCCCACGTTGTTCAAGAATTTAAGCATCAGCATAGGTTTAGCATAAACATCTGGATAGGAGTAGTTGACGATTATCTACTTGGACCTGTGGAATTACCTGCTCGTTTAAATGGTGCTGATTACTTACATTTCCTGCAAAATATTTTACCTGATTTGTTAGATGAGGTGCGTTTAAATATTCGGCAAAACTTATGGTTTCTACAGGACGGCTGTCCGGCCCACTTTAGCAGGAATGTACGAGACTTTCTAGATAATAACTACGAAGACCATTGGATTGGAAGAGGCGGTCCAGTTGCTTGGCCAGCAAGGTCGCCGGATTTGAATCCTTGCGATTATTGTGTTTGGGGATACATAAAAGCATTTGTTTATTCCGTTCCGATACAAAATCGCGCACAACTCTGGCTAAGGATACAAGATGCTTGCAACGAATTTAGAAATAACTTTGGAATTTTTGCAAGAATTCGGCGTTCTCTAAGCAAAAGGGTAAATTTATGCATAGAGACTAATGGTCATCACATCGAGCAACTTTTGTAACAATCTACCTTTGATACTTGTTCTTTTTTTGTTAGTTTCGTTCCATTGTAATAAATAATTTGTTTTTAATTTATTAAATTAATTTTCATCCATGCCTTGATAGTCCAAGCCAACTTTGTCGCTAAAAATAAGTAGGTACATAATAAATTGAACTTTAAGAAAAAACAAAACATTTACAAATCGATTTTTCTAGAAAACGGTGTATCCTACCGACTTAAAATAAGAGTACATTTTAGTACTGGAATACCTGAAAATTTAATAATCTAGTGTCACAAATGCTTAAAAGTTAAAGACAAAAAGGTTATGCATTAAAATAACCGTTGACCTACCCAAAACGGACGCCTATGACCGGTACTAGAAATTCGCAATTGATGGAATCGATTCATCTCTGGAGGATAAATAAGCATACCAGTTTTTGTTTTTCTAAATAGAAGCGTTCTGGAGGAATTTAAAAAAAAATAAATACAAGGCGCCATCTTCAAAGAACTCTAGCTCCCTTAGGAAGCATTTTCGGACTAGGTGAATTTGGGTTTAATTGTCTTAAAATTATCAGAGGAATCTCCGGTCTTCGTTTGTCAGGAGGACACCCTGTATATACGTATAAACAAAAAAAAAATTGATACAAAGGAATTTCATTTGACAAATGCACCTTAAACATCAGGTTTTTTTTTGTTTATATGTATATATAGCAAGCGCCAATTAAGTTGGCGCGAGGAGGGGGTACACAGAAGCCGTTTTTAAAAACGTCCACCCCACACTCAAGTAATTGTCAGAATACATTTGTCATTGACGTTTGACGGAATAATAAAATGGAAAGTCATTTGACAAATAATGAAACGCAATTGACAAATGAGGAAAAGCATAGTCTTATCCTACTATTGAAACAATTTAAAGTTGAGACTGGGGAATATTTTATTTTTCAACATAGTCTCCTCTTAAATTAATACACTTAATACAGCGACCCTGCAACGCCTTTAACTCTTCTAAAAAAAAGATTTCTCTTGGTCTGCAAATAGCCTTCCACAGCTTCTATTACCTATTCGTTATTACATAAAAATTCACGTCTTTTTAAACCTTTTTTCAATCGAGAGAACAGGTAATAGTCTCAGGGAGCTAAGTCTGGGGAATAGGGCGGGTGTTCCAGTAATTCGAACCCTAGATGCCGAATTGTATTCATGGTAATGCGCGATTTTGTGTGCAAGGGCATTGTCCTACAAAAAACAACACACCTTTCGCTAACATGCCACACCTTCTTTTCTTAATTTCCTCTCTCAGGGCGATTAGTAATTTAGAATAAGAATCTCCAGTGATGGTCTGACCCTTTTTTAGGTAATCGATCATAATTATTCCATGGATATCCAAAAAAACTGAAGCAAGAACTTTTCCAACGGATCTCCTTCAAAACGGGCACAGATTTACTGTAATTCTTTCACTGTTCCTTGTTTGTATTCGGCGTTCAAGCATTTAAGAATCCATTTTGCAGAAATTTTTTTCATATCTAAATCGGCGTGACCTATATGATGGATGCGTTGATATGAGATCTCTAGTGCTCCAGCTATAACGTGTGTTCATTTGAAAAGTCAATCTAGGTTACTTTGAAATTTTGATAGAATAAGACGCATATATATTAGTATATGTTTGTTGTTCCGTAAACGTAAATCCAAATGACATTTGATAATGTCAATCACATTTGTTATTTATTTGTATGTATGAAACTGTCAAAATATACGACTTCGTAGGTTAAGTAGTAAATTTTAATTTACGACATACTTCATAATGTTCTCAGTAAATCACATGCTACTAGATTGACTTTTCAAATGAACACTTGTTATCTTTCAGCCCAATTTGATGGTGAGATAATATCATCATGAACTGGGTCAATATTTTTAGGGGTGTGGGGCCGAAATCAGCCTTCCTGGTCGCTTCTCATTTTCAACGGAATATTTTCCTCTTTTGAATGACGCAGTCCAATTTTTGACAGTCGCATATGATGGGCATTGATCGCCAAGTATGTTAAGCATATCTTCATAAATTTCCTTACCGTTTAACCTCTTCAAATACAAGTATCTGATGATGCCTCGAAGCTCTCGAAACTCGCTTAAGATCGTTTCGATGCCCAGTCACTTCAACATTTTAATACTACGAACATTAAGCACTGTATTGTAAATTTTATCAATATTATTGGCTGCGGTATTAATTTTTATTCGATGTATAAACACATTTAAATTCTGCTGTCCACCTTTTTATTATTGAAAACCAAAAAGCATCATTGTCAAACATTGATTCAGACTCAATTTTTATTTCAGTTGGTGATAACCTTTGAAGAAAGTATTTAATTACCGCTCTACAGCCAATTTCTTTTCATTTTAACAAATGTACTAAAGTTGGTTATTGCAAACTAGGCATGTACACTAATGCATGACAATAAACAGATCATATAGTAAGAGATTAAAGGTTCAGAAAATAAACTCTATTCTTATACTCTGCCGCCATCTATATGATCCTCGTAAAGATCTCAGGAGAACGAATAAGATACATTTTCCACGAACATTTATATATGAAAAAGTTCTCAGACAAATGGTTGTACCGATTGCTAACAATCGCTATATAACGTCAAAGACTAAATGCTTACAAGCAGTGTTTGAAATTTTTCCAACGTAATGCCTCTGAATGTTAGCGCGGCTTCATAACTTTTGGTGAGATCTGAATCCAACTTTTGCTTTTGCTGTCTCGAGTGTATAGTACTCGAGGCAGCAAACGCACATGTTGATTCAAATGATAAAACAATGCTAGCGGCTGGGAAACTGCTGTTTTATGGAACGCACATGGTTTAGTACTCGTCTATTATCTTGAGATAGTGAAACCTATCAATGGAGAGGATTATGCAGTATTAGTGGCCATGACAATACATCAGCTCCTTCATCTTTAATTGAATAAGCTAAAACGTTTTATCTATTTTATGAATTGTTCCCATACATATTTTAGTCGTCGGACTCGTGATGTCTGAAACTGATGCTTGTTTTGAGATCTCAAACAATCTTACTATATGGAGGATATAAAGAAGCTTCAGCATCGCTGGACTTAGTGTGCAGGATTGAAAGGGTGCCATGTATAAACATAAATGAAAAATTTTCTTGGTCATGCGCAGAACATTTCACTGCACCCTAATAATATTTTCCAATAATTTAGTGTGATGAAAATTCTATCAAAATGAAATGAATATAAAACGCAAAGAGTATTCAGTTTTATTCGACACAAAAAGCTTTCGGCAGCTTCTAAAATAATACAGCGACAAACATATTTATTATTGGATATTCTCCGGAGTGACTAGTATTTATATAAAAACTCGAAGTATTGTTAGAATTTTATTTATTTTCT
The DNA here is from genome assembly GCA_935421215.2 of Melolontha melolontha. NCBI lineage: Eukaryota > Metazoa > Arthropoda > Insecta > Coleoptera > Scarabaeidae > Melolontha > Melolontha melolontha. Next base: position 66,299,109 of record OW285238.1, read on the forward strand.
TCATTTAATATATTAGTTCACCTATATGTAATGTAATATATATTTTTAATTAAGATCTTAACCAAAGCATCGTTGATCCAAAATACATTGTAGTTACACATACAGATAGTTATAAATTTTCACTATTTTTTTATTTATGAATTTTTATACGAGACAATTGTTTCACCACATAGTAACGTCTTCTTCTTCTTCTTCTGTTTTGGGTCTGACGCCAGCACATCCACACTACTCTTTGTACTATACCCAATAGCTCTCTCAGTTCCACTCTGCTAGTCTTGTGTCCTCGATAAAAGCCACTATCCTGCTCAGGGGACGTTTGAGTACACTCGTAGGATCCAATATCTCTCCCGAAATATTTCTGTCTGAGTTCCTTCAGTTCCTCACACATGCATATTACATGAAGGCTAGTTTCCTCCTGTTTTTCACATCTCCTACACCAGGGCTCGCTAACCAAGCCCATGCTGTACAGATGCTTCCTTAAAGGACAATGTCCGGTTATTAAGCCGGTGATTGATTTAATTTATTTTTTGTTACTACGGATTAGGTTGGCTGAAAACCTTCCGTTCAGCTCCCTTAGTAGTGTTTTGGTATGGAGTTGACCTTCCGTTAACCTCCATTTCTTTTTTTCTCATTCTAGCCATAACCAGATATCCCCTTTAGCGGAATCCTTAGTGATTCCACATACAGGTTCTGGTCCTATGAAGTTCCTATTAGTACCTTCTTTGGCTAGTTCGTCGGCTCTCTCATTGCCTTGAATTCCCTCATATCGTGGCACCCATACCAGCGACATAGTATTGTCTTGTGCCAGTTTATTGAGGACTTGTTTACAGTATTTCACCAGCGTAGACCTGGTAGATGGATTCATAATGGCTCCAATATCTGCCTGACTATCAGTCATTATATTTATATTTTTATTTGCGCAGCCGGTTTCCCGAATTTCCACGGCGCGTGCCGCGACTGCAAACAATACGGCCTGGAAAACCGTCGTATGCTTCTCCAGACATATCGATATTTTCCTTCTAGGGCACATTCTGCATATGCCTGCACCTGCCCCCTGACTAGATTGTGATCCATCAGTGTACCAGGTGCCGGCACCACAATCGCTCGAGCGACTTTTTGCCTGTTCCCTGGTCGGTATTAATATATTCGGCTTAGCTGTAAACATAATCTCAGGTGCCATACTGTCCGCCGGCATTTCAAATATCGTCTCTTCCAGTTTAGTTCCTGTGATATCTGTATGGCTCCCTACAACTTTATTAGTACACCATACGTCATTGGCTTTCGGCCTCAGGATCGCAGCCATTGCCTCCGCCTTTACAAATAGTTCCAGGAGGGAGACCCACGATGGCCTCCACGGAGGCGGTTCCCGTGCTGTTCATAGCTCCCGTGATTCTCAACAGAGCCTGTCGTTGGAGAGTCGTGAGGAGCCCCACCGACGATGTACGCTCCGTCCTCCTCTATCAGACAACTGCTCCAGAGGTACTACTGCTGTGTACAACCGGTATACCACATTTGTTATGCCTAGATATTTCACTTCATTGGTTAGTTCTAACTCTTGTCCAAACAGCCTTACGCTGCCCAGATCATTTAGTTTTCTCATGTTGGTAAAGGCTACCAACCTGGTTTTTTGAGGATTGACAGTTAATCCCTCCTCAAAGCACCATCTTTCTACAATTCGCAGAGCATTTCGCATGATGCTCGCCACTGTCCCTGGGAATTTTCCCTGGGACACAATGACAATGTCATCGGCGAATGAATGAACATAAACTCTCCAAGTAAAGGCCGAATTAATTCAATAAATTGTATTTCTGAATTTTAAATTCGCCTGTAGAATATAGACCAATATCAATTTTTTCGAAAGAATGTCTGTGAATGTGAAATACTTTCAACCTAGGCAATAAGATTTTCCATTTCTTATCATGAACGTCGTTTTGTACCAAATAGATCAACAGCAAGCATTATTTTATAATTTCAATACAATTATTTACAGAATAAGAAAATAATCTTCTTTTAGTTTTAGTGTTGCTTTAAACCTTGTTTGAAATTTCAAGGAACTCGTGCCATCTTATTTAAAACTGAAAATATATGTTACTGTTATATTTGCAGAATATTTTAATATGTATTGCTGTAGCTTGGTTTTATAACTTATTCCTCTTGATATTCATGTTGTGTGATTTCTATATATGTTAATCAATTTAAAGTAGTTTTCAAGATTTTTATGTTACACAAATTTGCTACAGATTTATGCGGTTACATATATTATCTTCATAGCTTTTGAATTGAAATCACATCATGGGCGCATTGCTATTAGAATCAATGTTTTATTACCAGCATAGTATATATCTGTAATACAACATAAATTACGCTGGATATTAAAGTTCCCGTTTCAGATATGAAAGTATTCAATTCACCGGTGATATATTCATTAGGCATACCTTATTAGGAATATTATTACCAGTTTATTTGTAGTACCATTATATCATATCAAACTTGTTTATATTATTTTACGTATATTAGTTATTATTAATTTTCAAAACTTAATTAATTACATTGTAATATTTAATTTTGGCATTATTTAATTGAACTTTCCTTACTATTATCTTTCGTTTAATCCCATTCATATTATGGGATGAATTTTATGTGTATATTTTATATGATGTATTTTCAACAACAACAATTGCATTACAACTATTTATAAGACAGTATTGGTAAAAAAATGAGAGTGTGGAAATGAATATATATATATATATATATATATATATATATATATATATATATATATAAACAAATATGAATATAATTAATAAACCCGTCATCAAATGAGTCTATGAGTATACCAGATTGAGTATAATTATGTCAAAAATTTTAGAAGTATTCTCAATTAGCGAATTAGTCGGTAATTTTTAACATCGCAGCGACGCCAGATTTGAAAACAGGTATTATTTTGCAGGTCTTCCAACATCTTGTATAAATACCTTTTCTTTAAATTTTATAATAGGAATACAAAAGCTGTGGCGGCAATATTTTACCAAAAATCCTGGGATATTATCAGAGCCAAGCAGTATATTTATTGTTAAGAACTCCAAGAGCATCAAAAAAGTCACAAAAGTCAAAAAGTATTCACGATTATCTGATTTTGCTGTATTCTTATTTACAGAGGCAAAGTAATTCGCAAAACCCTGTGTAATATAATTTGGTTTGTTTTTCAGAAATAAAGATCCTGGTATATCGACAGTGCTTCTTCGGTCTGTAAATGTCCAAAAATGCTTTGGATCAGACGCAATGGTGTTCTCAATTTAACCAATGTAGTTACGAAAGTCTGGCCATATACATCGCTTTACAACATTTCAGTAAGATGCGAATCGAATTTTATAAAATGTAAAGGGATGCAATATTCTGGCATGTTTTTCTTCTTGATAAGATTAATTGTGTATTTTGATTACCATTTGAAGTACCTGCCTAATCTTCTAGTCAGTTTAGTCTTCTAAGGTAGAGTTATATCAAGGTAAAATTTCAGACTTTTGTACAGTTCAACATAGGCATTATCTATGTCATTTTCTCACGTCTCATGTGAAAATATATCATATAATAAACCTAGATAAGTTGACTTTTTAAAATTCAACTTATTAAAGGTTACACCATGGAAACTGCTTAATTTGACTGAATCAAATATTAATGAGATTATACCGCCTAATTCTGAGCAAACGCAACGATGCGTATGTATGAATATTTCTCCCGCTCCAAATAGAATTCCCCTGAATGCTGTAGGCGTGTCAACATCGATGTCATATGTCATACATACTTACATATTATGGAGCCGCGTAAGAAAAATTATCTGATTACCAAATTACTATTAAAGGACTATAAATTGTTTAGTCCTGTGTTATTGTAATGATTTTATAATAAATAACTTGCAATACGTTATACTGACGATGGTCACACAAAGCGTAATAAAATTATTAATAAGCGGTTAAGAAAATTGCAAATAAGGCATCAAGAGATTTAATAAATTAAATTTTAATAATAAAGGTAACAAAAACTATTCATAGTAAACTAAATAAACTTCAGAAATAAATAAAAACTAAATTAAATTCTAGTAATGTAAAGAAAAAATTACTCTTACAGATAATAAAATAAATTGTTCATAATGAGAAATTAATTATATAATAACGGAAATTCATCCGTTTAAACTCATCACCGTAAAATAATTGATGATGTTTGGAATATTTATAATTACGAAAACCATTTAATTTTAGTATGCGGTTAACGGAAGAGCAGCATATGCCTAAATCGTTGGAAATATCGCTATGTGTCAAATTTGAATTTAGTTCTATTGCAGCTCATACTAAAATGAACGTATCATTAGGAACTCCGGCAAATAAGTCACATATTCTTTGATAAGAATTATCAGCGTGGTACCATTTCATTATTTCGGCTTTCTCTTCTAGTGTATAACGCGGCATTATCACTATTCAAACGCTTAAGAGACTCCGTATAGGGTGACAGTGGTGGCACTAATTTGTGACATTAATTGTCAAATCGTTGCGCGACAGACTGTTTTGTGATTGGCTAAACGCGTTCAGGGGATTTGTATTCGAAGCGGGAGAAATATTCATACATTCGCATCGTTGCGTTTGCTCAGAATTAGGCGGTATTATTATGAGGGCAGTTGGACGATATTGACATTCCAATATAATATTTATTTAAGGGTAAAAAAATACTTTATTTTTCGATATAATCCTCTTGTAACTCTACACACTTAGCTCAACAAGTTTCCAATTTTTTGAAACCATCTAAAAAGTAATCTTTGGTTAAAATTGGCGGATTAGGCAGCAATTCGTAACGCAATTCAACAAATTTTGGTGTAGCAACAGCGGACAAATGACAAGACACATCATCGTGAAGGAACAACACTTTTTCTTCAACAAATATACATCAAAACGTGTCAGAAAATCAGCATAATATTGACCAGTTATCGCTTTTCCCTTTTAAAATCCCAAAAATTATGCCTTGTCAGCCGAAAAAAGTTTGATTTACTGCGACATATGGAATAATTTCCTTGGATTACGATCATCCGTGCTTATATGGCAACTTTTGAAAGTAGAAATCAACTTACAAATCATTCCATGGGACGATAATATTTACGTAACTTTTCCTCGATTCCTCCACTACATTACAGCATATATACCTATCATTCTTATTATAGGGTAGGTATGTGTACTTCATATACGAAATTATAATTTAATGAATCCAAAGATATAATACCATCCTCCGATTTTATATCTTCAGGTACTCATATTTTATATCCTTGAAAGTATTCATCGTAATGAACAGTATAATAACTTATTATACTTAAAGAGCAAGTATCCTCTAAAATTAGTACAGAAAACTGTTACAGTTAACCAAATAACGAAAATCCAGTTTCGGTGTCTACAGTAACGATGAAAAATATCCTTTTCTATATTTTACACCTTTATACTGAATCCATTTTAAAAATAAAATTTGATTAAAATTAACATGATTCTTTACTGTCCAGTCCCCAATTATTACCTTATTGCAACATTTTTTGTCTTCGGGACCGAAGATTTGGGAGTCCTTCAAACATTTATAATTCCATCTGTTGTGCCAATACAATTGATGTCGGGTTGCTAATGTTCTACAAATATTTTTAAAACATGTGGTACCGCGAATGCAGTTTTTGAAACATGAATGTTTTGCTTCATATCTCATTGCCCATAAGTTCTTCAATGGACCCATTAGCTCTACTATTCTTGGATAGTGTATCATATTGCGGTGTTTGGGTGTTAAAGTTGTATTAAACTCCGAAATATATAGTGTATGGTGTTCTGTCATTAGCTGTTTCAACTGGTGAACCAAATTTTTAGAGATAACATCAGCAAAGATTATTCGCATGCACTTGACAAGAAGAATTATAACAGTATACACGTTTACAATTTTACACGATTCTGTTAATTCTCCTAAAATAAAAGGTAAGAAACGAATCAGACAATGAGCTTGTGCTGCTCGTTGATTTATAGAATGGCCAGGCCTTTCTAAAATAACTGCGCTAGGTTTGTTTGCTCGACTTAATAAACCATAATTAAATAGTTCCAAACGATTGTTAACTTCAGTCAAGCATATGTTTTTGTTATGTTCAAAATAATATTTCAAAAGAAGTTTTATTTATGATTGAACAACTCGTTCTAATAATATCGTAATATAAAATCGTGCATGATATCAACTAATGTATTTTCGCACAATTTAAAATATTTTAATTAATTTAAGACACTTTTACATTTAATACCAAAGACGCTATTGCCATCATCTTTTAATAGACTACAGTGATATTCATAATTAGTATTACTTCGTAACAAAGTAATTTCTTCCTCTGTCATGATTTTAGTAGCTTCTTTTGATGCCAAACACAACCTGCAGGAGTTATTTGCTGAGAATGATGTCACCATCCCATGTAGCATATTGGCTCCTAAATTGTCATGAGATAATGAGGCGACTGATCCAAAATATTTTTTATTTCCTTCACAAATTCTATCCTCCTCCAGTAGTTTTAAATCACGTACAATTGGTTCTAATATACAATTAAAATTTAACGTTATCAGGTCATAGTGAAATAGAGCCAACAAGTGGATGTTTTCTAATTTGGAGTTCAGATGTGATGGTAGGTTCAAAATAGTAAAATATAATGCTTCCACTTTATGTATGCCAGTTTTGCTGCCCAAGGGATTTACAGTTTCGAATTCATCGAAATATATTTGTAACTGGAAAGCATTGGGATTATCTTTAAATAAAATACTGTTTTCATACAAGGAGCCATCAGAAAAGTTTTCGAATCTGTCCGTTTTAGCAACTTTAGCTTGTTTATCTAGCAATATTCGGAACGACTGACTTTTCAATAGATATTGAAGTGTTTGAAGTAATGGTATATACATAAAAGTTGTTGGCACTACTGTTTGCTTATAGGAATGAGCTACTGGGTGGCATTTCATATAATTTCCTGTGTTGATTGTTACCTCCATAGGTTTAACCATCGTTTCTGAAAAATATTTTGTTCTTTTATGTTATGTATTAAACTTATCGAATAAATGTCTTATATTGGACATGTGGATATCACTTATTTTCAACATAGGTACCTCGTTTACCATTAAGGTGTCATACAAATTATTTACTAGCAGATCTATGAGATTTATTGTAGATTCCATTATTCGTTGTGTAACAGCAATGGGTAAATTAAGGCTCATAATGTCTGATAAGTATGTAATTGCAATAGCTGAAAGAGTTTCATTATCATCATGATCTGATTTACTTACTTCAAACTCGTCATTATTGTCCAGGTCCAGAGTATTATGATCTTGCCCTTCATTATTAAATGTTTTGTTATTGTCTAGGTCCAGTGTATTATATTTTCTCTCTTCATTAGTAGCCTCCATAGTTACATGAATATTTTGAAAAGGGAACATCAATATAATTTTCTTGGCATGCCTCCTCATTTAAATTTAGATCTAGTCCTAAGAAACCATGTTATTATTTTTCACGGAAATACACTTTAAGAAATGTCGCCTAAAACCACTAAAAGTTCTTTGGAACATTCTTTGTAGTTGCAAATTAAGTCACTACCATCTGTAAAAGCGTGAACTAATCTAAAATTTCGCAATAAGGCAATTGGTCTGTAGACTATCTGTTTGCATTTAAAGCATTGAAATATTTTACCAGTAAAAGTATAAAATGCAAGAATTGTCACTTGAGCTATATGAAACAAATTGTTAATAATTCCGAAAATCTCCGGATGTAATTTTATTATGTTGTTAATTTTGGCTCGTACCTCTTTCTCCCTAGGCGTCAACAATACATTTTCATTATGCTCTAGTAAATAAACGTATTTTTGAACATAGGTCCAAAATGATTTTAATATTGGATCGTACTTGGTTTTAAAAACGAAATGTGCCTGAAAAAGTTCGTCAAAGGCTGCTAGAGACACATTTAATGTACACGGAATAACAGAATCATCCACAACTATATAGTAATCCAGAATATATCAGAATAATTGAAACATACATGAGTAGGTAAACCCCACCAGTTTTGTATAATACAAAGGTATTTTTAATAATATAAAATATTACTAAATTCACACCAGGTTTTTTAGTAATATTTTATATTATTAAAAATACCTTTGTATAATCCAGAATATGTTTTTTGGATGAACCAACCGCCATTAGAAAAGGTTGAGTGGTCGTTCGTCGGTTCAAAGTATCTTCTAAGGGTTCCGATGTCTATAAATTGTATGACTTTATTATTTAAATTTCATAGAAAATATAAAACTCACGCCTTGGTAAACTATCAGTCTATTTGCCGCGTCTGCAATCGAACTTTCTTTGGTTCCTCCGCGTCCTCTTGCTTGTGGTCGTAACAAGTGCAACAATGAAAGTAGTACATTAGTGTGACAATCCCATTCTAAAAACATATTCTTGTGAATAGTGTCACAACATATATGAAACTTGCATTTGTACAAGCATGGACTGAAAAGTATTTTTCTAATTCAAGACATTTGTTAACATTAAATTGACTATTTTATACCAAACATAGAAAGCGTAATAAGTATTCGATTTTCGATTAGAATGTCAAATGTTACTTTAAGGGAAGCTGTTGTTTTGTACAAAATTATTTTAAATACTTTCTTTTCTATAACTGCCTAAGAGAAGATGAAAATGTACGAGTATATCCTTGAAATAGAAAATCTGCAACTTAACTTGCTTTTTTAATATTCGATGGTAAATTAAATATACACGCAAACTGCAATTATTTTTCCTTATTCAAACTGTAACAAACACGTAACAGTTATTAAGAGTAAATAAATAATAAAATAAAAGTACATTTGATAATATTTGGGTAAAAATTTGATGCAAATAATCAAAATACAGTTTTTCCACTTTAAACTAGGTAGATTTTGCATTTGGAAAACTTTAATCACCAATTAGTACAATCTTATTCAGAATCAACCTTACCTTAAAAGTGCGGCATTAAATGTATTTCTTAATAATATGAAATTAACACTTTTACAGATAATTCACAATACTAACAATTTAGTGCTTTCAAATAGATTTGAATAACAAATAAATAATTTAATAACTTAACAGGTCTAAACCTGCAGTGTAGACAATGTGTACGTATGAGCATATATAACATGATATGTATAGATGATGTATTCATAACTCATAACTAGAGCAGACCAATTTCCGTGCGCGCCATGAGCGCCGGTATGGGAGTGTAATTCGTAATATATTAGAATATGCGATATAATAGGGACGCAACATGAGCTTGTTACCAATATAAGTATAGAAGTAGAGACATTTATTCTATCAGAAATAATTAAATATACATTTGATTTTCTGCTATTAAAGTAATATGCATAAACACACGAAAAATACGAGGGAAAGTCAGTAATTAAGTCACAAATGCATATGGCATAATATAAAATACAAAAAGGGTGAAACTGGGAAGTCATACTTTGATGTTCTTTTCAAGCGTCGGACTGCCATTCGGAGAAAACGTCCAGACCTATTGCGTAGAGGTGTGCTTCTTCATCATTATAACACGAGACCTTATATAGCACATTTAAATCAAAATAGACTTGCTAACTTTGGTTTGTTAATACTACAACATCTATCTTACAGCCTAGACTTAGCCTCAAGCGATTTTCATCTGTTTGGTCCGCTAAAACAACATCTTTGACACTTGCGGATGATGACGACGTTCAACAAGAAGTCCTGTTGTAGTTGAGACAGCAACCAAAAGAATTATATACAGTTGGAAATGGGGCACTGATAAAACGATGGAATAAGTGCATCAACATTGGTGGAGATTATGTTGAAAAATAAAATTGTTTCCAACTAATTGTCATGGTAACTTATTTTTTTCTTATCTTCTGTGACTTACTTACTGACTTACCCTCGTAAGAATAGCTATAATATTGCAGCATTGTATGTATAAAAATGGAAAATGTATGAAATCAGTGATTGTGTGCACGACAGAGGATTAAAAAAAAAACACTTACCGTTTTAAGCGTAAATTCCTTCGTAACGTTGTCGTGCTCGGTAATGTTTGATTCGCGTATTTATTCCAAAATGAAATAAATGAATCATTACTTAACAAGGTAAACGGCAGTGTACACACAATCATAGTTACACATAGTTCATGTATAAATTGTTGTCGATTAGTTTTGTTATTATTGAGCTTCGAACTTCTTACGTGTTCTTTACAATGTGTTTTTGACCAACACATTAGATATGTATTGCACACTAAACATTTAATTTTTGAGTCATCGTATATTAAGTCCGGGAAATCCATAATAAACTTATTCACTTCGTCTGACAACGGTCGTTTTCTCGATTTATGTGTCGACGACATTTTATTACGTATGCTTACATTAACATGCAGTCGAAGCAAGTACCAAACACATACTGAATGCTTTTTATTAGTTAGTTTATTGAAGATGTTTGTGTATTAAAGACAATGTTCTATTTGAAATTTTGTACTTAATTCTAAACTAGAATAGTTGTCTGATACAGTATATATTTGATTTAATCAAATTATAAATGCAAATACTAATCAAATTGTAGTCTGTGTAATACGGTCTTAAGTTTCCCATACAAATGCAAAAATTATTTAAGCAGTTAGTTTACAACAGTTAAAGAAGTGAAACATTACACTCTCAAATGAATGCAAAAGTGGATATTTGACAATTTTAACTACCTATATGATAATATTAACTACATTAAGTGTTAATTTTCATCATGTATGTGTAAAATCTATTTGAATGCATTTCTACATCGTAAGTAGTTAAGAAAATGTAATAGTTCACTTTGACGTAGTTACTTATTTTCACCGCTTCTTGAAACATCTGCGATAATGTTAAAATACTCTGACCCGGTGATAAATCTCACATTTTGTAGTTAGATTTAACTACTTTCGTGTGAAAATTGACATAATCCCGGAGAATATAAAACTTACGCCGACAAATTTTTTATCTGTGTACACTTAATAAAGTGAAACTAGCTCCATACACTATTTAATTCGCTTAAATAGTGGGTTTTGAGGAGTTTACTATTGAAATCCGCCCACACCACTTCATATCATATTTTAATATTTGTTAGAGCGGTTAAGTCTCCATAATCAAAAAAAATCAATAATCTATTGATGGTCTGGAAATGATGATTCAATTAGATTAAGTGCAATGAATAATATGCTGGTAATCACGAAATAACGCCTTTTTAATAGAGCCCCATTCATATCATCAGGCGAAAGCTCTCCCTCTTTACTTGAATAGATTTGTTGGATATTTGCCATTTCCCAACATTATTTATCACGATCTTAATTTCAATGGCAGCTAATTAATTTTTACTATTTTGGTGATGATTTTCTATTGTATCAGTAAATTTAAATTATACAAATTAGATAGCGATTTTTAATTGACCAATTATCCTTCATATGACTCTCTTCTATAATGCTAGTAGTTTACATAGTTATTTTTATATAATTGCTTGCTCCGAGTGTCTTATTCTTACTTAATATTGAAGAAAACACTCGGAGAAAGCGTCGTTATTCAATAGTACACTGCGTAACATAGAAAAGTGAATAGAACTTAATATAATAGCGAAGAACTTATAACTTGACTTTAATAATTTTTGGCATAGATTTCAAAAGCATATAGGTTCTTGATAAGGTGGTCAGTATCTTCTTGGAGTATCTCACCTCAGGCTACATATACCTCATGACGAAGTGCCGCCAAAGTCTGAAAGGGTTGTGGTAAAATTGATTGTGTCCTACTGGTAATATCTTACACATATTCAATGTGAGAAAGACTGAGATACCTTGGAATTGGGATATTGATTTTAATATGTTCAAAGTAGACATTATTTTTCTGAAGAATTGTCTTTTGAGGCATCCCAAAATAGGATTGCATAAGATTGCAGAATTTCTTAGATGACCTGTTTCATTACCTCTAGTAAAGATTAGAGGAAACCCACTTCCGTATGCAATAGTTCCCATATCGTAATCTGGAAATTTCTTTTTATATCAAGCTGTTGATCACGTCGTTCACCACTCTGCAAACTATTGTGTTATATACCTCGTTACGCTGACGCTCAGGAGTGAAAGGTAGGTTTAAAAAAAGACAGTATAAGAAAATACCAAAACTTCTTATTTGACCATAAATCGACCTATTTCATCATTTCACTTCGCTCTTGTATTCTATTTTGGTTTACCAATCTTCTAAAACTTTTTTAGTCAACCTCGTTTATTTAGAATATATGCCCGAACCATTTCTGCATTTTCCCAACTACAGGCTTCACTCCTAATATTTTCCAAATCTCAGTGATTGATATTTTTTCAATACGTCTTATTCCTGCGATTTCTCTTGGTGTTTTCATCTCAATTGTTTGAGTCCTTCTTTGCTGTTTGCTCAGTGTCCACAGTTCAAAGTCAAACGTCAATTTTTGTTAGTCCTTTTCTGTTAAATGCTGATTTATTTAATGAACAAATTAATCTTGCATTAGTTTTTTATTCTTTCGTCTAGTTTTATTTCTATTTTTCCATCTCCAGCTGTCAACTTCAAATATTTAATTGTTTAGTTTGTTCAGGTTCTTCATTTTCTATTGTAATGCGTGTTTTCTAAGGCTTTCTTTATATTACCATTGCTTTTGTATTATGTTGATTTCTTTATTTAAATTTTTGTTTTTTCAGTTCTTCACACCAAAGTTTTAAGTTCAAATATCACAAGTTTACAAATTTAAATTTGTTTTTAGTGCAAGATGTAAATTCAACTGTATTTAGTGTATTTGTGATGCTTAATTCAAATCTGCCGCTAGAAAAATTCCAGCATATCTAGTTATAGCAAGGTGGCGCCACTGAGGTTTAGTTATGATTCAGCGTTTACAATTATTATTTATCTGTGAAAGTATTGTGCAGACGTGTTAATTTCATTCATAATATCGTGTACAAATGTCGAGCCGAATATGTAAAACTCGTCCGGACAATTTTTGTTATGTATATGAGCAATATATTTTTGGAAAAAATAGATGCGTAATTACAGAATCTCTTCTATTCACTTATTTACATTATTTTGGTTTCCCGGTCGGTAACCAGGATAAACAATGGGCACCGCACTTGCTTTGCAATAGTTGCAGAGCCATTTTACACAGATGGGCAAGTGGAGAAAAAGTTGATTTGCCTTATAGTATAACAATACTTTGGAGAGAGCCTGTAAACCACGATGACGATTACTATTTTAGCGTGACCTAGGTCAATGGAATTAATGCAAAACACAAACGTTTCGTAAAATACGCCGATGTTGTCTCGATAACAAAACCAGTTATTCGATCAGATGATGAACCATTGCCAACTTGTCCTGGGATCTGAGACCAATGACAGTGAATACATAGCCGATACAAATGGACATTTAGTAACTCAGGGAGAGTTAAGTAATTTAATCCGAGATTTGAATCTATCAAAACAATATGCAGAGTTTTTGGCGTCGCGCCTACAGCAGTGGAACGAACCATCTAGCTGAGGGAACCAAAGTGACCAGTTATAGAAACAGGAGTAAGTCATTTACTAAGTAACGGGTGTTCAGAAACATTCGACGTAAAAGTAGTCCTTGAAAATATGAAGTCATGTCTGATATAGATTGATACGTTTACTTAATACAATTTTATAGGTTATCATACACGCAAATGTACTTAAGTAAAGATATACGAGTTTTTGTTCAGCGCCCACTTGACTTCGAATGTTTCTGAACACCCGTTACTTTGAAAAAAGGAATCTATTTGTTTTTGTAAAGACATCTCGGGTTTATTTGGTGAAATGAACCATATGATGCAAATAAGTGGCGCTTGTTCATTGACAACAGCAAGTATAGTTTGTAGGCCGTTCTCCTCCATATTGGAAATGAAAATCCATCGATTCCAATTGGTCATGCTATCGACGTAAAAAAAACATATATTTCGACGGGCGCATTGCCTTAAAGTTATCAGCTATGAACAGAACAACTGTATGATGTGCGGTTATCTGAAGGTGATTGGTTTATTGACTGGTTTAGAAGGTGATTTCATCAAATATTGTTGTTTTTGTGCCTGTGGGACAGTCGGGTAACTGCACATGACTAACATAAGGGAAACGTGGCCTACTAGACAGATCTATTCATGGGATATAAAAACTTTAAAATCAACCGTTCGTCAATTCTAAAAGTTTGTTCCTTCCAGCGTTTCATATCGAGCTTGGCCTTATGAAAATTTTGTAAAAGCCTTGGATGTAAACGGTTCTGCATTTAAACATTTGACGACCACATTTCCACAACTTTCGTATACGAAAATTAAGGAAGGCATATTTGTGGGCCCTCAAATTAGAGAACTACTTAATGACAGAGAGTTGTTTGACAAGTTGCTATTACCAATAAAAGCTGCAGCATGGTCATCATTTCGACGTATTGTTGACGGTGTTCTAGGAAACAAAACAGTGACAATTTAAAACAAATTGTTGCGGAGTTACTGAAAACTTATAAAATACTAGGTGCACGTATACCCTTAAAAATTAATTTCTTACATTCCCACATTGACTTCTTTCCAGAGAACTTAGGTGTCACAAGCGACAAGCCAGGTGAACGCTTTCATCAAGATTTACTGATAATTGAGAAGCGTTACCAAAGATATTGGGACGAAAAAATGCTCAGAGGCTATTGCTGGACATTAATACGTAAAACCGACCCAAAGTCATATAAAAAACCAAAGTTCAATGCTCAACATTTCTAAATTGTATTTAATATATATTCAATAAAACACGTGCAATAGAGAACAGATGTATTTTTGTCGGTTTCAGATATATGACGTCATACAAATTTTTCAATGGCAGATTCTTGTTCAGCATTGAAAATTACATCAATAACAGAGCTCAAATGTTTTTGCACAAAATCTTGTAAACTAGTGTAATCAACGCGTGAACGCGTACAACTATTTCCAAGTCGAAATAGCCCCAAGTTTTTCTTAATTTTTATATTACAATCTTTTACATAGAGGTCTTGAATACCGATCAGAATATAGATTGGCGCCTTACCTTGATTTGTATATGTAATTAGCAATTGTTCTTAATTTATTTAATATTTTATTTGTGACGAAAGTGTTTGAAAATCTAAAATTTCTTCGAAACTTATTGATCCCAAGAAGAAGAAAATAAACTTACAATACATAAGTGACTACATAAGGGGCTTACATAAGAACATAGCAATTATACGATCAAACACGATTCAATATAGTGGTGGCGATAGATACCAAACAGGAAATTGTTGTCACCCTTATATTATAATGGCTTACCCTATAATCAAATGTAATATCAGAGACATTCTCTACGTATTATTTGCAATGTGTTCGAAAATAATTTTGCAAAACGATCTTGCACTTTACACCGTATTAACAATTTTGAGACGGTTGGTTGCATTTAGCATCAATAGCATAAATAACATAGAAATAGTAATTTAAATGAACAATGTAATTTACTCATTTGTACTTCTGTAGAAGAAAATCCGAACCAAACCGGTAAACATATTGCACATCAATTTGATATTTCTGACAGAAGTGTGCGGACGATTATGAAAGAAAACAAGTACCCTTCACACAAAATTTTAAAAACCCAGGAAATATTTACCGAAGGCTATTATAAACGCATAAAATGAAAAATATTCTATTTAAGGATGAGTCGACATTTTCTTTGTGAATCAAAACACATTCGCGCTTATATCCTAGCGATACGTGCGCGTTGGAACAACTTCATATCAGGCATATGTTCTTATTTAAGACCCTGTTTACTATCTAACGGGTATTCATTTGAAAAGTCAATCTAGTAGCTTGTGATTTACTGAGAACATTTTGAAGTATGTCGTAAATTAAAATTTACTACTTAACCTACGAAGTCGTACATTTTGACAGTTTCATACATACAAATAAATAACAAATGTTATTGACATTATCAAATGTCATTTGGATTTACGTTTACGGAACAACAAACACATACTAATATATATGCGTCTTATTTTATCAAAATTTCAAAGTATCCTAGATTGACTTTTCAAATGAACACACGTTATGTATTTATCAACATTCAAAACAAGAGTGTTTTGTTAAACAGTATTTATAGTTCTTAAAGAACTTTAATTTACATAACAAAGATGAAATTGTTTCGTTTTCAAAACATTTACAATTTCTCCATTTCGGCCTAATTTTAATACAACTCATCTAAAATTGTATTACTTTCCTCATTTCATAAATGTTGCTTGTTTCGTATGGCCTGACCGCCTGCGCACAGCCTGGGCTTGTCGTTTACAGTCAGAAAGACTGCTTATACTAATTCAATTACGTCTGTTTTTACTGGTTTCAAAATGAAGTAATACACAAAATAATAATTTGAAACAAACAAAAAAACAACTGCGAAAGACATCTAAACCAACGAAAATAATTCGCGGCGGCGTGCTGAGGGTAAGAAACGAAAGATAGTGGTTCTTGAGTTGGGGCTCGCATAATTTATTTTCCCTAAAATACGAGAGAATCGCGGTGAATATTAAATTTAATAATAAAAGGCGAACGACTTCACAAATTATTTATGCGGACTGATTTCCATTATTACATTTTCGCGGACACTTTTCGCAAACGTTTGCTAAATATGAATTCATAAGAGCAAGTAGAAGAGATATGTTACGTTAATACATAGAACTTATTACACATATATTTTTCGATTTGTTAAATTTGGTTTAATCAAGTTTAATGATTCCAAAGAGTAAGTATTTTATTTTATTAATTAAGGTGAAGAGTTTTATGGCAATATATGCCAAATTTTGTTAAGTAAAGTTATTTAATAATCGAGATTTTACATTGGTAAATATAAAACGTCTTTTTCTTTCGTGTAATATTGATACGTAATATTATTAGTAGTATAGCAAGCGGGATACTGGATACGGTTTGATCTTGAAGCTTTGTGACGGTTATCGTGACTGTATATGACCCTAGGTCATTTAAATTTGTCCGCGGCGTTAGCTTATCTCTGACGTGTGTTATTTTGCGTGCAGATAAGAGTTGGTAAAGTGTGGCGTGTTTTTTTCGTCTGGCTTTGACGTAAGCGAAAGATTTGTCAAAACAAGTGTTTCCTGGTGTGTTTTTTCGTCTCTGACGTAAGCGGCTTTTTAGATATACCGCCATTTTGTTGTTTACGTTTCTCGATGGCGGCAAATTCAAAGTGCAATTTTGGCAAGGGGCAAAAAACGGGCTGCTGTAGTTGTTGGAAGGAGAAAATTCGAACATAGTTCGTGTATCTAAGCAAATGATGTAAGCAGCTTTTGAAGATATGACGCCTTTTTGTTGTTTACATTTCTCGTTGGCGGTAAATTCAAAAATGCAATTTTAGAATCACAAGGGGCAGAAAACGGGCTGCCATAGTTGTTGGGAGGAGGAGGAGATAGTTCGTGAATCAAATGTGATTACGAAAGCCTAATTAGCGCCTACCTGGATCTGCCAGCAGCAGACCGTTTCTTACCTGAACTGTTTAACTCGAGTAGCAAGTGTTTTTTCGCTTCTTTGACCAGGGTGATCTAGGCTGGGCTAGTCCATATTTGTTTTCAGAAAGCTGGATTGAAGAAAACAAAGAAAAAACATTTTTTTATATTTATTTTATTTCCAATAAACAATAAGTTATTGCACAATCGGTAGTTTCACCTAGTGATCAAGACTCAAATATAAATAAAATGAAAAAAATTTTCTTTGTTTTCCTCAATCCACTTTCCTAAAAACAAATATGGATTAGCCCAGCCTAGATCGCCCTGGTCAAAAAAGCGAAAAAATTGCATTTGGTGCTCGAGTATACATTATTCTGCACAATGTACACATTGAGACTAACGTACATATTTATACGATACGGTACAAGAAATAATTTTTAATATGTTTTCACGGTCATGTTAGTTGTATTATATTTTATCTATTTATATAATTTTAAAAATAATTCTTTCATTTTAACGTTGCAAATGTATAATTGCATACACACAAGTAGTTTGGTATAAAAGGAATTTTGACTTATAACAAGCTAGACATAATTCACAACACAGCCAAACCTACATTATTGAAAAAGAAATAAACTTCTGGAACATGTATGGTAAATGAATAAAAATATCTTGAAATAATTATTAGTTTTATCTGACCTATAAAACGCCGAAAACCTCACTAATATTATATAATATATAAGGTCACAAAGAATACATTATATATATATATATATATAATATATATATATATATATATATATATATAAAGATAATTATTTCGTGACCTTTGTATGTTATGGTAAATTCAATTTGTAAGCGATTTAACCGCCAACAAATTGAATTTACTATAGATATATATATATATATATATATATATATATATATATATATATATTTAGTGTTTATAAGAATTTTATTTTTCTTATTTATTTAAATATATTTAAACCATTTAATTTTCAAATAGCACACCAAAGCGGTAAAAACCTAAAATTCCTACACACCAAACTAAAAGACTCAACACCTACACTAAAACAATCACACACAATATACAACATACCCTGCAAAGACTGTGACAAAGTATACATAGGCCAAACAAAACAGTTACTACAAGAAAGATTGAAAGGTCACAAATACGCAAAAAATCAAACTGCTTTAAAAAAACACCAATTGACACTAAAACATAATTTTGATTTTGATAACACCAGAGTAATAACACAGAAAAAGAATACAAAAGCTAGGGAGGTCTTAGAAATGATACACATTTTCAAAAACAGCAGAACAATCAACGACAGAAACGAAATTGATGGACTTTCTAAACTCTATTACCCACTCATTAAACAATAGATAAAATCACCCCCCCCCCCATACACACAAACACAAACCAAAAAAAAAACTTTTTATCAGTTCCTATTTGTAAATACTTTTACTACATACCCCTAAACACGGTCCTGACCAATTTGCTAAATTCCAAAATAGAACAGAAATTAACCTCTCTTAACAAAGCCACCAACACTTACAATATTCCAACCAGTGCGATCGGTTCGTTATAAAACAAGGTCTCGGATGTCCCCGACAACACATGTTACACAGAATGCGTGCTTTTGAAAACCAAAAAAAAAACGGTTAGTTTTATTATCATTCATTGTTCATTCATTGTTTCTTACTGTAATTGTAGTTTAATTCAAATTTTCAATTCATTTATACAGATTTAACCACTTTAATTTTTCCTTACTCATTATTAATCTAAGTTTAAATTTTTAAATTTAATTGTTAATTTAATTGGTAATTCGGTCTTTAATCCAATTTTGATTCTAATGGTTAATTTAATTGTTAATTCAGTCTCACAAAAGCAAACACAGCTCTCACGTTTTCATTGTAGTAATTCTTGTTTCTAGTTACCTTACTGTATTGTATTTTAATTCAAATCTTCAATTCATTTATACAGATGTCATCACTTTAATTGTCCTTACTCATTATTAATCTAATTTTAAATTTTAACTTTAATTGTTAATCTATTTGGTAATTCAGTCTTTAATCTAAGTTTAATTTTAATTGTTAATTTAATTGTTAATTCAATCTCACAAAAGCAAACACAGTTCTCATGTTTTCATTGTATTAATTATTGTTTCTAGTTACTTGAAAAAGACTGAATAATAATAAAAGTCGAAACATCGTAGAATAAAACATCAAAATTCAATAAAAGGTCGCTAAACCAATAAAAAGTCTATTATTTTATATATATGTATATATATAGTAAACCTAATCAGTAGGCGATTAAAGGTCTGTATATTACTTCAAAATATATGTATTTAAAAAACTCTACATGTTTCGGCTGTGTACGCCTTTATCAACTCTTGATAAAGGCGTACACAGCCGAAACATGTAGAGTTTTTTAAATACATATATTTTGAAGTAATATACAGACCTTTAATCGCCTACTGATTAGGTTTACCATATCATACCAAGGTCACGAAGTTATTATATGTATATATATATATATATATATATATATATATATATATATATATATATATATATATATAGTAAATTCAATTTGTTGGCGATTTAAGGTCTGGTTTTACTTCAAAATATATATATTTAAAACAACCCTACATGTTTCGGCAAATGATGCCTTTTTCAAGGATTTTATATTCCTTGAAAAAGGCATCATTTGCCGAAACATGTAGGGTTGTTTTAAATATATATATTTTGAAGTAAAACCAGTAAATTGTGTGAGTTGCTAGTGACAAATATGTGTAAAGTAATTAATAAGACTGACAACGCTTAACTCTAGCTCTACTCCTGATGAAGTCATAAATATATTGACGAAATATTGAGTATGAACATTTGAGTTTTAATTAAAACAGATCGATAACCCAAATAGTAGTGAATTTATATTGGTAAGGTCAAGAAATTTTCTAGAATTATATATACATATATATATATATATATATATATATATAAATATATGTATATATATATATATATATATATATGTATATATCATTCTAGAAAATTTCTTGACCTTACCAATATGAATTCACTACTATTTGGGTTATCGATCTGTTTTAATTAAAACTCAAATGTTCATACTCAATATTTCGTCAATATATTTATGACTTCATCAGGAGTAGAGCTAGAGTTAAGCGTTGTCAGTCTTATTAATTACTTTACACATAATTGTCACTAGCAACTCACAAATAACACATGAACATTACATTCTTAAACAAACAATTACAGCTGTAAAATTTCAACCTGACCTTTTTCACCCGCATGTCTGTCAGGGTGAGGGTTGAGGATGGATAAAATTATCCATGACAACCACAAATATATAAGTATGACATTAATATACTGTCATATATATTTTAAATTCTTTGAGAAAGGCACATTTGCCGAAACATGTAAGATTGTTTTAAATATATACATTTTTAAGTAAAACCAGACCTTAAATCGCCAACTAATTAATCGGAAAAGACATAAGACATTAGAGAACGGATCTTCAAGTGAGGCAATACAATTTACTTATATTTGTAAAAAGTTGTAACGAAAATGAATTAAAATCAATAAAACATAAAAAGGTCCTTCAAGTATATGTCAATTTTGTTCTAACAATCACACAAAAACATACACCTTTAATTAATTTTGGGCAATCCAATGATATTGGATAAGTTAGTGAGTACTTAATTATTTAAATTTCTTATATGTAGTGTGGGTTATGTATTCTTTCCAATGAGTTAACATTGATCATTTAATTTGACCCACGCACTTCTTTACATGTTATTTACATAAATTCTAAATGTCGACTTCACCATAATTTTAACATACCTATTAAGAAAATAATTATAACTCCAAATTAAGTTCTTTGAAAACATTTAATTTCCTTGAATCGAATCCATTATGCCTTGAGATTTCTTTCTTAAAATTGCGTTTCCCCTCGTTTCTATTTTTCGCCAGAGGTAAACTTAATCGGCGAAAGAGAAAGTTGAATGAAGACACCTTTGGCTAAAAATTGTGCAGATATAAATTATATTGACTATAGTTTTTTTTCTGAAAAATATCCGCTTCTTTATTTTTATCTGATTATTAATACACTTAGAAGAGGAAGGTCTCATTGTATTCACTCGTTAATTTAATTTTAGAAAATTCTAGATGTTTAAGAAATCGAACTTATATCGAAAATTGTGGCAACGGCAATCCAACTCTTAAATTTAAATTTTAAATTTTACACTTATTCATAAACAAATTCCAATCAAGAAAGTGGTTCCACATTTTGGCATTAGTACAATGAATTTTGGGATTATCATCGGATAATTTTTCATTAGTTTTCTATTAACTTCAATTTATGTAATTGTTTTCGATAACATGGATACACTGGTTCACTTTATTGTTATATATATATATATATATATATATATATATATGAAGCGTTGTTCTTCGGGATATTTCGCCGCGTTTGGATGATTTCGTCCTGAGAAGGACAACTTTCTTCCTGACGTTTCGGTGACATCACTTTCACTTTTTTTAGAGGATCTTCTCGTTGCAATGGTAACTTCAAGAGTGCGTTGATTTCCTGTGCCGCTCATATTATATGGTCCCGTCGTAGTGGGGACGCGTGTCTGACTCCTCGTGATTGATCCGTCGGTTGTTCTGTCGCTTTCGACTATTGGTCGATCGGTTTGCGTTCGGTCCGAGTTAGTATGACTGGGCTGTGGCAAGTTGTTCTCATTACGTCGCTTGTGTGTAATCTGTCTGTTGAGCAAGGCCGACTTCCATGTGTCAGGCAAACGCTGTCCGTCGTCACGTTTGTTCATACAGTTTTGCCGTTTCTCAATTTCTATTGCTTCTCTTATAATCCTGTACGTTAACCTCGTACTGCCTGCTATAGTTTTTGTACCGTCAAAATCGATAGTGTGTCCTGTATGTAGCACATGCTTAGCTAGGGATGATGTTGATTCTTTTTTAGCTACCGCATTTCTGTGTTCTTCCCTCCGTACGCTGGTTTTACGGTTAGTATGCCCTATGTATGTTTGATCGCATTCATAGCACGGTATTTCGTAGACCCCTTGGTTTTCTAGTTCTATCTTGTCCTTTGTATTAGGCAAAATGTCTTTTATTTTCCTGTCTGTCGTATAAATGGTGTCTATGTCGTGTCGGCGTAATATTCTACCTATTTTCTCAGTTTCTCATTTTCTCAGGCGACACAAATTAACAAGAATCAACCAAAAAAGAAAGAAAGATCTACACGGACAGCATTTCTCCCTCACGTGAAAGGTACGACTGAGAAAATAGGTAGAATATTACGCCGACACGACATAGACACCATTTATACGACAGACAGGAAAATAAAAGACATTTTGCCTAATACAAAGGACAAGATAGAACTAGAAAACCAAGGGGTCTACGAAATACCGTGCTATGAATGCGATCAAACATACATAGGGCATACTAACCGTAAAACCAGCGTACGGAGGGAAGAACACAGAAATGTGGTAGCTAAAAAAGAATCAACGTCATCCCTAGCTAAGCATGTGCTACATACAGGACACACTATCGATTTTGACGGTACAAAAACTATAGCACGCAGTACGAGGTTAACCTACAGGATTATAAGAGAAGCAATAGAAATTGAGAAACGGCAAAACTGTATGAACAAACATGACGACGGACAGCGTTTGCCTGACACATGGAAGTCGGCCTTGCTCAACAGGCAGATTACACACAAGCGACGTAATGAGAACAACTTGCCACAGCCCAGTCATACTAACTCGGACCGAACGCAAACCGATCGACCAATAGTCGAAAGCGACAGAACAACCGACGGACCAATCACGAGGAGTCAGACACGCGTCCCCACTACGACGGGACCATATAATACGAGCGGCACAGGAAATCAACGCACTCTTGAAGTTACCATTGCAACGAGAAGATCCTCTAGAAAAAGGTGAAAGTGATGTCACCGAAACGTCAGGAAGAAAGTTGTCCTTCTCAGGACGAAATCATCCAAACGCGGCGAAATATCCCGAAGAACAACGCTTCAACAAACGACCGCGAAAACATTCGACGAAATATATATATATATATATATATATATATATATATATATATTAAATATTTAAATTAGAATGTTAGTTCGCGAAGTATTGTGAAATGTAAATATTGCTATCTACAATTACAACGCTAATTATTCGAAATTTTTATTGAAAAAATTTCGTCCTTAGGTGGGCTCGAACCCATGACCTTTGCTTCTCCGGATTACGGCTCTAACCTCTGAGCTACGAAGGACTTGCGTTCGAGTTTGTTAAACTGCCTTAGGTTACTTATTAAGGAACAGATAGTAATATTCTGTCGTCGGTAGAATTTGCTAAATTTTCATCCATTAGCTATTTATCAAATTACCTAAAAGTTAAATTTATTAGACATAAAACAATTAAATACTTACAGAAGTGCTATATATTCTTTCTTGCAACTTGTGCGTTAGTATAATCATCGAGACATATTATTTTCAGATAGTTTCATTTACTTAATCAAGACTATATTAAATAAACCTCGTTATTTGTATATTTAAGTGTGTTCAATAAACTGACTGATTTATATTAAATTAATCTTTGATTTAAAATAGAGAATTAATATGCCACTTTAAACTTAACCTCTAAAATAAACAGGTAAATCTTTATTTCATAAACTTTCTACTTGACCGTTAGCAAGCATCAAAATAAAAATAGATAACTGTATCCCGAAAACTATTATTAAATATTTCACAGATAGATGTCCTCAAATAATTGGACATACAAAAATCAGTATTAAAATATTTTATTCTTTTAAAAAATTTAATCAATCCTATACACATAAACGACTGAGCAACTGAGACGTTATTTCTTATTTTTAATAAAGGTATGTAATAAATATAATTATTATATATGTACTTACACTCTAGAACTCACTTGTAAGTAGATATATATACATATATATATATATATATATATATATATATATATATATATATATATTATATATATATATATCATAACGATTTAACCGTCTAACAACGATTCTGAAAAGTTACAAAATTGGATTTTGTTGAAAATTCTTGTCAGAATGAAAATCAAACTATAAATGGTGTTTAACGATTGTTCGAATTCTAAATAATCATATACCTACATTTTATTCCATTATTTATATTTATTACATTAAGTCTATCAATTATTCATACGCTTAAAATTAGAAATATATTTGATACTTTAGAAAAGCCTGAGAAAACCATTATTTTCGTTTGTAAAGAATTTATTCTTTATTTCTGTTTATAAATGCATTTAATTAATATTTCCAATTGTCAAAGAATTAGGTAAATATATATAATAATATAAATACGTCTTAGTTTATAATTGTAAAGTACTTGGAATTTTCGTATGCTATTACGAGCAAAATTACCTATACATTTGTTGCTGTACCTTTGTTGTATAGGTATCTTATTGTTGTATGTTTATAGGTTAGTTACTAACCAAATTAGGTGTAGGATTTTTCCGGTTCGACCAATAATATGTTTCGCCATTTTTATTACTTTTAATTGTATTTCCATTCACCCCCTTGTGATCTCTTTGTAAACGCCGAATGAACATAAACCATTTCTTTTGTAAGAAAAGTAGTTTTGCTTCACTTTCAACGAGAAAACATTTCTCACATACACATTGTTTCTGTATTTACAAGATCATTTATGTAAATAAAATAACCAAAAAGTACATAAGTATTTTTAATATAATATATTAAAAAATAATAGTTCTTACGGTTTTATAATTCGTGATCCAAAAACCAGTGAAAAAAATCTACAACGATATTGTTATGAGTTATAAAATAGGCCTGTAATTGTAGTTGATATTGATATGTTTTATGAAACGTATTTATACAGTGATGGGAAAATCTGTGGAACCATATAAATATCTGTTAAATTAAATAAGATATTGTAATAAAATTTTATACACGAAAGTTAGGGATGAAGAGCCATCATTTGAAGCATTTTTTAAATATACAGAGTGTTAAAAAAGTTACACACTTAAGTTATACTTTTTTAAATTCAACGCCCTGTATTTTTTTACATTTTGGAATTCTCCTCGATAACACGACTTCAACAAAACTATGACACTTGGGGTGTCAAGTATTTCGCTTTACATTTACATCCAAACGAAAATCAGAATTTTTAGAATACTTATCGCTCGGTATTTTCAAAAGTATTGTTTGATATTTAAGTATGATCATTTAAATAAAAACCTCCACAATTCGAAATGTAAGTACTACAATTTATTTTGTTCCTTTTTTTGTTGTTTGTTTTTGTTGTACAAAAAGTTAACGTGAACATTATAATCTTGAAATTTTATCACAAGGTCACAATCTACTAGGATTGTGACATTTAAAAGTGTCAATAAACAATGATTGCTTATTAATAATGGTTGAATTGAATGAAAGATAAAAAATACAAACATTAATGATGATCGGTTTTGGCGATAGATCAAGAACTCATAAAAAAGTATGTAACCTTTTTAATACTATACATCCCAACAGCAGCCAATTTCGCGTTCTGTTGTTATCAAAACTTTAAGGAGGTATGACATAACGGTGCGCAAAGAATTGGTTAGACAAATTTTGCTACAAATGATATTAAAGTGCAAGATATTGCCTTGCTGAAGAGGAAAATCTCCATTTATTTACAAACCAGGTGGCGCTAAGGCATGATATTAGCCGTTGTTCAGTAGGAAGAAAACTCACAAAACAAAAATACTATCTTTATAAAATTCTCCTCGTTCAAACACTCTCTGAAGACAATTTCTACAGAAGACAAGAGTTTTGTGAATCAGTGATGAACATTTGCAATCTTGATAACAATTTTATAATATAATAATAAATAATCTATTATTATCGGACGGGACAACCTTTTATTTGAACGGTACTATTCATAGACATAACTGTCGGTATTGTGCACAAAATAATTCTCACTCGATACAAGAGGCGCATACGCAACACCGTAACAAGCTTAACGATTGGACTGGTATTTGTAGAAACAGAATAATAGGGCGTTTAAGGAAAATGGTCCACTTGACACAATTGACTGGCCTGCACGTTCTCCAGATCTCAATCCACTAAATTACTTCTTGTGGGGTTGTGTAAAACATAAAGTATATCTTACCCGACCTAGAAATGTCCAAGATTTGGCTGAAAGAATTAATGATGAGATACGACGCATTTCACCAGACATCATAGCCAGAGAATTTACAGACAGATTGGCTTCCTTTAAGAAGGTAGGTGGCACCCATTTTTAAAATCTCATAAATTAAGTTTTTTATTTGTATGACCAGTTCATTTCCTTTTCCTTACCTATTAACTAATAAAAAATACTTTAGAGCCCAAGTGTTATAGTTTGTTGAAATCGTGTTATCGAGGATAATTGCAAAATGTAAAAAGATACAGGACGTTTAATTTAAAAAAGTACATATAACTTTAGTACGTTACATTTTTTGAACATTTTGTATATTTAAAAAATACTTCAAATGATGGGCTCTTCGTACTTAATTTTCGTCTCTAAAATTTTATTGCAATATCTTTATTAATTTAACAGAAATTTACATAGTTCCACACATTTGCCCATTACAGTATATGCAAATGTTCGGATAGCCGAACATATACCTACCGTAGATATGTGTAGTACGCATCCGAAATACCCGTGTAAGTTGATACCAGTCTTGATTTTAGTAACGAAACATATTTTACTAAAAGAATATTGATATGCTTAATTAATAATTAAACTTTATTTTACAAACATTATACAAACAATTTAACAATTTGCAAATTAATAGCTATTATTAGATCTAATCAAAGCACATTATGCAAACTATCACATAAAAATGTATTTAAAATATTTTGGGTTACTGCTTTTGTATCCATTCTTAAAGACTAGAAGGTCGGAGATCAATTTGAAGTCGCTCACAGCAAAACACTACAATGGACTGACACTATTCATAAAAAAACATAAACCTTCATACAAATACGATTACCTACAACATTTACATATAATCCCTCTAATTTATTTAATTCTTTGTTATCAAACGAAGAATATCAAATTAAATGTCTAGATAATAATTATTATCACTTCCTTAATAATTAATCTACCATTATGGAAAATTAATGTCGTAGTCTTTTTTAAGCAATATGACCACGTCGATATTTCATCTTTACCCGAATATTGCTGCATAAAAATATAAAATTATAAAAATAAAAACATTTACGTATAATCCCTCTAATTTATTTAATTCTTTGTTATCAAACGAAGAATATCAAATTAAATGTCTAGATAATAATTATTATCAGAATAATTCAAACATACATGAGTAGGTAAACCCCACCAGTTTTGTATAATACAAAGGTATTTTTAATAATATAAAATATTATTAAAAATCTGGTGTGAAGAACACAAATACAGGTTCACTATTAATATTTTTTGTGAACGTGTTTGAAAATATCCCTCCCCGGAGACGTAGATACGTATTTCGCCTTTCTATAGGCTCGTCGGTACGCCACTGCTGAAGAAAGGATATTCTCAGATACATTCACAAAAAAGAACCACATCACCACATCACCGAAATTATCCAGACGGGGCGTAGAAGTAAATTCAGCGCTGCCTGTTGTCAGACAGCCGAAGTACCTCGCCCCGTCCACATAACCAATGTGAAGTAACGATTTTTAATAATATTTTATATTATTAGAAATACCTTTGTATTATACAAAACTGGTGGAGTTTACCTACTCATGTATGTTTCAATTATTCTGATACATTACACATGCGGTTAGTCCGTAGTATGAGTGAAGACACAAACAAAATGCAGTTTCTAGAGAGATTGGCTGTGCCACCTTTGGAAGGGCGTCGTTACTTCACATTGGTTATGTGGACGGGGCGAGGTACTTCGGCTGTCAGACAACAGGCAGCGCTGAATTTACTTCTACGCCCGGTCTGGATAATTTCGGTGATGTGGTGATCTGGTTCTTTTTTGTGAATGTGTCTGCGAATATTCTTTCTCCAGCAGGGGCGCACCGACGAGCCGTAGAAAGGCGAAATACGAATCTACGTCTCCGGGGAGAGATATTTTCGGACACGTTCACAAAAAATATTAATAGTGAACCTGTATTTGTGTTCTTCACACCAGATTTTTAATAATATTTTATATTATTAAAAATACCTTTGTACTATACAAAACTGGTGGGGTTTACCTACTCATGTATGTTTCAATTATTCTGATACATTACACATGCGGTTAGTCCACAGTATGAGTGAAGACACAAACAAAATGCAGTTTCTAGAGAGATTGGCTGTGCCACCTTTGGAAGGGCGTCGTTACTTCACATTGGTTATGTGGACGGGGCGAGGTACTTCGGCTGTCTGACAACAGGCAGCGCTGAATTTACTTCTACGCCCGGTCTGGATAATTTCGGTGATGTGGTGATCTGGTTCTTTTTTGTGAATGTGTCTGAGAATATCCTTTCTCCAGCAGGGGCGTACCGACGAGCCTGTAGAAAGGCGAAATACGTATCTACGTCTCTGGGGAGGGATATTTTCGGACACGTTCACAAAAAATATTAATAGTGAACCTGTATTTGTGTTCTTCACACCAGATTTTTAATTATATTTTATATTATTAAAAATACCTTTGTATTAATAATTATTATCACTTCCTTAATAATTAATCTACCATTATGGAAAATTAATGTCGTAGTCTTTTTTAAGCATTATGACCACGTCGATATTTCATCTTTACCCGAATATTGCTGCATAAAAATATAAAATTATCAAAATAAAGCTAATTGATACCTGATAATTGTATTTTTCCATATGTTTCATTTAAAATAATCTGAATTAGCAATGTTTTCAATTAAATTGTTGTGTTCGAAGTTATTGTTTCTTCTATATTAACATACATTTATTGCCTATTACAGTAATTTTATTAAATCGGTGGAGCTGTATGATGAAAAAGCGTTTTCATAAATTACGTGATTGTAATAACTTTCGTGATTTGTATTCATTTAATTTTAAGTTTTAAGCACATTTGTGCTAACGTTTTTCGAGGAAGATAAACGAAATGTGGCGAAATGTCACTTTACGCTATAAAAATGTAATAACTGAGCCCCCTCAACTTGCTAGAATACTGTTTACGCAGTCATTTTCTTATCAGGTTACTTCACTCCCAAATGAGAATTTTAAAAGGGACGAAAAGTTTTGTCATTACAACATTTAAATTAGAATTTCGGCTCGTGTTTTGTGTCATCGTAAATTTTTTTCTATTTTTTCAATTATGTTGATATTAGGGGTTGTTTTAACATAACAGTTTCTTTTGTTACTCCCTAATGTAATTTATCATTATTGATTGAATGAAACTCGATACAAGAAACTAAGAATGAACAAAAGAAATTACTATTCTTTATTATTTTCTTGGAAAAATTTAATTTGTCCAATAATATCGTTTGAAAGTATCAAACATCTATTTCCTACCTCAATATTTGTCCATTACTGATTATTAACATTTTATAATTTGATATTTATTTTTGAAATATACCGTAAGCCTCTGAATCGAGAATATTTTTAATTTGCTTTGACAAATAAATGTACAAGCGCAGACCACATCTGCCCTTGTATATTTATATATTTTTAATATAAAACACCCTATTTTTGTCACTTATAATTCCTACGCAGACTATGTTATAAAAATTCATTCCTATCTAACATACCTATGGTATTTCTTTTTCTGGACAAGCATGATTTTAAAATGCTTTATATCATATTTAAAAAGGTAACAAAAACCAGTAGTTGAATATTCTATATAACGCATTTGATAATTTTCGGTTATAAACTTTATCAGCGACAGTATCTAAAGGCCGCTTTCCAGTTTGCAATTTTCATTGCATGCAATTTTTATTGCACGCCTTAAATAAGTTTTGTTGTGAATTTTTGTATTCGAATGAGGTTTGAATCTTCATTTCACGGTCAAACATAGTACTTTGACGATTAATGATTAATATGCGTTACCTGAAAAGCCAGATATTCATTAACAAAAATTTGGACATAACCCTAGTCCAATAAAAAGTTCGATCACCCTGTGTACAGCAAAATCAGAGGTTATCGATAGACTTTAATTATAATTATAAAACTTTGACATTTGATATGATATAAAATTTTGATCACTAAACGTTGATCATCAAGAGTTGAATTCGGGTGTCTACAATTCCCGATAGAACGAAAATATAGCAGCCCTATCTTGGTTGTTGGTCACATAACAAAATAAACAAAACCTGTCTTCAACTTGCAATTTTAGGTTAGATGTTTTCGTCGGCCAGTCCAGTTTACAATTTCACTGAGTAAAAATGTCTATCTTCGGTAATCGTTGAACCAAGAAGAGAGTGATCCAGAAGCAATCAATCCTGGATTATCTTCCCAAATTCTTAGTTCTCAACACAACCGACAGGTTGAGCCGACCTACAAGAGGATGAAATTCACCCGCAGAAATATATTTCGCTATATTACAATCAACCTGACTAATAAAGAAAGATAATTAATGAAGAAAATAATTAACTACAGTCCACTTCAAGATTTCCACCAAGAGGCAATTAGCCTGAATATAGGTACAATTTGTTTCGATAAAAATATGCTATTAAAGAGAAGGAAAAGAGAATAAAAGAGGGAATCTATAAAGTTAAACTAATTACAGTGAAAGAGACGATCAAGAAAATGCTGTAAATTACGCTTTTATTGTCTACTAAAATTTAGCCACGCCTCCTAAGAAATTTCACGTACGCATATACGAGCACGTATGTATATGTAGCTGTCAGATTTGTAAACAAAATGGCCTAACCTTCACAACACAAATGTACTCTAGACAGTTTATAAATTGATGGAAAAGCCTTGTACACTGATAATACAAGATTAAGGCAATAGCTACAATGGTAAAACCTTGAAGTACTTAATATTACATTTCAGGTAATCAAAAAGCGATGTAAATAGACAGAAAGATAGAAGATATCTTTTACAGAAACAAGGTTTTCACACCGAAATGAAGTTTTCAAATACAAACAAAAATGTGTACGATTTAACAAAAGAAATTCTTTCATTTTATGAGGTACTACCAAAATATAAGAGTATGTATTAAAAGTAAAATTAGCATTGTAGAAAACAAAGCCCTCGTTGAATATAGTTTCTCCTTACAGAAAGAACAATAAATATCTATATCCAAACACACACTTAAATGCCATGACCCAATCAAGAAACAATAAAAAGATACAAGAATATTAAAAAAGATGTAAGAATGTAAATAAGATTTCGAGGAAAAATCAATAATCAACTTACAGAAATTCTATCAAGATATAGGATCATCAGAAAATAAGTTGCGCATGCTATGAGCGGACTAAAAATACACATAAGTAAAAACAACCCGTCGTTACAAATGATTTTGTTGATTCTAATGTAAACTAATAGTAACTAGCTTAAAATATACTACAAAAGCACATGTCACCATGATTCTGTTAATTTTGGAAAAATATTCCGACAATTAAGGATTTTCATTGAGCATTTGGTCGATAATATACCGGTCCTTGAAATAAAAGACAACATATGAAAAATGGAAAAATGTAATTTTATAGAATATGTATCCAAAATATTTCCCCAAAATTCCCTCTCATAAGCGCTAAAAAAAAATACAAAGATATTTAAAACATTTTGTCACGCCATTACGCCATCGACACGTCACATAATACAATTTTCAGGGTGTTTTTAATTTCGTGGTTCGCGTCGTAATTGACAATATTTCAGATTTATGTGCTATATAATTACATATTTCCGTTTATGGTACGTTGTCCCCTTATTTCAAGGACTTCAAAATTGTACTCCAATAAATTTATTTATTTACACCTCAAAACTGGGTGACTTTATCAAAGAATCAAAAAATAATTGAAATCTTGATTGTAACTAGAAGCAAGATTTCTTTAATATTCCACTCTTAACCAACCTCGTTGACGATTTTGGATTTTTTTTATATAATTACCTACTTTTTAGATGCTAGTTTCGCTTTGTTTAGTTCTTGAACGGTCCAACTTTCCATTATTCTCAGCTGTGTCAAATTCGCATACTATTTTTAATCATTTGATGCGTTTTAGTACAACTTTTACCAAGTTTAACATGGAAGTATTTGTTTGAAACTCATTTTCAAACCGTAATAACTTTTAATGAAACAAATGTCACACAACACTAATGAAGGTTATCGCTTTCAATATCAAAAATATATAACTAGTTTCTTATATTCTCTAAAAATATTTTATTTTTTGGACAGAAAGTGTATTTTAAAGTTTTACAAGGCCATGAAATTGCTTGTACGTCAATATAAATAACACAGCCTATAGAAGAGTAATGGTAATAAACTTATTTAATTTAAAATAATGCATATATGTAACGTGTGTTCATTTGAAAAGTCAATCTAGGTTACTTTGAAATTTTGATAGAATAAGACGCATATATATTAGTATGTGTTTGTTGTTCCATAAACGTAATTCCAAATGACATTTGATAATGTCAATCACATTTGTTATTTATTTGTATGTATGAAACTGTCAAAATATACGACTTCGTAGGTTAAGTAGCAAATTTTAATTTACGACATTCTTCAAAATGTTCTCAGTAAATCACATGCTACCAGATTGACTTTTCAAATGAACACCCGTTATATAATTAATTTTAAGTTAAATTTTGGGCAATTGTTCATATATAGTAAAGAATCTATGTATATATTTGCTTCTTAACGCAGGCGATTCCATTTAACATCTTTTGAATTAAGTTACTGATAATTACAATAGGCAATTTGGAATGACCTGCCTACAAATATACAGATTATTGAATAGATATTCGAATAGGTATATGCGCATTTGTTTAGCGGAATGTATTTGTACTTACTAGTTCAAGCAAATTATTAAAAGGATATGCTTGACATGTTTTTGTGTTTTGTGAGAGTTCATTTACTGTCTATTGTTTTCTTTTTAATTACGAATTTTGATATTTCTGCAACACATCCGTTCGTTGAAAGTACAGAGATTGGTATACAAATTTAATTAATAATAAACTAGCTTTAAAAAGTAAGCTGATATCGTTTAATATTAAAATATTGGAGCTTTTGTGTCTATCAAAGCTTAAATTTATCTAAAAAGGAAATAAATAAAAACTGATTTTATTTTTTAATATCTCCTCTTTTCGTTAAACCTGCCAATATGTTGTAGACCATTAAATATTCAACTTGGCATATGAGGCTTAAAGGATTTATTTCAGTGGATATTTTCCATTAAAAATATGAAATAAAATAAATATCGTAACTTATGACTTATGACTAACGGTGGAGTATAGATAACTTTAAAATACGAAATTAATTATTCGAAAATTAATTATAATTCGAAATTCGGTGTGGGTTTATAGAATGGCCAAATACAAGAACAACAATAAATGCCAAATAACTACCAAATCGACCATTTTGGAGTGGCAAGCCATTATTATTTATTAATTATTATTATGTCTGCATTAAGATGTTAGGCTGTCGGCATTTGCCTTAAACGAGAAGGAAAACCAAAAAACCTACTCGGGCAGCCAGTCAAGGATCTAGATACGGAACTGCCAGCATGATAAGCAAGTTGATTTGAATACAACAGTACCTTTCATTATCTGCATTAATAGCACCGAAATCAAAATTTTAAGTCTGTAAAAAAAACCAAATTCAATTTTTCTTTCCTCTGAGAGTAAACTGTAATTGTATCTAGTCAGAACACTTTAAAAATTCTTCCTGGGAGGTTAAATGCGGACAATTACCTTCAATTTCTTATTGACGAACTGCCAGGTCTTTTAGAGGATGTCCCACTGAATGTTCGACGAGACATGTGGTTTCACATGGATGGGGCACCACCACATTTCGGAATTGCCGTCCGAAATTGGGTTAACGTCAATTATCTAAGAAGGATTGATCGAGGTGGTCCTGTTGCATGGCCACCCAGATCACCCGATCTTAATTCCCTTGATTCTTATTTATGGGGGTACTGAAAAATTTAGTCTACGCGCAAGTTTCGAACACAAGAGAAGAGTTGTTGGATCGTATTCACCTGGCTGCCGAGCAAATTCGACAAAACAAGTATGAAATTCGAATAAGTACTTCTTCTGTTGGCTTACGGGCACAAGCCTGCATTCAACAAGGAGGTGGACATTTCGAAAATATTATTAATTGAACTTTTTCAAATAAAATCAGTTTGTATTGACTTTAGGATTAATTTTTTTTTCATGATCTGACACTCACATTCATAGATCTGTAACTTTGAAACAAATATATATATATATATATGTATATACTTATACATATAGTAAGTCAATTGACTATATGTATATGTATATACATATATATATATATATATATTTGTTTCAAAGTTACAGATCTATGAATGTGAGTGTCAGATCATGAAAAAAAAATTAATCCTAAAGTCAATACAAACTGA
Organism: Melolontha melolontha; assembly: GCA_935421215.2. Classification (NCBI taxonomy): domain Eukaryota; kingdom Metazoa; phylum Arthropoda; class Insecta; order Coleoptera; family Scarabaeidae; genus Melolontha; species Melolontha melolontha. The sequence continues at coordinate 66,334,237 of OW285238.1, forward strand.
TTTTATTTGAAAAAGTTCAATTAATAATATTTTCGAAATGTCCACCTCCTTGTTGAATGCAGGCTTGTGCCCGTAAGCCAACAGAAGAAGTACTTATTCGAATTTCATACTTGTTTTGTCGAATTTGCTCGGCAGCCAGGTGAATACGATCCAACAACTCTTCTCTTGTGTTCGAAACTTGCGCGTAGACTAAATTTTTCAGTACCCCCATAAATAAGAATCAAGGGAATTAAGATCGGGTGATCTGGGTGGCCATGCAACAGGACCACCTCGACCAATCCTTCTTAGATAATTGACGTTAACCCAATTTCGGACGGCAATTCCGAAATGTGGTGGTGCCCCATCCATGTGAAACCACATGTCTCGTCGAACATTCAGTGGGACATCCTCTAAAAGACCTGGCAGTTCGTCAATAAGAAATTGAAGGTAATTGTCCGCATTTAACCCCCCAGGAAGAATTTTTAAAATGTTCTGACTAGATACAATTACAGTTTACTCTCAGAGGAAAGAAAAATTGAATTTGGTATTTTTTACAATTAGTTGGCGATTTAAGGTCTAGTTTTACTTCAATATGTATATATTTAAAACAATTTTACATGTTTACATTATATGTAGTTGTCATGCATAAAATTATTCAATGATACCTTCAAGTTCAATAATAATAAATCATGCCTTGGCATTCTCTAAATAGTTAGATAACAAAAACGGGTGAATGGCAAGCCATGAATTATTATTATGTCTGCGTTAAGATGTTAGGCTGTCGGCATTTGCCTTAAACGAGAAGGAAAACCAAAAAACCTACTCGGACAGCCAGTCAAGGATCTAGATACGGAACTCCAGCATGATAAGCAAATGTACAGATATTTAAATAACATATAATATATATATTTATATAACAGCAACATATATTATAATGGTAAATTGCAGATCGTTACATAATTGGGATATAATATATACTGCTTATATTTTTTATATCTTCTGTTGTTAATTGAATTTTTTTCCTGTTTAATATTAATCATTTCTTTAATTTTCCTTTTCATTGTGTGTTCTTTATCGATTATCTGTGTGTTTTCAAAATCGAAATGGTGATCGCGTTGTAGTTTGTGTGTAAATAAAGCAGTTTTGTCTGTTTTCGAATATTTGTGGGCTTGTGTTCTTTTGCATAAGTATTGTTTAGTTTGGCCTATGTAGTAACTATCGCCATCACGACATGGCATTTTATAGTCAACATGCGTTTCTCGATTTTTTCTATTTTGGCTTTTAGTTTTGAAAATAGATGTCTATTAGTTAGAATAGAAATAAAACTACGGTTTTAATCTTCACTTTTAATCATTACTCGTAAAACGACAAATTGTTTCGCCAACACAGTGGCTTCCTCAGGTGTTTACATCTAAACAGTACGTTACAAAGTTTGTAACGTACTGTCAGGACAGGCGCGGAACTAACAGATCAACTAAATCTTAAATAAGTAGAAGAAGAAGAACATATCTCCTCTATAATTCGTTCTTTACTTTTACACTTTTTTAAACTACAATTGTTATTAATTAACAAATTTTTTTAAATGAATGTTATTCCTCGCTTCTGATTGCAAATTTAGCGAAAGAAAATTATCAACACTATAAATTAATTTTTAAAAATAAAACAAATTTGTCATTTATTCAGTAAAAAGTACGATCCTGCCTAATTTTTTCGTATGGAAGGACGTATCTCATGCTATTATTATAAAATCGATGATTTGGCTACCAAGCTCAAACGACCATTATTGGCATTTACATGAATTAATTTTATATAAATCCCGTTTGTCGTTTATGTGCGATGGGTGCCCATCAAACATGTTCCGAGTATACATGTATTTCCTGTTTGGACAAAAACAAATACAGTTGTATCAAACGTCGATATAATTACTTTTATCTGTTGTTTGAGTTTGATGCGTAATGGCATATAAATACTTTAAATCTTTGGGCTGATTAATCACTGTCCCATATAATTTTACAAAGTCCATGAAGAACAGTGACTACAATAAATAAACGAAAAACAGGTTGACATAAAATATGTTTTTGTTTATAACTATGTTAGAATGTACTTAATTTAAGTTAACAGTAATGAATTTGATTTTAATATCAGATGAGGCTTTATATTTAGACAGGTGATGTATTGTAAAAGTGCGATGTATAAAATATTATAAATTTGAAAACTAATTAAAAATCAACGGAAGTACTTATTTCTCTGGAAGTTTTTGTAAATAGTCCAACTTAAAATTAACAAATACGAGAACAACAAAATAACCGGAATAACTTAAAAACCAGTAAAGAAATCTTTGCAAAAGTAATTTTATTTATTCGAAATAGTCTCCTTCAACAGTAATACAATAAATGTCACATTCAAGAATTGCATCAAATTGATTTTTATGCTGCTGATTACACCGGTATTGATTGATCGTTAGATGTTTTCAATTCATGCAAAATAGTTCCTTTCATCGAAATGCATCCCACGGTACCTAATTAGGTGAATGCGGGGATTTGAAAGTAAAAAGGAAAGTTTCTTATGAAAAAATCAGTGACAATTAAAGAGAGGGTGAGAAATTGTCGCGTAACAATCGTCAATTGCTTGGTTCTTGATATTTAGCGGGAACACTACAAAAACGACCTACTAAACGCTTCAATTCACTAAGAGAATACTCAGCATTGCCCATTGTACTAGTTGAAAATAATTATTTGTGAATAATATTCTTGAAATTATAAAAAGACATGAAAATTGCTTTGATTCATGGTTTCTCAAAACGAGATTTTTATAATTTTCCTTCATCTGGTGACCGCCATTCAGCATTTCAACTCTTGGTTTCCGGATCTTATTAAAACAATGTATTTCATTATTAATTACAATCGTTTTTAAGAATTTCTTTTCTCTAATTATAGCTCTATAATTTGATACAATTCGTGGCCACTTGTCAGTCGGTATTATGAATTATTGTTTTAGGTATTTCAAGTTGCATTCCCATGAATTTCACCAAATATTTTTTAAAATTATTTCTTCGGTCACGTTTTCAGTTGTTCAGCTTGAACGTTCAGTATCCACCCATATCTGAGATTTTATTATTTTATTGTATAATTTTAGATATCTTATGTAATACTTACAATATAAATAAAGGAAAAAAGTCGATAATAGTCCTGATTAAGTAAATAATATTAAATTGACTGAAAATAAATAATCAAAAGAAAATGTTAAGTTCGGCTGAGGCAGGTTAAGCCACCCACGAAAAGTTACAGCAGACAACATACTGGCATTTTGTTCGATATTGCAGAGCGGAAACGAAACTTAACACTTTACTTAACTCGCGGCATTCAAAATAACATCGACTGACTGCCTCGGGTTATATTTACCATTAGAAATGGTGTTTAATTTACTCTTGGAAAATCATTGTATTTAACGCGAAACGTAATTTCGAAATAGGGAATTGAGGTAGCTTGCTGGCTACATCGGTTAGCCGATCCTAACTAATGTTATTATTATTTAAGAAAATATTTGTTTTAGTTGTGTTGTTTAGAATATTTGTTGTTTTCATTTCTCGTGGTACAACCCGGCCGACCATTTATCTCCTGATTTTCATACAGCATCGTTATCAATGCAAATTATGTAATAATTACAGTTGTATTCAAAAGTATATTTTTTATAATTTGGTTATTTTATCACATAAAGTTCACATTGGTAAGCGAAATGTTCTCTACCTACACATAGATGGCGACAGAGTCTATTTTCTGAAGCCATAATTTGTTACCATATGATCTGTTAAACGTTATTCAATAATGTATACACAACAAATTTTCATCCGGGTTCGAAATAAGCACTCTTTGTACATTTGCTAAAATGAAACTAAAACGGAATCAACTTTTGGCAACGATCCACCTTCGTTCTCAAGCAGAATGTAAACATTGTCGCGCATTGATTCAAAGTGATGAGCGTTATAAAACGCCAAAATTGGCAGCAACCGGATGATATAATTGAAAAAGTTCAGAATGCAGCACTGAATGATTGTCGATCCAGGTGCAGTAGATTGCCAAGATATCAGATGAAGGTGTGGGCTACATTTTACAAGGACATATGCATATGAGAAAGCTTTCAGCCAGATCGGTGCTGTGCCTGTTAACAATTGACTAAAAATGTTAAGCAGTGAACATTTCAAAAGCAGTATTTGCAACTTTTCCAATGTAATGCCTCTGAATTTTTACAGACCAGCCCCGGGTTACCATCACATGTTATACATATTTAAATATATATATTGTGTTATATAAATATCTAGCGCACTGCTTATCTTTCTGGTTTCAACCCGGGACTGGGCTGTTCGAATAGGTTTTCATGGTTTCCCTTCTCGTTCTAGGCAAATGCCGACAGCTTAACATCTTAAGTCGTTCCACGGGCGCAAGTGTAATAATAACTATGACTTACCTATCCCTTTGTAATTGACGTCTAGCTGTTGGGAATGTTATATCATGAATTATTATTTTAATTGAATGTAGAATATATTTATGAATATATATTTCTCACCATTACAATATCACTTATGTAACTTTAACATTAATATACTGTCATTTATAATTCTTTGATAAAGGTAAAATTTACCGAAATTATTTTAAATATATACATACTAAAGTAAAACATACTTTAAATCGCTGAATATCTAAATCTACTATTATATATATATAGATAATTATTTCTTGACTTTTGTATGTTAAAGTAGATTAAATTAGTCGACGATTTAAGGTCTGGTTTACTTTGATATGTATATATTTAAAACATGTTTGTCTTACATGTTTCGACGTATAGTACCTTTTCCAAAGAAATTAAAAATATAAATGACTGTCATTTATATATTAAGTTTCTTTGAAAAAAGCACTATGTGTTGAAACATATAAGATTGTTTTAAATATATACATATCAAAGTAAACCAGACCTTAAATCGCCGACTAATTTAATCTACTATATATATATATATATATATATATATCTATATATATATATATATATATATATATATATATATATGAAGCGTTGTTCTTCGGGATATTTCGCCGAGTTTGGATGATTTCGTCCTGAGAAAGACAACTTTCTTCCCGACGTTTCGGTAACATCACTTTCACCTTTTCTAGAGGATCTTCTCGTTGAAATGGTAACTTCAAGAGTGCGTCGATTTCCTATGCCGCTCGTATTATATGGTCCCGTCGTAGTGGGGACGCGTGTCTGACTCCTCGTGATTGGTCCGTCGGTTGTTCTGTCGCTTTCGACTATTGGTCGATCGGTTTGCGTTCAGTCCGAGTTAGTATGACTGGGCTGTGGCAAGTTGTTATCATTACGTCGCTTGTGTGTAATCTGCCTGTTGAGCAAGGCCTACTTCCATGTGTCAGGCAAACGCTGTCCGTCGTCACGTTTCTTCATACAGTTTTGCCGTTTCTCAATTTCTATAGCTTCTCTTTTAATCCTGTACGTTAACCTCGTACTGCGTGCTATAGTTTTTGTACCGTCAAAGTCGATGGTGTGTCCTGTATGTGGCACATGCTTATCTAGGGATAATGTTTCTTTTTTAGCTATCGCATTTCTGTATTCTTCCCTCCCTACGCTGGTTTTACGGTTAGTATGCCCTATGTATGTTTGTTCGCATTCATAGCACGGTATTTCGTAGACCCCTTGGTTTTCTAGTTCTATCTTGGTCTTTGTATTAGGCAAAATGTCTCTTATTTTCCTGTCTGTCGTATAAATAGTGTCTATGTCGTGTCGGCGTAATATTCTACCTATTTTCTCAGTCGTACCTTTCACGTAAGGGAGAAATGCTGTCCGTGTAGATCTTTCTTTCTTTTTTGGTTGATTCTTGTTAATTCGTGTCGCTCTGTTAATGGTATGTTGTGAATAGATATCCATGTGTACAGTTACAGATATGTATAAGATATATGATAATTAACATGTATCTAATTAAGAAAATATATAACTTAAAAGCCGACTTTGACAGCCAAGTAATACGGCTTACAGGAAATTTTTGAAATATTGATTTTACTTAGTTTTGATTAATTCAATAATTCAATAAAAATCGGTAATTTAAATTTTTGCAATAAGAACAAACAATTACAACTACCCGACTCGACATTTAAAGTTACAAAACTGTTGATAATTAACCTATTTATTTTATGCATCCACGTGTACTGTTTGAAAATGCCATGGCGCGAAGCACCTAATTTAGCCATTGAATTGTAAGCAAAGCCATATTGTAAAATATCTAATATTATTATGATAAATCTAAATACTATTTATACAAGATATTGAAATAGAAAATTTATGTAAACTACTAATCCTAAAAAATTTACCTATTATTCGAAAATACCCAGCTCCAAAAATAAAAGGTAGAGCGTTCTTTTCCTTCGTTCGCTATAGAAGCCATTACCATTTTTCGACGCTCTTCAAAATAAATCTAAAAGGCACCGTTGAATCAGCAGGCGCGGCTCGTGATGACGTACTGTTGGGGCACGTACAATGATGCGAGTGCTTCGTGTATTCTCGTATACTAACTATAGCGTTTTCTTAGTAAACACCGAAAACACACGAGGCACTCGCATCATTGTACGTGCCCCTTCAGTACGTCATCACGAGCTGCGCCTGTAAATCAGTGAGTTCAATTACACAAAGTTACTTAAAATGTATTTAAAATAATTCTTTATCTGAACACGTATTTTTCCGTATCCTGACGGTCAAGAGAAGTTGGAAAATAGAATATTCCCAAATTACAAGAAAAAATACACATTCCAGCCCCACTTTTCAAACGGACATACTCCTTTTTAACAGATTACCAGAGTCAAGGTATTTTCATTTCAATGTCAATCCTCATATTATAGATTATCTAAATAATTTCAAAATTTTGTATAAAATATAGTTAAACAGCTAACCAAATAGAATGGTATCTACTTACCGAATGTAAACAATTTTATTAACACATATTGCCTTAGGTTCATTATTTAAAAGCTTGTAAACGAAAACCAAACAAAGTTATTATTGTATTTAATATAGATCACAGTATGTACTATGTCAAGTTCGATACACATGACAAAATTCATACCGGTTTATTTGTCCATTTGTTTATATGTCCTACTTGCTAAGATACAATAAAAAATATTTACAATTTTAAGACTTCCACATTGTTTTTATTTGTATTTGTAACTTTTAAGTATAGTATAATTTAGCTTTTTGAAACTAATTCCAACAAGAACATTTTTTTTAATTTTCCGCTCCAATTTGTTTTCTGCTCCAAGTTGACTTTTAGTTGACTTGTAGTCGGTCATCCTCATCATAATAAGAAAAAAGTGATATATTTAAATAGAAAGAAGTGTGTCTGTTGAACAAAATTTAATATTCAGTCATCCAAAAATATTAAGTAGTCTTATTAGATTCAACATACTTAAGTCGATTTATATTTATATTTTACTGTAATTTACTATGCTTGCTATCACTCGAATCTGTATAAGAAATACAAATAAAGACATTTTAACGCACGTCATTGTTATATAAATTTATTCTATAATATGTATTGCACGCTTCAAATTGACAGCAGAACCAAACAGTTATCAAAATACTAAATACATTTTCCTTTCATTTTTTCTGTGAAATTAATCTGAATTTTTGAAATTATGAATTAATAATTTCTACGATTAGGTTAGATGTTATACAGCTAATGCATTCGAATTTAGAAGAGACATAGTCCTTTCAACGTGCTTTCCTAAAAAGGTTACATACCCGTAGTACCTGCCGTCAGAGATGAGTTTACATTTTCCACTTCATATTTTTAAAATGTCTCAAAACCGGTCTCGTGTCTTGTAATTGCGACCGCTCGTTTTTCATTAGAAGGCATTAAACTTGAATTACGGAGGAAGATGCCTGGAAGCCTCCCCGTACGACGAATGGAAATGAAATTGTCTCGACGAAGTTTCCATTAAAATTTGTGTATGAAATTGTACTTTGTAAACAGTTAACTCTCTAACAGGAATCGCGTGCCAGGAGAGACGAAATGAGTTACCGAAGCTGAGCGTTTTGCGAAATTCACTTCGAAATGTAAAATAAACAACTCATTTGCGAAAGTTTAGTTCCAATATAGACATGAATTTGGGCCTCAGTTTGTGAAGTTAAATTTATTAAGTCCTTTTAATTTTATACCTTTAAATAAAATGTGTATATAGCTACCATTTTCAATTACATCAATGTTATCTTTTATTTTAAAGATATATTTTTTTAATCAGCAAACTCTAATAGAGTAACTACATAACCATAATTTTATTTTTAAAGTGTCAACGAAGAAGAGAGTAGCAGGGCATTTGGTTTTAGTCAAATATTAATTGGGGCTGGGAATTTCTATTACTGAAAAATTAAATTAAATACTTTTGGGGTTGTACATAGTTTACACAAGTATATACATCCTTTCTAGGCTCCTGGAGCTGAAGTTTAAGGACTTAGTTCTTGATTATAAAGCCCTAGCATCAAATACATACACACATACACACACAAACAAATATATATATATATATATATATATATATATATATATATTTACATAATTTCTTAGCCGTGCATTTAATATATCAATTAATAAATTCTTGGAGTTTTTTGGCTTTTATTTGAAATATTTACAAATATTATCAAATTAGTATGTAATTGCGAAGTAAATGTGAATGTGAACATTGCTGTCTACAAATTACAACGCAAATCATACGAAATTTATAGGCTTGGTCTTCGGTTTGTCGGACAGTTGCTTTACCAATTAAGCAACGATATACCTTGGTTCTAGCTAATTAGAAATGCATTATAAAGTAACGGTGTTAATGATTCAGATGTCAGTTATTGAAAGTAGACGTCAGGTTTGAAAGCAGAAGTCAGTTTTTGAAAGCAGATGTCAGTTTTAAAAGCAGATGTCAATTATTGAAAGCAAATATCAGTTACTGAAAGCGGATGTCAGTTTTAAAAGGAGATGTCAGTTTTAAAAGCAGATGTCAGTTTTGAAAGCAGATGTCAGTTTTGAAATCAGATGTCAGTTATTGAAATCAGATGTCAGTATTTGAAAGCAGCTGTCAGTTTTGAAAGCAGATGGCAGTTTTTCAAAACTGAAATCTGCTTTCAAAACTGACATCTGCTTCCAATAACGGACATTTGCTTTCAATAACTAAAATGTATAAATGTCAAAGTGAAGCAGACCTTAAATCGTCGACTAATTTAATCTACTTAACATACAAAGGTCAAGAAAGAATTATCTATATATATTTATATGGTTCATCTTGTTATCAGAAACTGGAAGAAAAGGAACATAAATGTTAGAAATAAGTATTAGATTAAGAATTACAAATGAAGACCATACATTTATAGTGTAAGATATTAAACAAGTTAATACCACGTATTTAATTATAAAATTTATTTGGAATAATTTTTATTATTTATGTAGATCATTTTTCATTATCAAAATTCATTATTTTAATTGAAAATCTGAAATTAATTAACTTCATTGATAATTCTTTCAATGGAGACTGTGGTTAAAAAATAATTTAAAAAGGTATATAACCCCTTACCACAATTATTAGTCGTATCCTAAATACGTATTTCGACAACTAAGTTGTCATCATCAGTAGGTAAAAACTACTAATTAAAGTCACACGGGGCACAATAAAGTAAGATGAACGCTTCCGCACAACTACTATACACTGCAACCCTGTAAAGACTAAATTTACCATGCACATTTCAAACTACGAGACAAAACACTTATCTCTTAGAAAACGTTCTTAAACATGTGTTCAAATATCGAACAAAGGGACGGCAAAAATTCTTCTCTAAAGAAGGCGCCAACTAAAAAACGATTTTAAAGCTACGGTGACCTACTAATAAACTAAATGAATCACATCATATTTCCACAAAACACTAGTATAATTAACTGTATGAGCATTTCATGTGCAATGTACAAATTAATAGTTATTATTTAACGTGTTAATTTCGTACGCAGGTGGTGACAAAATCTGTATAGGGTCCGAGTGTAAAAACATATCCATTAACAAAAGGTTAAAAAGTCGTGTATATATATATAGTAAAGGCCGAACTCTCATAGCAATTCTGAGAAAGACAAAATAAAGGAGAAGGCGTTATATGTGAAAAACCAGACATCCGGCTTGTTGTATTATATTAAATGGGAATACAATACTCGTGAAAAGGGTCAATAAATAATTCGATATTGTAGGTGTATAATTTAGAAGTTAATTATAAATAGGTGACAATGTGTTATAATTAAAAAAGAAGAAACCATTCACGTGAATAAATAGATATTGTAGGTATATCAATTTAAAAGTTAATTATAAATAGGTGACGATGTCCTAGTTAAGGAATTAAGCAATTTAATATAATGTATAGAATTCACGGTAGGCTCTGGGTATGTAGGAGGTAATTTTGCATATTAAATGAGAATTCTATTCACGTGAAAAGGGTCTTGAATAATTGGATATTGTAGGTATAATTTAAAAGTTAATTATAAAAAGGTGACATGTCCTAGGTAAGGGGTTGCGCTATTTAATATAATGTATAGAATTCACGGTAGTCTCTAGGGTGTGATAAGGAGGTAAATTTGCATATTAAATGAGACTCACTTCACGCGAAAAGGGGGGGGGGTCTATGCATAATTGGATATTGTGGGTATTTAATTTAAAAGTTAGTTGTAAATAGGTGGCATGTCCTAGTTAAGGAGTTAAGCAAAAAAAAATAAAATAATGTATAGAATTCACGGCAGGCTCTGGGTGAAACACGGTGTTTTGTTTATTAAATTGTTTACCGTGTTTCACCCAGAGCCTGCCGTGAATTCTATACATTATTTTATTTTTTTGCTTAACTCCTTAACTAGGACATGCCACCTATTTACAACTAACTTTTAAATTAAATACCCACAATATCCAATTATGCATAGACCCCCCCCCCCTTTTCGCGTGAAGTGAGTCTCATTTAATATGCAAATTTACCTCCTTATCACACCCTAGAGACTACCGTGAATTCTATACATTATATTAAATAGCGCAACCCCTTACCTAGGACATGTCACCTTTTTATAATTAACTTTTAAATTATACCTACAATATCCAATTATTCAAGACCCTTTTCACGTGAATAGAATTCTCATTTAATATGCAAAATTACCTCCTACATACCCAGAGCCTACCGTGAATTCTATACATTATATTAAATTGCTTAATTCCTTAACTAGGACATCGTCACCTATTTATAATTAACTTTTAAATTGATATACCTACAATATCTATTTATTCACGTGAATGGTTTCTTCTTTTTTAATTATAACACATTGTCACCTATTTATAATTAACTTCTAAATTATACACCTACAATATCGAATTATTTATTGACCCTTTTCACGAGTATTGTATTCCCATTTAATATAATACAACAAGCCGGATGTCTGGTTTTTCACATATAACGCCTTCTCCTTTATTTTGTCTTTCTCAGAATTGCTATGAGAGTTCGGCCTTTACTATATATATATACACGACTTTTTAACCTTTTGTTAATGGATATGTTTTTACACTCGGACCCTATACAGATTTTGTCACCACCTGCGTACGAAATTAACACGTTAAATAATAACTATTAATTTGTACATTGCACATGAAATGCTCATACAGTTAATTATACTAGTGTTTTGTGGAAATATGATGTGATTCATTTAGTTTATTAGTAGGTCACCGTAGCTTTAAAATCGTTTTTTAGTTGGCGCCTTCTTTAGAGAAGAATTTTTGCCGTCCCTTTGTTCGATATTTGAACACATGTTTAAGAACGTTTTCTAAGAGATAAGTGTTTTGTCTCGTAGTTTGAAATGTGCATGGTAAATTTAGTCTTTACAGGGTTGCAGTGTATAGTAGTTGTGCGGAAGCGTTCATCTTACTTTATTGTGCCCCGTGTGACTTTAATTAGTAGTTTTTACCTACTGATGATGACAACTTAGTTGTCGAAATACGTATTTAGGATACGACTAATAATTGTGGTAAGGGGTTATATACCTTTTTAAATTCATTGATAATATTAATCTCATTTGGATATCTATTTTATCGACCATAATACTTTTTGATTTGAATTAACTTACCGCGGGAATCATGTATTATTTTATCTTGTACGCATATGAAATTAATAGACATCCAAAGGAACATAATTTCTATTTTATAATTAATATTATTTATTGTAACGGCAATATCAACTAGTGTGTGATATAAAATAAGTCAAAAAGAAGAAATACAAAAGTAAATACTTGTAACAAGCCAAAATAAATCATATGGAGGCCGAGAAATAAAAAAACAATAGATAAGACCGTCGCTTGGGTTGTTAGTAAAACCACTAAAAAAAGTAAAGTTAAATTTTAAATATCATTAAATACAGTAAAATCGAAATATACTTACTATTAAATGTTCTCAACTTAAAGAAGAAAGTATCCACGCATCATTACAACTATAAAAGGGAACCGCATACCTGACATATACCGTTCAATCCTTCCAAAACCGTAGGCGTCTCGCTATGTATTAAGATTTCCATAAACACACCTGAATCAAACTCCTCCTGTCGCCTAATTGATCCCGAACATTTCCTGAAAATCATCCACGAGACGTTAAAATACAAATATTTATAAAGTTGAATTAATTTTATATCAACATTAGTACGCTACATTAACATAACCTTATTCAGTGTTTCATAATTATCTTATTCAAAGTTTAGAAAGATATACTAAGTCAAGCTTACCTGAACTGAATGGTCTCATTACAAATAATATTTTCGTAAGTATTTCGTACTTGCTAACATCACTATTTTAATAAATATTATTAATATTAGTAGTATCTTATATTTATTATAGGTATATCCACCATTAGCGTTTACATTATGTCACGTGATTAGGTCACAATACCACCTGATTTAGAAATGTATTAATTTAAAGTATAATTTCAAAAATATAATCATTAAACTTGAATTTTCACAACACACTTATAACATTTTTATTTATCTTTAATTTACTTTAATTCCGTATGCTTGTGATATATTTTACATTTGATCTATTATCAGTGTGAATGCAAGATCGGACACATCGGGCTGAAATGACGTTATTACGACGGACGATATAAATAGTCTACAACATCTGTAAGTACATCACGCAGTTATTGAATAGCACTATTCATTCGGTTAACCGCACACAAAAATAGATGTGCTGTTAACTGAATGAATAGTGCTATTCAACAACTGCGTGATGTACTTACAGATATTGTAGACTATTTATATCGTCCGTCGTAATGACGTCCATTTCAGCCCGATGTGCCCGGTCTCTAATTATATATATATATATAATTGTATATATATATATATATATATACAGGGTGGGGCACATAAAGTGTTACAGAGCAATAGCACTCAAACGATTAATCATATCGAAAAATGTTTCAGACAAAAGTTTCAGTGTTCGGGAAGGCGGTCATACTGGGCCACCCAGTTTTTTGATCAGTGTAGGCGTAGAAGCTACGTCAATGTCAACTCCAATTTTTTAAATGGAACCATGTATTTTCTTTTCAATAACATTATTACAGATTTTAAGACGAATTCAGCGACCTACAACACAAGGTCATTCTAGTCACGCAAAGTATGAAAATAGTCGAAAAATCGAAAAATATCGGAATAATCAGCATCAAAGGATCCACTAACTTTGGTTTGGGTCTACCTACAGAAGATGCTCGAAGTGACCACCCTCCGCTTGTAAGCAGTGGTTAATTCTCCGAGGAAACGACCGTCTAACGTTAGCCAACATTTGTGGTGTAATTTCGGTACATGCTCGGCGTATTATTTCTCTCATGTCGTCAGGCGTGGTAGGTGCTTCCGCCATTACGTGTCCTTTGACAAAACCCCAGAAAAAGTAATCCATTAGTGTTAGATCTGGCGAACAAGGTGGCCAAGCAACAGTAGCGCCTCGTCCTATCCATTTTTCACCATAAATCTCATTCATCACTTGTCTTGCACATAGAGTATAATGCGATGGTGCACCGTCGTGTTGCATCCACATGTTTATGCGACCTAGCAAGGGCACGTCTTCCAGTAATTCGGGCAGTACGTATTGCAGAAAGTTTGCATAAACTTGCCCACTTAAGTGACCTTCAAAAAAATGTGGACCAATGACGTGATCGCCGACAATGCCGGCCCAACAATTAACGGACCACGGATGTTGATATCGTACAGTTCTCGTCCATCGAGGATTCGCATTTGCCCAGTAATGCATGTTATGTCTATTCACATTTCCCGTATTTGTGAAGTTAGCTTCGTCAGAAAAAAGCACAGACTCAAAAATAAATAGTAATAAAATAATAGACTTTTTCTTGGTTTAGCGACCTTTAATGAATTCCAATTTTTTAATACGACGTTTCGACTTTTAAGTCTTTTTCAAGTAATTAGATCTAAAAAATTAATACAAAGAAAGGTAAGAAATATATTTACATTTGTATGAGTGAATTAAAATTAAATAAAAATAAAAATAAAATAATGAAATTAAGGTAAGGAAATTAAAGGATACAAAACTCACCAATTTATTTCATGTCAAAACACATATTTTGTGTAACATGTACGGCCAGACATGTCGAACCTTTTTATAAGGTCGACTGCCTTTCTTGGAATATTTAGTGTAACTAAATGTCTTTGTGCAGAATATATATATATATATATATATATATATATATATTACAATTCATTAATTAACGTGGGATTTGAGTTCTATCCACGCAGGACTCTATATTATGTTCAAATATTTATAGTTTGAAAATGCTTCAATTTTTCTCAAAACTAAAAAAATATATTTGAAAATAAAGATAACTGGACTCTAATGATATATTTGGTTACGAAATAAGCATATGCAGTTCACTGATGATGCAGTGGGATTTACTACATCTTCGAAACACGAGTTAGGTGTTTTCATATGAAAACATATTAAAGGAAGCTAATTGCACGCTAATTTGATTCATTAATACACTATAACTAAATATACGTAGTGTACGCTGGTTATTCAATTGAATTTTCTGCATCCTTCTCGAATGCTTACAGCTATTTCCGTAAATCCGTGAAAAAAATCACAGTATAAATTTAGTTTTGAATTAATTTGAAACTAAAATATGTCTATGTATTTGTTTAATTTAATTCTTATACAGACCTTTCATCTTCATACAATTTTTCAAATTCCGACCTGCATATTTTCTGTTTTGCCATTTAAAAATTCAATGATTAAATACTGCAAAAAGTTATTTAAATAAAACCAAATTAATAATGACACAAAAAAGGATAGATATTAATAATAATACAATATTAACAACTAAATTACTGTATCAACATATACAGGCTGTTCTTGAAATAAAAAGGCAACGTATGAAAAATGGAAATGTAATTACATATATATATATATATATATATATATATATATATATTGTAGTAATCCCTTTAGCGAACAACGTAGAATAAGCTAGCAGAACAACCACTACAATGTGATGACTCGCGTACGGTCGGCTATATAATGTTCGATAAGGGAAATTTACAACATTCAGTATAATAATGAGACTCTTACTGATAACTATAAAGTATCTCAGGTACGTGTGAATTGGTCCTTGTTATGTGCTGTGGAAGTAAACATACGTTAAAAAAAAACAAATCTTTATTTATATAACCACTTTCTATATAAGATATTTATCGATATCGAAAAGACACATATATCGATCCTTCAAACCTTTGACGGTCAAACTGACATATATATCAGGTTGGCTATAACTCACTAGGTGTTATCCACAAGGTTTAGTACTACGCTAGATTATGCAGACTAAAGAAACCTTTCAGCATATATTTACAACGGTGAATAAATAAAACAAACAAAGCTTCAACTTCAGTCAAAAAGAAATAAAATATTTATTGAGTTAATAAAAAAATTTCTAAGCAAGAATATGTAACAAATATGGTGGTAGTATATTGTATACCTTGACAGGTAGGTATTTGTTTTCAATCTACTTACTTTCTATACTTAAATATTACAAGTTTTTTTTTCAATATTCTTAAGGAAATATAATTAATCAAAACTACTGAACGTTAGATAGGTTTCATCAAAGGAAATATAAGTTATAAGAACACTAAATGTATGAATCAAAATTTATGATGCAATACTACCCTGATAGCAATGAAAACCGAGGTGTTCGGAATAGAAATAACCTAGACGAGGTTATTCACATCTAAAATAAACCCAAGTAAATGATGTAGTCCTAGACTGGTCTATAAACTTTCAATTAGTCAGTAAAATGATTCTATTAGTTTGTGAAAAA
Organism: Melolontha melolontha; assembly: GCA_935421215.2. NCBI lineage: Eukaryota > Metazoa > Arthropoda > Insecta > Coleoptera > Scarabaeidae > Melolontha > Melolontha melolontha. The sequence continues at coordinate 66,350,619 of OW285238.1, forward strand.
ATATTCTGAATAGTTTTTAAATGATTAAGTATTGTTTACCAAGTTTATCGATTAATTTTAAACTATTAACAAATTGATGTCTCTTTCATGGGTATAATTTTAGGTACCTTCTTTAATGGGATGCAAGGTTGAGTCCGGATGTAAGGAAGGAACTTGGGTATTGCCTCGATTGATACTGGATAAGGGAAAAATCTCTGGGATCTTCTAAATATTAAATAAATCTTCTCGGAATTCTAAAATAACTGTTCTAGCTTGAGGACAGGAAGTTCAGGATGATTAATTTACTACGTAAGGTTCCAAAATACGGTAATCTTCTTAATTATTCGAGTTTTAAAACTTAATATTGTTAGTCGCCATGTTGGATTTTCAATTTAAAAATGATGCTTTCGAAGATTAATTATAAAAACACTGGTATAAGCCGTTCAAATGACGTTTTTTCTAATTGATTAAATGTTAAACTATCTATTGAAAATATTTTTAAGCACGTTAAATCGTAGAAATTATTTTTAAAATCTGTTTTTGTATTCTGCGGTATAAGGACAACGCTAATATTTTTGAATCTTCCGTCTCTAACGGAATATATGGAACGACTCTCTCGGATAGACGCCGATAAAAACAAAAGGTCTCCTTAAAATTTTATACACATCTTCTCATTGGATAGAACGAACAACGGAAATTATGTAAATTTAAATGTTCAAATTTGTATCAATTACAATTTCCATCCGAATTAATTACCTATAGCTTATAACCTAATTTAAATTGGGATATTTAAAACTATTCATAATATTATATTTATATTTCCTTTGATTTTTCCTTTTCTTTTACTTAGAGTTTAAAAATGTATAATATAATGTTTTAATTTTTCAAAATTTTATTCATATAGAAAAATAACTAGATTGACATATATAGATGTTGGAAGTAATTTGCCTCACAACATTTTATATATATATATATATATTTAGTGTTTAATAAGAATTTTATTGTTTTGAATTTTGATGTTTTTACGACGTTTCGACTTTTATTAATTCAGTCTTTTTCAAGTAACTGGAAACAAGAATTATTACAATGAAAACATGAGAAACTGTGTTGGTTTCGTGTGATAGATATAATGATTAAATTAACAATTTTAAATTTAAAATTAGATTAAAAAATGAATTATAAATTAAGTTAACATTTAACGTTGAAAATTAAATGAATTAAAAATAGGTTAAATGAATAGGTAGGGAGACATTAAAGTGATTAACATCTGTATGAATGAATTGGAAAGTTGAATTACACTACAAATACAGTAAAGAGTACAAAGAAAAGACAAATAAACTCACAGTTGTTGTTCGTTTGGTTTTACAAGGGTACGCATTCTGTGTAACACATGTGTTTTTTTTAATGGACATCCGAGACCCTATTTTCTTAAGGAACGACCGTGCTTTACGGATATTGTAAGTGAACTAAGTCTTTAGTTTGCGGGGTTTTAATTTCTGTTCTTTGAAATTAGCAAGGTGGTCAGGACCGTATTTAGGGGTATATAGTTAACGTTGTTTTTTCTAATAGGAGCTATTTTTTCCTGTTGTGTCTTGTGCGTGCAGGGGGTTTTTTTTTAATTTTATCTATTGTTTTATGAGTGGGTAATAGAGTTTTGAAAGACCATCAATTTCGCAATAGCAAAACAATCAACGACAGAAACGAAATTGATGGTCTTTCAAAACTCTATTACCCACTCATAAAACAATAGATAAAATCAACCCCCCCCTCCCTGCACGCACAAAACACAACGTTAACTATATACCCCTAAATACGGTCCTGACCACCTTGCTAATTCCAAAGAACAGAAATTAAAACCCCGCAAACTAAAGACTTAGTTCACTTACAATATCCGCAAAGCACGGTCGTTCCTTAAGAAAATAGGGTCTCGGATGTCCATTAAAAAAAACACATGTGTTACACAGAATGCGTACCCTTGTAAAACCAAACGAACAACAACTGCGAGTTTATTTGTCTTTTCTTTGTTCTCTTTACTGTATTTGTAGTGTAATTCAACTTTCCAATTTATTCATACAGATTTTAATCACTTTAATGTCTCCCTACCTATTCATTTAAGCTATTTTTTATTTTTATTTATTTAATTTTCAACGTTAAATGTTAACTTAATTTGTAATTCATTTTTTAATCTAAATTTAAAATTACAATTGTTAATTTAATTGTTAAGTCTCCAATTCATTCATACAGATGTTAATCACTTTAATGTCTCCCTACCTATTCATTTAAGCTATTTTTAATTCATTTAATTTTCAACGTTAAATGTTAACTTAATTTGTAATTCATTTTTTAATCTAATTTTAAATTTAAAATTGTTAATTTAATCGTTATATCTATCACACGAAACCAACACAGTTTCCAGTTACTTGAAAAAGACTGAATTAATAAAATTCGAAACGTCGTAAAAACATCAAAATTCAATGAAAGGTCGCTAAAACCAATAAAAAATCTATTATTTTTAATATATATATATATATATATATATATATATATATATATATATATTTAGTATTAATAAGAATTAAAAATGTATTTCTTATTTATTTTATTGGCCGTGTTATAATATTAAAATAATAGACTTTTTCTTGGTTTAGCGACCTTTAATGAATTCCAATTTTGTTTAAAACGACGTTTCGACTTTTTTTTAAGTCTTTTTCAAGTAATTAGAACTAAAAAAATAATACAAAGAACGGTAAGAAATATATTTACATTTGTATGAATTAATTAAAATTAAAATTAAAATTAAAATAATGAAATTAAACTAAGGAAATTAAAGGATACAAAACTCACCAATTTATTTCGTATCAAAACACCTATTTTGTGAAACATGTATGGCCAGGCTAGTCGAACCTTTTTTAAGGTCGACTGCCTTTGTTGGAATATTTCGTGTACCTAAATGTCTTTCTGCGGAAATGAAATTGTTTCGTTTTTAAAATTAGTTTGGTCAGAACATGTGTTTGGGAAAAATACAGTTTTTTTTTTGTGTGTGGTTTGCGGTTGTCTTCTATTGTTTAATGGGCGGATAATAAAGTTTCGAAAGTCCATCAATCTCATTTCGATCGTTGAATGTTTTGTTGTTTTTGAATATATGAATCATTTCTAAGACCTCCCTGGCCTTTGTATTTTTTTGCTTAGTATTTATTTTTGTGTTTTCAAAATCAAAATTATGTTTTAATGTTATCTGGTGTTTTTTAAAGCTGTCTGATTTTTTGCGTATTTGTGTCCTTTTAATCTTTCCTGTAGTAACTGTTTTTTTTGGCCTATGTATACTTTGTCACAGTCTTTGCAGGGTATATTATATATTGTATGTGATTGTTTAAGTGTTGGTGTTGAGTTTTTTAGTTTTGTATGTAGGAATTTTAGGTTTTTTCCGCTTTGATGTGCTATTTTTAAATTAAATGGTTTAATTATATTGTTTAGTTTTTCGGATAATCCTGTTATATAGGGTGTAGGGATATATGTTAGTTCATTGGTTGTTTTATTTTTATTTTGCCAATTATTTTTGTTATATATTTTATTAAGTCTGTGTTTTATAATGTTTTGTATAAATTGTGGTGGATAATTGTTTTCTGTTAAAATTGTTTTTACTTTATTAAGCACTGTTGGTCTGAAAGCTGGATTGGTGAGATTTAAAGCCCTGTCACTAACGCTGTTACAACATTTTTTTTGTGGGATAGGGGTTGGTTTGAATAAAAGTTTACGTATCTGCCAGATGTGATAGGTTTAGTGTACCATTTTGTTTGTATGTTGTTGTTTGCTTTTATTAGTGTTAAGTCTAAGTAGTTTATGGAGTTGTTTTTTTCTATTTCAATGGTAATGTTTAAATTTGGATGGAAATTGTTGAAACTATTTTGTACATTGCTTATTTCCTTTTCTGGTAACCCTAACCTCACAGAAATTATTTAAAATTTACATTTTTCTCATATTTCCAGCTTCATGGTGATTTAAAATATTCATGGTACCTATGTGTGCCGCTAGGGACGAAAGGGTTAAAAAAGGTAAACTCACATGAAAATTCAAAATGTAAGTGACTTTTCACGAGATTCCAATACCAAATAGTTATTCAACAATATGCCATTATTATTCGTTTTTTATAATAAAGCGCTCTTAATATATTAATTTTAAATTACATCCTATATAAACTGTATAAATGTATATAATATTTATGTTTATCTAGAACATTTTGAGTTATTTCACAGAAATATAATATAACGAACTATATTGACGAAAAAAATAGAGTCGAAAGGAAAAAACTATTATTCAAGTAAATAATATAATAATTTTCACCATTGATCAATTACAAACATAACTGTTAAAGATTTAGAGAGAATAGTTTCGATACCAAGACATTTTTGATAATTATGAGAGGTCGAACAGCTTTATCAGGAATTTCATTCAGAGCAGCTGGGACTCCAAAATAGTGGATGCGCTCTTTAATTGTCTGAACATAGAACGCCGTAAAAAATAGAAAGAAACGACAGCTAGTATGGCTTCAAAAGATCTAGTGGGAAAGCTTGGAGCCTTCTGAAGAAACTAGGTAGCTTTAACCCACACACTCGTGGACCATAGTAGCAGCTGACCAAATCGCTGTATGAATTCTAACGTTGTGTAAGGTCCCAAGTGCAGAACAACAGAACGCAGACATTAAGAAAGAACTGACACTCCGCAGTCAAACAACAGCAGCCTATCCTGAATACTCCAAGCCATCCACGGTAGATAAAGCAAAATCTGGCAAAGCACCTGTAATCCATCCCGAATTCCTAGAACTGTCGCAAACACACAAGAATGTGGATGAGTAAATTCTACTCAAACATCCTATTGACAGAACATATCCCAACAGAGCTCAAGAAATCCAAAATAATTGCAGTCCTAAAACCGAACAAACCCAAGAACCTGCCTGAACGTTTCTTCCGATAGCCCTATTAAGTTGATATTATAAGCTTCTTATAATTCTCTGGATGCTGTCAATTTCTGACTGGACAAGACATCGCCCCATTATAAGAAAAAACAACTAGATCTTTCCAGCAAAAAAAAAAACGAAACCTCAAAAACCTTCCTCATGGTCGGCCGATTGAAATTTTCTTAGGTTACAATAGTACAAAAGTGTTAAAAAGATATCTGTACACTGTACACTTCTACGTAGAGGCACGTGTTTCGAACTTTTCGTAGGTTTCATCAGCGTACGAAGGAGCAGCATCAAATACCATGCTATCTTTTACATTTCTTAAAATAGTTGCATCTAAAGGGTTGCAACAAGTAGTTTGAAAAAGAGATTGTTACAAGTAGCGTGTGTACTTATTAGGACGAAGCTGCGAAGAGTTACCGATACCTTTTCTGGAAAATCACAATTGTTAGTCTATATTTCTAGTTGTAATCCAATATAGTGAGTACTCTGTTTTTCGTGAATGACTATCTCTAGAAAAGTCCAAAGAAAGAGTCGAGAAAACAAAGATTCGATCGGGTGTTGCTTATCAAACAAGTGTAATCGAGATTGACCTGGATCATTGCACCATAAAAATATCTTAATGGCATTTTAAGAGCACATATTATTATAAGAACTGCAAAGGAGAAAATATTGATGGTTCTGGCTTGAATTTAAGAAAAGTTATACCAGTTCTTCAAAGTATACGTCAAACATTTGAAGCAAATACTGTTTGGAAAAGCAAGTGTTATGCATAATGAAATAAACTAAAAAAGTGAAAATTTCTTTTGTGATGTATACAGAAAAAGTACAAAAGATGTACATAGTACGTGAATTGCTTCTTATAAAGTATATAAAAAAATTGGATTCGAAAAAAATTAAATTTAGCCATGTTTATTTTTAACGTCATTTGTAGTTTGCCATTAATTAAATAAAAAAATTCATCAAACAGTATTGCAATAAAATTTCTTCTGATGAAGACAAAATAAAAGTCGAAACCTTAAAATGAGCAATTTTATTTAATGAATAGCTATCAAGCCAAATTCCAAGAAATAATTAACCATATATATAAATATATATTATAAATAATAATAAAAAATATAGATAAAATAAATTAAAAGCGTTAAGTTAAAAGCATTTATTAATTATCTCTATATTTCGCAACAACTTTGTTACTTCTTCCGGAGATAAAAATGTAGAGTTCAAAAAATAATAAAAGTACGCAAAACGGACAATTTTATTGTCTTTTGTACGTCACATTTTATCCAATATAGTACGGTCGATAATTTCTTTTAAATTATATATATATATATATATATATATATATATATATATATATTTAAGGAATTTCGTATTTTCTTTGCCGCGGTCATAATAACAGATAAGGAATAAGTGTTTCTTGGGAATAGCGGCCGGGTAATTAAAGCAATATTTAATTTTGTTTACGTTTCGATACTACATATATATAGAGCCTTTTTCACAACTGAAATATTTATCTAAGTTTTAGAATGGTGAAAGTAGTGTTAAATTAAATGTACTTACATTATATTGTATTGTTTGATTACATTTCAACTATGAGTAACTGTGTTATACTTATTGTCCAGTTTTCCATTCAAAATAAAATTAAAGTTCTTGGTGGCAGTGTTTGGAACATCTGTTTATTATCACTTTTGACGGGTGGAATGTAGATAGTCTCCCACATGCGGGGGGTTAATTTAATCTGTTCTTGGACATATGTTTTTGGTTGTTTTTTGTTTTTTTTTAATATTTTTTATTCATTTTTATGTGTTTACATTGCGAGTATACAATATATAGGTGTTTATATAATGGGCAGATGTATTGTCGATATGTTGTTTCTATCTGTTCTGTCATTAATAAAATTTTTATTTTTTTGTATATGGATGCTTTGTAATATATTTCTTGCCTTGTTATTTTTTTCTGATATAATTATTGAGGTTTCATCGAAATTGAAAGTGTGTTTTGTTTGTGTTGCTTGAAAATTTGTATCCGTTTAAGTACTCTTGTAGATATTGCGTTGTTTGGCTGTTGTATACGAGTTTGCAGTCGTGGCATGAAATTTCATAAATAACGTGTTTTCTTTAATGATGTTATTTTGTCTTTTAATTTTGAGTGTAAGTTTTTGAGATTATTGGAGTTTTTAAGGGCAACTTTTATGTTATATGGTGTTAAGATTTTGTTTATTTTTTCTGACAGGTTGTTTATATATGGTATTGGGACCTATTTATAAATCGTTTGGGGGTTGTTTTCTTAGCTTTTGGTGATATTTGTTTTATTTGTGTTGTAGTGTTGATATAATTTGTGTCTTATGATTTTGTTATTGAATGAGAGGGGATAATTATTTTTTTCTAGAGAATCTTTTGTTTGTGCTAGAAAAAAACATATATCACAAACAAAACACATTTTCAATTTCGATAAAATCTCAATAATTATATCAGAAAAATAACAAGTCAAGAAATATATTAGAAAGGATCCATATACAAAAAAATAAAATCGGAACAGATTAAACTAACCCCCGCATGTGGGACACTACCTACATTCCACCTGTAAAAAGCGATAATAAACAAACGTTCCAAACACTGCCACCAAGAACTTTAGTTTTATTTTGAAATGAAAACTAGACAATAAGTATAACACAGTTACTCATAGTTGAAATGTAATCACGCAAAACAATATAATATATGTACATTTAATTCAACACTACTTTCCCCATTCTAAAATTTAAATAAATATTTCAGTTCTGAAAAAGGCTCCATACAGGGTTTTTCTTTTGTCATTACACATAGGTATAATGCATTGACTTTTTTTCATTTACCGTTACACATAGGCATAAATATCTTGTGGTGGCATAGTAGGCAACCAGTTATACACCAGTAACATTATTCAAATTGTCAAATATTTCAGTTAATTATCCCAACAGGCGTATACTTCGTGCGAATATTTTTAACAAATTCAAAGAAAATGGTTGGTTTCTAAATTAAATTAAAACCAATCTCGTGTTAACAGAACACATGAAGCTGAATATCCTGTGTTGAATAACAGTCTGTAGGATCGCTTTTAGATGTAGCAAGGCCATTTTGGAGTATCGTACAGTTCGGTGTTCAAAACGCTGAAAGAATTAAAAATATAAGCTATACAAGATATCAAACCATCAAGAGCTTTTCAAGGAAGATAAAGTAACACGAACTGATTTTTGTGTTATAATGTTTAATTTGTTAAATGAAAACGAAATTCAAAATAAAATATTTTTTACTGGTAAAGCAAACAGTTCCATGATAGATTTAAAGAGTTTCATGTACATTCTGTATGGCAATCTAAATAATTTCCTTTTGAATGTTTAAACACGCATATCTTTAATAGTTAGAAAGCATAGTAAGATGTTATTTCTTTAGCTAATAGGAAAATATTGGATATTAACATTTTTCGGTTTTAGTCTTGCACACCTTTGTTCTATTACTAAACGACCTGTACTATACACTCTCACTTTCTGCTGTACTCGTTGAAATACAGAAGTATTTCTTAGCACATTGGTTTAAGGATTTCAGCTTCATTCCTATTGCCAAAACGAAAATTCAAATAAAAAACGCAAGTACCCTTTTTTTAACTTACTTTCCAAAATAAAAGAGGATCTACGTCTTGACTTGAATTTGGCCTTTCGAGGTATTGCCTTTTAGTTATTATTACATCGGCTATAATTGATTTTATTTTGTCTCATTCTTTCTTGCAAAAATCCACATATTACAGGCATTTGTTGTTTATTTTCAGCATCTATATTTCTTCATAATATTAAACATTTCTTGTTCTAGAAAAGTAGTAGCCCCAGTAGCATTTTCAGTACTACGAAAACCACCTCTTTTTAAATCGAGTGCCTCAAACAGTTGCTACTCTAGTAACTGATCCTTCCTCATATGAAAATAGCTTTGCTTTAACAGATTTCGAAAGTTTGTTGCATAGTGTCTTCCCTTCCTCAATCTTTAATTCCAGTAGTAATGTTGTCAGATAATTGTACAGTCCAAAAGTTATTGAAATTATTAAAGAAATAGTAACGTATTTATTACCTACAAGAATTTCCAACTTCTGCTTTTTAAGATAAATTTCTCTATTTTATAAAACCACTTATTCGTAAGATACCACGAGGTGTTATTTGTTTTTATTGTGTTACTGAAATTCCCCTAATACGTGACTTACGTTCGGTAATTCATTAGAAGTAATGCAAGGACGTTCTACAATTCATAAAATGGTATAATCTATTTGTACTTTTTTTATATTTACTCCCTTTTTTGATACACCAATTTTACTATCTTAGATATATTTCAACCTTAAAGAAATACTATCCATCTTCTTTGAATTTGTTAAAAATATTTAAAATTGTCTTCGCACAAGGTATAGGCCTACGCCTGTTGGGATAATTAACTGTTATAAATAGATTATGTATTTTTCAATAAAATGTATTTATTTTAAGATTTAAGTATGAATGAAAAACAGAAATATTTGGCAATTTGAAAAATGTTGTTAGTGTATAACTGGTTGCCTAGTATGCCACCACCATACATTTATGCCTGTGTGTAAAGGTAAATGAAAAAAGTTAATGCATTATACCTATGTGTGATGACAAAGGGAAAACCCGGTATATAGAACCGAAACGTAAACAAAATTAAATATTTTTTTAATTACCCGGTTGCCATTCCCAAGAAACACTTATTCTTTATCTGGCATTTATATATATATATATATATATATATATATATATGTACATATATATAAAGATAATTAATTCGTGACCTTAGTATGTTATGGTAAATTCAAATTGTAGGCGATTTAAGTTCTGGTTTTACTTCAAAAACTATATATTTAAAACAATCCTACATGTACATGTTTCGGCTAATGATGCCTTTCTCAAGGAATACAAAATTCAAATGACAGTATATTAAGGTCATACATTTGTAGTTGCTATGGATAAAATAATTCAAAGATACATTCCAATTTAATAATAATATATCATGCCTTGTTATTTTAAAATGGATGAACAACAAAAACAGGGAAACAATGACAGCAATTATTAATGGCTGTTTAATATACTGTCATTTGTATTTTGTCTTCCTTGAGAAAGGCATCATTAGCCGAAACATGTACATGTAGGATTGTTTTAAATATATAGTTTTTGAAGTAAAACCAGACCTTAAATCACCTACAATTTGAATTTACCTGTATATATGTATAAGTGTTTAGATAATTTCTTAGCCGTTTATTAGAGTTTTTCGGCTTTTATATGAAATATTTACAAATATCAAATTAGTATGTATGTATGTAATTGCAAAGTAAGTGGGGATGTAAACATTTCTGTCTACAAATTACAAACCAAATCATACGAATTTTTTAATTGAAAAATATTGTCTATGTTGAGTCTTGAACCCAAGTCTACAGTTTGCCGGACTGTCGCTTTTACCACAGACACCTGCTTCAAAACAGACATCTGCTTTCAATAACTTACATTTGCTTTCACTAACTGACATCTGCTATCAAAACTGACATCAGCTTTCAAAAACTGACTTCTACTTTCAACTTGACATCTACATTCAATACTTATAATGTTACTTTATAATGCATTTCTAAATAGCTTGAACCAAGGTCTATTGTGGTAAAAGCGACAGTCCGGCAAACTGTAGACTTGGGTTCAAGTCCCAACATAGACAATATTTTTCAATTAAAAATTTCGTATGATTTGCTTTGTAATTTGTAGACAGCAATGTTTACATCCCCACTTACTTTGCAATTACATACATACTCATTTTATATTTGTAAATATTTCATATAAAAGTCGAGAAACTCCAATAATTTATCAATTGTAATATATATATATATATATATATATGTATATATATAAATATATATATATATATATATATATATATATATATATATATACATATACATATAATAAAATAAAATAAAACAATAACTTTGTTATACCACTTTATTCACATGTAATAGTGACCGCGGTTTCGACATACAATGTCATTATCAAACTGCAAAAGTTACAGGCCTACATAGATCTTATAAATGACACAAAAATATATGGGGGTGGTTGATGATGTTATTTAAAATTACTAGTATATACTTAACTATTATATACAACATTGGAAAAGAGGTGTATATATAAGATCCAACTGGTCGTTCAAAACAATATCTATTGTGTTGTTTCCCCTTTTAAAAATTTCTAGTGACTCTAAAAGATTTAATTTACGACCTTTCTCGGCCAAATGCAATATTTTATGATGACCAAATGTATGCCTTTCTGTAATAAGATGGTTTGCGAATGTTGAATCTGTCTTCTTTAGTTTATATGACCTCATGTGTTCTTTTACCTGTATAATAAAACTTCGACCAGTCTGACCTATATATACACTTTTACAATCATTTATATATAGGTATATATAGGTCAAACTGGTCGAAGTTTTATTATACGGGTAAAAGAACACATGAGGTCATATAAACTAAAGTTTCCTAGAAAATTGTGTCACATTTTTAAAAGCATCCCAAGCAACACGCTCCAAATCACTTAAGGTTTCTTATTCTATTCTATTATCTAAAATTTGTATCTTGTTGTAGAAGTTTAATTTGGGGTCCTATAAAATTTCCCTCTTTAAGTTTTGCATCTGTGATTTTGAGAAATTCTTGTTTAAGGTATTGCTTTCATGAAATTTTTCATCAAACCTAATTTTATGTGTAATGGCGGTAGATGTATTTTATCAGGTTCAACTAGTGACTTATGAAGTATATTCTTTAGTCCAGGACTGAGCGCTGATTGGTCGGTCTTTAACAATGTAGCGGGAATTTCTTAGTCGACTGTCCCACCCACAAAGAAAACAGAAATTATTTCTATACTATAGTATGAAAGCCCTCGTCGGTTGAAAAATCTGTGATAGTTCTTTCAGACGATTACGATACACAGAAATATGTGTACCTGGAGACCTTCCTCCACCCTTGGAGTCTAGATCCAAGTATTTCTGCTTTATTTTTTGATAAACTCAGGTATCGAATAAGATCATGTAATTCTGATTTATTAAATATGGTTTCAGATGGCAAATCATCCCTGAATCATCCCTGGTCAATAACTAGACACTTGCTTCTTCTGGTTCTGTAACACCATATTCTTCATGTGAAACACCTATGGATCTTGGCAAAGGTTCCGAATGAGGTACTGGACGGGTAGCAGAGGGCATACTAGCATAACTAATATTTTTCTTATTTTTGTTGGAAAATTCGAAAGTTCATGACTTGTCTTAATGATCAATGGTTAAGTCAAAATAGTGAAAATATAACTTTTCTATAGGCGTAATATTTCGCTTATGCTGATGGGTAGTAAATTCTCCAGATACGTAACAGGAATTGTTTGGATTATTTATACGCGTACGCGACATTACGAAATAAAAAGACGTTCAGCTGTCACAAACCGATTTATATTAAATCGAAAGAGTCGTGTGTATCTCTTTATATACCCACATAGCCAGATATTTACCTATTCATAATTTGATTGGTTTCAGAGTGTTTGGTTTCAATGAGCGTGGTTTAAGTGCTCTGACGTAGACATGGGAGGACATGTTCAGACATGTCCACTGAATGTACGACAGAACAATATTTTTAGTAGTATCTTATATAAAAGTAACTTTGAAATTTCGTAAAATATAATGCGTTTTTTTTTAACTATTTAAGAAGCTACCTCAAAATCCTGATGTGATGGAGCAAATCTTCAAACAGGTTCAGAATCAGGATGACAAAATGCATAAATTACATATTTGTTTATAAGAAAACCAAACCTTGTCGACCAGTGTTATAAGTGCTTGTAAACTGTTATATCCATCAGACATGGTTTGAGCTCCATAGGTGTAGATATAATCATTTCGCTGCAAGTTTGCGCTGATAATGTCATCATTTGTAATTTTAAACAACTCGGTAGTAGTTACTCTTCCTTCTATAGCCTTACAAAAAATTCTTCAAGTATTGCAGCTCCCTGATAGAATCCAATATAGTAAATAAAATGGGAATTGTTTGTTGCTTCATTAAGTTGCATAACAAATAATTTTCAAACTATCTCAGATTGAAGCTTTTGCTGAATATCCACAGATAAGTATATCGTTTAATTCTTCAAACAATTGAATCGCTTGGTAGAGGAATGTTCTTAAGTTGTTTAGTACAACTTTCACTAAAGCATGTTTTAGCTATGTCAGTGACAGTTGGGAGAAAAAGATGTGGGTTCTCGCATTAGCTACTTTACAAGCCACTTTGTCCAATAAAGCTCTCTGACACGATTAGTCTAAGCTCTTTTAACAAAGTTGAACTATCTTTATCCTCAAGTTTACGTTTGCCTAAAATTAATATAAAAATATATCCATACTTAGTGTACATGGCCGTAATTATACAATAATTTTTTCACCATTTTAACTCTAACTGACAAACTTTCTTAGATAAATATGCACTCTCGCGGTGCTTTTTAGTCGCGTATTTTCAGTCAAGAAAATTCGAGACGTATCTGCATCTGCCACGATTATTGGGGGAAAATCACGTGATAATGCGGCGTTACTGCACCACATCAGTAGTGGTTGCCAATGTTACCAAATCGAGTTTAAATTCCTACGTATTGGGTTATTCTGATCTATCCTATATTATGCAAAAGGGGGCGTAAAATTATTTGAAATAAAAGATGTGGCGTGAAATAAGAAAGTTTGAGAACCGTTTATCTCTGCATTGATAAAAATATATATACGAGTACAGTGAATGTGTAAAAAATATAGAATAATTGGCACAGAAAAAATTTATGTATTTTCTATATAAAGACGTTGAAGATTATTTTACACAAATATTAGATAAGCAATAAGAAAATGCAGATTTTATTGTAGGTGGCTTTAGTTAAATTTTTAGATATATTTACATATAGTCAATAACAATGAAGGTAATGGCCTTGCTATACAGGAGCTAAAATGTGGAAAAGCACCAGATCAAGACGAATTATGTGCTGAAATTCTTAAATTAATTGCCGAGGAATACATTCAAATCGTAGTAGATAGGAATAATACCGAATGTTTGATAGGTTGGTGACAATCGCCCAAAAAACAAAACCAAAGCTATACGAAGAAAAAAGTATATACAAAAAGCTGAAACAAGATATCAGAGAGACACAATTTAAGAATTGACTCGGAACGAGTGACGCATTTTCTGCACTATATGTTCTTACATGCGCTGTCTGGACATGAATAAAGATATATTGTTTATTGACTATATCAAAGCTTTTGACAATGTGCGACATGATCACTTCATACAGTTGGTTAGAAATAAAAATCTAGACCGGAGAGACACCAGAATCACTTCCGATTTATATTATGAACAAAGAAACGTTGTACAACTGGAAGGCAACACTACGTTAGGAAATTGAAAATAAGAAGTGGAGTTAGACAAGGCTGTATATTGTCACCTACATTATTCAATCTCTAAGAAGAAATATTGCGAAATGCATTATAAAAAGAAACACAGTAAATGGAATAACAATCAATAATATAAGATATGCAGATGATACAGCACTAATAACAACTACTCTAGAGAACTCACAAGCAATAGTCAATGTAGTCACAGAAGCGAGCGAGGAATACGGATTATCTCTAAATGTGAAGAAAACTAAGTACATGTTAATAACTAACACAACAGAACAGGAAAAACCTATACATACGAAATGAACCTGTTGAAAAAATAGATATAAGTACAACTATCTAGGAACAGTCATAAACAAAAACAATGACTGCTCACAAGGAATAAGAATAAGGATAGAAAAGGCAAGATCAACTTTTATGATAACGAAAAGAGTACTAAGTGAGCGAGACCTTAGCCAAGAATTAATAATTAGATTGGTGAGATGTTACGTGTTGTCGATACTATTTTACGGCATGGAGACTTGGACATTATAGAAATCATATATTAAAAACTGTAGGTGTTTGAATTATGGATATACAGAAGAATGCTAAAAATTTCATGGGTTGACACAATAACAAACACAGAAGTGATCATAAGGATGAAAAAGGAAAACAAATATAGTAACCATAAAAAACGAAAATTGTCATCTTGAGGTAAATTGATACCATATGCTGCAAGTAGTTATGCAGAGGGAAATTCAAGGGAGGAGAAGTGTCGAAAAAAGAAGAATGTTGTGGCTGGAAAGTCTTAAAGAATGCACTTCGAAACAATTATTTCGATCAGCAGTTTCGAAAGTGAAAAAAGCAATGATGATTGCCAACCTTCGTAACGGAGACGGTACTCGAAAAAGAAATTCTTCAAGTTCTTCACATTCTAACTGTCAAACCCATGTTGTTGTTTCATAGTAATTAACTAAAGACAAACGAGACTAATGAAATGCAGTTTGTAATTATCTTTTATCGTGTTAAATCTGTTCGCCTCTTTGGAACATCCGAGGAAATTAATGTGAGGTTTATTGTCAACAATTGTTGAGACTTTATCTTAAGACAAAAGAAACCCACACTAGTCAATCGGAAGCTTGTAATTCTCAACTTGATAATGCTCAAGTGCATGCAACATGAATAACTCCAGGAAAATTGAACCAGTTGATATACGAATTCCTTTCTCAGCCTGCATACTCTTTCGACGTTATTCTTCTTCTTCTTCTGATTCTTTGGGTTGGACGCCATAAGTCCAGACACTTAAGCACACCGCTCTTTATACTACCCCCAATAGGTCTCTGAATTCCACTCTGCTAATCTTGCGTCCTCGATAAAGGCCACTATCCTCTTCAGGGGAAATTTGAGTGCCCTCGTAGGATCCAATAGGGCATTGTCCTTTACGGCTACCGCTTGTTTAATTTCTCACAGAACTTCCTTACTCAAAAAAGTGATAGTAAAAGTGCCTGAAAAATGCCATCGCTAACTTTTTTCAAACAAAACCTTCACAACTTTATAATCGCGGAATTAAAACGCTACCAAAACTTTGAACAAATCTAACTGAAAATATTAGTAATTGTATTATAGACTAAATTTTGTACCACCACAAAACGACATTATTTAATACTATTTTTTATAGACTTGATAATTCCACACACGGCATAATAGCACCCATAAAACGATTACTCTATGATTTAGTATTAATGCAATACATATTATATTATGTTGAATTAAAAAAATATATTTTGTGCAGATGTAATCATATAAGTGATTTATTAACTTTTATTTAATAATCTACATTACAAATTGGCATCAGCATTATAATTGCTTTAATCTTTTCAGCCTAATAAATAATTAATGGTGTATTATTCTGTTTACTAGCTATTTTCATGTGCCACAATAACAAGCCTCTTTGAGTTCAAAATATACTTTTCAGACGTACTTAACAGGAACTACTCTAATTTTAATTTACATATACTTTTCCATTATAGCTGTTGAAAATTTATTATTTTAATATAAATTCTGCGATGGAAGAAACATTCCTGACAATGAAAAGCTTTTCAATTTTTTCCCTCTATTCCTATGTTTGTTTTGGGCAATGACAAGTATGAATGTATTTTCTACAGTACTCACACGGGTATCATAAATAACAAACATGCCCTCGTGAATCCATCGGAGGATTCATATGATATAGGACATGTCAATTGCTACAAATGTTCGGAATACGAGTTTTGCAACAGGAGCACGCTAGCAAAGTTGTGTTTCTCACCGCAGTGTTCGTATATTTTGATGCACATGTGTAAAATATCATCGATGTTGTCAGAGATACGAAATACGAAAAAGAAGTGAAACGTGGCGACAACAATTTAAATTCGTTGCATGTTTTACTAGATAAGATACGTGCAAAACTTATCAGATATATATAAATATATATATATATATATATATATATATATATATATATAAGGTAAACTTAATTAGTCGGCGATTAAAGGTCTGGCTATTACTTCAAAGTGTATATATTTAAAATAATCCTACATGTTTCGGCAATGATGCCTTTGTCAAGGATATAAAAAATATATCCTTATTAATATATATATATTTTTTATATCCTTGACAAAGGCATCATTGCCGAAACATGTAAGATTATTTTAAATATATACACTTTGAAGTAATAACTAGAGCTGAGGATGTTTGCGGTACGGCAGGACCGTAGTAGTGCATCCCCACATTTAACTATTTATCTAAATATTCTCTGAAATGATTTGCCGGATCTCATAAATTAATAGAGTGATATTTTAGTATGCACTGGATATTGTTATTAATATTATACAAAATCATAATAGCCATTTGTATTTATGAATCATAAATAATAATACGCATGTATTTGTATTTGGTTGTGAATTCAATTTAAACTTAAAACGAATCGTAATATTTTAACGACAAGCCGTCCTTACAATACATGCATTCGAGACAAAGTGTGCAACTCTACGAATAACTTCCATAATTGATCGAAATTGGACATTTTGGAGCTGAAGTAAAGCCCCTATTCTTAGAAAATTTTATTACTGTCGTTAAGAACTATTATTATAAACAACAAAGGCCTTTTATTAGTGTTGAAGTTTTAGTTTCATTGAATTTCCATGTTGTAAGTAGTCAATTGTAAAGTGTTCATTCACAATATTCTAAAACAAGGTGTAAATTTAACTAAAATCCAGAAAAACACATTCTGATAATATATTACTAGATTAGAAGCTGTGTTTATTACTATTTATTATATTATTTTTATAACCAAATGCAATAAAAGCTACGAAAACAAAAGAAACCTCGATTTATTAAAATCTTGTCACACAGCCTTTCAAAGCCTGGCAGCACATATTTTGCATATATTTTATATATACTACCTAGTTGAACTATGTGAATGAAGTTAGAAGTTATAACTTATAACTTCTAACTTCATTCACCTAGTTCAAGTAGGTAGTATATATAAAATATATGCAAAATATGTGCTGCCAGGCTTTGAAAGGCTGTGTGACAAGATTTTAATAAATCGAGGTTTCTTTTGTTTTCGTAGCTTTTATTGCATTTGGTTATAAAAATAATATAATAAATAGTAATAAACACAGCTTCTAATCTAGTAATATATTATCAGAATGTGTTTTTCTCGATTTTAGTTAAATTTACACCTTGTTTTAGAATATTGTGAATGAACACTTTACAATTGACTACTTACAACATGGAAATTCAATGAAACTAAAACTTCAACACTAATAAAAGGCCTTTGTTGTTTATAATAATAGTTCTTAACGACAGTAATAAAATTTTCTAAGAATAGGGGCTTTACTTCAGCTCCAAAATGTCCATTTTCGATCAATTATGGAAGTTATTCGTAGAGTGCACACTTTGTCTCGAATGCATGTATTGTAAGGACGGCTTGTCGTTAAAATATTACGATTCGTTTTAAGTTTAAATTGAGATCCGGCAAATCATTTCAGAGAATATTTAGATAAATAGTTAAATGTGGGGATGCACTACATACGGTCCTGCCGTACCGCAAACATCCTCAGCTCTAGTAATAACCAGACCTTTAATCGCCGACTAATTAAGTTTACCTTATCATACCAAGGTCACGAATATACTATATATATATATATATATATATATATATATAATAACTTCGTGACCTTGGTATGATATGGTAAACCTAATCAGTAGGCGATTAAAGGTCTGTGTATTACTTCAAAATATATGTATTTAAAAAACTCTACATGTTTCAGCAGTACGCCTTTATCTCTTGATAAAGGCGTGAAACATGTAGAGTTTTTTAAATACATATATTTTGAAGTAATATACAGACCTTTAATCGCCTACTGATTAGGTTTACTATATATATATATATATATATATATATATATATATATATATATATATATATATATATATATATATATATATATATAGGTAAAATTCCTTTGAGTGTACAATGCTGGATCAAATTTACTCTAATATGTATATAATTTCGCTGTTAATAAAAACAGAATTTGGGTCAATGTATCAAATAAAACTATTTATTGCTACGTAATATTTCGAAGCTATATTTGTTTCTTCATCAGACCTGACAAATTAATAACAAATTAGCCATACACAATACAATATGCAAATGTACTTACACTAGCAATTAAAAATTTCTAAGCGATTTTATTAATAGAAAGAAAGAAGATATCAATTCAAATTCATATCTAGTTATATTTTAGATGTGACAAAATCTTATTGTGAAGAGTATAAAACATGTTAACTAGAAAATTAAAAATAATAACAAAAATATAATGGCTTGAAGCCAGCGCACTTTGACTAGGCGAGCAAAGGCGAAATTTAGTCTATGCGAAAGAAACCGGTAAACGCGATAAGGGCGGAGAAAGAAATCAGATACCATAAACGAAGATTATATATGTAACAGTGAAATAAATTAAAATATACAAAGATCGGAAACAAAATCAGGCCAGAAAGAACAAAAAGTTCAAGTTAATTTGATTTTGAAATATTTCATAAGTATATTTCATTGTAAGCATTGGTGAACGTGGATGTACGTTCTTTGGTACGTAGCAAAAAATCGTTTTATTTATACATTAACCCAAATTCAATTTTTATTAACAGTGAAATTATATATACAAGGTGTGAATAAATTGTCGCAAAAGCTACACGTAGCGACATTCTTCGTTCGGTTCTGAATAAAAAATCTTAATGTTAAAATGTCGTATCATGCTTCGTAAATTCGTAAATGTCAAAATTTGACAGTAATGATTTTGATTGAACTCACTTTCAAATACAAACTTATTGTTCTACAACGTTGCCAAATGTGTTTTTCGTGGAAGTACGTTAATGAATAAATGTTTAAAACAAGCTTTTAAATCAAAAAGAAAACGTTTACGAAATAATACTAGTAAATTTTTTTTCTTTAAACTAAATTGCATCCTATCTCTATTAACAGATATCGAAGAGCAAAGGTTAGTTACCCACTAAAAGTCTGAACTTCAAGAACCCCGTGAAAACAAACGAAGCATGATAAGACATTTTAACATTAAGATTTTTTATTCAGAACCAAACGAAGAACGTCGCTGCGTGTAGCTTTTGCGACAATTTATACACACGTTATATATATATATATACGGTATGCGGACAAATAAACAGTATTGAAATGCGCATGTGTCAAATATGTATGTGTCATGTGCAGAAACGTACCGAGTGGTTTCCGAACGTGGTTACAACGTATGTGAGTGTCTTTTTAATGGTTGTTGCTTCAGGATGGTTCTCACTGTTGCAGAAAAAGTTTTTATAGTGGAGCACTTTTTTCGGTCATACGGCAAAGGGCGCGAAAACGGTCCAAACTTAAAAGAAGTTTCCGACGCATTTAGGCCTAAGTTTATAAAACAGGCTCCGAGCAACGCCGATATGTTAGCAGTTGTTGACAAGTTTCGTTGTACGGGAAGTGTGCTTTGCCAACGCAAAGGCTACGTGGGTCGCCCAGTGACAGTCACAACCAATACGAATCAAGGGCGTATTTTGAATCAGGTGCTGTAATCGCCGAAACGAAGCCTCCGAAGATCATCATTACAATTTAATATCGGTGATCGACCGCTCCCTCGAATGTTCAAGAATATTGGTGGGTTTGCATACAAAATACAGACCGGACAGCGTCTGACTGCAGCTGATAAGCGTGTAAGAGCCGAATACTGCACACGTTTGTTGGCTACAAATTATGAGGACGCGTCGTTCTTGTCGAATGTTTGGTTTTCCGATGAAAGCCATATTCATTTAAACAGATACATTAACAAGCAGACAACATAGTGACCGTGTTACCATTTGGTGTGCTGTATCCGCACATGGCATATTGGGCCCGTATTTCATTGAAGCAGATGATGGAACGCCGTTAACTGTGAATCAGGAGCGCTACAGAGAACAGGTTATCACACCATTTCTGCATGATCTTCAGCGATTTTATCGTGCCAAGAACCTACCACGTAATCAACAATAGTTTCAACAGGACGGGACAACCTGTTACACGGCTAGGGAGTTTCTTCGAATGCTGCGCAATCATTTTGGAGATCGCCTTATTTCGCGTGGCACTGATTTCCCATACCCATCGCACTCACCAAACCTAACACCGCCTGATGCGTACATGTGGGAATGCTGAAGGAGGCTGTTTTCCGTACCGGTCCACCGTCTGACATTGCGGATTAAAAGTCAAGGTTTTTTTCGTGCCATGCAACAACCTGTGTTCACAGACATGTTTGTGAACCTTCGCGAACGCTACGAATACTGCTTGAAACTGAACGAAGGGCATCTTGAACATCTGTTTTATCGAGAATGTCGTCGTGAATAATGTTTGCAACGCTATATAATGTAAAGTAAATACATAAATAATAAATAATAACCGTTTCATAATTTTCAGTACTGTTTATTTTTCGCATACTGTATATATATATATATATATATATATATATATATATATATTAAAAATAATAGACTTTTTATTGGTTTAGCGACCTTTTATTGAATTATGATGTTTTATTCTACGACGTTTCGACTTTTATTATTTTTCAGTCTTTTTCAAGTAGCTAGAAACAAGAATTAATGCAATGAGAACATGAGAACTGTGTTTGCTTTTGTGAGATTGAATTAACAATTAAATTAACAATTTAAATGAGAATTAGATTAAAGACTGAATTACCAATTAGATTAACAATTAAAGTTAAAATTTAAAATTAGATTAATAATGAGTAAGGACAATTAAAGTGATTACATCTGTATAAATGAAATGAAAATTTGAATTAAACTACAATACAGTAAGGTAACTAGAAACAAGAATTACTACATTGAAAACGTGAGAGATGTGTTTGCTTTTGTGAGACTTTAACGATTAAATTAACAATTAGAATTAAAATTAGATTAAGGACTGAATTACCAATTAAATTAACAATTAAAGTTAGAATTTAAAATTAGATTAATAATGAGTAAGGAAAAATTAAAGTGGTTAAATCTGTATAAATGAATTGAAAATTTGATGTTTAACTACTGTAAACAATGAATGAAACAATGAATGACAAAACTCACCGTTTCTTTTGGTTTTCAAAATCACGCATTCTGTGTAACATGTGTTATCGGGGGCCCGAGACCTTTTTAGCTACTTGAAAAAGACTGAAAAATAATAAAAGTCGAAACGTCGTAGAATAAAACATCATAATTCAATAAAAGGTCGCTAAACCAATAAAAAGTCTATTATTTTTAATATTAAGACACGGCCAATAAAATAAATAAGAACAATAAAATTCTTAGAAACACTAAATATATATATATATATATATATATATATATATATATATATATATATACATACAGGCTATCTTTCAAATAAGAAGACAATGTATGAAAAATGGAAAGATTACTTACATTAAATATTATTCTGTTAAAATAAAAGTTATGTTACATATCAAAATTAAGATTTAAGTCTACGTATTAAAATAATTAGCTATATGCAATAGTGTATGTTCCTAGTCTACGTTCTATAACTCTAATGTGTGTATATGTTCACAACGACAACCTATTTTTACCTAAAATTTGAATAATTATCCAAAACTACAATTCACTATAGAAAAAGTAAATACTTTAAATATTAATTTTTTAGATCTGATCTTAATACGCTAACCAACTGCATCTGATCGTTTTTTGAATTTCGATTCCTGCCATCAATGTCACTTAAAAATAACGTAGCAACGGTATTAATTAATAAAGCGAATAAACTAACTAGCACCGACTTTATGCCAGAAATTATGTCACAAACAAAAGATTCGTTACAAAAAAATAATTATACTCTCTCTTTCACTTACAAAATCATGAAACAAAAATTGAAATCCTTGATTGACAAACGAGATACTTATTGAAACTTCATTATAACAATAAGAAATAAGTGCTAAACTTCTAGTTTCAAAAATTTTATTGTAAATTCACTACAATATTGTATCGCCTTGCAATGGCTTCATCAGGTGGATGAAATACTGCAACAAAAACTGTAATACAGGTAGAATATATACCACAAAAATCAAGCAAAATAACCCTCTAACTATTTTGTTCCAATACCTTATGTAAACAATTTATCAGAAAAAATAAACCATCTTTGTACCATATAGCATTAAAGTAGCTCACAAAAACTACAATAATCTTAATAACTTACATTCTAAATTAAAAGGTAAAGTACCTATTTTACAGAAAACTCACATGATACGATGGACAGTCGAAAAATTTCGGGAATCTGACAACAATGATCAGTGTGATAAATGATCCATGTGCACTGATATACTGTAATGTACCAAAAATATGACGTTTTTGTCCGATTGTCAAAATATCAGTCAGTTTGTGCAGAGTGCTGTTTTAAAGTTTGTTAAACGCAACGAAAATTAAGTTAACTCATGAAAATGTTCGCGCTATGATTTGTTAATGATTTGTTACGATTTTTGTTGGGATTTAACTCAATACCAGTGCTTAGAACGTTAAATTTCTGCTTTTGGTGATGAAGCGCCATCAAAGACAACGGCTGGTTTCAAGAATTCAAGCGTGGTCGTACTTCGCTTCAGGATCAAGCAAGGAACGCCCTTCCTGTAACATCTGTTGTGGAAAATGTCGATGCTGTACGTCGAATGATTGAAGAAGATCGTCGTGTAACGTATGATGAGATTCAGGCATGCTAGAACCTCGATACATTCAATTTTGCATACTCATTTAGCCATAAGGAAACCTTATTGAACGGGCCCAAAAAGCCCTTAAAAAACCTTGTTGAACACGAATCAAAAAGACAATCGCGTAAGATGGTGCAAAACAATGCTCAAAAAATTCAATTACTCTAACATATCTATGACATCATTACAGGTGTCGAATCGTGTATATATTGTTATGAACCGGAAATAAAACATCAATCAACTGTTTGGGTGCTTCAAAATGAATTTCTGCCAATAAAAATTTTTCGCTCGCAAAGCACTTCTAAGGAAATGACTGCACGTTTCATAGCAAAACCTGGTCATCTGGTCTTAATTATTCTGGAGAATCATCGAACTGTAAATGTGAAATGGTATACAACAATTTGCTTGCCCGAAATTATTGATGAGTGGCCCTAATCGTGCAATTCTTCATCATGATAATGCTACTCCCCATACCGCACGCGCAACAGTCGATTACTTGCAAAGTAAAGGTATCGAATTAATGAGTCATCCAACCAATAGTCCTGATTTAACCGCAAATTATTTTTTTACGTTTCCGGCAAAAATGGCGGGGTCACCATTTTTCATGTTTAGAAGAGGCCATCACTGCAGTCAAGTCTCTCATTTTCAATACGCCAACTTCAGAATAGCGTAAATGTTTCAATGATTGGTTTGAACGAATGAAAAAAGGGATAGTATTTAAAGTTGAATATTTCGAAATACTATAAAGCCAATTATTGGCGTATTAAATTTTCCTTCATATCGAAATTTTCCGAAATTTCCCGAGTGTCCTTCGTATATGAAATTTCATGCAATAACTGTAAGGGTGTATTCTTCGGACAAACAACACAATACTTACAAGAACGATTAAACGGACAACAGTACTACAATTTAAAAAACATATCAAACAAACCATACACACATTAAGTTTCCAACAAACTACCCTCATCTCATCCGAGAAAAATAACAAAGCCAGAAATATATTAAAAAGCATCAACGTATAAGAAATAAGAATTCCATAAACGATGGAACCGATAAATTTCAACAATGTATTTGCCCATCATATAAACTTTCCATCGGCGACACTGCAACCAAAATTCTCTCTTTCGAAAATAACCACGAGAGTTTTTGAGAGAAATATTAAGAACATGAATATAAAAATTCAGGGTAAAAACAGATTGTCACCACAAACACATTACAATTTTCCAAATACTAATACAGCACAAATATATTTAAACCTCTTTTGTCTTTTATATTCCAATATTTTTTGCACTAAACATATTGCTGTGAATCCTTTTCTAATTTCTTTTTGAAGTATATATATTCTAACTGCTAATATGACTTATAAAAGTGATTTTGTATATATACATATTTTTCTATCTAACTACTTATTATATCAAGAGTGTGAGAAGTTTCTGTAAATATGTCCACTAATTAAAAGTGATTTACATACTTTTGAATAGTCATGCATTTAATTTGAAAAAATATTTATATAGTACTAGTTTTTTTTTAATATTCTTTCAAATTAGAAGGTTTTTAGGTCACTGGATATAAATCTGTTGTAACAGCTTCAATTCTTGCCACAGCCTCGAATATCGAGAACGCTTTCGGGCTTAGATTCAGATTGTTGAAAATGAGTGTCTAAAGATAAAACTCGGTGATAATTGGCATCTTAGCGTATTTTAAGACTCAAGCGTAGCAGACAAATTTCTGTTAAAACCTTATAGGGCCTTTGATGCTAATTACTTAGAACTAATATACGTTATTAATATACTGCAAAGCATAGTAATGACCTCTTCATTATCTACAAGAATTTTAAAATTAAGAAAGATCATTAAATATTTTTACTTGCATGACTTGACGTTTAACATGAATTAATGTAGTGTGTACAAATCTTTATATATAAGCAAATGGCTTATTACTAGAATAACAATGTTTAATACAGAAAACAATGAAGAATTCGAATTGATATTCCAATGATATTTTCTCTGATCATATAAAATGTACGCGGAAAGATTATTTAATTAATTTAATTTTTTCCTAAATATGTACATATACGAGTATGATGCCTGTTAATAATTCTTGCCAGTGAATATACTACGAGTATTTTCCATCTCAAATGATTCCCTTAATTTTGTATTTTAGTAATCATGACTAACCTACTATATTTTAAGTAAATTACTGAATATGTCTTCCCCGCTTTAACATCGCTGGTTTTGCAACGAGAATAACCGTAATTTTATTCAATGTTCTTTATTCTATGTTCTCCATGTTCTATAATAATTTCTGTTTTTCAATGAAATAAAAATATGAATACAAGAAAGTGTTCTTACGAGAATATATGTGGGAAATAATATATGTTTATCGTGTTCACCTGTTTGTTGTAGATTGTTGTTTCTCTCTTTGCATATTCTGGCAATCTGATTAAAAATATGTCTTTATAATAATGCCGTTTCTTTTGCGACAAGATACTTTCATTACTATAGCCCACTTTCGAAGTGGAATACAAAACGAAAATGAAACGTGGACTTATTCTCTGCGATTGCGCCTTCGCTAGTTTTCGGCAAAATATGTTAGTCCAAAAGTTTTATGTTAGTCCAAAAGTTTTTGGAAACTGGTAGCGCTTTCAAAGAAAAAATTGAAAAGCCGCTAACAATATTAGCAGATGATATTGTAGAAGATATTCGTAATAAAATAGAAATTAGTTTAAGTAAGCCTTTTAGAAAATTATCTGCTTACGCAAGACGATATGTAGGAAATAAAAATATGTTTTTTTAAGGTCTACCTTTATTCACCTAAAAATCGATCATACAGGCATCCTTACAAAGAATCTGTTTTATATCACTTACGTGAACAGGGCTTTGAAAAACAACAAAATTATTATCATTTCTTTAATGATAAATCTTTTCTCTGGTGAAGAGTGGTTTCGCTTCTTAGGTTATGTCAACTCACAGAAATACAGCACTTTGTCAACAATCTTAATTTTGTTTTTTGAAGCATTCGTTCGATAAAATTTGGATTGCAATTAACGGAACACAGACTATAGAATCTAAAATTTATTCATGAATGCAAAATTACGTCAGGCTGGTCACTCAATGGGATATCGTATCACCTTTGTTGACTGAAATCAGCTTTCTACGTAATTATACAAAGAAAAATCATTTTCTCGTTACTACATGGACCGCGATTTTTTGTATGAGGGCATTACTCATATGTATCTTTCACCCTTTTTTTCTTTGTCGCTATATAAATCTAAGATTGTAAATAGGGCACCATTTCCCAGGTTTCGTATTAGCTACCTCTCAGTCACCGTACTGGTATTAGTCGAGCTTGAACTCCCTTATTCGTCGGTCCTGTTGCTGTCGTAACTGTTTCTTATTCGTCGGCCTTGTCATTGTTGTAACTCTTCCGTATTCGTCGGTCTTGATGATGTCGTAATACTTCTCGTTTTCTTCATGACACGACATCGACGTTAATGTCCGTCGAAACACGTGCTATCCCGTATTCTCGAGCACGTACGTTCGTAGTTAGGATACGGCGCCTCGCGTAGCAACCGACGCACGGTTAAGGAAGGCACGCTTAGACCGATGCCATCGCACATTGTTTCCCGAGGGCCAATCTACTGTCATGCCCGCTTATGGTAAGATTTTTCTCATAATAAAATTTGACTTAGTTATTTTTCCCAACAAGTCTAGATGAGCTTGTCCGTATTTCAATTGATTTTAATTAAAAATAGCTGCATTGTTTTCTTTCAAGTTTTCCAGAATGCTTGAATAAAACCTTGCCTCATTCGCCTCTATAATTTGGTCACGATAAACACCGCGTTATAATTCTGCAATTGCTTTTGTTAACCGAATGTAAAATAACTATAATGCCAATAAAAATATTGACAAGATGACACAAAGTTGCGCAATAATTAGTACAGATGTTTATTTCTTGTAAAAAGACTGCACAGGTATTGCATCAACGTCCATATATAAACGCCTGTGAGTCACAGATAGGCAGCCAGTCAAAGGTAATTCATAGACTTAAAAAGAGAGTGCTTCGGATTTAGTTAGAATGTTAACCACTTATTAGGTAATTTAAAGGAATAGAGGGTATTCATCAGAAAGAGGCCGTAGAAGTAATATAATTGGAAATTGTTACTTTTTATTAAAATCCCCAGTATTTGTAACAATTATCCCGATTTCTCTTGCTATGTATGTGAGGACGTCACTTCAAAGTCTCAGCAAAGGATATTTACTATGTATTCTTCGATTCTCCGGGATCACATCAGGATAAAATCTGGGTACGATACATTATAACCTTGGTGTTCCCGTAGATTGGTTGAATTATATGATATCTAGGAAGCCAAAGCATCATTTTAAATATTAGTATTTTTGTAAAATAGATGTTACTGGCTTCTCTGTGAAAAATTGAAACAAAATAGCTTATCCAACTGTTCTCTCTAACCAGGCCAATCCCTCGAAGTGATACTATACTATTTCCCATACCACAGCCAAATGTACGGCTTTCTCAGAAATAAGAAAAGAATACAGATTGAAAAGCGTTAACGATTACAGTACATCAAATTAGAATACATTCTCACTAATGTCTCAACAGTTCTGTCTATTCAGTCGTCCGATTCAGAAAAGTTCAGTCGGACGAAATTAAATTATGTTTAGGCACTCTTTTCAAAGAGAACATGCTGCACTAGAAATCGTAACATTCTAGAATTTTTTAAGACTTAAATATGTTAAATTTGGTACTAGTCCGCAAGTACAAAAAGTTACGTACCTACTGGCAAAAAAATATTAGCAGTTTTTGAAAATAGCATATATTGATTAAGATTCAATATAATAAAAAGTATCTTTTATTTCTAATGATCAAAAACCATTAAAATTTGTAGATTAGATATATTACACAGCCCAACACACATTTTGGTGCCTGCCCTTTTTTAACTGTTTCTATGTAATTTCTAGGCGTAGAATCCAAAACAGATTTAGTCCATCAAATCTAGTTTTTGAGGTACGATACATTTATCTCTTTTAGAAAACAAATCATCTTCTTTTTAATTCATATACATTTCAGGTTATAAGGACCAGTATCTTCGACAGAGTCTCATAAAAAAACAAATAATAAAAAGTAAGGAATTTAATTCACGAAGTAGATATAAATTTGCATTTATGGCTTATTACTAAATAGAATCTTGTATACGATTTTCTAGCATGGAATTCAGTAGGACAGTCTCACTGCCGACTCCAACAGTAGTCGGCCATCATGTGGGTATTGATATCGTTCTTCCATCGTCCGAAGGTCCTATTGAAAACTTTCACTCTGTTCTTCACTGTAATCACCTAGGTTTTGTGGGAATTTATCTAAGTGGTTGTGGAAGTAGTGAAATTTTATGCTCATGTTACAATCAAAAATATTAAATTTAGAAAGCATATGTTCCACTGATTCTGTGTAATTCGCTGCTTTATGATTGCCAAGAAAATTTCATACTACTTGAACAAATGAATATCAAGCTTAAATTCAATCTCGTTCATTGCTGTGGTAAGTAATTTTTTCTAAACTTATCCGAGGGCCATCTTTATTCAGTTTTTCCATGCTAGGCTCGGGAAATTTACATATTAAGTACCCAAAACAAAGTCCATATCGATCTAAGGCCTACACGAATTGTTTTATAAGTCCCAACTTGATATGCAAAGGTGGAAATATGAAAGGTTCGTTGATTACGTTTTCTTTTCCCGGAACCATGACGTTTCACAAGGGTCAATTTTTGTTAACCCAGTGCTGATATCTAGTTCTGTTGTCCCGAAAACAAAAATAAAAAACAAGGATATTTTGTGTAAAGATACCGTTATTTCATTATTTTTGCATATTACTAAAATGGAATGGACCTCAAAAACTAAAGCTGCTACGAAAAAAAGTCAAGTATATTTAGAATCAGCACATTAGATGTATCCAAAATCAGCTGTCAGCTTCTCGGCACCAAATAAAAAATTTAATTTTGTTGGCTTGTGTTATTATTTAAATTGTAAAATATAATTTTAAATAGTATTTTTTTCCATGTAACGTATAATGTACATTATACCTAACATTTTCCAAGTATTACAAATTGACCCCCTTTTAATATCATCGACTTTATGTTTTCCTATTTTTAATTTATAAAGGGTTGGTGTATTTATGTACGTACGCAGTATTGTAGCAGGTGTCGCATCTTCACATCTTCGACCCCATCTCGTTTGCTAACCAATAAAACGATAGTATAGTGACGTCAGCGACACCTGGCGGAACGTAAACAAGTTGCCGATAATTCCGAACATGGCTTCGCCACTCCAATATATCATACGCTCGGGTTTTTGTTAATTAATCAAGATTAAATTGTGCTGACTATATTGTGGCAATCCCTAAAGTAATGTGGCTTTTACATTTTCGAATCAGAGGAAAATTATATCATTCGTACTTCTCTAATGAATTTAGCCTGTTGTATTTATTTCGTAATTATGGCTGTAATTTCTATAGTAGTTTTTTGTAGAATAGTTGAGATATTATAATAATGGTTTATAATTTTTATTTATATACATAAGTATAATGCAATAATAATTGATTGGCGAAGAGGATACGTGTTGAAACTTCATGAAATGCTCGTTTTAAAATTTCAATATTTTTAATTTAATTAAAAACATTTTAAACTTTAAAACCAGTATTTTAATCTACATTTTAATGCCATAACGTTATTGTATGGATACTTGAAAGTTAAATTAGTGTTCCAAAAATTATTACACTATATTCTATTCCCATCTTAAAAGGAAAAACTGACAATTTTCCTTAGTTTCCACATCTATTTTTATGTATAATATCGTTCAAAAAATAACTGTCTCGGAGTTGGGCTGCTATGTCTTTTGTGAGCTTACCATTTTAAAACACCTATGCAGATTTTAAATGAACGTAGGCAAAGAATTATTGAACAATTTAATAAACTAAAAATAAGCGAGATATCTTAGAAAATGTATTTAATAATTTTCGCAGCAATCATTTCTAACATATTTTATAAATAAATGTGACCTATAAAACATTGTTTTATTTTCCTCTATGAAATACATGATGATTCAAAACACTATAGGTACTTCTTTTCCAATATTTTGATATAAAACATGAAAACTTAAATTATAACCAAACTGTACATTTGAAAAGTGTTTGATAATTCACCTTAAAATGAGAACATCTGCTAATTTAAACAAGGAATTGGTGAGTATATTTTCTTAAATATTAATTATATTTCATATAGTCTTGCCACCAGCGCGGATTTGAAAATTTCCTGTAAGCTAATATACGTTGGCAAAAGTTAATTGGACGCGTTAAAAGCATTATCTCAATTCAGATATCCAAAATATTAAACTTAAATACAATAATATTGCATACCATCAAACTATCAGTGCTGATTTTCACATTTAGGAAAAAGAGGTGTTAAAACTGGAGCCTAAACACTAGAGAACTTTTTAAAACTAGAGATCTATTTCTATTTTGTCGAATTCTATCTTTCGTTTTTGTAATGTCCTAGAATAAATTTTATTCTTAAGGAAAATATTTTTGTGACTGCTTCTCATATACCACTCCAATTATAATTTACTTCTTTAGATTATAATTTTCTGCAGTTTCTCACTAAGAAAATAACTTGCATAGTTGGAAGCATCCATATGTAAATCGCCCTTAGTAAGGCATAACAATGAGCAGATTGATATATCGAATTCCCTTAACGTAACTTTGTGTTTACTTTGACTATTACTAGTATGCGAATTAGTCCCTATGGTAGGCAAGTCTTCATAAGGTCTTATTGCGCAAGGAATAAACATTTTCGAGACCTGAAGTGACTTTAACACTAAAAAAATTATTTTGCATTTTTTTGTAGGTACTATAAAAAGCAACTAATATAATTTTCATGCGGTACCGTCCCATTTTAACTGTTAATACTATTTAGCTGAACCAGTGTTCACTGACATTCTGGTTTACGGAAAGCATTTGCATACATTTTAATTATTATTATAATCATTATCATTAATTATTATGATTACTTGAGTTCTATGTGGAGAGGTTAATAATTAATTTTTGTTGAAGCTGATTGTTATCCAAATATTTATTCTCTACTACAATGAATAAATTACCCTAAGTTACACACTTATTTCAATACTTACATTTAGTGTCATTATTTGGTTGACACCTATTCACACGTAAATTACATTCAATCGAAAGATTCTGTTAATGCTCTTTATTAACAATCATTGACTGTCAATCAGGTTACTGGATAATTTAGTATGGCGGTTGTTTTCATAAAAGGATATATAGCGATATAACCAGCGACGCGTTAACGAAAGTAAACAACAGCCTTTATTCAAAAATACATTATATTTAAATAAATACATGTACTAATGTATTAATTAAATTAAGCTAATGTTGAATTAGTTCTGTTTGTAAATGCGAATGTGTAAATGGTTTAATATTGCACTGTATAAATGTTGGGATTAGTTCATTTAAGTCGCGTGGATGAATTCAATCGGATTGAATTCTTTTCTTATGATGGTAGCATTGTCTTTTACAACTGTATAAAATTTCATGTCATTATTGTTAGTGTGTAAACAAACAATGTTTTTTCTATCACGTAAAGAGTGTTTCCTACGATTTTCATAAAATCAATTTGCATAAAATCTTGTTAGCAGAATGAAATTTCTGCTACGGATACATTCAAAATGTTGCAGAAAAGTATTTCAGCGATAAGTACCATGCCTTCAAAATCTTTCCTGGTTAGAGATGGCCATGGTTTTTGATAACGATTGGTAACAGTGCATGCACGCACTAATCACTTTGACAGTTTATATGTCACCAATATGTGTGCAAAAATAAAAAATTTAACTTTATTTAAAATTTTTATCAAATTAGTTAAATTTAAAAGATAACAGTACTAAAGGTTATGCTGGAAGTGTTTTCCATTATTTTTAAGGCAAAGCCGAACTCTACACTTCATGTTCTCAAAATCATTTACCAGAATTTGTGGGGTTATATCACCACAAGAATCCCTAATAGCGATCGTATGATGTCTAGTGTTAAATGGTATTCTTTAAATACGAAAAAATAAATATTTAAAATTGTTGTATGCGGACATCTTGGAGAAAAATCCATAATTCTATCGTTGAAAAATTGTTGCAAACAAGCTATTGTATTTCGAGATTTTTGCATGCATATCAGTATATTTCAGAAGTTACGGTTGGTTAAAAAATATAGACCCAATAATTCGTCTCCTTGAAACTGCTATTTTTTGTAGATGTAATATAGTTTATATGAATTCGGGAGGGTTTTCTGCCGACCACATTCTCATATTTTGCTTATTTAGATAGCTTTGTCCAGAATGTTATTATTTATGTTATGTAAAAGCTATTGACAGTACTGTGTTCTCGTACCAAAATCTACCCGCGTGAGTTCAGAAAATTATTGAATTTTATATGGAAACATCAGATTTACAAGTTATTATTGCCTGTTTAACTAAATTTATCAATGGATCCATGAGCATTCTCCATTATCTAAATTTCGACTAGTTCTAAAGTAACTTTCGATTATAAACTTCTAACTAACTCTAATATGTATAACAATAATAAAATAACACAATCAAATGTAAGGTTTCCTAATTTAATTCTATCACTGACGGTCGTCACAATTTAAATTACAATTTAAAAGTATCGCAGTGTCGTCAATCTACGGTTGGTTAAAAAATATAGACCCAATAATTCGTCTCCTTGAAACTGCTATTTTTTGTAGATGTAATATAGTTTATATGAATTCGGGAGGGTTTTCTGCCGACCACATTCTCATATTTTGCTTATTTAGATAGCTTTGTCCAGAATGTTATTATTTATGTTATGTAAAAGCTATTGACAGTACTGTGTTCTCGTACCAAAATCTACCCGCGTGAGTTCAGAAAATGATTGAATTTTATATGGAAACATCAGATTTACAAGTTATTATTGCCTGTTTAACTAAATTTATCAATGGATCCATGAGCATTCTCCATTATCTAAATTTCGACTAGTTCTAAAGTAACTTTCGATTATAAACTTCTAACTAACTCTAATATGTATAACAATAATAAAATAACACAATCAAATGTAAGGTTTCCTAATTTAATTCTATCACTGACGGTCGTCACAATTTAAATTACAATTTAAAAGTATCGCAGTGTCGTCAATCTTACTAAAGAAAATACTTAACAAACAGCCTACTCTAATCAGGAAAGTTTTTGAAGGCATGGTACATGTCAGGAGCATTGATATTTAAGTGGCACAAAATGTTCAAAGAAAGCAGTGAACGACCTTTAATAATAATTAATGAAAACCGCATCAAGGAAATAAAAGATTTCGTGCTCAAAATGATCGGTTGAGAATTAGCTGGAGAGAGATACGAAGTTGTTGTTTCGTGAACGTATCTCTCTCCAGTTGGGGCGTACCAACGATTCTATATAAAGATGAAACACGTGTCTACGCCTCTGCAGAGCTCTGGAGAGAGACACCTTCACAAATATATGCGCTTGTATTGTGTTTTTCACATCTCATTTTTAATAATATTTTTTCTACTCCCATACTTGAATTATATTATAAGATGTACGGGACCTGTACTTCAATGATGTCCATTAAGATACAAATTTTTCATTAAGATACAAGTTTACATCCAATAGGAATCGACATCCCAATATTCGGTCTATATTCAATATGGCCATGACTACCTAATCTGACAGATCTAAAAATTAATTAAATTTGACAGTTCTTTGCAGTTTTTTTTTTTGAAAATATAACCGGTAAAAATGAGCGATAATGACAGTGAAATGGAAAATTTGACTCCACCAGAAATTATGAAACAAGCCTCAATAGTTACGAACAATTTATTACCAGCGAAATCGGCAAAAAACCGTATTGGACATATTTGTCATTTGAAATAAATATATTTTGAATATAAAATTTTTTTTCGTTATTACAGCTGGTTGTAGAAAAAATAGTGTATGCAATTCGCATTTAATGGCCATTAAGACACTCGCTTTCATCAAACGTCATAAAAGTGACAGCTTATTAATCATCATTTTGACAAGGTAAAAATATCACTTCAGATAAACTAGCAAATTTGCATACTTTATGTGCCTAATCATATAAAATCAAACTTCAAATTCAATTTAATTTTGTTTTTGTTTACATCGTAACCACGGACAAATTGTATTAACCTGTCCGCGTCAAAAGAAACAGGACATGTCTTATAACGATTTTGACATGAATTTAGTTTTGTAAGTAAGTCTTTTGTCAATATTAGTAGCCATGAATATAAGGTTATGCATCTGTCATTATTAAGTTAGTATGATGCGACAAAGTACTGTCACAATAGGTAAAAAAGTGTCCCGTTTTTTATGTATTATGATTTATCATGAATTACACTTCACTTACAATATAAATCAATAAAGTTTGTTTTACTGTCGTGAGCAAAAAAATCGGGACAGTGTCAAAATCATTATGTCAATTTCCTTTATTTTTTAGCGTTGTAATTTTGACGATATTTGATTAATTTTCAAACTCTACGTCAAATTATATATCATAGTTGCTAATTCAAAATTGAAAATGCCGCATCTTTCGAAAACTGATAAAGCAAGACTTGTTACTAGCTTGAAAAATGGGAAATTTCAATTTCAATTTAATATTGGTAAAAGTTCTGCCGCAAGAATATATAAAAAACTGGAGGGAAGAGGATAATTTAAATCGGAAAATAATTTTCCGAAATAAAATTTCGAACACGCAGGAAGACGAAACATTAGTTACTGAGATTAGGCACAACCCTTTCAAAACATTAAAGGAAGCTATAAGAACAACACAATTTCCTGTCTCGTCTTGTAACACAAGATTACAAGAGAATGAAATCTAAACTTGAGATATCCTACCCAACAGTTCTTATCTAAATCCCATTGAAAATGTCTGGGGATTAATGAGATAGAGCTTCTACCCAGTAAGAATTTTGGGAGATTGTTCAAAATGCTTGGCATCTAATTTTTATAAATGTTGTACAAAATATTGTCGCTTCAAGGTCTACAAGATTAGATGCAGTTAATAATAACGGTGGAATGACGAAATGCTAATTATTTTAATGTAATAATTACATATTTTAATTTAATAAATAATCTTTCTCTATCGTTTTTAGTAATTTTTATTTACATGTATTTTAAAAATGTTTAATAAATGTCAATAAGACACACATTTTTGACAATTCTTGACTTGCTATTATGAGTGAAGATAACCACTTAAGTAGTCACAAATTAAACCAACGCAGAAACAGTGTCCCGTTTCTTTTGCTCACGAGAGTATATATCGTGTGTTCATTTGAAACGTCAATCTACGTTACTTTGAAATTTTGATAGAATAAGACGCAAATATATTTGTATGTGTTTATTGTTCCGTAAACGTAAATCCAAATGACATTTGATAATGTCAATCACAAATATCAGTTAGTGTATAAAATAATCGTGCGTCGATTCTGGTTTAAATAAATTGATTCTCAGTTTTAAAATGGCTTTCACTTTAGAACATAAATTTTTTTTAGTTCAGGCTTATTTTCGAAGTGGTAATAAATACCTATTAAATAAGGGGGCGGGTAGTATATTTGCACCTAATTAAGTGCTATTAGTAAACACCGCCATTCTGAGTCGGCTTACATAGGGGGGGAAACGAGAGGTTTGGAAGATTCACTTTATCAGCAGTTCGCGTGCTATACAGGGTTAGTTAAAAGTATGGAGACGGCGATTTATTGTCGTTAATATTCATTTTAGGGAATTATGTTCAATATAAAAGTTTGTTAAGATATTTTGATCTACATTTGTGATTATTTGTTTTTTTTTCTTCAATTGTTTTTTCAGATACGCCTGTTCGCGCATTTTTTTTTAATGGGAACTGGTAAATTTTGCTCTTCCATTCGATAGAGGTTTTTTTTCTCTTTACAATAATATTTTTGTTTTTTTTAAATTCATTTTAATAACTTTTTTACAAGAAGAATTAAACACCTTAATAACAAAGTAAATTAAAGTAAATGTTCAAATTGTCGTCCATTAGTAATTTGACAATGACCCAATCGATTTACAAAACCCCGAACAGAGTTCTGTAAAAAATCTCGGGGAATTTCTTGTATCGTTCTGGTAATTCGGATTTGTAAATCTTCGACGTTATCGGGCTTATCTTTGTAAACTTTGTTTTTTACGTATCCCCAAAGAAAAAAATCTAATGGACTTAAATCTGGCGAACGGGCTGGCCATTCAATGGTTCGTCGTCTTCCAATCCATCTTCCGTTAACTCGTGTACAAGGTGTACCTTATAAGGTTTATACTTTTCACTTTTTAAAAACGACACGATCGATGACTGTGAAATATTGAAATTGGCCGCTAATTGATTGGTTGATAAATGGGGATATTCAGATACAGCCAATAAAATATCCAGTTTGTTATCATCGCTTTTTGCTGTTCTAGTCTACCACGCCTTGGCAAATCTTTAACGCTACCCGTTTGTTCAAAGCGTCTTAAAGTTTTACCAACAACGATTTAGAAATTGGATTTCTATTTGGATGCGTATCATTAAATAAATTACTAACGTCTTATAAACTTCTGCGTCTATCTCCATAACCCAACATCATAAGGATTTCAATTCGTTCATGTTCACTTAAACTCGCCATTGTTAATATTAACAGCAACAAATTGCACAAATGAATTATTTCTGTCAAAGATTTGACGTACACAATAACCACTGATAAAATTATGTCGCTCAAGTTTGTTTCTCGCTACGCTTCTGTCTAACTGCGATGTACCGAACATCTGTTAAACACATGAACCGGCTTTTTCTTATAAAAAAAAGTTATTAAAATGAATTTAAAAAAAACAAAAAAAAATTTGTAAAGAGAAAAAAAATCTCTATCGAATGGTAGAGTAAAATTTACTAGTTCCCATTTTAAAAAAATGCGCGGACAGGCGTAACTAAAAAAACAATTGAAGAAAAAAAATTCAAATATTCTCAAATGTAGATCAAAATATCCTAACAAACTTTTATATTGAACATAAATCCCTAAAATGAATATTAACAACAATAAATCGCCGTCTCCATACTTTTAACTATCCCTGTATGTATCTAGTACATAAATACATGAACAACTGTCATAGCGTGAAGTGGCTTATATAGATGTATTTACGAATACGCATAGGCATAATTCGAACGAATAGCATTTTTTCTGAATAACGCGCACTTTTATTTCAGTGACGCAGTGACGATGCCGCTGCTTGGCTACCTAGATGGCGTCGCTTAGATATTAACCTAATGTATTATTAGTGTATTTATAATATAACGTGTGTTCATTTGAAAAGTCAATCTAGGTTACTTTGAAATTTTGATAGAATAAGACGCAAATATATTAGTATGTGTTTGTTGTTCCGTAAACTTAAATCCAAATGACATTTGATAATGTCAATCACAAATATCAGTTAGTGCATAAAATAATCGTGCGTCGATTCTGGTTTAAATAAATTGCTTCTCAGTTTTAAAATGACTTTCACTTTAGAACATCCATTATTTTTAGTCCAGGCTTATTTTCGAAGTGGTAATAAAATTGATGGTTTATGGGTTTATTCAGTTCAAGATTGCATGGTAGAATTTCAAATTGGGTCTCCACATTTTGTAATAGATTATATACAATTTAAGAATACTTTGGATAGAACTTTAAAACTTTTTTCTGAAACTGGTAGTCTCTTAAGAAAATCAGGCAGCGGAGCAGTTAAGAAACGTACACCTCAAGTTGTCAATCGTGTTGAAGAAATAATGGAAAATGAACCACAAACATCTGTTGGACATTTGAGTCAACAAATAAACCTTTCTGTTGGTACAACTCACAAGTTATTAAAAAAAGATATGCAACTTTATCCATACCGTGTTACAGCAGTACAAGAATTGTTAGAAATTTATTACCCACGTAGACTACAGTTTTGTAATTGGTTTGTAAATATGAACAATAATGGAGAACTTTCGCAAAGAGTCATCTTTACTGATGAAGCATGGTTTTATAAAATGGGAAAATCCACATGTAATTAATGAAGAATCGCTACATCCAGAGAAAATTGGTGTTTGGGCAACGATAAGCCAAATGCGAATCATTGGTCCAATATTTTTTCAGGGAACGTTAACTGCTCAAAGGTACGGTACGGAAATTTTACAACCATTTATCAATCAGTTGCATGATGATGAACTACATAATGCATATTTCCAACAAGACGGGACACCTTGTCACTGTACTGCAGAATCTTTGGATGATTTAAGAGAATTTTTTGATGAGCGTATAATTAGTCGAAATACTGAAATTGCCTGGCCTACACGTTTATGCGATTTAACACCTTGCGACTTCTTTTTCTGGCCTTATCTAAAAAATAACATATTTCGAACACCTGTATTATTTGAATGATATGCTACAGAGAATCGAACAGAAATGCATGGAAATTAATAACAATCCAGTAATATCCAGAATATCATCAGAAATTTTGAACGGAGGATTTTAAAGTTCATTGATCTTGAAAGACAACATTTTCAACATTTGTTAACGTTTTCAATAAATACCTATTATTTGTTATTTATTTGTATGTATGAAACTGTCAAAATATACGACTTCGTAGGTTAAGTAGTAAATTTTAATTTACGACATACTTCAAAATATTCTCAGTAAATCACATGCTACTAGATTGACTTTTCAAATGAACACTTGTTATGTGTAATTTGTTACATTTTTTTTTGCTTATGGCTCTTTTTATCACTAGATCTTCAAACAATGTCAATTTTTTACTTTTGTTTATATTGTGTAACAGTTTACAGTTATTTATATAAAAAAAGTTGTGGATTTTCTGTGCAATATTCTGCAAACCCGTATTCTTTGTGTTATATAAAATTGCTCTTTTGTACTCTTTTAGTTTCGTTTTGTAAGTTCCGACCACTTTGATATAGATGGATGTGCAATTTGTAAAATTTATTTGGTAGACGCCTAATTTATCGATCCTTATAGTCAGCATTTTGTTGTGAAGCCCAGTACGAAGATTGTGTGTATTGAGAGTAATAGTTTTCATTTCAC
This sequence comes from Melolontha melolontha, assembly GCA_935421215.2. Taxonomy (NCBI): domain Eukaryota; kingdom Metazoa; phylum Arthropoda; class Insecta; order Coleoptera; family Scarabaeidae; genus Melolontha; species Melolontha melolontha. The sequence goes on from OW285238.1 coordinate 66,390,428, forward strand.
TTTGAAGAATTGTATTAATTTTCTTAGTGAACTGTGGAATATAGTTAATGTAATGGCGCTTGTGTTGTGAAGAGTCCTGCTTTGTGCTATAGTGAATAGTTGTACGGAATTTTGTTGGTGAATTAAAAACCGAAAAAGGTTAGTAAATTAGTTAAATAATTTTCGAAAAGTGGTAAATAAACAAGGCAAGTAAACAGTGAATCAGAATTAAATAAAGCATAAGGTTTAAATTAAGTAAAATAGATATTTCAATAAAGTAATAAATAAATTGACAGGCAAGGTTAACTTCGACGGGTTGACTGGGTTGCATCGGTTCGCATTATCCAAACATTAAACAGGGCCGTATTAAAAGCAGAAATAAAGTTTAATGTAAAATGTCTGACTCTGAGAGTGCTTGTTCGGATGTTAACAAGAGAAAGGGAGAAGACGTTGAAATATTTCCCAAAAGTAAAAAAACGAATAGATCACCTTCTAAGCAAGACAAAACGACAAGCGTAGGAAACGGTATGGAAATCTGCAAACAAGTTGTTAGAAGAAATGAAGCATATTAGAAAAGGCCAGAACGAATGAGAAAAGAATTGGAAAACAACAACAGCGAAGTGAGAGCACTAAGAGGTGAAATTAAAGCGATGAATCTGAAATGGGAGCAAAAATATAATGAATTGGAAAACAACTTTAAGAACTTAGAAAGAAAAGTGGAAAATATTGAAAAAAAAACGTAGAAACAATATAATTGTAACTGGAATAGAGATACAAGAGAAAAATGGAGATCTGAAGAAGCCCATAGAAGAGTGGATGAATGCGGAGCTGGGAGTAGAAAGTAAAGTTAAAGAGGTGAGAAGGATTACACAAAATAAAATTCTCGTGGCAATGGAAAATTTTTATGCAAAATTAGGAATATTCAGAAGCAAAATTAATTTGAAATGGAAAAAACATACATTGATAGTGTTCTGACACCGCAAGAGAGTTACGTTCAAAAGAAGTTAAGGCAAACAGCAAAGACATTGAGAGAAGAAGGAAATCTTGTTAAAAGAGGGCACATGAAGCAAGATGGAATACTATTAAACAATGTATCAATAGAGCAACAGAAAAATGCATCGGAAGAAAGGAAAGAACAAACGGAACGAATGGTATAATGATCTCTGTCAGAAAAGGTTAGTAGCGAAAGTGGAAACAAGAAACAAATTGTTAAGATCAGGAAGAATATGAAAAAATTAGGAAAGATTGCAAAAAAAACTTTACGAAAATGTAAGAGGGAGTGGATGGAAAATGAGATGAAAAATATCGAGGAAGAAAATAAGAAAAAGAATACCAATTGATATTACCAAAAAATCAACGAGGATAACATATAAACATAAAGTGAGTGGCATAAGGAACAGGGAAAACAAAGTAGTTGAAAGCGAGGAACAATATAATGTATGGGTAAATCATTTCAAAAACCTACTTAACGACAACTAGCACGATGAAAAACCACTTGAGGAAGATGACGATGAAATTGTAGTGCAAGAACCAACATTAGAAGTAAAAGAAGTTGTAAAAGCTAGTAGAAATGGAAAATCACCTGGAAAAGATGGTGTAAATAATGAGTTATTGAAATGCGGGGAAGAGGATATGCAAGAATACATATAGGCACTGATATGGAAAATATGTACTGAAGAAAAAAAGATGCCAAAGGACTGGGAATCAGGACAAATAGTGGCACTGCACAAGAAGGGAAACCAACAAAACTGCAAACACTATAGAGGAATCACGCTTTTAAGCACTACATACAATATCCTATCATCCATAATACTGAAAAGATTAGCAAATACAACGGAAAATCGCATTGGACAGTATCAATATGGCTTCGAAGCGGAAAATCGCCTACGGGCACGGTGCATAACATAAAGCAAATACTAGAAAGAGCATATGAATATAATATGGAGTTAGAATTCTTATTTATAGACTTTCAACAAGCATTTGACAATATTAGAAGGGGAACGCTTATATTAGGCGATATATATGAGGGGACTTATGTGCCATCGAAACTAAGAAGGCCTTAAAATCAACAAAAGTTAGTGTGAAAACATCGAAAGGCGTAACGAACGAATTTGAAACAAATACAGGTGTCAGGCAGGGCGACTCTTTGTCCACGATGTTATTCAATCTGTCACGTCAAATATTTAGACACAAAATGTTAAACACAATCTAAAAACCATCAACTCCACTTGTGTCCAAATGTTTAGCGTTGTAACCATCTCCGCTAATAAATCTCCCACCCAAATATTGAAACTAACGCAATATTTTTAATTTAGGTTTATTATATATATTTATATATATATATATATAGCAAGGAATAAGTTGTTGGGGATTCTAGCAAAACAATGTTATTGTGAGTAGTTCTTTATTTCATTCTACCAATATTTCGCATCCAATTTCGGTATGCTTCATCAGGGTTTCTGAAATTTGAACTTTATCGTAGTAGAAAGTTTGCAATTTGACATGTACGAACGCAAGGATGATGTCGCCACGTGTGTAATTCTATGTTCTTGTTTAAGTACGAGGTCCGAACACACAACAACGAAACCTAGCACGAAAACAGAATAAACTGCAGTCATAATGCAGTTAAAATAGTGTCAAAATTTAAAAAGTAATAATAAATAATTGAAACATAAATGTAACAGCACTAAAACGTGGACGATGCAACGGTACAAAAGTCAAAACTGAATTTTGACTCTAATATTAAATTTGTATAATAAGCGCCATCTTCGAATTTTACACCTGAAAATAATGGTAAAAAAATTGTTTTAAATTTTTTACAGTATTTTATACTTGATTACATAAACTACCAAAAAGAAAGGTGGACCTGTGGTCTTATCTGCGATCGACCTCTTTGCGCTCTTCCGTTTTATTTACAAAATAAATAATAAAATTGTGTATCGAAAATAAATAACAATAAAAACAATCTTCCTTTCATACTTTCATTCAGATATAGGACTAGCAAATTTTATATATGATTAACTAGTATAACCTTTGGTATGTTTAAAAGATGTTTTTTTGTTTTCTAATATTGGTTGCCTATAAAATCCAGAGGATCCTGATTTAATAATTCGGTTAGTAGAATTTATTCCCATTTTCTTTAAATGTTCCCAAAATAAAATAATTGGTTGTAATGTCCACTGAAAGCCATGTATGCAATAGATATTTCGTCTGCGACTACCTTCAAGAACTGCAATATTATTGAAATTTGTACTGCTTTCTGCAATACATCTGTAATGCGGGTAATATATCTGTAATGCGGGCATCAACGCACATTTTCTCTCTTTCAGTCATGCACTATACTTTCAATGAAATTTTCTTTATTAAATTATTATTTAAGCTTGTTCTTAAATTCAACAAAGTTTGAATTGTTCTCACAAATGGTAATGTGAATTTTAGATTACGTAACCTAAATTTATAAGCTACGGGTGATTTATAATACAAAGAAAGGCTAATTCTTTTTCTGATTTTAGTCACTTTCATCTTGTCTTATGAAATAGTTGCATATTTATAAAAGTTTTTAGCGGTTTACTGTTATATATTAATAAATTGTGGAGTAGTGCACTAACGGAAAATGATTTCTTCTTTTTAATCTATAGGTCTGCGATTGTTTTGCTTTTACCCGACAGGGTTCGGTAAACTGAAATCATCTCGAAACCAACAGTACGATGCGATGCTTAGATGTCGAAACCAATTTTGGTTACGCTAAAGTACATATCATTGCGCAACTTCATATATTCTTTCAAACAACGGTATTAGGGTGCCGGAATCGTGGATATACACATAAGAAAATAAGGTTATGAATTCTGATTTTATACCTGGTTCATCTGTATATTATATTTATTTTGATATACGCACTAATATTTTCATAATTAAAGTACTACAATACTACAATATTAACATGCGATAATACCCATGTAAAGTTGCTTTCAGTGACATCTCTGAAATTTGCATCGACTAATTTTAATGAACAAGTATGTACGATCGTGGCATTTTAAAATCGGACACTTAATTTCCTTGGTTTTAATATGGCCTTTTAGAGTAGATAGGTATCTACTTGCTTTTGTTTACAGATCCGTCAGGTTTGTCAAAATATAATTTTAATATGCCACATTTGAATAGTCAAACTCACACTCAAATAATTACGTTACTAGAAGAAGGATTGTCAATTAAAAGATTAGCGAATAGATTAGGCGTGAGGGAGAGTATCATTTCATATATAAAAATTATATATATATTATATATAAAAGGCAGCGTCGAGGAGTTATTAATAGAAAACGAGACTCCGGTGGTATCCGTGTGTCAACTCCCGAACACGATGAAAATATTATTAATTTTATAAGAAACGATTTGTGTGCGCCACTGTGATGGTAAACACGGTGTTCTGAACGACACGTTATTAAGTTCGAATTACGGGCCATAACTGGCGTATAAGAATACAGAAAACGTATTAAAGTGGAAAGTGAAGCGAGAGGAAACAGTGAAATTGTAGGTGAAAGCAGAAACGTAGGGTGAGATAAATAATTTAATAGTTTAAAGACGATTTGACAGAGGTTGGTAGATTGAGCTCGTCCGAAAGGTTGCCTTGTGGGCGATATTTAACGCCGTCCGGCAACCCAAATTACATCACTCGAGCAAGACAGTTATCAGTGGCGGCACGTCAATAGAGGAGTCGCTCATAAGAAATAATTACTAGGATGAGGAAAACGGACAGTGATGATTATTTGACGGATAAGGGAAGCAGGAAAAGACTCAGAGAAGGGAAAAGCAGTTATGAAAGCCAGAAAAACACCAAATCACCAATGAAAACAAGTAAAAGAAACGAAGAAAAATTAGATCTTCTAATAGAAATGGTTAAGGAAATGAAAACAGAACAAACCCAAATAAAAGATGATCAAGGAAAAATTAAAGAAATAAGAAAAATACGAGAGGAAAACAAGGTACTAAAAAGGGAAAACCAAGAACTTAAAACAGAAAATGAAGGAATTAAACGAAAGTTTAAAGAAGTATGCGATAAAATAGAATGGCTGGAAAGAGAGAAACGGAGGAATAATATAGTGGTGACTGGATTAAAAATAGAGAGAGAGGACCCAACATTACTAAAAGACCAGATGAAGAGAGTGATTCAGGAAGACGTTGATACAGAAAAAAGAAATCAGTAGGAAAACGAAACTTACAGTGTACAAAACCATCTATAGACCCATTCTGACGTATGGAAGCGAAAGCTGGATACTAAATAATGCAATGAAAAGCAGAATATAGGCGATGGATATGAAATATTTAAGAACAGTTAAAGGAATTACACGCAAACATAAAATAAGAAACGAAGCAGTAAGAGAAGAACTTGGTATCGAACCAGTCCTAAAGGTATTAGAGAGACACCAACTCAAATGGTTTGGACACGTGTGCCGTATGAATGACAAACGACAAGTCAAAACATTATGGGAAACAAAAGTACAAAGGAAGAGAAGACGTGGAAGACCAAGAAAATCGTGGAATGATGACTTTGCCGCGATTCTAAAGAAGAAATGCAATAATTGGATGGAGGCTAAAAGAATGGCAAGAGATAGAAAAGAGTGGGCAAAATTTGTATATTATGATGATTAGTAGTTTAAGTTATAATTGTCAAATGAAATGTTATTTTAATCACCTCACACCCTAGGGTAAAGCGGTTTTTCGATTATATATGTATATATAAGAAACGATTTGTTCGAAACAATAGTAAATGCAATGACCGCAATACATTTCCCTGGGTGTATCCACACAGCAAGAAAAAGGCTGAGACAAATTACAGACTTGAGAAATCGGGCGTCTGTGAAAAAAACATGTCTTAATGCGCAGAATAAAGAATTAAGGATTGGTTTTACGTTGGAATTTATGTCGCATAATTTTAATTTTTGGGAAAATGTCATTTTCTCAGATGGAAAAGTTGTTTAGCCGTCTCATAATGACCGAATCCGTATTTATAGACCACCACCTAATTCACGATTTGACGAAAAGCAGTGGCGGCTCGTGTGTTATGAAAGAGGGTGGGTGCAAAAAAACTTACCTATTTTTTGTACATAAAATCCATTCTCCTATTTTTAATGCTGGAAAAGACGTCTATGACTTTGTTTTCAAAATACGGGATAGACTGGATGAACTTCTTTTCTATTGATAAGACCGCCAAAACGTTCTGTCAGTCTTCTGACATTGTGCTTTTCAGAAAGGTTTTAATTTTGAGGGTGGAAAAACATCGTTCAAATTCTCCTGTCGGCATGGGCGTTGTACAAATAATATCCAACAGTTGGTATGTTTCCGTCAAAACCTTTTTTAGGTTGATGTCTGTTATGAACACTAAAAGTGGCAAAACACCACCTACGTCACAAATGTCATCGCGCTCATAAATTACTGAAAGTTCACTTTTCAATTTTACACTGTCCAACATAGGATAAGATTTCACATTTTCATCGAAATTTTTTTGTGGAAATGAATGACTAAGTTTTAAAAATTTTGAGGATCAAATAATTTTGCTGCACTTAAGTGATCCCTAAAATCAAATCGGTCCCTAATTTGGCTTAAAATAGTGTCACATACTTCGTTTGCAATAACAGATAGCTGTAGTTTTTTGTCTTTTCCTTACAGGTTCTTCATTATTGCATTCTTGATTGTCATTGTCAGTAGAATTTCTTAAATTTCTAATGTGAATAATTTGCTGTTGTAATTGTTCAATTGCCTTTTGCAGTTGAGCACAGTCAATCCCGCGCATTTGTGTCTGATTAAATAATATTTCAACATGTGATGAAAAGAAATATTTCAACCAGTAGAGAAATTCCGAGCAATACAAATGTTTCAATAAACCACTTGCTTCACTAATAGTAACTGAATTCATGCCATCTTCGTCAATAATTTTGTCTAAACATTCACGTGCGATACACGCCGAAAATAATACAGTCATAACGCATACAAGACGTTAACTGGAGTCGCGCTATTTTGTGCCCCAAACGACGACATAAACGTATATGGCCAAGTTAAGCGGAGCCGGCCGATCCATACTCGGGATAAGTACATTTGATATCGTGTCCCGGAACATAGTTTTGAGCGTTACCATAGTGTCTGTGGTGCGGAAGGAAACGATACGATCGTTATAAAAATACGTAAAAATAATAAAATAACATAATGCACTGAATTACATGCAATGTCTGTCTGTATTTATCTTAGTGGTTTGGTGGGCACGTGCCCTTGTGCCCTTTAGTACAAGCCGCCACTGAAAAAGTACACTCAAAAATCACAAACGAGCGGAAGATTCTCAGTAAACGTCTGGGTCTGGATTTGCGCACATGGGCCAGGTGTTTGTTGGATTATAGGGGAAAGATTTAATAGTAACAATTATATTAGAATATTAGAAAATGTTTTTCTATCTTCGGCAGAAATTATATAAGTATCCTGAAAGAAATTTCATCTTTCAACACAACAATTGTCCAGTCCACACGGCAAGAGTCGTTTCTTAGTGGTCTAGAGAAAATAATATAGTGTTTGCCGTGGTGTTTTAGAAATCCAGATATGAACCCCATCGAGAACGTGTGGGGTTACATTGTTAAGACGATGAGCAGGAATAATTTTTGGCCAGCAAATGTCCAAGAATTATCTGACAAGACCGAGGATATTTGGAATGATCAGTCACCAGAATTTATACATATCTATTCCTAGACGTTTGCAAGAGGTGTCAGACAGAAATGGTGCTGAAATAAAGTATTAACAATTAAAACCAAATAATTGTAGTTTTCTGATTAATAAATTCTTGTCTTCCATTTATTCACTCAGTAACATCATTTTATAACAAAATGTAGAACATAATTATGCGTGAGAGGTTACAGATAAATATCAGTATGCTGTCATCTATACAAAAGTTCAATTATACAAAAACCGAATTACAATGCTTAATTATAGTGAAAATAAATATCTAATCGTCCGGATTTTAAATGCCGCGATAGTAGGTACATTAAAGTGAATACCCCGTGGTCTAGAATAATTTAGAGTTCCAAAAGTGCTCAATTTAAATTTCATATTAAATTCAAACGCCAACAAAAAACAAGTGATCATTAAAATTATCATTCGTAGCAGACCGTCTATATAAAAAGTATGTTGTAACTTAAGTCAATAATATGTTAATTCAAAAGTCTATCAATGTCAATTATTTATGGTATAATTTGATCAAAAGAAAAATAATGTCTTTTAACGATATGCATAAAGCTTTTATGGTAGAATGTTACTTCCTCCCATCTTTTATAACAATTATAGGTAAATATATTTAATATAAAATCCAATAACATTTTAGTTTATTTTGCGACATTCACGACGATTGAAAACAAATTGACTGAAATTTTAAGATCACTCGTTATGAAATCGAATTGTTAAATGTAAACGTAGTCAATTAAACTTCAAATAATTACAAATAAATTGTCCATAAAGTAAAAAGTTTATAACAAAATAATTTGAAACATACATGAGTGGGTAAAAACCACACCAATTTGTATAATACAAAAGTATTTTTAATAATATAAAATATTATTAAAAATGGAGTGTGAAGAACACAATACAAGTTATATATTATATATATATATTATATATATATATATATATATTATATATATATTATATATATATATTATATATATATTATATATATATATTATATAATATATAACTTGTATTGTGTTCTTCACACCCCATTTTTAATAATATTTTATATTATTAAAAAGTTTATATTTAAAATATTGCTATTGAAAATATACAATTAAAACATTTTCTGATTCAACTTTATTTCCTTTTCACCATTCTTTAAATTTCATAACGTACTTTTAATAACTGATTTAATAGGAAGTCTTTCAGTGTTTATAATAAATTTTCTAATCAGGCGGGGTACATGAAAAATTCTCATTAATTTTATATTGAATTTAATAAATACAAAATATTCAAAGGAAAAATGACAAATTCAAATTTTAAATTTTTAAAATATGTACTATTATTTTTCGTAAGAGTTTATAGAAAAGGCAAATTAGAAAACATAAAGAACTAATGTCATAAAGACATTCATCACACTTGTAGGACTTGGGCTCGTGCAATAAAACCTGCCTTAATTTAATATATTATTATAGTCTCCAATTTACAAATATAAGTAGATTGAAATGAAAAGTTTTTCTGTGCGTTTAAATAATAGTTTTATTGAAAACATTTAAATTTTCGTGAAATGAATAGAAATGAAAAATTAAATGAAATGTTTATATTACTTGTTGACTGTAGTATATGCACCCTACATAACATCATGTTTCTGAACACCCGTTATATCACGAGAATCATAGCGTCCTCTACCCGTAACCTTAGAACCAATGCTGAATTGACAACACTGCCTACAGATGGAGCCATATATGTTAAATTTAAATTAAGAAAGGAAATAATTTTATTTATTTAATATTATTTATATCTATAACTTTGTCTGTACTAATACTTATAGATATTTATAAATATAATATTAAATGTTTTTTTTATTACAGCTTTCCGAGCTTGAACAACGGGTATTGGAGGCGGAAGGAAGAGCGGAAGAGGCCGAAGACAAGGTAAGCATTATGAACTCGTCAACTAGACAGATAGAGATAGGTTAGCATAGATTGGTTGAGATGGGGTATAAGCTAGCCGTGGTCGCTTAGCAACGCGTCTCACTTTCGTTTGTTATTGATTATTTTTCGTCGCGACGCAGCTGCCCGTTGACATGGCGTCGTCTTGCAGCTGACAGAAAAACAGAAAATTTGTTTCGAGTTTTGTTTTTGGTTCTCAGTTTCTCTTATTTGGTGCAACTTTTCAATAGCATTGTTTGTGTGGATGTTTTACTGGTAAAATGTAAGTAGATAAATTTCATTCGAAGAATAATATTTATTTTGTGTCATCAACTCATCAATTAAAAGTGACTATTTTGAGTTCAACTCTTATAGAGAGTCTTCGACATTAAAGAAATTGTTAAAATTAGACATATGGTTTCGTACAGATAGGAAATGCATTGTTATTGACAAATACAAGATTTAAATATGGTGGTACCTACTTAAATACTTGAGAAATATCTTTGATTAATTCCTGAATATAGGTATTATATAAAGTATATTTACTTTGCATTCTAATGTAATAAATATTTGGTTACTTTTATTTACTTATTTGTAAGAATTTCTAACTTCAGAGTATATGAACTATATAATGTCTTACAGTAAGTAAACATGTTCCAGAATTCAATGTATTTGCTCTAGGAACTAGCAAATGTATAAATCGCAGCATTAATAAGTCAATAACATTTCATTATTTATTAACTGAATGAAAGAAAGACTTCCTTAATTTATTTATATGAGGGGAAGAAGAGTTAATAAATGAAAGTGAAAAATTAAAATGTCATTTTGAAGTGAATTTTAAGTTTCATTATTTTCGATATGTGATTATCCTTTTATTTTGAATTGCATTCACGCATAGTATTGTGTTATTAGCTAAAATCTACCTATTTATTTACTTGTTTACTGATATTTTCTACCTAGAGTTCACTGTAGTATAAATATAATTTTTATGTTAGAACTATATGTTGTAGAAAAATTGAAGGATTACAAAAATTGATATCTTATTTTTAAAGGGAAAAAGAGAATTCTAAGATCTAATACAATTAAAAAACAATTTAGGCTAATTAAAAGTACTTATAATAATGATTGGTTGCCATTTCAATAGCTACGGTTTCATATTTAATTCAAAATCAAAAACGACCTATTACAAATTTCTATACATGTATTTCTATGTAATATGAACTGCTTGCAGATTATTACAAAATCACCCCACATGTTTCTCGAATGAGTCATTTAACCCAAATAAATAGAATAGGGTTCTAACACCCCACACGTCACATGTTGTATCAAGTTGCATTGTTTAGGTTCCCACTTCGGCAATACAGATTTTCGGTATTTTCTTTTACAATACATCTGAGATTTTTGTGATATAGTTGCCTCTTTTTCGTGAAAAAATTGGGGATTTGCGTTTGGTATTTTATACTTTCACCTTCAGTTTGGAAATTGTATTATTTTTCTTATTAGACTTTTCTATAGCTTCACGTATGTTATTGAATAAAGGTCTAGTATTTTTAAAATAAATTCTGTAGGTTATACATTAACTTTAATACTCGAATGTAATTAGAAAACTAAAAGAGAGAATAATAGAAATAGAAATAATAGTAAAAATAGATATTTATTCCACATTTAACTAACATAAAATATATATAGACGAGAAGAAGTATGTTAGTATTAGTTTTTTTCAAAGTATTTTCCTTCAAGAAGTGCATAAAATACCAATTTTATGTTGTTGATTGCAATAATGTTGACATTACACATTGTTTTGACCACTGAATGTATTCAAATGATGCAAAACGGTTTCCAACCCATTGATCTATGTGATAAAAATAATCACATGGATCAATGGGTGAATATGGAAGCGAAACTTGTACTCGAGTATCTTCTGGAGCAGTCATCTTGCACAGATTCTATTCGCGCTATTTATGAATGACTTATACTATTCATTCGCAAATAGCCATGTTCTGGCATACGCGGATGACTTGACGCTGTACCAGTGTATTTATTCTAAAATTGATTGTGACTCGACGCAATGCGTTTTAGATAAACTCTTTGTATGGTGTAACGAAAACAATACAAGTCTTAATACCTCCAAATATCGCGTAATTACTTTTTCGAAAAATTCTTTTTCAATCCTCTCCATCCAATTACTCTGTTAGATAGAGTGATTTTGGACCGATTTTGGAGTCATATTCGACAGCCTTTTCACTTTTCATCCTGACATCGATGTCATCATTAGTCGTTCGATGCTATTATGTGGTTTCATCAAACGCATATGCTCTGATTTTATAAACGCCATGGCAGTGGCGGTTCTTGATGACATACGATGTAAGCTGCTTCCTTTAAGCTTTCATATACACAGGGAAGCAAGTAGCTGCAACCGAAATTGTCTGAAATTGTTCGAAGCAGTCTCATCCGTGGAGCAGCTTAGATCGTACGTCATCAAGAACCGCCACTACGTCATGGCAATTATTGCCTTGTTTAACCCCATAGTTAGACCAACACTTGAATACTGCTGTTTTATTTGGTCTCCCTACCAAATAACGCATATTAACAGAATGGAATGCGTAGGTACAAAGGAAATTAGTATATTTCATTTGGTTGAAATTACACACTAATAACTAATCATGTGACTTATAATAAAAGGCTGAGTCTGCTGAACATAAAATTTATTGAATCTCGTTGTTGTTAGATTGCCCTTAAAATGGCGTATCATTTAATTCATAATTGTTTTGATTGTCCTAATTTATTAGCGTCTGTAAACTTCCGCATTCCAACTTTTAACTCTCACCTGCATAATGAATTTTATATACCGTTTCATAGAATTGAGTATGGTCGACGCAATCCTTTGGATTTATTTTGTTATCATTCTCACAATTGTTTATTTATTTATATTATTTGTATAGATTGAACTATTTGGAATTTATTTTTTGTTCTGTACAAATGAATAACATTAATAAAAATATATTTTTGGTCAAAAAAGCAGTGCAACAATCGCCAACTGCCTAGTTTTCGATATTCAGGGAGAACGCGCCGAATACAACCTACCAAACGCTTCAATACAGCAATACTCAAATATTAGTTGTATTTGTTTGTGAAATCGTATAAAGCAATGAGGTTAACTTCTCCAAACGAGATTTTTTTATTTCCTTCATCTGGTGACCGCCATTCAACGGTTTGACGTTTTCTGGATCGTATTGAAAACACGTCTCATTAACAGTGACAAGAAATTTAAGAAATTATTATTACTTGAAGCTTCTCTAATGATATCTTTGCAATGCCTAATTCTGTATAACTTTTGTATTAAGGTTAAAATACGACGGAAGCTCATTAAATATTTTTTTCTAAATGTTCACGAAATCACACACTTTTTCAACATTTTCCTCGATCAATATATCAATTGATTAGCCTGGACGATTATCTGTCTTTTCTGAATCGTCGATGCTATACAAAAACTAGCGTTTGTGATAAACAATTATCTTTATAGGCGGTTTTAGGCATTTGGAGCATTTCCATAGAACTTGTACTGTTTTTAACACAAAATTTAATTTTGATTATTTGCCCTTTATTAATTTTGTGACCGAGGTATATATGTCGTATTTTAGGTTTCATGGCATGAAATTTTTACAGAATTTTTAGGAGGGTTGACATTAATTTCGGAAAAATACAGCTATTCCGGTTATTTACGGGACAGAGGGTGTATATTAATTTAGTGCATAGAGAATGTCTAAGAAGGGCATGAATATTATTTAATAAAAAAAATTAATGTTTGTTCCTTATGAAGGTTTTGACAGCACATTCAATCTTTCATTGAGAAATTCCTTAAGAAATTTAAAAAGCTAATAATCCGTTTGAAATAAATTTAATGAATATGGTGGAAGTTGTAAAATTTGAAAATTTAATTCAAAAAGCTTTGCAACTTGTTTAAGATGTATGCGGCCTTATATTATCATGTAAAAGAATAGATGCCCATTTACAAGAAATGGACACTGAATTTAAAGTTTATTGTGTATTCGTTGAATACATTGGCAGTAAGTAATCACTGTTCAGCTTTTACCATTGGTTAAGACGGGATAATCAATGATGCTGTGCATATTCCACAAAACTTTTCCTAATTTTGTGTGGAAGAATTGAAGAATTCGTAAGATGTCTTGAAGATTCGTGTTTAACTAACACGAGAGAGATGTTCTCATATCAGAGTGGTATATATGCATTTTTCAGCATACCGCTTCAAAAAGGGGTTCGCATTTGTTTTTTATCAATTGTCCAAAATACTAGCTTATTTATCCGTGAAAGTTCAATCAACTCCCACTCTCCAATTTTTAAACTTTGCCTATAGCATGGAGATGCAATAATATTATACAATTAACATTCAGTCTGTCTTTAAGTTCTTTCGATATTTAACTTGGATCTTGTCTTAAAATTCATAAACTTGTTAGATTTGAGATTTCGCTTGGCTTTTGATGAAACCTATTAACACTGTTTTGTGAATAACTAGACACGTGTTTTTTGTTCCACAAACTTTATGTTAACTAAATAAGACAATTGTTTCGAAAGCTTTTGAAGGAATGCTTCTCTTTAGTTAAAATAAAGTTTTGAAGAATGTCTCAACTACTTCATTTTATCATTGTGTTCATAAAACATTATTTTTGGTCAATGTTTCGGGCCTATTACGGGGTTTACTCACAGGTGACTCATCTCCGTCACGTAACTTCTCAGATCAACATTGTAAGTTCATTGTCGTATGATACCAAAGGGATACTCTGTTTATTACGAATTGTCACTGCTACTCTATTTCTAAGTTTAATGTATATTGTACTACAAAGCGTATTTACCTAGTATTTATCTCCTATGTTAAAAAAGTGAGAAATAAGCAAATATACATACATGCATGAAATATGTGTTAATCTTGCAAATTACATTGAGCACCTGACTCATTCACATTATAAATTTACCTAATTATCATAAATTTCGAACAATATTGCATACTAGTTCTGCATGAAAGGAAAACCCCACACCAGCGTAATAACTCTACCTTAACTTAATAATATAAATTAAATAAATTTTTTCTTCACAATTACTTGAAAGATGAATTTTTCATACTGCTAATAAAACTATAAGTATTGGAAATACAATTTCCTGTTTTGTCCTCTGGAAACGCGTATTGCCTGATAAAATTTGTTGCACACGTTTTTTAGATAGAAGTAGATTGATATTGGCTTTTATATCCTGTTCAATTACATTACCTACACCGACAACCTGTGGACAACCGAGAGATTGATGATAGTTATTGATTACTTCTGATCGAATTCATTGTTCTTGGCGATTTTAGTGTTTATGTAGTATTTTATTTTAAGTAAATATATAACGAAAATGATTATGTGCTGGAATTAGTATTATGCTCAAAATATATATTTATAAAAACATAATCGCATCTTGTTCACTTTCAATATAAACAATCCACCTTTAATAAAAGAATAAGAGTTCTTTACTAAGAATATCTTCACAAGTTTGTTTGACTGTTTGTTTACTGAAGAAGTGGCTTTATGTTATCTAGAAATGCTCTATTTTCATTCATAAAAATATTCCGACTTAATTTTCGTCGTTTTTCTACAATACTATGACATGAAAACTTCTTACTTACTTAATTCTGGTATCCATTTACTTTTGAATGTGGGGTTGTGTGTGAGCTTCAGTTGGTACTTTTTCATACTTTTTACACTGCTTTTGCTCGCCATGCGATTCCTCTATTTTCCGCCTCCTTCCTTACTTCTTCCCTCTAGGTTTTTCTTGTTATTCCTCTTAGCTATCGACCAAATTCTTTTATTTCGTATACTTTTTAACCAACCTTTCATTCTTTGTATATGTCCCAGCCATCTCAATTGATTTTGTTTTACTGTTGTCTCTGTACATACTATATTTAGTCCTTTCTATATTTTTTATATATAGCATCTATCTTTTTTTTATTTTTCTTTTAATAGCATTTCAATACATGTCAGTTTCTTTCTTTGTCTAGCTTTTGGTGACCATGACCCATAGGTTAATATTAGTTTAACCAGTTTTTCATTGCTTCAGCCTTCGTTTGTTTTAGTTTCTCTTTATTACATTGAAAAGTTTGCCTGTTTTCGAAATTCTTTCATTCAAGCCGTCCTTGGTGGTTGTTCTCAAGGAATTTATATGTTTAGACTTGTTCCCTTAGACTTTTCTTTCTCTTTCTCTTTCAACGTTTGTATCATTTACTCCTGGTTGTTGATGTTCATTTTGTATTTTGTGTACGTTCTTCGTTTATCATTTCTGTATTTATTATGTTGGAGTTGTATTTTCGTCTCTATGATATGTCAACTACGACATTTTTATAATTTTCGGCAATCTGAATCCTACACCATTTGTCCCTACAAGTTTTGATCATGCTAGTACTACTTTAAAAAGGATTACGCTCTGGATATATCCCTGCTTTAGTCCTATTCAATATTTTAATTTCTCTGATTTTTCTGATATTTTAGCGACTCGCTAGCTTTTCTGTTTCCTACAATTTCTCAAATATCTTCTCCTGTCTAGTTCTTATTGCTTTCGCTTGCTCATATTTGTCTGATGGTAAGTAAGTAATCTTGTGTCCCTCTATTTTATGTCAAACCGCTCTATATAGCTTTCATATTGTATTTTATTAAAGTCCAGAATATACTTTGCAAAATTCTTGCTTGTACTTTTCCTACGTGCTTGTCATTAATGTTACGTAGGAATTTCATAGACATACAAATACGATTAGACGATGCATCTACGCTGATTTTAATACTCCTTTTCAGAATTTGTTAAAGCAAGATCATCAATATTGTAAAAATTACTTCATTTGCCTCAAACATTTAATAAATTCGTTTACGTGAACTTTTATCTTTTTATTTTAATTGTAAAAGTTCAGATACATAAAGTATTATTGTTTTTTTAACAATTTGGAACTCCAATCTATGTACGAGGTAAGCATTAGAACTTTCCGGCCTGGCTATATTCTGAAGGGGATAGAAATAAAGCAATATACTTATTTCTCAATATAATGTTCGCGTATTTCAATGCATTTTTCGGATCTTGAAATTAACATTTTAATACCATCAGAAAAGTACTCTGACGTTTTATCTGCAAAATGGTCTAAAACCGCTTCTTGCACTTCTTCATCACTCTCAAAATTTTCTTCCTCGAAGGTGTTTCTTCAGTTTTGAGAAAAAATAATAATCGCTGGAGGCGGGTTCTGGACTGTAAGGTGGGTGCAAAAGTTCTACAAAACCACAGTCCTGCACAGCAGCCTGCCCAATTGTGGACTTATGAACAAGAGCATTGTCGTGTAGAAGGCGAACAGTTTGGCGCAACATGCCACGCCTCTATTTTTTGATTACATCTCGCAATTTATGCAATAAAGCAGCGTAGTATTGTGCGTTACCAACTGTGTTCCTTTCTTTGAAATCAATAAGCAGGATACCTTTAGAATCACAAAAGATCATTGCCGTGATCGTCTTTCTTGATTGGGCCATCCATGCCTTCCTTGGCCATTTTTCGGCTGGCTTTCGCCATTCCATTGATTCCCTTTTCGATAAGGAGGCATAGTATACAACCATAGTTTCATCTGCTGTAACAATGGAATGAAGAAATTGTTACTGGTTGTCGCGACAGTGGTTTAAAAACAGCTCACAACATGTCACGCGTTACTGTTTCTGAATTGCTGACAATAATCGTGGCACCCACCTGGCACTGATCTTATTCATATTAAGGTGTTTATGAAGAATTTGTCGTATGGTTGTATCAGAAAGCCCACACATTGTTGATAATTCTTTGACCTTTAAACGCCTGTCGTTGCAACGTCGTCTGCACGAGCTCGATGTTTTCCTCCGTAAGCGCCTCAACTGGCCGATCGGCACGTGGCATGTCTTCTACGCTTCTCGTACCAAATGATTTTTTTTGATAATTCCTTTACGGTGGATAGGGAAGCGGAAGATTATACGCGTCTAAAATTTTACCACTATTTCATGGAACTACATAAGGCTGCCGATATTTGTTTTCTATCATTACCGGAACATGGTTAGACCAGAAACTTCTGTGCAAAGTAAAAATTTAGGCTTAATTGTAGACAATACATTTAGGTATCAATCTTATACGTCTAAAATTGTAATTTATGTTTGTAGTGCTTTTTCAATATTAAATTAAAAATGACGTCTGAATTACTAGTGCTGTCGTTGTTTAATAATTGGATACTCGTTTATGGCACTTGTTTAGATGCAATTGATGAACGGGTTTAAAGTGTGCAGAGCAGGGCAAATGTATTCGATACCTGCTAATCCATATTATTCTGACCGTATATTACAAAATGATTTTTTCTATTTTGCGTTCGAAATGAACTCATTATGAAACCCAAAACAGTATCGAAATGAGCTTCATTTGGATACGCTTTTTTTCATTTTTCAATGTTGGCGTTGTTCGAACACAGAAATAAATATCATTTGTCATTTGATTTTAAGAATTTAAGTACATTTGACAGATATGATATATGTATATATGATATATTGTATACAATTGACAACAAGATATATTAGTTTCTAAGTCACTCATGTTTATATTTTTAAATAAAATATCAAGTAATGTTAACGAAAATTAATAAATAATATGTAATATAATATACTTCGCGGATAGCAAGATTTAAATTTGACAATGTCAAGTATCAATGTGACCAACTGCATGCTTTATATAAAAATTAAACTCTGAACTTCCAAATTAAATAATTCCGATTTATTAATGTAAAAAATGCAAAAATAGAAAAAATAGTATAAAAAACTCGTTTCATAAGGCCTTTTGCCGCACTCGCTCTTAAGAAAACTCGCCACTATCGCGGCTCGTTTTCTAAACTGATCTCGTGCGGCAAAATGGTGCCTTATGAAACTTGTTTTTTAATATACTATTAAGAATATGTCCACCATATTTAATAAATAAAATCAGGTTTCAATGCGATGTATACAATAGTAATATAAGAAAGAAAATCTTATTAGCTTACCTAAATATCACACTACCTTCTTTAGCTGATGTTTTACATACATCTACCTTTTTTTTTTTAATATTTATCGGATCATTTCAAAACTATCGAATTGGCAATTTTCAGACTTCGTATATTGATTAATTGTTTCGTATTTCGTTATTAACTTTCTCTTGTTTTTTTATACTCCAGGTTTTATGTTGATGTAATCTATTTTAAGTTTTGGGGTTATACATATACTACCAGAATGATGTATTTAAGGTTATGTTTAGCGATTTTATTTTATTTATTATTGCTTTCTGTATGTTTAAAAGTTCATTGTTAGGGCAGGGTATGACCTTAGAGTTATTCATTTGAACAAACCCTTAAGGTTTTCTATTTGAAATGCTACTTTGTATTTATCTATTATTTTTATGGAAAAGAAAGACATGTGACTTAAATACAGTTCATAGTAGATGAATATTTGAGCTAAGCGGATTTTAATATCACCTTGTTACCTACATATGCAATAATAGCTATTTATGTATCCAGTTATGAAATGGGTTATTTTGTGTAACGAAATGGAATGTCTGCAGGACGAGCGAGCGTAGCGAGCGAGATCCTGCAAAATGACATGAGTTACACAAAATAACATTTCATAACGTGTTTCATACAAGATTTTATCTAATTTTGACAAAACATAGATTTATAATTTTCCAGTTGATCTGACATTAAACGTCATAAGTCGTATTAAATAATTAGTGACAGTTTTCATGCTATTGATAATAATTCATTTGACTTGACAGGTGTTTGTTAATTTAAGTATAAGTATTTACTTTTATTAGCTAAATATTTCGGTGCATTGTACCAGTAAAAATGTCGGATTCAGATTCAGGTGGACTACCAAGCGATATAGAAGAGGCTGCACAAAGTGCATTATCGACTGTGATTCCACAAAAGTCGAGAGCCCAGTACGATTTGGCTTATGAAAAATTTTGGAAGTGGCTTAAAGACAAAAAAATTAAATGTGTTAATGAGAAGGTTTTATTAGCCTATTTCGAGGGAAGAAAGAATCAAAAAGCTTCAACACTCTGGACTCTTTATTCCATGTTATGAAGTGAATTGTCTTTGAAGAAGAATATTGATATTGCAAAATATGCCAGTTTACATGCATTTCTAAAGAGGCAGTCAGAGGGATACCATGCAAACAAATCTAATATTTTGTCAAAGGAAAACGTCTCCCGGTTTATGACAGAAGCTGAGGATAAAACATATTTAATGACAAAGGTCGCATTGATCGTTGGAATAGCTGGTGCTTGTCGAAAAAGTGAGCTAACTTTTCTACGTGTGGGGGATATTTTAGACGAGTTTTCTCATTTTGTAATAAAAATCCCTAATACAAAGACAAAAGTAACGCGCGAGTTTGTGATCACAGAAGGAAATATTGAAGGGCAAAATTTTCTTGATCTTATTAGAAAATATATTTCTTTGCGTCCACAAAACGTTAATCACGATAGGTTTTTCGTCAAATATAATAATGGTAAATGCGGGGCACAGCCAGTTGGCATTAATACAATCGGTAATCTACCGAAAAGAATTGCTCAGTTTTTGAAACTACCAAATCCCTTCTTATTTACCGGACACTGCTTCAGAAGGTCATCGGCTACCTTTTTGGCAGATTCTGGTGCGGATATTTTTAAGGTTAAACGACAGGGAGGCTGGAAGTCCAATACTGTAGCTGAGGGCTATGTAGAGAATTCTATAGAAAATAAGAAAAGGATTGCCAATGATATTCTTGGTGAATCAAGCTCAAATGCACATTCCATTTTGCATCATAACATCAGAGTACCTGCCATGAATTCTACGTGTGCAGGAATTAACCTCACCAATTGTTCACATTGTGTCATAAATGTTTATAATGCATAAAATAAAAATTTAACCAGTTTGTGTCATTTAACGTTCCCCTTTATTAACTTGAGATAAAATGATTTTTTCAAAATATTTCGTAACTAGTGATGAAAAGAACTTTTCAACACTAGTTACGAAATATTTTACTTTTCGTAACTAGTTACGAAAAGTAAACCGTTTCCTAACGTCATACAGTTTTGAAAAGTGTCACTTTATGTGTCAAAATTAGATAAAATATTTTATTTACATCTGTATTATATGAGCGTTACTATAGCACTCTTTTGAGTTGAGTAATGAACCCCATGACACACTAGTGGTGTAATAAAAAATTTCCAATCTTTAATAAATGAAATTTTATTAAAATGAAAAATGCACGATAATAGGGGCAAATTTAACTAAATAACAATTATTTCTGATAAATATTAATTACACAATTATTACATTCCGTAAAATTAATGGGAGATGAAGTCACCTGATCTGAATTCTTGCTAATGACATTTAAATTTTGTTGAAATTTAAATGTCAAATTTAAATGCAAATTATAAATTTAGATTTTTTTTTAATTAGGCAGATATAGATAAAGTTTTGTACTTCACATGTGCGCATATTACAGTAACTCGTGTGATTACAAATGAAACTCGGGCTAACGCCCTCGTCATTTGCAATCATTCACACTCGTAGTGTAATAATGCTTCTATCCCACTAATAAAGTAAATAATAAATTATACGTGATATAAAAATCAGTTTAACTTGAATACTTAATCTATACGAAGTTGTGTGTTTAATATTCAATGTATTTAACTATCTCCATCACTGTACCAGTGTATCAATGTACCTACCCCGTATATGAAAGGTATTCGTATGTTACCGTGAACAGTTTGTGTTAATTTGTCATTTGCAGTTAAATCATTCATATTCCCTACTGGGTCCTAATGCATGCATATTTGTATGCATGTAGTTACAAACAGTGCTGAGTATACACACAGAGAGAGTGTAAGGTTAGTGTGGAGTCATTTGGGGAGGTTCGCTGACAACAACGACGGACGTCGGGACGTACTGGCGCCGTTTATAGCATGTAGACACTATCTTCTTCTCTCTTCGTGATTCAGATACCGTAGCGGCTCTCAGTTTTCGGTTTAGTCTCAGTTAACTAGTGTCACCGATGCAGTACGATTCCCTGGCATAAGTTTTAATACTTTCGTAACTTCTTTCGTTTGCATTTCAGAAGTACCTTGCAGAAACTTTCATACATACATCATGGCAGACAATCAAAGAGGTAACTATATCGTAAATTAGTAGACCGCGATGAATTTAATGTTAATGTGTTATTTATAAATGATTCATTGAAAAACAAAGTAATTTTGCGATATGTACAAAATGGGTGACTAGTTAGTGCGTTTATCGATTCCCTTAGTCATTCCCTAACCCCTAGTTATATATTCTTTTTCAATATTCATTGAAGAAATAATTTGCTTGATTTTTAAATATTAGTAATGCGAATATATGTAAGTTTATTTTTGTGAGAGTGAAGAGGAAGAGCGTAAATTCCATGTACATCTTTCATTTTAAAACAAATATAAAACTATATTATGTCTACAAAATAAGTTTGTTATCATAGATATTATATGTAACTATATTGATAAAGAACTTTAGCAACGGTTTTAGTAATGTTAGTTTATTAGTATTCATTATTTTAGCTTTTCTATAGAACAATTAGAGTTCTAGACCCCTTCAAACTACTGCGTAACTATAAAACTGTAAATATCTACATTAAGACAAATCTTAATATTAATTAATTCGTTTTATTTTAACTAATTAAAAATAAATTTATAATCATTTTATTTTTCATTTGCACGAATACCAATAATATACAAACTATTTGTAATTCTAATATAGACCGGATAATAATATTGTACAGAACTGTATACAAAAGAAATGATTGTACATTTGCATAGTTTGTAATTATATTAAGTTATGATTTTGATATTAATTCGCATTACAAAATATTTAATAAAAAAGTACTAATTGTTGCAATTTATTAATTATTATTATTATTTCATTTTCGAATCCCAAAAAATATTTAATTCTTTATTTCTTTTAGTAAGGTACAACCTAATTATTCATCTTCATAAATTGTCATTTTAATTAAATTTTTCATGTCATATTCTGATTTCGGCAATTTTTATTATTTATAATCTTTAAGATTATTTTTTAGACTATGAACTTTAAGTTAAATTGAAATAATTAAGGAAATTAGAAGCATTATAAAGAAAATAACTTTGTTTTAGATTAAGTAATTGTTTCGAGAACCTTTATCATTTATGCACTTAAGATATGATCTTTTATACAAAATGTGCAAATTATTTAGTATTTGTAATTCAGTAAATATAAGAAAATAAATCTTGATAAAGTCATCATCAAAGGAATACGTTGAACTGCACAGAGATGCGTCTCAAGATGAATGGCAATAATAAAATATCTAAAAGCTATTTTCCGGCTAGTGACTTTTATTGTTTACATAAAATTTAATAGCTAAGTATAATTATTATTGCAAATATAGTTCTCGTGTAATCTAGTAAAGTTTCTGGTAAATTGTTCTAGGAAGATTCAATTTCTAAGAAAGAATATTAAAAGTGCACCGTTGTTTTTTATTCTTCCCGACTATAATTAGTTTTATGTCATTACTTTCAAAGTAATCTAAATTTAAAAAATAAGAAAAGCTTCTTTAGAAACGACAACTGCCTCTATAATTAGAATACACCTAAGTTAATCATGTTGGTTTTAAAGAAATAAAATGTACACGGTTAGATGTTATGCGTAAAAACGATACTGTACATCTGTCATTTCAAAGCTACTTAGAAACTACTTTAATTTCTGTAACGAGGTTTATCTTAAGAAAACTTAAAATATGTACAAGCGACGTAACACTCGTTAGACGAAACTTGTGATTTATGTATTATGCTGTACTTCTGCTCTTTTAGAAAATTTCGTTGAGTTAAATATTAAGCTAATTAACTAATTACATTATTAAAATTTAATCCTTTTATACTAGTAATGATCATTTTATATCTAAGTTTTTGTTCTCCCATACTTTAATTGCATTATTAGATATACGGGACCTCTACTTTAATAATGTTTCTATTACGATACAAATTTTTCATTAAGATACGATTAGTTT
The DNA here is from genome assembly GCA_935421215.2 of Melolontha melolontha. Classification (NCBI taxonomy): domain Eukaryota; kingdom Metazoa; phylum Arthropoda; class Insecta; order Coleoptera; family Scarabaeidae; genus Melolontha; species Melolontha melolontha. The sequence goes on from OW285238.1 coordinate 66,414,150, forward strand.
ACATCCAATAGGAATGCGACATCCCAATATTCGATCAATATTCAATATGGCCATGACTACCTATCTGATAGTTTTTTACCAGCGAAATCGGCAAAAACCATATTGAGCATAGTTTTATACTTAGCTACTCGGTCGTAGAAAAAATAGTGTATGCAATTCGCATTTAATGGCTATTAAGACACTCGTATTCTTTACGACACTCACTTTCAGCTCGTGTCGTAAATCTCATGCTCGTGTCTTAATAGCCATCATTAAATGCTCATTGCATAATATACTATTATAGGATAAGTTCATATAATTTATAATAAAATTAATTTGAATCATATACTCGTACTATGAGGGAGCGTTTCTAAGTTCGCAGAAATATAATATTATTACAAATATATACAAAATAATTTTTCGTTTTCAGATTTTTCAATTAGCTTGTGTATGCCTTCATAAAAAAAACTGTGTTATCTTTGTCTGAAAAATTCTCCGAAACTGCGTTCTTTACTTCTTGATTTCTCGTAAATTTTTTCCCACGCAGTTCTTTTTTCATTTTTGGGAACAGGTAAAAATTACTCGCAGCAAGGTCTGGACTATAGGGTGGGTGATTCAACATATCGAAGCCCACTTTATATAGGGCAGCCAGCCCAAGACGACTCTTGTGGACGGCAGCATTGTCTTGCAGGAGCAGGACATCTTTCGTCAATTTTTCCCTTCTTTTTTCTTCGATGGCTTTTTTAACTGCTCCAGGATTAAAGCGTAGTATACTTCAGTTATTAAAACGCCTTTATCTTGGTAATCTATTAATATTATTCTTTCTGTGTCTCAAAAATACGTCGCTAAGGGTTTTCCGACCGACAATGATATCTTAAACTTGGTGGTGGTGTGCTTTTTATGGCAATGCATGCAGCCTTGTTTGGACTCAGGTGTATAATGATGTACTTACCTTTCATCCCCAGTAACAATTTGACCTAATACACAATCTCAGTTGTCATTACAGAGGTCCTAAAATGCACGGGAACATTCCACGCGCTGTTGTTGCTGCGGCTGCGTGAGCATTCTCAGAACCCATCCTACGCTGACCTTAGTCATGCCAAAATGATAATTGAAGAATTTAAAAAATGGTTGTATCGGATACTCCAATAATTCCTGCGAGTTATGTCTTCTTTAGGCGAGCGTCTTCCATTATTAAGTTCTGGAGTGGTCACTTCAAATGATTTCCTACCTTGATTAAAGAGACCGTGCGACTTATAAATCACTGTTTTTCCCAGGCAAAAATCCCCGTAAACCGATGACAGTGTGGTTTGAACAGACTTTCCGTTCTTTGTAAGGAACTTTATAACGGCGTGATACTCGATTTTCTCCATATTTCACATTTTCTTCCCGATTGAGTTACTTGATCGACGATTGTTCAAACAATGTGTTCATTACATTTTACTGTAATTACCTCAGTAATTACAGTAAAATGTAACGAACACATTACGACATGAAAGAGCTCTCCCACTATCATTCAACCCCTCATTCCGCGAACTTAAAAACACTTCCTAGTATAAGATAAGCGCTAGAAGTTCTACGTTCTCAAAAATGTTTAATGATTTTCTTATGTTGCTAATTACAATGGTATTTAAATTCCTGGTTATTGACAGTTGAATGTCTTCAGGTGATGCAAAACGCCACCACAATTGCACGGAGCCAAATCGCATAAATATGGAGGATGTGGAAGGAAATTATTTGAGTTTTTAGTGAATTGACGAACGATTGGAAGGTGACAAGATTATCGTACAACAATTTTCGGAGCGGACAACATAAATACTGCCTACCAAAAACTGATATATATATATATATATATATATATATATATATATACATACATATATATACCAAGATAATACTCCCATTGTAACACCTGGAACGAATTATTTGTATATAATCTCCTTGAAATCGTAAAAAGCAATAAATATTGCTTTGATTTTTGACTTCTCTTAACGAGATTTTTTTAAATGTCCATTATTTGGTGACCCCCATTCACCACGTTAACGCTTAGTTTTTATATCGCATTGAAAGTACCACAGCTCGTCACCAGTAATTTTTAAAAAATTCTAATGTTTTTGCAATTACTAAATTAGTACAAGTTTTGATCATGCATGAATCGATGTGGATAAACTTGCGTATTTACCAGTTCAATTTTCATGAATTTTACTGACTTTCTCAACATTTTCTTCGGTCATAATTTTAACCATTTTAATTATTCAAATTATTTATGAAGGCTAACACCAACAAATGGGTGGTCGTTAAAATGAAGTTATCAAAGAATCAAAGTTATTTTTAATGTAGAGGGTGTGAGCATTGCTATAATTGCATAGGAGGATATGTTTCACCAGATATCTACTGCAGTTATCCCACCTGAGAAACTTATGTATGAGACTTTAAACAATCGGGACTACTAGTCGTAACTCTGGGATATTCTATACTGAAACAAATAAAAAAACGTATATTTTGTTATACCGGGTTGCGCAATAAACGTTAAGAATAAAATTGTATTTATTAATAATTAAAAAAAAACCTATTCTACAGACAGGTTATATTTTGTAAATCCGTTGCCTGACTTATGCCGCACCCGGTATGTATCACTATATTTAATAAATACTTAACTGCAGTTTCGATATTAATTAGAAAATGACGTATGTCGAAACTGCAGATACAAATTTGTTAATTAGGCGCTAACAAAGTATACATTTTTTAATTTGGCTTGCAATGACTTCTAAACATCTGTGGTCGTTGTCCATGATTTTTTTTCGGTTTTCGGGCTGGAATCCGACTTTCAATTCAGCAACGTCAATAGTAGTAGTAGCCCCGAGAAACGTCCAACTGGAAAACGAGAAGATATCACGTTATTTATTTTTTTATTTATAACACTTCAATTACAATGTCATAAATAATGACAATACATACTTAATTATCTGTGTATGAGATATGTTCTCTTAATCTTGAGCCTAAGCAATTGGTAATTTATTGATATAAACATCATTGTGATATCTAATTTTCTATGAATTTAATGAAAGTGATATAAAATAAAAATTAGCCGTCACGGAACGCCGGGCAGATGTCAAACATCGAAATCGATTATTATTGAAAGAAGGTAATATAAAGTAAAGTAAAAAAATATTTTGAGTTTATAAAAAAATATATTTTTGTTATTGTTAAATAATATACAGATAAAAATATCTATATACAAACTGTGAGAAAGTAGATAATGTACAAACTTTTGGGTTGAATAACTTGATTGTGTCGTGTACGGTACACGTCCATACGCAGAAGGCATATTACCGGAACCTGTAATTTGTTGGTTTGGATTGAACATTTCTGAAAAATCATGAAATTAAAAAAAAAACATTTTCGAACGGTAATTTTTTAGAACTTTAAACCAACAAGAATGTTTCAATGAACTTGGAAAGTTATTTATTCACGAGTCATGTTTATTTGTTACCTTGGAACCCTAATATAATAAATTTAGTTTCACCCGTAAATTTTTGAAGGATCAACTTCGTACTTAGCTTTTAGAGATAGCTGCGTTCTAATTTCTTTGTAATTAATTAATACAATATTTGCACAAATTCAAAATACATACTTAATTAAACACTAATACCTTTGACATATGCTTAATAATTTTCAAGCACTCTCATCTTAGAAACCAAAAACGCTTCGAACTTATGCTTCAACATGATATTGTAATCTATAGAATGGTGATTAAAGTGTAAATAAATTACTCCTAAAAAACAAAGGCCTTACAACGAATAAAAAATATAGTCATAATTTTCTGAAGCTGTAAACAAAATCTCTTTGTGATAAGAGAAGATTCCTGTATTTAGTTTTTAATGCAACCATAGACAAAAAACCCTTTTCACAGAGATAAAACGTGGCGAAAGGGATTAAAATTTTCAATGCTTCTGTGACTAAATTTCCATATTCATTTCGACGAGCAAGCCAAAACGTATTTAGATCTTCATATGTAAATTGCAGTTGCAGCGTTTTGTCGACAGACATTTCGATGAGCTGATCGTGAATCTCAACTGGTAACTTAGCAACAGTAACAACGTTTTCACTAAACGGATTTAGTACCCATCTCTTCGAGAAATCATTTTTATTTTGCGGGAAATACTCCGTCAACTCACATAAATGCATCTTCATGCAAACCAAACTGTGGTGAATAATAGGTCTTGTTCATTCAAATTTTTCTTAATAAAATCCGAAATGAGTGGAAACATATTCAAATCTTTGCTTTGAAGGCGAATAATGCAGATGTCAAGCTTCTTAATGACAGCATGAACTTTGTCTGTTATTAATAAAATGTTTTTATCACGTCCTTGTAAATTCACACTCAAGTGGTTTAAATGCGAAAATACATCAGCTAAGTAAGCTAACAACATACACTCATTGTTCTGTAAAAACAATGAGAATGGCGTTTGTTTATCCTGGAAAAATATTATTAATTCATCTCGCAATTCCAATACCCGGGTTAACACTTTCCCTCGCGATAACCATGTAACATATGTATAGAAAAGAAAAGATTTCCTATTTTCGCCCATTTCATTGCATAGTTTAGCAAACAACCTGTTCTGTAACGGTCGGCTTTTAATAAAATTAACCATTTTTACAGCTGTGAAAGAAGCAGTGCATCTATTCTGCCCTTGGTATAAGACGATCTTTTAATATTTTCATTAATCCACTGTTCTTTCCTGTTAGCCTTTGCACCATTCCTACTGCAATACGTTCTGTCCAATCTATATGAATATAGTTTCTAGTAGCTTCATCAAAAATATCAAAAAGACATTGTCCTAACACTGACCATATCAATTGCAGCGGGCAATATGAGGTTTTCGGCGATTGTATGGGGTATGGACATCTTAGTTACTCTTAATGCTACGATATACGATACTCCAAGTACTCTTTTATGAGCATGGCTTGACTTACAAAGAGAAGTTTCTGATTTGTCAAGGTATGTAATTTTCTTACGAAAAATTCACAGAATTTGTTTTTATGAACCGGGGTTTTTAGTTTCCAAGAGTCGAACTAATTTTGATGGCTTCACCGGAGAGAACTTGAAAGCAAACAACGCACTGTGACTTTCCATCCAATGAGATAAAACCATAATTTAAATAACTGTCATTGTACAACCTTGTCTTTTCACCAACCGATTCACTGGATGTAGATGGCTCACTTCGTTTTTTCACAAATTTATCCATTTCACATAAGAAAAATAAACAAGAATTTCACATATGAAAAAAAACAATTCAGTATCACGGTTGACCGCACACTAAAATAAAAGCACCAAACGCACACTTAGCATTCGAACCTTAACTGAATTTGTGCAACCGCAAGCGCCTCTTTTATATTTGTGACGGCACGACTTGTTCAAACGCATCCATATACATGTTCAAACATGCTCTCACATCGAGTACACGCAGCAATATAAAATAATAGTATAAATAATAATACTGGCGGTATTTTCTTAATGTATAAAATTAGTGCAATGTGATTATATAATATTAAATAATTTTTTACATTTATAATTACAGTCAAAAAATTAAATTAGTAATAATAAGGCTTACTTCCGCGAAATATTAATTTTATTTACATTTACTGTTTGGCTAATAAAGTTGAGAATCGCTGCAATAGGCTACAGCATTAATTGCCAGATTTTACTACAAAAGTGATGAGTGTTTGTGTCCAGTCACAGGAAAGCATCTTCATATCTTCGTCATTTTATTTCCTAATTTAGAAAATAATCTTCGTTTGGCTTAGTAGCAACTACGCATTATTTTTAATTAATTGTAAAATAGTAGATGTAGAACTAATTATCTGATAATTAAAGTTGCACGGATAATTTGCCATAGACAAATTCGATTGTCTGTGGCAAACGCAAAACATTAAATTCCAAATTTAGAACACTCAATTTTAAAAGTTAACTTCTAATTATACGTGTATTAACAATTTAATTTGTTTTTCCAATAATTGCAAGCCGCTATTCTATATTAATTATTAATATATGTATTAATATGTTATTAATATATGTATTTTATTTTGAGAAATCCCATTTAAGTAATCTATATATAAAATTTACGAATAAACTAACTAAATTTGAAAATTCATCGTTTCTACTGCAATGTGTTCCTACGACTCTACTCTGTTGAGAATATACATTTCATAAAATACGAGGGTATATCAGATATAAACGAGACTGATTTTTTAATGACTCGTACAAAAGTTTTTTGAATCGGCGAAGTAGGTGGCTATGTAGACAAAGCACTTAGGGTGGGGAGAGCAACGTCTGAAATTCCGTCGAGACCGTTCAGTAGTTCAGTGACCATGAGTGGGCAAGCAGTGCACGTTTCCGTGGAGCAGCGGATAATCATTAAGTTTCTGACCAATGAGGGGGTGAATCCAACAGACATTTTACGCGGATTGCACGCACAGTTCGTGGAGAACATCCTTTCACGACCTCGCGTGTTTGCATGGCATAAACAATTTTCTGGAGGCCGGGAGAAAGTTGAAAACCATAGCCACGTTCGACGCCCACGGACGAGCGTTACCGAAGCCAACATTGAGGCTTGATTTTCTTCATGATCGCCGCACAATTAATGCCCAATATTATTGTGACGTTTTGGATGCCGCAAAATTGTCTTTACGACGAAAAAGAAAGACGCAATCCGTTAAAAATGTCATTCTCCTTCATGACAACGCCAGACCACATTCGGCAAACATTACGAGGCAAAAAGTGGAACAATTCGGCTGGGAAATCTTGGAACATCCTGCTTATAGTCCAGACTTGTCACCCTGTGACTACCATTTGTTTGGACCTCTAAAAGAAGCTCTTGGAGGCCAGCGTTTCGACAGCGACCGAGCGGTAGAGACATTTGTGCTCCAGTGGCTGTGTGACCGGCCTAAATGTTTTTACGATAACGGGATTAAAAAGCTTCCAATCCGTTGGGAAAAATGTATTGCGCGGGCGGGAGATTATGTAGAAAAATAGTACATTTGTATTAACCTTGTTCAATAAAGCATTAATAGTTTTAAAAAATCAGTCTCGTTTATATCTGATATACCCTCGTAATAGAAACATTTGAAGTTTTCATAGTATCATACATATTATCTATACATCTATAGTATTCACCGTTTCAATATTCTTCCAAACGTAAGGAGCTTTAGTTATTTCGTAAGAATTTTCAGTTGATTGTATTCAAATATTTAATACTCGTACTATAAGCCGTTACTTTGTGATATTCCATAATGAACTAAATAAACGTATTACTTTATTACATGACTATGATATAATAATTATATAATAAAGTAATACCTGTTTTATTTAGTATTCAAATATTTTAACTATTTACAAAGCCATTGAAATGAACCCCTACTTCCGTAAAACGAATAATTATTTTCAGCTACCTAAAAATTGCTTGAATCAGTGGCAATATTGTAATCGGTGTTCATAATTAACTGTTAATAATTTCTGAAACATTGTAATTTCGTACTTTTTTGTACTAATCTTTTTTCGATGATTTATGAACAGTTCTAAAAGAAAGTTCTGCAAGAGTATAATTCCTATATATAACATATGAAGTAAGAAATTTATATCTTCTTGAGCAGAAATTTTTTTATTGATTTATTAGGATTATGATTATTTAATTACTTCTGTCTTCTGAAACACCTTTCCTTAGGACCTTCTTTTTAACTTTATTTTCGCTTTATAAAATGTATACCACATATGGATGAAAATTGGCGAAATACCGGGTTACTTAAAACGTGCTGGCAATATTTCAAGGATGAATTGCAGAACTCATTTGGTGTCGAAAAGACTAAAGATATGTCCTAAATGTAACCGTTAACGAGTTATTGTTTATTTCATAATTTATATAGCCAAAATTTTAGTTCTACGAAATTTATGAAATACATTTTTTTAATACATTTTTATTATTTTATTTAGAATAAATGTTTAAAATTATCTCGACTCTGTTCGATACACAAAGCCGCACGTCGCAGAAGAGATCGCTGCGTTGTTAATATGGTTATTAAGTTATCCCTTATAATATCGGCAGCCTGCTATTGAACGTATTTGCGAAATACTAATCTAGTTGCCTTGATGCCCAAATTATTGTTTGTAACTTGTCAGTTTATTACTGTGATATTTATGTTATTTGCTTCCTTTTTATATCGTTATTCCGATCGTAATTCACAAGTAATTCACAATGCCAATTTATTTTCAAATGAAGAATATGCAGATATTAATTATGTTTACGGTCTTTGTGATGGAAATGCTTTAGCAGCACAACAAGAATATCGTAGAAGATAAACTCAATAGGAGACTGCATACGCGTACAGTTTTCTTTAATTCTCATCGTTAACTGAACGAATATGACACTTTCAGTGCAAGACATACTGTTCGCCAAGAAATTGTCCATAGATTAACGAAGATGAGCAAGTTCTTGATTTGTTACATGCAGATCCGTCTTTAAGTGTGCGAAGAGTTGCCTTATGTTCTGTAATATGTAGAACCAGGGTATGGAGAATAATAAGAAGTGAAACATTTTGTAATTGGTTACAAAATAATTAAAACATACCGCATATTTTATGGACCGATGAAGCTTCGTTCACGCGAGATGGCGTCACTAATTATCATGAATCGTCTGCATAAAATCCTTATTTAAGAAGACGCTCGCATTTTCAACGTAGATTTAGCGTTAATTTGATAGCTGGTATTTTTAGTGATCGTCTGATTGTCACACCATTTGAATTACGAATATTTTCTAGAAAACTCTTTAGCCTTATTACTGGTAGATTTGACATTAAATATTAGACATGCAATGTGGTATATCAACACGATAGGGCACCAGCACATAATCAACCAGCAAATCAATCCCTTTGTGTTAGAGCTTGGTTTAGCGCAAATTTTCCGAGAAGATGGATTGGAATAGGAGAACCCGCAGTATGGCCACTGCGCCGGACCTGATTCCATTAGATTTTCATCTTTGAAGGCACATAAGGCAGATTATTTATGCAACTGAAATACACACGGTGGAAGCATTATGCCAAAGAATACCTACAGTAGGCTGCCGATATTATTAGGAATAATCCATTAACCATATTAACACCGCAGCGATCTTTTCTGTGACGTGCGGCTCTGTATATCCAACGGAATGATGATAATTTTGAACACTTTTGTTAATAAAATTGAATAATTTTGTATTTAACCCACCGCTCACGGGGCGTAACTTCCGTATAAGCTGGTTATTTATTTTGGTTGGTAGCAGTCATATTGAAGGTTGATGTGTTTTCTGAATGTTTTATTTATTTTACAAAAAACACTTAAACCTAATTTCTTAAGATAAATCTCACAATGTAGCACTTAATGTAAACTTAAACTTAATTCTTTACTGCTTGTTAAAACTGTATGTCTTGTTCGATACTGTGTGGTTAAGAATGTGAATGTTGTATTCAGAATAAAAGTGTTATGTTACAAGTTGATAGAAAATATATCACTACCCCTACCCCTACATAACTAAAATGTGTGTATATGTTTAACGCCATTGTTGTGGAATTTACCTACATTATTAATCCTTGGAAATGTATCTACGTGTAAATAATACCTAATGTTTACGATAGTCTTAAAGATCTTACTGATAAATAAATATAACAATAAAATAGAATTCCTACTTAAGAATTAATAGGGTGTCAAATCTAAGTATGTATTTGAGTCTGCTCCATTCTTCAATAATAGAGTTTTATGGTACATACATATTTGGAAATTGTGAGCCTATTATGTATATTAAGTTAAACAATGGTTGACTCTATTAAGGTCTATTGAAATCGTTCACTAATAACCGTAGGCATGTATAAAGCAGGTAAAAAACAGATTAGCGGCCTACACTTGAAACTGCACGTTGAATATTTATAAAAATTGAATTGTTATATGTACTTTAATTCTTTTATGCTAAATTTACTTATATCTAACATATAAATATATACAATACAACAGATTTCGTTTTATGATGAAATCAAAATAATAAAAATGTATTAAAAAATGTACTTCAATAAATTTCCTAGAACTAAAATTTTGGCCACATAAATTGTGAAATAACTCGCTAACAGTTACGTGTTGAACACATTGCCGGTACGTTTTGTGTCGACAATTGACACTTGTATATTCTAAAGAGATTTCACTCAACTATAAAATTCATGGAGAATTCTATTAAACTTAAAGCGCTTGTCGTAGATTCTGATATTTATAGAGTACTATATGTCTAGCATTATTTTTGGTATGATGTACGGTTAAGCTCACATAAATCTAGTATAAACCATTTTTAAATTTTTGTTTTGTTGTAATTCATTCTTGTAACATCAAAATGACATTTGTCACTTTTTGATATCCAAAGTAGCAAGAAAACTGACTCCGGCAGACAAAGTACAAATTTTGTTAAATTTGGAAAGTCGCACCATTAAACAAATCGCAGAAGAATTTCATTTGAACAAATCTACAGTACTACAAGTTAAAAAAATATGTGAAAATGAAGGCAGTATATATCGCAAACGAGGAACGGGTCTTAAAGAATATGAACTGATGTAGATTACAATTTGTTTGAATATTTGACAAAGCAAATTCATAGATCTCGTATAAAATTTACTAATCTAATAGGGAACAACTATGGGAATCTATTGAAAATACCTGGGAAAACATTGTGTTGAAAAACCTAATTTTTTAAGAACTCTCATTGATTATGTACCTAGAAGGTTAAAGGCAGTAATTGATGCGAATGGCGGATCAATTAAGTATTACTTTATTTGTGTTTTCTAAATTATATTAAAAAATTACTTGACATTTGGTTTGTCTTTCAAAAAAAGATTAATAGACACTAAGCAATATTATAAAATTTTAACAATTTTGACAAGTTAGGTTACAGTAGATTTATGTGGCTTAACTGTGCATTGCTTTGATTGTATTTATTAGAATTTATTATTTCTAGTGATATACATGTATATATTTTTTTAATTTGTGCGAGTTTTACTGTATGTATTGACACGTTTCCCTGTAATTTAATAAGAGCCTATATACATATATAGAATTCTAAGATTATAATAAATATTTGAAATAAATAAAATTATTATTTATAAATAAAATTTCTTCGTCTTTGCAGGTACGAATAATGGAACAAAAATTGGCATGGTCGCAACAGAGTGACACCAACAATACCCAAATACATCGCTTAGAAGGTGAAGTTGAAGAACAAAGACAGTTGCGTCTTCAGGACGCTAGACAAGTAGAAGCCAAAGCAGCTAGGATAAAAGAATGGGTAACAAATAAGCTGAGAGAACTTGAACAGCAGAATCAAACCTTGCGGGAACAAAACATAAAGTGCAATCAACAACTGGAACTGCTCAAAAACCACTTGGCTTTGGTTGATAGACGACGATCCGAAAGTTGCTCCCCAGAGCCAAGGTCTCAACTAGGTATAGGTTCCTCCAGAACAAGCAAACATAGAAGACATCAGTCCGTATGCGTTTCAGCCAGTTTTGAGCCGGTCCCCAACACAACATACATACCCAGTGCTTTAATAGCTAGTGTACCTAGTAATTCTAGTATGGATCCATTATCAGACGATTTAAGAGCAGCCGTAGATAATTTAAGCATAGGCAGGGTTCCAAGCAGTGCTTCCGATTCTGACTTAGCTCACGATTATGCCGAAATTTACACACCTAGCAGAGAAAAGGTTCCATGGCCTAGGGCCCCTACGCCTCCTTTACATAGATTTCCTAGTTGGGAAGATAGAATATATCAGGTAGCTGCAGACGGCCTAACGTTAACTGGAACGACACCTAGCGATATTGGTCCTGAACAAGCGGGTTATCAAGATATTCCCGTTCCTGTATATGCCACCGTGAAAGGCAGAGCTAGTCAAATAAGATCCATGCCCTTCACTGGTGATTCATCAGATGACTCTAGCGATGGTGAAGGAAATAACACCGCTGTAAGTAATATAGATTCTAAACATTTTGAGTTTCATCAAAATTAGTTATTTTTTTATATTTTTGTAGGCGATTGATGGTACCAATACTCACAGCAGAAGTTCTGGAGATACGTCTGGTTCAAGTCCTGGTAAAAGGACTGGATCTAGTAGTAGTGGTTCACCTAGTAAAAGCAAAACTAGAGGTACATTGGTGTTATGTTTATTTAAACTACGTAGGATATTTTATCATTATTTTTTTTATTATAACTTATATTTTCTTTGATAACCGCATTTGGTTTCAAATGAATTATTTATTCTAAAAAATATTTGAGTTTAGTTAACATCAGTAACAAAATTATAACCTCATCAAACATTAACCTTTAATTCTATTAAGGAATTCCTCCTACATTTTTATATATTTTCGTGGATTTCTGCCATATTATCCCCATTTTCAATTAGTAGTTAATATGGGAAGTCACGTTCAAGGGCATCAAGTGGGATACCAAAGTGATGAAGATAAATGACGGATGTCTATATCACTTGCACTAGTTGTGTTTGCCAAGAATCAACAAAAAATTATAAGAAATTAGAACAAAGTTAACAACAATATAGGTCTTTAATTTAATTAGAAGAAAAATTCTCACTAATTAAATGGGGGACCAGCAAGAAGCTGAAATATAACAACAAAATACAAAATATATTACTAAAGTTCTGGGAATTGTGCTCTAATTAAATTACGCAGAACTTATAGGCAATGGTGATAGACAAGTTTTGACATGTTTATGCAGCTATCCAGTGGAATATAGTTGAGTCTGATTCAGGTGTTTGACCGATATAGACCCATTTTCGTAGCATTCTTTGTGTAACAATGGAAGACGCGGCTAAATCTCAAAGGGCAATAATTTTCTTTTTGTGGAAAGAGGATGTGAAAACTTCAGAAATTATTAAACTTCTGCAAGGAGAGTTTGGTGATTCTGAAGAACTAAAAAGTACTGTATATCGGTGGATCAATCGTTTTAAAAGTGGTAGAACATCATTAGAAGACGATCCACGCAGTGGTCGCCCAAGCACGTAGGTAAATGAAAGAAACATTACTGCCGTGGAGAACCTATTGAAAGAGGACAGACGAATGACTATTTCTCAATTTAGTCTACGCCTAGGAATAGATACACGTTAAGTTCATGACATCTTACATGATTGTTTGGGTGTAAGCAAGATTTCAGCCCGCTAGGTGCGAAAGTTGTTCGGACCGGAACAGAAACTCAATAGGTCTGACACGTCGTCAACTTCAACAGCTGTTAGCCCCTTACGGTGATGAATTTTGGCAACGAATAATAACCACTGACGAAATGTGCATTCGTAATCCTAATATCCAAAGAAAGGCGGAAACCCGAAGAAGGGCCTCCACTTAAGACGCGTGCAGTTCCGTCTGTTGGAAAGGTAATGCTTGCTGTATTCTGGGATTCCGGAGGGATTATTTTTATGAATTATTTGGTGAAAGGTACTACAATTAACGCAGAATAATCGAATTTATTATCCGAACCACTCCGACAGGCACTTATCAGAAAACGGCTTGGGAAGTTGCATAACCATCCTTTATTGCAACAGGATAATGCAAGACCGCACACCGCAAGAAAAACGAAGGATGTTTGGAACAATTTACAATGGGATATGCTTCCGCATCCACTTTATTCACCGGATCTCGCACCGAGTGATTTTCATCTGTTCCCAGATTTGAAGAAACCTCTACGGGGTGTTCGTTTTGGGAGTTTAACTGACGTAAAACGCGCCATAAATAGGTGGATTGAGAAGAAACACTACATTGTAATATTGATGAAAATAGACAAAATAAAAAAAATATAGCTAAATTCCCAGAACTTTGGAAACATCCCTCGTAATATAACAACAAATATGACAACAAAACAATAAAAAGGATAGTATTCTACATGAGATAGAATTGAAACTTCATGAAACAATTCCAACACAGATTTATCGCTGGTTTCGGTTATTCCAGAGGTATTTTTGACTTAGATTTACCAGACTAATATTTGAGCAGTGTGTGCTATGTTAACATGTGGTACAAACACGTAGACGGCAACGGCGAAATAACAAACAGACAGAACATATAGCCAGAGAAAATAATTGATGATTGATTGGAAAACGTTGAATCACAAAAGAAGTAGATACCATCACCACAATAGATGAATGCATGATATTAGGACTGACTGCAAGCAATTGAACGAAGTTACTGCGTTATTTAAGGAAACCGCACATCTGATGGTGGCTGATCAGCACAACTTTTATAGTATGTGTTTGTTCTTTTATAATTATATGATCCGAATAAAGAGAAGTTTCGTACATTCAGACTTTAGGGCTTCTCAAAAAAACATAATTTATAAAAAAATATATATTCGATTGTATCTTTTCGCTAAAATTTTGAATGTATCACGGGGGATTTTAATCATTCATTTAAAGCGTATAATATCTTATTGCTAAAAATAATTCACAAATGCTGGTATATAATTTTGTTTACAACGATGTAAGCAATCTATACGTTTGCAGAATACCTAGCATTCTTTTTAAATTCCACGGCACATGAATAAATTGGCAATATATGGACTAATAAAATGTTGTTAATTTTTACTGGCGGTGATGACTTAGCTATAGCTAAATTATTATATTTTTAAGTTAAAACCGATACACTGCCTATTGTCCAAAGAATTATGAATGTAATTATAGCTAAGTTCACAATTTGCATTTTGCATAAATTGAAAAAATCAAATGGAACCATATCATGTGAAGATGGAGTTTGTTGAATAGTAGAGGCTCCATTTTTTTCGACAAAAAGTATGAACAAGTTGTGAAAATTTACGCTGAAGTTTTCACTCTTTTGTGTTGGATAATAAAAATACACTTTTATCTATAATAATTCTTTAATAAATCCAACCTTTAATATACTTAATTTTGATTTTGTATTAATATTTGGAGCTTTGCTCGTTACTGATGCATTGTGGTTCGAATGAATCCTTGTTTCTTACTTGTTGTTAGGATGCAACTCTCGTTCTTACTGTTTTTAAAAATACCACAATCAGGCAAAATTTGCCATTACCTCCACAAACTGTTACATAACTAATAAATGAACCGTATCAGTAGTACAGCCAGACGACGATATAATTCGTGGGAATTTTGAAGGTTTTGGTAGATGGTACCTGCTAGCAATAATACCCTGCAAGGATCTAGCAATATGTATATATTTTTAAACTATGCTAATTAAGTCCTAATCTTAAACCTAAGTACAAAGTTTAGATTCAATTTTATTCTCTTTAATGGAATTTATTGATGCACATTTAAGAAACGTGAAATTATGAATAGATTAAAAACCGGGTATTGAATTCGTTCAATAATTAAATAATGAAACAAGGTAGAAATAGTCTAATTAAAAAAAGGTAATAAACTTGTAAATATAAAGGATGTCGCTTCTTAGAATAGAGAAAAAGTTTTACAATTTAAATATCTTGATTAAATTTCGAATGTATTCTAATCCATATATTTAAGAAAAAGAAACAAAAACTATGAAAATTATCGTTCTCGCCTTTAACACAAGTATCAATGCGAGCCCAGGTTCGCTATTATCATGCTGAATAAATGAATTATTCTGCATAAATAATTAAATCTGCATAAATAATTAAATAATTAATAATTAATAATTCATTTTGGTTTTCTTTTTCTTTGTTGAAACGCATAAATAACGCTCAGCTGTAAAAATTGTGTGTATTAACTATCTGGCCACTTGTAAAAATTTCTTGTGCACTTTGGTGTTCGACTTATTTTGACATACACTTTTCGCCTTTGTTTTATTGCGATATCGCATATATACACCACATACGTATAAATAAATATACCGCCCATGGTCCACTGCGCATTTGTACGGAGTGTGGAATAAAAGCAGATAGAATTTGCGACATTTTTACGTATTTCCTGCTGTTTGGCCAACCCAGTCACTGCCGTTGTATATAAACATCTTTGATAGTAGTGTTCACAGGTAGTGTTTACTCTTTAATACATGTGACGTTTTTTTTCAATTCCGTTGATTATTGAGATATATCCACGTTATATTGTGTTTATTGTAGTTTAAAATAATATTAACTGTATTTTACTCTAAAATATTTTAATAATTAAAAATGTAAAATATTTTATGTTATATGTCTGTGCCGATGTGTGCATATGATTTAATATATATAATTTTTTTTTTAATAATTATGTTTAATATAAGTTTCGACTTCAAAATAATAAAACTCTTATTTAGTAGCGTGTGTCCGTTTTTCTTATAATTCCGGGGAAAATAATAAAAAAGCTATTTTACTAATTAAAATTGTTGTAATAGCAAACGAGAGAGAAATTTAAGTTGAAGTGCAAACAAACCTTTTTATTTTACATCTATTGAGTTTGTTTTTAAGAATAAAAGTTAATTGGTGTGTGCCAATATTTAAATATCAAAAGGTATTTTAAAATTAAATGTTCAAAGATATATTTTCATGTGATTTTGAAACGAGTAGAATTACCACATCTAACTGAAATACTTATTTTAACTTTATAGATAGTTATGCAATCAATATAGAACATTTACAAGTTGTATAGTCTATCCTTCAGGAAATACGTAAAAATGGCAGCTCCCATGTTTCCGCGTGTCGGACGTCTCTTTTGCGCGGTATATCTATTAAAGTATGTGATATACACCCAAATCAGATTACTGGTAATGATGCATATATTAAATGTTTTGTATGGTTTCTATTGCTATTCGTTGTCAACATTAATTTGTTACAATAAAAAAAATTCCTGGCGCGCCATGAGGTAGCTGTAATAATCGATGTGTTCATATTGTCGGCTTTAGGATTTGTTATTAAACTCTATGTTATAGTCGGGTGGTTTTAAGTATGCAAACAATTGTGCTCCCGCTTCAGTCAGTTGTCGATCGTTACAACTGTACATGTGTACGGTCGAATTACATTTATGTTCCATTAAAGGTAGATTGTTACCAAGTTGAACGTGAAATACCCCGTAGAGCACACATCATACATCTTCCTTTAATAATTCACATGCAAGTATAAATTTTGAATATCTGACTTCTTACTAGGTTATCGAACCCTTTGTATGCAAAGCTGATGTTATTATAACATCGACAGCTGTTATGTATGTAACATACACACACCTACGCTGTCGCGCGTATGTGTGTAATTTCACTAGATAAGACATTTTGACATTCAATTCATAGGCGGCACATACTACAATTTTCAGCGGGTTTTTAATTTTGGCGTTTGCATCGTAATTGACTCACAATTTTTTGGATTCATATTCTATATAATTGCATCTTTCCATTTTCCATACGTTGTCTCTTTCTTTTAAGAACACCTTATATAAAAAAGCAAATTTAAATAATGTTATTTGACTGCTTTTTATTGATTTTAAAAAGTTTTCCTCTGAAGCAACATGTAATGATAGGAACGCATAGCAACATCAGAGTTGTATCTAGAAGTTTCGGAAGCCTACAATCCAGATTAATTATAATAGAATAATCATATTAATAATATTGTAAAATACTTGTCTTTCTGGGTTCGTTTAAATAAAACTAACGATAATTAAAACACACTAAATTAATAATAAAACAAAATACACTATATAACACTTAAAACTATTGCTAATAATAACAGTATTTATTTCACAGTATTTATTTATATCACAATACTAATTGCCGGTTGCTGATCGTCTAATATCCTAATCCCTTTCTCGGTGGCTTATATATAGGCCGCCGCATATTCGAGATCCATCCGGACTTTCGTTTTATGACGCGTGAGCGCGTGACATCATTGCTTGACTCACATCCTAATATTATACATAACTACAATATGAAATCATATAATTTCTTTTGGCTAAATAATACACTTTCAGGCGTGTTTTAGGTTGTATACAATTTTTTCATGTGATTGTTTCAGAATTTCAGACGTTTATTTTCAATGTACGGTTAATTAAGAAAATTTTCGTACATTCAATCATCAAATGTAAACGTTCGATTGTTGTAGTACATGAACAATATTAAAAGAAGTTTAATTTCAATATGAAAACTGTTATTATTTAAAACCACATGGAAATCACAAAAGTTTCCATACGCGGTACAAAAGTAATCTCTAAAAATCAAATAAATATTTAGTGTTTTGGGCGACTGTACACACTATGTAGTAACACTTGCACAATATTGGAATTCACCTCCTAGTAATATTTTTTCTTAAATATTGTTTTAAAATAACTTAGTGCCCACCATGGTCTCTTCATAAAATACTACCCATAGGATGGATGGATAGTAGATAATAAATTATTTCCATCTGGTGGTGGTCCTCGTTCTTCAACACCTTATTTTTCAAGTCACAATTATAAAATATTTTTCCGAAAATCTATGCTCAGACTTTAATATTTTTGAACAAATTCTCGTCTTTGTTTACGATTGGCTTACCAATGTCGGATTTCTAGCGTGATAGTCTTCCGATATACTCGGATTTTGATAATATTATATCTTATATTTTCTGAATGCACTTTACTTAGATTTTCCTTCACCTGTGCGGCTATTTATATTTGATATACTTGTCAACATTTTTCTCATAACGCTCATTAAGAACCTTTACATGCCCACTTCTCGGTGCAGTTCCAGATGTGTTGATTTTTATTTTTTATTACACTCTGCACTTTAGAACGCCGTTTATCAATAATTTTAACTAGTTGGTCGAAAGATTTCCTTCCTTTATGTAGTTTAATTATTATATTAACTCTTATTTCATTTGATATGGACTTGCTTCTATGACTCATCATTGCCTTACATCAAATGCTTATTGTTCGCAAATACATGATAGCATGATGGCGATTTACTGGATTTGTTTTTTGTTTTGTCTTATGTCAAACAAAAGAGAAATACCACAAAGAATGAAGTACAAACACTTTTGTGATATTCTATGTTTAAATACAATTGCATTTTTTGAAATTGAAATGATTGAAATTGAGAATGATAAATGAAAGTAAATAGATTGTATTATAATCGAATTTGATGTTTTTCAACTTTTATGCATTTCCACACACTTTATTTCCATTTTCATTTCATTTCTCTTAAGTTAACAGTGTTGGCAATTATAATTGTATACAACAAAACTTTAAATCGAATAATTTTTATGGATATTACAAAAACGATTGTCAACTATCGACGATAGTTTTCAGGAACAGGGACATTTACACATACAGGGTGTTCTAAAACAATGTTTAAAATGCTTAAGGGTATGTAGTACGCTAAAAAATGCGGTTAAAGTCCTCATACACATTGGCCCGCAAATTAACTGCTTACGAAATATTAGCGATTTTATTGGAATAGCAGAATAAATTTTCTTTTTTGAGTTTTAAGGTGCTTTTGTATTTTTCGATTCTTTTTTAGATACATTAAATACTCAACGATAACACGTGCCAGTAAACAGGTGCTTATCAGTTGCTGATCGAAAGCAGTTTTAACACAAAATATTTTACACACACAAGCTGTCATAAAATATTTTATGTTAACTTAATTTGAAGTTTAGTGCAATTTGTTCTATAAAAAAGAAATTTTCAATATTATTGAAGAAAATCCCGAAGAATATCGGGTCAAGTAGAAAAAGCTATCTTGTTTGGAGACCTATTTGTGAGCAGCTGCTATATCCCTACCATACTCAACTGGAACAAGGCCTTGCAGCTTTGAATTATCAAGCGAAAAGGAGTGGTTTTTAGGTGAGACTGCTGAAAGGTCAGATTTCGTTGCAAGCATCCTTTTTACAGATGAAGTCAGTTTTACTAAAAATGAAATATTTAATTTCCACAATAATCACGTTTGTTCTGACGAGAATTCTCAAGCTAAAGTTGAATACAGACATCAGCAGCGCTTCAGTTTAGACATCTAGTTAACCATTATAGGAAACTAGTTAGGATCGGTAGTTCTAGTACAACGTTTATAAGGAGCAAACATATCTCAATTTCTTAGACAATACTTTACCAGAATTTTGGAAGATTTACCATTAAATCAAAGACACAATCTGTGGTTTATGCAAGTTGGAGCTCTACCGCATTTTACGCTTGCTGTTAGGGAACATCTGCATTTCCTGGGACATGGAAGGGCGGGGGGTCCCATTGCATGGTCTCTAAGATCTCCCGATTTAACTCCGTTAGACTTTTGTTTCTAGAGTGTTTTAAACTTTTGTACGCAACACCGATAAACGATCTTCAAAATTGTCGCCAGCGAATAGACCAATGTTGCCAGATAATTCGAGAAAAACCCGAATTTTTCCAAAGAATGCAGGCTTCCTTTGAACGAAGATGCTGTCTCGATATGGAAGGATGGTATTTTCTACAAAGTCGCTATTATCTCATAAACAGTTGATTTTCGAACCAATGTTGATCGTACTACGTGCCCTTAAGATTTTTAGAACTTGTTTTATTGTTTTATAACACCACATATAGGGATTTCGGTGTTTGTGTTCGTTTATGTCACATTTCTTAAATATTTTATTAATAAAGATGTAATTGTATGTAGTATTTGGTGCATTATTCGATAGTTTTATATACTTCTAAGCCGTCTTCTGGGTAGGGACAGTTACTTTTAATTTTTTAAATTTTTAGTTAATCTGTGAGTTTCCAAATTATAATCGGACTAATCATTATGTTGTTCAGGAGATACATACTACTTTTAAATACGTTTCCGTCGAGTCACACTGTACTTAAAAATTTTTATTTAAAAAGAAGAGATATGATTTGAGATAAAATTACTTTACAATATTTTTAAATAACAGATGATATTAGGCATTACCCTTTTTCATAAATACTATTTACTCCTAAGTCTCTAAACTGGGTGTTCTAAGACCGTGCAGTATTTCAGAAACGCTGCTGCTGATAGAAAAACTGTGTTAGTAAAAACTATATTTGTATGTACGTACGTATTTAAAATAAAATTTTAGTTTGCCCTAATCTGGAGTTTCGCCTTACACGGAAGCAATTAATTAACCGTGTGATTTG
Organism: Melolontha melolontha; assembly: GCA_935421215.2. Taxonomy (NCBI): domain Eukaryota; kingdom Metazoa; phylum Arthropoda; class Insecta; order Coleoptera; family Scarabaeidae; genus Melolontha; species Melolontha melolontha. Next base: position 66,435,206 of record OW285238.1, read on the forward strand.
AGAGAGATCTGTTCATACGTACTTAAATTTAAATAGCGTACATACGAGCAGATATTGATATCTAGTTAGCTTATTTTCCTTGAAAAAAAGAAAATCTTATAATGGCAAGAAATAATCACATTTTAAAAGTGTCATTGCAAAATGTTGTGTCAAGAAGTTGAAGTATTGCTGTGCAGCAAATTTTGAAGGAAAGCATGTCGAATGCAAATGCGAAAATCGATAAATTGGAGTATCGAGGCATCATCAAATACTTGTATTTGAAGAAGTTAAACTGGTAAGGAATTTTACGAAGATATGTTTAACACACTTGGCTATCAATGCCCATCATATGCCACTCTCAAAAATTGGATTGCGTCCTTCAAAAGAAGAAAATTTTCCGTTGAAGATGAGAAGCGACCAAGAAGACCGATTTCGCTGTCCACCCCCGAAAATATTGACGCAGTTCATGACATGATATTATCAGACCGTCGAATTGGGCTGGAACATATAGCTAAGACACTAAAGATACCATATAAACGCGTCCATCATATAGTTCACGTTGATTTAGATATTAAAAAAATTCTGCAAAATGGATTCCTAAATGCTTGAACGGCGAACACACACACACGAGCAAGTGTGAAAGTATCACGGTCAATCTCTGCCCGTTTTGAAGGAGATCCAGATTTTTTGAACCGTCTTGTGACTATAGATGGAACAAACCCAGAAACAAAACAGCAATCGATGGAGTAGAAGCATCATGGTTCTCCAAGGCCTAAAAAGTTTCGAGCTTAAAAATCCGCTGGAAAAGTTCTTGCTTCAGTTTTTTTTTGGATACCCGTAAAGTAATTATGATCGATTTCCTAAAAAAGGGTCAGACCATCACTGGAGATTCTTATTCTAAATTACTAACCATCCTGAAAGAGGAAATTAAGGAAACAAGACCTAGCACATTAGCGAAAGGTGTGCTGCTTTTGCATGACAATGCCCCTGCACACGAATCGCGCATTACCATGAATACAATTCGGGATCTAGGGTTCGAATTATTGGAACATCCACCCTATTCCCCAGACTTAGCCGCCTTAGACTATTATTTGTTCCCTCGAAAAAAAGGTTAAAAGGACATGAATTTTTGTGTAACGAAGAGGTAATAGAAGTTGTGGAGGGCTGGTTTGCAGACCAAGAAGGATCTTGTTTTTTAGAAGAGTTAAAGGGGTTGAAGGATCGCTGTATTAGTCCCAACTTTAAATTGTTTCAATAGTAGGCTAAGAATATACCCACTATTTCCTTATAATGTATGACCAATAATGAGTGCGCAGAACTATTTTTTAGTTTTATTCTGCCTCCGGTATTATGGTTGTCTGTCTTCTGTTGACACTAGTAACCAGGCAGCTAGACTTTTCTTACTAACTTTGTAATCATTATCAATTGTCCTAATTATTTTTAAATAGGTCTCGGATATGAAATTAACATAGTGTATCTGCCTGGTGATTTCACGCTCTTCGATCCTTTTGTACTTTAAACAACGTATCAAGTTCAAGGTACTGGTATTAGCTTTAATCATTTCTGCTTTAATCTGCACCTTCGAATATATATTTCGTGCTCCATCATATAATGATGTAACTTTCTCCAATTTTAGCATCGCAGCAGTGGCGGCTCTTGATGACGTACGATGTGCGCTGCTGCACGGATGAGACTACTTCGAACTATTTCGGAAGATTTCGGTACGGTTACTTGCTTCTCTGTATATATGAAAGCTTAAACGAAGCAGTCTCATCCGTGCAGCAGCGCACATCGTACGTCATCAAGAGCCGCCACTGCATCGCAGGACTAATTGGAATTAACTGCGACAAAAGTATGATATACAACATATCTCAACCACATTTTCGATTACAATTGAACGTGTTCTTTGTTCAGTCAGCTATTTCAAATTTGGAACACTTCATCGGTAAAATTGATGAACCTTGAAGTTCACCAAAATACTGACAAAGTCACAGCCAAATGTAGATTCCGTAGATATCCAGTATAAATGAAAGCACATTGTGCTTTCATTGTGCCATCATGGCGTTTCTATCTACCAGTGTATACACAATTTACTTTCAGGTTAGAGAGAAGTTCTGCAAACTATTCTAATAGCAAAGACAGTTTATAGAATTTATTGATCTTGGGCGATTTCCGGTTTGCGTAAGAAGTTCATATGGGTGTGGTGGCTTTTTGTAATATGATAAGCCTGTATTTGATATATTGGTCAGGAAAGACTGTTCTTCATTTACATAATGATTTATATAGTTTAGATTCCACTGGTGATATGGGCTATCTTTATTCTTCTTTGTATTCCTTTGCTTTTTGGATATATTATACTTTCCTATTCCTTCAAGGTCTACTATAACCGTTACATGTTCCTTATTTTAATGCTTACTTTATCATGCCTTTTTTAAATATATTTGAACCTTTGATGATGGATTCTGTTATTAAAATATACTAATACTTTTCATTTTAAAACATTTTTATATTTAATGTCGTAATATTAAAATATCAGTTATTCACGTATAACGAAAATATAACATTTAATTATAACAAAATTTAAATTATTTTGAATAATTTGAATGATATTTTGAAAGAATTTTAAATGTTTAATGAATGAAAAGCGTGTATATCAAATATGTCCATCTTGTCAATTGAAAGAATAATGTTTATATTAGTCGCAGCTTAACTAACTCGTTATCTCCGTAACGTGATTTATTTATTTAAATCAAAACTAACTATATTTTATTTTTATTGCTTTAAAACTGGATATTTCCATATATTTTGTTCTCTTAATTTTTTTAATTTCTTTTACAGTTTTGCTTTGCTTTCTGTTCTCCTTTTACATTAATATTAACGAATAGGTGTTTCAGACACGTCTTTTGAATCTGGAATGTCTGATGACTATGCAGTACCACCTGATGCCTTGAGTTGTGACACAACTAGTCTAGAATCTTCGCTTTTATTACGGGGTTCTTTCCTGGATAGTCCTAAGCGAACGGAAAGCTTAGAGAAGAGCGGTTCTTTAGCAAAATTAGGTATGTATTAATGTAATGTAATTCGTTTGTTAGTACATTTTCGTATAAATCGAAAAGGCATAGTAAAGTTTCATTTTTAAATTCAATTTTAGTTTCCCTATACATAATACCGGGTGTATTTTTTAACTTGAAACTTTCAAATATCTCGAAAAATAATCAGTTCACGAAAAAATTTCCAGATTAAAATTTAAAACTTCGATGAAGGAAATACATTAGTGCTACAATTTGTCCCTCTCTCTCCCTCCATGTAGGTGGGGCGTGGGTAACTTTGAAAGCTTATATAGAAACAAGTATATTTTATTGCAGATTAGAATTCTACTGAAAAAAGTACGTAGGATTTGTCTGAAACACTTTTTAAATTCATGATAGATAGTGCTATAATCGATAAAATTCAATTTTTTTAATTTCTCCCACTGGGAACCTATGCATACGATTCTGCAATTCGTTTTCAATAAAAGGAATACCATACCATAAACGAAAATTTGATCTCCGAAAGCTAAATTCCCAGTTTGCGCCATATCTATTGATGAATGATATTATGCATTGCAAGAGCGTCATTAGGGAAGTTTGAGAAAATGAAAACTTTTTGAGATGAATTGTAACTGGTGGTTACACCTGGTGTTTCACATATAAGCCAAAAACCAAGCGTTAAAGTGCTAGCGATCAACAAATGAAAGATATCCAAGTATATCTCGTTTGGAGAAGTCCTTCCTTTATGCGCTTCCAAGGGGAATATCCACAAACTTCATCGTTCTAACTGGTACAACAATTAATGCTGAATATTACCTGACTGTGTTCGCTCTGGCTAATGTGAACGAGATAATTGGCGATTTGTGCACGATAACACACATTCTAATCGATCGCCACAGTTTGTTTACATCTACAGTTATCTTATTCATTCAATTTGGCTTAGTATGATTATTTTTGATACCTTGAGATGCATTTAGCGAAGAAAGGGGACGATTTTGTATCAAGTTAAAACATTCAACATTCAAAGACAAGCAATCAGAACACATTGCAGAAACCATTTTTCATTTGAGTACACCATTTCAATCAACGACATATAAAAAGTCATTTGATATACTTCTTGGACGTACAAATCGTTGTATTTTTATTGAAGAAAGATTTTCAAATAAATAAAATAATTTTGGTCAACTATTTTGTGTTAAAAAAAGCAAAGATACATTCACTCAGCTTGTATTATTAAATATTAAAGGACCTTATAAATAAACTACGCCTCACTCACACTTTTTTATATCCTTCAGGCATTATAAGGATGTCGATTATTTTTTGATCAATATCTAATATTAGGCCCATATTTTAAAAATGGATGTAACCCAATTAAAGCGTATTACATGTATCGATATAGGTACTCTTGATATACACATATATATTTAAGGTTTTTAAAATCGTATTGTTTCTATTTGTCTTGTTTCTTGTCTATGTTAAATCACACATTCATTATTAAAACAAACTATTAATGTTCATACTATATTTTTAAATAAGGATAAAGATGATTTTTATTGAAATACATATTTGTAATACGATATGAATTTAAACTTGAAACTTGTATGGTAGCAGTAACTGCTAATATTAACAATCAATATAATCAATCGCACAGATTGATCGCTCCGGATTGTCCTCACTTGAAGAATATGATATTTACAAATCGTCCTCATACAGTAGAAAAACTAACTTAAGCCATCCAAAATGTCTGTAAGGCAATTACATCACAAAATTTAAGAAGTCCCTTTAGTAACATGAAACGATGAATAGTACTGTGTATAGAAAATTAAGAAGAATACCTTGAACATTTATTGTAATAACTTTTTAATTTTTTTAACTGAAACGTTTGTGCGCAATTGTATGTCAAAAAAAAAAACATGACATCATCTGTTAACTGTGGCATTTAACTTACTCATACTGATAACTTACGTCGAAAAAAGTTTCATGACTTTCTAGATTATAAAAGATTTCAATCTGGTATAACAATGAATATATTCGATACAAATCCACGATAAATTGAAAATACAGCGTTTAGCTTTCAAAACAAGCAGGGCTTTTTCTGTTACGTGATAATGAAAGACCTCTAGATTATAAATAACAGTTTGTAAACTTAACGATTTGAACCATAAACTTACAGCACCCAACATATTCGTCGACTTATTTACCGGATATGATTTCCTCTTGACGCTTTAAAAAGCAAAAAATTGCTTATATAACAAAGTAATAAATTAGTAGATATGCTTCTAATTACTTTGTTATAAATGCTATCGGTTGTGTGCGATCTAGAGTGGAGGCACGTTAATACAGTTTCTGCAAGTTGCGGTTGTATCCATTAGACGGAAACCCCTGACTAAATCTTACACTTGTTATGAAGACAGCGATTGTTATTTTAGTGTTCGTGATGTTGATATTAGTGAATGGGTGGCATTGAATGTTCTTCTACGTTCTGTCTTAATAACTTTTGAAATGTAGTAAGGGTGTTATTTATGGAAAAAGTATCTCTCCAACAGTATGTACTGATGATTCTACAGTAAAATGAAATACGTGTTTGCATGTCCGGAAAGATACTTTCACACAAATAGGAACTTCTATTGTATTCTCCATACCCGATTTATAATAATATTTTTATATGACTAAAAAATCTTTTTATTAAAAAAATGCTTAATGAGTGGTGCTGAATGAATGCACTTGCTTGAAATTTTTAACTTCAGAAGGTCAGATATTTTAAAATTATAATTATACTCTTGTTAATCATCGGCAGAAGTTTGTTTAAGCATATGGAAATTAGTTTAGAGTTCTGCGGAAACCAAATGGGTTTATATTTTACTCTATTCGACATTTTATTTACGCCAATCTAAAAAGAATGTAAATAAGTATTTTTTTTATAGATATAGCTTCTTATTTTTCTCTCCATAAAACAATATTGTGGAGTATTATTATTTTGAATTCGTACCTTTGAATTTTTAGGAGGCAAATTGAAGACTTGGAGAAAACGGTGGTTTGTGTTGAAAAACGGCGTTTTAACTTATTATAAAAGCCAAAGTGATATAAATAGAAAACCCCAGGGACAAATAGTTTTAGATGAAATTTGTAAGATAACAAGGGCAGAAGGTTCCAATACATTTGAAATAGATACTGGTAAAAAGACTTACTACTTAACTGCTGACTCAATAACTGCCATGGAAGATTGGGTTTGTATATTTTTTAAATTTAACTGAATTTCCGACATTTTAATAATATTTTTATTGTCAAATACTTTTTTTTTTTTTTATTAGGTACGGATTTTACAAAATGTACAACGAAGAAATGCGACAAAGTTATTACTAAGTAAAGAAGAAAATAAACCATCAGTTCAAGGCTGGGTTACAAAAGTAAAAAATGGACATGCAAAAAAATGCTGGTGTGTTTTAATTGGAAAAATGTTTTTGTATTTTAAATCGCCTACCGATACAGTAAGTGCTTACAATTTATGCAATATTTCTTTATTACCAGTGTTCCAAAATTTTTTTACATATATACCTCATTTATGAATTATGAATATGTATAAGTTTTTGTGTTGTCCTGTCTCTCCTGTACAATACTTTAACTAGAAATTAGATTTCTTAAATGTTTGTAGAGATTTAAATCCATAATTAGATTTGACGAAAATTGCATAGATCCGATTGATATTCGTGGATCGTATAAGCTTCTTGGAAACCTTCGCAATTTTACGAGGGGAATTCCCGAAGCACTAAATGATTCCAACGCAGAAGGAAACGACTGGCACGTGAGAAACGATTTTATTTTTCAACATAATCTTCTAAAAGGTTTATTTAATACATTTGGTGTAGCAATGACGAAGGGCTTCGATGTCTTTATAAAATTTACCCACTCATTTACAGCAGTATTTATTTCTTTATTGTCAGAAAAATGAGTTTCTTGTAAATATTCTTTCAGCTTGGCGTAACATATTTGGGTTGTTTACAAATTTCAAAAGCAGTGCTATGAAAATCAGCCATTGAAATGCAATTTTCAGTATAAGATCCTCATAATATTGATCTGCGATGGTGTGTCCATGCGGTAAATTTTAAAAATTGTTGCTTTTATCTTGCCAGTAGGAAAAGTGATACGAAATTCGAAATTTTCATAGAGGCAGTAAGCTTTTATCTCGCCATTGTATACTTCTTTATTTTGACTCTGGATTAAAGTGATGAACCCAGGTTTTATCCGTCACAAATTTTTCTAAACGATGATTTGCTTGTTGCTTTTTTATCACTCGTTAATCCAGCGGACAGAAGACCCAATTCGCGATAAAAATTATTTCAACCCTGTCCACTGAAAAGCCACATCTTTCTGTTATAAGTTTAATCAAGTCATCTTATAAGTCACAATATAAAAATAAGTTTGTAGTACAGAAAAATTAATAATTTTAATTCGATGTATGTAAATGGATTTGGCAAATGTAGAACATCATTATGAAGATAAAATTAAGAAAGTATACAGGAAAATATTTAGGTTGTCGTTTAACAAAATGAATTATGAATAAAAAATCACTGCATAGAATTAAAATTATGAAATTGGGAAGCACTTCATGAACAGTGTGTTATCTACCAAGCAAAATTATTTTCCAAAGCCACAAAACTTGTGTAAAGCTCTAGATTTTGGTTAATTATGCAAAAATATAATACGAGCCTTTATTCGAAAGTTTTCAGAAAAAGTATGAAAACATAAATTAGTCGATATCAAATGGCCTTATTGTTTTTCAAAGTACTCGAATTATACGGGCAATGATATATTAATTCTCCATTTTTCGTAATGAAGGATGATGAGACTGTTCCGGTGTTTTATGTATTTTGTGTTTTATGTATTTTATCTATGACTTCTGGCAAGAGAAATTGTTGTATACATACCACTAAGCATTAATAATCTTTCCAGTCTCTAAAGTGACAATAGTCACATGACCATTAATTTAGAGAAATGTAGCGATTATTTTTTCGAGCATTCCGAGAATAAACAACTTTTATTAATTTAGCTTCATCTTGGAACACGTCTAGTTTCCAGCTTGTACGAACAAATCCAAGTTTCATCACAAGTTCCTATATCGTAAGCATCACTTTGAAGAACGACTGTTGAATTTCTTAAACATTTCTTAGGTCCATTTGGTTAAGCTTTTTTTAGCTTCGATCAAGTTGTGCGGAATCTAACGAACACAAATCTTTTTCACAACCAGTTATTTATGCAAGATCTCGTATGTGTCAAAAAAAAAACAAATCAAAAGAGCTTGTAGTACTTCTTCATCCAAATTGGGCACATGGTACATAACCATTTTCATCATCTAATAAAAAGGTTCCGTTACGAATTTTTTTAAACCAATGTTGGCTTTTTCGATTGTAATCGGCACTTCATCGAACGCACTGCAAATGTTTTTGACAGCATCCCCAACTGGAATTCATAAAGCATGCCATGTGCTTGCCATTCTCCATTCTCTTCTTGCTAAATTTTAAAAGTTCAAACAGAAAAATTATAGTTTCTACACACAAAACGCGTTATTAAACATCATAATTTCTGTACATACAAGATGTTTTGGGTATCTTTACACCTGCTATAAAGACATTAATTATCACCAGACCTGTTAGAATTCTGTAATTACAAACGAATTCCAGAAACTATAGGTATTAAACCCGTACTTTTGAGGAAAAGTACATATATTTTCAGAATCAGTGATAAGTAATGCAGATATGTTTGCAAATCTAGATAATTATTAAAATCTTCAGGGCAAAAGAATAAAACACTTTTGGCGATGAATTTTGAAAAAACTCTTTACAACTGTAAAGCTCATGGTGACAACACAGAACAAATGGGGTAAAAATCCATCTCCAAACATATCTGAAAATCTTTCATTTAAAGAAGAGAAACAGTAAATCGTAAATCAAAAGATAATTTTCATTTACGTGTCTGTTAGAATTGTAGGCGGATACTGATCGGTTCTTTGCATATGTGTGCTTGTGATTTCTGTCATTTCCAATTATTTTTCTTTCGTGAAACAGGTTCTTTGCAACAAATGTCTTGAAAACATACCAAAAAGTCATCACTTATTTATTATGAGTCGCCATCATATGAAAACTTTCTTCTTCAAGACAAGTTAAAGGAAGCCATAATTTTTACATTTAATGTTTCTGCTTTTTTTAATGAGTTGTTATTTTTCAATATTGCCATATTCCCGTATACGTAAATAGTCAATTCAGTACAATGGTTTTTATACCTTTTATTTCATTTTCAGAATATATTCTATATTTTTGCATTGCGTCAATAAATAGTTTAATTAAGGGTGTATATCGAAAATATAATTAATACAGCAACCGAAAAGGTTATTTACGATTAATTGCGATTTTTAAACGTTTAATAGTCATTGCGGAAACTTTTCGGGACAATATGGTGATAGCTCGATTAGTTTATAGGAACATTCAAGTGTGACATAACCTGTCATAATTATGAAAACAAAAGTTTTTTGGCCAAAACTATCGCTAAAACAACCAAGTTTCAGTAATCGTGGACCGTAAATATAAGCTTTTTCAGGAATTTAATGTTTTTGGGACGGAAAACTCAATTTATTTGCAATCTGGTTACAAAAAGTATTTTCGGTACGCACTCTTAATATTTTAGTTTCACTAGCGTAGTTTCTCTTTGAATTTGCATTTTGTTTTGCCTTTTTTTTCCTGTGATTTCACTAGTAGAAAATTACTACTATAGACATTTACCATTAATATTAATTTCCGCTTTTTTTATTAAAAGAGCTATATTTTCTTCCATATTTTTTTATATCGTTATTAAATACACCTTTATTAGGCACCTGCTGGACAAATCAATATGCGCGACGCCAGGGTAGAGGAGGTTGAGCATCTTTCAGATTCAGATTCTGAAGAAAAGGAATCTGAGCAACCCGACTTAACTGTGGGAATATTTCCGACGAATCAGGGACCAACGTATTTACTATGCTCCGGAAAACAGGTTTGTTTGCAGTTTGATAATATCAAATACACTACTATATAATAGTTCTGTTTATCGCACAATTCATTTTATTATGTTAAACACTGTTGTAAATCATTTTATAATATGTGTATCTTCATTTTCGATTGAGATTTTTTTGGTGTTATTTTCTTCTAAATTATAGTCTACGGCGTAAATGTTATTTAGTTTTAAGTTTGTGATTACGATTCTGCACCATTTTCAAATATACATGTCTGTTTAAAGATTGAATGTTTACCGTTACTTTTGTAAATGTTTTCGATGTAAATTAATTTAATTCCCAAGTGACAAATATGTAATAAAGTATTGGTTAATGTATTAGTATTGATATTAATACTACATTGTTATATGCAAGTGAAACACGCTTAATGACTAAACGGGGGAAAATAAAAGTAGAAATGAAAACGAACAAATAAAGATGTGATGAACATGTATTTCAAACCGAAAATTCGCGCTCAGGGAATCAGATGGTAAAGTTATATATTCTGAATGCCAGAACATAGAGTGGTAAGACAAGTATTGTATGAAGGGCAAAATGGTAAAAAAAAAGAGGAAGCCATAAGAATCGGTTTTAAAAAGTAAAAAATGCCCTAGAAAATAAATTGAGGTGCAAAATTAGCCGGACGCTTGCTTGAAATTTTCGAAATATTTCAATGTTGTGCATGAATTGTGCGCATGCAATTGTGCTGCATTTTAGGTGATTAGGTTCGAACATGTTACAACTTATTTAGAGTGGAATGCGCGCCCGTACCTCATACGAAGGTTGCGTCAGTACTGTTGCAACGAGTGTGTCGCAAAGAAAGCTGCCTTGGTCCGGTTTTCTAAAAAGTTATTTGTATAGTAACACATTCAGTTTGTTGAGTAATCGTTGTTTTTGAAGAGTGGAAACAAGAAAGACACATGGGTCATAACAAATTGCTCAAGCTGTCAGAATTTCCGGAAACAGGAGAGTACACAAGAAGGCGGGGGGACAAGATAGTCGATGACTGCACATCCAAGATCGATTTATTCGAATCTATGCGTTACATGATCGCACGGTTACAGCATCTGCTCTTGTGCAAAGGTTGAACGACGTCCATAACAACATGTATCAGTGTATAAAGTTTGCAAACGCTTAAATGAAGGTAGGTTGAGGTCCAGAAGCCCTACATCCTCTTTTAACCGCAGGGCAGTGGTGACAGCGTTTTCAATTTGTACGGGAACATGATGAAGGGTCTTGAAGAATGGTCTGCTGTACTGTTTACTGATGAGTCCAGATTCACCTTGTACACATCAGATGATCGCGATAGGGCGTGGAGAAGCACAGACGAGCATTTTGCTGAAACCTGCTTGTCACCAAGAATGCCATTCGGTGGAGATGGTGTAATTATTTGGGCGGGCAATTCGTTGACTGCTATACAGAGTTTGTGAGAATCCGGAATGGGACAATTACTGCCGACTGCTACATTCAACAATGTTTGGAGAAACATGTAACGCCTTTTGCGCCATTTGTTGTTGAAAATTTTCGTTTAATACAAGATAATGCCCGTCCACAGATTGCAAGGGTCACGCGGGCATTCTTAGAAGAAGTTGGCATTGCCTTGTTGCCATGGTGACCACCAAGCACTAACTTGCATCCCATGAGACATGCGGAGTTTCCGACGTTGGCCAGTTTAGAAGAAGGCCTAACGGCCAAATAAAATCAAATTCCTCAAAAGGAATTTTCCACTTTGATCAGGAGCATGTCTGATCGAATGGCAGCCGTAATTAAAGCTCGTGGTGGGAATACACGCTATTGAGTTTTTTTTTAATTATTTTGACATCATATTGACATTTTTTTATTTCCAATTTATAACAGTTTTATTCTCTGCTGTTTATTTATTTTATCTTTTGGTTCAGATTTCGCTTTTTATAATGGATTTTATTTGTAATGTGTGAATAACGCTAAGTGCGTTATTATCACCAAACATATGATTTTTATTTTAGTGGGTCAAAAATATTTTTAAAAAATCAAGTGTCCAGTTAATTTTGTTCCTCAGTTAACAAATATACGATTGAAAGGAAAGACCGACTGACCGAAAGAAGTGGAAGCAAATAATCAAGAAGTCTGCACGTCTTCTAATGTATTCCCAAGTTTCTCTTTAGTTTGCCAAATAGAAAATAATCGCAGGTTATTAGGCTACTGTGCAGTGAGTTGATGCACTGTTGAAGAGAAAAACCAAGCTGATGCTAAATACTCGAACCGAACACAACGAATACTCTTCCATACGCATTCTAGAATATTACCCAAATTCATAGATTCATCTTGAATTATTTCTATATCGATTTTAATTGTAACTAATTATAAATTGGTCTTGTTGGAACCACAACTATCGGTCTTGTATTCTTTAAGGCTGTGGATCAGCAGGTAAAAAGTTATTAAACATTTCCACATACCGTCACGTTCTCCTCGAAGAACGGGTCCAAAATGTCGCGCATTGAAACGCCGCACCATACAGTCACTTTTGCAGAATATAGAGGAGTTTCGCGTATCATCATGGGTTGTTCTTGAGCCGAGAAACAGTAATTTTGTTTATTGACGTGACCCAATAAATGGAAATGCACTTTATCTGATATCAAATTACGCAAAATTTAGGTATTTTGACGTAACAACTGTTCGAATACGTTGCAAAATTCAAGTCTAGAGAACAAATCATTCGTAGAAGTTTTTGTACAATCTGTTTTATATGGAAAATGTAAATTTTTGTAAAAAATCCTTCGCGTGGTCCTGTCTGATAATTCCAACGCTTATGCATGACGCCTTGCTGAACGTTTTGGACTGCGAACTATCGCTTATATCACTCTCTCATTGGTTTCCTCAGTTCTTACACTTTTCTTGGTGCATTTATAAATAGCTAAAACAGTACCGGTTGCTTGGAATTTTTAGTACCAGTCCATGATTAAATTACCTGAAGGAATTTTACCTAAACGCGGAATATTAAACTCACGGCGAAACCTTCGTTAAATCGTATTTATCGACTTAGTTTCGATATAGGCCGTAACAGCAAAAACACGTTCATTCCCAGTCCACTTATTCATGTCTACTTAAACTTTACGTCACACGGATTAACAACACGACAAAGCAGTCTACCAATCCACGGTATCACAGCAACGCTCTCATATTTGTCAAAACCTACTGCCGCGCCCGTTGTTAAAATTTATTGAGTATAACAATAGACAATGTGTTGATAAATCAATTAAGTCTAAAATGATAATGTTTTTATTAACCTCCATTGCCTTAAATTAAATTTATAAATTCATACTGATTTATATTAGAAATATTGTTGTAGTTATACTAATAAAATATTAAAATAGGTTAATACTTTAACTGCCTTATTTTCTTTTTGCAGGAAAAAGATGCTTGGCTTTATCATTTAACAGTTGCGAGTGGCGGAGGCCCTAGTACAGGTACTCAATATGAGCAACTAATTCACAGACTAATGGAAGTTGACGGTGACCCTGCGTGCGTATTGTGGAGACATCCTGTTCTCCTTCACGTACCTTGTACCAAAGATGGTGCTATACCTTCATACTTTCCACTTACTACATTAACTACGGAAACTTTACAGGTGGGTTTTATGTTTATGGATTGCAAATTTAAGAAAATGTATTTAGAATAAATAGGTCAACCTTTGAATTTGTTTTAATCATTTAATTAAAATACTATATCTTGTACAGGGTGAAGCAATAAAATTGTTCAAGTGTCTTCAATTATTCATGTCGGCTGCTGTTGATCAAGCCGGTATTGATTATCATGTGGTTTTAGCACAAAACGCCCTACAGCAATGCTTAGATATGCCCGAACTGCAGGCCGAACTCATTTGCGCCTTAATTAAGCAAACCAGCAGGAGTGCTCCCCTACCCAAGCTAGGAGTTCAGGTATCTACACAAAAATTTCTTAAAAAAAGTGTAAGTGTGCTTTTTATATTTATTTATATATATTTTTCTGTTAAAATCATTCATTAAAATTTTGAATGAAAGGTTTTTAAAATAATTTCCTACTAAAATAAAAATATCCTTTTAAATTAGTATTTTATAAACATTTAGCATTGTAGAATTTTACGAAAATATTTTGAAAACTTTATTTTATTTAGTAAATATGCGGCTAATGCTTGCTTTTTGGTATACATATAATTATTTTAATGATTAATATTAACTTATTTCTTATGCTTCTAATTTTTAACTGCAAATCAAAGCTTTTGCATGTACTTCTACAGCAAAACTAAAAAATAATATTGTATTTTATATTATTTACACGTTTCTGTACATTTTCTCACACTACAAGCGTTCATCATACACAAATATATATATTTTTTTCAAATGTCTCAAGTATATGTATAAAACATAAGAATAAATTTCGAATATAATTTGTATTAATTTGAATTTTACTCTTTAAAATTACACACAGGCACATTTTTTATACTTAATCGTGCAGAGTTTCTATTCTTAGATAAAGTCGTAACTTCAATATTTTGCTATAAGCATTCACATTCAATTTGGATTTAGCGCAAGCTATTCTTTATATACGTTCTTCTCAAAAATAGTGATTATTACTGATTGAATTCAGTTATACTATTAGCAAATAAATTCCTAAAAGCATTATTCATTTCGACTTTTCTTCTATTTTCCATACGGTAACTTCACATGATATATAATAACAAGAATACCAAGCCGATAATTTTTACATAGAAACTTAATAGAAATATCGTGCGTTTAAATAATTCTGGACTTGAAATAGTCTAAGGAAATATAGGATGTTTCAAAATGAGCGTAAGATTTAAATTTCGCGCAATTTTCTTTTAATTTAGATTGCTGAATTAAAACTTTTAGTAGACGCATCATTATTATCAGTCATCATCACGCACGAGTAGCAGATTTTAATAGTGAAAACTTATTTATGATGAAATTAAGTGGAAATAGTTCTCAATGTGTACAATTTTAGGTCGACAAAATGCACTAAATTGTTCGACAGTTAAGAGACTGACCGAGAAAATCGATCGAACTGACTCCGTTGTGAACAAAAAATCATCAGACCGCCCCATTGAAAATATTGCCTTAGTGATTGCAAGTATTGGTGATAATTCAACCACATCAATTTGCCGCCGTTCACAGCAACTCTCCATTTCAACATCTTTCAGAAAATGTTAAAAAAGATCTCCATCTACACTCTTCCAAAAGTCAATTGATTGAAGAACCCCAAGTGATCACGCACAACGCCGCACCTTTATCAACAGGATGTCACAAAAGCAAGAAATTAACGCTGATTTTGTTAGACAAATTATCTTAAACGATGGGCGTATTTCCACTTGAATATGTACGTGAACACACAAAACAGCCGATTTTGAAGAGCAGAGAATTCACATGTTGTTTATGAGAATGACCATACTCCTTCGAGGGCGACACCGGCAATCCAGTATAATTAGGGAGATTTTGTGGTCTGCATTGGTCGGTATGAATTTAGATAAGATGTGGTTTCACCTTATCTAAATCCATCATCAGAACGGAACAGCCAATAACATTGCACTAGAAATAATGCAGTGATTGCACGGCGTTATATTTTCCGATATAACGCCGTGCAACTTCTTACTGTAGGATTTTGCCATCTAACCAATCACAATTCCTGAGGTGAAGGAAAAAAATTCGATGTGGTATTGGCAATAATGAAGGACAAATATGCAAAAATGCAATCAGCAACTTCTCCAAAAGAGCAAATGTGTGCCAGTAGTTTGTTCATTGGGTGTTCTATTCTACACATAATCTCTCTCTCTCTCTCTCTATATATATATATATATATATATATATATATATATATATATATATATATATATATATATATATATATATATATATATATATATATATATATATATATATATAACACCCAATGAACAAACTACTGGCACACATTTGCTCTTTTGGAGAAGTTGCTGATTGCATTTTTGCATATATATATATATATATATATATATATATATATATATACATATATATACATACAAATATTGTCTTTCGAACGTTAATATTTAATACGCGCATACATATTTGGCTGGCTCTCCATTGAAAAGTGAAAGTGAGTGAAATTCATATATATATATATATATATATATATATATATATAGTAAATTCATTTGTTGGTGATTTAAGGTCTGGTTTTACTTCAAAATGTATATATTAAAAACAATCTTACATGTTTCGACAAATGAAGCCTTTATCAAGGAATATAAAATATACATAATTTATATTTTATACTCCTTGAAAAAGGCACATTTGTCGAAACATGTAGGATTGTTTTAAATATATACATTTTGAAGTAAAACCAGACCTTAAATCGCCAACAAATTGAATTTACCATAACATACAAAGGTCACGAAATAATTATCTATATATATATACTTCATATTAAAATTAAAATATTTAAATTTTCGGGTAAATGATGTTTTATTAAAAAATTAAATCAGTCGGTCATTTTGAAACAGACTATATATAAATGTGATTGAAATACAGTAGACGCTCAGAAATATTAGAACTTGCACAAATTCGAATCTTGCGCATTGAAGGCTCTAAAATTAGAACTTTAAGGTTCTAATTCCCGAGTGGTTTTTTTTGTGTTGAAGGTGAATTACCGAATTATACGAGTACATGTAGGTGGGGGTTTCCTTCGCGTGTTTATTGTCATACTCATACAAATATTGTCTTTCGAACGTTAATATTTAATACGCGCATACATATTTGGCTGGCTCTCCATTGAAAAGTGAAAGTGAGTGAAATTCACAATGTCAAATAAACGTAAAACGCACTTTATCATTGGAAACTAAAGTAAATACATTAAGAAAGTTTGATGAGGGTGTCCAAGGGATCATTTAGCTCTAGATTTCAATGTAACAAAGTCTGCGATCAGCTAACATATAAAATGTTGTTTCCACCACGTATCCGGTTTTAAGAGTTAAATCTTTACATAGCGTTAAATATCCCGAAATGGAAATTAGTCTTTATGAGTTGCTTTTAAATCAACATAAAAAAGTGCACAATAACTGAACCCATATTATTAGGGACGGACACGAGTTGTCGAAATTACCATGGACCATATAAATAGTCTATAACATCGCTGAGTACAATACGCAATTATTGAATAGCACTATTCATTCGGTTAACCGCACATCGGTTTTTTCTCGTTGAATTGTGACACAATTACTTCAATATTATATATACTTAAATTCCTTTCTTTTCGTAAATAGAAGCGGGAGGAGTTTTTATAATTTTTTTTATTTATTAGTTTCGTAAGATAAATAGAATACGGTGAATTATTTTCTTTTTGTCATGATTTAACTGTTAATTACATATATACGTAAGTGTCAAGTGAACTTTGTTAAGTTTCAATAACATACGCATACATTTCTAATTTTCATTTATTTAGATCTAGAACATTGTTTAAGTTACTTTTTCAGATATGATATGGCATAACGTTGATAAAGGCATCGTGAAACAATGACGAGTTGGAATAAGGGTCAAATTGTCAAATTGATTGTATGTCCATTGCCAGTGATTCCAAAATTTATTGCAAAGCCTGTAAAATATCGTTAAAAAATTCCAAGAAATCGCCCGTAAGACGTCACTTAGCATCGCAAACACATACACAGAAATTAGACCCGTTGGAATCTGACAATTTTAACGAAGAACTCTGTGAAACTTTAATGGCGGCAAATATTCCATTATGTAAACTTAACAATCCCACCATCAAAACATTTCCCCAAAATTATACTGGTCGAAATGTGCCTGATAATTCTCCTTACGCAAAGATTACGTTTCTAAGTGCTACACGAAAGCAATAGAACGCATTAGAAGCCATCTTCCAAATCAGTACCAATAGATAAGTGCCGACGAAACTGTCGATATATTAGGACGCTATGAGGTAAATGTCGGAGCTGGTGTACTGCATCCAACTATTCCATATAACGCATATGTAATAGCAACAAAAGTTGTAAATACATTTGATGTGGAAACAATAGCTAAAACCATTTATGAGAATATGCACCAAATACTTCATTCAGACGACAGGTACAAAGAAAAAATACAGTGACAGTGCTGCATATATGTTAAAAACAGACAGACTATTAAGGGAAACATATCCTAATATGGTGAATATTACTTGTGTAGCACATGCTCTCCACAGAATCTGTGAATATATCAGAGACACCTTTCCGGAAGTTGACAGACTTGTATCCTCGTTTAAAAAAGTTTTCAGAAATGCACCATTGAGAGTAGCTCTTTACAGGAAAAAACTTCCATATTTGTCACTGCCTCCCTCTCCAGTAATAACTAGATGGCGAACATGGTTGGAAGCTACTAGTTTTTATGCAGAGATTTTCATAGTTTACAAAATTTGTTTCAAAAAGTGTTTCTGAGTGCAAGGAACTAATACAAATTCCAAATTTAAAAAATCAGTTGTACTTTCTTCAGGACCACTTTGGAAATTTGCCAAAACTAATCACTTATTTTGGAAGTCAAAATCTCAAATTAAATGATGGATTAACCACATAAGATGTGGCTATTAATAATTTGAAAAATGTTCCAAGTTACTTCGGATGTGGCCTTCGGCAAGAGTTAGACGCAGTTTTTAATAGAAATCTAGATTTAATAACATTTCGGGAATTGTGTATGCGGACAATGCCTCAAAATCTAACTGCGTAATACACTGAAATAAAGAAAGGACGTTTTCTATCTACGAGGATGTATTTCATTCAAAGAGAACAAATATTACAGAAGAGAACCTTGAGAAAGTATTGCTAGTAAATATTAATACTCCTTTACTCAACTTGAACTACAAAATTAACAAATAAAAATGTATTTCGTATTTTATCGATCACCACCCGTTTGTTTTCCAATTATATAAATAAAATTAAAAACTCTTTAAAAATACAAATTTCAATAGAACGCCCGTGGGTGATGATGAGTCATGGACTTCTCGTGTCCGGTCCCTACATATTATAAACGAAAGCTAAGACGATTTTTGGTGAAGTGTATCCCGATAAAGATGAAAGTGTATTCCATGTAAGTGATGGATGGTTAACCAATTTTAAGCATCGACACGGTATTCGTTACTTAAAAATTGCTGGCGAAATACTTTCTAGTGATGCTGACGCGGTCACTCCATTTATTCATAAATTCTGAGCCAAGGCACCTGAAATGGGGCTTGTGGAGAGAGATATTCGATGTCGATAAAAGTGGTTTATTTTTCCGTAGCTTACCAGATAAGACATATGTTGCTGCTAATGAAAAATCTGTCTCTGGATACAAAATACGAAAAGAACGCATTAAAATTTTACTAGGAGCAAATTTTGATGAGTCACATAAATTAAGGCCATTGGTTATCGGAAAAGCAAAAAAGCCAAGCTGTTTCAAAGGATTTAATAACTCACTTAATTACAATTTTTCAAAAAATGCTTGGGTGACTTCGCGGGTCTTTCATGAAATATTTATAAAAGAAGTGTGGAAAAAATTTACTTTTTTACATTTAGAATTTTTAATATATTTTTCGTTAACAGATCATCCACTTTTCTGAAGAGAATAATTTGTCACAGGAAGCCCTTTTATTTATTGACAATTACTCTACCCATTCTCCAATCGAAGAACTTCAAAGTGGCGATGGAAACATAGTTGTATATTTCTTTCCACCAAATGTGACAGCAACCGTGCAACCAATAGATCAAAATTCTATAAAGATAACGAAGTTAACTTACAGAAGTAAATTTCTTGCTGAAATAATAGCTGAAGGTGGTGAAACGAATACTGTTGAAATGCCATTCAATTCGTAATGCAATAATTTTTTTGAACGAAGAGTTACTACAAAGCGTACTAAGAATTCTTGGTCCAAATTGTTACATTGGGTCTGTGCAATACGACAGCTAAGATGAACTCAATAGCGATGATGATGCGTCAGGTAGCAGCGACGACGTAGTTCCAATAATTCCTTTTTTTACAGCCATTGAAAGCATTAATAACTTGATAAAATTGCGCAAAAATAGGGAGTTGAATACCACCAAGCATATACCCAATCTTTTGTCCCTCCGTAACGACATAATTCTTTCTAATGTTATAAAACTAAAAAAAACAAACTCACATTGCAGATTATTTATGTGCAAGGAAAACTAATAAAAAACCCTTTTTGAGCAATTAATTATTTTTTATCCTCGGTGTTATTTTTAGCTTTTTGGGGTGAATTATAAAATTGTTCGGAAATTAGAACAATTCGAGAATTAGAATTGCTCTGGAAAGAAAGTGGTTCTAATGTGTGAGCGTTTACTGTATTTTTTTAAATATTATTTAACTTAATTTTTTAAGGTACATCTTAATGTTATTTAATGATGATTTGCTATTTAAGCAGAATGCTCAATTAATTATTGGTATAGTTACAAAACTCCATAATATGATCATATATTTGCTCAATCTCTGCCAACCAATATTAATGAAAGAAGCATTTTTTATTTATCGCTAAAATGTGTTATGTATTCTGTATGACATTTTTACACCTCAATTACGTGTAACACTAAAACTATTCAAGAACTGTTTTATGTCGTAATTTACATTAAATTTAAATTTTTTTGGTACCAATAAGTATTAAAATTAAACTGTTAAATAATATATACTACTAATTTGTGTTTACAGTTGTGAATTGTATAGAAGTATTTATGGATAACAACTTAACAATTTAACAGAACAAATAACATTACGAAAATTATGTTTATTAATGAATTTCTAACAAAAAAAAAATGATATTAAAGAACTACCATCGCATTTTAAGAAATATTTCAGCGGGAGTGAAAAGTGAGGAACATTGATGGCAAAACTACTAATAATTGGCTTTATAAAATGTTTTGAAAAAACATTGAAAAGATAATTACTTGCTGTAATTTGTTTATTTTTTTTCTTTTGACATCATAAACGCATTGTTGAATTTTTAATGATACATTAACTTTTTTACATCAAAATTGAGGAATGTTTTTATTTTCTTTTAAAACTATATCAGTGTATTAGAACAATTTTCAACATTCTACCTATTTGTGAGACACGTTTATGCTGTTAATTTGTGTTATTATAAAATATGACACAATAGTAACAGCTCAATGGATAATATCATATGACATGTCTGTAAAGGATTAAATATTGGCAATCTTTCAAGACTATGGATAATAAAAACATAATCGCGCTGCTGTTATAATGCGGAAGAAATGCAAATAAAATATTTAAAAAATTACAGCGACGCAAGATATCAAAAACTGTAGTTTAATTTCCAATTAAATGATGCTAGGATGGAAAGGATTTTATTTATCGTAGAAAAAGTGGTTGGCCGAGAACCGTTCGAACAATTCTGAAAAAAAATGCCTACACATATGAATATATCGACACATCTGTCCCTTATATCATTAAAATCGAATCGAAAAAGTAGATAAAAGTTACTACATAGATTAAACACGCAACAAACTTTGTTGAGATATTTTATTCACGGATGAAAAAATATTTACTGTAAAAGAAAAATTGAATAAGCAAAACGCTAGAGAGTATGCCCGTCGATCGTTAGAAGATAATGTCTTGGAAAAGACAGGACACCTAGGAAAGAAATGCTTCTAAAATTATTAAGGCATCCTTCAGCCCAGATCTTAAACCGTTGAATTATTCATTGATATATTGTGGTGGCCATTTAGCGATACTAGCTTGTGAAAAAACATACAAATATAGACGATCAAAACTCATCGCTGCGTGCAGATAATTAAATAGAAGTCATGCGTTTCGCTAGTGAAAAACCGAAGAGGTATATTGAATAAATGTATTTTTGGTATTGTAGATATTGTGATAATAAAATAAAGTAGACTTTCTTGTTGCAAGTATACCTATTATTTTTTTTAAATTTTATGATAATTCATGTACCAAAACATGGCAGACTAGATACTCGTATGTCCAACATGACATTTTAAATAAAAACGTGTTATAATTCTAATTTGTAACTATTATTTGTGAAGTAATAAAATTGTTTTAAAAAGAAAACTTGGAACTAAAGATAAATACTGAATATTTTGCCCAACATCCTCGGTAATAAGCGTTTGATAGTCATATTATTCAAAGAGTAGTAAATACATATTTTCTTTTATTTATTTCTTTATTCCATGAAGAAAAATCTCACCCCGTAAAATGCAATCAGAAATTACTCCAAGATTATTTTGTGATATGTATTCAATTTTGTGATTATATACATTTTGTTAATAATATTGATTTTTTTTCCGACATAACGTTTTCATTGAATGTATTCATAATCCTCACTGGGTGGAAAAGTTATATATGCAGTATCTATAAATATTAATGTTTGACAACAATTTCTTTTAATAATTTATTTATTAATGACTTATTTCTGATTTGTGATATTTAATGTTCTTTTTCTCTAAGCTTAAAATATTTTTATATAAACATAAAAGAGAACAAAAACATTATACAATTTTAATGTAAAAATTGCAACGAGATGATGTCAGAAAAAAACTAAGCATCAAAATATGGCAAATTATACTAAAAATTTTCAGAATTCATTGAAATTATAATGTAATATTAATTGTAAAACTAATTCCAAAAGTTCAAAAGATAATGCTTCTTAATTTTTACATACACTGTATACAGTTTATTACTATACAAACCACATCTTTTCAAATCTAGCTGAAAATATTTTATTAATAAAATAGACACATTTCCAAAAAGTGTTATTAATTTGAAAAAAGATAAGATAATGACAAGCGAGGTTTAATGACAAAATATTCGAAATGCGTACGTATCCTGAATATGTAATCACTAGAAGGTGATAATACAGTATCATAATATCATATTGTATTAACTTATTAAACTTATTATTAAAAGGTCATTTCTCTAAAAGTGCTAGTTTCCTTGTATTTTAATTTTTGTTACATTTGTGATTTCTGAAAACCTATCTGAATTGAATTGAATATTTAAACGCTTTCTTTTGCTTTCTAGAAATGCAAAGTTTATTCACAAAAGTTATTTTTAAATAATTGAAAAAGAAGCAAATTAAATTCAAAAATTGGTTTAAAAATGATTTGAACTTCAAAATTAATATTTTAATAAGTGCCTCTTGCTGACAAAATTACTTATGATAGTGATTATAAAACATATTTCGTTTAAACTCTAAAAATGTATACTATTAATAAATTTAGTTTACCCATTGCTGATTTGTTTAATTATAATATTTATCTATTAATTTCACAGCAGAAAAGACCTATTTTGGGAAAAAAACACAATAAACAAAAGGGAATTCAATGTAGATAAACTAAAAAAGAATTCAAAAAGAATGTTTGTATTAGATAGGTGTCCTTGAAATAAAGAGACAATGTACAAAAAATGGAAAGATGTAAACATATAAAATATAAATCCAAAATATTTTCCTAAAATTCTCTCTCATAAGCGAGAAAAAAATGACAGTGATATTTAGAAAATATTTGTCACGCCACTGCATTTGAAGAAGTGCGAACGACTGTAAGGAACTTAAGCTACTTAAACACTACCCCTAGTAGTGTTTAAGTAGCGAAAGAATTTTACCGATTCAGTTTCGATCATTTTATGCGAACAGCTTACGTTCGATATGATTTACATTTACGTATTCTTACTGACGTATTCCGATTAAGGGAAACAGATAGAAAAAAACAAAAATATTTTTTAATCATATAAACACAATACAAGTTCATATTTGTGCGAAAGTATCTTTTATGAACTTGTATCGTGTTCTCCACACCTGATTTTTAATAATATTTTTATATTATTAAAACCGTTTTTGTTTTATTCAAAATTTGGCGAGGTTTTCCCTCCAATATATTACAAATTACCTTGGAAACAGGGAGATTGTGGAGGTGGGGGCTGATACACATAAAATGAAGAAAAATGTAATTATATAGAATATGAATTCAAAATATTTTCCGCATATTCCGTAAACCATAAAAAGAGTTTATAAGGGATTCACTGCTGATATATTGTAATCGTATTGAGGTTACTGAACCCAAAGTAAACAAATCTGCTTCATTGTAGAGATTTTATAAGATCGACAACCGTCTCAACAATGTTATTGTGTAAATTAAATCTAGGTATTTTTTATTGAGATTCTGGTCCATAGACAGCACATGATACTTGTTAAGAGGGTTTTCATTTTTGGGTTTCGCTTCGTAATTGACTCGGAATTTTTTGGATTCATATTTTATATAGCTGCATCTTTCCATTTTTCATACGTTGTCTTTTTATTTCAAGGACAGCCTGTATATAACGTAGACACAATGTAAAGAAAAATATATACGTATACAAATGTACAAGTTGAACTACCTACATATAAAAGAAAAAAAGAGGAACATATGTTAAATTTTTTTTGCTGTAGGAAACAAAAGCTTGGCGTCGGTACAACATTAATTCCGGTAACTCTTAAAGATAGTCGTAGAACTCGCAGACCAACTCAGGAAAGTAAATAAAGAATTATTAATAATATTTTTTAAATGTAGTGCTGTTTTGCCTTCGACTAAGTACTTAGTGATTCAAAACCATGCCTATAGATGAGAATTATTATTAATCAAAGGTGTTGTGGTGCCTGCTGTTCGTTATATTATAAAAAATTCATTATAATTGATATTAAAACATTTTTGGTAATAATATATTATTTCAAAGAATAATTTATATCATATATCAATATATTATATCATATCACATTACTTGTTATACTGACAAGGCAAAATTCCAACGTTTCGACATCTCATTCGTCCTTTTTAGGAGCTTGCTGGTAGTCAAACGCCTGCAAGCTCCCGATAAAGACGAATACGATGTGGTCGAAAAATTAAAATTATAGAGACTACGGCGGAAACCACGGATGAGATTGATTTTCATCGTTTAAATGTTGTTAATGGCTAGAATGGAAAGCAATGTTTCAGAAAGCTCAAAGGGTTCTACTAACGTACTAGATAAAATTTTAAAAATAAAACGAAATTTAAATACGAGCTATAGTATGGAGAAAATTTTAATAAACATTATTGCTACTAGCATTACCTTAACAAGGCAGATTCTTTTTATACGATTTTTCAGTGCGCGGTTATATTGAAACTGTGTATCACTGTGTAACAAGAAGCGAATGTACAAAAAATTTCTTTTGCTAATATATTATTTTTATTTATAATTAAATAAATCAGTAGATTATTATAAAAGATATGGACGGAAGATATAGAAAATTACTAGATATTTGTAGATTATGTTAGTACAATATACATAATATATCAAATTTCAACTTAATTACTGGTCCACCTGTTAAAGGTGCCAAATATTCTAAGGTGCAAAGTACATATTATTTGTTTGATTTGGTTGAGTTTGCAGAAATAAAGGATAGTGGCGGTTTCAGGAGAAGGCTTTGAAGTCTATTTAGAACTATATTTTAGAGATTGAGAAATTTTACAAAAATTGGAGAACGCAATTCTGGATATTTCTTAATAAAGCCTCATAAATATACCGGGTTCTTTTTTATCATTAAAAATATATTCATCACTATGTGTAAAGCTAAAAAAGAAAAGTCAGTGCATAAGTGGCATAGTAGACAACCAGGTATACACCAGTTAAGCATTTAAGCAATTTTTTTAATGTTAAATATTTCTCAATTTTTATTCATTACATAAATCTTAAATTAAATACGTTTTATTGAAAGATAGATAGCAAAAACGAAAAAGTTTTAATGATAATGTATCAGAAGAATAACAGTTTAAGGACTGTTAGAGACATATTTTCGTTTAATTATCCTGACAGGCCTATACCTTGTGCGAAGATAATTTTAAATATTTTTAACAGATTCAACGAATATGTTTGTTTTCTAAATTCCCACAAAAAAAAACCAATCACGTGTTAACAGAACACATGAAGCTGAATATCCTGTATTATGTAGGTTCGCTTTTACATGTGGCCAGACATTTTGGAGTATCGTACAGTTCGGTGTTCAAAACCTTGAAAGAATTCAAATATAAGCCATACAAGATATCACACCATCAAGAGCTTTTCGAGGAAGATAAAGTAAAACGGATTAATTTTTGTGATATAATGTTTAATTTGTTAAATGAAAACGAAATAAATTTTAACTAAAATAATTTTTATTTAATTTTAAAGTGTTTCATGTACATTCTGTATGGCAATCTAAATAATTTCCCTTCGAATGCTTAAACAGTCATATCTTTAATAGTTAGAAAGTATAGTAAAATGAAACCAATTGAGTTATTTCTTTAGCTAATAGAAAAATATTGGGCGTAATCTTAATAAAATAAGTACTTAGGTTACTTGTAATATTTTTTTTATTTAGGCACATTATCATATTAACATTTTTCGGTTTTAGTCTTGCATGCCTTTGTTCTATTATTAAACGAGCTGAACTAAACACTCTTTCACTTTCTGCTGAACTCGTTGGAATACAGAAGTATTTCCTAGCACAATTTTCTAAGGGTTTCAGCTCCATTTATGATACCTAAAATAAAATCCAAATAAAAATGCAGTTACTCTTTTTTTTAAACTTACCATCCCAAATAAAAGAAGATCTATGTCCTGATTTGAATTTGAATTTTGAGGTATTGCGTTTTAGTTATTATTACATTAGCTGTAATTGATTTTACTTTCTCTTTTATTCTTTCTTGCAAAAATCGAAATAATGAAAGTGACTTTTGATGTGGACTAATGTCTGTTTCTATTACAGGTATTTGTTTTTTATTTTCAAGATCTATTTTCTTCATAATACATATAAGACATTTCATGTTCTAGAATAGAAGTAGCCCCAGTAGCATTTTCAGTACTACGAAAACCTTCTCTTTTAAATCAAGGGTCTAAAATAGTTGCCACTCTAGTAACTGATCGTCCTTCATTTGAAAATAACCTTGCTTTAACATATTCCAAAAGTTTGTTGCATAATGTCTTCCCTTTTTCGGTCTTTAAATCCAGTAGTGATGCTGTCAGATAATTGTAGATTCTAAAAGCTATTGGGATTATTAAAGAAATAATAACATATTTATTGCCTACAAGAATTTCCCACTACTGCTTTTTAAGATAAATTTCTCCATTTTATAACACCACTTATTCGTAAGGTATTTATGTAATTTAAGAGTTAAGCTATTGTTTGTACGTAAATGCTTGACTGGTGTATAATAATACTGGTTGCCTATTATGCCACCTACGCATTTACTTGTCTTTTTTTAGCTTTACACATAGGGATAAATGTATTTGTAATGATAAAAAAGAACCCGGTATATATATATATATATATATATATATATATATATATATATATCACATACAATATCGTATTATAAAACTAACGTTGTAGAATACTAACGGTTTTTTGTACGTAGTTAGTTTAATTTATTATTAGGTGCGCATCACAAAAGAACTGAAATCGGCTAATATTCATTCATGCTAAGGTGTATGAATATTAGGCGATTTAATTTTTGGTGATATATTCACAAATATACTTACATATTAAATACATATACAGAATTACATTCAGAATATTTTACATTTCGCATGCCATATTACATATTTCTTTCCTTGTATGTTCTTCATATAGAAGTTGTGATCGCTACTGAGAAGGATGTTGGTGTTTCGATTGTTTTAATTTCATACACATTTTCTATGTTTTATTTCTATTTATTTTTGTATGTTTTTCATAGGATAGATTTAGTGAATTAGCTGCCTGTGTATGTGATGATGAATCCCTATTACTATCCAACTTTCTTCATACACTTACACAATACGGCACAACTAAATTATAATATTTTACATGTATCTAAATTTTCCATGCAAGTTCTTTTCTGTTTTCGTTTTGTTAATCATTGAATCATATTCATTTCTTTGACAAACACTGTAAATTGTGGAAAAAAGACAGTTTTTTATTTCTTACGTCAAGTGTTTATTAAAAAGTGGAAGTATATTCACAATGTACTATGTATACATTTGTCTTTTAATAAACAGGTTGTAAGTAATTAAAAAGTGTTACTTTTCGACAGTTTCGTTTTTACATTGCAAGTGCTCAAATTGAATGTAGGTAATCTAGCGAATTATATTCTTAAATGCTATCATCATCATTTTACGCAGATTGAATCATTAGTAATGAACTAATTAATGTAAAAATAATTACAAAATTCAGTGACAAAATATTTATAATTTTTGGAAAGTACTATGATTCACGTAGAATATCATATACTGAACGAATACAACATCATGAAACTTATAAGGTGAAAATCAAAATTAATTGCTTGAAATATGCCATCTTTGTCAAATTTAATTAGTTTTCGATTTTGTATTTGCTCGGTGCAGTTTTGCCAAATGGCTGGTTACATCAATATTAATAATACTGATTCACCAGTGATTACCGTCATCATATTGCAATATGTTTTTTC
This sequence comes from Melolontha melolontha, assembly GCA_935421215.2. Classification (NCBI taxonomy): domain Eukaryota; kingdom Metazoa; phylum Arthropoda; class Insecta; order Coleoptera; family Scarabaeidae; genus Melolontha; species Melolontha melolontha. The sequence continues at coordinate 66,463,716 of OW285238.1, forward strand.
AACAAACGGCTTGTGAGGAATTGTTTCAAAGCGAATGCGTGATCAACGATTAATTATTAATAATGTATGATTTTTCGTTATTTGAACGCGAATTTAGAATTACACAATTACATTGAATAACTTTTTTTCTAATTATAATGAGGTTATATTGAATAATTGGTTTGGCAACTAAGCAGTTGTTGATTCCACTAATAGATGTCTAGCGCCAAATAAAAAAGGGATGACATATGAGCAATGCCTTCATACAAAAATGGCGGTCCAATGTTCACGTGGTAACGAGAAAATAATTTTTCTTAATTAAGTCCTGTCCTGTTGCAGTTAATATACGGAGGGCAATACGGGAATACCGCTATAAACAACGGTGGGATTTACATTTAGTGTGGACATAGTCTTTGCTGTGGTTAGGTGCGTTCGCAATGGCATTCTATACGAAAATCGAATCGAATTATTATTTTAATTTACGGCCGAACAGAACAAATTAGTATTGTGGCAAAATTGTACGCAGACCGTTTCTCGAATCGACGTCTTCCTTCGACTAAGACAATTGTGAGAGCCGTGTATCGATTTCGGTATGCAGGATCAGTAATTCCATATTTCGATGGTCGTGGCCATTAAAGATCATCCAAAGTGCAGTAAGCAGACGAACATATTTTAAATATTGTGGAAGCGGATCCCGGCGTTACGGCACGGGAAGTATATCTGTCTCAAACTACGATGCATCAAATTTTGAAAACTAATTTACTTCATCTGTATCATATCCAACACGTGCAAAGGATAACGGACTTAGACCCCCCCCCAGAGTTACCTTCTGTTAGTGGTTTCGACACAGAGAAGTTCATCAGCCATATTTTGTACCGCCAGGATATACACTGAGATTCCTCTCAAGTTAGAATATCCGTCAATGTTTGGGCAGGGTTACTAGGTGATCAATTACTTGGACCCCATATACTCCCATAACTATTTCAATATACATTACCCGAGTATTTGGATGACATACCATTGGCGATACGGCAAGAATTACGGTTTAAGCACGAATTCTGTAATAAGTCTAGGTAAGCACCCGCGCATAGTAGTAAACTTGTTAACCCGAACTTTCCCACAATGGATTTGACGTGGAACTTACATTACGTGGCCAGCTCAACGTCCCGATCTAAATCCTTTAGACTTTTTTCTGTGCACAAATTATATCCGCGTACAAAATAACTTTCATCGCCGGAATTGATGCCTGCATTAGAGCTCATGGTGGGCACTTCGAACACTTTTTGCAAATTATTTTGTCCTGTTTCACCTGCATCAGTATGTACCACCACAAATTTAAAGAAAAAATACAACAAATAATTGCATACAAATAATTAAAAGCCAGGTATGTGAGCTTAATAACACATCCCATGGACACGCCACATAAAACTTAACGATTAACGATTTTTATTTTATTATAAACATAATCATTTTACTTTAAAAGAAGTTCAAACTATTTAACTATAATTACAAATGCGCCATAAGGTTGTCGACATATTCGACGTAAAGGCTATTATTGATGTACACAACAAAAAACCTCACAATAAAAAGACCATATGTTCGATTCTATTGCATAAATACTTTAGTAAAAAAACAACATTCGCTATTCTTAATAATAGTGAACTTATTATTAGGTGTTATCGCCTAACAATACGCGTAGGAATTTTCTCAATTCTCAAGGTCCATCAACTTGAATTATCAACTGTACATTTTGACCCTAAAAATGTGTAAATTTTTTATAAATTACAAATAAATTTCGTTTTTGATTTTCAGTTAGACATTTGTACGTATTCTTCAGATTCGTATAGCTGAGGTGCTATGCAGCACCCTGTAACCCTGTATATATGAAGGGTATTGGGTGAGCAATATCAAGTACCCGCAGTTGGAAATAGAGTATTTAGATTGGCATCAATGTAATATCAGCTATATTGTTTACCATTCTTGATATTTGTCATTTCTAACAGATGGTAACGAGTGAAGACATTAAGCTGTCATAATAATATATGTAAGTTCTTCAATTGACAATTCAATAACACACGGGATTTTATATTATATGCTTGTATTAAAATATTTAAAAAAAGAATTAAGAGATGGTCAAAATGACCTCCATCCACTTCAGGACAGAGTGTCTTCTCATTCCATTAAAAACACTCCAACATCTCTGCAGAAATATTATTTACGGCTTCTTTAATTGCAGCTTCCAATTCATCTAAATTATAAAGCCGGTTTTGAAATACAGTGTCTCTTAAATGGCCGAATAAGAAAAATCCAAAAGTGTTAGGTATGGTGAATTGGCAAGCTACAAACCCATAAATCATAAAATTGTTCCAAATAATTCATTGTAATTTGGGCAGTATGTGATGTTCATCATCATACCACTGATTAATAAATTACTAAAAACATTTGGCTATACTTCTTAATAAGGTACTCTAATATTTTCGAAAAATAATCATTTTAAACTCCAAAGGGCCTCAAGAGAAACAACTTTTTCTAATAAAATAATGGAGAACGCACTGAAAAGATAAAATTTAATCAAATACGTCACCGATCTTCCACCTATGTAATACCTAATTCCGACACAAACACAATATAACCAATTATTTGTAATGCTGGTCACATACATGAACACATATATTACTATTAGAAAAAGTTGTTTCTGTTTAGATTCTTTAGAAGTTCCAATAATTATTTTATAAAAATGTTAGAACGTCATATTCTAAAGTTCAGCCAAACATTTCTCTATAACAATCAGCATTAATCGTATCAGTAAAGAAAATAGTTCATATAATCCGTCTTCTGCCAATTGAAATTAAAACACAAATTTTGACCGAATGTTTCAAAAGCATGAAGAATGTCTGCTGACCAAGTACGGTAGTTCTGTGAGTTGACATAACTTGGAAAGTGACGCTTGATCAGAGAAAACGGTTAAACCAATGATACTAACTTTGTCGCTACTCAAAATCGTGCTCACGCAAGTGATGTAAAACAGCTCCTTTTATCTACCCATTAACAATCGCTTTTCCAATGCACTGCAAACACTTCCATAAGACACCTAAAAAAAATACAGCAGAACCATATTTTTATTTCCTATATATCTTAGAGGTTGGAGTGGATAGTTTTCTAGTAGACTTGTTTGAACTAATCCCTATTCTATTTCGAGTATTTTCCACAATATTATCTATCAACACAGTTGAAGGTTCAAATGTGTCGAGGGCTACGGCTGATATATTTCACCCAAAAACTCCCAAAGGCACGATCGCGGAGAATACGTCCTAGATCCAACTTTATTTTGGAATATTCCACTTCTAATGTGAGTCATGAAAATAAGCCGTTACACCGTAGACGGCATTATTCTAACGTCTTTATAAATACAAATTGATAAAAAAATCGCAAGAATACACAGAGAAAAGAGCAATAAAAATACAGCACAATGATTAACAACAAACAATAATGACAGGTAAACAAGTACAAATACAAATAGCATAGTATGTACTGCCTTACCTTTGTCTTACCTTTCCCCAAATAGTTAAAGAAGATTCTTCCTTGTAAATTCCAAAATGCGGTGCTCATCACCTTTTCAACTGATTGAACCGTCCTGGATTTTTATGTAACACGATCGCCGTGATAAACCTACTGCTTTTATTTTTGACGTGTGGTAATGTCCCATTAATGGTCACGTAACGCCACATAAATGAACTAGGATTACGCATAAATATATTCAAATATTGCTTGTAGGCAATGTTTAACATTTTTGTTCAGCAGTCAGCAAACGCGGTGCCCATCTCTCCGATAGCTTTTTCATGCCATATTCTATATTCTTGGAGAAGGATATTTTTGTGCACATTCAATTGAGATGTTTACAATAACATACCTGGTCTTCACCTGGCGTTCTACTAACACGTTTGAATTTTATTAACCATATGATTAGTAGTCAGCTCAATCGGACGACCTGGGCGATTTTCATCTAAGCCGGATGTGAACATTTAACGGTAATCATAGAAGGTGCATGCTTATAAACCGCATGCAACTGTTCGTTGATTGCTTCAATACAAGTTTCTTTACTTTAAATAATCGTCAAAAGAAACACTATTGATAAATCTCTGAACTTTTGTTTTTGTTGTTCAAAGGTTGGCACTAAACGATGGTATACAAATTTGGAGTAAGTAACACCCATTGTCGTTGAACATGGGTACTTGTCATACCACCCTCTAAAATCCTGTGCATATTTTGTAACTACTTTTGCAACGTATAAAAATACTATACGGTAGCGAAGTAAGTACTTCTATTCGTAATCAAAGAAATTATGTACATACCTACACTTTATTGCTCCATTCACCCACTGCACTACAAGCTCGTAGTGTGCATTTCATGTCTGATATTAGGTACTAGTATTTACTCAAATATTTATAATGCGTCGGTAAACACTGGTAATTTGTACTATAAATTGGGATTTAAATTCAGAGTAATCAGTTTATACATCCTTTAATTATGCAAGGAAAATATTAATCATAACGAATAAACTAAATATTTTTTATAAATTTAACATTAGAATTGCATTATATGGTATATTTTGGTCAATGATTTGTATTTTGAGTTAATTTATTTTTTAATAAGAAACAAATTTATAGTAAACATTGATACAAATTCTCACAAAAGTAAGATTTTGTACAATATAAAACATTGTCATTCGAAACAACGGACAGTTCATAATTACAATTTTATTTGTTGAATTTTTCTTAAATATCAATACACTCATTATTATAAAATCAATCTGCGTTGATACATGGTTATATTAGGCTTTCATTATTTTTCATTGAATCGCCAGCTAATTATCGTTTAATTTTCATATTACGTTATTTATTTTGGACAACATTTAAAATTGGGACCAAAAATAATACTAGAAACACCAAAATTCTTTTCAGCAACTCCTACTTTGCGCGACGCAAAGTTTGTTTACTTGTGAGACCACGCCCACCAGTATCAATAGTACTTCTGAACAACAAATAGCCTCTTCTAATACACAGGCCATCCAAGAAGAGAAGTACAAAGAACACAAGGAACACAAGGAGCACAAGGATCACAAAGGGCCGCCAACTTTCACATTATTACAGGGGTGGCAGCTTCTGGCCCTGGCCGTTAGTCTCTTTGTACCCAAATCCTCTAGATTGTTATGGTTTTTGAAACTACATCTACAAAGAAACGCAGATAACAGAACAGAGTGTGGAAAATATGCAGCCTATTGCGAAAGAACTTTAGAGAGAACTATTGCCATGGGTAAGTTCATATTATTGATACATTTTGTGGTTAATAAAGCTTTCAAAAATATCGCACTTTATTGTTATTTATGCCTATAACAAGAAGTTAACTTAAGTTTCTTCAATATTAAGCTAAATTCGGTATACACATAATTGTTTTAGTTTTTAATTGGGTACGTTAAATCTTAATTATACAGTTATTTTGTGACCACTATATTCATAATTATTTACAATAAGTAGTATAGGTATTAATTTTATAAGAGGAAAAATGTGACATACATATTTTTTACATAAGAGTGATTAACTTACTTATTTATCTAGTGGCCTCTTCTACCATAACTGTTAAGATGATTATCTTACTCCATGATTTCCTATTTGTGGTTTCTTTCTTTGCTTGTTTCCAGATGAGTGAGATGAGTAGTAGGTAATAACTAATACCGTGCCTTTATTTAAGATCGTAACATGACATTTATGCAATCAGTTTAACAGATTGAAAATAGTCTGAATAAAAGTCCCCAACTTGAAATAAATATATTTGAAATGTCATTAAAATTTTATAAAAAGACTTAAAATAGTGTAACTTTCTTTTGTGAATAAAACACATTTTATTAATAATAAAAGAGGTAGAATTATATTATGATATTATTTTTATTGTACAGATTGTATTTATTATTTATCGTAGTAGATACGGTATGACAGTTCTAGTGTAAAACAAGAAAAACGTACATAATAGAGTTGTCGCTACATTGATATCACGACAAACGTGCATTGCAAATTGTGAAGGCACGGTATGTATATTTAATTTTTAAAAACTTATGACTAAAGACCGCCATCAAGTTAAGCAAACAACGGCGTCAGACTTTACAGAAATAAAAGTACGCGTTATTTAGAAAAATGGTTTGCGTTCGAATTATACTTACGCGTATTCGTAAATAAGTCTATAAACACCACACATGTTAGCTGTCCATGTACTAATATACTACATGCATATAGCGCGCGAAGCGCTGGTAAAGTGACTCTCCCGAACCTCTCGCTTGCCCACGCCTCTGTGAGCTGACCGAGAATGGCGGTGTCTACTTATGACACATAATTTTGACTTTATCAGTATTTTCAAATTTCGATGTTAATATTCTGAAATTTAGGTATTCACTATTTCACTACAAGTTGGCGTACCGTACCAGAATGTCTGTTTATGAACGATTAATGTTAAACCTTAAACACATATTCACTACAATGTTTACAACAACAAAATTGTGTGTGTATCTACAAATTCTTTTAATGCTTAGGTTTTATATACAAAATAAATAATAAACATTTTTAAAGCTAAATATGATTTTTTATTATTATGTTGACTAAAAAAATATATGACAAAACAAATGGAAAAAGAATATTAAATAGAATGTGTTGTAGGCCACCATCCACATCTCTGCAGACAGTAATTTTTTTTTAAGCGAACTAAGAACGTTTTGAAGAATTTCTGGTGTATTATTGATTTCTCCAATCTTGTTAGTGATCCTTTGTTTTAAATCGTTAAGATTAACAACGAGTGTTTCAAAACTCGAATTCCTTAAATGTAGCCATAAAAGGAAATCACATGATGTTAAGTCACAAGATCACGGTGGCCTGATAATATTTGTATTCAGTCTAATGATGCGATCTCCAAAAAATTCCTGTATGAAAGCATTGGTAGTATGTGCACGAGCTACATGTTGATGAAAATAGCCTGCCTCTAGGTCATCATCGTGTATCATATTAACAAATGGAGCTAAAGTTTTTAACTGATACCGGTCAGCATTTATTGTTCCTAAAAAGTTTAAAAAATTACATAAGTGTGTCAACAGTGTTTTCGAAATCTAATCAACTAATTTTAACATGCCTTATATATAGGTCCAATAATCCTTCGTTGGCTAATAGCTACTCAAACTCCAATTTTTTTGCGAATGAAATGGAATCTCTAGAAAAAAGTATGGATTATCTGTACTCCACATGCTTATATTTTGGGAGTTGACATATCCAGGGAGATAGAACCACATACATAACTTTCGACAATGCTTCATCGTTGTTGGTGAAGTGTTCAATAAATCGCTGATAAAATTCTTGTCTTCATGGTCTATCAACAGGAAGTATCTCATGTGTTACTTGTATACGGTAAGGATGCACATGTAGATAATTTTTGAGAATACGTTGACAGGTACCGTAAGAAAGATTTAATTCGTACTGTAAATGCCCTACAGAAGTTTGTGGACGTTCTTCGACTACTTGCCTTGCCGCTTCGACAGTAATTTCATTTCTGACCATGGTCTACCGCTTCCCATTGGACAGCATCATTTACAAATTCGCTTAAAAAATTTCGTTGGCATCTCTCAGACAATAAGTCAATTCACAATCGATTTTTCTGCCATTTCTTAAATAAATCTCAACCATATATTTCCTTTGGTGCTCATTAAATACATAAGCCATTGTTCAATGATAAATTTGTAAGAATAATCAACAGTAATTACATAAGTGGTGATCATTTTTTTGATAATTTTAACTAGATTCATGAATCTTTATTGCTATAGCGAGCATGATTTCTTAATAGCAACAAAGATGAGTGTTAATCATGTTAAAATTATTTAAAAAAAATAATCACCACGAATGTAATTTCGCCAAAGTACATTGATTATTTTTTAAACTAACGTTGAACAAGTTATTAGCCAATTGTAATGAGAAAAAATTTCAAATCGACCAATAGCATCAAAATTACACTGACTATTTGCTATTAGCAAATAGAGAAAAAATTTCAAATCGACCAATAGCATCAAAATTACACTGACTATAACATTCTAAAATTATGAACCAATGAAAATGCAGGATTTTCCGTAGTTGTCATGTATTACAGCGGCTAATGACGTATTATAACGCAAATTGAATATATGAACATTTGTATAATCAAATATAGGAACTCTTATATATTCGCTGCCAAAACTACGATTAGATTACTATGATTACGACTTCAATATTTTGAAAATACTGAATTGTTAGATTTGTTAGTTATCATGATGGCTCGTTTTTCACTACTTTTTTTCTTTTTATTTTCATGATATAGGTTACCTGTATATAACTCGACTTGAAAATTCTCCAAACTCGCCGTAGTGCCTAAAAAAACACCACTCGACCTTTTGTCTCGTGGTATTTCAGGCCATACGTCTCGTATAATCGAGTATTTTCAAGTGTCTTGTTGTATAATATATGACTATTTGCTATCAGCAAATAATTAGTATAATTTTGATGCTATTAGTCGATTTGAATATTTTTCCGTCAGGACTGTTTAAAATTTAGTCCAAGATATTCCCAGATTGTCAATTTAATCAATAAGTGACAGATTACATTTCACAAACTAGGGGTATGAGTTAATTATAATCCAACATGACTGCTATAGCTATCTATCTTCTTCATAGTCTACTTGACAAACTTTTTTTTGGTTCACTTAATTATTATTTAGTATGTAGATATTGCAAAATTACGTGGATTCTTTATGGGCTTATACAAGTGTCCCGTATCGTTATGTTCAAATTTTAGGATTGTAAAGTAGACTTCATTTCAAGTAACAAAAACGCAAAACTTGTATATCAATTTTTATTTGTTTCAAAGTTACAGATCTATGAATGTGATTGTCAGATCATGAAAAAAAATGTGATCCTAAAGTCAATAAAAACTGATTTTATTTAAAAAAGTTCAATTAATAATATTTTCGAAATGTCCACCTCCTTGTTGAATGCAGGCTTGTGCCCGTAAGCCCACAGAAGAAGTACATATCCGAATTTCATACATGTTTTGTCGGATTTACTCGGCAGCCAGGTGAATACGATCCAACAACTCTTCTCTTGTGTTCGAAACTTGCGCGTAGACTAAATTTTTCATGTACCCCCATAAATAAAAGTCAAGGGGATTAAGATCGGGTAATCTGGGTGGCCATGAAACAGGACCACCTCGACCAATCCATCTTGGATAATTGACATTAACCCAATTTTGGACAGCAATTCCGAAATGTGGTGGTGCCCCATCCATGTGAAACCACATGTCTCGTCAAACATTTAGTGGGACATCATCTAAAAGACCTAGCAGTTCGTCAATAAGAAATTGAAGGCAATTGTCCGCATTTAACCTCCCAGGAAGAACGACAGGACCAATCAACAAGTCATCGATTAGAGCCGCCCAAACGTTAATAGAAAATTCATGTTGAAATGTAGGTGGGCGTATAGCTTTGGGATTTTCTGATGACCACCTGTGCAGGTTTCTCAAATTTGTAACACCACTTCTCGTGAACGTAGATTCATCTGTCCAGAGGACTGTTCTGCAGAAATTAAAATGAAGCCGTCATTGTCTTAATATCCAGGTAGATTAAACTAGACGAGCATAGTGGTCTGCCTCAAGCAAACCGTGTCCACTGCAATAGTGATATGGATATAAACCCTCACGTTTTAAAATTCGCCAATCTGTCGTTCGTGGCACTCCTAGTTGTCTAGCGATTCGACGTGCACTGAGAGTTGGATCCCTTGTAACAATAGCTACTGCTACTTCCTCTAAGTCTGTTGGCAAATTTACTCCTCGGTCGAAAAATAATCACGCAGTCCGCATTCCCGAAATTGTCTGTGTACTTCCAGAAACGTTCTGTAATGAGGAATGCGCCTATCGGGAAACCGATGTCGGTATGCAATACCTGTTTGACGTGCATTGCCGTTACAGTAGCCGTACACAAAATGCCTGTCCGCATACTCTTGAGAAGAACATCGGTAAGGCATTTTGAATAAAAAAAACGTGTCCACTCACTAATAAGCTGTTGTATGAACTGGAACGTAATTTAATCCTTTATTAAAAAATGCAACGTTCACAGTCATCTGAACATTTGTTTATTGTATGATATTCATGGTTCAGCACTTACAACAGTAAGTAAGAAGCTTCTTTATCATAAATCAATTTCAAGTACTCTTTTTTGTAGATCTCCAAGAAATTACGGTATGCACTACGACACGTGTTTATTTATTTTAGGATAACATTTTATTATGCCACGTTAACAATCACAGGCCTGTTATTGAATCGTATAACTTTTTTTTAAATAAAATCAATTTGTATTGACTTAGGATTACATTTTTTTTCATGATCTGACAATCACATTCATAGATCTGTAACTTTGAAACAAATAAAAATGGATATACAAGTTTTGCGTTTTTGTTACTTGAAATGAAGTCTACTTTACACTCCTAAAATTTGAACATAACGATACGGGACACTTGTATATACAATATATGCGAACACTAGCCCTTCTTCACCGCATATCACCCCAGTATCAATCATTTAGAATGAACGGTATATCCACATTAATTTGCCGTTCTGATATTTTCTGATGGCGAACGTTTTATGACTCACCCATTAGACTTTCAGCATATATCCTCCGTATATTGCCCCAAACAGTAGCTAAGTTCTTCTTCGTGATTGTTAAATTTTCTTGTATTGGCAGTTCTGCAAGTGTTTAATATAATTAATTTAAGTAATTAATAATTTTAATATTATGTAATATTCATGTTAAATTATGTATGTATTATTAATTTAAGTAATTAATAATTTTAATATTATGTAATATTCATGTTAAATTATATAGGACTACTTCAAGTGGTCATAGAGCCTATTCCATTGTGACATTTCCAAATATGTATGCTGGCGTCCTTATGGCTTGTTAGAATGCATTTTCCAGCTTTATTCTTTTCATTAGAACTAGCAGCTTCGAGAGAAGTTTTTCTACATAGAGTTCCACTTCAAGATATTAATCTTCCATTTGTAGAAATCACCTTCTTGTTAATTCTTCGCAGTACCATAGGCTTATATTCTTTCCTATTCACTATCATCCAAATAAACGTTTTTTCGCTGTCCAGTTGGCCGACCCTCCCCTAATGAAATGTTTTGCACGCCTCTGGCCTGAGGAGTTCTTCCACCTTTCTCGAAATCTATTTCTCGCCCCACCAAAGACGAAGTTCCATTTTTCATTAGCACTTTTTGGTGACTGCTGAACGTATTTACGGCGTACACATAATCTCATACAAGTTTAGAATTCACCTGCATCTAATCTAATGCCTTTAGCATTGCTTGGCCGTCGTAGAAAATGGCTACCGACTTCCAACCCTGACTATGAATTTCTTCAAAACAATTATGTAATCAGACTACTCGAGACTTCCGCTCGAAGTACCATAATATATTTACTTGAACTCATCTGAATCATCGTCCTTTCTTTGAGTTCGTAAATTCCGGCTGCATCGCCTTGTTCTGTCTTAGTTTTTTTTATCAATGGACCATATATATTCTGCCTGTATAGTTGGACATTTTTTCCATTCCTCTCTATCTGTTATAATTATTATATAGATTTTTATCAAATTTGAATTTCCGAACCATGACATCGCCCGGCTTCCCTTGAAGGCGTCCCTCTTAAATTCTTTTATTAACTTGTGATGGTCAGTGCTACGGACTTAGTTATGAGAAATCAACTTTAATATATTATTATGTAGGCTACCGACCTTGTTTCTCCTTATATGTTGAATCTAAAGTTGATAATATCACTTCCAACGCAGTTGTAGTTGCCCTCATAGCTCTCGTGATACTTCGACATGCAAGTCCTTGTATGCATCTTGGTAGTTTGCTGACCTCATTTTACTTAGTTTTTGATCGCCGTTCGAATGCTCCATAGTTTATTATGGACCAATTACCCTTGTACACAGGGTATTATTGAACAACATTTAAAAATCTTAAGAGCATGTAGTATGGTCGAAAATAAGGTAAAAGTCTTAATACACATTTGTCCACAAATCAACTATTTACGAGATAATAGCTATTTTATTAGAATTGCAGAATAAATTTTCTTTCTTGGGTTTTAAGATGCTTTGGTATTTTACAATTAAAATAATTACATCTAAATTCAAAGGAAGGCCGCAATTATTCAGAGAATCCTGTTTTTTCCTCAAATTATTTTGGCAACATTGCTCTATTATTTGTTGGTGCAAATCTGGAAGATTGTTAACCGGTGTTGCGTACTATAAACTTTTTAAATAGCTCCAGATACAAAACTTTAACGGAATTAAATCGAGATACCTTAGAGGCCATGCAATGAGATCCACCCCATCCGTCTCCCAGGAAATACATTATTCAGATGTTCCCTAACAACAAACGTAAAATGCAGTGAAGCTCCATCTTGCATAAATCATAGATTTTGTTTCTGATTTAAAGGTAAATCTTCCAAAAGTTCTGGTAAAGTATTGTTTAAGGAACTGAGGTATGTTCCCCCTGATAAGCGTTGTAATGAAACTACCGATCCTAACAACTGGTCGCTTATCGTGCCCAACCAAATGTTTAAGCTGAAACGCTGCTGTTTGATGTTTGCACTCAAACAAAGCTTGAGGATTCTCGTCAGATCAAATGTGATTATTGTGAAAATTTAATATTCCATTTTTAGTGATTGATAATCCGGAGCAGTAAGAGCTTGTACCAGTTGAATATGGTAGAGGTAAGCAGCTGCTCATGAACAGTTCTCCAAACAAGATAACTACTTCTACCCACTAGAGCCGATATTTCGGGATTTTCTTCAACAATATTTCAAATCTGTTTTCTATCTCCGATGTATATGTCGTTCTCTACCGCCCAGTATCATGAGACCTTTTTTTGAAACGAACCAGTGTCTCTTAGACGTTGAAACACCGTCGGAAACATCAAATGCAAAAGTAGTTGACGATCAGGAAACTTTTCCGCGTAGAATCTATGTGCTATTAAAGAATTCCCATTGGCACAAACGTGCATAAACACTATATCGTTCATTTCAGCATTTGAATAGGCAACCATTTTAATCTGAAAAAAAACTGCACAAAACATCAAATTAAGCTGACAAAATATTTTACAGATTGTGTATAAAATATTTTATATAATGTAACTATGTAATGTTAAGACCAATCGGTAAACAAAACCAATAAGCACATGTTTACTGGTGTATGTTATCGTTGAGTATTTAATGTATCGATTTTTTTTAAATACAAAAGTATCTTAAAACCCAAGAAAGAAAATTTATTCTGCAATTCTAATAAAATCACTATTATTTCATAAACCGTTTATTTGCATACCAATGTGTATTAGGACTTTTAACTTATTTTCGACCGTACCGAATGCCCTTAAGAATTGTAAACGTTGTTCAATAACACCCTGTATAAATAAAGCCATCTTTTGGAACCAGCTTCCAATTTTTCCCGTACATTCGCCTGCATCTGCCTATGGCAAAGATTGGTTTGGTAGTTTTTAAAACATAAGAGTGCCTTGGCAGATAGAATTTCTACACTTTCTAGCACTCGCGGTTATAAGACTCGTAGCGCTCTTTTTTTGTAACTACTTGTGTTGCTTGTGCACTAGTTGTCTCCTATATTTAGAGCAATTTGCATTTATTCTGCGATAACCTGCGAAACGCCTTCGGACGATAATTGTTAGGTCGTCTGCTTATTCTAGGCAATGAAAACCTTCATTAGATAACCTCTTAAGGAGATCGTCTAGTATTATCCACAAGAAGAATCATAGCACACCCACTTGTAGGAAGCCCTTCTTGCCTTGCCCTGGTCTCAATAATAGATGTTATTGTTCTTCCTCCTAGAACAGCTCTTGTCCATCTACTAAAGAGTTTGTCGCAGCATTATTAAATGCTACCTCTATATCTAGAAATATGGCTATCTCTATTTCTTTGACCTCAAACGACTTTGAAGGTTGGCTATTTAAATCAAATAACGTCGAATTCGTTGATCTTGCCATTTGGTATACATATTAGAAGTTTTGCTAGAAATTTCTCCCTTATGGTAATTGTCTACCATTCTCTCTAAAGTTTTTAACAAGAATTTATTAAAAACTTGTTGGTTGCCCATACGACTTTGAAGATAGATCGGATACTCTACTCTCTTTAGGTAGATAAACAACCCATACTTTTTGCTATGCTGTAGATATGTAACCCAAATCAACACAAGCTTTGTATGATTTTGAAAAGGTTGTAAAAGAATAGACCTGAGCGTGAGAAACCTGGCTATCATTTGTTTGATTCCACAGTGTCCGCCTTTGATTTTTATGAGAGTTGTCTCATGTTCGAATATCCACTATGCAGACTGGCATTTACTTTCCGATTTATAAGAATAAATTCAGCCATCATCACCTGTGGCGATGTCATACATGGCCTTTAATTGATTTGTGTTAAATTTTTTGAAGCATTTATCTGCACCAATTAACACATCCTTTATACTTCAGTCAGACTGTACTAAATCTAAATCTAGCTGCAGCACAGCTTCTTGGATTTTAATTTTTTGAGAAGAATAGTTTTAATTGATGTAGAAATTCATGTCGCATTAATTGTTCTATCGATAACCATTCTACTTTCATCTAACATGCAGCGTACAACATCGACGTTTTCAAACAAATAGCTGGGGCAAAAGCAACGTTCTGTAGAAATATTCTGTAGCAATTCTCGTCTTTTGACAGAATTTATTATACTATCTGTTCACGGCACTAAGACTTAAGGCAATATCAACAAAACAGTTTTTATTTTTTTCTGCGCATTCTCTTCTTGTTACCTCAAATTTAAAATCATATTAGATCATTGCCTGAAAACATTTACGCTTAAGCTCCATTGTTGTAATAATATGCACTCATACAAATCAATCACGTTTTGTTCGCGAAATGTGGTTCATATTAATTTGTAGTATCGTACTGATGCCATTTGCAAAAATTTGAAGAATGCCTTCTAAAATTGACAGTTTTGCTTTGTAATGTTTAAAAGTACTGGCTATTACAATATGAGTATCTCTTTTCCTATCATCGGTTCTTCTCGCTCTATCTTCATTTTGCACATGAACTATATGTTTTTGATGTTATGCTGTGTGTACGTATATTCTTAAGCTATGTGAAAGACTATTGATGGAATGCATTTGTGACAGTATTTACCACGACCTTTAGGTTGATATAGCTACTTAGTATTTTGTATTACAAGTAAATTTTAATTTTGACCAAACAGTGCTAGTACAGGGTGACTTACGGGAAACTGACGTTTTTAAAATAGATAATATAAAGGCGTTAGTGGTGGGAGGAAGAAGGTGGAGGGGTCATACGCGTCGGCATGACTTACCGTTTCAGTTACAATGGAGCAGTGGACAATACATATTCGCGTACGATACTTTTGTAAAAAATGGCGAATCAGTTATCATAACACAACGAATTTTCCGCCGGCATTTCAATATCCGCCGGAATAGCGCTGTTCCAAGCCGCAATACAATCCTGAAATGGGTGCAAACGTTGAGAACAACAGGGAATATTGCAAAGAAGAAGCCGCCAGGCCCTGCAAGAACAGCGAGAACGCCCAAAAACATCGACGCAGTGAGAGGGGCAATGAACAGGAGCCCAAGTCGATCTGCACGGCGACATGCACGTGAGTTGCAGTTATGCCGTGATTCTGTGAGAAGAATTTTGCGTTTGGATTTGAAATTTCACCCATATAAAATGCAGGTTGTTCAGAAGCTCAACGAGAGGGACTATGTTGAAAGCGAAGACTTCGCCGTACGTATGCAAGTGTTGTTTGAGGAAAACCCAATAGTGATAATGAGCGATGAAGCTCATTTTATCTTGGATGGCTCAGTAAATAAACAAAACTTTCGTTACTGGGCCCCACAAAATCCTCGCATTACCCGTGTAAGGCCTCTTCACTCCGCGCGTGGACCGTATGGTGCGCGGTTGCGGCTTTTGGTGTTATTGGACCGTATTTTTTTGATGAGAATGGCGTTACGGTGACCGTGAATTCGGAGCGTTACATTCACATGTTAAATACGTTTTTTCTACCTGAACTACGAAGAAGACAGATAAACCTCAGAAATGTTTATTTTCAGCAGGATGGTGCCACAGCACACACTGCAAATGCATCAATGGAAGTTTTGAGAAACATGTTTCCTGGGCGCCTCATTTCTCGTTTCGGTGACGTGCCGTGGCCCCCAAGATCGCCGGACTTGTCGTCTTGTGACTTTTTCTTGTGGGGGTACTTGAAAGAACGTGTTTATGTTCACAAACCCCGTACTTTAATTGTTGCAAGATATCATTACAGAAGAGGTGCATGCGATTGACCAAGAGCTATTGGCACGAGTTGTGAATGAATTTTGGCAGAGACTTGAAATCTGTATTCAAGCGGGCGGCCGTCACTTGAGTGATATAATTTTCCATAAATGACATTAAATGGTAAATATTAATCTTTCGTTTTGTAAAAATAAACTTCTTCTTTATTGAAAAACAATTGAGTAATGTTCATTTGAAAACCGTCAGCTTCCTGTAAGTCACCCTGTACAATATATTTTTTAAGTAAATAAATCGAACAGTTTGAAATTCTCAACCATGTGTAGACAATGTTATTATGCTGTTGATCACATCATTTACATTTTTTACCTTATCGCATAGGAAGTAAATTTATTCTGATGAAAAGGAGACAATTAATTTTATTATTCACAAATTACTTTGACTAGGTTTTGAATACACCTGGAGGGAGCATCAGGTTTATGTCAATTAAAACGTTAACATTAATAAAATCAGTGACTCGTACTTATTTTTTACTTAACTATAGTAATTTTGGTGTATAACGTAAATTATATGTTCTACCCTATTCCGATTACGAATCAATATAGCCTGTTAGACTTTGAAAGAAAACTACTTATCTATACGTTTTTTTCTCTGTTTATATCTTACATATTACTAATACCTATAATGGGTTTACTTAGCGGTAACAAGCATGAGGTTCCTCAGAATTAATTTTCAACAGGAGACATCATAACTCCTCTTTACAGGAATCCCTACTGAATTGAATTTTCTAAAAGCTTGCTACTACAATATTGTGTTGATTCTTGGAACTCACGTCGTCGCTTTAAACTGGTTCTCAAACTTATAATAGTATCTCGTAAAAAGAAATTATCTCAATTTGTCCAGTGATTTTTCAACAACTGATGATTCTCCGTTCCACAGGTTAAGCATAGATATAAATAATTGATGATTCAATAATAACTCTGGGGAAAGTCAGATATAGACGACTGAGTAAAAGACCATGTTTGTTTGTGAAGTGATTTTTAACCACAAAGGGGCCTGCTCCACTGATTTAGAATCACAGCATCAATCGCTGTCATAATCTAAAAATGTTCATTCTTTTTAATTTATTTTTATTCCCGTTCTTTAAATATTGTCTGCAAATTCCAATGTTATATTGTAGTAAAAATACTAGAGATTGTTAAGCCTTATCGCAAGAAAATTAATCAATAAAAATAATGAAATGCCGAAAATGTAAGAACGCTAACAGTGAGAAGGTAACAATTTTCACTATTCGGATATAAATAGGACGCGTATTAACGACTAATATCGCTGAATAGAACCACATTTACAAAATAACTATAATTTAATAACTGAATGAATTAATAATACATACTTATTTGTAAATAATAAGTTTTAGTGGTATATGCTTTGTAAATTTCCCCCCGTCTAAGTAGATTTTTAAGCTTAAAAATAAAATTATATTTTCTTAAAACTACATACATATTACAAAACGATCAAACCTACTCCATGCATAGTATGCACTTTTACATGAGAAAAGGTCCTTGAAATGAATATTTGATATTTTTAATATTTTTCTAGGTGGCCGAGAACTAAAGCCTTCTAGAATGGAAGTCCTTAGTATACTTCTAAAAAATCCTCAACATCATTCGTTACCTCATTCAATGCCTGTACATCTACTCAATGGCACTTATCACATCACAAGTTTCGATGGATCTTCTACAATCAAAGAATTTCAAGACTGTTTGGCTCATGAAATTGGATGCAGAACTACAAATGGCTTCGCTATTTTTAGTGATGATCCCATTGAAAAAGACCTTGAACATACACTCGATCCCAATGCCAAACTGTGCGATCTGATATCTAAATGGGAAATAGCTTTAAGAGAAAAAGGTTTGGGTAAATTTGAAAATACGAAAGTAATCCGCTTAACGTATAAAAGCAGACTGTGGTGGAAAAGCAGCGCAAAATTGGAAACTGACAAAGAAAGATTATTATTATGTTACCAAGTTAATAAACAGATAGTTGCTGGAAGATTTCCTTTGAGCAGAGAATTAGCACTTGAACTGGCAGCATTAATGGCACAGTTGGATATGGGCGACTGTTCATTAAATAAAGCTACAAGTGTATCCAATACTCTAAATTCTATCCAAACTGCTAGCTCTGTCCTCGTGAAACAAACAGTTAGTGCCCATCAAAGTCCTAAAAGTGCAATAAACGGAGGCCAACAAGGAACATTAAGTCCGCCGACATCAGTTCAAAACTCAAGTACTCTGAATGCTTTGAACAATGTTCATAATATACTAACTGCTCATTCAAATCATGCCTTGAATGCGATAGATAAATTTTATCCATATAGATATAGAGATCAGCTTACACAAGAGGGACTAGCGGAATTGCAAGCTAAATTACTAGAAAAATGGAGGGGACTTAAAGGAAGAACACAATTAGATTGTGTTAGAATTTATCTCACTTGCACAAGAAAATGGCCTTTTTTTGGAGCAACACTATTTCAGGTAAATTAATATACTTAATTTGACTTATGTAAAAGTAACAGATAACTTGCTTTATCCAATGAATAGAAAAAAAAATAGTAATTAAACCTTACTTGCTGTGCGACAGCAATTAAACAGTTACACAATTCATCGCTGAAGCTTTTGACACACGATTTTAAATCTACGTAATTTACATCTTGCTTATTAGACTTTTAATTAAACTCTACTATTAATGAAACTAGATTCTTTTGATTTTTCTTCAGAACTTTTTCAGTTGTTATCATATGTAGGCGCAACAATCTAGTTATATGTGCTGCCTATGACAGGTTTAAATCTTTAAATCTAGTCGTTTCTGGAGTTTCTCAAATATCTAATCTAAGTGTTTTGTTTTTAAAATATACGTGAATGGCCTGAGTGATTCCTTGAGTTGAATGGTTCTGGCTTAAGCTGATGGCCTGAATATATTTACAAAAGTCAACAATATCAATGGCTATGTGTTTCCTCAAAATAATCTCATGGTTCTAAATAACTGGGGTTTTGGTCGCAATAGCCAACTGAAAAATGAATTATTATACAAGTTACTTAATTTTGTACATCATAATTTTAATGTATTTGAGTTTGCTAAAAAATGCGTCGGTCTACCATACGATGATGAATACCAATAGATATTTTGAAGACGGTTATGCCAGTTAATTTTTATGGTTTATTCATTTTTCTTTCTCACTTCTTTTTTATTACTATCGTTGCTTATAACAAGTGTTCAAAAAGTCCAAAACACATATACTTAAATCTATTAACCTTAAATAAAACATCATTCAAAGTAACACAGAAAATTTACTTATGCCAAATAAGTAAATTTAACATTAACTTATGACTATCTATTATAGACGTGCATTTCCGAGTCCATAGCCGCCCGGGATGTAAAACCTTTTTGAACACCCGTTAGATTCATAGCTTTTTTATTTCACTTGTTTATTTATTCATTATTGATAATATATAACATTTTAGTTTATGAATGTACATTATATACATTTCACTGTCTTTTTTTACGAAACAGTTGTATTTATCTCCAAAATTGTCTTATAAAGGAAATCTGTTCAGCAAAGAAATATTGTTGTTATTATTATTTTATAATTATTATTTCTGACCACAATAAATAATACTTAGGAAATTAGTATTTTTGCAGGGAATATAAAAATAGCTCACTTTACCAAATGAAGGGTATATTGTTATGTTGTCTATTTTACATTTAACGTTAATATTAGTTGGAGATAACGCTTATCATAATATAGCTTTAATCCTGAACACATATTTCGTCAACTGAGTTGTCATCATTAGCACTAGAAAAATGTATTACATTCGAAACACTAGCACATACTTTACACAAGCAAATCATATTATATATCACTATACTACTATCGTATCAATACAAAAATCTGTTGCCTACTTCTGATGACAACTTGGTCGTTGAAATGCGCATCTATTATTAAAACTACATTATGATAATAGTTAACTTCAATTAATTTTTACAGAATCAGCGCTAGTGTCCGATTTCATCAGATTTAAAGTCAATATTTCTTTGGAAAACCGTTATCCTTTAATACTACTGTATATCTGTAAATTTTCTACAAATTTTTGTATCTCACTATCGGGAAGCTACACCAAATGTCTTTAATAATACTTTGTAAATAATTTAAGTCGACTTTTTTTGTTTTATAAGCACTTCGATGTCTCTCCACAGATGTTGGATGTTTAATTCAGTTCGGCGCTTTGTGCAAATCAATCTAATACGCCTCTTTCCTTCGGCTATTGGTTTAAAATCCCCGCAATGTGCTTAGAAACGTTGTCATTCATTAGAATACACGTTATTCAGACTAATTAATTTATGTACGGTTTTATTACATTTTCTAAAGTGTTGCGTTAAACAAGGTGATCTACTTTATCGCAATATAGACTTTACCTCACGCCAATTTATGCAACCTCGTTCTGTAACGCTTCCTTCTTCTCCCTTAATTATTTTTGTAGCATACAAGAGGTTAAAACTTTGTTAGCATGACGTTGTACATATTTTCATCTATCGGATCTATATCGGTTATACGCTGGCGTCCGTTTATAATATAGATTTCTAGAAAAAGTCTTTTTTAATACATTTTTGTAAATTGTGTCTTTTAGATTTTTTTTACGGTTTTTTTACTGTTATATATCCAGCCAAGCCAACTACATTGAAATATCATCGAATTGTTTTTATGTATATATTAACAGCCCTGTGAAGAACTTTTTGTTTCAGTACTAATCCACAACTCATAGTATATATTTGGCTGTGTTTACTAACTACTAGACACTGGATTGGATATTTATCTTTCATCATATATCGCCACTGGATTTTTTGCACTCACTTTCGTAATACACCGTTGTCAATAACCGGTGATTACAATATGCCTGGAATTTCTTGAGATATTGAGGAAGATGACTGCTTCCTGTTTGAATTGCTGCTGCTCCAAGGGAATGTGAGATTTGTAACTCACTTACTAATTTAGGCTTAGGTCAATATATAATGTACATAATTTACCTGTCCTAAACTACATGTCAATATAAGCAATATCAATTTAGTTTCGCCTTCTCTATTAATGAGTTAGCAGTTGTCACACAACATTTGATTTCTAAGTCAAGCAATAAATATGTATAAACACTGTATAACTTGGAACCCAAGCTTGGCTAATATTTAGTCAACTAGGTAGGAATTTTAACAACTAGCATGGCACTATTTTATTCATGGTTACTTGCATAATATATAAAACATCAGTTTCTTCATACTCGTACAAGTTTAGTATACTCCAAAATTTCCATCAACACCAAATGGCTATTAAAAGAAATTAACTTTTGACACAATTTTATTCATACCATGTCACAGTAGTGCAAGATTTGTTAGAATTTTATTATTCATGAAGACGGCAATTTTGTAATTCGTTTATAAATATGAACAACAACAGAGAACTGATGTTTAGCAGAGAGTGGATTTTAGTGATGAAGCATTGTTTTATAAATCGGGATACCTAAATTCGCAATATACAAGAATTTGGAATACTGTTTAGGCATCGAAGGCGAATTATTGGACCAATATTTTTCAAGGAACACTAACTGTTCAAAGATAGCACACCGAAATTTTACAGCCATTTGTTGATCAATTGCATGATGATATTGAATATGAATATTTTCTTGAGCCCACTTGTCACTGCATTGGGTTGAATGTCAAGTCCAGGTGCAGGGCCCTCTGCGGAAGAAATTTGAACTAAGTGACAGTTCTCTTGAACATCTGTGTTTACTTCATTTGTGTTTTTGTGCAGGAGCTTGGAAGTTAGTGCCTGTTTCGAACCGGAAAATTTATACGAAAATGGACAGTTCCGAAAAAATTAGTGTTAATATTCAGTTCTGCATTGAACTAGGTGACATCGCAACACTATCTCCAAATGGTATCATTATTTCAAACAAGGTGGTACAGAAACCGCCACGTTGATGAAAGAAGGACGACCTCCAAATCCGGTTAATCCGAGATTGTTAAAAGCCATCACCGACTACTGTCTGGCGAAAAATCCCAAAACATCACTGGCCCTACTTTCTGCTGAACTCGGCGAGTCAAAAAGATACTTACAACACATCATCAAAATGCATCTTCAGTTCAGAAAGGTCGTGGCAAAGTGGTTGGCCAAATGAGCAAAAGAAGAAAAGAGTTGATCATGCGCAATTGATTTTAGACGAGTATTGTGCCGAATGGGATGATTTATTGAACAATCTGCTAACTGTCTATGAGACTTAGGTCTACTACGAACTACCACAGATCAAAAATTTAGCTTCCGAATGGTAGCTTCCTGGTCAGCTACCACCAGTAGTCGAGAGTACCTAAATGACATTCAGAAAGACCATGGATACTTTGTTCTGGAATAAAGATGAGATCGTGCATATTGACTATCTCAAATCGGGTAAATTCATCAACAAAATATACTACGCGAACCTTCTTGATGTGGTCAATGCCAAGATTCCGGCTAGAAAGCGTCGTAAAGTCAAATTTCTACAAGACAATTGTTCAGGCCATGAAGCAATTTTACACTCAAAAAGATCACTCAGCTGGTTTGGACGCTACTGAAACACCCACACTATTCGCCCGATTTGGCACCCCTTGATTAGTACTTGTTTTGAAATTGAAGAATGATATGTTAAAACGCAAATTTAAAGACGCTGACTACGTAGAAACACAATTAGTGCCTCTTTTGCCTCAAAAAATTCAGCCTGGTTTTTTAGGGGCTTTAGCATGTTCAAGTCACAATTATCCAATGTAATTTTAAACAAAGGAAACTATTATTAATTATTATTTATACAAGGTGTGTATAAATTGGCGGGCCCACTACACGTGGCGACATTCTTGGTCAAATTTTGAGTTAAAAGTCCTAATCCTAAAATGATGTATCAGGCTTCGTTTGTTTTCAGAATAAATTTGACAGTAGTAATGTATTTGACTAGAACAACATTAGGCTGCCTACTTATTGTTTTACAACGTTGTCAGATGTGTTTTTCGTCAAAATAAGTTCATAAACAAATATTAAGAACAAACTTTAAAATCAAAAAGAAAACTTTAACGAAAGGATAATAACAATTCTTCTTTCTTCTAAATTGTAGCTCTTTCTATCAACAAATATCGAGTAATAATGCTTATTTCAAGACTGAAAGTCCGAACTTTAGGAACCTCGTGCAAAGATATGGAGCATGGTACAACATTTTCGTATTAGGATTTTGGACTCCGAATTTAACGAAGAACAACGCCGCGTGTAGTGGGTCCGCCAATTTATACACACCCTGTATATAAAAAAAAATAGAGAAAATAAAACCGTTGAACCCTGTACACGGACTTGTCATTCAACCTGTATAGTAGTAACACTGAATTTTGTAAGAGATGTTTTTGTTGATTGAAATACAAGAATTCCCCCTACACGCCCATGTGCTCTTTTTGTGTCTGTGTTCGTATCTAAAAGCAGCACATTTCGAACAGTATTAAATGAAATGTAGCAAAGAATTAAATCGAAAAGCATGAAACTTAACAACAATCAGCTAATTTTGCAAGATGTTATTAAAAAAATAAGAATTTTAAAATTTATTGACCGCTAAGAACATTTTCAACATTTATTGTAATTTTGAGTCAATAAAATACATTTTAAGTTGCCTTATTATTTGTATTGCATTTATGAAAATACAAAAGCATAAATAACTTTGAATGTTAAATTTAATAAGACTTCAAAATGTTCAGAGTATATCAAAGATAACTAGATGAATTTTTCAATCAAACACATGTTAGCTTAGAAGTATTAAGGACGACGATGTGGAACGGCGACAAATATTTGCTAAAACGAATTGGAGCACTCGGAGTAGTTTAAAGGTACAGAATACATGCTTGGAAAACATCTTTCGCAACGCCTGACAGTGGGTGTAAAAGACTATAAAGGACAGGACTATAAGGACAGTGACAATTTGGTTGAAACATTCTATAGTATTTTATACAGTTGAGTTGATCTTTTTTGTACCTGAATACTATGTTGATAGTGAAAAATATCTTTGTTGGCTTGTTTTTGGAATAAAACGTATAAAATTTATGAAAGAAGTCACTCTAGCTTAAATTACTGCAAATATAATAATAGTAATAAAAATGCGTCTTAGCATCCCCCAACAACTTAACACCAAGTACAAGAACCATTGACAGGCCATCATTTATTAGTATGTCAGCGCCCATAGAGTAACTCAAGATATTTGCCTGTTTCCATTTGCTTCCTTCTCTGAAACGAGAAGGAAGCCACGAAAACCTCGGACAGCAAGCCTCAGCCGCGATCCTAGGTTCTCCGGCACAATAAACAAGTAACCTACCACTGCGCTCTCTGTTGAAAATAAATAAGGAATGTGTTTCGAACTCTGAATCCAAATAATAAAATTTTTTGCAACTTCGTAAATTTACCTGGAATGCTGGAAACGATTCATCTGATGACACTGGTGTATTATTTATAATATGTTTCCAGCACATTTTCAATCTACTTATCGCTGTTACTTTATCTGAATTCTAAAGTTGAATGTGATGTAATGGTGTATCAAAATCGGATGGCACCAAGCTGTGCAAACAGTATGGTGTCAGAGTGTATTGCTGGTCTGAAAAACTTTGGGTAGTAGAGTAAATAAGAACTGATTTTATAAGTGATGCTATGTAATTAAATAAACGGAAAAATGATACAATATAACCAAAACGAGAAGACGATTATGAGTTATCAATCGCAATTACGTATGTCTATCTCACTCGATTTATCTACTTCGTTCGTTTTAATACGTAAATATGTTTCTGAATCGCTGCCATCCGATTTTGATTTATCTCTACTATGTGAATTCTTCTAATACGTTATTATTGTATTACCGCTTATCCTTCCTGTTTCCATTAACCGTTTCTCAGTTTGAGCCTATTTCTTAGGTTAATGGAAAATTGCTTTTATGCTGCCTTTGTTTAAATTGTGTTCGAATGTTTCTAACTACCATCCCATTTATGTGCTACCTCTTTTAGGTAAAGCGTTAGACTCCATTGTTACTGGTATAATTCGGACTACAAATCCTAACTAATGTAATTATTTTTTAACAGCATGTAACCCAAACTAATTTACATGTTTACCGTAATTGCTGAATTCATTTTAGTAATCCATTCAATTGAATTAATCATAATTTATTGTGTTGAAAATTGGAAGCATGTGGGATTATTGAATAACTTTGATCGTAGTTCAAATATCTTTTAATGAATCTATGTTCCGGAGGATAGTTACGTGAGCTCAATCCACTTTTTAAATTTCAGTAATTTAATTTTGTTTACTGACCACGTAAAGCTCTACTTTGTGGTTAGTTTCATTTTCCTATGAATGCATCCATCTTCAAGTGAACACCACTTCACCGTGAAACAAGAAGTCATTAAATATTAGTAAATGCGCAAAAAGTTGTTATCAAAAATCTTGCATCTACTGCGAATCATTAACATTCTCTCTTAATATTGACAATCTCATTTGCAGAGCTTAATACAACGGCACTCACACATCTTACCTTTCGTATAAACTAATTATCGGCAAACACTATACCTACTATGAACGTTTCTTGCGAGGTTGAGCTTTAAATGTTTAAATAATATCGTCTGATTCCTCTTTCTTTGTTTAACATATGAATATCGAGATTCAAATCATGCGGTAGGAATTTATCATCGTCTTTTCACAGTACAATATATGACTTCAAAACATTTATGGTAAATCGAATAACGAGAAAATTAAATTTATTATCAGTCGAGTAGATTTATTCAAAATATTTATCTATAGTGAATTTAACTAGCGTGGAGAAAATATACATCTTTCTTTATTTATACTATTTCTGTTCTTTTCTAGTCAAGCACGCTTTATTACGTAGATGCTTTCTATTTTGAATTGATTCATAATATATTATGTACTTACATACATACATACTATATGATATTAATAATTTTCTTTTAAGTATTATTAATCATACCTCGAGAAGTTATTGTAAATAAAGGCCCGGGCGTTGATAATCTTCTGAGCTCATATGACCACTTTTGAAAGCAATGAACCACTTTACAAATCATTCCATGGAAACGAACAGATTCATCGTAATATTTATGTAACTTTTCTTCAGTTTATTTAATGGTTTTGCCAGGTTGCCAGTGTTGCCAACCCTTAAAAAGTCACTCTCTTGTCAAATCATCCTCGTATAAACTTACATTAGTTATTAAAATAGTTTGTACTTATTACTAGACTGCGGAAACGGCGCTATCCCGTATCGGTTGTTATTCATCGGTGCCGACAATGTACAATCGAACAACTTATCATGTATATATGAATGTTATAGCGCGGTGGTATTGATAAAAGTTGTCTGTTTATACGTCTTTTAATGCAAACAGACGGAGTTGTGAAATATATTTCGTAATAAAGGCAATGAAATGTATATACGGAAATTTAATTTTACGAATGTAAATAAAACACTGAAGTTAAATGAATTTAAATTAGCGTCAATTGAAATTAATTTCATATATATACACAAAATGCATTTACTTTATACAGTGAACAAATTCGAAATATTGAAAAAGTATAAACTTAAAATTAATAATATCCCTTATAATTAAAGTGGATGCATAGTCACACCACAGTAAACATTTTTTATTCACATTAATTATTACAATATATTCTAAACTTTGTTCTGTAAAGTGCGTTCCTTTATTAGTATGTCTTTAAATATAAATATAGAAAAACTTCGCTCAACATCAGAGTTACTGAGTGGCGCATAGAAATAATAATCTTTAAATTTAATATTCTACCGATTTCCGTATTTTGAACATTACTACAAAAGCCTTTCAGGACATTAAAATCAGGGCTACGAGCGAATATTGCATCAATCTGATTATTTAAGCGAAACCGACTCTATGCCTCATTAGAGGGTAGCGTCAGTTCCGCACTTTACTTATTACATTACATCGAAACCACGGAAAAGTAGAAGGCAGATACTCGCCAGGTTGACGGTTAATATTAGTCATCAGATAGTTCTTCAAATTAAAGATCGGTTGCTTATGTTAATATAATAATAATAATAATAATTTAATAATAAATATAGTAAATAAACCCTTAAAGTACTGTCTAGCAGAATATATTTGAAATAAAAGCCAACTGAAATAGTTCACATTAAGCAAGTATAATTGGATGTAAAGTTAATTAATGTAATTTTAATAATAATAGTTTAAGTTAAACATACAAGGGTGAAGTGAAATGTTCTCGGCCTGACCAAGTAAACAGTTTTATTTTCAAAGTAAGTATTTATTTTCCTAAATAGTCCTTTTATAACTGCACCCTTAGTGCTTCAACTTGCTTATACCCTCAATTTGAGGCCTTTAAAATAGGCATCACTATCAGATATTGCCTCGTCATTTGAGGAAAATAGTTTTCCAGGTAGACATTTTTACAAATTAGGAAACAAGAAAAAGTTAGAAGGTGCTAAGCCTAGCAAGTAAGGTGCGTGTAGGAGCACTTTTTTTCTTGAATTATGAATAAGCTAACGATGAAACATTTTTTTTTCTTGGGCAAGTAAGTCATTTTCTTTTGTTTTAAGTATCCAACTGGTATAGTAATACTACACAATTCTCTCTTGTGTTGGTTATCCCTTTTAAAGATAGTCGGTAAGTGCTATACAATTTGCGTCCCATAAAACCGTAGCCATTACCTTCTCAGTTGGCGAAACTGTTTTTGCCTGTAATTTTGTCTCCGGTGTGTAGCAATGGATCCAAATCTCATCAACAGTTATGAAACTGCCTTAAAATGTTCAATTTTTGACGGTTTTGGTCGATTGTTACCAATCGGGGCACCCGATGTATCTTACCTCTAGCATCTGAAATCTTTACAGTGTCCGCCAACATATACACCTTGATACTATGATCATCCAACACTACACTTCATGGGCGCTCATTGTCTTGAATCGATATACGAACACATTTCAATTCCGGTACCCATGTTTTTATTGTTGAGAACAAAGGAGCATGATCTTAATTTCTCTTTCAGTTAGTGTTAAATCTTTAGTGTTAAATATTTAATTGCCGCCCGAGACTAATTTTTTTTTTCCATAACAAATGTACAAAAGTTGTTTAATTCAATCTCAGACACGAACCTTTTGAATATACATTAATAACTCACAGTTGACAGATAATATGATCTTGTAACTTCAAAAATAAACTTTTTTTATTACTCTGTTCACCATTTAGGTACGTGTTAACGAAGAATATTTCATTCATCTTTGTATTATTACTATTTATAAAACATTTATAAAAAAATGTAGAAATTGCCCAACATACTTGCTTTTGCGACTTAAATCCAGTAAACAAATTCTGAAGAAGCCTGTAGTATAAACAGCTAAAGGTTTATTATACCAAAGAACATGCGGCAAGACCCTTAAGATTATATGGCTTGTATAATTGGTAATGAAAATCTGTTGAATATTGATACTATGTCAATATTAGTATAACGATATTAAATGATGTTGCTTGCAGTTACATGAAATAATCTGTATCTGATATTGATTAAGATATCGTATCGTTTGGCTTACATATTCTTAACTATGTTTTCCTATTTATTATTTAAAAAAAGCATGTATTTAGATCATAACATACATAAGGTATAGAAAGTAACGACGTGTTTAGTTCTGTGAAAATTTGGAATAATTTAAAAAATGATCGTTTGATTGCTCACATTTAACAATGCGAACAGCATATGGTTTCCAACTTTCAGTTATTCGACGTTTCGATGATATCGTCTTCATAATTTTCTGAACCGTTTCTGAATCGGTATTTGCAAGGTGTGTATGCGAGCAGTCTTGTATGTACCTGCATTATATTTTATGCCATATTTTGTCCGCGAAAGGGGATAAGAATATAGTAAATAGTTTTGACCACTCTTAACTTACTTTTTTTTTTCTTTATTTTTTTGCTTAGCACGGCTGTACTGAGGAATACTTTATCTAGTAGGATTTTCAATTAAAAAAAAACATGTTAAAAAGAAATATGAGCCTATTGGTAAATTACAAATCTAAAGTAAAATTAGAAGAAAAACAAATGTTTCAAGTATGTATATGTTTGTGAATTATCGACCTTTGGAGAATAAAAATCATTGGGCTGGCGTAAACCCACATACTTTTCTACTGCGACAATTTCTTTGGAGTAAAACAATATAACATAGATTTTAACTTTCAATAAGAGCAAAAAGAACAAAAGTAAAACTATAGTATATATTTACTTATCTAAGATATGTCTGCATTGGCTACATACGGGAAGTCTACAAATGAAAAAAGGTCGATATTTAAAAAAAAATGAATTCATCAAACTAAATGCTTTATTTTACTAAAATATATACATGAAACATTAATGCGCTGAATAATTAATAACTTGTCCAATCTCCATTATTGCTAACTGTTGCTTCACATCAATTCTTCATGCTTACTACCAAATTTCGAGCGTAACTAGTCAATGAGGATCGCCATATCATTCTTATATTGCGGGAAAGATGTATAGATCACATACTTGAATATATATACCGCGCAAAAGAGACATCCGACACGCGGAAACATGGGAATTGCTATTTTTACGTACTTCCAGAAGGATAGACTATCCAACTTGTAAATGTTCTATATTGATTGCATAACTATCTATACATTTAACATAAGTATTTCAGTTAGATGTGACAATTCTACTCGTTTCGAAATCTCATAAAAATATATCTTTGAATATTTAATTTTAAAATACCTTTTGATGTTTAAATATTAGCACACACCAATTAATTTTTATTCTTAAAAACAAACCCAATATATGTAAAATAAAAAAGGTTTGTTTGCACTTCAACTTAAATTTTTCTCTCGTTTGCTATTACAACAATTTTAGTTAGTAAAATAGCGTTTTTATTGTTTTTCCCGGAATTATAAGAAAAACGGACACACTCCTTAATAAGAGTTTTATTATTTTAAAGTCGAAACTTATATTAAATATAATTATTAAGAAAAAAATATGTATATTAAATCATATACACACATCGGCACAGTCAGATAACGTGGATACCTACATCTCAACAATCAACGGAACTGAAAAAAAAGTCACATGGATATAAATAAACAGTAAACACTACCAGTGAACACTACTATCAAAGATATTTATATACAACGGCAGTGATTGCCTAAATAGCAGGAAGTACGTATAAATGAAGTACGTACAAATGCGCAGTTGACCATGAGCGGTATATTTATTTAAATGTATTTGGTATAGCTACACTGTTCACGAAGTTTCTGCTTCATAATAACTCGCATATTTTCAATTGAATTTCGTATGGTTAACATTTACTATTGTCCATTCGAAGCAATCTACTACTATATGTCGAATCATTGTCTTCTTGCAATAATCATTCCTTTGTGTTACTATGAAACCATTTTCATTCCGACGTTCCTTTTAGTATAAATTATTAATCATACTTTACTACATTGGCCCTTACTACATTAGCAGTAAATTCACACATAATCCAAAACCCGGTATGTTGAAGCACCACACCATGTGCACGCTTTCACTTTATTGTATGTTCTACAAATCAATTTGTATCTGACGGGCATACTTTTTTTCTGAACATCCAGGCTAAGAAACCACTCTTGCTCGAAAACGCAACATTCGATCAATCTGGCTTCATATTTTTGTACACAAACAAGACGTCTTTCGCAATGGTGTCTAACGTACTGCGATAAAAAAAAAAGTTGCTCTCGCGTAATCTATTCCTTAGACGTCAAACTGATTCTTATAGTACAGCTTGTGCTTCTGGTAGAATTTGTTTAACATGTTAATAACCCTAAGTCATCGTTTAGTCTAATGAGTAGATTACTAGGCTATGGACCTCAAGAACCGGGTTCAAACCCTGGTCTATCCAATAATATCAATGGCGTTTTTTAGGTCTCAGCTCGACTCAGGCTGACAAAAAACTAGTACCTGGAAGTAATTCTGGATAATGAATAGGAAATTTGTGGGTACGTGGGTTATTAAGGCCCGTTTTGGGAAATAGAATCCATTTAAAACAATTTTTGCAACCTTTCTTCTCGTGCTTTCAGCAGTATCAGCGTTGCCATCAATAGGAGATAGTTCTGCCTGTCTTATTGCCTTAAGACGAACTGGCATGAACTTGCGATTGTGATATTTGAGCTGTTGCTGACGCCTCGGCATTGCTCGTATGGTGGGGCTAATAGGACGGATCAGATTGCACCACGGTCTGTTCTTATTCTGTATTGTCTGTATGTTCTCGGTCTGTATTGGTTCACATTGTTCAGGACTACATTTGGTAGTATTTGTACGTTGTCTCTTGTTTTTCTAATTTACTATATACTTATGTAAAAGAAGTCATAACAGACGCAAATTAGAAAAAATAATAAAGAACTTGCGCCATAAGAGATTTATCGCACTCGCGCTTTTGGACCCAACTTGCTTTGCCCGTTAGGTCCTAAACTTAAACTCGCACGGTAAGACCTTTCCTATGATACTCGTTCTTGTATATAACGTGTAACATGTAAATGTGTGTAATAATTAGTAATTTAGTTTCTCAAAAAAATTTTATTATGATAGTCAAAATTCAAATAAAATAATACTAAAGCAGATATTGGAAATGTTGACCATTATTTTGAAGACAAAGTTGAACTCTACGGTTCATGCTTTCAAAGCCATTTATTAGGATTTCTTGGGTTATGTCAAGAATTCACAATAGCATTACGATTGTGTGATGCCTGGTCTTGAAAATGGTATTCTTTAAATATGGAAAAATAAAATAGTCTAAAATTATCAAATCTGGAAATCTTGGAGGAAAATTAATAATTCTTGTATCAAAAAAATTCTTGCAAAAAAGCTATTGTTTCTCGAGATTTCTGCGCTGGTGCATTATCTTGCTGGAAATATCCTTCCACAAGTTCACCACCATGAAGTTCATTAATAAACGGCTCTAATAATTCATTTCAATATCTTTCAGCAGTTATGGTTTGATTAAAAAATATAGGCCCAATAATTCGTCTTCTTGAAACTGCTAACCAGACGCTTATTTTTTGTGGATGTAGCGTAGTTTACACAAATCCATGAGAGTTTTCTGCAGACCAAATTCTCATATTTTGGTTGTTTAAATATCCTGAAAGATGGAACCAAGCCTAATCCGAAAAGAAGCATTTGTCCAGAATATCATTATTATTTATGTTATTCAAAAACCATAGACAATACTGTGTTCTCGTAACAAAATCTACCTGTTTGAGTTCCGAAACTGGCCTTTTTTAAAATAGTATAACATGTTCCCACTAACAAATGAACTTGTGATAGTTTTGCTATTGATTTTTTAGGTGAGTTATCCATTCGACGTGGAATATCCTCTATGCAACTTGCTGTTCATTTTCTAGGTGCTCCACCGCCAGATTTACGAGTTATTACCCCTGCTTTACTAAACTTAATAACACAAGCGTGAATATGTTTTTGCAGTTGTGCGTAAGTAACTGTCAGATTAGGATACTGTTACCGGAAGTCCTGTAAGCACTGCTTAGTGGAATAAACCCAATGTCCATTTTCTAATTTTTGGTCAGTTCTATAGTAACTTTGAATCATGAATATTTGATGTTGTAACTCTAACATTATAATAAAATAAACTATATAAGCAGTTATAATTTTAATTTATGTATGACAACTGTCAGAATTTGAAGTTTTCTAAAGCTTGGCATGTGCATCAACCAATCTTCGATTACTTAATTACTTAAAAACAGCTTACTATAATGAGGATAGTTTTTGAAGGCACGTTTTATATATCGTGAGTTTTTTATATCACTGATATAACACATGAATACACTTATGTTCAGTTTTAAAATAAACGTTTCAATGCATGCGTTATACAACCAACAATACGAGTGTCATCACATGTCGTAATAAGGCGTTTTAGTTGTCAGTGTCAACAGAGTGTGAAAATAATTTATTTAACATTTAACTTACACAAACAATACTAAAATTAATTTTTCTATTTTGCGTTCGAAATGAAATTATGAAACCCAAAACAGTATCGAAATGAGCTTCATTTCGATACGCTTTTTTTCATTTTTCAATGTTGGCGTTGTTCGAATACAGAAATAAATATCATTGGTGTCATTTGGTTTTAAGAATTTATATGTACATTTGACAGATATGATATATGTCCGTATTTTACACAAACAACGTATGTTGTATACAATTGACAACAACATATATATGTTTCTATGTCACTCATGTTTATATTTTTAAATGAAGTATCAAGTAATGTTAACGAAAATTAGTAAATAATATGTAATATAATATACTTCGCGGATAGCAAGATTTAAATTTGAAAATGTCAAGTATCAATGTGACCATGCATTATATAAAAATTAAACTCTGAACTTTCAAATTAAATAATTCCAATTTAAGCAATTTATTAATGTAAAAAACGCAAAATAGAAAAACGCCTTATGGAACGAGTTTTTTACTCGTTTCATAAGGCGTTTTGCCGCACTCGCTCTTTAGAAAACTCGCCGCTATCGCGGCTCGTTTTCTAAACTGATCTCGTGCGGCAAAATGGTGCCTTATGAAACTTGTTTTTTAATATGTATACTATTATGGTAAATTGAAAAAAAGTTTGTTTTTATTTATAATTCTTTAACTTTTTCATAAATGTTCGAAATATCCATCTTCATATTCCATACAATATGCGAGTCGATTATGAAATTCCTGTAAAGAATGTGTTAAAAAATCCGGTTTGGTTCGTAATTCGTCGCAGCCTGTACTTATGCGTGCTTTTAAATCTTCAATGTTAGTGGAAATTATATTATCATAAATTTTAGATTTAAGATATCCCCAAGGAAAAGTCATTTGGCGATAAACCCAACGATCGGGCCGGCCAAAGTATCGAACCAAACCTCCCGATCCATCGATCAGGTAGACTCGAATTTAGAAAATTTGAAAATGCTGCAGTTGAATGAATTGGGGCTAAATCCATTTGAAACCAGGAACCTTCAATGGCTAAATTTTCAAATCGAGGAACAATACGTGTTCGAAGAAAAGACGCTTCATCAGTGAAAAGTATTTTCTTCAACATATTATGATTTTCATTTAATAAATTAAATAGTGTTTAGCAAAAATCAACACATCTGATTCTATCTTCATGAAATAATTGTCGGTAATTAGAAAACTTGTAAGATTTGTATTTGTACTGTTTGAGAATTTTAAATACAGACGTCTTCGAAATATTAAATTGTTGTGTTATTTTACTTAATGTGTTATGAGGCATTCTTCAACGTAACACAACACATTTAATTTTAGGTCTTCTGAAAGAATGTGGGAGGTTTTCATTTTCTTTCTGTGTGTATTTATTATGCAGCCATCAGAATCCTATCAAATTTCCTAGTAATCGCCTGAATTTTTCCGATAGATGGTATGCGCCTGTCAAGATATTTGATAGAAAACAGGTCCCGCACTTTCCAGCTTTATACTAGTTCAAAATTTCTATTTTTTCATCTTATATATATATATATATATATATATATATATATATATATACACATATAATCAAAAATTAATTAAAATTCGGGTAAGCGGTCAATTAAAAAACTCCTTTATTAAATTACCCTATATTTCGCGACACTTTGTCGCTTCTTCTGGGGTAAAAAATGTAGAGTTAAAAAATAATAAAATTTTATTATTTTTTAACTCTACATTTTTATTTATCTACATTTATTTTAATGTAGAGTTAAAAAATAATAAAATTTTATTATTTTTTAACTCTACATTTTTTACCCCAGAAGAAGCGACAAAGTGTCGCGAAATATAGGGTAATTTAATAAAGGAGTTTTTTAATTTTTTAAAAAGTTTTTAAAAATAATAAAATTTTATTATTTTTTAACTCTACATTTTTTACCCCAGAAGAAGCGACAAAGTGTCGCGAAATATAGGGTAATTTAATAAAGGAGTTTTTTAATTGACCGCTTACGCGGATTTTTATTAATTTTTGATAATATATCACGGTCGATAATTTCTTTTCAATTATACACACACATATATATATATATATATATATATATATATATACATATATATATATATATATATAATAACTTCGTGACCTTGGTATGATATGGTAAACCTAATCAGTAGGCGATTAAAGGTCTGTATATTACTTCAAAATATATGTATTTAAAAAAACTCTACATGTTTCGGCTGTATACGCCTTTTTCAAGAGAATACAAAATATGAAATATGTCATATTTTGTATTCTCTTGAAAAAGGCGTATACAGCCGAAACATGTAGAGTTTTTTTAAATACATATATTTTGAAGTAACATACAGACCTTTAATCGCCTACTGATTAGGTTTACCATATATATATATATATATATATATATATATATATATATATATATATATATATATATATATATATATATATATACATATATATATATATATTTTAAATTAGGTGAATACAAATGTCAAATGCTAAAATATTTAAAATGTTATTTCGTTTATGCACATTGCTGACATTGATTTTAACTTTTGTCGAAACACATAATCGAGCGATGTTGGTTGCATAACATTTCCATGCATTAAGGCGTTCTTATTGAAACTGAACATAGGCTGTGTATAGATAAGGAAACTCACGGTATGTACGATATATAACGTGTGTTCATTTGAAAAGTCAATCTAGGTTACTTTGAAATTTTGATAGAATAAGACGCATATATATTAGTATGTGTTTGTTGTTCCGTAAACGTAAATCCAAATGACATTTGATAATGTCAATCACAAATATCAGTTAGTTCATAAAATAATCGTGCATCGATTCTGGTTTAAATAAATTGCTTCTCAGTTTTAAAATGGCTTTCACTTTAGAACATAAATTTTTTTTAGTCCAGGCTTATTTTCGAAGTGGTAATAAAATTGATGGTTTATGGGTTTATTCAGTTCAAGATTGCGTGGTAGAATTTCAAGTTGAGTTTCCACATTTTGTAATAGATTATATACAATTTAAGAATACTTTGGATAGAACTTTAAAACTTTTTTCTGAAACTGGTAGTCTCTTAAGAAAATCAGGCGGCGGAGCAGTTAAGAAATGTACACCTCAAGTTGTCAATCGTGTTGAAGAAATAATGGAAAATGAACCACAAACATCTGTTCGACATTTAAGTCAACAAATAAACCTTTCTGTTGGTACAACTCACAAGTTATTAAAAAAAGATATGCAACTTTATCCATACCGTGTAACAGCAGTACAAGAATTGTAAGAAATTGATTACCCACGTAGACCACAGTTTTGTAATTGGTTTGTAAATATGAACAATAATGGAGAACTTTCGCAAAGAATCATCTTTACTGATGAAGCATGATTTTATAAAACGGGATACCTAAATTGACAAAATACAAGAATTTGGAGTAGTGAAAATCCACATGTATTTAATGAAGAAACGCTATATCCAGAGAAAATTGGTGTTTGGGCAGCGATAAGCCAAAGGCGAATCATTGGGCCAATATTTTTCAGGGAACGTTAACTGCTCAAAGGTACCGTACGGAAATTTTAAAACCATTTGTCAATCAGTTGCATGATGATGAACTTCAAAATGCAATTTTGCCAACAAGACGGAACACCTTGTCACTGTACTGCAGAATCTTTGGATTATTTAAGAGAATTTTTTGATGAGCGTATAATTAGTCGAAATACTGAAATTGCCTGGCCTGCACGTTCATGCGATTTAACACCTTGCGACTTCTTTTTGTGGCCTTAGCTAAAAAATAACATATTTCGAACACCTATATTGAATTTGAATGATAGGCTACAGAGAATCGAACAGAAATGCTTGGAAATTAATAACAATCCAGTAATGTTGCAGAATATCATCAGAAATTTTGAACGGGGGATTTTAAAGTGCATTGATCTTGAAGGACAATATTTTCAACATTTGTAATAGTTTTCAATAAATACCTATTATTTGTTATTTATTTGTATGTATGAAACTGCCAAAATGTACGACTTCCTAGGTTAAGTAGTAAATTTTAATTTACGACATACTTCAAAATGTTCTCAGTAAATCACATGCTACTAGATTGACTTTTCA
This sequence comes from Melolontha melolontha, assembly GCA_935421215.2. NCBI lineage: Eukaryota > Metazoa > Arthropoda > Insecta > Coleoptera > Scarabaeidae > Melolontha > Melolontha melolontha. The sequence continues at coordinate 66,501,313 of OW285238.1, forward strand.
AATGAACACTTGTTATATAACGGATGTTCATTTGAAAAGTCAATCTAGTAGCATGTGATTTACTGAGGACATTTTGAAGTATGTCGTAAATTAAAATTTCCCACTTAACCTACAAAGTCGTTTACTTTGACAGTTTCATACATACAAATAAATAACAAATGTGATTGACATTATCAAATGTCATTTGGATTTACGTTTACGGAACAACAAATACATACTAATATATATGCGTCTTATTCTATCAAAATTTCAAAGTAACCTAGATTGACTTTTCAAATGAACACACGATATATATATATATATATATAAATATATATATATAAATATATATATGTAAATATATATATATATATATATATATATATATATATATGTATATATATATATATATAAATTTCTTCGTATAATTTTAGTAATTACGTGTTACCATATCTCAGTGGCGTGTATGTGGTGGAAGATGGGTTTACTTCTTATATTATCAATAAAAAATTTAAAATGCACACGCTACAGTTAAAATTGTAAATAAAAAAATTGTTTATTTCAATTTATTTGATCGTTAAGCTAAGAATCATACTCTTAATAATATTTTTTTATTCTAGGCTAAGCTTCGCCAACACGATTCACCTATGATCTGGCTTGCTATAAATGAGGATTCAATTACAGTATTGGATTTAGGAACTATGCAACAGCGAATACGTTATCCTTATACAAATGTTCTCACTTTTGGAGGTTGCCAAGAAGATTTTATGTTAGTGGTTACACAAAATGAACAACAACAATCACAAAAATTAATATTTTCACTCAGCAAACCAAAAATTTTAGAACTAACGCTTCTTATAGCCGATTACATGAATTTACTTATTAATAATCCCGGAACGCCTTTATTAGGAACCCTCAGTAGAGGAACTATGGTATCTGTTAACCAGTCAGTTGTCAACCAATCGATTATTAGTCAAACTATAGCCAACCAAAGCCAACCTGATATACTAAAATCAACACCAGACCACGGAGTGCAGAGATCAGATTCCAAAAGAAGAACCCACGTTGATTCTGGTCTTGCGTGATAGCACATACCAACTACGAGCAAGGTGTAGTGATGTTATGACCTGTTGAAATTATCCTAAATTTAGTTGTGATCTGCTTTAGAATATGTGCCACAAAAAAGAATTGTCTGATATTTGTAGGTACATAGGTAAATAGATATGTCCCTTATTATGTATATAGAATGAGAAAGTTGAGTATCCTGTATATAACATGATGTGTACTAAAAAAACATCAACATTGGTGTGTCACATGCCTTTAGAACGAAGAAATGTGTAAATTATCTCGCAATATATTCTTTTTATCTTGGTATATAAGAATAATGATTGTATTATTATATATTTTGCATATTAATAAATGTATTGTGGGTATTTGAAATTTTATTAACATACATTACAAACATGCAATTAACATACTTACCATGTAATTATATTTTATAACATTTTTATGTATTTTAATATTGCAATTATTTTGATAGATTATAGATATGTTTTGGTGTGACATAAAATATTATGTTTAACTAACTAGATTTTTCCTTTTATTTTTTTAAGCTTTTTTACTTTTTCAAGTTTTTCATTTCCTAAAACTTTGTATTAATATTCTTACATTGTAAATGTCGTTATTACATTAGCATATAATATTTTATTTTTTGTACAAACGTGTACTTAAAAATATTGTTTACTCATTTGTCAGTAATAGGTACTCTACAAATAATAGGAATTCAGTTTCTTAAGATTAAAGTTTATTGTTTCTTTTGACAGACAACAAACTTATTTCTTGAATAGTAGTCAGTTTTTTCTTTTAAATTAAATTTAAATTAGTTACGCTCTTTTAAAATTAAATAAAATAATATTAATACCGTAAACATAGAAGTTATTTAAGGTAGCTGAGCTAAAAGTTTTGAATGTGTACTTATTTGATTGTCTAGTTCAAAACATTTGTAAGTAATGTAATGTGCAGTTCAACAACTTACAATTCTAGAGAGAATTTTATAATAAACATTCAAAGAAAGATGAACTCAATTTGGATTTAATATGTTAAATTCCAAAATTATAATGTTAGTAATTGTTTGGTTCTAGCCTAAATAACTTCAATAAAAATGCCTTAAAAATCGGAATCTATAACTGGAGTAATCATAACTGCGTCATGAAACCATTAGTAGGATGATATTAAATAATACAGAATTTTCTGTACCAATTTAATATTGTTATTTTCGATTTTTCCCTAACATTTGAAGATTATGTTTTTTTATCGATATTTACTAAATAACTACATGGTAACAATTATACAGGGTGTAAATGAAATATTCCGACGTACGCTAATATATAATAGATACGTAAGACAACAATTCAAATTTACAAAAAATTGTATTCTATTGAAACTTTAATTTTTGCGGAAATTTAAGAACACAAACTCTTCAAATACGGTCCTGTATTCAGATTGACTCTAAATAAATAGAAATTATATATTTACGTGTTGTCGATTCAACAAACAAATAAGTATCTATTTATTCAAATTCCCCAAAAAATCCCCTTCACATTTTGGCAATGTAATAAATACGTCTTTGTGAAAAGTTTTAAAGATATGCATCACATGTATTCATTCATACATTTGCTTATGCATCAGTTGTTCGATTGTTATTTATAAATAGGTCAATGGCCTGACCTTTGTAATACCTCGAAAAAATACAATATCGGATTTCTTTAATCGTTTATCTGTTTAATTGTTCAATTATACGATCGGTAAACTTTCGAAGTATGTACACGCTTTAACACGGGTTGGTCTCACAGCTTGAAAAATACGTTGCCGAAGATCGTTTTTCACGGCCACGGCTCTCATAATTTGGATGCAATGTATCGCGATCTCTCAATCTGTACACGGTTTGCAAAGTCAAATCATTTGATGGGCATCTTCGGTTCGGAAACCGCCTTTTATAAATACACCTTAGTAGCTCTAACATTTCCACTTGTTTCACCGTATAGTGAGGCGATATCTGTTAATTCGTGATTTAAATAAGCCATAGTTCACGGAAGTTGATAACAGAGTGACTTCTGACTTACAGTATGCATCATCGCATCTACAACTCCCACCATTACGCTTCAATGGGGGTAGAGCTGCAATTATAAAGGAATACTAAATTTACCAGAGTCGGATCGAGCCACACGCATTTATTAAAGTTTTTTTTTCTTTGATCTCGTGCGAGATAGAGTTTTCATGCATTAGCATTTTATGCTTAATATCATTACAGATATTACATATTAAAGTATGCAAGACATATTTTGTTTACACCTGTATATGTTCCACCACTATCTCTTCAAAAACTGATCAGTACTTACAGACATCGTAAGTCCTTTAAAAATGTAAACTTATGTCAATAGGTATTCTCATGTGAAAATGTATGAAATATGTGAAATACTTTTAGAGGAAATATGCGGTAATATATATTTTATTTGTATGTTTTGATATTTTTGAAATCGATTCCGCATTTTTATTTTCCTCTCAGCAGACATTCTGTTCGATCGTCCAGTAATACAGTGCGACCACGGATTTTCTGCAATAGTTTAATGACATATATTTCTGTTGATTCTTTTGCTTAAAGTGTTTTATTTATTAGAAAAATTAGATATCACAATTAAATTGGTCTTGTATATACATACGAGCATTTTTATTAGTTTTCCTACTCACGTCTGCTCACTTTTCATTTTGTATCTATATTCTCTGTATAGTTTTCTAAATGTTCGGACTTATTTTCTTTCGTTAGGTAGCATCCGTATTTTTTCTTTTAAAATTTTTAAATTAGACAAATTCCACTCCAGACGTTTATTTAGTTAGATCTTTAATTTTATTAATTGTACCATGAATGCTCTGATATTTTCCATTAAATTTACTGTATATAATTTCTCGAATTCCATAACATTTTACGAAATAAATCCTCTGCTGATACATAATAATAGCTTTAATTAAAAATATTACGTGGCACTTAATTAATTAACCACTTAATTCAAATATTCACAGTTTCGGGCAATACGAAAACCCTGAATGTAATTTAAACTTAGACGCATACATGATATTTCATATACAGTTTGTTCTAACAGCAGTTTATTTGTTAAGTGTTTTAAAAGCTACGCTATCTTGTCTCTTGTTAAATATAACCCTGACATTTGAATTTTTTTTTAGAATTCCAAGAATTAATATTTTTCCAAGATTTTAGAAAACCAACATTTTGTTGATTTTCTTTATATAGAGAGTATCATTGTTTGAGCTTTCTCATTATTCTCTAAAATCATTTTTTTCAACGCATTTATTTTATATTTACAAGATAATAAAGAATGTTAACGAAGGATTATTGAAGGGTAACATTTTACAAAAAAAAAGGAAGTACAGCACGTTAAAAAAGAAACTACTTTACTTCGTTTAGTGTTATATAAATTATATGTTATATAACTAACACTATGACAAACCAATACATATCTATAACTTGGTATGTTTAATTTTAAGATATTCGCAATATATATGTATACCACGAAATTGTTATCACTATGGTATTCATTCAAACTATAGTGCCTAAATTGTATGTTTCATTTTAATGTCCCTATGTTTTTTTCTGATTGTATTAAAATTAATATGCATATGTCAAGGTATGTTGAATTGTTATTGTAATTATTTATCAAAGAATTGCCGCTATTTATTTTATTCTAGTAAAGCCAACCTCAAAATTTCATAGATTTCAATTTGAATGAGTTTCAATATTTATAATAATTTAACTTTGAGATATAGCTGATCCTATAATAGAAATATTTTTTATATGTGAACATTACTTATACATTTTTCCTGTCATATGAATTATTTTCATAATATTCTTGTTACTATATCTTAAATTTAAATTAATAATATTTGAACAGTTTTTAGTCATTAAACAGTAACTTACAAAGTACAATAATTGTAAATATTTCATTATATTTAATTGTATATATTCTTTTTAAAATCGAAATCTATGAAAGGAATTGTACAATGAAGTGTTAATCGTGAAACTAGTCTTGTACATTTTTATTTCTCTTTAAGATAAACAAGTTACCAAATTGATATTGTCAACGGATATCTTGTATTGTTTTGAAGCCTAAATATTTTTGTAAGATGTGATAGGCTTACATTACTTTCATATTTGTATGAGCAAGTTATTTGGAAATTTAAAAAAACGAATAGACAACATGAATATATTGTACATATAGAAAATTGTGGTGTGTATTTTTTGTGATTTTTTAATCGTCGAATTAACCGAAGTATTTGTTTCTAATTGAATACATTTGATATAATCATAGTAGTATATTTATTACTGTATTTACAAAATCTATTAAAGCATTTTTTATCTAAAAAAGATGGTTTGATTACTCTAATAAAAATGATACCACCAAACTTAATAGTAGATAGCTTATATACTTAATGCCTATTCGAAGAAGAAAGCTAATATAGTGTGAAGTTTTATGTAAGAATACGAATAAAGAAGCAAGAGGCCACCAAATGTCAACTGACCTTGCCAAGCTAAAATTTGACCTATTCAAAGAGAATAATTTAGGATCATTGAGTTATTTGCAAACATATTCGTTATTAAGACCTTCACAGTGTTGCCATATTCAATCTTCAATGCATTTTTCTTAATAATGTAAAAGGTAGTTCCAAATACAGTTCCATAGTCATTTGAATGACTATATTATGCCTCTTTATTATAAAAAGTTAAAATTCACTGGATTGTCATCTCTAATTTACTGTTGCGTAACATTAAATTAGAGATTATTAAGTAAATTGCACTATATATCGACAAGATTTTTTAAATCCAAAGTATTCTAACACACAAGGATGGTTTGATAATTAACTTGGTTCGATATGAAAGAGAAGAATCTGAGGTTTTTTTATTTAATATTTCGACATAATTCGTTCTAAATTCATCGCACTTGATCCAACATCTCTCTAGGTTCATATTTCCTTCCTAAAGTGGTTTTCTTTAAGGACCTAAAAATAGTCGTTAAAGGCCTGAATGGCTTCATTGCACTGAATCTTTTGTCCAACTAGGAAAGTTTTAAGCTTCGGGAACAGGTACAAGCAGCTCAAAATGAATTTCGGTCAATTTTATGGATCGGCACGGCTTGAATGAACGTTGTCGTGGCGGGACTACACCTTTTTCTGAGCCATTTCAGAATGCTCCTCCACAATCTCTGTTAAGTCTGTCCACAGGAGATGTGTGGGTAGTATACGTAGGTACTCAATCAGCACAACTTTCTTCGCATCCCAGAAGACTGACGTCATCACTTTTCCAGGTGATGGAATGCATTTCGCAAATTGCGAAATCGGTTCTCCGAGTGTGGTCCATTTCTAACTATTGTTTCGCTTCCTGAATATACTGATGAACTAAAGTTTTGTCCATTGTTACAAAACGGCGCAAGAAACCTGAATTCTTGAACAATTGCAACCATTCGGCATAAGTTTCTGCCCCGGAATGAGCAAACGCGACACCCATTCTGTGCAAAGTTTTTCTATGTCGAATTTATGATGCAAAAGGAAATGTACATAGTAATTTGAGATGCCTGTAACCTCTGCTAACTTGCACACTTTCACTCGTCTGTTGGCCAAAACGATATCACAGACCCAGAAAGTGGTGTCTTCGATGCTTGTCCTGCCTCGCTTGAATTCATTGACCCAAAGTCTCACAGTCTTATAGGAAGGGCATGAGTCACATAATGTAGACGCAATCCTCTCATGAATTTTCTTAGCTTTTTTCCTTACAAGAAAAATTTTAGTGAATTACGTCACGATTTCCAATTTTATTCATTTTTCACTTTCACTCAGTGCTTGTCTTCAGGCAACTGTAAAAAGTGAGCTAAGTTCAGAATTACTTGTAACTATACTTATTTTATCCGTAGAAAGAAAACTTCTTACATACCTGTACAGATGTCACTGTCATTCTTTCTTAGTATTCTGTAAGTATCTGCGTTCAAACGTTCTTGCTGCACATGCACAGGTAATAAGTTATCGTTGAAAATTCCACCCCATACGTTGATTTTGAATCTTTGTTGAAAATTACGTTGTCTAATCGCGTGTGGATTTAGTAATGCCCAGATATGATCGTTATGGCAATTGTTAATTCCGTCTCGTGTAATGCACGCTGCATCGGACAACAGAATATTTGAAATGAAGTCATTATTTTGGGCATGTTGCTGCAATAACCAATTGCAAAATGCTAGCTGTCGCTGAGCATTTTCAATTTGTAAGGCTTGAACATTTTGTCAATGGTAAAAAAGAAGGACTTCGCGGTGCAAATTACGCCATACAAAATTTTGACTTACATTCAGATTGTTGCTAATTGAAGGATTATCAATTACAGCATCAATAACAGCTTCTTCCTGTTCTACATTAACTACATGTGGTCGAATAGCTTTTGTTGGAAAAGGAATACCTGTTTCTCGTAATCTTCGGAAAGATTGTCCGAAAACTAACTGATGCGGTAGATGACGAAGTGGAAATCTTTGTTGATATTTGTGCACCGATTCGTGTTCATTTTCATTACAATAACCATAGACGAATATGATATCGGCATACCCTTCAGCGTTGTAACCGTACATTTTAAGTTATAACTGAATAGAACAAGAAAATACTGACATTAGACTGATACAGACTGACATGTGTATTTATGCTTTGTCTTGTTATTAATAAATCATAATAATAGCCATGAATGAACTTTAAATAATTACAATAAAACCTTTAATGTCTATTATTTCCTTAAATAATTCAAATCGGACATACGTCCCAATAATGTGTTTTTGTTAAAATTATATGGGTTTTTATATGGCAAAATTTGTCGTGACATGCGCAACGACCAATAAAATTAAATAAAATTTTCGAGGTCTTATGTAAAAGACATATTAAGGATTCTTGAAGTAAGTCAAATAGAACTGAGCTAGGAAGGAAATAAAAATCAGTTATATAAACTGTTAGAATTTAGAACATGATAAAATCTTTCTCCCGGCCCATTTATCCCATTATCTCTGATTAAAAACATATACGAGTCTTAAATTATTTTTACAATGCAATATAGTGGCGAAAATAGATCAACCCTAAATTGAATTTCTGACAAAAAAAAATTGATTTTTCATTTAAAAATATTTTGTATTCGATTATAACGAGCGATCAAAATAATTTGTAATCGAGTCATTCATGAATCCGAAATTGTATGTCGTTACTTGAACTGCATTTACATACAAACGTCAAGTAAAATGTCAGTCGAATGTATAACTATGCAACAGTTACAATCGAAAAACACATACGGACTCAAATTCATGAATGACTCGATTACAAAATATCTTGATCGCTCGTGAGATTGTCCACTCCTAGTTTTCGTTTCATTACACAAATTTGGGACGACATGATACAAAATACAAAATACTTTAGTAAAGGAAGATATATATATGAGGGATTTTCAATAAAGACCATAAACTAATACTACGAAAATATAAAGGCTAACAATCCCATGCATTTTGATATACTATGGTAGCAGAGAAATAATTATGTTTGCTTAGATTAATTAATACCTCCTTATTTAATTATTATTACAAATAATTAAAACGTGTAGGCACGAGTACATAAATGAACTGTTTCGTCATAAAACGAAATTTATTGTATTGAACGTATGTTAGATATAAATAAACCTAGAATATAGAGTCAAATTTAATATTTACAATTTTATCAATATTCAACGTTCATTTTCAAGTTAAAACTACTGTATAAACAGAATAATTAAATTATAAAACTTTCTCTATATTCAAAGAGGTGCCATTTTTTATATTTTCAAGATTATTATTTTATGAATTAAACCGCTTGTATTATTACCTAACTTTATTATTGAACACAGTATTTAATTTGGCCATCCATTCTCAAATTCACGTTTTCTTAATAGGTATAAATAAACTCCATTACTAAACAATGGAATTTATTATGAACTATATACCTACTTAGATTTATAACTAATAGTTAATTAGTAATAATATTTTAAGATTAAACTGTTAAATCCCTGAAAGGTATTATTGCCGGTAGGTACCATTACAAAGAATTGTTCACTTGGAAATTTTCGCTAATTATGTCATCTGGCCATACAATTAATACCCGGGGGTATTAATTATGTTAATAGTTTGTTGATGTAATGGTTAATTTACCTACCTGCAGCCAATACAGAATAGTCTCATACCTTAAAAAAACACAACAGTCATATCAACACAGTATTATCTTAACAACAAGAGACACCAATCTCAACCAGAATCTCACCCTAACAGTTATTTAACAAGAGTCTCATCCAGAGTTTCACCTCAACAAGCAAGACAACAGTTTTAAGTTTAACATCAAGTGGTAGATATTTCTGAGATTTACTTTAATAAATTAGGTTAGAAAGTATTTTCTAGGTAAGTATTTTTTGGTAATAAACAAAATACTCAGAAAACACATCTAAGTTTCAATGTAGGTGCCACCAAATAAAATAAAGAACGCTTATACGGAAGTTACGTCCGTGAGCGGTGGGGTCAAGATACTAATTGTAAGTTGAATAATTTCCAGTTTGTGAATTGCTTATATATGGATGGAGACTCTGGTATGTATAGAAATGAATACGTATGTTTCTGTATACTGAGATTGTGAAAAGAAACAGCAATGTGCTGTTAGACATGACTGTACGAAGCATACGAAGTATCAGAGTGGTCACCGAGTAGAATAGGCAAGCCAAGCTTTGAATTTGTTCTTGTGTTATTCTTGCTGCGCGATCTTGTACCTACTGAATATTTTTTCTATTGTCGAGTGCAATGCATTTTTCAAGCAAACTTTTATCATCACGCTGCAATTGATTAAAGTATAAATCTGTTGAGGTTTAAAAATTTAAAAAAATAATAAATAAAGCCACACACCAACAATAATACTTTGTCTTCGTGAAGCTCACCTTTAGGAGACGATTGTGAAAATCTATCCTAATCAATTTATTGTCTTTTGCAACGAACATTATCATATTTGACCCATTTCTCATCATTTATTTAAGCAATGGGGAATTTCTCTGTCTTAAAGAAGACATGTCCTTATAGATAAACAATCTTCTTTTTTTTGCTCTTTTCACTAAAAATATGTAGAATCCAAACACTCGGCTTTGTATTTAGTTTTGAGAATTCCCGACTAGTTTGCCTTGGATTGCATTCCAGCAATTATTTTAAAGCTTCATTATCAAAGTTTGATTAACACCCTGACCTAGGTTAATTTTCCAACGACGTATTTCCAGAATGAAATTTAAACAAACTACGAGGGATGTTTCTAAAGTTCTATAATTTTTTTATTTTGTCAATTTTCATCAATATTATAATTTAGTTTTTTAACATAATCGCCATTTAATAGAATACATTTTCTTAAGCTGTCCTCAAAGAACTATTTCGGTGTCTCCTCAATGCACCTATTTATGGCACCTATTTATGGTCGTTTTCTGATAAATGCCTGCAGCAGTGGCCCGGATAATAAGTGCGAATAATATTCTGTGTTAATTGTAATACCTTTCGCCAGATAATCCATAAAAATAATGTTTTCGCATTCCCAGAATACAGTAAGCATTACCTTTCAAACAGACGGAACTGCACGAGCCTTAAGTGGAGGCCCTTCTTGGGGTTTACGCCATTCTCTGGATTGCCTTTTGGTCTCAGAATCGAAGTAAGGAATCCACGTTTCGTCAGTGGTTATTATCCGTTGCCAAAATTAATCACCGTAACGGGCTAACAGCTCTTAAAGTTGACGACAAGTGCCTTTGAGTTTCTGTTCCGGTCCCAACAGCCTTGGCACCCAGCAGGCTGAAACCTTCCCTACGCCCAAACAATCAAGTAAGATCTCATGAACTTGTCGTGTACCTATTTCTAGGTGTACACTAATTTGAGAAATGGTCATTCGTTTGTCCTCTTTCAAGACAGTAATGTTCCTTTCATTGCTGAATCGGTTTGAACGATATTGCACTGGATAGCTGCATAAACATGTCAAGACTTGTCTGACACCAATAGCATTGCCTATAATTAATTAGAGTACAATTCCCGGAACTTTGGAAACATCCCTCGTTATTACATACTTGCCGTTCAGTTACGACTCCACCATAAACATTAGAATAGGTACTCTGTAGTGCATTTCCTTACTTAAATTCCAACATTACGTGCCGAATATGCTCTTCCGATCCCACCGTTTTAAAGCTGAGAGTACCAAGGCTAGATTGTATCAACGACGTTCATTAATACTTTACTTTGGAAACATTGCATGCTCTGTATCTTACTTTAGCTTAACATATCCCCAAAATTAGGTATTGTAAATCCAGACAGCCTTCAGGATCTGCTTGTAAAAACGGAATTTATTGTATGTAGATAGCTTGAATTTTTCCAAGGATCTAATGCATTCTTTGCACTCCGATTATAATTTTTCTGTTTTCGTTTTGACATGAACTTTCCAACGAAATCTTGCCTCGCGTCAAAAGTAATTTTGAGATACTTAGCTGTGTTAGTATGTGGACCCTGGGTTTTGTTTCAAGTATGGACTGAATTTGTTAGTGAAATTGACATGTAACTACAGACTTATTTTCATTTTGTTTAGTATGTAATTTTTTATCGAGTTAGTAGGTAATTTTATCAACGAATTTTTGGAGTTCCCTAACAGCTTCGTAATTTTGTCCTTAATTTTCTGCTTTAGCTAGGATAATAGCAGTGTCGGCAAAGACAGCGTATCAGGCTGGGTGGTATCGCTGGTATGGTTATTAGAGGACATTTTTTTCACAAAATTGCAATATAAATTCAATCCGTGGAAAGGAATTTGGGCATAATGCATTAATAACAACCGTTCATGAACATATGCTTCATGCTTCTGCTCACAAAGTCGACTATATACCAAATGTCTTAAACTTTGCCTTGATACTTTCTTTGATCAGGTTTACATTCAGCAAAAATTCATGACCATTAAATGTCCGACGCCACGTTTGGCGGCATCGGTCTTTCGCTTCTGTTAATTCTTAGGTTCTCTTTTCTATGCATAGATGTAATTTTTCCTTCATTTATAGTATGTATGCCCGATATTATATTTTTCCTGAAATTTAATAGTGATTTGTTTATATAATAGGTGACAAAAAACAAATTATCCTATAGAAGTGTTATCTTTCTTCTTTATCATTCTCTCTATTATCATTAATAAACAAAGTTTCGCCTTTTATTTACTTTATTCACTCAATACAATTACAAAATCTCGTGTATGTTCCTTCAGCTTTCTTTTTTTTCCAAAGTCCTTAACTCCTTCTCATTTCTACCAACTTTAGGTGTTAGCGTAACCATAGACGAAAAATCCTTTTCACAGAGATAAGGGATTAATATTTTCAAAGCATCTGTGACTAAATTTTCATATTCATTTCGACGACTAAACCAAAACGTATTTAAATTTACAGATGCAAATTGCAGTTGTAGCGTTTTGACGGCAGACATTTCGATGAGCTGTCCTGAATCTGAATTCGTAACTTAGCAGCAGCAACAACTTAATTAAAGGATTCAGTACCCATTTCTTCGAGAAGTTATTTTTATCTTCTGGGAAATACTCCGTCAACTGAGTTTTTAGCTCACGCCAATCCAAATGCAAATCCAAATACAATTCAAACTGTGGTAAATAATAGTATCTTGTTCATTCAAATTTTTCTCAATATAATCCGAAGTGAGTGGGAAAATATCCAAATTTTTTCATTGAAGGCGAATAATCTATATATCAAGCCTCTTAATGAAAGCATGAACTTCGTCTGTCATTAATGAAATGTTTTCATCACGTCCTTGTAAATTCACACTCAAGTCGTTTAAATGCGAAAATACATCAGCTGAGTAAGCCAACAACAACATACACACATTATTCTGTAAAAACAATGAGAACGGCCGGTTATTTATCCTGGAACAATATTATTAATTCATCTCACAATTCCAATACCCGGGTTAACACTTTCCCTCGCGATAACCATCTAACTTCTTCTTATATACCTTTTTTAAGATCTAACTTCTGTATTTAAAAGTTTTTATTTTCGCCCATTTCATCGCATAGTTTAGCAAACAGACTGTTCTGTAAAAGGTCGGCTTCTAATAAAATTAGCCATTTTTACAGCTTCACAAAGAATTTAATTGAAATTTTCCGGCATGTTTTTTGCGACAGGAGCATGTCTGTGAAGGAATCAGTGCGTCCATTAGTCCCTTGGTATAAGACTATCTTTTAATATTTTCATTAATCTACTGTTCTTTTCTGTCATCTCTTTGGCACCATCACTACATACTGCAATATATTTCGTCCAATCTATGTTAGTATAGTTTCTAGTAGCTTCATAAAAAACATCAAAAAGACATTGTCCTGTTGCATGACCCGGTACTGTGTTGCAAAACAACATACCTCATAAAACATAAGAACTCAGACATATTTGCTACATCTGTTGATTCATCAAATTGAATACTAAAAAATTTAGTTGAACTCACTTGCTGAATTTATCTGATCACGAATATTGGCAGCCATGTCATCGATTCGCCTTGATAATGTGTCGTTAGGAGGCGGAATTTCTTTCATTTTTTTTTTTTGCTTCTTCCACGACTATTAAAACACTGACCATATCAATTGCAGCAGGCAATATAAGGTTTTCGGCGATTGTATCGGATTTGAACATCTTAGCTACGAGATAAAATGCTTCAACTACACTTTAATCAGTATAGGTTGACAAATAGAAGTGTGTTGATTTCTCAACATAGATATTTAATTTTCTTTGGAAAAATTCCAAGGGTTTGTTTTTATGAGCCGGATGTTTAGTTTTCAAGTGTCAAACTAATTTTGTTGGCTTCATGCTTTCATCGGAGAGAACTTGAAAGCAAACAATGTACTGTGAGTTTCCATTCAATGAGGTAAAACCATAATTTAAATAACTGTCATTGTACAACCTTATCTCTTTACCAACCGATTCACTGAATGTAGATGGCTTACTTTGTTTTTTTACAAATTTATCCATTTCGCATAAGAAATTAAGAAAAAAACAATTCATGGTTGGCCGCACATAAAAATAAGAGTATCAGACACACGCGTCGCGTTCGAAAATTACTTTTTATCAAATCTAGATTTGTATAACAGAGTAACATATTTTTAGCAGAAGATTTAATTTAATAGTAGTACTACACAGAAGACGAAGACTTAAATCAGTTAGCATTTATTAAAAGAAAAGGTAGAACTTACCAATGTTTATCAATGCATCATTATATTGCAGTATGTATCAAACTGGTACTCCAAAGTCAAATTAAAGTCTGTTATCTCTATGTATATATACATATATATGTATATATGTATATATATATATATATATATATATATATATATATATATATATATATTGAAGTAGTATTACTAGTGAGGTATAATAAATTGCCGCCACGTTTGGTGCCAAATGAAGTAAGCCAGAGAAGCGGTATATAAAAACAAGCACTATAACGTTGGGCGAGAAGTGATTAGTTAAATTAATTTCGAAAAGAATAATTGGGCGCCTTTAAATGTGATAAACTTCTCAAACTACGCTATCTCTGCTTTTCCTTGCCAACTAGCCTCAGGGTGCATGAAAACTGTATAAATAAAGTTTAAATAAACAATATCTCAAGCTCGTCGCGAGTAGATGGTAGTTGCCTCCTTATAAGTAATTCAAAATTATAAATATCAAAAGCAATAACTCCTACAACTAAATCTACTTCAATAAAAGATTTATATAGATATAAAAATAAAATATTTATTAAATGCAAAATAGAAAACTGTAATAACATAAACAACTATCAAAGATCAAGTGAATTATATGAACTAAATGTATGTGTAACAACAAGGTGTTGAGTCAACAAGGTTATGTGTGTAATAAAATAATAAATGTGAACTAAATTACGTATACTATCTCTAATACATAGGTGAGTTCCTTCTTTATTATTTGTAGTGAGTAAAATTGGTATTTTATTTAATATAACTTATAGTTTTGAATGATATAAGATAAAAGGTGACAAAATTTCGAGAATCTTTATTTATGTGAATGATTTGATATTAATATATGAATGTTAAAGACGATATTTATTTGTTCTGTTAAAATAGTAAACCTGTTGTACTGATTGTAGATACTAAGCTGCTATGTTGTTGGATCTTGACGATGAAAGCGTGTGTAGTGGATTAAGATGACGCTCTGGAAATTTCCTCGGACTCGGTACGAACGGCGGTATATCTCTGCGGCCTTGTATGACTGCTGGATACGAGGTATTTGCTTGAATTAACGATTATCCAATCAGTAAATGACCTGTGCTTCTCCTTGGTTGGATATCTTGAGTATTTGGTTTAATTGTTGATGATATTTATCCAGCAACGCTTTATTATACGTTTATGCGTTGAAATTCGATTATCTGTTAGATTTTTGCTTGTAATTTATATCAGTATTTTCTCAGGTTGTTTATAATGACTTATACACTGAATACACGTTTTAAATTAATTAAATTTTAGAATTTCTAGGAGTAAATCGAAAAATGCGTCTCTTACTTTAATGAAATTTGCAAAAGATGATGCCGATAGCGTCTGTTTTATAATCAAAGCCTAGTTATTTAATATTCAAAAAGTCTCGAAGTTTTGCCTTTTAAAACTACTTTCTAAGACAAAATTTAACTATATTTAATATATTATCTAAATTTTAATATTATTTAACAAATTCTAACCTAAGTTTAATATCAATCTAAATGCTACTTTTTGTATATCGCGCACGATAAATATTTACATTGCGGGTTACGTCATTTAGTGGGTGTGTTTTACTAGCGTCGATATAATGTATAGATGTACATGAATTCAAATATCGGTGCTTTCGCGCTTAAATTTGAATTATGAATATAATATAATAAAATGAAATAAGTGAAAGAAATAGAAATATACTAATTTAAGGACTGTAATATAATCGTAATATTAATTCATATACATTTTGACACTACTAAAACTTGTTAACACCGCTTATATAACCTTGTTTACATTTATTTATAACGTTGAGTAATTTATATTTCCCATTCCAGCTGCTGATCTAAGGGTATGTCTTGTATCACAACATTATATATATATATATATATATATATATATAATAAAAAAAAAAAAAATAAATATGATTCATATTTTGTATTCTCTTGAAAAAGGCGTATACAGCCGAAACATGTAGAGTTTTTTAAATACATATATTTTGAAGTAATATACAGACCTTTAATCGCCAACTGATTAGGTTTACCATATATATATATATATATATATATAAAGATAATTATTTCGTGACCTTTGTATGTTATGGTAAATTCAATTTGTTGGCGATTTAAAGTCTGGTTTTACTTCAATATATATATATTTAAAACAACCCTACATGTTTCGGCAAATAATGTCTTTATCAAGGAATTTTATATTCCTTACCATTCGAGGTATTGCCTTTTAGTTATTATTACATCAGCTGAAATTTATTTTACTTTCTCTTACTCTTTCTTGCAAAAATCCAAATAATGAAATTGACTTTTGATTTGGACTCGATTACAGCCATTTGTTCTTAATTTTCGGCATCTATTTTCTTCATAATATTAAACATTTCTTGTTCTAGAAAAGAAGCAGCCCCAGTAGCATTTTCAGTACTATAGCAACTGTGTGGTAATTTACCACAAATGAGAATTTATGTAAACAGAATAACAGACAAAGAAAGAAAAAACAAATCTGCAGGTGAATCAATACAAGCGTTGAAATGGAAAAATACATGAAATAAAAATTGAAATTAAATATGAGAACTGGGAGAGGAAAGATGAGCATCTTCCGAGAAACGAAAACAACTCAGTATAAAAGAGCAAAAACGGCATCAGAAGGGATTCATTCGACATTTTTCACTCAGCGTACATTCAATATTTTGACATTTAGCATTCATTTAGATTTTAACGGTTTGAATAAAGTTAGATTTATATTAAAAAAGTTTTTCAACAATTTATGATATATCTACGATTACAAGTAGACGCATTTTTGATTATTTATAATTATTAATATTGTATTAAATATTTTCTTGATACAATTAGTTTAATTCAAAATTGTATCGAACTCTATTCAAGTAAAAGTATTACGAGGAATAGGGGCAAGATTTGAGTGAGCAAAAATAACGAACAATATTGCTTGGAGTATATAAGTCTAAAATAAAAATATTTGGATTATTAATTTGAACGAATTAACGATAAATACACCACTAATGCAATCAAATATTCATTGATAGGCATAAAATAACACTTATATACAGTGCGGAGATAGACGTGTTGTTCTGTAGGAACTGGACTTCCACTTAAACGACCGTCGAATAACAGACGTAATTAGAAACAAGATGTCAGCAGAAACAAGATATCCATATCTAAAGAGTCAAAAAAACGCTTTGAGTCCTAGCTTAACGTTCGGAGGGAAAATTTCCCCTTGGTTAAGTGAAATACTCGAGCGTGGTGTTTTGATTCTATAGGATCTAAACAAAGACTTCAAAAATATATGAAGGGTACAGGGGAAGAAAGATGAATGTCATAAAATGTAACTTTTCAGAAAAATGACCTAGAGATTTGAAGACTCCACACATGTATTAAATACATTATTTCTGCTTAAGATTTTTTAGTAATACGTATATACATATATACACTATCTTTTGAATAAAAATTTCACTCCATTTTCTTTGCACAGGCGTAATAAAAAATATATAAACGGCCAGGTACAATATGCCGGGAGAGAAGAATGATGAGTATCACATGGCGTACCACCAAAAAAAATTAAGTATTATAAGAAAACCAAAACACATTTATTTAAGAACATAAAACACAATACAGAAACGGTAAATTAACAAAACCAAACTCTTAGTCATCATCACTATCTTTAGATACACCACAGCTGTAAGGCAAGTTCTCGTAATATGCGTTAGCACCAGTATCTTCGCAAAAACGCTTAAGCTGTTGAATATTTTGATACTTTTTAACGGACATAGGAAGTCTGTCGCTGTATTTTAAATTAGGCAGTTCAAACTGACCAGGAGGAAGTCCACAGAAGTTTTCCCGTTTGCGTTTGGGAGGAACAACGACAGAAGAGGTGAAAGGTCCATTGTATGTCTCTCTCGTTTTTTAAACGTTACTTTGTATGTACAACGTAATGTGTCAGGCGAAATATTGTACAGTTTTTCTTTTGACCCCAACATAAATCGCAGAAATTCTTTCTAATTATTTTACATCATCGTCCAAATGGTTACAAATAAAATCAAATAGCATAGATGCCACTTCATCGGATCCCTTTTCTTACAGCTGCTTCTGTATAAGTATAAAATTTCTCCAGTAGACAGAACGTGAACATTGAAAGCGTAAAAGGACAACTGTCTCTTATAATACACATCGTTAGTGCTTATATTCGGCACTGGCAAATTCTTCTAGAAGTCAATAGCAATAGCTTCCTTTTTCTATTTTTTTGAGACTCTAGACGAGGGGTTCGTTTGCGCTTATAAAATGCATCTGCCCGTAAGAGATACAGTTCCCTGTCCAAACGAGCAACAGCATATTTTTGTAAGTGATGTTTTTCGGGGATGGACGTTTGTGCTTTATATTAATCACAGGAGCTGCATGTATTACCTCTGGGGTATCCAAAGCTAATATTAAATTTGGTAACAAAAATAGTTCGGTAAGTTTCATAAGGAACCTGTTTATCAGGGTAGTCATCTATAAACATTTCTTGACATTCAATTCTTCTAGTAAATAGAGTCTTTCTAAATAGAGACTCACGAAGAGTGTAATAAGCTTTCCATCCTTTAAAGGATTTAATTTGTTTGTGCACTGCATTTTTTGTATGTTCTTTAAGTTTAGGACGATGGTTAGAACGTCGACCATGTTTGTCTGGTTCTACGTGTCCAACAGTGACTAAGTGACGTTGAATATTTTGAAGACGTTTCGCAGATATGCCGTGTAAAGCAAGCATTGCTTTTTAGCATATTGGTACCTCAACTGAGCTAGTATTTCGTTCAACTCGAAATCTGTAGCTATACGAAAATGAATGATACTTTGAACGTCTTCGTTATTCGCTTGTCTGCTTCGATGTCTTTCTACATAACAATGTTTAATTAAACCCCCTAAATATAGGTTCTCCTCCTCGTGTGTTTTCAGGTTATTAAAGTGTTTTATGATTGCTGCCCATCAGCTATGATGTTTTGAAAGCACTTTAGAATTTAGCACTGACTACACGCGCATCTACAAAAGTACTTATCACAATAACATCAACCAGATGCAACTGTTTGAGAATCGACTTTGCAACTAACAAACACTGCATCACACTATTTACACAGCATGATATCACAGGTGCGTAGTTTTGCAATACTTTTACGTGGACATTCATCTTTCTTTCCCTGCATAGTAGATCTCTATAGTGCTATAACTTATTACTAGAGACCGGACACATCGGGCTGAAATGGACGCCATTACGACGGACGATATAAATAGACTACAACATATTGCTATGGATTTTTCCCTAAATAATATTTAAAATTTATTTAAAATGAATGTACAGATTTTTTGAACATATGTGTATATCCGATGTATTTATATGTGCGTAAGCAAAAACTTGATTTTTGGAGGTCGTCTTTATGTGAAAGCGACCGAGATATTGAGGGGGGAGACGTAGTTTTACCCTTAGACAAGAACGTTGTATTTCTTTGAAATATATATATATATATATATATATATTAAAAATAATAGACTTTTTATTGGTTTAGCGACCTTTTATTGAATTATGATGTTTTATTCTACGACGTTTCGACTTTTACTATTTTTCAGTCTTTTTCAAGTATCTAGAAACAAGAATTAATACAATGAGAACATGAGAACTGTGTTTGCTTTTGTGAGATTGAATTAACAATTAAATTAACAATTAAAATTAAAATTAGATTAAAGACTGAATTACCAATTAGATTAACAATTAAAGTTAAAATTTAAAATTAGATTATTAATGAGTAAGGACAATTAAAGTGATTACATCTGTATAAATGAATAGAAAATTTGAATTAACCTACAATACAGTGAGGTAAATAGAAACAAGAATTACTACACTGAAAACGTGAGAGCTGTGTTTGCTTTTGTGAGACTGAATTAACAATTAAATTGACAATTAGAATTAAAATTAGATTAAAGACTGAATTACCAATTAAATTAACAATTAAAGTTAAAATTTAAAATTAGGTTAATAATGAGTAAGGATAAATTACAGTGGTTAAATCTGTATAAATGAATGAGATGTTAAACTTTTGATGTTAAACTACATTACATGAACAATGAATGACAAAACTCACCGTTTCTTTTGGTTTTCAAAATCACGCATTCTGTGTAACATGTGTATCGGGGGCCCGAGACCTTTTTTTGTAACGAACCGATCGCACTGGTTGGAATATTGTAAGTGTTTGTGGCTTTGTTAAGAGAGGTTAATTTCTGTTCTGTTTTTGGAATTTAGCAAATTGATCAGGACCGTGTTTAGGGGTATGTAGTAAAAGTATTTACAAATGGGACCTGATTTGATTTTTTGTATTAAATATTCATTTAAATTTTATCTTGTGAGCATTTTATTTCTTATACCTTTACTGATGTTTTATTGAATATAAGTAACTCACAAAATATAAGTAACTCAGAAAATATAAATATACATTATTGAGAACTTTTACTAGCGCCTTAAAAAATTTGTAGAAGACCACGTATTTCCTTTTTGGAACCCTGAGAAGTAAGAAGTCCCATTTTTGAAAATCAACTGGCTGAGTATCCTAGTTGGGAAGTATAATTGTGGATGGTGGCACATATTAAAGCAACAAACCACTATTCATAGCAATATGTAAGTACATCACGCAGTTGTTGAATAGCACTATTCATTCGGTTAACTGCACATCTATTTTTTGTGTGCGGTTAACCGAATGAATAGTGCTATTCAATAACTGCGTGATGTACTTACAGATGTGGTAGACTATTTATATCGTCCGCCGTAATGACGTCATTTCAGTCCGATATGTCCGGTCTCTACTTGTTACCCTAACTCTTTTTATTCTGTATGTGGAATTCATTGAAAAGTAAAGGCCTTCAATTATATTATTACGTAGTTATCTCAAAATGGTGATATTTGGACATTCATCTTTCTTCCCTTGTACCCTTCATATGTGTGTTTTTAATAAATAATTGATGTAAAACTCTGTGATTATAAATAGGTTTTTAGTTTAAGTACATAATTAGATATCCTATGTTTGAAATAAATGACTTTCGAAAATACAAATTGACAATAAAAGAATCTTAACAATTTACATCTTGGTGCATTATTTCTTTACATTTACATCTAGTTAAGTAAAACCTGAAAAATATAGCCCTGAAATATACAAACAATATATAGAGTCTAAAGAAATATATGCCTGAGTAACTGCTCAGACAGCAATAATTTACTTCAATTCTGAACCAAGTAAACTAAGAGCAATATGTACGCCTAGTTGTTTCTGAGAAATAGAAATATTTTTAACAAAAACATTAAATATTTGGAAATAGGTAATCAACAGTTTGTTACGAAAGGAATAACTGTATAATATCTATATTCACATGCGTGATTATTATAACGCTTGTCCGCATCCGGATGTTCCCGTATGGAAGTGTCAACATGATATTTCGCTTCGTCTTATCTTTTTTAATTGCTTTTACTTACATTATTTACGGATTAACTGTTCAAAATATTATCAATTATATTTTAAAATAAAGTTAAAATTCCCGTAAGATCAATTTACTAGATTGTTTTAAGCTGTCATTACATTTACGATATATTAATAATTTAAAAGATTTATTTAAGATTATATAATTAGATATATATATATAGAGATAATTATTTCGTGACCTTTGTATGTTATGGTAAATTCAATTTGTTGGCGATTTAAGGTCTGATTTTACTTTAAAAAAAATATATATATATATATATATATATATATATATATATATATATATATATATATATATATAAAACAACCCTACATGTTTCGGCAAATGATGCTTTTATCAAGGAATATAAAATATGAAATTTTATATATTTTTTTGGGCTCTCCTTTAGCTGCTCCTATTGCAAATCTGGTAATGGAACATTTAGAACAAAACGTTATCAATTCATTAGGCTTTCACCCAATTTTCTACAAAAGATATGTTGATGATATCATAACATGTATTCCGACTAATAATAAACTATCTTTTAAATAAATTCAACAATTTTCACAAAAAATTTTATTGAATACTGTAGGAGCATTTGAGTGGTAATTCATATATCGAAAAGAAGCTGTGGGTTTATTATACCAATTTGTATAGATAGTAGCCTGTATATCATAGCTTAAAGAAATATCAAGAAAATTAATACTGTTATTAATTTCTTCTTCAATAGTGAATTTTAATTTGTTTGATAGAGCAGTAAAACTATCACATACTCAATACAGAAAAGATAACATCAAGAAAATTAAAGCAATCTTAACAGATAATAATTATCCACCACAACGTATAGACCAAACAATTAAAAAAAGAATACACTAAATATACAACACTGCAGACACCAATAACAATTTAAACAATGACACAACATATATCACGATTACATATTGCTTTGAACTGTGGTTTTGATATTTGTTGTACCACCGATCACGACAAATCTATCCAGCTAGGATATTCAGTCGGTTTATTTCCAAAAAATGGGACTGCTTTCCTCTCAGGGTTCCAATCGGAAAAGTGGTTGTCTCTTCTACAAATTTATAAGGCGCCAGTAAAAGAGTATTGACAAATGTTATAATAATCTCTTTAAGTTACTCATAAAACTCGTGATGAAAGGTCAATTCAATAATAATCACAATATAAATTTAAATGACAATTTAATACAAAAAAATAAAAAAAAAGAAAAAAAAAATCTTTATTGAGTATAAAGATTAATTGCATCATTAAACAATATTTTAAATGGTAAAAATAACACACGGAAATAACCGCAGCGTGCATTCAAAAAACCTTAGTAAAAACCGAATAAACTAAATTACAAAGAATATTTTTAATTTCTCCCCAGAGAAATAATATAAATAAACAATCTTGACAGCTCGAACAAAGCTCTAAAAACATGCGCACTTACATGTCCAAGAAAAAATGCCCTTGAAATTCCCAACGTATAAAATTTTACATTTACTGTTTTTTTACTTAGAAATGTTAAAAATCCTCTTTGTTATCTATATCAATTAATTAAGACAAAATCTCAATACAACAATAGTAATACAATAGAAAATACAATATTCATTTCTTTCAATCTAAAAAGATATCTTTTTTAAAAATATATTTTACTTACGTAAAAAAATATGAGACACCTTGACGAGAAACGTTATAAGATAATCAAAATTACGAGACTACAAACTCGTAAAATAGTTCGGGAAATTGAAATACAAATACATCAACTATAATAAATCAAATACAACCCGAATTTAACTTTCAAAAGATAATTATCTAATTTCAAAATAAATAAAGGTGCTTCTCGTCTAACTATTAACTCGTGTCTCCCCTCAATACTTCGCTATCGCTTTAGCATAAAGACGACCTCGAATAAAACTAGTTTTTTGCTATACATGAAATATACATTAGGATATACACTTATATCCAAAAATAACAGTACATTCATTTTTAAATAAATTTTAATATTTATTGGGGAAAAATTCATAGCAATATGTTTCACAACTATCAGAAAAAATTAAATACACTTTAAAAAAATATGATATAGCTACAACATATAAACTTAGTAATACTAATAAACATTTATTTTCAAAAGTTAAACCTAAAATAGAAAAAAATCGAGAAACACATGTCAATGTTAATGAGAATTAATCATTATTAATTTCCAGCATTACATGCAATTGCCGCTGAAATGTCGGCATCTGCACATTCCAGATGGATATGGCTTTCACACATTTTTCATTTGCCCGGACAACCTGGACGGTTGGCGCCGTGACGCGTTGTAGCTACATTCTTAGGCAAATGTGATTTTGTCATTTGTAGAAATTAATACAACAAATTATAGCGACAATTGCATGTAATGTTGGAATTTAATAATTATGAATTCTCATTAACATTGGGTTTTTCATCATTTGCATATATATACACACAGTATAGAAATGAAAGTCGTATCTATTTCTGGATGAGGTGTACTGATGATTAGTAAAAACCATGAAATGTCGGCATCTGCACATTCCAAATGGATATGGCTTTCACACATTTTTCATTTGCCCGGACAACCTGGACGGTTGGCGCCGTAACGCATTGTAGCTACATTCTTAGGCAAATGTGATTTTGTCATTTGTAGAAATTAATACAACAAATTAGAGCGGCAATTGCATGTAATGTGGGAATTTAATAGTTATTAATTCTCATTTACATTGCGTTTTTCAGAATTCATATATATGTATACACAAAGTATAGAAATGAACGTTATATCTATTTCCGGATAATGTGTACTGATGATTTGTAAAAACAATGAAATACCGGTATCTGCACATACCGAGTGGATATGACTTTCACACATTTTTCATTTGTCCGGATAACCTGGACGGTTGGCGTCGCGACGTGTTGTGTCTGCATTCTTAGGCATTCTTAGATTTAAGGTTTGTTTTACTTTAATATGTATATATTTGAAATAATCTTACATGTTTCGGCAATTAATGCCCTTTTCAAAGAATTTTAAATTTTAAATTCTTTGAAAAAGGCATTTATTGCCGAAACATATAAAATTATTTTAAATATATACATATTAAAGTAAAACAGACTTTAAATTGCCGTCTAATTAAATTTACTATATATATATATATATATATATATATATATATATATATATATATTTAGGGTTTAAAGAATTTTGTTTTTCTTTTTTCTTTTATTGGCCGTGTCTTAATATTAAAAATAATACTCCATTCCAAAGAACAAAAATTAAAAACCCCCGTAAACTAAAGTATTAGTTCACTTATTATATCCGCACAAGCAAGATCGTACGTTAAGAAAATTGGTCCCGGATGTCTAATACATGTGATACACACAGTGCACCCTTGTTAAAACCAAAACCAAACAAAAAAATGTGAGTTTATGTGTCTTTTCTTTGTTCTCTTTACTTATTTGTAGGGTAATTCAACTTTCCAACTCATTCATACAGTAGTTAATCACTTTAATGTCTCCCTACCTATCCATTAAAGCTATTTTCATTTTATTTCAATTTTATGTAATTGTCAACGATAAATGTTAACTCAATTTGTAATCGTTTTTTAATCTAATTTTAAACTTAAAATTGTTAATAATTGTTAAGTCTCCAATTAATTCACACAGACATTAATCACTTTAATGTCCCCCTATTTTTCTTTCAAGCTATTTTAATTTAATGTTATTTAATTTTCAACGTAAAATGCTAACCTAATTCGTAATTCATTTCTTAATATAATTTTAATTTAAAATTGTTAATTTAATTGTTATATCACACGAAACAAACACAGTTCTCATGTTCATTGTATTGATTCTTGTTTCCAGATGCTTGAAAAAGACTGAATTGATAAAAGTCGAAACGTCGTAAACAACATCAAAATTCAATAAAAGGTCGCTAAAACCAATAAAAATCTAGTATTATTTTTAATATATATATATATATATATATATATATATATATATATATATATATATATATATATATATATATATATATATATATATATATATAGTGATACTCAAACAATTTCGTACCTATTGTCACTAATTGATATTACTATTTATTATCAGTATTGTTCTTCAAAGAACGGCTTTTGTAATTTTTTATGACAAACTAAATATTCAAATTAGAAGAATGGTTAACCTAGAAGTCAGAATACCGGAAAGAAACTCAATAAACAACAATAATTTTACAGCAAGCCGAATATCATAAGACTATCTCCTGGACAACTTATCCTTTTTATTTAATATAATATTTCAAAGACGTACGTCTTAACTTAAAATGACAAACGTGTGTAGTATTACAGCGCGTATTCATGTGTGTTAGAGAGAGATAAAGTACAATTTGCGGTTCCCACTTGGGCAGTACGAACTGAAAACTTATACTTTATGAACTGTATATATATAATATTTTCGTGACCTTGGTATGATATGGTAAATTCAATCAGTTGGCGATTAAAGGTCTGGCTTTACTTTAAAGTATATATATTTAAAACAACCCTACATGTTATAGATTTATATTTTATATCCTAGATAAAGGCATCATTGCCGAAACATGTAGGGTTGTTTTAAATATATATACTTTAAAGTAAAGCCAGACCTTTAATCGCCAACTGATTGAATTTACCATATATATATATACATATATATATATATATATATATATATATATATATATATATATTTATATAATGTTTAGATAATTTCTTAGCCGATTATTAAATATAACAATTGATAAATTATTAGAGTTTTTCGGCTTTTATATGAAATATTTACAAATATCAAATTAGAATGTATGTAATTGCAGAGTAAGTGGGGATGTAAACATTGCTGTCTACAAATTACAAAGCAAATCATACGAAATTTGTAATTGAAAAATTGGGTTCGAGTTCCAACATAGACAACATTTTTCAATTAAAAATTTCGTATGATTTGCTTTGTAATTTGTAGACAGCAATGTTTACATCCCCACTTACTCTGCAATTACATACATTCTAATTTCATATTTGTAAATATTTCATATAAAAGCCGAAAAACTCCAATAATTTACAATTGTTATATATATATATATATATATATATATATATATATTTGAACAACTATTAAATTTCCACATTACTTGCAATTGACGTTATAATTTGTTGTATTAATTTCTACAAATGACAAAATCACATTAGCCTAAGAATGCAGACACAACACGTCGCGACGCCAACCGTCAAGGTTATCCAGACAAATGAAAAATTTGTGAAAGTCATATCCACTCGGAATATGTAGATACCGGTATTTCATTGTAGCCTTTACCAACATGAGAAAACTAAATGATCTGGGCTCTTGGCAAGACCTGGGGACTATGGTACTGATGGTACACTGGTTGTACACAGCAGTGGTAGACTAACAATTACCTATGGAGCAGTTGTCAGGGGAAGGAGGACGGAGCGGACATCGTCGGTGGGGCTCCTCACGACTCTCCAGTGACAGGCTCTGTTGGAAATCACGGGAGTTGTGAACGGCACGGGAACCGCCTTCATGTAGGCCATCTCCGTTGAAACAATTTTTAAGGGCGGAGGCAATGGCTGCGATCCTGAGGCTGAAGGCGTGTCCTAATAAGATTGTACAGAGCCATGCATATATCACAGGAACTATTCTGAAAGACCCGATATTTCAAATGCCGGCAGACAGTATGGCACCTGAGATTATGTTTGCATCTAAGCTGAACATATTTATACCGACCAGGGAACAGGCAAAAAGTCGCTCGAGCGATTGTGGTGCCGGCACCTGGTACACTGATGGATCACAATCTAGTCATGGGGCAGGTGCAGGCATATACGGAATGATCCCTAGAGGGAAGATATCGATATGTCTGGGGAAACATTCAACGGTTTTCCAGACCGAATTGTTTGCAGTCGCAGCTTGCACCAAGGAAATTCGGGAAGTCGGCTGCGCAAACAAAAATATCAACATAATGACTGTTAGTCAGGTAGCTATTAAAGCCATTATGAATCAATCTACCAGGTCTAAGCTGGTGAAATATTGTAAACATGTCCTCAATAAACTGGCACAAGACAACACAGTGTCGCTGATATGGGTACCAGGACAAGAGGGAATTAAAGGCAGTGAGATAGCCGACGAACTAACCAAAGAAGGTACTAATAGGAACTTCATAGGACCAGAACCTTGTTACGTGTCCGTAACGCTCAACGTTTTATTACTTTATTTTGTAATTTAATTAATAATATCTTCAATATATTTCGTTCCATTTCCAACGAACCTACCTGTATAGGTATCGTTATTCGTTATTTTAATAGATATTCAATTTCTTTCAAGTTTTTTTCGTTTTTTATTTCGAACCTGAGTCCTCGCTTTTTAGGAAAAAAGTAGAAGTCTCGCCCTCTACACTTCGTTGTTAGCTATCGATCTCTGAACGTAGTTGCGTTCTTTACCCAAACACGGATATCGATCGATGTGGCCTTATTGCAATCGTTGTAATTACGGCCCCGTGAGGGATTTTAATCGATCCGCATATCCAAAATTATTCGCTTTATTGCGATATCTCCCTGGGAGGATTTAAAGTGTTGGGAAAGGAAAAAAACTGGTAACACGTTAAACAACATCGCTTTAATTTAACCGCCATCGAACGCATTATTCGGTATGTATTGGGCTTTCTCTGTTGTAACTTTCTTTCGCTTATTTCAATTGTTATTTCTTTATTTAGATGGTGTATCCGACGGGCAAGAAATCCCGTAACCTCATCTGATTGTTCCCGCAAGTACGCTTCTTTTTCCTGGAGGGAGAAGGACACGATTGCAGTTCCATCCGTCAGTTAAGCACTCGTTTTCGCTAATTTTCTTTATTTTCTTTGTCATTCGTAAATTTCTTGATTCATTTCACATATATATTTTTATTATTATTAATTAATAGATCGTCGTCAAATAGTCCCAGGTGTTTTCTTAACGAAAAAACCTGTGTGGCCTGACCTTCTTTTTGTAGGTCGTTTCTTATACCTTTTACGTTCGCTTCACGAACTATTGTAGCCGTTTCAATTTAACATTGCGTTTATACATAAATATTAATTTGAATACTGTAATTATTGGCATCACATATTTTTGCTAACTAATTTGGAATACTTTAATTATATGCTTACAGATTATTTTTTCTAATTGATTTGAATACTGTAAATATAGGCATTACATATTTTTGCTAACTAATTTGGAATACTTTAATTACATACCTACGGCTTATTTTTGCTAACTAATTTGGAATACTGTAATTATAGGCATTACATATTTTTACTAACTAATTTGGAACACTTTCATTATATGCCTGGCAGATTTTTGTTAACTTTTTTTTTGGACACTTTAATCGTATGTATTTCATTTTTAGTTATTTGATTAGCATACTTTCATTATATACATTACATATTTTACTAAATCTTATTTGAATTTAAAACTTCCCAGCTTAAGATCGATTTATTTCAACGAATTGTTGAACCTGTAATACATTGTGAACCAACAAGAAAGAAATAATACGTATTGTTTTTTTTTTATGGCGTACTAAGGCCCTCAGCCGCTCTGTAATTATTTTATTTATTGAATTATTTGAATTACATCTCTTTGTTCTAAACTAATCTTTTTCTGTACCTTTGACTGGCCTTCAGCCGCCTATTTAAATTCCTAAATATCTATTTAATTTAATTTTTTTTTTCTCTAAATATATATATATTATCTGGCCTAGTAAATTGAGAACTTGATCATAGGTTCGCCATTTTGTGAACTGTAACAGTTTTTTTTCTCCCCTAATATATATACGGGGTGTCAATAAATAGTATTGTTTGGTTGGAAACAACGCATTTTCTTTTTTTTCCTCGTCTCTCGATCCTCGAGAGTGGAACGAGTGTCGGTCACGGAGCCGGCCTCCTGCCGCACGCAACCTGCCTTTTTTTAAATTTTATATAAGATATTGTTATCAAGTTTCCGAGTTTGCGACGTCCAGCGGCAGAAATTCGGTGGCGTCCTTTATCCACCTTTTTAGTTATTTTCTTACCTCTGGGTCTCCCCACCCCCTGAGCTGAGGCAGCCTCAGAAGCCGGGTGGGCCGTTGGACGTTGGCGAGAACGGGCAGGGGCAGTTTTAGTTGACCGAGACCGGGTATGCTGCGGGGAGCGTTTTCTGTTTTTTTTTTGTTATATTTTAAGCTCGACACTTTGTGTTCGTAGCAACCTGTATGTGGAATCGCTAAGAATTCCTCTAAAAGGGAAATCTGGTTATGGCTAGAAAAAGAACATAAAAATAAATGGAGGTTAACGGAAGATCAACTACATACCAAAACACTACTAAGGGAGCTGGACGGAAAGTTTTCAGCCAACCTAATTCATAGTAACAAGAAAGAAATTAAAATAATTACCGGGTTAATAACCGGACATTGTTATTTAAGGAAGCATCTGTACTAAGGCAGCATGAGCTTTGTTAGCTAGACCTGGTGTAGGAGATGTGAAAAACAGAAGGAAACTAGCCTTCATGTAATATGCACGTGTGAAGAACTGAAGGAACTCGAACAGAAATATTTCCGGAGAGATCTATTGGATCCATCGAGTGTACTCAAACTTCCCTTGAGGAGGATAGTGGCTCTTATCGAGGACACAAGACTAACAGAGTGGAACTCAGAGATCTATTGGGGATAGTATAAAGAGCAGTGTGTTCAAGTTTCTGGACGTTCTGGCGTCCAACCCAAAACAGAAGAAGAAGAAGAATGTATGTATATGCATGTATATGTATGTATATGTATGTATATGTATGTATATGTATGTATATGTATGTATATGTATGTATATGTATGTATATGTATGTATATGTATGTATATGTATGTATATGTATGTATATGTATGTATATGTATGTATATGTATGTATATGTATGTATATGTATGTATATGTATGTATATGTATGTATATGTATGTATATGTATGTATATGTATGTATATGTATGTATATGTATGTATATGTATGTATATGTATGTATATGTATGTATATGTATGTATATGTATGTATATGTATGTATATGTATGTATATATATATATATATGAAAATAATAATAATAATTCGTATATATACACGCAGTATAGAAATGAAAATCATATCTATTTCCGGATAATGTATACTGATGATTTGTAAAAACAATGAAATACCGGTATCTGCACATTCCGAGTGGATATGACTTTTACACATTTTTCATTTGCATTTTATGTCTAAGGAGACTGCAAGCGCAATTTTCTTGCGGTGGAGGGTCCTTTCGAGCCCTCTCACTAGGCTGTGCAGAGCAGCCTCACCTGATTTTCCCATCTGGTAGGCCCATTGCAGTGTATGTAGAGGAGATCTATCCACAGCCCCTTCTTTAATATTTAAATATCTCATTTTTTCCATAGTCTTCAACATAAAAGAGGTAAGACTAATTGGTCTAAATGATTTAGAGTGGGTATATGTTCCTTTTCCAGGTTTTGGAATAAACACTACTCTAGCTTCTCTCCATGCGCTAGGGATATAAGCCATGGCATGGCTAGACCTGAATATCTCCAATAGAGGACACATAATTTCCCCAATTCTCTCTTGAAGGAGCTTGGGAAACACTCCATGTGGTGCTACGGATTTATATGGTTCAAACTATCCTATCGCCCATCTAATTAAATGGAGCGTGAAGATCTCGTTTGATATTTCCCAATCAGTCCTAGTCGCCCTCCAAGAGGTGACAAGTTTATTGATATCATAGTCAGCCATACGCTACGAACCTGGAAAGTGTACCCCCAGAAGATACTCTAAAGTCTCTTCCACGGTATTGGTACACCACTCGTACGATTTTTGTATAGATCTAATTGCGTTGGAAGGATCATTTTTGAGAATTTTGTTAATTCTGGCCATGTAAGGAACACCTTCGATGTCGTCACAGAATTTTCTCCAGGCCTTCCTTTTGCTCTCTTTGATTTGATCGTTATATTTGTTGAGGAGAGTCTTGTAGGATTTCCAATTACCTGTTTCCTTCGCCATATTAGATGACCGGCGAGTTTCTTTTCTTAAATTAGTTAACTCTGTATTCCACCAGGCAGCCCGCCTAGCTATACGGCGCTCCCTAAGGGGACAGTTATTTTAATAGCAGGAAAGAATGGTCCGTTGCAACCATGCAACCATGAAACAGGCAACTCCAGCTCTTCCACATTCCCTATTCTAACAGGGATGTTTCGGGTTGCAGCTAACTGGTCTTCTTTGTAAGAACCCCAGTCTGTTCTCTTGGGATCCCTGTATAGTCTGGGTTTCGTTAAATCTATGCATAATTCATAGCGGATATACGCATGATCAGAGAGCAACGGCTCGTCAGATACATGCCACCCCCTTACAATATCCCGTATTCCCAACGTGCATAAGGTTACATCTATGATTGATGTCTTAAATGTCGGTTTATCACCTTGACTCAGACAGTCAAGTTCAGTACCATAGAGATAGCTAAAGAGAGACTTACCCCTATAATTGTTGCTCCAAGCTTTATGATGAGCATTGGTATCTGCGCCGATAATCAATTTCAGATTGTTCTTATTGGTATATGCCATCAAGGCCTCAAGATAAGGCCCTGGCAGCTCTGGAGAGTCAATGGGCTGGTATAGAGACGGAATTGTCGTCTTCAATATCCCCCCATCGACACTCAGTCTGATCCTGGCTGCCGTCATTTCCCACTGATAGGCATCACGTCCTGGACGGTTCTGAAACAAATACAAGTTCTAATTTTAGTGTCTGGTGCACCAACCAAGAGTTTCCTTCCCCTAATCTGTAGTCCCCCCACCTTACCTCTACTTATCTATGGCTCTTGGATGAGAAGGATATCGATATCTTCAGCCAGCGTCCTTTGACAAAGTGCAGCTGTAGCTGTTTTCTTATGTTGAAGATTTATTTGGAGAATCTTCAACATTGAACATTGAACATTGAAGTTTATCCCTGAGGTTCTCGTAAAGTACCCTCATCCTGCATCACCGGTTCCTGGTCTTTCTTTGTTTCGAGGGTTACAAAGCTAGCCCTCTGAAAGCGATAGTAAGGTCTCCAATCAGTCCTCACCAACGTTTCCTCCAAGACTCCTTGTCAATCCGATGGCCCACATGTAGGCCCTTTTCGGAAGACCTGGAACTGAGGGTAATCCATCGGTCCACTTTAAGCCCTGAATTTTGCCTCTCGAGTCTTTTCAAGCCAACTATCAGATCCTCTTTTTTAGTCTTTGGCAGAAACGCTAAAATTCGTTGCTGTTTTGGCAGCTCCTCGCTCTTCACGAGTTTTCAAACAGTTTCCTTTTCCAAGTAATCTCTCGTAGTGTTGTACGAGTCCTCACCCTCACAGATGACTCCATAGTAGCCGTCCATAAGGTGGGAGGATTCAAACCTCGGCGCCTTCTGCGCCCTATCTATGACCATCATCAGGGCCTCTTGTATAGATCCTACGTTTCGCTCAGTCCCTAAGCTGACCGAGTTGTCCTTAGAAACTATTGCAGACTTAATACCTTTAAGAGCTGCTCCCGAAGCAGAAAATTTCGTGCGCTTAGTTGCTTTATCCTCATGAGTTCCCCTAGCCGACACGGTTCGCTTAACGGCCCCTGTTGGCTTAGGTTCTCCCTATAGTTCTTTTTGGGAAAGGGGGAGTCTTATTTTGCTCATATTCACCCCCTGTTTCCGCGTCTTCTTTAATTTCTTTCTTTCTGCCCAGGAAATATATTTTCTCTCCTTGGGTGCACCCTCTGTTTTCGCAACGTTCTCAGTTTCAGTCCGTTGCGTTTCAGTTTTGTTTTTTGGAGTCTCATTGGTCTCCATTTCCAAGGGAGTCTCTATAGACTCCTTAGGTTTTGGATTCTCTTCAGACTCCATCTTTTTAAGTTTTTGTTTTTTATCTCGGTTCATTTAATTCCCACGACTATGAAAGAAGTATGAAGTCAATGCCCGCAGAGATTCCATTACGGGCACAAGGCGTAAATACAAGGGGGTGCCGCCTAGTGCCCCCAGGGGAACGTTTGAGACCACATATAACCCAGTGGCCATTCAGCTCTACGTTGCTTAACACCGTAGATTGGGAGAGCTGGTCCGCGGTGGCTGCTTTCGCTAAGGATTAGTAGGTTTTTAGACCTATCCATCCCGCTTATGACTGCAACTAATCAGGTCCCCCAAGAGAGACCTGACCGTCCCCTTATCCGCCACCTAGGAACGCGCCTGGTGGATAGCTCAACCCCCGCGGAAGAGGTCCGCGAACAGGATATATATACATATACAGATAATTATTTCGTGTCCTTTGTATGGTATGGTAAATTCAATTTGTTGGCGATTTAAGGTCTGGTTTTACTATATTCCTTGAAAAAGGCATCATTTGCCGAAACATGTAGGATTGTTTTAAATATATACATTTTGAAGTAAAATCGGACCTTAAATCGCCAACAAATTGAATTTACCATACATATACA
Source organism: Melolontha melolontha (assembly GCA_935421215.2). NCBI lineage: Eukaryota > Metazoa > Arthropoda > Insecta > Coleoptera > Scarabaeidae > Melolontha > Melolontha melolontha. The sequence goes on from OW285238.1 coordinate 66,535,661, forward strand.
TACATATACATGCATATACATATATATACATACATATACATACATATACATACATATACATACATATATATATATATATATATACATATACATACATATACATACATATACATATACATACATATACAATCATATACATATATATATATATATATATATATATATATATATATATACATACGTACATATACATACATATACATACATACATATACGTACATATTCATATATAAAACGTGCTTCAAATACTTTCCTTATTAGAGACGGCCATGCTTTTTTTTAATGGTTGTTGACAGTGCATATAACCTGTCACAAACGTATAATTTTGATAGTTTGGTTATGTCATGTAAATGTGTGTAATAATTTGTAATTTAGTTTTTGAAAAAATATTACAATAGCCGAAATAAAAAGAAAATAATACTAAAGCAAATGTTGAAAATGTTGGCCATTATTTTAAAGACAAAGTTGAACTTTACGCTTCATGCTTTCAAAGCCATTTATTAGGACTTCTTGGGTTATGTCAGCACAAGAATTCATAATAGCATTACGAAGCTCTTCGATTATGTGGAGTCTGGTTTGAAAATTATATTCTTTAAATATGGAAGTATAAAATAGTCTAAAATTGTCAAATCTGGAGATTTTGGAGGAAAATTAATAATTGTCGTATCGGAAAATTCGTAAGTAAACAGCCTGTTTACTTACTTGTGCCTTAAATTTTGTTTTAAGCTCAGAAAAACGGCTACTAAAACATATAAAATGTTCAGCAAGCATTCGGCGAACAATCAATGGGCAGAACACAAGCTTTTGAGTGGTTTGCACATTTTAAGATACTTTAAGACGTCCATTAATGTCGACGAACGAACAGGGAAACCTTTGACGTCTACCGCACTCGAAATAATAGCAATAGTTCAACGGCTCATTCATGAAGACCGTCGTAGGACTATTCCTAACATTTGCGATAAAGTTGGAATCAGATATGATACATGTCAGCGAGCAGGAAATTGGTCGTTGCAACAGGACAATGGGCCGTCTCACCGTTCGTTTTTCACACAAGCCTTTTTGACGAAAATATCAACGACTACCATTCTGAATTCCTTCTCCCCCCTCCATATTCGTCAGATATGGTTTCCTACAACTTTGGTCTCTTCCCGAAAATGAAATTGCAGCTAAAAGCCACGACGTTTTAATAGCATTGAAGAAATTCCACAAGCTTCGCTAGCAGTACTCTATTCTACAGAAAACGATTTCTTGAATATCTTCCAGAACTGGAAAAAACTCTGGGACCGGTACATAACTGCGCAAGGAGATTGTACTTTGTGCTTTGACGAGTTCGTTTGTACATTATCTAAAATTTGTACTAATTTATACTTGCGTTCAGTAGAATAATAGGTAATCTCCTCCAATGCGATATTCCGGATTTTTAGATTCCGGATGGGTAAATGGTGATTTTCGACGAACGGAATCTAGGGAAACTTTTACTCCAGGTGTCGATATCCGTCAAAATAAATAGTTAATAAATTAAGATTATATAATAAATTTTAAAAAAATCGTATTTAGTTTTATTGCTGCTTAAAACATTATTTATTGGGGTCATAAAAATTACTCTTTCTTTTTTAATTTTGTAGTTTTAGTGCGTTTTAGGTATTGAATATACATTTTACCTATTTGAATATTTGAATCTCTAAGCTTATATTTTCATTAAATTGTCGTCAGGTATCGCGTCGATGACAAGTTAAATATTTGAATTTAAAATAATTTCCAAAGATTTTTCAACATTCTTATTTTATTATTAGCGTGTCGTAGAGAATGGACGCGTGTATCTTGAATATGTAATATTTTATGAATTCAGAATATTATTTTGTATTCAAATCTATTAAAATGCCGCCTGATATAAGATCACATGGTAATGATTTAGTTTCATTTCTAAGAAGTAAAGATTTTAAATATCGTTAAAAGTATAATTAAGGTTCAAACAAAAAAACTACAACAAGAAATAATTTCTCTAAAAACTGAAGTGATTATTCCTTGTTACAGTAATATCCACCTTCGCATTTTACAAGTAATTCTTCGTTGAGTAAAATTGTACAAAATGATATTAAGTTTAATTTGAAGATTAATAAAACGAATGAAATTTCGGAAGAGGAAAAACAAAAATTCTCAAAAGGAAAAAGTACTGAAAAAAAGCACACAAAGGATGTGCAGAATCACATCTGATAAACTGAACAAATAAGCTACACAGAGATCCTGCTTCACTGCAACAGTAGTGACGCAGATAGAAAATAATAACGATAGAAAATGGGAATTTCAAAGATCAAAGGCTTATAGGAGATTTCTTATTCATGGAAAATTAAAAATAAAGTCCCATTTTTGGGGAACTAACACAATATAGTTAATGTATTTAATTGTGATCGCGATATTACTCCTGAACACCTGAAAACTTACTTTCTGAGGGAATTTGTGAACGTATGAAATGGAAATATTCCGACGGACATATTTCATTTAAAGTGTCAGTTCCGGCAGACTACGTTGATAATTTATATAATATTTGTAATAATCGCTTAGAAGTTGTTTTTTTACACCGTACACCATTCGAAACAACCAAAGAGGATTGTTAGCCATGATACTGTCGTCTTTCGAAAATAATCTCTCTTGCCAAAATATTAAAGATTCGCATATAAGTAATAAATCTAGAGAAAATTTTATACGTTTCATTGTCGATAAGTATTGCAATGTATTTAGGGCATCTATCGCTCCTCTACCGTGCGAGTTATATGGTGCGCGGACCAAACTTTGAAGAACCGTTTTCGAGTATTATTGGGTAACTATAGGACGCTCGCTCATACGGTACATGCAAGAACACTTAATTTTAGGGACTTGAAAATGTAGTTAAATATACAAAATATAAGTTTTTTTTTTATTTTATATTTTTTTTATGAATAAATGTAGAACTAGAATAACAATTAATAAAAATATTAGTAAAATAAGTACAATAAATAAGCTATATTATTATCCACATCATAGATTAAGTAAATTTAAAATAATTGCCTTTGAAATTGTATGAAATATTAATAAATTTTCATTAGATACATATTAGAATTATTTTCCTTTAAATAGTATTGTAAAAGTTTGTCTTTTCGGGTTCTTAAATAAAACTAACAATAACTTTAGACACACACTATATTAATAATAAAACGTATAACAATATAAAACTAACTATTAACAATAAGCACATTTATGTATTTATATTTATGTATCTATATTTATGTGTACTGCGCGAGGCTCTAGGATTGAATGTCATCCCTTCTTCGACGCGGCTTTTATATCGTGGTGAATACTCTTCTAGAGCGTTCTCGTAGGCCTCGAGAAAACACCAGAGGAATGACGCGTGAAGCGTTATTGGATGTGTCTTCACGTTGCCCCCTTCTTAAAAATGAAGTTTCGTCCCGAAACATGTTATACTTTGGTTCCCTTAAACGATGGCGAAATTGACAGGTAGGGCCTTTGTTACATTGTGACGTCATATCGAAATAACAGTCCACCGTCTTATATTGCCTGGATGTACAGGAATATTTAAGCCGGTAACTTCATATCCAAAGTTTGCTCCATTTGTTCGAGACTTTTCTCGAAAGTTCTAGAATTTTCCAGTAATTTCTTTTCTAGATTTTTCTCGAGAATTCTAGAAGTTTCTAGGTTTCTTTCTTCCATTTGTTGCATTTGAGTTTGTGAATCTATTAGACGCTGTTCCAAGGTTTGCGAGTTGTTTATTAGTCGTTGCTCCAAACTTTTCAAACTATCCAGATTCTTCTGCTCCATTTGTTGCATTTGAATTTGCGCATTCTCTATTAATCGTTGTTCCATATTTTTCGCACTATCCAGATTATTCTGTTCCATTTGCTTCATTTTAATTAACAGCAAATTCACGTCAGCATCTCCGCCTGGAACTTGAAAGACATAATTCTCTGGATCCTCGCCTCCTTAGATCAACACATTGCGAAGCCGTTGCTGGAGGATTGATTTTTTGGCAATTGTATCCTCATCCACCTCTTCTAATTCTCGTTTTAAATCGGATACTTTTAATTCCGTCAGTTTCATTCTGTTGGCCATCACGATATTTAAAATAACGTCTTTCCGCACTGTATATTTATTTAAACGAATACTTAATTAACACTTGATTGTCGACTTAGTTTATTATTTATAAAATCACACACCTGCACCACTGTAAAAGTTTGTCTTTTCGGGTTCTTAAATAAAACTAACAATAACTTTAGACACACACTATATTAATAATAAAACGTATAACAATATAAAACTAACTATTAACAATAAGCACATTTATGTATTTATATTTATGTATCTATATTTATGTGTACTGCGCGAGGCTCTAGGATTGAATGTCATCCCTTCATCGACGCGGCTTTTATATCGTGGTGAATACTCTTCTAGAGCGTTCTCGTAGGCCTCGAGAAAACACCAGAGGAATGACGCGTGACGCGTTATTGGATGAGTCATCACAATATAAACAGGAAAAATTTATGCTTCTTTTAGAATTATAATCTTATAGTGTAAAGCTTTTATAAATATATAACTAATTATTAATTATATATCATTATTATTCTTTCGTTAACTTGGCGTTTTGAAATACTATGTATAAATATTATTATTACATATACGGGTGTGGTGGTAAAGTTTGGAATAAAATTCATATAATATTCTATAATGTTTTTAAGACAATCATTCGGACAGATCAATTTTTGTTTTTAAAACGCTGTTTTTTTTTAATGACATCATTGGTTTTTGCACAATGACATCATCATTTTTTAAAATGACAAACTTCACTTTTTTTTCTATTTTTGTTAGACCTTCTTACTATTTAAACGGTGATGTAAAAGAATTAGTTAGTACTTTACATAACAATCTTTTTGAAGAAATGACACATTACTAAGTAAAAAATTATTTAACAAAAATCTTAATTCAAATAAAATTTATTAGGAAAAGTTTGACAGTTATCTAAATTGTAAAAAGGCAATCTAAATTTTGAAGTTAACTAAGAACAAAAAATAACACATTTAATTGAACGGGATGGAATAGGAATTTTAATATAATGGTTGGATACGGTGATAGGTTAAAAACTCATGCGGACGCTTGTGAGTTATTCAATTAAGCACATCCTGATAGGCCTCCAATTGCAAGATCTACAGTAAGTGAATTGGTCACCATATTTACGAAAACTGGAAGTGTAAAGGATTTATTTCGAGAAGGTCGACCACGAATAAGCGATGAAACAAAATTACAATTGTTACTTGAATCAGAGTTTTGTTGTAAAATTATTTAAAAAAGAAAAGTATAATCCTTACAAAGTGCACCTAATTCACGAGTTAAACAAAGATGCTCCAGATAGCCGATTGCAATTTTGTGAAGAATTAATGTTACCATGTGATTAAAATCCCATTTTGTTTAAAAAACATTTTTTCTGATGAAGCCACTTTTTACACCAACAGATAAATACATCGCTATAACTGTACGTATTCGTCACGGGACAATCCTCACTGGATACAGGAAACACACAGTCAACGTTAAATGTATGACACATTAAATGTATGGATGGGAACGATAGGACGGCGTTTTTTAGGACCTTACTTTTTTATAGGAAACCTGATTGCTGACCAATATTTAAATTTTTTGGAATTTAACTGGCGCCAGCAGTGGTAGCTCCTTTTCATAATAATGAAGATGGCGACATATCTCAATCGGAATATTTGGCTTCAACAAGATGGGGCGCCTCCTCATTTTGGCATAGAGGTCCGTCAATATCTTGAAGCTACATTTACAGAAAGATGGATAGGGTGACAGGAACTAATTGAGGGCTGCACTCGAATTGCACGCAAGATGTTTACCTGCATCGGGCAATGCTTTTAATCTCTTTTGTGGGCACACACGAATTGCACGCACGTTTTAAAATAGGAAGCACTCGAATTGCACGCATTTAATCATTAGGTGGTTTGATAAGAGACAAAATGAAGTTATATTTTATAATGCAAAGATTAACTTACTAGAATAAATAATACAATAAATAAATTTATAAAAATTACTTTATTTATTAGATTTGAGTACAGTGTATGAAATGGCATTTACAAAATTTATCCTAGTGATAGTATTACTCTTATACTGCTCAATTAAATTATTAACAAACATTTCTTGGCGCGATAACGTTTTCTTGTGAGTATTTGCACTACTACTATTAATTTTAACATACGTGTCTATTTGAAACTGCAGCAAAGTCTCTACGAGAAGAAAAATGTTCGGATGAGCTCCGTAGAAAGCTGAATTAAATTTAGAGTGAAAAGATCCACAGCTATTGGTTGTTCTACAGAATGAACTCTCACATTTAGCCCAAAATTCAGGCGGAAACATGGCTTCTTCACTAATATATGTGTCCACTAGATAATCAGAATATTTTACTAATTTGTGATTATCTGGCATATTACACTGAAAATCAAAAACAAAGCAGTCACCGACTTCATCCGGGGGTAAAAAGGTAAGCCCAAACGTATGCCTCAACCACTTACCAACATCTGATTGTTTATCTTTATAGTCTTTCACTAAGCCACACTTTTGAATTTGTCGCCACCATGCTTGCGATAAGTGAAAGCGGCAACCAACGATTTTTACATTTGGCCACAAATCACGCACTGCTTTATGTATGGCATTTTCAAAGTCTATAACAATCGTCTGAGGTTTCAGTGATAAATCCAATTCCGCACATTTACTAGCATTCTGTAGAGAGGCCTTGTAGGCTATAGATTCCTTGCTGTTTAGTAAAATATACACAGTTGGTGTAAAACAATTGTTTTGAACTGTGTGAACTGTAAACTGTTGTAGGAAATATTTTGTGGAACAGCTAAAAGTACCATCCATTAATAAAATATCACTCTTACACAGCTGCCTCAGATTAGTCTCGCACGAGAATATCACAATGTTGTTGTGGTTGTCATTATAGAGTAAAAAGCGTTAGTTCAGATTTGTATTTATATCCATTTTCGCTAATGTACTATGAACTTCTTGAATTCCTGTTGGAATTTTTGTATATTTCTTTACTCTCGCATAATTTATATTGTTTCTAATGTAACGTCCATCACTGACTGTTACTTCATTGAAATCATTCGAACTCAATTTAGCTATCTCCTTACGAATCAGTTTAGAGGGTGGCTCCGTAGGGTCCTCCACAGCTTTACGTTTTACAGAATTAGAAATAACATTACGTATTAGTTTTCCTTTGTCAACACTATGATTATGACACTCAAACTTCCTTGTAATAACATCGCCCACTGTATAAACCTTAGCTGTGCATTTTCTTACTGTACATGTCCAATATACTTCGGACGAAGCCATCTCCCGAGATTTGTAATACTTGAAATTATTTAGTACAATAAGTACTTTTCCTTTTTCACTGAACACTTCGATACGGTTTTCCATTTTAAACAATGATACTAAGAGACACTACTTATTAACTCAAAGAAAACTGACGACTAACTCAAAGAAAACTGACGACAGTGAATTTGAATTGGTATTTATGTTTCTATACTACATATCATTAAGATGTCATTAAAATGCAGTTAAGTAGGACGGCCGTTAAGAAAACCATGAAATTACCTACGTAAATACTTTACGTGCAATTCGGGTGAGGGATTAAAATACCTTTTTGAAAATCTGCGTGCAATTCGGGATAGCGGTTAACCATGGCCAGGTAATTTGCGTGCAATTCGTGTGCGCCCTAATTGAGTGGCCAGTGCGTTCCCCCGAACTAATGACCTTAGATTTTTATCTATGGGGTTACTTAAAATCAAAACTTTATTTCCATAGAGCTAACAACTTGGAAAATATACAACAGAGAATTCGTGATTTAATGCAACAAATTACTATCGTTTTACTATCGTGTTGGTCAATGCTTGGAGGTTGGAGGGAGGGCACTTTAAACATTTGCCCTAAGTTTTGTTGATTTATTTGTTTAATATTTTTTGTATCTTTGTTTTTTTATTATTATTTTTACTAAATTATAACCATTGAAGAAGTTTTGAAATTACAAATTATTTTACATCACCGTTTAAACAGTAAGAAGGTCTCACAAAAATAGACAAAAAAGAGTGACGGTTGTCATTAAAAAAAATATGATGATATTGTCCAAAAACCGATGATGTCATTAAAAAAAATTCCCGAAAAGACGGCATTTTAAAAACAAAAATGAGCGATTTTCTTAAAAACATAGAACGATTTTATGAATTTTGTATTACACTCTATCACCACGCTGTACATATTGCTATCTATGATCTATGATCTGTGGTTTTGTATTAATTTTACCACCATTCACGACAAATCTATCCAGCTAGGATATTCAGTCGGTTTATTTCCAAAAAATGGGACTGCTACCCTCTCAGGGTTCCAATCGGAAATGTGGAATAAAAAAGGTGTATTAGGCGCCACTCAAAATTTGTTTGAGAAAAGCTAAAATATCTTTAAGTTACTTATTAAAATGTTGAAAAGGTCAAATCAATAATATTCACAATAAAATTTAAATGAAACTTTAATACAAAAAAAAATCTTTATAGAGTATAAAGATTAATATTTAACAATATTATAAAGGTAAAAATGACGCACGGAAATGACCGCAGCATGCGTTCAAAAATCCTTTGTGAAATCCGAACACATTAAAAAATAAAAAATGACAAAGAATATTTCTAATTTCTCCCCAGAGAACAATATAAATAAACTATCTTACGTACAACGTACGTATAAAATTTTACATTTACAATTTTTCATTCAACTCTTTTAAATAAAATAAGATATCTTTTAAAATATATATTTTACTTACGTAAAAAAAATATAATGTGAGACACGTTAACAAGAAACGTAATATGAAAAATAACGAGATTTACAACTCGTAGAAATCGGTAAATGAACTTTACATCACCAAACAACCAATTAAAACAAAATCAAAGCCGAAATTACATTAATAGATAATTATCTATCTTTTTTAAATAACGTGTCTATTCTTGTCAACTGTTAACTTGTGTCTGAAGTTTACATCAAGCACGTAGGCTTCGCATAAAAAATATACAGTTTTAAAGTTGTCCACATCTAACATACGGCGAGCACTACAAAAAATATACATAGAGATATACACAGATATCCAAAATAATTGTAATTCATCGTGATTCATTTGGAGGTACTTTTTAGGTGGGGATTTAATGGCTGAGCGCATGCGACGCGTCAGCGGACTGTGCATTCAGGTTCAGTACTATTTGACATTACGTAATGGAAAGGCTTAGCCCGGCACAGCGTCTACAAATAGTTACAGCTTTATTACGAAAATGGGCGTTCTATAAGGAATGTGTATCGTGCGCTTAGAGCAACATATTGCAGTGAATTGTGCTTTTAATTATTTGCTTATTGACTGATGTTCACAATCCACCGTATTCTCGCCGAACTAAACTCAATCTGGTGGGCACCTTCCTTGAGCTCCTACTCGTCAGGGTTTTTCTTTCGAAAATCGTGTTTTAAAAATAGAAATAATACAAATTAAACTCAAGAAATAAAACTACCATTAACAACACAACATTTAATTGATATATAAAAAAAAATAAAAAAAAAACTACTTTATCAAATATAAAGCAGAGCATTGACTAAATTGCGTCTTAAAGAGAAAAAACTCTTGCAAATATTGACAGTGCAGGAGTGAAAAAAACTCTGACTTGACTTCCGAACAAAATCTAAATAAATATAAACAAACTTTATTAGCTGTCATAAATTACTTTATCCCCTCAAAATTCAAACGTCAAAAATAGAACTTTCACTATTTTTCGCACGCAACCAAAATTAACCAAGCGCATGTCCAGCTTTTGACAAAATAATCTCCCACCTTCCTAATATTTTACGATAACTGAAATGAACAAAAACTATATTAAAAAAAAACAGACTAATACGTTTTGTTAATATTTCAAATGATTACAAGAATATTACAAATTAAATTTTTATGAATTTAAGAAGCTTCAATTTCAATACAAATATTATTACAAATATATCTATATAAATATAATACTAGAATACATACATTTTTAGTTTTGTACACGTACGCCACAAAAACTATTATACGAGAGATCCAGATAGGTTTTTTATTTAAATCAATTTATGAGTTTAAATACTCATAAAATCTACGTAATGAATTTTAAATATACAAAAGCGCACAACCAAAACACACACCGTAATTATCTAAATTAAGATTAAATAAAATTACGTTTTATTTAATTTAATAAAAAAAATTCAACCTATCTGTAAAAGGACTATTCTATCTCTAAAATGAAGTTCCAGGAACCGCCAGGGCATCCCCACCTAATATAACAAATCAAGATAGCGATAATATAACTCTCTGTACTAGCACGTCTTCCAGGTTGGCGCCGACTTCAAACATCAAGCTAGACCTGGACAATCTACATTCCTAGATCAAAATCAAACATTACAAAATTTATCATTTACAATTTAAATTTTTATCGTTATCAGTCTGAAATAAAACATACACAATAAAATAAAAATACATTTTTAAATCAATGTTATTCAAATAATGTTCAATATAATTTTCTTTTTCTTCTTGCTTCTGCAGGGAAAAAACCACTGCAATATGTGCCACATAATCGGCCTACCGAACGAACAATTCGCTATACCATCAATAAGTTTGAAAGTCAATTTACAATAATGGATAATACGCGACCACATAGACCTCATCCAGCATGTAGTGAAGGAAATATAGCGGCGGTAGCAGCTAGTGTACGCGAAGACCGGGAAGAATCAATTCGTCGCTGTTCTCAACAGCTTGGTTTGTCGTATGCAACAACTTGGCGTATTTTACGAAAGGATCTTGGATTAAAAGCATACAAAATTCAACTAGTGCAAGAACTAAAGGCGACCGACCTTCCGAATCGTTTCCGTTTCAGCCGTTGGACTCTTGATAAACATGCAGAAGATCCACTGTTTTCGACAAAAATTTTGTTGACCGATGAGGCCCATTTCTGGCTTAATGGATACGTGAATAAGCAAAATGCCCGTATTTGTGGTGATGAGCAACCCGAAGAGATTGAAGTGCTACCATTACATTCAGACAAAACAACTGTTTTTGCGGATTATGGGCCGGTGGAATAATTGGTCGATATTTCTTCAAAACAGAAGCCGGCCGGAATGTGACTGTGAATGGCGACCGTTATCGCGCCTTGATAAGGGACTATTTGCTGCCTAAACTTGACACCCGTGGTCTATAAGACATTTACTTCCAACAAGATGGCGCCACTAGCCATACAGCTCGTGAAACTATGGCTTTACTGCGACAACGATTCGGTGAACATTTAATTTCACGCTTCGGACCAGTAAATTGGCCGCCTAGATCTTGTGACATCACACCATTAGACTTTTTTTTGTGGGGCTACGTGAAGTCTAAAGTCTACATGGATAAACCGGCTACAATTGAGGCATTGGAGGCCAATATTACTCGGGTCATTTGACAAATACCACTCGAAATGCTAGAACCCGTCATTGAAAATTGGAACAGCAGAATAGACTACGTTAACCGCAGTTGCGGCCAACATTTGAGAGAAATAATCTTTAAAAAATAATTGTAAAGAATGGTTCTTTTGTATGATAATCAAGTTTCTTAAATAAATTGGAATTTTTCATTTGTTCTTTGCTTTTGGAAAAAGTATCTCTAAATGAATCACCCATTACAAAGACAAATACATAAATTTTTATAATATTTATGGTGAAAAAACCACAGCTTATGTATATATGAAATACATTTACCTAATATAATAGAAAATGTCGAAAGCTTGGAAAAAATTCGATTTTATATTATATATGTATATACATATATATAATAACCCGCTCTAGCATAAAATAAAAATCAGTCACCCGAAACGTTAATATTAAAGTATTGTGCCGATATTTTATTTGCCAAAGCCAATGACCATTGCCGTTTCAAAACATTGTCAGTGTATATTTTTGTATCATAAATTCGCATACCATAATACTCTTAGTATTTCGCAGAGGTGAATGAATGAGAAAACTGTGGTATAATAACAGTGGAAAGGCGATCATTTTCTTACATAGTATTAATATTCGAAAGTAATAAATTCTCAATTAATTTGATATAATCAAACGTCGCATAGGTACGTGCTTATTTATTCATTTCTAGTTGGGTTAGATTTCTCTCCGTTGTGAACCGGCTTATTAAAATTTGTGTCTTTTCTGAGTATTATGTTAGTAATGTTTTATTTTTTCTTATAATAATAACGACGAAAAGATAAAGTTGGATTTCCCGCTTAGATTTGTTTTTAGCGTTTGACTGCGTCGCGATGCCACAATGTTTAAAATTAGCCCCGAATACTGAAAGGTTCAGAGTCAAGTTGTTATATACAGTTTTGCTGTTGAAGTGTGGATACTAAAGTGTATGTGTGTAAGGTGTGACTTTGCAATTATTTCTTAGAAGACAAAAGCGAATTTCGTTTGTGCTTTAATCGAGAATATAATTTCTTAAATGCCTTCTACAAGTGTTCAAAGTAAGTTAAACTTCTTATATTTTATCATAACACCTGCATTGTAAAATAAACGTCACTATTTAGCAACTTTTAGTAAACAAATAATAGTTTATTTTTATAATACACCTTTCGTTCGTCTTTGACACTTGTACTTAAAATCGAAAGGATTTTCTGTTTAAAGTAGGTCAGTTCTATTGTAAAAGTTAAAAGAAAAACTTGATTTTGCACAGTTACGCATTCAAATAAGTATTTTCTAATCATTGAGTGGATTTGACGTTCTAGTATATATATTATGCACAACGCAAAATAAATTTTTCAAGAAATTTTTATTGTAACCGAAATTCCGTTTCAAATAGGTAAATCAAATTTGGAAAACTAAATTCCCAACGTTTATTGTTCAAAGCTGTTTTGCGAGTTTTTAAATTTTCCTTTCAGCTCGAAAAGTAGGTTAGTCATTTGTTTTAGTCAGATGATTGAATCTATAATTAGCAACATATCTGCGAGAGGCTTTTTAAAGAAATATTTCAATACATATTTTTTTTCTAGTAGTGGTAATTAATGATCATTATATTGAAATTATTTTTTTTAGTATAGACAAATATAGGCCACATACTTGTTTACGTGAATGCTATAATTATTTTTGAATATTTAGTACAGTTTGTATCACTATTACTTCGTCTGTTAAATTAACAATAGCACCTCTAATTGCTATGATAACCTAAAAATCAACTACTTACTTATTTGATTAAGATACTCATTTTAAGCGTCTGTATACAATGAAAAATTAAAGTTTGTCAAAGGTTTTTGTGTGTTCTAACTTAAAATAATACATCATACATACTTACACATATTCCAGGTTCATATGTTTATTTATTTCTTTATTAGTTGCTTGAATATTTTTTACATAAATATTACTTTAATTTAGTATTTCTTTTGTTGACTACAAATACTGGCAACAGTACTCCAAAAACATAATATGCGTTTTATCATATGTAATAGAAAAGAAGTTTTTTTCTATCATGTATCTTGACATATTAACTACATTACTATGCTTCTGTAATCTTAGGATTTCTGATATTATTTGTAATTACATCTTATTTAAAATTAACACATATATTTTGCATTATTTCGCAACCATAAATCTAGAGGTTAGTGTTAAACGCTTCCTTTAATTGTATTCATATCACGTTTTTTCCAGTCAATACTTTTTTAATTCTAACAATCATTTTTCGTATGATCGTTGCCTATATATTTTCTTTTATCTTTAGTACATGATTAACCAAATTTGTTGTATTTGAATTTTAGTGATGTTGCATATACAACGGATTTTTCCGCCTCTGATTACTCTCATTATTTTTCTTAGTATTTTCATTTCACATTCCTCAAGTTTCTTGTTAAGAGATTTCATTTTTATGAATAAGTACTATATATAGCACTATAAATTTTGTTGGTATTATGCGGCTATTTAGTTCTATTTTAATTCCTCCTTTCTCTACCAAATTTAAGCTTGTGTATTTTATATGGTCCTTGAAGTATTTTCTTCTCATACATTATTTTAACATCTAGTTCTTCCCTATACTCATTATTTGTGCTTTCTCCACATTGATCTTAAATTTTATTATTCATTTACTTTTAATACAATTTATTGATTAGTTGTTTAATTATTTTAGTAATATCTAGTTGCTCAAGGTAGCTTTAAGGACTGTTTGTTACTATATAAACAACCTCTTGTCACAGTTACTTACTGAGAAACGTGAATTTTTGGGAAGCCTTCAACATCGACACAATGCTCCACACGGACGACAGCGCCAAAGATTGTGACAACACCTGAGATCTGAGCATACGCCAGAATTATTTGCTCATTAACACTCTTCACCTTCACCAACACATCTTCATGTGTTGCCAATCCGCTAACTCATCATGTGCTTTATTGTATCTTCTACGCGATTTCGCAAGCAACAACGACGAGCTAGCTTGCTCTGTAGCCATCCAACAATGCAACTTCAGGAATTTCTTAATTGCTTGTTGATTCCATACGTTTCATTCTTAGAGCCAAACATTAATGAAAAAAATTTAATTTTCATTTTTGTGACAACGACAATATTCTGTGCACTTTAAATTTAATTTTTGCGATTTGTTTTCCTCTCTCAGATGTATTGCATAATGTGAGTCATTCTTGTTATTAATATAGCTACGTTCTCATGTTCTTTTATTCTTTTAGAAAATGATTTACTTGTCTAGCCTATATAAAATTTAGGGCATGAACTACATTCAAGTTTGTAAACTCCCGGTTTATTGCTCCTATCTATTTTTTTCTTTATTGTTTTTAATAATTGAACCTAAAGAGTTGTTAGTTTTGAGAGCTATGTTATAATTATATTTCGTTAAGAATTTAGAATTTGTTGGGTAAGATTACCAGTATAAGTAAAAGTATTATATTTATTAATCATTTAATAGCTTTCTTGTAACTTTGTTTATTCAGAATATTGTAAACAATATCTGGTTTGTATCTATTGTTATATGCTATTTGTTAAATGTAGTTGAGCTTAAGAAATACTGAAAAAGTAGTTGAGCTCTCTATAATTTTCCGTCGATAAAGGAGTACTAACTAGTACGTATATGAATTAAAGAATTGAACGAAGCCATTTTATGGGAATATGGATGTGTAGATTTATTGTAAATTACTGTATCAGTATGTGACGGGGAAAAATCATGCTTATTGTTTTATTTAAAATCCTTAAATATAGGAACTTGATGTTTTTTTAATTTCTTTTTCAACGGTGAACTTAATGTTAGGGTGGAGATTGTTAATATATGATAGAAAAAGGTTTAATTGTCTGTCTGTGCCCGTAAAACGAGCTAACACATCGTCTAAATATTTGTGCCAATAAATAAAATGTTTGCAAAGTAAGTGTTCGTGAATTTTATTTTCTAAATTGTCCATAAAAAATTCAGCTAGAAGGGGGTTAAGTGGATTACCCATTATTAAACTATTCTTTGACATACAGTATAAATTATCGAAATAAAAATAATTTTGGTCTAAGCATACATGTAATGAATCTAAAATATCTTGTTTAATAATAAAATTTATATTATTTTTTGTTAAACGTTCTTCTACTAATTTTAAAATATCTTCAGGTGGAATAGAAGGAAACAGATTTTGTACAAAAAAAAATCAATTTACTTTTATGTGGAAGGTTAAGTTGTTTAATCTTATCTTTTAATTCATATGAATTTTTGAAGCTATATTTATGTTTGAAGTTGCAATAAAATTGTAAAACATCAATAAATTTTTTGGACACTTTAACCGATGGGGCCGATATGAATGAAACAACTGGTCTAATCTGGGAGTTTTATTTATGCAGTTTAATCAAAGAATATAATCTTGGAGTTTGGGGGTCCATAACAGATAAAGATTGTTTTCATAGTCCGAAAAGAGAACTACTTTTAATTGTCTCCTTGATAATTTGTTGATAAAAGTTTTTTGAATCACTATTTCTTGTCTGAAAATTGTCTGTATTTAAGAATAAAAGAGTCTTGTCTGTATAATCTCGTTTATCTAAAGCAACTATTGATTTACCTTTGTCTGCTCTAGTAACAATAATCCCCTCGTTAATTAATTTTCTTAATTTGTTTTGCTGTATAACTATAGTTTAGAGATGATTTATTGAGTTTGTGAAAGGGTTCTTCTCAGTGTTAGAAGGGCCTTTAAGAGCAAGTTCGCATTCTACACATAGGTAGAATCTACTACCATGGTCGTCAATCGGTTTTAAATTTTAACTGAAACCTTTTTCTAATAGCGAAATTTGATTATTGATAAATTGAGGTTTAGATAAATTAATAAATCTCGGATAAAACTTATGTGTGCTAAATTTATTTGTCCTTTCATTTTGATTGGTTAAAGTGTCTTTACAAAGGGTATATTCTTTTATGTTAGGAACTTTTTGTTTATTACACTATTTATTTGTAATCTAATCTTATCATCTAATATGTCAAAATCTTTGTTAGTTAGTCTAAATGTTAACTGACTGTGTATAACCATAAGATAAACGTTGTAATTGTCTCTTTTGTTGTATTGTGCTTTACGGTCTGCAGTCATCCATTTCTTCATCCCTTGTTGTTGTCCAATATTATCAGAGCTAAAGCTATTTTTGGTCTTAAATTTAATATATTTCGGGAAAACACCTTTATTTGAACAATTCAATAAAGTGGAAATCAAGTAATATTGCTTTTTTATTTTTATTTTATTAATTATGAATTTCCATCAAGTAAAGGCTACTTCGATTCAAAATAGTTTTTTTTTTCATTAAAAAAATTGATTTTAAAAAGATAAGTATGCACGAATCAGAAATATTACAAAATCTATTGTACGCGTCTGTAAGGGCCTTTACTGCCTTGCCAATATTATTCGACTCTCTCTTCGAGCTCGTTTCACAAACTTGCTGGTTCGGTAGTAAAATCTGCCATAACGAAGTGAAATACTATTACATCCAATATTTTATAAATTTACTATTGTAAATACACATCTAGTACGCAAATTAAAAATAATATTGAATTTTGAAATCGAATCAGTTGCTAATTAATAAAAGAACGCGTTTTGAAAAAAATATTTAGTTAGCACCATAACAACAACAAGATGTTATCCCGTTATTTGACTATTTACCCACTTTCAATTTTACATGAAAAAACAAAATAGTTTAGTATATATCGGGTTCTTCAATAGATATGACCTATTTTAAATAGGTGGCTGTGGCTAGTAGTATATGTTAATTGTTGTCATTTAGTTGTCAAACTGTAGCGAAATATATGCAGATTTATGTAAAATGGACAGATTTCCAATTATCTCAAAGAGTTTTCGCAGTTAAGAGAAGCAGAAAAACTATTTTGAAGTGGGTGAGGGATTTTGATGAAAGAGGGAATGTTTCATCAAAATATACTGGAAGAGTACGGACAGTGAGGATACCGGCAAATATTTAACGGGTCAAGCAAGTACTTCAACGAAGTCCGTTGCGTTCTGTAAAAAACATTAAATTGCTTTACAAATTACTGAAACGCGTCTGCTGAGAATTTTACATGATGCTTTATAACGAGCCATCGAAAAAATTCATAATTGGAGTAGACTGTGAAATTGGGTTGGTACTTTAGCCACTTCCACATAATGACACATTACTTGATGCTTGACAGTTTCATTTGGTTTCATTGTAAAAAAAGGTTATGGCATTGAAATTATACTACAACAAAAAAGAAAACAAATAATTTATTTAATATCGAAATCATAATCAAAATTTACATATAGCTACAGAAGTTGTTGAAAATGTTGTCCATTTACATCTAAATAAATTTAATTTTCTTAATAAGAGTTTTGAAAAATTTGACACAAACTTATAGTTTCAATGTCAAATAATAAATGTCATTATGTGGAGGTGGCTAAAGTACCAACCCAATTTCACAGTCTACCCCAATTATGAATTTTTTCGACGGCTCGTTACTTTCACCTCTACAAAATCCAAGTCGTTCATAAGTTCCAAGATGGTAACCGAGATGCTTGAATGATTTTTTGCAAGAATATGTTAGAAATTATGAATCAAGACCAAAATGCGATTAATTCTTTGCTTATGTCCGATGAAGCGCATTTTCATGTCAGTCGAAGTGTAAAAAAACAAAACTGCTATTACTCGGTAGCTGAAAACCCACAATTACACGAAAAACCGCTTCATGATGAAAAAGTATGGTGTGGCGTTTCATCATTTGGAATAGTAGGGCTATATTTCTTCAAGGAAAACGAGGAAGCTGTTACAGTCACTTTTACATTTTCCTGTTAGAAACATTCCTATAGCATTAACTACGTAGCGTAAGACGAAGAAAGATTTTTCCAGCACTACATACAGCAAGGTAAAGATTGATTGCGATTAATCTCAAGATTTGGAGACTTACTATGGCCGTCAAGATCCCCCGACCTGACTGCACTAGATTTCTTCCTTTCGGGGTATCTCAAGCAAAAATCTTCGTTAGACGCCCGCGGACAATTCAAGATCCATTCGAGAAGCCATTCGAGAAGAAATACGTGCGATTAATTGTCCAATGTTACAACGAGTAATACATAATTTCAGGAGCAGGTTTGAACAATGTTTTGCAGCCAATGACACTTGAATGACGTTATTTTTAGGAATTAAAATTGCATATAATATAGTTCTCGTTTATCGCAAATTTGATTAATTTCGCCATTTTTTTGAATTTTGAAAGTAGGTCATACGCTTCAATCAACTGTAAAAAAATAAACTAGTGTCAGAATGATTTGTAATTATAGATATTTCATGCATAGGAAAGGAGCAATATATACAGATGTTACTGTCGTCCTAGTATTCGAACCAATTAATTGTCGAAGCACCCTCGTACTCTTTGATCATTTTTTTCAGTTCTCAATTTTTTAGTAAAATTAGTAATTATGTTCCTATTACGATTAATTTTCAATGTAATTTGTCCGTTGGAGTATCTTACTTTTTCCAATATCTTAATCTTATTAGTAATTTTTAATTGCTTAAAGAACAAAATTTGAGCTACAGACACTATATTCTGACTCAAAATCTTGCTACTTGCGTGACTTGCTTGCAAATGCAATATTCTGAATTAAACGTTAATTCTTTTTCATTTAAAAAAATAGTTTTCCTTTTTAATATTAGCAATGTCACTAGGGCACTAAGTCATTATGGAACGCAAAACAGTGTCGAAAAGAGCATTTTTCCGATTCGCTTTTTTCATTTTAAATGTTTATATTTATATTAACAAGTTTAATTTGCCTTTGTAACATTATCTATGATGTTATCTTAGATGGCGTGCAATATATATTTGTTTGTGTATCACTCGCTTTTGTATTTTTAAGGAAAATATAAGTAATGTTAATGAAAACTAATAGTAATTTACGGATGGCGGTATTTGAATTTCAAATTATCATATGTCAATGTGACCAAGTACTTCATACAAAAATAAAACTCTGAACTTCTAAATTAGATAATTTATTAACTTACAAAATGCGGAATAGAAAAAATAATACGAAATACACGTTTGATAAGATATTTTTCTCACTCGTTTTTTAGAATTTGTTCATCTAAACTTGAACTCGTGTAGAAAAATTATATCTTATGAGAATTGTATATGGGGTCACAGTTGCACATGCGCGATGCTTATGCTGTATATAATAAAGTTTTACAAGCAACAGTTATCAATCTGGTAACATCACTAGTGTGATTTAACAAAAATCGAATACGGGTGCGGTAATTAATTTTTAACAAAGCAGAGGAATACACCTAATTAAATTAAACAGCGCTTAGACAGTGTTTTTTGGTGATTTATTTTCTACATATTCTATTCTAAAGAATTAGGCAAAATGTTATGTTTGGGTCAAGAATCCATTGAAGATGATGTCTCGGTCGGCCAATTAAAGTGGAAGCAATAGATTTCATTTAAGAGTGAAGGAATTATCAAAAATATCTAACATTTCTGAAACAAGTGTTCGTCGAATTTTACATGACCATTTGACGATCCAAAACCGATTTTGGTGTCCGTTGTGGCAGGACATGAGGGTTCTGTATTATGATCCTATATCCAAAAAGAAGGCGATGGAATGGCGGGGACCAGATGAACCTCGTCCCATAATGTCCATTAAGTCGTTCAATTAGCGATAAGGTTGTAGTCACAATATCTTGGGATTATGCAATACAACTGTCAACAGCACATATTATGCTTGTTTGTTGTATAAATTGAGTGAAAAACGTCGAGGAAAATTGTCAAAAGGTGTTCGATTAACAACGTGACAGCGCGCTCATGCATATTGCTGTAGTTTTAGAAGCTGCAATTCGCGAATGTATATTTAAAAAAAAATAACATCCGCCATATAGTCTTGATACGACTCCTAGTGACTATAAAGATCATAGGGAACATCATTTTCATTACAATATTGAGTTGCAAATAACTGTAATGCACATTTCGAGAGGAAAGCATAAAAGTGTAGAATTATTAATTCATTCTTGTTATAAATGCATTGAAATTATTGGAATTAAAAAATAAAAATTTATAAAATTTTCAGGCCCAGAACATAAGGCGCTTACCTCATAATATATTTCATATTTTTAAATGCTATGTATTTCATATTTTTGACTGTTTTGTACTCTTCGTGTGATATGACGGTTATATTGTTATGTTGTGTCGAATAAAATTATTTATTTATCTATCATTTTGATCTCTTCGTTCGCAAACAAAACTGTTTTCTTACAAGTAAATAAGTACGAGTATACCGAATTTGAAACATTACTACTAAGGCTAAACTATTGTTGTGCGGTATAAGTGTTTAATTTTTGTGTTAAATAAATGAAACTAATCATAATTATATTATTAATCAGGCAAAACTTAATATTAAAAATAAAAATCTAAAAGCGAAATACTCTTGGAAGATGCTTCATGAGTAGGCAGAGCTTCTTAGAAATATAGTTTTTAACAGCTAACTTCTTCGAACAAAGAAACATTACTTGTTAGAAATATATCTTACGTCACATAGAATTCTAAGGATAAGAATTTTAGAAAGCTTTTAAAATCCATGTAAATAAAAATAAAAGCCGGTCTTAATTCTTGCATATACAGAATTGTAAGAAATTTTATTATTCATACAAAAAGCTCAGTTTATTTTTTGCGTGTTTTTATATCTCACTTCTTGTTTCCTTTTAACATAACTTTGTCTTTGTTGGTTAGAAATGTAAAGAATTAAGGAAGGGTATGTATTTATATAGTATGACAATGATTTATAAGAAAGTTAAAAAAGAAACTATTACATGTTCTTCGAGATAAGCATATTTTAAACTTTTTTTTATTACAATACGTGTATTTAAAAACCTGAAGTAGATTTTTAACTTTAGACACACAGTCAGCTTATCCATACAAAGTTTGTTAAACTAGCACAATTTTGTAATTTATTTAATGAAGTATGTACCTTCGAGGCAATTTTGTTAAAAATTTGAAAGAAAAATGTCTGAAACAAATATGTTTTGATTTATCGAATTCATTTAAGACTACTCAAATCGCTGTTACTATTACAAATTCTTCATATTTAGTACGCAGCTTTTCAAAAATATTCTAAAAAACTTGTCATGTATTTGCATATACCGCCTAATTCTGAGCAAACGCAACGATGCGAATGTATGAATATTTCTCCCGCTTCGAATACAAATCCCCTGAACGCGTTTAGCCAATCACAAAACAGTCTGTCGCGCAACGATTTGACAATTAATGTCACAAATTAGTGTCACCACTGTCACCCTATACGGAGTCTCTTAAGCGTTTGAATAGTGATAATGCCGCGTTATACACTAGAAGAGAAAGGCGAAATGATGAAATGGTACCACGCTGATAATTCTTATCAAAGAATATGTGACTTATTTGCCAGGAACTCCGGCAAAAATTTAAAACCATTATTCCCAAATCGCAGAGTTCCTAATGATACGTTCATTTTAGTATGCGCTGCAATAGAACTAAATTCAAATTTGACACATAGCGATATTTCCAACGATTTAGGCTTCCGTTAACCGCATACTAAAATTAAATAGTTTTCGTAATTATAAATATTCCAAACATCATCAATTATTTTACGGTGATGAGTTTAAACGGATGAATTTCCGTTATTATATAATTAATTTCTCATTATGAACAATTTATTTTATTATCTGTAAGAGTAAATTTTTCTTTACATTACTAGAATTTAATTTAGTTTTTATTTATTTCTGAAGTTTATTTAGTTTACTATGAATAGTTTTTGTTACCTTTATTATTAAAATTTAATTTACTAAATCTCTTGATGCCTTATTTGCAATTTTCTTAACCGCTTATTAATAATTTTATTACGCTTTGTGTGACCATCGTCAGTATAACGTATTGCAATTTATTTATTATAAAATAATTACAATAACACAGGACTAAACAATTTATAGTCCTTTAATAGTAATTTGGTAATCAGATAATTTTTCTTACGCGGCTCCATAATATGTAAGTATGTATGACATATGACATCGATGTTGACACGCCTACAGCATTCAGGGGAATTCTATTTGGAGCGGGAGAAATATTCATACATTCGCATCGTTGCGTTTGCTCAGAATTAGGCGGTATATAGCCTATGTTCAGTTTCAAAAAGAACACCGCAATGCATGGGAATGTTATGCAACCAACATCGCCCAATTATGTGTTTCAACAAATGTCAAAATCAATGTCAGTAATGTGCATGAAAGAAATAACATTTTATATATTTTAGCATTTAACATTTGTATTCAACTAATTTAATATATATATATATATATATATATATATATATATATATATATATATATATAATATCTTCGTGACCTTGGTATGATAAGGTAAACTTAATAAGTCGGCGATTAAAGGTCTGGTTTACTTCAGAGTATATATATGTAAAACAACCCTACATGTTTCGGCAATACGCCTTTGTGAAGAGAATACAAAATATAGATATATATTATATTTTATATTTATTACTGCATATATATTTTGTATTCTCTTGACAAAGGCGTATTGCCGAAACATGTAGGGTTGTTTTAAATATATATACTCTGAAGTAAACCAGACCTTTAATCGCCGACTTATTGTAACGACTTATATGTAAAAGATGGAAAAATAGAAATTTTGAACTAGTATAAAGCTGGAAACAGTTTAAGGAAAGTGCGGGACCTGTTTTCTATCAAATACCTTGACTGGCCCATACCATTTATCGGAAAAATTCAGGCGATTACTAGGAAATTTGATTCTGATGGCTGCATAATAAATATACACAGAAAGAAAATTAATACCCCCCACATTCTTTCAGAAGACCTAAAATTAAATGTGTTATATTACATTGAAGAATATCTCATAACCCCATTAAGTAAAATAGCACAACAATTTAATGTTTCTAAGACGTCTGTATTTAAAATTCTCAAACAGTACAAATACAAATCTTACAAGTTTTCTAATTACCGACAATTATTTCATGAAGATAGAATAACACGTGTTGATTTTTGCGAAACACTATTTAATTTATTAAACGAAAATTATAATATGTTGAAGAAAATACTTTTCACTGGTGAAGCGTCTTTTTCTTCGAACACGTATAGTTCCTCGATTTGAAAATTTAGCCATTGAAAGTTCCTTGTTTCAAATGGACTGAGCCCCAATTGATTCAATTGCGGCAATTAAAAATTTTCTAAATTCATGTCTTCCTGATCCATGGATAGGGAGGTTTATCGACGAATTACGAACCAAGCCGGATTTTTTAACACACTCTTTGAAGGAATTTCATAATCGACTCGCATATTGTATCGAATGTGAAGGTGGATATTTCGAACATTTATGAAAAAGGTAAAGAATTATAAATAAAAACAAACTTTTTTCAATTCATCATAAAATTCATTTTAATATTGTTTGTTAAATGTTAAATGAATTATTTTCACACTTTGTTGACACTGACAACTAAAAATTACGACAAGTGATGACACTCGCATTGTTGGTTGCATACGTTCCCATGCGTTGAAATGTTTATTTTAAAACTGAACATTCATGTATTCATGTATTCATGTGTTATGTTCAGTGATATAAAAAACTCACGGTATATATATATATATATATATATATATATATATATATATATATATATATAGTAAACTTAATAAGTCGGCGATTAAAGGTCTGGTTTATTACTTCAAAGTATATATATATATTTAAAACAACCCTACATGTTTCGGCAATGATGCCTTTGTCAAGGATATAAAAAATATAAATTTATATTATTTATATTTTTTATATCCTTGACAAAGGCATCATTCCCGAAACATGTAGGGTTGTTTTAAATATATATACTTTGAAGTAATAAACCAGACCTTTAATCGCCGACTTATTTAGTTTACCATATAATACTAAGGTCAGGAAAATATTATATATATATATATATATATATATATATATATATATATATATACTTGTGTGTAGGTTGCTGCCAGCAGCAACCTATACACAAGGTCATACCCAGAAAGAGACACAAGTTGCTAGCAGCGAACAACACATATATTCACACCTTGCTATCTATTTTTTTGGAATACTAAGGCATGATTTATTATTACTATTAGAATGTATCTTTGAATAATTTAAACCATAGCAACTCAATTACTTGACATTTATATTCTGTCATTTATATTTTTTGTATCCTTGATAAAGGCATAATTGCCGAAACATGTAGGGTTATTTTAAATATATATACTTTGGAGTAATAAACCAGACCTCTAATCGCCGACTGATTGAGTTTACCATATCATACCAAGGTCACGAAAATATTATATTTATATATATATATATATATATATATATATATATATGGTAAACTTAATAAGTCGGCGATTAAAGGTCTGGTTTATTACTTCAAAGTATATATATTTAAAACAACCCTACATGTTTCGGCAATGATGCCTTTGTCAAGGATATAAAAAATATAAATTTATATTATTTATATTTTTTATATCCTTAACAAAGGCATCATTGCCGAAACATGTAGGGTTGTTTTAAATATATATACTTTGAAGTAATAAACCAGACCTTTAATCGCCGACTTATTAAGTTTACCATATCATACCAAGGTCACGAAAATATTTTATATATATAATATATATATATATATATGAAAAATGTGTGAAAGCCGTATCCACCTGGAATGTGCAGACTCCGACGTTTCGTGCACCTCATCCAGAAATAGATACGACTTTCATTTCTATACTGCGTGTATATATGCAAATGATGATAAACGTAATGTTAATGAGAATTAATAATTATTAAATTCCCACATTACATGCAATTGCCGCTCTAATTCGTTGTATCAATTTCTACACATGACAAAATCACATTTGTCTAAGAATGTAGCTACAACGTTGTAGCTACATTGTAGCTACATACAAATGTGATTTTGTCATGTGTAGAAATTGATACAACGAATTAGAGCGGCAATTGCATGTAATGTGGGAATTTAATAATTATTAATTCTCATTAACATTACGTTTATCATCATTTGCATATATACACGCAGTATAGAAATAAAAGTCGTATCTATTTCTGGATGAGGTGCACTGACGATTAGTAAAAACTATGAAACGTCGGCGTCTGCACATTCCAGGTGGATACGGCTTTCACACATTTTTCATTTTTCCCGGACAACCTGGACGGTTGGCGCCGTGACGCGTTGTAGCTACATTCTTAGACAAATGTGATTTTGTTATGTGTAGAAATTGATACAACGAATTAGAGCGGCAATTGCATATATATAGTTAATAATAAATTAAGAATGGGCAAGCGGTCTGTCAATTAAAACTCATTTATTTTCTATCCCTCCATATTTCGCAACAAATTTGTTGCTTCTTCAGGAGATGAGAATTTAGAGTTAGAAAATGGAAATGACGTACATAGACATATTGAAATTGATAACATTTTCTTATTGGTCTCTGACCATACATAATGTATTTCTCGACTAGATAGGTGGTAGTATCGTACCTCTCAGACATACGTTATCCCCAATTGATTTTATTTAATTTTTGATTTAGTTTTGCCTAGTTCAACATTATATTTATTTTTTATTTTGAATATATTTTTTTTTTCGTTTTGACATAATTGTGTTTGTTTCTATCTCGTAAATTTACTGTTTCCACATTTTGTTATGGATATTTTTTCTATTTGATGAAAAAGTCTGTTATAAAACAGTATCATCTTTATCAGCATCAGAGAAATTGTACGTCTATTTATATTTAAGTAAGTAAGTAAAGTATGGCTGTTTATATACACTTAAACATAGAAAAGATAGGACACTGCATAACGAAGAATGCGAACTTTTAATATGTTCTACTATGGAAGACCAATTTATAATTGTCTTTCCAAAGTTTCAGAAGTTTCAACTACTGCGGTTAGTAAATGTTTTAAAATCGTTTATATAAATTGAGAAAATCGAATAAAACATTTCCGGAGAATAAATTTCAACGCTTGGAATTTTGCGAAGAAGTAAAAGAATATCGTAACGATAACAATTTTATAAAAAAAGTGTTATTTACTGATGAAACTTTGCTTCCTTTACATGATAGTCTTATGACTAGAGCTGAGGATGTTTGCGGTACGGCAGGACCGTATGTAGTGCATCCCCACATTTAACTATTTATCTAAATATTCTCTGAAATGATTTGCCGGATCTCATAAATTAATAGAGTGATATTTTAGTATGCACTGGATATTGTTATTATACAAAATCATAATAGCCATTTGTATTTATGGATCATAAATAATAATCGCATGTATTTGTATTTGGTTGTGAATTCAATTTAAACTTAAAACGAATCGTAATATTTTAACGACAAGCCGTCCTTACAATACATGCATTCGAGACAAAGTGTGCAACTCTACGAATAACTTCCATAATTGATCGAAAATGGACATTTTGGAGCTGAAGTAAAGCCCCTATTCTTAGAAAATTTTATTACTGTCGTTAAGAACTATTATTATAAATTAAAGACGGCAGACTATGTGCCCGAACACTAAGTAAACTAACTGCCTCGGTATATGTATTTATATGATCGTCTCTTTGTTCTTTTCTGCGTTTTTTTTTATATTTAACAATCAATAAAAACATCCATACATATATGTGTGTTTATTTAGGTTGTCTAACGTAAACGAATTTCAAACGCATGATGTTATTGTTATATATATGTATGCATTAATAAATGCTTTATATTTTCAAAATATTGTATTTATAAAATTGTATTTATTAAAATGTTTTGAATTTTTTATTGGCGTTGGCAAAATAAAAAAAGAACGCAGAAAACAACAAAGAGACGATCATATAAATACGTATACCGAGGCAGTTAGTTTACTTAGTGTTCGGGCACATAGTCTGCCGTCTTTAATTATAAACAACAAAGGCCTTTTATTAGTGTTGAAGTTTTAGTTTCATTGAATTTCCATGTTGTAAGTAGTCAATTGTAAAGTGTTCATTCACAATATTCTAAAACAAGGTGTAAATTTAACTAAAATCCAGAAAAACACATTCTGATAATATATTACTAGATTAGAAGCTGTGTTTATTACTATTTATTATATTATATTTATAACCAAATGCAATAAAAGCTACGAAAACAAAAGAAACCTCGATTTATTAAAATCTTGTCACACAGCCTTTCAAAGCCTGGCAGCACATATTTTGCATATATTTTATATATACTACCTACTTGAACTAGGTGAATGAAGTTAGAAGTTATAACTTATAACTTCTAACTTCATTCACCTAGTTCAAGTAGGTAGTATATATAAAATATATGCAAAATATGTGCTGCCAGGTTTTGAAAGGCTGTGTGACAAGATTTTAATAAATCGAGGTTTCTTTTGTTTTCGTAGCTTTTATTGCATTTGGTTATAAAAATAATATAATAAATAGTAATAAACACAGCTTCTAATCTAGTAATATATTATCAGAATGTGTTTTTCTGGATTTTAGTTAAATTTACACCTTGTTTTTGAATATTGTGAATGAACACTTTACAATTGACTGCTTACAACATGGAAATTCAATGAAACTAAAACTTCAACACTAATAAAAGGCCTTTGGTG
Source organism: Melolontha melolontha (assembly GCA_935421215.2). NCBI lineage: Eukaryota > Metazoa > Arthropoda > Insecta > Coleoptera > Scarabaeidae > Melolontha > Melolontha melolontha. Next base: position 66,563,899 of record OW285238.1, read on the forward strand.
TTTATAATAATAGTTCTTAACGACAGTAATAAAATTTTCTAAGAATAGGGGCTTTACTTCAGCTCCAAAATGTCCATTTTCGATCAATTATGGAAGTTATTCGTAGAGTTGCACACTTTGTCTCGAATGCATGTATTGTAAGGACGGCTTGTCGTTAAAATATTACGATTCGTTTTAAGTTTAAATTGAATTCACAACCAAATACAAATACATGCGTATTATTATTTATGATCCATAAATACAAATGGCTATTATGATTTTGTATAATAACAATATCCAGTGCATACTAAAATATCACTCTATTAATTCATGAGATCCGGCAAATCATTTCAGAGAATATTTAGATAAATAGTTAAATGTGGGGATGCACTACATATGGTCCTGCCGTACCGCAAAGATCCTCAGCTCTACTTATGACGATATGCCTTATGGCTTATGCCAAGCATTTCAAGATATTTATAATTTGGAAATAAACACCTTATTGATGATTCATTAGTTATTAGGCAACAACATAATCGACTGATTTTTCCTAGAATGAACTTTAAATGCTGCAGAACATCTGTTACAGAATAACGTAATTTTAGCTATACGAAATCTAAGAAACGCAAACATAATTTGTTTCCAGCAAGACAGATGTCCTGCTCATAATGCTGAAACTGCTAGAGAATATTTGCATAGCATATTTGCCAGGTCATTAACTATCTGGAGTAATATTGATTGATCTCTTAGATCATCTCATTTATTTCCAAATTGTTTGTTCCTCTGGGATTATCTAAAATCATCACTTTATGTTTCTTTTAGCTTTTAGCTTTTAGCCTAATAACGTAGAAAAATTGCGAGCAATGATTATTAATTATATGGATAACCTTCAACAAGAAAGATTACAAATGTTCGAAGAAGCTTTTACGAAATATTAGGTTATTGTTCGTTTGCATCAGAAGTTTGCACTTATATTGTATCAGGACATATTGGTCAAATAATTATAAATAAATTAAGCGACGTTCTGCGTAAAAATGACGGTTTCGACATATTACAAAACATTTCATCAATTTTAAATAGTGAAATTGTTACTAATTTTTATTAATTACAAAATTCAAATATGGAACAGTTACAAGAATATGTTAGGCGATAGAAGACATAACTACAATGGAACATTTAGAACAGTATTTAATACTCAGTTGTTTTCGGGATTTTTTTTATAAGTTTGGTTTGAAAATGTATTTTTGAAGAAAATAATATATTATTATCAATCGTTTTCATGATTAGTAGTTTTCGTTATATTAGAAATGTATATTTGGTGAAAATAAAATGTTATTAGTTAGGTATAGTAATTTTTGTGTTGCTTATCTAATTTTTATGCCCTTTTTGGAATTTTATTCCTTTATTCAAAAATATGTCTTTTTAATGCCATTTTTGCCCAAATTTAATGCCGCTTTAAGTGCCTCTTCCAGTCTTCAAGTGATTGTTAAAGCTTAAATGTTTTCGACCTTCAATAATCAATGTCGTCGAAACGTCGCAATGAAAGAGGCTCATTTTTTAACATCCTATATAAATAGACTATTAAAATAGACTATTTATATACTAATTTACATTAATGTATTTCAAATACGCCAAATTGTATCTATGGTTATATTTTGTCACAGCTTCTAAGTAACTTTCTCGCGCTGAAATAATTTTTTTATAAACATTAGCTTACTAACAAGTGAATGTATATACGTTCTAAGCAGAAGAAAAAAGATAATTTAGGTTTTAAATTTAGAAAGTATTTTATAGTAATAAATTTAAATGAATAAAATAAAATATTCATTCATATTCGATTTGATAGATATGAAAAGTTATTCAATGTAGAATATAGAAATTCGGAATGGAAATAAAACTGATAGTTAAAATCTCCATTTTATTATAATATATTCATTTTACGTTATTGTAAAATGACAATTGTTTCGCCAACACAGTGGCTTCGTCAGGTACTTACTAGAGTAAGTTTCAAACTAGTACGTACATGCCGATGCCACTTTGCGAAACAATTGTCGTGATACGATCATGTAAACATTTTAACTATTTGTTTTATTTCCATTTTAAGTTATGGATCTTCACCAAGTAAAAGCCGAATCAGTCCCATTATTGAAATTTTATATAGAAAGTAAATTAGTTAGGAATAATACAAAATTTGGGCTATAAGTATTTCGAAAAATATTTAACATCAAAATTATAATTATTATATTATTTCGTTACATTAAAAAATCCTAGTTTCTTTATTTTATTAAGAATTCATATTTATTAACAAATTTTCCTACCTATATAATTTAAAGCACTAGTACCCCAACTGAAAAGTTCTAAAGTAGTTTATTTTATTAAATCTTTAAATTTATTATTAAATTATTTTCCAATTTAAGCAATATCATTACAATACCGTATCTGATTGACTTTCTTAAATTTAATAGATTGGCTTTAGTTTATTCTTCTGATGAAGTAACTCATAAATTGTGAAATATTCAATAGACCCGCACGGCTAAAGTTTAATTTATATCTACAACCTTTCTGCCAATACCTTCGAGAACAGTAGGTTCACGGTATATTTAAACCGAATGTGTTGTTATACATACCAAAGAGGGTATGAATAACAACACACTTGTATTAAAGAAGCAAATATGTTTGAACAATTGAAAAATTAGAAAAAATAATGCTTTTGTAGTTTTTGCTAAATTACATATTTTATTGGAGTTTATGTTGTTAATTAGTAATTAATTGTATTTTAAATTATATAATAGAAGGCATAAAATTATGCTTCATTTCTTATTAAACTTTCTTTTCATGTTTTATATGTTCTTCTCTAATTTTGTGGTATATAAATAAATTATATTTGTATAATTAATCGCTAGAGGATTAACCGACCCATTAAAATATTATACTTACTGTTCTTTATTTTAATGTGAATGCTTTTGCTTCCAAATTATTTTCAAAAATATTAACTTCTTAATGCCTATTTATATTAATACATATAATATTTTTTTCTTGAATATCTGTAAAAAGTGGTTCAATTCGTAACCGGGTGTTCTTGAAATAAAAAGACAACGTATGAAAAACGGAAAGATGTAATTATATAAAATATAAATCCTAAATATTTTCTCAAAATCCCTTCTCATTAGCGAGAAAAAAAATTTAAAAAAATTTTGTCGCGCCAAAAGACGATATCTTAAAGTTGACCCACAATAACAAAAAGAATAGTTTAATTATTGTTCATCTCGTTTAGCTGCTACGTATGTAAACATACGCTGTAGCGTATGTGAATCAGCGTATGTGAATGTGAGGTACCTATTTATTATTTATACATATTCTAAATATTTTTAATTCATAGGCGTCATGTAATACAATTTTCAGGGGATTTTTAATGTCTGGGTTCACATCATAATTGACTCACAATATATTAGATTTATGATATATATAATTACATTTTTCCATTTATCATAGGTTATCTCTTTATTTCAAGAACATCTGTACATTTTTAAATATTCAAATGAGAAATGAAATATCATGCTTATCTGGAAAGTAAAGCTTTCTGAAAGCAGTACAAGTTATTTCAATTAGTCTTTCTTCAACCCCATATCTAATATATAATTGTGACGAGAATTTAAAAATACCTATGTTAGTGATCAGCATGTCTAGTTACCAACTTATGAAAAATATGAAATGCGATGTCATTCCTGATATCAGTTAATATTGATTTACTAGTAATTCTAACAAATTAAATACTTGCTTCAATAAGTTGTGTGGGTATATACCTATCGAGGGACTACAAATGATTAAAGCAAATATTTAATTTGTCAACTCTGAGAAATTGGCTTGACTAATCATTCGCTTTAGATTGATTTTTTTTGATTTTTTGATAAATTTAAATTTAAGAATAAGGCATGTCTACATAAAAATGCAAAATTATTGCCAGCTTAAGAAAAAAAGTTTCAATTATTTATAATCATCCGTTTATGTATATGTATAGTCCGGCGTTAAGAGTAGGTTAGTAGGTTGCCGATTTGAAGATTCATAGCTTGTTAAATTTACAACAGTAGGACATCATCTTGTCATTTTATATTTATCATAGGCGTGCCCAGTGTTTTGATATATCGTATGAGCAAAAAATCTTTGGATCGCTATTCATGGAATTTACGAGATATCTATGAAATTATTTATTTCAATTACTTTTGACATTTACTTAACAACTTTCAAGTCAGCTGGTTATAAAATATACATAAAATGCAACTAATTACCATAACCTAAAATCTATTTTATTTTTGACTTATGTGTACTTCAAAGTACAGAAGTAAATAATTCTATAGATGGTTTTTACACTTCATGGCTATCGCGATCCAAAGACTTTTTGATCATATATTATTTTGTTGTATGTATATGCTTTGCAAGTATTCCGAATATTCGCGTTGTAAAGTCCATTTACGGACTCTACAATGCGAGTCATATTCAGAAATACTGACTGATGACTCAAAGTGTCTACCTTGGTTATTTTAAGGTTTGTTAATTTTAATCTGTAGAAGTAAAAAATTATACTAAGTGCTGTCATAAATTTAAGCAGTTTTATTGCAATGCCATAACTGATTGGCTGAAGATATTATTCTCAGTTAATGACTTTGGATCATTCTTTTGATGAAGTAACTCATAAATTGTAACCAAATGAATGTGATTTGAATCTATGAATCACTCTCAAAGTTTAATACCAATTTATACTTGCAAGTTATAGATATGTATAAGTTTACATATGCTTGAAGAAGTAGTATAAACTATATAAGTATGTAGCATCTGGAAACGTGGTAAGTTAACGGCAGAGACGTGAACGATAACCCCACCAGTACACTAGATAAGAAAGAAGGGAGGCACCATACCAGGCGCCAGGCGTGTCTGTGCCCAGTCTGATCAGATACGTCGACGATGGATACGATAGAAATACGAGTACATACGCAATACGTATACCACACGTACTTCTGACCTATCCCTATTGCTTATCCAATCAAATGCTATACATTGAATAAACATATCGGGTCTGATCAGATACGTCTGCCCAGTCTGATCAGATACGTCGACGATGGATACGATAGAAATACGAGTACATACGCAATACGTATACCACACGTACTTCTGACCTATCCCTATTGCTTATCCAATCAAATGCTATACATTGAATAAACATATCGGGGAAGTAAAGTTGGCAGGGACGCGTCTTGCGCAGCAGTGTCGTTAACTTGCCACATTTCCAGACAGTAAGTATATACTGTAACAGAAATCATCAAAAAGTAGCTGAAATATAAAGTACTTGACTTGGTGAACCTCTTACTCAAATAATTTATTAACTGTATTTCACTTTTAAATTATTAATACATATATAATAGTGTCTGTAACCAGCCTTCAAGGCCTTTGGGGTTGGACCGTTCGGCACACTAGGATGGTAACGTGGCTAACGCTACGCACCGTCCGTCTATTTTTACCCCAGAGTTTTACCTCTAGGTACTCATTTTTGTCAGTCTGAGTCGAACTGGAGCCGAAAAAACGCCATCGATATTATTGGGTTTGAGAACCCGGTTCATCAGATTCATACTCTAGTGCCCTATCCACTAAGTCACACGGTCTCTAAATTATTATTAACATTTTATAAAATATAGAAATGGTATTATAAGAAATCATTTACAATATATTTAATATATTGTAAATATATATTTGTCTATGATATATTGTCTTGAAAAGTATCAAGTCAAGAAAGGGGTAATGAGATTAGTTTTAAGAAGATCAATGAAGGTTTTGAAGTACACCAAAAAATAAGTTCTATAAAAAATTATAAAACAAAAATTTGGATACAGTAGCATAAAATCGATTACATTATATGGATGTAAAAACTCTGAAGACAGTCTAGACTGCCATCAATAAATTTTTGAGAAGTCAAATTTCCTGTATTCGATTGATATACAATAACGAATTTTACAAAAATATGAAGATGCATAGGACATCTTAAGTAAAAGCAACTGGGCTTCAGCCCTATTTTACATACTCTCACTTCGGAACCCTAAAATTGATGATATCTTATGTGTGTGAATTAAATTTTTAATAAGCATTATGCCAAGATTTTAAGGACGAATTTCATGAAGGTCATCCATCAACCTCCGTGAGATTAAAGGATCCATTGGCATTAACAATTGGCTGTAAAAAAAATTTATACTCGTTGGATTCTGCAAATTTTGGCCTAAGCTTAGAAAATGGTTTGTGCCGAATAGAGCAAGAAAATGCTTAAGAAATTCCACTGATGTACTTGAAACTTCATTTACTAAAAGAAACTGGTTATGTAACTTGAATTTATTCCCACGAGCTCAAAGTATACGTCAATCAGCTGTTGGTGTTTCCTGAGATGCCCAGCAATGCTTAAAAAATGTGAGCTGCACTTTTTTCAATTACTTGTCACGTGACTATTGTCACCTTAGAGGATCAAAGGTCAGTTAATGCTTATTAATATGCAACAATTTGCTTGCCAGAAGACATTGACGAATTGTCTAAAACAAACTGAAGGCGTCGTATCGGTTAAATGATCGAATATCGATCAGGTATATTCCTGATTTATCACGGTAAAGTTATTGAATAATAATATTTAACCATATGCTGAAAATGTGAGCTACGCAGAATTTATGTTGAGGTAATAAGAATAACGACCGACAACTCGCTTTCACTAATGACAACATGCAGACAAAACCCTATTTAGATAATTTGTTGTAAGATTTCATGGAAATTGTTTTTAACAAAAGTTGTAATGAAAGCATAAAAATAGTTATTATTTCAATGTCCTATTCAAATTTAGCGTTGATTTTTTCTTCAGACTTTTATGATTACGTTCAAAATGATTTTATCAGATCTATAATTGCATAAAAGTAAGATATACCTAAGATTTCAATGCCAGTAGCAGAAAAGAATATCGAGTAATTTGTGTACAGACAAAAGTCAATCATTGCGTTTGATGTTTCTTAAAACGACAGAAATAGTGCTAGTAAAATTGTAGTCGTCACTGCTGTAGAAAAACACGCGTGTATGAGCAATAATTTTAGAATTCTGGAAAACAGTTAATTAAATATTTGTTTTATTCACCGAAATACATATAATATACATATATAAGTTTTTTTCCAAATGATTAATTTTTTAGGATTTAATATAAACTAGATATATAGTAGGACGTTATAATTAAATTAGTTATTCATTGAAACAGAAATAAGAAAAACACCCTAACCACAATATATAACAATAAATACTATATACGTATTTCGGAACTAAGTTGCCATCTTCAGTAGAATAACCTTAAAAACTGAAAAAAAGAGTGTTAAACGTAGCGTTTTTGGCTAAGGTAAACTTTAGAAGATATGCCAGTGGGATAACACTGAGTTATATAGTGTTATCCCACTGGCGATTTGGTGAAGAGCATATCTTCTAAGGTTTACCTTAGCCAAAAACGCTACGTTTAACACTTTTTTTTTAGTTTTAAGGTTATTCTACTGAAGATGGCAACTTAGTTGCCGAAATACGTATATAGTATTTATTGCTATATATTGTGGTTAGGGTGTTTTTCTTATTTCTGTTTCAGATTACAAGCCACAGTCTCCACCAATTTCGGATAGTTATTCATTAATCGGCACATATAGTTTATTACATTTACATTGATATTTTGCAAATATTGGCTCAGAAATTGAATGTTTAATTTTAGTTTGTGTAGAAAATGATTTGTGTATCAATAATAATGGTGGTAAGGTGGTGTACGGAGGCGAGGAAATGCAGTGGCGTATAATTGCACAGGAAAATAAGAAATTATATTGGAGCTTGATTGCTTCTGGAAATCTGTAGTGGTACCGCGTCCTTGGCACTACTTTCTTCTTGGCTGACGTTTCGTTCAATGTGGCAAGGGACACCTTCAGGACTGCTACTACTGATGCTTCACTGAAACTGAAAATCTGTTAGTTTGGGATGGAGTTATATAGAAACTGTTTTGGGTCACTGGAGCGTCATGATTATGGTTGAGTTTTTGAGATAGAAGGGTTTGAGAGGTATAGTGTAGAAGGTATCCATCACCAAGGTTGATGTTATTGGGATGCTTTAGGATTTCTATGAACGTGCTTACTGTTAAAGTAATAGGGGTTGCTGGATAGAATCTGACTGAAATTTAATTCGGTGTTTCCGACCTATGTTGAGCAAATGAAAACCCGATTACGAGCAGCACTCTAGTACAACGCTCGCGTTCAGCAATACTAATGCTTACCGAACGCTTTGTCTCACCGATGTATATACTGCCACACGAGCATTCTGTAAACACTAGGGATTCTTAGATGGTTACGCTCCTTATCAGAAAATGTGACCAATAATGTACCTAATGTTGGCTTTAAAGATGTTTTTGATGCTTTGTTATTTAGAAATGGCAGAAGTTTGTTGAGGGTCTAAGGTTAAATTGCTGGTTTATGGTGTGTTGGATATCGTACTTGGAATAATTGCGGTTGATTAAGGTATTAGTAACATAATTGATTTCTTTTAACACGGAATTAGGTTCAGATATAGATAAAGAAATTATTCTACAGGGTGTAACAAAATCTCTCTATAATTGCCTCCTACCAAATAGTTGTTTACTGGTTAGCTTATTGGAAGTCACGTCTTTGTAGTCGAGTTTTGAAAAGAGATATTTTATACCACCATCGCATTCTTTAAATATTTTAGGCCTTTCCTTCACCAGACTTGCAAGCGGCGCCCTCTGCTTGTGGGTTTCTCAAGTTTATATCATTAATAGAGCAGGGTAGTTGCGCCACGCGCTAAAGACAGATGCTTAAAAGTTGACGCTTAAAATAAATAGTAAGAAGTAAATTATGAAACGTACTTAAACACAAATACTTACCTTTTTAAAAGTCTTTCATAATGTCACAAACGGGATAACATCTGTTAAATATTTCAATCATTAGATAAGTTTCTACAGTTGTTTCAGCTAAGTTAGTACGATGTGCGGAATAAATGTTTTTTAATGTCGAAAACCACCGTTCTACATATAGTCATGTCATATTTGTATGTTTAAAATAATCATATATATATATATATATATATAACAATAATAATACTTAATAATATAATAATTATAATACAAAGGTATTTTTAATAATATAAAATATTATTAAAAACCTGGTGTGAAGAACACAAATACAGGTTCACTATTAATATTTTTGTGAACGTGTCCGAAAATATCTTTCCCCAGAGACGTAGATACGTATTTCACCTTTCTACAGGCTCATCGGTACGCCCCTGCTGGAGAAAAAATATTTCCAGACACATTCACAAAAAAGAAATATTTTCGGACACGTTCACAAAGATATTAATAGTGAACCTGTATTTGTGTTCTTCACACCAGGTTTTTAATAATATTTTATATTATTAAAAATACCTTTGTATTATACAAAGCTGGTGGGGTTTACCTACTCATGTATGTTTCAATTATTCTGATATAATAATTATATTTAAAATACATTTTTGAATATGTTCACAAACAGATGGTAGTAAATTTCGTAACGTTTTATGACTTGGTAATTTACAGTACGAGTATTTATTCTACGAGGAGACAAATGTTTCGTTGTCTATTATTAAAGTAAACGATAGATTACATACAATAAGGGCAACACAAATCACATTGAAATGTTTCATTAATTTTTTTTATAATCATTATTTTTGTAATGGTCTAGACTTCGATCCCATTTAGACCTGTAGGAAATGCCATCGTATAGTTTAGTATTGTCTGCCTTTCTAGTCATGCTTTGTTTTTAGACATTTGATAGTTGCAGGTCTCAGGATCGGGTATAGGAAAATGGTTTTCCGATTGGGTTAGTAATCCATCCATGTAAAAGCTTTTAGTAGAAACTTCACTATCGCCTCGGAAAGAATGAATCAAATTAATACAAACGACTTAAGCAAATATATTTTATAGGTTTGAAATATTTAATAATAATAAAAAACTATTCGTGATCATTTACTCCATACTGTCTCAAAAATAACTGGAATTATTTTATTTTGACCAAATTACTAACACGATATGTGGGTGGCGGTTTTATTTATGAAATGTAAACCTTTCAAAATAATCTATAAAAATTTCACAACGTTTCGTTCATTAGAAGCCAAGATACAACGAATTTAAGTGACGATAGTTTGTACATATCGAGCAAGAAATGCATAAATAACGAAGGATTTTAAGTTAAAAATAGTAAAAGTATTACGGAAATGTTCGAAATTCTGAAAATGGCTTTTGAAGATAATTGTTTATTATGACGAACATAAGTTTTTGAGTATAATTAAGGATTCAGATGTCTAAAGTTGATGATTTCTAGTATGCCCATATAAGTTTGTATTAAATTTTTAATAAGCAGTACTTCAAGATTTCAAAGGACGAATTTCATGAAGATTATTCATCAACCTCCGTTATTGAAGAAAGTATCGATGCCGTAAGGGAAGTGATACAGATGGATCCGCATGGCACATACCGTGAGATTAAAAGATCCATAGGCATTAACAGTTGGCTGTGAAAAAGATTTATGTTAGTTGGATTCTGCAAATTTTGACCGGAGCTTAGAAAATGGTTTGTGAAGAAAATCAACCGAGGTATTTGAAACATCATTTTACAAAACAAAACTGGCTATGAAACTTAAATTTATTCCTACGAACTCGAAACTACACGTCAATCCGCTATGTGGGTGTCCTGAGATGCTTAGTAGTGCTTCAAAAAATATTTGCTGCACTCTTTCCAGTTACTGATGATGTGATTACTTTAGAGGATCAAAGATGTGTTAATGCTGATTGATATGCATCTATTTACTTGCCAAAAAACATTGACGAATTGTGTAAAACAAGCTAAAACCCTCGTATCATACTTTATCATGACAATGCGAGTTCCCACAGAGACGGTTAAATGATCGAATACTTAAAGAGAAATGAGAGACAATGTAGCTTAGTTAGTGTAGTTAGATTGATTAATTGAAACGATGACCTAAGAAAATATGATTTCGTAAAAATTTTGAAAGATCTTCTGTGGGATTCATGGAAATGGAACTTATGAGTAAACTACCCAAGGCACTTGTTCTAAATTTATAGTTTATTCGACCTCGATTGACGCATGACCAATAATATTTCACATGTTGTTTAACACTATGTATTTACCTCGAAAATCAGTTTTTTTTTACATTTGATGAAAAATATTTCCACCAAATATTAATTGTCAAAAAGACTTTTCTTGTTAGTAAAATTCAAAAAATTCTAGTATGTCAACGAAAGAGAAACATCAGAGTTTCAAATCTGTAAATAATACTTAAAAATGTAAAATTAAATGCAAAATTAAAGAACCAAGTAACAAGTGTGAAGAATTGCGACAATACGATACGCCCTGCTAATTTTCAAACAGCTAAGTTTCTATAATCTTTGCCATTATTATATCTGTACTTAATAACTGTATACTTATGCAGTGTAATCCTACTATGCTGTCTAAAGTTACGTTCATGGGAATATAGATACTGCTAATAAGTTAAAAAAGTGTGTAACAGGTTAAATTAAGTAAAACTGCAAGCTCCTTTCGGTTTGTATACTTCTTCCCAAAGTGTGCGATTACAAACTACATAATGTTTGATTTCAAAATCAGTATTAAAAAATGCGCGTTATTTTTAGCGAGCCAAATTAAAAAAGGTACAGTTTAACTCTATGTCATGGTGTTAAAAACTAATTATGTTTTGATAGATTCGACTTAAAATATATTATATAAGATGTTTTCGATAAGTAATTTACTTCTGAAACCATACCATACTACATTTGTTAGACTAAATACGTAATCATTAAATTTATAGCGTTATAATATTTTCTATTTTAAACTTTTGGGATGTGTAATGTCAAACTGTTAAACCTATAAAGAAACAACTACTTTTAACGCCATAATTATATGAATAGAGATGTATAGTTACAACGAAGCCAAAACTTTTCCGTAGAGTCGCTAAAAATAACATGTATAATAATATTATAACTAACTCAAATATCAAATTAATTTGTAGTCCCGAAGAAGGTTAAAGTATATACATGGAAAACTACAAGTTTATAGAATTTCAAATAAAGTGTAATATTGTTTTGCTTATTTATTGTACTTTAAAGCTTAGACTTTAATTTTCACATTTTTTAAAAACGATTTTGGACAAATGCGAGCGACAACCATCTATATAATGTTCTATTTACTAATTTTAATAACTTTATTTAGTATTTCTGTCAATTGCATACATATATAGGTATCTCTAAATTGTTGAAATCTGAGCTAATTTTGACGGGTAGTCCATTGGGTTGCCAGATTTAAATTTCCCACCATTTTTTATATTTAAGTTGGTAACCCTAATGTTTGACATTTGCCGTCTACAGTTGCTTAGGGTATTCAAAATGGATTGTTATACCGGAATTATTATTGCCAAAAGACAGTACAAATTTAGCGAAAGTTTTGCGGAAAATGCGTGGAATTATTGGCATTCACTAAATGAGTTCATTGTTCAGAAATTTGTTCAAAAAATTGAATTCGGTTAAGGACAAACAAACAAAACATTGCGGTCGTCAATGAGAGTATCGATGAAAATCCAGGAACATCAACACGTCATCTTTCTGAACAATTGAACATTAGCAGAACCAGTTTAGAAAATCAGAGTTTTTTGCCAATTTTTGTCACTAACAGTGGTAAATTTAGGATTTTCGTCGCTCCAATACTTTCGGTTGTTCCTATTAAACACGGCGTTATTGGTACAGAATTTTGGAATAAAATAGTGGATCTTCTGTCAATTTATTTAAATAAAAATTTCAAAATTGAATTCTCCGCGGATAATCGTCTTCCAGCAATTGATGGATCATTTGAGGAGGAAGATCCAACGTTGCTAGCAATCTTTCTAACGGACGTCCTGGGATTTTCTTGTACTCTCAACAAAACGGTTAAACTCAAATTTTCATCTTGCTTTCTTTGGCTTTTTAAAAGATCCAAACATTTTCAAATTAGTTTCCAATTGCGCAAATTTCTTATGATGATTGCTTATAAATCCTGATAAATTTTAATATCGTGACACGGTCTTTTACCACATTCAAAATAAACTTGAACCATCTCCGTTAAATATTCAAAATTCATATTTTATAGGTATTAATAAAAAGCAAAATAACAATTAGTTATTTATTATTACCATTAATAGTCTTCTTGAATAATGCTATAAGATTCACGCAAACTGACAGTAACAGTAAATATTAATACCTAGACGTTGTCAATGTGCAACTGCCTACACCAACTCATGTGGTCCACTGTAAGTGACAAAAATTTACATCACAAGTGGACCAGCAAACATCGTATACGAGTATGTGTAAATTTTGGAATTAAGTCGAACATTTGGGAATTATTACATTTTGACCTTTAAGCAGCAGGATTGTTTGAATTCTTTTTGAATATACGAATCTATGTCTAGATACTTTATGTCCTCGTGAATTGTACATTTTACGTTCGTAAATCGTTCATCTATTCCGGGCTGGAACCGCGTCTTTGGCACTGCTTCCTTCTTGGCCGACGTTTCGTTCACTGTCGCAAGGGACATCGTCAAGACTGCTACTACTGTTGCAGTTTCAGTAACAGTTTCGATATAGCAATAATAGTAGCAACTCTGAAGATGTCCCTTGCAGCAGTGGACGAAACTTTGGCCAAGAAGCAATTAGTGTCAAGGACGCTATTCATGGACAACGACTGTGGAAGCCTACCAGCCAGATAGTACATATAAGCTAAAATTATTTAGATAAGGGATGGCCATGGTAGCGAGGATCACTGTCTTTGATAAGTTCAGTTTGTTGTTACCAATTAAATGTCAGTTTTGATTTGAAGTAACTGTAGTTATATTGGTTATGTTAGCAAAAAAAAAACTGATATTTAAATCATGTCGAATAAAATTTTAAATCGAAACTGACATTTAATTCATATCAAATAAAAATTCAAATCGAAGCTGACATCCAACCAACATGTAGAACCAACAGCAAGCTGGACCTACCAAAGACAGTAGTGATCCTTCCAACTATGGCTATCCCTTATCTGCTTTTTTTTGCTCATAAGGTATATGTATTTTAACGTATAATTTTAATATATCATTTCTAATTTTTACTACTAAAGAAATAAATTTATTTAAAACAAAAACATTTTTAATAATCTCAAATAGTTATTTTTCTACTACCGCTAGTGTAAATAGCAAAAATCGCATCAACAACCCACAAATCACACACACACATATATGTGTGTGATATATATATATATATATATATATATATATATATATATATATATATAAAATAAAAATTGTTGGGGAATCCGGCAATAAAAACCTTTAATTAGTCAATTAGAGTCCTTTATTTTATATCTTATATTTCGCTCTGTAGATTTAGAGCTTCATCAGAGGTCACTTTAATCAAAAGAAAATACAACCTTAGCTAATTTAGTCTACTAATTATAAAAAGATCAATACTTACAAAAGCGGACTAGTTGTTGTGAGAGATATATACATTTAAAAAAAAACACAAACCGGTGGAGAACAAGAAATCCACGTAATACAAACAAAACGTCATATTAATTAAAAATTGTGTCTTTAAAAGTTTTAAAAGCTTATTGTTATTACATATTAAAAACCATTTAAAAAAATTCTTTTTTCAGCAAACACATTAAAAAACACGCAGCAATGTGTTTGCTGAAAAAAGAATTTTTTAAATGGTTTTTAATATGTAATAACAATAAGCTTTTAAAACTTTTAAAGACACAATTTTTAATTAATATGACGTTTTGTTTGTATTACGTGGATTACTTGTTCTCCACCGGTTTGTGTTTTTTTGAAAATGTATATATCTCTCACAACAACTAGTCCGCTTTTGTAAGTATTGATCTTTTTATAATTAGTAGACTAAATTAGCTAAGGTTGTATTTTCTTTTGATTAAAGTGACCTCTGATGAAGCTCTAAATCTACAGAGCGAAATATAAGGTATAAAATAAAGGACTCTAATTAACTAATTAAAGGTTTTTATTGCCGGATTCCCCAACAATTTTTATTTTACATACTTGTTTTAACGGCAAGGACTCGTTGTCTACTTATATATATATATATATATATATATATATATATATATAGACTATTAAGTATTATCGACCGTACTGTATAAGTAAAAACTTCATTAACAGGTGAGTAAAAATAAATCTCCTCTATTCCACTCTATATCTCATAACGCATTGGTTACTTCATCAGGAGTGTAATTCAGAGTTAAAATTTAGCAAATAACGGCACTAAACATGTTAAAATTCGTCAAATTTAAAACATCAAATAATATGTTGTTAGTTTGTCATCAACCTCTTAAAAACTAAGAGTTTTTAAGAAATTTAATGAAATAAATATTTTATATTTTATATCCTTGATAAAGGCATCATTGCCGAAATATGTAGGGTTGTTTTAAATATATATACTTTGAAGTCAGCCAGACCTTAAATCGCCAACTGATTGAATTTACTATATATATATATATATATATATATATATATATATATATATATATGTATATATATATATGTATATATATAGATGTGTAGCTTGATAGGCTATCCGTGGACAATTTTGCGGGGTAAGGCATCCAAACAACGTGAGGGGAAGGAAATTAGTTATGCAACTTAAACGTCACAAGGGTTGCATTTAGAAGTTGTTCTGAGGTAGGAATTTCATATGTTAACGAAAAATTTAATTTTGGCTATCTTGGTCGATTAGTATTCGCCGTATTTAAATTTTGTGATCTCGTGCCCGTGTTATATGTTATAAACTTTCGTTGGATTTATTGTTTGTTTGTGTAAGTAGCATTTAGTACTATGGATAATAGTTTACAGTTTTACCATTTTTTTTATATTAATTGTAGATTTTTTAGATTAATATTAACTGGATAGTGTCATATTCTGAAACGTCGAACTAGACAATTTTTGAAAATACTATTGTATTTCTTTAAATCCATCTAGCATAAGAGTTGGTATAGATTCTAAATATATTTTTATACGAATTACGGTTGTGTGTAATTTTCATTTGAATTTACATTTTATGATATATTTTGAAGATATTCAAGAAGGTGGAAAAGAATTAAATAGAGAATGGAGAAACATAATATTTCGTTCGATTAAATTCTGCATTGAATATGTCTAAGAAGTTTATGTAATGGGTTCTAAATTACATATATTGATTGGAATACAGAAGTTAATCGAATGAAATATTATTTTTCCTTCACACAAAATTTGAATAACCCCAACAGTAATTTAACTACAGCTATGATGGTTGCATACACAATTGTGTAAGCAACCAATCCCCTTTCCTCGCATGGCGACCAGTCCACAAGCTATACATAGGAATCCATTTTACTATTAAGTTACACATCTATATTATTACTGATCACTCTGATCAGTGCCAGCAACCCCTTTAGTAAACGCTTCATTACGCACGTGTGATGTAAATTAACTCCGCCCATAAACACATTTAACTGTCAATTGATATTTGACATTTGAAATTTGAATCTTCACACCTTCTCTTCATCAAAAGGCAATGTTTTGTTGAAATTTTATAAGGATTATGGCGGTTATAGAAAAACTATGGCACAAAACTCGAGTTGTAACGCAATTACGCCCTCATGGAATTACACACTCGGCGCTATGCGACTCGTGCGTAACTTTTTCCACTCGTCCTTAATATGCTATTTACATAATATACTATTACACCACAAAGGAATTAAGTAGCTTTTACCAGTCGAGAATGATTTTGCGCCTGAGCGGAGCGAAGGCTAGCAAATGAGTCCGAGACTGGTCAAAATACTTACTTCGTACTACGTTTTGGATAACGTTTTATCTGCTCTCACAGATACGGTTCACGGAATAAAAAATCAGATTTTACATTTCCTGATAAATTTATTTTGACAGTGACACTTTGTAATTTTTTTTGCGGTAATTGACATAAAGCGTGTTCAACTCATGCATCGATCGCAATAATTTGCTATCATTCTCATGTCAACCCGTTCAATACGACCAAATTACTCTCGTTCTAATCTTTATTCAAATAATTTTGCCATGCAAGGTAGGATTCAAGAAATATTATAGAGGAGTTTTTAGTTGTCGCAAGCAATAATAACATAAATGTGTATTCTAAATTAACAAATATAAACGAATTGAAGATATAGCCCCATCAAAATTAAACATTATTTGAACGTATTGTAAATGTTGTGAAGAAGCAGTACGTGAAAAGAGGAGATTGAGAAGAGTTTGGATGAACACCAGAGCCCCACAAGATAAAACTAAATTTAACAGGGCAACAAAAAACTTGAAAGAGATACTGTTAAACGAGAGAAATCACAATATACAGAAATACTTGGAAAATTTAACACCAACCGAAGCCACAGAATATTCCTTATGGAAAGGAACAAGGAGACTAAAGAATCCGCCTACTGAAATATACGACCAATCTGGAAACATGTCGGTAGCTGGGCTAGGAATGACAAGTAAAAAGCTCGCACCTTTACCAAATACCTTACAAAAATCTTCCCACCACACCAATGGTGTTTGTCTTCGGAAGAAAATTATGAAATAAAAGTGTTTCTGGACGCACCTTACCAAATGTAGCCACCAATAAAACCTGTAAAATGAGAGAAACCAAGGAATTAATTTTGAGGAACGTTAATTTAAAGAAAGCACCCGGATATGACCTTATAACTGGTAAGATTTTAAAAGAACTCCCTGAGGTAGCAATTAAGTATATTACATATATATTTAATGCTATTTTGAGAAATGGACACTTTCCGTCACAATGGAAGGTTGCCCAAATTGTTTTAATTTCTAGGCCTGGCAAACCTGTGGAAGAAGTGACATCATACCGCCCGATTAGTCTCCTGCCTATCTTGTCAAAGATATTCGAGAAATTACTCATGCCAATATTGAGCAAGTGCATCGCTTGGTAGAAATCATACATAGAGCCTATGAAAGGAAAGAGTATTGTTCGGCAGCTTTTTTAAATATTTCCCAGGCTTTCGATAGGGTCTGGCATAACAGGTTATTGTTCAAATTAAAATCTAAATTACCGCACCCTTACTATCAGATTCTGAAAAGCTATCTTACTGATAGATATTTTCTGGTCAAGTACCAGGATGAACAGACAACACTGAACCGAATACAAGCTGGAGTACCCCAAGGTAGTGTTATTGGTCCTATCCTTTATCAAATTTATACTGGCGATATACCAACATCGACCACTACAACTACCGCGACATATGCTGATGATATAGCTTTATTATTGACAAGTAGTGATCCTACAGTGGCATCGCATTATCTCCAAACATCACTAAATAACCTCGAGGAGTGGAAAAGAAAGTGGAAAATAAAAACTAATGAACTAAAATCAATGCATGTAACATATACATTACGTCGAGATACTTGTACTCCTGTTTCACTTAACAGTGTTCAGATACCCCAGAGAGAAAGCGCCAAATATCTCGGAATTCATTTGGATAGACGGCCAACGTAGACTAAGCACATCTTCTCGAAGAGAAAGCAGCTAGGGCGGACATTCTCCAAATTACAGTGGCTCATTGGCAAGCGATCTTCACTATCTCTGGAAAACAACCTTATTGTATTCAAGGTGATTTCGAAGCCAGTGTGGAACTATGGCGTTCAA
Source organism: Melolontha melolontha (assembly GCA_935421215.2). NCBI lineage: Eukaryota > Metazoa > Arthropoda > Insecta > Coleoptera > Scarabaeidae > Melolontha > Melolontha melolontha. The sequence continues at coordinate 66,582,664 of OW285238.1, forward strand.
CTGTCGGGAACCGCGAGTGTCTCTAATCTGGAAATTCTTCAACGGTTTCAATCCAAAGTCCTGAGAATAATTACAAATGCATCCTGGTTTGTATCAAGTGCCACGCTACATCATGATCTTCACATGCAGACAGTGCGCGAGGAAGCAAAACACGCAAGTATTAAGTATCTCGCACGCCTTGGCGCACATCCAAATCCTTTGGCATTGAACCTTTTGGATAATAGTCCGCAAACATACCGTCTAAAACGTGTAACGCCTTTAGATGTGGTGAATACACATAGCTAATTGACTTGTATTTATAGTAGCGAATTGTTATCGCTTGTTTTTATTCGTTAGTATAGCAAGCGTCAATTAAGTTGACGCGAGGAGGGGGTGCGCAGAAGTCGTTTTTAAAAACGTCCACCCCCACTACTCAAGTAATTGTCAGAATACATTTGTCATTGACGTTTGACGAAACATAATGTCTTTGCTAGAGGATCATAAAGTGATACACGCTCAGAGGTTAGAATTATCTGACATTTGATGTAAAACCAAATACAGATCTCCCCACTACTTCTAATCCTGCGCGAACTTACCCCTCCTCGCGCCAACTTAATTGGCGTTTACTATACCTTGCTGTAGGTTTCTAACTCATGTCCTTTTGTATATAATTTCAACTTTCATTTAATACCAACCTTGGGTAGATCATGAAATTTACATAGAGTTATTTAAAAAAAAATTGTGAATGTCAAAAAAGTACATTGCATATAAATTTTTGAAAGAAAATGCTAGGAATTTTTATCAATAAATGATTGAAATAATAATTTTATAATAATAATAAAGGTGAATAACCACCAAAATGTTCTATGTCAATGGAATAAATCAAATAATAAAAAAATACAAACAATACTTTTTGTTATTTTGTATTTTCATTTATTTCCTCATATTACCTCAAAATTTTTAAAACAAGTTAGCTTAAAATATATATTTGAAATTTTTTTTTGGAAATAGAAAATGAAATTGTTTTTGGTCTATATTTGATTTTTCTCGTCAATTTTTTATTTGTAAAAATATTGCAAGGGAATTAATTTTAGTTAACTACATTAATTATATTTATTTCAAAATTGTACTCTATCCTGGTTATTTCTATTATATTAATTGTCAAATCGATCAATTATAATATTGATAACTTATTATCAACATCTAAATTACGTAAAACATGTCGGAATAAAATGTACAATTGTATGTCGGATCCATTAAAATGTTTTGAACATTCAGTTTCAAGGAATCACAGAATATATAAAACCATTTCAGCTGAAACTACGCTTTTGTTCAGTGTAGCCTCTATGAAGCACTTATTGAAAATAACATACTTAATACATATATAGTTTCCTGGATACATTTACCTTTTGTTAAGTGGAAGAATTCTATTAAAAATTTCCCATTATAAACAATTTTGAAACACCTTCAGTTTGCCTAAATATAGGTATAGAGAAATTTATTTTCAAATCACTTTTAAAAACTTTATAATTTTTCTATTTTTATAAATTTCATAGATTTCTTCGAGATCCTTCTTCATAAATTAATTCGTTCAATAAACTCCAATTGATAATAATGTGAAGCTACTTCTAGGTTTAATTCAATTTTTAGGTGATGTTATCGATTCATATCCACTCCGCTAATTTGTTTTTTACTATTTTAGTATAGAAATATTTTATCAGTCCATTTTAGCAACTTGCATAAACATTCATATATAATATTTTTTCTACGCCCATACTTTAATTGTAACGGGTGTTCATTTGAAAAGTCAATCTAGTAGCATGTGATTTACTGAGAACATTTTGAAGTATGTCGTAAATTAAAATTTACTACTAAACCTACGAAGTCGTATATTTTGACAGTTTCATACATACAAATAAATAACAAATGTGATTGACATTATCAAATGTCATTTGGATTTACGTTTACGGAACAACAAACACATACTAATATATATGCGCCTTATTCTATCAAAATTTCAAAGTAACATAGATTGACTTTTCAAATTAACACACGTTATTATTAGATATACGGGACCTGTACTTCAATGATGTCAACTAAGATACAAATTTTTCATTAAGATACAAGATACAACAGGAATGCTACATCCAAATATTCGATGAATATTCAATATGGCCATGACTACCTATCTCACAGATCTAAAAATTAATTAAATTTGACAGTCCTCTGCAGTTTACTTGTAAGTTATTAAATTTGTGTTTTTTTTAAAATTATAAACGGTAAAAATGAACGATAGTGACAGTGAAATGGAAAATTTTACTCCACCAGAAATTATGGATAATCGTAGTCACGAACAATTTATTACTAGCGAAATCGGCAAAAACCATATTGAACATAGTTGTCATTTGAAATAAATAAATTTTGAATATAAAATGCAATTTTTTTCGTTATTACAGTTGGTCGTAGAATAGTATATTAAAAAACAAGTTTGATAAGGCACTATTTTGTCGCACGAGATCAGTTTAGAAAACGAGTTTTTTATACTATTTTTTCTATTTTGCATTTTTACATTTATAAATTGGAATTATTTAATTTGAAAGTTCAGAGTTTCATTTTCATATAAAGCATGCAGTTGGTCACATTGATACTTGACATTTTCAAATTTAAATCTTGCTATCCGCGAAGTACATTATATTACATATTATTTATTAATTTTCGTTAACATTAGTTGATATTTTATTTAAAAATATAAACATGAGTGACATAGAAACTAATATATTTTGTTGTCGATTGTATACGATATACGTTGTTTGGGTCTACCCAAACAACGTATATCGTATACAATCGACAACAAAATATATTAGTTTCTATGTCACTCATGTTTATATTTACGTACTCTAGTACGTACGGTTGCGGCCAATATAATCTGGGCAGTGATTTGACATTTTATGGCTTTTTCATGAAATTTGGTAAATCAGGTATTGCTACAATCTACGTTACTCTGGATACGCACTTAGGGCATGAGCCATCATGTGATGGTTATCTCAATAATCAATAGTCATTAGTTACCTTAAAAAGGGATGTCTTTAAACTGAAATTAGTTTGGTTTTGACCAACCATATTATTGATCTTAAATTAAATTAAAAGTTTTGATGTTTATTTAAAAAACGAAAAACATAAACAAATGATATAAAAAATTAATATTTTGTAGCAGCTCCATTTTTTTCAATAACATTATTTAACCTTCTGGGCATTGATGCTACTAATTCTGCAGTATAATTTGGAGTTAATTCGATCCATGCTTCTTGAATTCTTTCCCATAACTGTTCTACATTTTGTGGGCGAAAATTATTACCTCTATTAATTTTTTTCCCCATCAAACAGCACACATTTTCAATGGGTTTCAAGTCCGGGCTACGTGAAGGCCATAGTAGAACTTGTATGTTCTGTTGCTGCATCCAGTTTGAGGTCACTCTGGCTATATGAATGGGGCAATTGTCTTGTTGATATATAAAATTATTTTGGGGAAAGACTGCATTTACTGAGGGCAGCATGATATTTTCCAATATTCCAACATAGACCTCTGCATTGCATCTACCTCTTATATGTGTTATAACTCCGGGTCCTTGGGCGCTCATCCAGGCCCAGACATTGACAGAAAAACGACCGCTTATGTGTGATTTTTGGGTATAACGTTCATCAAAGCGAGAGTTCGGAGGTCTATAAACTCTAACGTGTCCGTCATAACACGATTTAAATACCTTCTCATCTGTAAAAACAACATTCTGCCAGAAATTTAACGCTTCTAAGGAGTATTCCAAAGCAAAACCTACTCGCTGTTCCTTATTTTGCGGAGTTAAAAAAGGTTTTTTCGCTGCAGAACGATTACGTAGATCAGATCCATTTTTGATACGACGCCTTGCCGTTCGAACGGACCCAGGAAAGTTTGTTTCAGCCTGTGCGTCTACCGCACACTGGAAGGGATTTTCGCGAATAAAATCAACCAAATTACCATCATCCACCTCCGTTGAAACTCTGGGCCTACCATTACCCAATCCTCTTTCAAGCGTTTGTCTCTCATCCCATATTCTCTTAATGTTATGCACAGTACTCTTTGGTAATTGGAATATTAATGCGATTCGTCGTTCCGACCACCCCTCTCCCAGTAACGTCACAACCCTTAATTTCTCGGCCAAAGATAAATGTGGCATTTTTATAATTGACGCTTTTCATCAATCAATATGACAGTATAGTTTTCCAGGCGACTTTTTTTATGTAACAATTAAAATCCATTTACAGTGGAAAAAACTGCTGCCCAGATAATATTGGCCGCAACGGTATAGCAATCGCCAATTAAGTTGGCGCGAGTAGGGGGTGCGCAGAAGCCGTTTTTAAAAACGTCCACCCCCACTACTCAAGTAATTGTCAGAATACATTTGTCATTGACGTTTGACGAAACATAATGTCTTCGCTAGGGGATCATAAAGTGATACACGCTCAGAGGTTAGAATTATCTGACATTTGATGTAAATCCAAATACAAATCTCCCAACTACTTCTAATCCTGCGCGAACTTACCCCTCCTCGCGCCAACTTAATTGGCGTTTGCTATACATAATCATATATGTCAAAAGTACTTAAATTCTTAAAATCTAATGACAGCAATGATATTTATTTCTTTGTCGAACAACGCCAACGTTGAAAAATGAAAAAAAGCGTATCGAAATTAAGCTCATTTCGATACTGTTTTGGGTGTCATAATGAGTTCATTTCGAACGCAAAATAGAAAAAAAATAGTGTACGCAATTGGCATTTAGTGACTATTAAGACATTCGTATTCTTTACGACACTCGCTTTGAGCTCATGTCGTAACTCTCATACTCGTGTGTTAATAGCAATCATTAAATGCTCATTGCGTAATATACCATTTATCAACAAATTATATAAATTTCTTTCGGCATCACAAATTCTGTCAAGTACGAATGTCAATTCTGGCAATTCTCTTTCAATATTTATCATTGATTTAAAATAACAGACTTTAATTTGACTTTGCGGTACCAGTTTGATTAAAATTGCACTAATAACGGGTGACTATACTCGTAAATGACGGAATTTTTTTTTATTAAGCTGGCAATAATTTTGAAACTTTATATTGACATGCCTGATTCTTAAATTTAAATTTGTCAAAAATTTATCAATGTAAAAGTCAAGCAAATAATTCTAACCATATATCATCCATATTTATACAAAATATTCTAACCTAAGGAGATAAATATAAATCAGGCAAGCCAATTCTCAGGGTTATTAAATATTTGCTTCAATCATTTATGGTCACTCGGTATAGTGAAACACTGGTACACACTGGTGATTTCTACCTTAGTTATTATTTTATATTTGATAGAAAATACGTGGGAACAATTTTAATGTACCCAAAGAATTTCAATATTGGTAAAATAATCTTTAAATGTCTCGTGCTGTAATTTTTAGTTTATACGTAGTTTATAGATATTTTATTGCATTACTCGTAGTTTATAGATATTTTATTGCATTACTCTCTTATTTATTTTGTCAATGGAAATAGAGAGAGGAAAAAGAAACTAGGGCAAATCCAAAAAAATCCATTGAATCACGATGACGCTCGAGGAAGTGTTAAATGTATACTTTGTTTGTTTATACTAGAGAAAACTTTCAAAATTTATTCTTATTAAATTTACATTAACTTGCCAATGATCTTTTGTTGTTGCTACACTCCTCCCACTTTTAAAATTAAATTTTTCGTTGTAATGTATGTACGGCAAGAACATTTAACACGGACTCATTAATAATAGCAATGAATAACTTAGATAAATCACAATTAATTACAGAAAAATACATATACATCGTGAATATTAACTTAATACTTTGGGTGTTTTGCTGAAATATACTTTCAATGTTCTGGAAGTTAATTAATATAAGTCGGTTATAGAAACAGGAATGCAACTTCAAGAAACCAGAACAGTAATAAAATTGAATTTTTTTAGTACTTACTTTAGTATTATAAAATTGATTAATTTCTTAATTATGCATTCTGTATAAATGGTACGTATGCTTACAAGCGTACGGTTTAAGGTACGAGGTGGTACCAAAAAGTTTTCTAAATTTGAATCAGGCACGTAAGCAGACGCAGTTACAATCAATTACCACTACGTAGAGTTGTCTAGTGTCTTTGTAATTCAATGTGCGGGTGTCGTCATTCTAAATGGATACATTCTCTGTTCGAACAATTTTTCATTGATGTACCAGTACCAGCTTTGTGTATTTTCAACGTATCTTTACCAAGTTTTGTTTTAAATTTGCAGAAACACACAAAATGTTAAAGGAAGCATTAGACGGCCATGCTTTGTGTCAAACACAAACTTACAATTGGTTTAAACTTTTGAAAAATGACAGAACATCGTTTGATGACAATGAACGTTTTTTTCGATATTGATATTCGATATTATCCACAAAGAATTGCTACGTCTAGCTCAGATGATTAATTCAGAAAATTAAGATATAAGATTATTGTTATTATTTACACTAAAAATGAGATTTTTTATTGGAAGTCAAATGTAATTATTATACTATGTAAATATCTACCCAATAACAGTAACCACACACCTATTTCTAATGGATTTAAACATTAAGTTAAATTTCATTAGTTAATATATAAATATTCTAATTATCTAATTGGTTAGATAATCAATATATATATATATATATATATATATATATATATATATATATATATATTAGTAGTCCCTGAAAGGAATGTTGAAGAAATTATTCCACAACAGGATAATGTCAATAAGATGTAGTAAACCGTACTTAATTCAAAAATACAGTCCTAAAGATGTGCGATTAATAAAATGTATCCTGTAGAATGTGGAAATTTACTACATTCAGGAATTATATTGATAATATTGATGAGACTCTTATAAATTAATTATTTATCTCAGGCGTGTGATGTAGTCCGTTTAAAAGCTGCGTAAATAAACATATATTAAAAAAACCTTTTATTGATTTTATCAATTTAAAGGGATATATATCGATCACTTAAGCCGTTTGTCATACATGCTGACATCTATCTCAGGGGTAGAAAGAACTTACTATATGAAATCAGCAAGATCGTTATCTTAGGTAGACAAAAGAATCTTTTAACATATACCTGAGCTATGTAATAATACTTCTTCTTCAAAAAAACAATATAAACATTGATTTTAAATCCAAGAATACTAAAAAGAGAAAATACAGGAGTTGGATATGGAATACCTTAACAGGTCGGTATTTATTTTTAAAACTTTTACTAAAAATAATAATTATACAACAATAACCTAAGGTAATTCAAATCTAAATTGAACCAAAATCAATGAAAGTTAATTCTTGAATGAATTATAAGCTTTTAATTAATTTATAGAACAACACAATTGACATATAGGATGACGTTTTCTGTATAGTTTACTTGAATCATACAGTTACGATGATTTGTCTAGGTATATCGATCTATTTTACAATAATTAACAAATGATTTTTGTTTGATGAATGTAATTTAAGGTACCTTCTAAATCAGAATACAGAGTTAGGTCAGAAAGAAGGGAAGGCTCTCGGTGTATATCTTCAGAAATTTCTGGAAACCGGAAAAATTCCTCGTTTTTCTTAAATTCTGGTCCCGAATGACTTTAAAAGGTTTGATATTCAAAGAATTGATGAGTCTGGTGCCAAAATACCGTTATTTCTTAGTTTAAAGCAATATTCTCTAAATTTCCATTCGGTCAGCCATTTTTAACATGATGCTTAGGTTGCTAATTTATTAAATACTTGATTTACGCCGTTCAAATGATTTTCAATTGATAAATTAAACTTTACACTATCTTTTAGATATATTTTTAAGTACTTTTAGTCATAATATTTTTAATCTTTATTTTTAGAAAATGCGGACCAAGAATAATGCTATAATTTTACGGAATATGGCGCCCGTATCTTATGGGCTCTATACCACTACTCTCAAAAAATACGCCGATAAAAAACAAATAACATCACCTTGAAATCTGCTCCACAACATCTCATTGGTTTGTTCAGAATCAATGGAAATGATGCGGAAATTTATAATTTGAATTATAATTCAAATTTATATCAATTACAATTTCCTTCAGAATTAATTACAAACTTACAACTAACTACATATTTAAAATTATATATTAAAACTATTCAAAATATTGTATTTATATTTCCTTTGATTTTCTTTTGATTATATTTAGTCTTAATTAAATATTTAATTATAATTTTTTAATTTTTCAAAATTTTATTTAGTTTTAAATTAACAAAATTCAAATATATTGTTTGAGGTAATTTGCCTCACAACAATATAATATATATATATATACAGCGCTCGCCATATTGTTTGAACCATATGGGAAAAACTTTTATTTTAGAGTTTTTTAAAAATCGTTTTCAACCAGTTGTTTATGCATGTTCGAAAACCTACAATGGGGTACATGGAAAGTTTTTTCCTTATACAGGTCCGCAAAAAAAAACCTAATCCATATGGGAAACTTTTTGATTAATTGATTTATTGAAAAATTGCTTTTGGCATTAGCGTCTGCTTCACCTCCAACCACAAAAAATAAAAATTTTCATGGCACTCTTGTTCTACCGTTAAAACGACGTTTAAAATTTTAAAATGGGCCAAAATGGCCTTATTTATTAAAATGAGAAAAAACTATAGGGAAAACTAAAAATAATTTAGTATATTTTGGAGTTTAATTGACCCATTAAACAGTACGAAACAATATTTAAAAGCTACCTATAAGCTAAGTAAATAAAGAATTGAAATGAAAAATTAAAAATTTAAATTTTGGTAACAAAAATGTCTCATATTTACACATGTTTTCATTCATTTCACACATTTCTTAGGTATTCTGGTGGAATCTAAACAACACAGTTTCTGCATTTGTGTTCTTCACACCAGATTTTTAATAATATTTTATATTATTAAAAATACCTTTGTATTATACAAAACTGGTGGGGTTTACCTACTCATGTATGTTTCAATTATTCTGATACATAACACAGGTTCTAATGATCTCTTCTAGGTGATCAATATTTCTGTACGATATTTGTGTACTTGAATTTTACAATATTCCCAAAGAAGAAAACCACAAGATGTCAGATCCGAGGATCGTGGTCGCCACGGATTCTCAGGAAAGCGATCTATCCATTTTGCCAAAAAAACTCATTTAGGTAATTTCTAACTTCGATGGTATTGTGAGCTGGACAACCATATTGTTGGAAATACATTTTTCGTCTTAATTCCAGGGGACAATTTCGTTGAAACATTGATTTTGCAAATATCAAATATCTTCCTGAATTCAAAGTATTTCTATAAAAATATGTTCCAAATATTTGGTTATTAAAGATTCCACATCACACATTTGTTTTAAAATGGTATTGATTACATGCTTCTATTTGAAAATGTGTATTTTCATTGGCCCACCAACGACAATTCTGCGAGCTTACATCTCCATTGGAAGAAAAAGTGGACTCGTCACTAAACAACACATACTTCGCAAATGATCGTTCTTCTTCTAATTTTCCTTGAGAAAAAAATAAATAAAAAAAAATGTAAATAAATTTTGGATTGTAGGGTTGGAACTTGTTCATCTTTAAAAGTCTTCTTACGGAAGTGCCAGAAACACCACTATTTAGCTCAATTTGTGATACAGAGTTTTAGGATTCTGTATAACTGTTTGCAAAATTTGGAGCTGGTGTTCTTCGTCAACGATCCAGTGAACATGTGGATGTTTAAATTTATTTGCAATAGTGACCGTACGTTTAAATTTTAAATAAATTCTTCCAACTCTTGTATTGTTACCGGGATGTCGGTAGTTAAAAATTAATACTGTCTCTCTAAACGTTTTATAATTGTCGCCTACAATCAAAACAATTCCAATTTTCTTGCTTTCACTTAATTTACGTTACATTGTGAAAATAATAATGACACTGAATACGACTGAATTAATATTTAAACTGTTAAACATAAAACAGCTATTTGACTAACAAAACAATGTCCATTTGTGTAAAATAAGAATGATGATATTATTATAAGTTTCTAGTACGTTTAACGGTAAAATGCACGCTTTGTTGCATTTATTCACATTAATTGTTAAGTTACATTTATTTAGCATAAATTATAAAACTAGCTGAAACTTAAAATGAGGTTCTTCATAATAAAAAGGCTTTGCACCAAAAATGTGAAATAACGTGACAAAATTTCTTTTATAATATAAAAAAATATAAGTGAAGGACCATCAATTTTATTGTCCTTGTACGTTACTTTTATTATTTTCTTGAACTCTACATTTTTATCTCCGGAAGAAGCAACAAAGTTGATGCGAAATATAGGGATAATTAATAAATGAGTTTTTAATTGGCAGACCGCTTGCCCGCTTTTAATTTACTTTGTTCAATATATTACAGTCGATAATTTCGTTTAAAAAATTATATATATATATATATATATATATATATATATATATATATATAGATATATATATATATATTATATATATAGATAGATATATATATATATATATATATATATATATATAGATATATATATATATATATATATATATATATATATATATATTGTTATGGGACAAACTGCACCATCATTCCAGCTAACTGCAAAGGGAAAGACAGCAATTAACATAAAAATAACACTCAATAGAATGGCTAAATTGACGGAAATAATTTGTAAAATTAGTATCGAAATGTAAATAAATTACTATTACGATAACTTTGTATATATTAATTTATATTTATTTCAAAATTTACTTTTTATATTTTTATTGTCATTTTCATAATTAAAATCATTAGCGAGAAATTAACAGATAGCTAATTTATCTACATTCGAATTTTGTATCGATACTAATTAGACACGCCCACTTTTTGAATGTATACAATCCCGCGAATAGGGTTATTTTCATTGTACTCATATGACATAACCTTACATTGAAAACCCCGTTACAACTATTTCTAAATTATTATATTAATTTTGTTTTCATGTTTAAATTAACATGTCATTTATATTTAAATTATTATCCCCTTGTAATTAAAGTAAAATTCGAGGCTATTTTCATAATTTCTTACAAGGCTTTGAAAGAAATAATTGCTATCGAGCGTCAGTAGTAAAATTTCATAACGATTGCCAGTAAAAAGTGCTACTCCAAAGTTAAAATTTAATAAAACCTAAAATACCTGTACTAGAATCCTAAAATTACGCAGCAACGAAGTATTTAAACTTGGAGCTACTATAGAACCAGATTTGGGGGCGATCATATCGAAGATCGGCAAGTGATCGTTCAAAGCATCTTTTGGTGGAACACCGGCCCGAGCAATACCAACGCCTTCGGCCAACGCCAATACCGGCATCGCAGTATTGAAAACACCTTATTTGATCCGTACTTCGACTTTACTGACCAACGTCGACATCATTCAAGATACCTGCCCGCATTCTACGAGAAACAGGTTCAATTAAATCAATTTATTTCGAAAAAGTCTTAAAAAACTATCTTGAAACAAAACAAAACTTAATCAAATTACAAACTCTTGATTTTACTTTAAAATTACATATCCAACTTACTCAGAATTTGTGAAAGAACATTTATCATTAAGAACTGTAGTACTCACCTGAATTTGTTTGTTTATTTATTTATTTATATTACCATAAACTTGAATATAACATTGCTATTAAAAGATAACCTTTTAATTCACACGTGCACACCATATTAATTCAATATTTTGTCGATAGGCACGTTATTTGTTTATTGTTTACTGATATCTTATTTCAATAAATATTTACACTTATTTCTTTAAACATACTCTTTTATTTATTATTGCTTAGCTAGAGATAACTTAGTAATATTATTAAACAATTTTCTACCATACTCATAGGAATAAACTAGACCGGCGAGGATCCTGAGATAGTGGCAATTTTTGTAAGATATTATACTTGTTCTCCGACATCTAGCCGCAACCTGAGACATTACATGAGAAAAGCTGGTGATCTAACGTAATAGGTTTAAAACAAAGGCGCCCAACCCATTAGTACATTTCCCGTACTATTCAATTAATATACTTTAAACACAATTAACATTATTTATATCAATTATTATTATTATTAATCTCAGATCATCAGCGCTAATACAATATATATGTATATATTCTACAATCATTGCACCGCCCGTACATTGCCCCGTAATTTACATTTAATAGAGCATAGAGCTTCGGTATACGGACGCTCTATGCACCTTCCTCGTATGATTTCGTTAATAGGTATATATTGTGATATAATGTTATGTTTTAAAATTTCGCAGGACGCTCTTTTGGTAACTATGTACATGTAAACTAACCATTTCGTGTATACTATTAGTTCAGGCTGTTACAACAAGAGGCGCTATTAATAATGCCGTATATCTTGAATTATATACATGGCTTTCTGTTTTTCGCTAATAAGTCGTCCGGATAACTTGGCAATGTGGAGACGGCTATTTTTAGAGTTAATCGACAATTTAGGTATACATGGAATTGCTTTTATGAGAGATAGAGAGCGACTGAAGGAATGTGTGTCTATGATAGCGGCCAAACTGCTACACATACTGCATCCATGCTTTATACCTAAGCTTATAATATTCTTGGCAAGATCTGATTTGAGCCAAATTGGTAAACCGGAAGTGATACTTTACTTCGGCGCAAAACAATATTTTGGGAATATCTGGTTAGTTATTAGGCTTACAACAATTTTTAAAGAGCACAAAAGTATTTAAAAGTGGATTTTGACACAACTTTTCTAGAAAATTTTTTGAAAGTTCCTACCGAAAAGGTCACTTTTACTGTTATCTGAAATCCAGTTTTTGGTTATCGTCGCTAAAAATATATTTTCGTAAAGTACCTAAATAAAAGTGTTAGTACGCCAATTTGGAATAACCCGTATAAAAAACTTTAGAATTTTCATAAAAAAAATTCGGATATTCGACCGGACGTATATAACGTATAAGAAAATCTTGTGTTGCAGTCCTCTTTATTTATTTAGCTTTCTATGTTAATTTCATATTTTCATGACCTAGTTATCTATTCTTTATTATCATGTATTATGCTATTATATAGATGTTATCACCCAACAATAATCGGTATAACAGAAACCAAGGATATTAATATTATAGCTATCCATGCTTTAAAATATTATAATAATTTATAGACAAGTAGTATTGTTGTCAGTACTAAAGCACCACCTGCTAATCTTCCAGGTTTGGCTTATTGCAATTACACCTAAAAAATATTTTAAAAATAGATTTTATTTTTCTGTAAATAACTTTTTTATTTATGGAAATAAGGGTTTGAAAATATATTTGTCATAGTGTGTTTACTATGGTTTCCATTTAAATTAAGAGCTGTGGTCACTATACGACTAGTATGAGTGAAGACACAAACAAAATGCAGTTTCTAGAGAGACGTATCTTTGGAAGGGCGTCGTTGGTTCGCATTGGTTATGTGGACAGAACGAGGTACTTCGGCTGTCTGACAACAGGCAGCGCTGAATTTACTTCTACGCTCGGTCTGGATAATTTCTGTGATATGGCGATGTGGTTCTTTTTTGTGAATGTGTCTAAAGATATCCTTTCTCCAGCTGTAGAAAGGCGAAATACGTATCTGCGTCTCTGGGGAGGGATATGTTCGGACACGTTCACAAAAAATATTAATAGTGAACCTGTATTTGTGTTCTTCACACCAGATTTTGAATAATATTTTATATTATTAAAAATACCTTTGTATTATACAAAACTGATGGGGTTTTACACACTCATGTATGTTTCAATTATTCTGAGAAATGAAAAGTAACTATGTTTTTTTTATTTAATATTTAATTCTGTGGTAATACTATGACTGGCTTGATCAAAAATACAAAATATGTATATGTAAAAGATTAGCTAAATACTTAACTTTCCGAAGGTGGACGCTACACTCATGTGTTCTGAAAGGACGCCACATTACTAGTAGGATGTAAATATATATATAAGTAGACAAAGAGTCTTTGCCGTTAATATATATAATATATATATATATATATATATATATACATATATATATATATATATATATATATATATATATATATATATATATATGTATATACAAGCTGTCCTTGAAATAAAGAGACAACGTATAATAAATGGAAAGATGTAATAATATAGAATATAAATCTAAAATATTGTAAGTCAATTACGACGCGAACCCCAAAATTAAAAACACTCCGAAAATTGTATTATGTGACGTCTATGAATTCAAAATATCCAGAATATGTACGCTACAGCGTATGTTTACGTAATAGCTGAATGCGATGAATAATAACAAAACTATTCTTTTTGTTATTGTCGGTCAAGTTTAAGATATTGTCTTTTATAATATAGTCGATCGAATAGTGGCGTGTAAATACTTTTGTCACATTTCTTCTCGCTTATTAGAAGGAATTTTGGGAAGATCTTTTAGATTTATATTCTATATAAAAACAGCTTTCCATTTTTCATACGTTGTCTTTTTATTTCAAGGACTCTCGTTATATATACTCAAATGTAACAAAAGCAAAGCATTGCTGGGTTCAGCTAATATATTATAAAATAATTAATGCAAAATAATTGTAAAGCGCAAAAGGTGGGTTTTTAATTGTAGTAATTATTATTTCGCTAAGGTATGTAGTTTAGTTGTTAAATGTGTATGTTTGGTGATTAAAATTGTTTAGAACAACGCAAATCTTCAATTTACATGTTCTTCTAGTTCATAAAAATTTTAAATAATATGTTTTTCTTTTAAAGCTGTTTATAGACCGTTGCTAAAACTACAATATGCTATCATATGATTTGCTGTCTCTATTCAATACTTTTTATTCGAATTTGAAGTAAATAACTTTTATGCATTTGCTAAAATGTAAGAATTAGGTATCAGATGGTAATTATTTTGTCTTGAAAAGTTTAGAATCAACTGCAAGAAAAACTAATATGCAATCAAATCTTGGCAATGTTTTGTTCCTAACAAAAAAAAACGGTGGGCAGCTGAACGTAAACCTGTTCATTCCTATGTATTCTGTTAGGCCAGAGTCGGCCATGACCGATGATATTACGAAAACGTTTATATAAAGTAATATTAAATAATCGGCGTATCAATATGCAGGAACTAGTGACATATTAATGATTAAATATACTGGTAAGATACATTTAAAATGGAGATTCACATATGAAAAAGGTTTCAGACACATGGCTGCCGTGATTGCTGCAATCGACTAACTATGTCAGACATTCAATATTTCAAAACAGTGTTTGAAGCTTTTCCAAAGTAATGGCACTGGATTTTTGCACTGATCCATAACTGAAGATCATGTTCCATCACTATATATCAAAGACAAAACAATACTCTAGACAATGAGTAGAAGTTGAACCAGCTCCAAAAAAAATAAAAAATGTTCAATTGGTTACGAAGGTATTAGCTTCTGTTATTAATACTTGTAAACTATCTTACGAAAAGAAAAATTATCGCTGGAAAGTATTATGCAGCATTACTAGTAAAGCTGGTCGACCACATTTGGCAAAGGAAGAAATCTATTCAATAAAATTCATAACAATTGAAATAAAACACGTGTTTAAATATCCAAAAATATATTAAAAATACGACACGTTTTGCTTACAATGGCTTTGCCAAGTATATAATACTAATTAAGTTAGTATTACAAAGATACATGATAAAACCACTGTGTACTCGAACCATGCATTTTTAATATATTTTTGAATTTTCAAACCCATGTTTTACATGTGTATACACTTGAAATAAAATATGTATTTGAATATCCAAAAATATAAGTGTTATATTATATCAACTATTTTTATGCATTTTATTAAATGGAATTCCAACAAGTAACGACCAAATCCATCACGAAAAGGTGCTTCGTTACGGCAATAACTATATAAGCTAATTCATAATTAATTGAAAAAAAAATGTTTGATTTACGTTGTGAATTTCTCCTAGGCGAAACTTACTCACCAGACTGGTTGACTGAAAAGAGTTTTGGCTCAAAATTGATGTCAATTTATAGACCTTCAAAAATCTTAAATTAGGAGGGTACAAAGAAGTTTGAGCACCGTTGAAGTAAGTTATAATGAAAGAGGACTGTATAGAAAAATAAACACTGAAAATAAAACTGTTTGTTCTCGTGAGCTGTAATATAAAAAGTAATGGATAGAAGTATAATGTCTACTCACTATATAATAATCATTAAAAAATCATGCGGTTCGCTTCTTGTGCTGTAAAAGTTAGATTTTAAGTGAAACGAATAAATTCCAATACTAAATTGCTGCCGGAGACAATTAGCTATTAGATACACCAATGCTAAGTACGAACAAAATATATTTTGGAAGCGAATGCAACTAAATAGTCGACGTACCATAACAATTCCTTTAAATGTATAGTAATCATAATTCAGAAGAAGACACTTATTTTTGTAGATAATGAGTAGTTTGATATTGCTTAATAAAAGAACTTATATAAACCTTTGTGTATAAATATTTCAGGAAATCTGTCTTAATAAACCAGTAATCTTAAGATGTTTATGTTTTGTATTACTATTTTTCAGCTATGGACTCAGTATATCCAGAACCAATGTCACTGCTACACAGGCGTGTCGTACCCAAGAAAAGAAGAGGCACTTCGGCAAGATATAGAACACAGCCTGTCACATTTTCAGAAATACAGGTAACTCAATTGTGATTTTAAATTAACATAAAAAGATGAGAGTTTCAAATAGATTCTTCGGCCATTATACTAGTATTACTTTGATATTTTAAAAACATTCTTGTGGAGATACATATAGCTTTACTAACAAGAAAAAAGTTTATCTGCCAAGGGCAAAACGATAAATGGTTTTAATGAAATAATTTAGCCTAATTTAGCAGATTTCAAGACAATTTTCTCTCGTGAATACGAATACAATAGGTGCAATAACGTATATTTTCTATTTAAAATATATTTTTCCGGGTGCATCCCAAAGAACCGAAAATATTAGCCGCAACGAGAGTTCTGGATAAATCAGTAATAGTAGAATATTTGTCAGGTTATGGCAAATAACAAGCAACAACGAGAAGAATGGACAAAGAGTTTTCAAATTTGTTTAAGAAAAAAACGCATTTGATGCCACTGTTTTACTGCAAACATACAAAAGACCGCATTTATAATTCTGGAGTAAGTTTGAAAACAAAGGATTAAAGCAACAAAATTTGATTTTTCAATATAGTTTCCTTCACTTGAATACAGGAATTATATAATAGCATAATTAATTGCATTGTAATCAGATTTTTCTTAGTTTTTCCACAAAATAGTTCTCAACAGCTGCTGCTAGATAATCATCGTCTGTAAACTTTGCCCCCCTAATCGTGCAATTCTGGATTATAAGGCGGGTGTTCAGTTTCTTCGAAGTCATAACCAACAACAGCAGATTTTGCAAGGCCTGACCTGTACACTGGTACAATGTCATGAAGTAACAAAACACCTTATCAGAGATTTTATTAAAGTATTCTTCTGGTACTGTATTGTTCATTTAATCAATTAGCAAAATTTTCTGACTATCTCAAAAAATGGTTGCTATTATCTTTCCTGCAGAAGTGGTGACCCTAAATATCGTGGTAGGTTGGAGCCCTCAACATGTCATTGCATCGACTATTGTCTCTATGATAACAGTTTGGCCAGGGACTAAATCTTTTATGATGAACGCGATTATGAAATTACATCCACATCAATTTTGAAATTCGTCGATTCCCTTTAAATTGTATTACCTTTCAATCAAATGAAAATATACTTGTAATAATTATGTTCTAAAAGCTATGTTTACGTGTATTTTATTAGTAAAAATGTATTTTGAACGTTATTTTAAATAAGATAAGTAATCAAGAAATTTTTTCAAACTTAAGAATCATTTAAATTTGAGAACGATCAAATTTAAACTATCATTCACATTTCGTGCCAAATGTAAAAAAAGGCAAACGAAAAATTTGTGTACACTAAATGATGCATGAGAGTAAATCTGATCTTAGTTAAGTAGTTGAGCCGTCTATATCCACATCGATTTGTTCGAAAACTATGAGTGAAACGAAAATGCGTCTAAGCATAGCACAACTCATTATTATCAAATATCTTTCAAATAAAGGCACGATATCATTGGAAATTTGTGAAAGACTTAAAGGCAGATTGATGAGGAAACGTTGTCAAACATAAGCGTCTATAAATAGTTGAAAGTACTTAAAAAATAGTCGACAAAGTGTGTATGTAGTATTCTCGGTATCTGAGAACATTCAAAATGATTGTACAATTACGTTGGGGGATATTGTTCCTACATTGAATATTAATTAGTGTTAGCAGTGCAGATAGTATTATCTAATATCAATTACACTGGCCCACAACCATTTTGGTGCTGGAGATTTTAGACCCGATTTTAAGTATGTCTTACATGGCGATATCAAAAATGTTACCCGTTTTCTTCTGTCAGCTCTAGTTCCCGAGAAAAAAAAACACAATTCACGAAAAAATATATATTTTATTGACATTAAACATCAAGAAATTGTCTTTTGAGTGATTTTCTAGAATGAAACTGACTCGGGCAATCTCGCATGATTCCCCAGCAATAGTCAGACATCATATGACTGTCCCACCTTCCTTGGTATCTATTCTCCATTGATTTTAGGTCTTGGTGGAAACGTTCCCCTTGTTCTTCGCTTAGATCTCCTAAATTATGTTGGAAATGATGTAGATGACTATTGAGATAGTGTAATTTTATACTCATATTACAGCCTAAATCTTTGAATCGCACCAGCATTTCCTCTACTAGTCCTACATAGTTGTCAGCCTTATGATTTCCGAGGAAATTTTGTGCAACTGCTACAAAAGCAACTGCTAAAGGCAAGCCTCTCCACATCATTCATACAAGTCTCCAAATTAGTTGTGTCTTTCATCAATTTACGTATTTGAGGTCCATCAAAGATACCTGCTTTTAGTTTTTCAGTACTTAAACCAGGAAATTTGTGAGAAATAAACTGGAAATATTGGCCATTTCTATCGAGAGCCTTAACAAATTGCTTCATTAGCCCGAATTTTATATGCAATGGCGGAAGAATGATTTTTTTCTCTTGAAACTAAGGGTTCATTTATAACATTTCTTTCCCCAACAACAAGAGCATCTCTCACAGGCCAATTTTTTTCAGTCCAATGGCGTGATTTAGCTCGACTGTCCCAGAGACAAATAAAACATTGGTATTTAGTATAACCACTCTGTTGACCCAATAAAAAATTAACCATCTTCAAGTCGACGCAGATCACGCAGTTATGTTCAATATATTTTATTTTTTGTAAAAGATTTGAAATTACCTCATATTCTTCTTTTACACATGTTGAGTGAGCAATTGGAACGGGAGCATATTTATTTCCATTATGTAGAAGAACTGCTTTTAGACTTCGTTTACTACTGTCAATAAAGAGACGCCATTCATTGGGCTGATAGATCGCTAAACCCATGAAAGCCAGCAAACCACTCACATTACAGCAATACACAAAATTTTCATCAGATGAAAAAAACTTCAATAACTTTCCCTCTCTCGTGCGATATGTAGACACTCGAACATCTTAGGAAAGACAATTTTCTTCTTTTAATCTTGACGCTAGTAACTCAGCACGTTCCTTCGAAAGATCTAAGTCTCTGATGAGGTCACTAAGCTCATTCTGCGAAAATGGCTTAGGATCTGATGTTATTCCGCAGTATTGAAAGTCATCATCTACTTGGGAAGAAATAGGTATTTCAGCTTCATCCTCCTGAGATTGCTGCACTACCTGGTGAAAAGTTGGTATTGGAACATTTTCTGAATGAGGAACAGGTCTTTATACTGAAGAAATATTGGGGTATTTCCATTTATGGCGATTGTTTTTGTTGATGCCCACTATATTAATCATACAAAAGTAACAGTCGTCATAATGATTTTTTTGTTCTCGCCATATCATAGGCACTCCAAACTTCAAGGACTTACGTTTCCCTCTCTCCCATTGTCGCAAATGTTCAACGCATATTTTACAAACACTATGAGGCACCCACACTTTATCTTGGTGTAGAATTTCAATAACGAAGTAAGCAAAATACAAACGACGCACTGTGTTTGTAATCGATTTACGCTGATTTTTCAGTATGTATTCACCACAAACATAACAAAATATATCAGGATCGTTAACACAACGTCTGGACGTACTAGCCATAATGAAATAGTAACACAAACTTTATCGATGATATTGTAATAATGACTAGTTACGAACAAGACCATAACAAGACCGACAACAATTCACAATGAGGGTAGTAGGTAAACTAGAGCTGATGAGTTAAAATGACGTATGTCAATATACTGTACACATTACCTACTTTATCGACAATTCAAACAAACAGAGATGCACCAAAAAAAAATTTTTTTTTTGTAGGCCTGTGTTATCAATAAGTATGTGCTTGTTGGATTTTGAGACTATTAACGGACAAGCATAAGCATACGTACTACCTTCTAAATTACAGATTTACTACTAGCACAATATGAAAAAAAATAGTAATGGAGTCTATTAACTTAAACTGATGAAACCTGGGTACGTCATTTCAACCCTACCCAATAAGTAAGTGTCGATATTTTAGTTTCCAAAACCAAAGAATGCAATGCGTATTTTGTCAACAGCTGTAATTAATGTTACATTGTTTGGGGTTATGAGGTACATGTCACACACATATTTTCTAACAGAAGAACGGACGATAAACAAGTGGTAGAACTCAGATTTGTTAGAAGGTCCAACACAACTGCTTGCGTTTCAGGATAATGCTGATATTCATACCGCTGCTTGTACGGTGGTTACAATTCAATAATTGAAGTGGACTGTTTTTTCTAATGTGCTATAAGGTCGATTTATAAACTTGAGGTTGCCGTTACCGTTGATTGTGGCAGTTGCCGTTCATTCCGTTGATACGTTCAGAAATAGCATTTATAAACTTTGTGTTCGGGCCAACTGCTAACGGAAACGTTGAAAGTTGACAACTGAATAAAATGCACATAACCTAGTTATTAGGTACTTTGTTTATCCAATTCAAAAAACATTTCGAAAATGGATATAATGAGAGAACATAAGTTTTTCAAATACGAATAATCAAAATAATTATAAAAATAACCTAACTGCTGTGTCTTGGCCTCCATGTTTGTTTACTTCACTGGTCATGTGACATTTGAGTTGCTATTTGATTGGTTTGCCGTTCGACGTCACCCAACGGCAACGACGAAAGATAAAATTTGGTTATGTACGAACGGAATCGAACGACAACTCAACGTCGAACGCCAACGCTAAAGAAGTTTATAAATGGCTCTATAGCTTCCCGTATATCTAACGTTGGACGGGAACGGCAACGACAAATGCGAACGGCAACGGCAACGTTAAGTTTATAAAGTAAAAGTAAGTTACATTTTGAAATTGCCGCTGTTTTGTTAAATAGAAAGAATACATAAAATATTTCTGTTCATAAAATAATGAGGTTTACCCGTCGTTCATATTTTTTATTTCCGTTACCATGGCAACAAGTTTGTTGATAAAAATAGAAATGTTAGCTTTTCTTACTGAATTTGACAGACATTCACCCTGTGAAAAAAGGTTTTGACGTTGCAAAATCGTATAAGTCTTGTTCAGTGCTACTATGAATGTGCAAGAAGTTTAGTAGCGGGTATAAGAAAATTCAGAAGAAACAATAACTTGAGATAACTTGAGAGGGCGTGCAGTTGCAAGCTAATCCGTAAATTTGAAGAAACTGGTTGCGTTACTGATAAAGCAAAATCTGGAAGACCTAAAATAGCGAATGATATTACTGCTGCTGAAGTTTTATGTGAGACTGAAGAAATAACCGGAAATAATAACTATGGAATATATAGCACTAATCAAATTGCAAAGCTCTCCAAATAAATTACACCACGATTTGGCGAATCTAAAACAGTATCCATATAAAATGCAAGTTTTATTTGAACTTAAAGAAATAGATAAACCAGTTAGTTATGGTTATGATTTTTCTCTTCGTGTATTAGCACAAATTCAACAAGCTCCGCATTGGCTGGATAACGTTTTCAACTCTGTAGTTGTGTTAATACGCACAATTGTAGGATTTGGTCGGAAAGTCATCCGCATACTGTAATTCGGCAAGGGAAATATGTATGGGGTTATATTTACGCTCCAGTAAAAAATATGTTGATTAAAACTTTTGGCAATCGTATCATAAGCAGAAACTTTACCAATCCTTGGCCAGCACGTTCTCCAGATATTTATCCGGCGGCACAACAAGTGGCAGCTATTCCAGTTAATTTACTCCACAATGTTGTCGACAGTATAGAAGAAAGGCTGCTTCTTGTTGAGGAACAAGGTGGCGGACATATTCAAAATTTGCGCTGAAGTAATTTGCTTTGCAATAAACCCCGTTATTTTACCAATAAAAACATGTTTTAAATTTATGTATACTTTACTTCATAAGGAAATTATAGCAGTTTCAAAATATAAGTTACTTTTGAATAACCCTATACATCTGGATCGATTTGAAAGCCCCTCGTAATTTTGTAAGAAAAACCGTTATGTCAATGTTTTAATTAGAATCACATTAAAAGCCGAATAAAATATAAATTTAAAATAGAAAATGCATGTTTAACGCATATTGTTATTTAAACATTTAAGTAAGCGTCTGAGATCTCTGAATCGGCGCATTTATTTTGGTATTAGACGTTCATAACTTTTAGATGAATTTTCGTCCGTCTCTGAGAAGCACAATAAACAAAAATAACCTTGAATAATTATTTTTAACAAAAATTTCTATGTAACTCTAAAATCATACGTCTATTTACGTTTTTATTTTTAATTATGCTGTTCAACAAAGGATATTTTTCCTATATAGTAATGGGTGTGTTATATTTATGTGTTCCTAATAACTGTAAAAATGCTATTTTCCTACCACGTTACGTTTTTGATACAATTCTAGGAAACTTTGATATTAAACAATCCTTAATGACCGGTATTTTTTCTAGTGTAGATAATAACACAATATTTATTCATTATTCAGATATGCATTTCTGAAAAAGATTTTTTTTTAAATAGAGAAAGTGCAAGATGCATGATCGCTTTAGCGAAATTCTTAGCTACTATTCTTTGGAATGTCGCCCTTATATATTTATTAAACTTCTTTTAAAACATTCTACTTTTCCAGCAATGTGAAGAACTTGGCGTATATGTCAGATAAGGGGCATATTTAATTAATTATTTCCAACTTTGCAAGGATTTCTACCTTCGCTGCCAAGTTAATTTATTTCTTACAATATACAGGGTGCATACGAAATATGCTGCTTACTTTAATATGTAGTAGCTGTAATAATATTAGCATAAAATGCTAATGCACGAAAACTCTATCTCGAACGAGATTAAAGAAAAAAATATTAAGGAATGCGCGTGGCTGGATCCGACTCTGGTAAATTTAGTATTCCTTTATAACTGCAGCGCTAACCCTCTGGAAGCAAATGGAGGACGTAGTAGATGCGTTGATGCATACTGTAGGTTATAAGTCAGTCTGCTATCAACTTCTGTGAAGTATGGCTTATTCAAATCACGAATTAACGGATATCGTTTTACTATACGGTGAAACAGGTGAAAATATTAGAACTACTAGACGTATTTATGAAGGACGGTTTCTGAACCGAAGATATCTATCAAATGATTTGATTTTGCAAACTGTGTACAGATTGAGAGATCGCGGTACATTGCATCCAATTTATGACGGCCGTGGCCGTGAAAGACGATCTTCAACAACGTACCCGTGAAGGCCGAGCCGTGTTAAAACGTGTACATACTTCAAAAGTTTCTTTTTTAAGCATTTCACCTGTTTCATACAAATTTGTCGTTTTTAGTACAAAGGAATTGTTATTAAAAAACTAGAACACGACGAATTTAAGAATTTTTAAGAATTTTAGAATTTAATTAATATTAAGACAACTAAAAATTATAAATTCCATATCACAACAAAGCTCTTATACTGTTTAACAACCGAACAGCCGATGCATAAGAAAATGTATGAATGACTGGATACATGTCTATAAAACTTTTAAACAAAGACAGATTTATTACATTGTCGAAATATGAAGGGGATTTTTTGGTGAACTTAACAAATAAATGCTTATTTGTTTGTTGTATCGATAATACATAAACATATAATTTCTATTTATTTAGAGTCAATCTGAATACAGGACCGTATTTTAAAAGTTTATGTTCCGCAAAAATTA
The DNA here is from genome assembly GCA_935421215.2 of Melolontha melolontha. NCBI lineage: Eukaryota > Metazoa > Arthropoda > Insecta > Coleoptera > Scarabaeidae > Melolontha > Melolontha melolontha. Next base: position 66,607,064 of record OW285238.1, read on the forward strand.
ATAGAAAAATCAATAGAATAAAATTTGTTGTAGATTTGAATTGCTGTCTGCCGTATTTATTATATATTAGCGTATGTTGGGATATCTCATTTATACTCTGTGTATGTTTAAAAATGTATGTTTCGAAGCATGTAAAGTTTTGTATAGACTTAGATAGCCTAATTGACACTTAAGTAAAAGGGTACCACGTAATTTAAGTCTTAAAAACAAATAACAAATACTTGATACTTGCATTATACAATTTTTTGAACTAAAATTGAAAAACGTTTTGGATAAAATTTTTAAAAGTATTTATTATCAAATTACACACCTCAATTTAGACAAAATCTGTCCAATTGATACTTTCCGAGCTCTTGCTCTCTTCTTTATCAATTTGCAGATACGCTTTATTATTATTTATTATTATAACGAAAAACTTATTCATATGTTGCAATAGAGAAAAACAATACAATTGAAATGGCACTTACATGTTCCTTCTTACTTATTCCCAGTACCTCTTTTAATCTTTGGATAATTATCTTATTATCTAATTTCGTTATCTAGACTGCGGAACAAACGCTATCCTCTAATGAGTCATGCAGGTGCAGACACAGAGTCGGTTTCAACTTTCTGGTAGTCAGTGCCCTAGCGGACGCGGAAGGTGAATGTAGGCGAGCGTCTTTCACATTTAGATTTTAAACAATATTTTTTTATAGAAAAAAGTTAAGTTGGGTTTTATCATTACTTCTTCCATTTTTTAATACATATATATTATCGTTTTGTATATACAGCGGTAGTAAAAAGTCCCGGAACGGTCGAATAACTTTGTTATTTGAAAATTATGATTTCTGAAATTTGGTATGGGGGTATAGTTAATATAAATGCATTTTATGCAATACACTTAATATTTTTTTCACTTCCGGTTTAATCGGCAATACGTCCACCTTTTTTTTTTTAAATGGAACGGCCAGTTTTTTTTAACACTATTGAATGCAAAATAAAAAACAACGTTCAGGAAGTTTTAAAATGTTTATTTTTATTCACAAGAAAACAGTTAAAAAATTAAAAAAGTGTCCTAATACAGAAAAATCAAGGTACCTGTCTATTCAGGTTGCGATTACAATAATTGTTCAAAATGCTCTCCATTTGCAATTTGACAAAAATGTAAACGGTCAGTAAAATTTCTTATTGAATTTTGTATTTGTTCTGGAGTGATGCGATTGGCTTCTTGAACTATTCTCTCTTCCAATTGTTCAAGATTATGGGGACGATTTTTGTACACTTGACATTTCAAGTGACCCCAAAAGAAAAAATCTAATGGCGAGAGATCTGGCGAACGTGCTGGCCATTCGAATGCTCCTCTACGTCCGATCCAACGTCCCGGAAAAATGTCATTCAAATAATCGCGGACATTATGGGCAAAATGGGGGGGAGCTCCATCTAGTTGAAACCAAAAATGTGCATTAGGGTGATCACCTATGTTTGCAGTTTAGGAAGAGGGCCGCAAGTGCTGGAACAATCTCATTTCGCAATAAATTTAAGTAGACGTTGCCAGTTAAATTTCCTCTTATAAAAAATGGTCCTATGATGTTGTTTCCAACAAGACCAGCCCAGACATTCACCTTTTGAGGACGCTGTGTATGGACTTCTTCAATCCAATGCGGATTTTCAATTGACCAGTAGCGACAATTATGTCTGTTCACAGTGCCGTTGAGATAAAACGTTGCCTCATCTGAAAAAATGATGTGATCTAAAACATTAGGCTGCTGCTCGATCAATTCCGTCATTGTTTCGCAAAATTGTAGTCTACGATCTGGATCATCTTCAGTTAACTCATGGACGGGATACATTTTATAGGCTTTCATTTTTGCTGATTTAAGAATTTTATGAGCAGATTTTTGAGAGATCTCATGAATTTGACCTAATTCTGTTGTGGACACGTGATGATTTTCTTCCACTGTAAGTAACACATTCAAACTAGTTTCTTCATCTGTTGCTGTTAATGGACGTCCCCTTCTAGGTAAATCCTTCACCTGACGAAATACTTCAAACTTTTGAATTGTTCGGCATACCGTACTTTTACTAATGTGACGATCCGGATAAACAGTATTAAACAAAATACGAACCTCTTCAAAAGAACGTTGACGATCACCGTACCCACGCATCATTAATATCTCAATTCGTTCTGATTCAGTAAGTTTTACTGCCATTTTCAAATGTGTTAATGTCTAAAATAAGTAAATTTATAGCGATGCAAAAGTTAAAACGCTTTTAAAATTGTCAAATGTAACAGCAAAAGGAATGAAAACACTAAACAATAACTATTTTCAAAGGTACCTTGATTTTTCTGTATTAGGACAGTTTTTTAATTTTTTAACTGTTTTCTTGTGAATAAAAATAAACATCTTAATACTTCCTGAACGTAGTTTTTTATTTTGCATTCAAAAGTGTTAAAAAAATCTGGCCGTTCCATTTAAAAAAAAAAAGTTGGACGTATTGCCGATTAAACCGGAAGTGAAAAAAATATTAAGTGTATTGCATAAAATGCATTTGTATTAACTATACCCCCATACCAAATTTCAGAAATCATAAATTTCAAATAACAAAGTTATTCGACCGTTCCGGGACTTTTTACTAACGCTGTATAACCCCTCCAAAACGCCCGCATGAAAAACTGTTAGGCAGCTGGATTAAAGATTTAGTTTTTTTTGAAATTGTTAGTGATACGGAGATTAATTGTAAAATATGTTCAAATACATTTAAATGTTTAAAAGAGTCGAGACTAACCGCGCATCTAAATACTAAAATGCATCGCGATTAACCGAGTACAGTGTAAATCCTTTGTTGCGGCAAATACACCCTTCAGAAAACTGGATAATACCGTCTTTAGACAGTTTTTAGCGAAATATATATCTAAACTTATTCCTGATAAATCAAGTCTTCGAAAAACATATCTTACAAAAATATATAAAGAAGTTATTAGTAAAATAAAAAAAGAAATAAAAGGCCAGTACTTCTGGATCAGCGCAGATTAAACTACAGATTTACTAGGTAGAAGTATAATTAATATTGTTATCGGCGTTTAACATCCTGACATACCCACAAAACCCAATTTAATTGCAACTAAAGTAATCGAGGACGTAAATACAAAGAAGGTATTCGAAATGATTGTTAATGCTGTTGATAACATTTTTGATAGTGACGTGAACCACGAAAAGCCTTGCTGTTTGTGAGTGATGCAGGAGCATATATGATAAAGGCTGGTAAACTAATGAAGGAAAGATTCCTCAATATTTTACATCACACATGTACCGCACATGCATTGCATAGAATTGCAGAGTTTATTAAAAAGGAATTCCCTAATGTCAACGAATTAATTAGTTAGTACCACTAAAAACGTCTTTAAAACGAATTTACTTGTACAAATAAAAATATCCGTATCTTCCTATTCCTCCTTCTCCAGTTGTGACTAGGTGGGAAACATGGTTAGAAGCATGTTCGTTTTACTATCATAATCTGGAAAATGTTGCAAGTGTAGTGGACAATTTAGAGGAGGATGTGCAAAGCCTTATCAAATTTAAACCAGTTTTAAAGGATTCTTTCTTAAAAAATAATTTAAATTTTATCCATGAGCGTTTTCGCAACTTTCCTTAACAAATATTTTGAAACGCAAGCGTTTAAAACTATTTATGGAGAGATTGGTGTTCGCTTAAATAATAAGATTGATGCAATATTCGCTCGTATTTGATGAAAGGCTTTTGTAGTAATGTTCAAAATTCGGAAATCGAATGATATATTAAATTTAAAGTATATTATTTCTATGCGCCACTCACTAGCTTTGATGTTGGGCGACGTTTTTCTATATTTAAAGACATATTGTCTAATAAAAGAACGCACTTTACAGAACAAAGTTTAGAATATATTGTAATAATTAATGTGAATAAAAAATGTTTGCTGTGGTTTGACTAAGCATTCACTTTAACCATAGGTGATATAATTTATTTCATGTTTATATTAATTTCAATTCAATTCTAGTTAATTTAAATTCATTTAACTTCAGTGATTTATTTATTTTCGTAAAAATAAATTTGCGTATATACATTTCATTGCCCTTATTACGACTCTGGCGAAATATATTTCACAACCCAGTCTGTTTGCATTAAAAGACGTACAAACAGACAAATCTTATATATATATATATATATATATATGTATATATATATATATATACATCCCGGTATCAATATTGCGTCATTACACTTTGCATACCATATTGCGTCTCCTAGAAATAAGTGAGATAGAGAAATTTAAGTTGGTGTATATCGCTAATATGAAAAACACAATTGTTGCTTTCGCTCCTCATTTCTCTATCTATAATTTTAAAATATACATCTTTTTTCATTCCGCTATCAATACTAAGTCATTTCAGATAACAAACACTATTACGTCCACTTGTATATTTTCGTTTCATTTTACATGTTATACAGCGTCCCAAGTGTATATTCTCTGATATATCAGGTGCAATGTTGCTTCCACCATGTTGCCAAATTTAAAAAAAAATTCTTAGATGATAATAGTATTAAATCCTTTATAGACACACAGGTATATTTGTCTTACTTATTTTAAATGTAATGTTATATTTTATATTACATTTTAAATGGAATGATACATGATATTTCGTCACTATTATTAATAGACTCATATCTATGATATTTTTATATACATATATATATGTATATTTTTCAAATTGATCAGCTCGAGTATTATAATATATGTATAATGGTTTCCTATACCTTTAACCTCTGTTGAGTTATTATATGTATAAAAGAATATTTTACGTTTTGGAATTAATTCCTGATAAAAGTTATCAAAAGTTTGTGTGTCAAAATTGTGCCTCACGAATACGAAAAATTAATTTAATTGAACGATTTTTTTACATTCTCTCGTAATTTGAATTATCACTATTAGAATAATTTTTCATTTCCTTCTGTATATCGATACTTGTTTAATAAAAATAATAAAGCACCAACGTTGACACAACCTACGTGTATTTATAAGATAAATGAGAGGTTTTGAATTTTTTTTTATTATAATGCATCGTTGCATTAGGTAAATTATTACGGCAATCCACAAAGCATATGTATAATTTCATACACATTTGGATACAAGTAAGTTTGATACTTTGGCTAACTTAGTTGCCATCTTAAATATTAATTGTTTTTGTATTGGTTCTGACTCTTGCTAATCCAAACTAAGGAATATAATACTAGTAACTGCATAAATTTAATGTAACTATTGTTTTTAATTCTTGGCCACATCCTTTTCAAATTTAAAATAATTAGATGTATGAAAACATTACAACATTTGAATTTAATTGTACATTTAACTATTCAATAATATACAAATCATTTCATTTGAAAAAACAGTACTTTTAGACTTTGGAATTTGCCTTTTTTTCAACATGAGACACCCTACCTTATACTACTACCGATATAAATATGGTTTGTACAGGCTCACAAATGGTTAAGATTTTCACTTTTTCATGCCGCCGAAATTTAAAAAGAAAAAATTTAATTTCAAAGTTATGTATATCTAAAACAATATGCGATCGTTGTTTGAAAATAAAACTAAGAATAATAATTTTTTAAAATATTTTATGTATTTATGAATTATGTATTTTCTTATAAAAAATTTACATGATTCCTTTGGTATTGTATAACAAAAGATGTATTTGATTCATATAATATTACAATGAAATCTACACTACTACTTCTTTCTGCAATATTCATTCTGAACAAATACTTTTATTTTCTTCCATGATTTATTCCTCAATAATTCAGGGTATTTCTCTATTAGTTCCTGACATTCCATTCTTCTAACTGCTTTCTTTCTCTCTATATTCTTTTTGAAAAATTCTTTTACGACTTTCTTTTGAGCTAAGGTCCACGGTATCAGTTCTCTTTTCTTGGACGTTTTTGTAAGTTCATTGGAACTCTCGGAGGTGTGGTCTTCGGTGGAGGGCGTACATTTATCAGTAAATGCATTTATATCTATTTCTTCGTCACTTTCATTATTATTATCTATGCCCTGTAATAAATCTTCTTCTAAATCTACTTCAATTTCATCCAACGACTTGCCCTTAAATGAACCCGCGCGCCCGCTTTCCATTAAAAGAAGTAATTTTGAAATCTTAGCAGTTTGATACACATCATCTGGTAACCTGTATGAATTTTTATGAATTCCAGTGGTATGTCCCATGAACGTAGCTAATTGCTCTATTTCATTTTCACTCATATTAAAAATTTGTGTTAATGTTGCAAGATGTTTTCTAAGCCTTGTACATGTAATAGCCATAGGATTTTGAGCACCACAATTCTTTGCATATTTGTCGAGTACTTTGTATCCACTAATAGGTGTCGATAATCCAGGATTGCCAAACAGATATAGGTTATCCGCGCTTACAAATTTCGATCTTACTTCCAGTAGCTTGTTAATATGTTGCTGAATATCGCTGCTAAATAAAACTGGAACGCCTTTGTCGCGTTTACCTCTTATAACAACACGTTTGAGCTTATTGAGTAATACTTTTTCTGTCACAGAAATAGCTTCACTAAATTCTTCATAATGACGGGTATTTCCTGAATTAATATATGTTTGTACTAGCATCCTCTGTAATTCGCCAGGTCGCTTGCGATTTAATAAAATTACTCTACAAAATACGGATTCCAATAATATTTTGTAAGACTTTACATCACTTTCGTCTTTTGAAAGATTACTAATAGCATCATTTGCTACTTTCACTAAATATTGTTTAAGAAGTTTTAAATCTGAAGCCAAGGGTACAATTGTTATTTTATTCCACTTGTTAAGATTTAAATTGTTAGCCGCTTGACTGGAAATATCGTACCTCCAATTGCTAGTGAACAAATGAATCATAGTTTTCAATTGTGCTTCCGCGACGGCAAATGGAACAGTTAAATGATTTGTTTTCCTTTTTAATGCCAGAGTAATAGCTATATCACAACATTGTTTTAATGATGTAGCAATATTCATTGCAAATGTTGGCGCACCATATGCATCATTATATGAGTCATAACGTGCTAGTGTTTTAGTTGCTTGAACAAATAAATCAAAATGCTCAGGCTGTAAAGCGTCAAACATATTTCTTATTCGCGGTTCTTGTTTTTTTACTTCTAATAGTATTTTTGATAGTTCTCGCATTTTACGGGAAGTGACATTTATGTGATGTCTTTCTCTATGTATTTTCAAATATCTTGCCCCAAACGCACATATTAAATGATCTTGTTTTGCCTCAAGCGATATTTTGTCCGCCCTCATTCGTGGAAAAACTTGTTGTTTTAATTGTTCATCTATTCTAATATGAGCAAGTAACAAATTTTGTCCATCAACTTGCGAATTGTGTCTCTTTGAATCTTTTAAACATGTTTTCTGGTGACGATATAGGGAATTCTTTGAGTAAAATCCTAAGCAGTTATTGCAAGGTAAATATGACTGGTCTGTTAGATATGATTTCCGTACAGGTTTGAAGCAGTTACTAGCATTCTGTAAATAATTGCCTTTTTTGCGAAGTAAATTAATTAAATGTTTCCTTTCTGTAGTACTTTTAGGCAACGACATTATTTTTTTAACTTCATTTTCTAATGAATGATTTCTTACAATATGTCTTGCAAAATTTTGTACTTCTACTTCACAAAAATAACAAAAATCTGGTTTTCTAATAATTTTACGTTTCGTAGAAACTATTTTTTTAGGACCTAACTCAAGTCTATCTGGACTAAAGGCTGGTAAGTTTCTTATATTTGTAATTTCTCTTTCCTGCGAATGAGTGACTGTAGTTACATCATGTTGCAATGTTTGTATACTATTAAATGAAGAGCCATTTATATACTTCTTTTTTTCTGGGGTACATGCATCCGAACTTTCATTCTGAAAAAGGTGTCTAATAAAATGCTGTTTTTTCTTTTATGCACATCTGTACGAAAAAAGTTTTGTTCTAAGATATTTTGTTTCAAACTTTGCATGAAACAAAACTTCCTATCGCACAATTGTAGACCCGATCAAAATATTTACTTGAATTAAAAAGTACTCTAATATTTAAGTAATAATAAGTAACTATTTTTTTTTTAATTAAAAAAATATTCACTATGGCAATCATTAACATGTCCAATAAATTATTAAATAATTATGTACCGTCATATTGTATCTACCTACTTGGTAAACTTACCGCTTCATCGTTTCTGGGAAAATAAGTCGGGTCTACATCGGAATCATCTGCAGGCGATAAATTCTGTTCAATATAAGATCATTGATGTAGCTGTAGACAAAAGTCTAAAAAATATTTACCTGGTCGCCATAAAAGTCTACTTCTTTATATTTATCGTCATTATTTAGAGAAAATAATTTCTGATCATTTTCAGGTACTGGTGAAAAACCTCTGTTACAAAACCAGTTTCTATTTATCTTTGAAGGTAAATGGCTTTCTGTGGGTAACTTTTCCGCCTTAAAGAATTGTATATATAGGTATATGTACATACAATAAATAAATAGTATTATCGGCACTATCATGTTAAAATAGAAAAATATTCACTGACAATTGTTAACATATGTAATCAATTATTGAAAATGATGAGCCGTAATACTGCTGCACATGACGATTGGAATAATTTCTATAATAATTTAGGAAATTTCGTGTATACAAATTTTTAAATTCTACATTAAATTCTGAATACAGCAAATATAACATATTCTTTACCGAAATTCAATGGATTTTCTAAATATTTAAGACAATAACTTAATTACAAAATGTAAATAGAGAAGTTTTTATTTATATAAATTAAACAAAATAACTTTTAAATAACATTAAAAGTTTGAAAGAGACAGAATACAGATAACATAACTAATCGCATATTGTTTGTTATTTATTTGCCGTGCATTATTAGATTTATTAGTAAACTTGGACAAAATAGAGGGAAAACAACGTATATATGTTACATTTGGTCATATATAAAATATATATTTTTACCCCCCCACAAACAAAATTTCGGTAAAATACCGAATTTAAAGTGAATGCTTCTATTGTGTTGTGATACGTCAATATTCGGACACGTAATCAGAATATTAATACATATATGACAACACAATAGAACGGTATTCTACAGAAATTCTATTTGTGTGAAAAAAAAACATTTATCCAAATTGTTACAAATACACAATAAGGTCATATCGTATATCTTTTCGTTTGTCCAGGTTTAATAATTGCAATCGTAAGAGATTTTGAAAAGGCAGGTCAATTTTGCTATAAGGTATAACATGTATTTGGAAATACATGTGATATCCTACATAAATAAAAATTAATCGGTCCGAACGCTTTTGAATGTTTTGAATTTTTATGAAATTTATTCCAATCTTTACGTGTTCACTGTAAATTAGTAACTAAATTATATGTTTAGGTTAAAAAAAATTGCCATTTTTTAACTTGTTAATATCGACCAACCTATTGTTTAGATTTTTAATTGCAACAGGGACGCATTATAAAAAAATAACGCTTCAAAATAAATAATTTGAAATAGAGTATTAAAAATTTTGAAAAACTTGTAAAATATATGTATTTTATTTTAAATATTTGTGTCAAGTATTGATGGTATGGATGAAGTAAACACAATCAATATGACGGATTTTTAGGTCCACCATAGAAAATCTCATGAATTTTGTGTTGAACGCTTGATATATTGACCTTATTATAATTGACGTAAATTAGATTCTGAAAGAATTGATACAATTTTGAAGAGTAAATCACAAAATAATATAGGTAGCCGAGACATTTACCTTGGTTTTATTTTTAGTTTATTTTGTCACTGTATCGAGAATTATGTTTAAAACTAATACAATCATAATTCTGACGAATTATATAATTGGAAGAATTGTGTGTATTATTGAATAATCATATTATCTTGATTTACAATCTTCCTCCAATTCACTTTAAAACTAGTTAATAATTTCGCTGGATACTTACTGTCACAGTGCCATCGGATACATTTCCCGATTTTGCTTTCTCTTGTGTCCAAGGATTTTCAGTTATGTTTATCTTTGGAAACTTGTTACTTCCAGGTTTGGCTAAATAATCAACAACCAGATTCTATTTTAACTTAACTTTTCTTAGATAATTCACAAATAGTCCTTCCATATAAAAATGTATCCGTATGTTAAGAAACTAATATGTATATGGTAAATTTTAGAAAAAGATATTCTCTAAGCTTTCACGATTTAATAGCTTAATAGATACATGTACAATAAATATAAATTAAGCTGGAAAGGCAGGCGATGTGGAGTGAATTAGTAAATTATATGAAATTTGCAATGGTGTAATTAATAAGATGAGACTCAAATTTGTTTCACCAAAATAAATTCAATTAAATAAATTAGCAGTTAGTTAAAGTAAATAATTAAAGATTTATTAAGAAAACGCTTAAAAATTTATACATTTAGCTTCAAATATTTATTGCAACAATTTTTTTTTTAATTATTGTGAACACTTTGATCTATGATTAATCTATTTATTACATATTACTATTCGAAGCAAGTATTTAAGTATTTTCGATTTAAATTTTAAAATATTTATTTAAAAATTTTAGGACTATATAATGTATTTATTTTGTGTATTCTAAAGGTTAAAATTTACTTTTGAGTATAAAATCACTTACGACTTTAATCTTGTGCAACATTTAAAACTAATTATATTTGTTGAAGAACTTTTTAGAATTTTTAACTTAATAGATGATGATAACTGATTTCTTAGTTGCTTGTCGCAATATGTCGCAATACAGTAAATTTTTATTAATATAAAAATAAAGTTTCTTTTGATTTCTTTTTAATATTATTCTCTGAAGTTACTATAATTTAATTATTTTAACGCTTGTTTTCGATATATATATAGTTACCAGAAAGGAAGAAATATTTGTGAATAAAAATTACAATATTTAATTATACAAATAAAATACTACTTACCAATTAAGTTTAATATTTTATAAGATCGCGAATGCGTAATCATAATTATATACACGTTATACGTAGTAACTATTAACTTGCTGTACCTCTTTGGTTGGAATAAAACTCCCAGTAAGGAACACAAAAAAATCTTTGCTTTATTTATTTTGCTAGTTATTGAAATGACAAAATAATGAAAACTTTAAAGCCTCTCACGTTTGATTTTTCTTTATATCTTTATATAAAGATGAAATGATCAATAATCAATTTAAACGGCCTGCATAAGCGCAATAAAACAAATCAGTAGTCACATTACATCGGGCTCGGTCAGCTTGGTAAATGTAAACACCAACGGGGCGATCATAGATAAAGCGAAATATGTGGATAACACTGTTGTCAAATGTAAAGGTGCAATATTGTAGGAGCAATGGGAAAAAATATACAAAACGTATATTTCAAAAGTGCCTCTACTGGAAATTCATTGAATTAAAATTATACAAAAAATTCACTTATCTACCAATATTGCGTCCCTGTTAATTTCAGTTTTCGTTATGTAGATACCATATATTCGTAGCGACACCTATCTGTTATAAAAGTCATTGACTCGAGCTACATCATAGTTTAAAAGAAATCATAAATTACGGCGGGTCTCTACATTACATGGACTTTCTATTCTGCGTCCAGTATACGGTCGCAGCATTTCAGCAGACGCAGGAATTTATGTAAACTGCATGTTAGTGGACGCAGTAATGATAGCTGGATACATATATATATATATATATATATATATATATATATATATATATATATATATATATATATATATATGGTAAACCTAATCAGTAGGCGATTAAAGGTCTGTACATTACTTCAAAATATATGTATTTAAAAAAAACTCTACATGTTTCGGCTGTATACGCCTAGGCGTATACAGCCGAAACATGTAGAGTTTTTTTTAAATACATATATTTTGAAGTAATGTACAGACCTTTAATCGCCTACTGATTAGGTTTACCATATCATACCAAGGTCACGAAGTTATTATATATATATATATATATATATGTATATATATACTATACTATAACATTCATATATACATGTTAAGTTGATTGATTGTACATTGTCGGCACCGATGATACGGGATAGCGCCGTTTCCACAGTCTAGTATAATTTAAAATCCATACTCGTCTCCAATCCTTAATAAACGTTCTGTATATGTAAGAAATATTCATTTATTCATAACTGAACGCGATAAAAACTAACGGTTTATTATTATTATTAATGTTTTGCATGCGGGAACCAATTCGTTAGTCACGCCTCTGCTTTCGCTCCGAATTGGTCCACTCTAGTTACTAGTGATCATAGACACACAAATATACCACTATAAGTATGAGAAAGAATAAACTATTAATACTGTTAATTTTGTTATACAGTTTTATGAAAAAAACCTATGCTTTAGTTTATTATTTTTCTCTTTATTTTGTGCATATGGTCATATTATTATGAAAATGGGTATGATTTCATGTAATATTTTTTGTTATTATTACTTCACAGTAATCGTGAATTTTGCGAAAAAATTTAATGAAATTGATTTAATTTAATATTTATTCAATTTTTAAATACAAATGGAGGCGTTTAAAATCACTCTATAGTGTCCAATTATAATTATTTATGCGTCTAGAGAGATTTACTTAAATTTCACGTTATTTAAGGCGAGGACATTTTTTTCAGATACTCAGATATTGAAATACTAGGAGGCTATTATTACTATCTGTATTACAAATTTAATCGTTTCCTGCATTTCATTCCGTACTTCTAGTGAGAAGTCAGTGCTATAATTATGAAAATACAAGACTAATTATACAAAGACTATTCATAAAATTGTTCTTTTAAAAACATACCAAAAAAATAGCATATAGATACGTAAACACACGAAGTATTTGTGAATAAAAATTAATACAAATATGTTGAAAACATATGTTATCTCGGTATATGGACATACAAAACATATTTAGCCAATGGTCACTTCAACATATACACACATGTGTTTCGTTGATCTAACGATCTCTTGAGTGCAGTTATGAAGTGACGTCTTTAAATTCGCTCCTGCAAGACAAGCACAATCTCGTATCGTCAGCTGACAACAGATACGTCACGAGGTTTCTCTAGACTAGGACCGACTATACTTTTACCACCTTCTATATAGTCTCCCTGTAGTGCAAAGACCTTATTTCAACTGTGCCGCCATCGCTACATTTTTGAGAACTTCTTCAAAATCACCTCAAGAGTCTTAACAGTATGTACAACAGTGGATAAGGTCTCCAACTACGTTACTATGTGAAAAGTGAGGATAGAAACAAGTTCTAACCTGCAAACGGTAATTTCGAGTATCTTGTCTTATAATGCAAAGTTTTATTTTCCTGTGTATCGTCATTGAATAACAGTGCCATTTATCATGAGCTCGATTTCCGAGATGCGTACCAAGCTACGATCTGTGATGGAATTTTTAACGCTGGAAGGTCGCGGGCCCATCGAAATTTACAGGCGTTTGGAAGTTTTTTATCGCAACGATTGTATGGGTATGAAGAATGTTCGACGTGCAAGACTCTGTCATAGAGGCGAACGAAAAGCGATGAAGTCTATCAGTATCAGTAACCTATAAGCAAAATGAAAGACAAGTGAATGTATTAATTCAAGGGAATCGCCAGATTACGCAAAAACAACTTGCTCGGCAATTAGGCATTAGTCAAGAAAGAGTCCAGTATGTTGTTCAAACGTTGTTATACAAAAGAAAATGCGTCAGATGGGCCCGCGACAATTAACGGATGTCATAAAAAAACGAAAAAAAGCATTTTTCAAGAACCTCTTAACTAGTATCGACGTGAAGGAGATGATTTTCTCACGAACAGCACCACCAGAAACAAATCTTGGGTCGATTCTTATAACCCCGAAAAAAATTAACGATTAATTCAATAAAATATTGAAAAACTTTACGGTTACTAACGAATCGTATACGTAAATTAAGGTCGGAAAAAGTGAATTTTTTCTTGCACCACGACAACACCAGACCGCATTGCAATGAAACGTTGAAAACAGTGACGAACCTGAAATTTACAGTTGTTTCACACCTTCCGCACAGTCCTGATTGGCACCTTCAGATTCTTGTTCTCAAAGTTGAAAGATGTATTGAAAGTTCAACATTTTTCATCCGACACTGAAGTTCGGGCTGCTGTTTGCAATTGGATCAACAGTGGACAAGGAATTTTTTCCATGAGTAGAATAAAGACATGAATTTAGGGTTTGGAGAAGTGTGTTACACTAAATGGTGATTATGTGGAAAAATAATTATGTTCATTTTATACTGCAATAAATTAACTTTACTCACTATTTTGAAACTGGTTTCATTATTTTGTCTTTTCTTATTCTTATTTTATAGCATTGGAGACCTTATATATCCGCCCTCGTAATTCTATTTGAAACTGCCTTCCTTTAAGGTGTCTTTCTGCTTAAGGATACAGATCCAGGAGGAATGGGACATATCAGGATTATGCGGAGGGTACAGTATACACTTGACGTTTTACTGTTCAAAAATTCTGTCGTGTCAGTAACTAGGTGCGGGAGAAGGTTATCGTGGTGAATCTTGCACTTTCTACTTTGGGTTTCTGATAATGTTTTTCATCCGCCAAGATGGTGAAAGACTTCCAACAGATATTTCAATAATGTTAGAGACGTAGTTAAACGAATAATCTTGAAACACTATACCATCGAAAACAAGCATAGATGATTTCTCAAAACCCGTCTCATGAAAAAGTTTCCGTTTCAGATTTTCCCAGACCGATATAAAATATGCATATCTTTTTCTAATCATTTCATCCATGGCGATTTTTAGAGACGGGATTAAACTGCCACAACTGCGGAGCTCTTCATTTGTTAGTTATCGCATAGGACTATAATAAATTCAGTTCTATTCTTCTTTCCGCAAAAAAATAATTAAACTTAAAAATTTAAATACTGTTGAATATATATAATTTTATTAGTAAAACTATGCTGCACATGCTTTTTTGCTGGTACTTGAGCTATAATGGTTTAAGTAATACCATTACTATTATAGCTTAAGTTAAGCATTATAGATACCTGTTCCTAAGTTAAGTTTAAAAATTCAAACAGGAAATTATTACACACTATTTGTTGTCAAAATCTCCAAAAAAGTTCTTTAATTTTTAACTACTTTATAGATACTTTCTGGTACCATAATATTATTTTTATCTCGTATAGTTGCAATCGTATCTTTAATATACGTATGTGAATACTTGTATTAGTATTCAACTGGATGGAAAAAATACTAAATTATTAATATTTTTCAGGAGGTAGATGAAGATAATTTGGAAGACACACCTGCACCAACAGCATCTTCGAGATCAGAATTAAGTGTATTAAATAGTAAGTTCGAAGAATTTAAAAAATCAAGAGACTTAACACTTAGTAAAACGGCAGAACAAGTCGAACAAGTAGATTACAATAAGAACCCAGTTCCTTTAACAACGTCAAGGTCGACAGGAAGGTTGCCTTCTAGACCATCACTGTAAATTTTCACGTGGATGTTGCATGTCTGATTTCAATCTCACGCGGCATCAGATATGTCTAACATAATTGTTGTTATTCTTTTTACATAGAGGTGTATTTAAATTTGTTATAATCAAGTGTGTAGACTATTTGTAAGTGCTCAGAAGTTGTATTTAGAAAACGTGACCAATTTACACAACAAAGTAAATTTAACTTTGTGTTAAAAACTTATGTCCAATTAATAACTTCAAATTCTATCGATATACATCCCAATGGAAAGTAGGCTAAGTATCGTACTTTCGATTGGGTCTATTTTTCAATAATTTTGAATATAGGCAATATAGGAATATATATTAAATCAAAAACTAAATTTGCGAAATAATTATATAGTTCTATACAAAATGTTTGGTAATCTGTACGTTAATGTAATAATGATCTTCCAGAAACAACATAATTGAAACAAAATTAGTATTCTATCGAAAATAAGAAAATATGTGAGATCCCCTATGTTAAAGCGTATTTCCTGGACGATGTGAATAGTAACTCAATGCCTTTTTCCTGTTTACATTATGTATATATTCCTTTTTTGTTATGAAAAATTTGTATTGTTAAATTTTATATATGTATTTTTATTAAGCGTAACTGTTGTAATGCAAATCATTAAAGGATTAATTATTCATATAACATACATATCAGCCTGACTCAGATAAGCGAAAATTTTGTAGTATTAAAACCTAGTAATAATCAAATATATTACTCTCTATTTGACAATGAACCATAGGAACTACACATAGGATTCTACCATTATCCAAAAGGACCAAGTCCTTATAAACACACTTATTTATTTTATCTTCCAATTCACTTATACCTGTCGGTGCTGGTTTTTAGGTTAATTCTTGCCTGCATTTCATCCACTGGTTAATATCTTGCTAGTCTCTTAATTTCTCTAATTGTTTTCCCTCTTCTCATACCTATCTCACATATTCTGCCATGCCTTTTTTGATCTAGTCCTTTTATTCTTCCTACTAAATTCACTAGTATTTTAATGAACTTCTCATGACCCATTCTCATTACATATACAAATCAGTTCAGTTGGATTATTTTCCATTACCTTTAATATTTACTATTGTTCCTGTCATCGTCTAATATCTTTATTTCTCAACCTATTCTTAGAACATAGTGACTTTTAATATATTTGTCATGTGTTTCATGTCTAGTTTATTTAGAAATAATTCATATTTTCGTTTTAATGGTGATCACTAGAGCTGGGGATGTTTGCGGTGTGCCAGGATAGTATTCAGTTAAACGCACGAATATAATGACCTTGTTTCGATCGGTGATGCATGCGTGATTTTATTGCTTTACATGCATTCGCTATTTATATCACTTAGGTATGTCAGTTATGTGTACTGTATATAAATAACACACTTACCTTATTTACGATTATTATAGCATAGCGCCAAGTGGATAAGACTTGCAGTAAGTTTGTAGCATTAGATACGTTTCCATATTTGTAGCGGTGAGCGATGTACGCCGTGATGAATATTTTTTTTTATATTTTGAGAAAGACCGCTCTACATCTACGGATGTAACACACGCACAATTAAAATAATCTTTATAGATAGAAACAGAATCTACACTTGCACAATTACTAATTTGTTTTAATCTGGTAAAATCAAAATCATTGTTTATCACACTCTCGAACTTTCTATTACATTAACATTTTTGTTGTCATTTACTGCGCATAGCTGGGCGTGTACATCGTCCAGTATTTGCAGTGACTCCGCTAACGATAATGCAGTATTTTGAAATTTCTCGATTGCGTTAAACAATCCTATATGATTGTTATAAATAGTTTGTAAATCTGCATCAAGGGAAGGGTTTTGAAAGAGTCTCTGGCTTTCCTTAATGGCTACAGCTTCGGCAAGATTGAATTGTAGAACCACAGATTTTATTTGTTGGAAATACTTGGCATAATAAAATGCCGCTTTTAACCAACTTCCCCTACGTGTAAGGATTGGCTCTGGTGGTTCGGGAATACCAGGGCACCGACTGTGAAACTCTCGAATTCGTTTGGGAGATTTTAGAAACACTTTTTTTGTGGTTGCTATTAATGCATCCACCTCTGGATAACATTGCCGAATAGTTTGTGCCACAAGGTGTAAAGCATGAACTTTACATGTCACATGCAAAAGTCTCTCACAATCTGCTTTAAGAGAACGGCCTACAGAACGCATTGTCGCAGCACCATCGCTCATAAACATCAGGAGTTGATTAGTTGACTTGAAATTAACTTGAAATTTTTGTAGCGTATCGAGCACTACCTTCGTAATTACTTCGCTAGTGCACTTTTCCAATCTTTTGCTGGCTAATAAAATGGGAAATGTTGATTTGACAGGATCTAGTACACGCACTATAATATTCACAATAGAATGTTTTTTTCGATCTGTCGTTTCGTCGACACATACCCATAACTGTTTATCATTTACTACTGCTTTCATTCTGTTTTCAATGTCCTCACGCACAATTGGTAAATAGGTGAGTAACGTTCTCCGTGACGGTAGCTTTATGTTGGAATTGTATTTATTCCAAAAGTCGTGAAAAGCTTTTTTATCTAGCAGGTGAACTGGCACATCGCAGACGAGTAGCATTGTCAATAAATCGAAAATGAATTGCGTTTTAGACAGCACATTATTTTTTTTGTCTTTGTGGTGTACACTTTCAACATGTCTTTTACAGTCGTATTTGTCCCAGCAAAGTAACTTTTTATCGCATAATTTACAAACCACTTTTGCTCCATTATAATACAAATCGGGAAAGTCTCGGATAAATTTCTTCACGTCGTTATACAATGGGCGCTTTCTTGGCTTGGGCACGTCCGTCATACTTATTAAATAGAGCTCAAGACAACATACGATCACGTTGCCAGTTCACGACTAACTAAAGTGTTTCGCTGCATCGTGTTTATACGCTGGTGGGGATGCACTACATACGGTCCTGCCGTACCGCAAACATCCTCAGCTCTAGTGATCACGTTAAAAATTCTTAACTAAGGTTACTTATTTATCTGTGCTTTCTGAGTACTATTTTGTTTAGAGAGTAATAAATTCGATTTGTCCTTTTAACTTTGTTATCTAGCATAATTTGTAATAATCTCTACTATGCTTTCCATGCTTAAAGCTTTTATAGCAGGTTTTGCCACCGATTTTTATTTTTACACTCCTGTGTATGCTCTATTTTAATTAGAATCAACATTTTGTTTTATTAATATTTATACCCATTTTAAGTTATTTCAAGTTATTTAAGTTATTTATTTTAAGTTGTCTCAACACTTTGACGAAGAATCTCTCTACAATTATGGGCCTCCCTGAACGAGGTTGTTCTTGAGTTTGTTATTTCTAAATTTCTTGTACCAGTTTTGCGCGACACGTCCGAGATAACACTTGGATTTTCTACCTTACGCAATATGCGAGTACCTACTTCTCCACATTTTCCAATAATGGCGCAATATTTCCAAAATCTCTTCACTTATAGTGGGCATAATTTATTCGCGAATAACGAACAGATTTCAAGATAAAGTTGAAGTTGAGCATAATACTTGTTAGTTTGACTTTAGCGATACCAAAATCAACTCTGCACCAAAGCAAAGAAACCTTTGTACCATCCTAATAGTCGATTCTTTTATGGACACATATAATTGTCAAAAAGCTATTTAATACATACAAGAATTTTAAAAAAATGCCATAAAATGTAATGATAATATTTAAATCTTTCAAAGATTATTTTACACATACAAATATAAACCAATCAGATTCGCGTATTACTGAAGCAACTCGAAATTACAGCGGTAATTTATCGATAATTTTCATAGTAGAATAATTAGGCGTTGTTATGGAAATGCCGTTAATAAGGATAGACATTTCTAAAGTTCTGTCAAGAAACTGGTTTCATTGTCTCAAAACAATGGCGAGATTTGGGGAAGAATCAGTTGTAAACATTGATCAAATAGTAAAACAAGCTGAACCGGCTAATACGAAAAAGAGTAAAGCGTCAATTTGGCGACAATTTTGTGAGTTTTGTGATGCGAAAAACTACAGCATCGAACAAAATGTTACAGAAGAGGAACTTGCAGATATTCTGAAAGACTGGGCCTTCAATATGAGGAAGGTGAATGGGGAAGAATATATAGAAAGTGTTGTTAAAACGATGTGGAATGTCACGGCAAAATTGCTACAAGAGAAGTTTAATAACAAATATAACAGAAAAATTGATCCTTTTCAGAGCATCGTATTTAAAGCAGCCCGCGACGCAAGGAACTCCAAAAGGAGAATTCTTCAAGCGATACCTGGTAAACGGAAAATGAGTTCTGCAGCTTTACAGAAAAACGAATATGAAAAAATGATAAATGTTTGGGATGAAGAAAATCCAGATGGACTACAAAAGAAATTTTACCTGATAGTGTCGATTGAATTGGCATGGCGAGGAGAAGAAGGCGCGGCATGTTTGATTCACTACTTCCGAGAAGAAATGAACGTATACAATACACCGACTGGAAGAATAGAGTACAATCCCATATTCACGAAAACTACCCAAGGTGGAGCACAAAAATGTGCTGACAGTAAATGGTTGATTCCCAACAAAGTAAAACCAAGTAATTGCCCAGTCAGACTTTTTAAAAAACTCATTTCAAAGAGGACAGAAAACGCTCGTATAAAAAGTGCTAGACTCTTTTTAACTGTCAATCCAGCGTGCAATAAGAAAAAAGGTAGCTGGTATAAAAATATGCCTATTGGAAGAAATCAAATTTTGAAATGGTTTAAGAAAAGTGCTGAACTCGCTGGTTTCAACACAGAAAACCAAAAAATAAGTAACCATTCCAGTCGCGCGACAGCTGTCTCAAATTTAGCAAAAGCTGGTGTAAATGAGCAACAATTAATTAAAATTTCTGGCCATAGTAGTTCGCATTCTATTAAGCCGTATCTACAACTAGATAAAGAACACCATGAAACTATTATTAATCAAATGCGAGGAAATAGTTACAACAGTGCAAATATTGATTCAAGCACATCCAATAAAAAACAGAATGTATATAACAATTGTACCTTTCAGTGTACTAATTTATACATGAATTAATAAATAAAGAGTTTAGATAAATTTCATTTTGTATTACGTAAAATAATTTAATCAAATACCATACGAGCTTTGAATTAAAATCGATAATTTCACTCATACTTCCTGCATAATGACTTCGACTCGTGTCAATTTGACAATTAAACCACTCCAGCCCTACGGGCTGTCGTGATTTAAATGCTTGTCAAACTGACACTCGTCTTCGTCGCTATGCAACAAGCATTAGTGAAATTATCGATAAATTCAAAGCTCTTATGGTATTACTACAGATAATATGTTTTATAAGTTAAGACAACTACTATTTATCATATTTCGGATTATTGTTACTTATAACGTGTTCTAATTTGCAAAAACTATTTTCGAGCTGCGATTCCAGGAATTCTGTTCGTATGTTTCTTTTATATATATATATATATATATATATATATATATATATATATATATATATATATTTAATAAAATCACATGCATGGATAATGTTTGTAAGAAAGTTAGTTAAAAATTTAATAGAATTAGGATATTTGGGCAAATTTAGACACAGATTTGTAATACCAGATACTATTTCATGACGTTGTTTTGCTAGTACTTAAGAACTACATGAATAAATTTTGTGAAATGGAATAACTAATAGTTCTAGTCTTTACCATTATCGTTATTTGTATAGCATTTTGATTAGAAAAAAATATTTTTGACTGTGACTCCAGGAATAATCTCCACACGATCGAAAGATTAGCTTTCACCAATATACTTCACAAAAGATATTGCATTATTTAAATGAAAATTAGTGAGTAGCTTAGTACTTAGTATTTAGCAATAATTACCTAAGATATTTTGATTTAAATAAATAATGTTTCTGATTACTACTAGAAATTTTAATTTTCAACAAATATTTTCCACTATATTTGTTTAATTTGTGTTATCACAAAACTATATTTAGGTTGTGTTTTGAGTAAGAGTGATGGGTTTGGGTACGAATATACCTGCTTCTATTATTATTAATTATTAGTGAAAATAACGTTCTCACAAAAATAAATATATATGTAATTCCTAAAATTCTGACTATTTTCTAAACTTAGAATTGATCATTACAATAATATTCACAGTTTATTTATTTCAATAGACAATTATTGTTGTTAATTAAATGATAACAGAACCAATATAGGTATATCACTAGACACGACTTGAAAAATTTTTTTTAATAAAGAATCGAAATTTTAACTTATTCTTGTAGTCTATACTCTTATTCTAATATTGCAGAAGTAGTTAATTATAATCCACTAAATAAAGTACTTACTTTTGCAGTATGGTATAAATTTTAGTATTTGGTACCAACAGAAAATCTACTGTAAAAATACGTAAACTATTATTCGATTTAATTGTTTCCTATCTATGTGTTATTTAACAATTTATCGCTATTTACAATAGTTATTTTAAAATATTTTACATTATGTAAATATGAATACGAGGAGATCAAATTCTAGAAATATAACCTTATAAGGTAAAATTCAATTTTTTTAAAATATGCCTACTCATCGTCCATGGAAATAATGACTTAAATTATATTTTTTGAAACTTCCACTGATACATGCTGGAATACTCATGCGAAAACAAAATATGTATGCCGTACTAAACAAAAAATTAAACACTTATTATTAAACACAATAACTGTGTTCTATGATAATCAAATAGATTGAATAAAAAACAAGATAGATACCTATCCAATTTATTGTAATAATTATTAATATTTTCGGATCAATTTCTAACATTATTACAATTCTTGCTAAATAATCTCTGTATTTATTTGTCTGTCTATTCTATGTATAGATATATCTTTACCAAATTTTAGTAAATTTGATCTTAGTAACAAAGTACGATATTGTTTTCCAACAGTGCATGATTTTTTAATTGTTTTGAGTAAACGATTTACATTTTCTTTAGTAGCATCTTTCTAGAAGAAATATTTAATTACAAAGGATTTTCCATTGGAAAATTAAATTTAAAATTTACAGAATTATATTTTTTGATATTCTATTATTACTAACTAGGGGGTTGGCTAGGGATAATAATAATAATTATTCTAAGATAAATACAATAATTTGATGGTGCTGATGAAGTTTCTTCAAAATAAATATACAACAACTTAGTTACTAAATAAAACAC
The DNA here is from genome assembly GCA_935421215.2 of Melolontha melolontha. NCBI lineage: Eukaryota > Metazoa > Arthropoda > Insecta > Coleoptera > Scarabaeidae > Melolontha > Melolontha melolontha. Next base: position 66,629,903 of record OW285238.1, read on the forward strand.
ATGTTGTCCTTAAATTGGTATATTTAAATAAAAGACATTGATGTATGTAAAACTAATTAAATCAGTAATATATACACAAGGGGCGATAAGTTAGTAATCGAGAAATTAATATAAAATATCTGAAATAGAAAGGTGAAACAGTAATAAAACAAAGTACTATATACACGCGGAGCGGTGAATAAGTAGATTAAAATATTAATACAAAATATCTGAAATAGAGTGTTAACTTGCGAAGTAAATTAAGGGTTAATTAATGTATATAAAATAACCTTTGTATCGAAGAATACAGAGCTACCTTTGATTTGCGGCGATGGGTGGCCACGTGGTGATATACTCGGACAAGATATGTAGAGCGGTGTTGATCGGGGAATAAGAAATTAATTAGTTTAAATTAATATGAATTCGCTTAAAAGAATAATATATAGAACAATACAGTTTACCTTACAAGCGGAAGAGCCTGGACGGCGTGGTGAGTTCCATTGTGTACTGGAACAGCACGAGGAGTTGTTTTCTCACGAAAGGTTCGAAAGAGAAGACAGGACTGATAGTTCGTGTCGATAGAAAAGTCTAGAACGGTCGGTTTTATGATCTATCGAAGAGGGGGATCGATATCTTAAATATTTGATTAGAAGCGCGACCTAAAGATGACTTCTATCGATGTCATAAATATTATTAGAATAACCCTTGTGACATAAGCTTCCTAACGATATCAAACACAACATATAAAAGAAGATGTATGTAATATTAATTAAAAGAATTTAAAATGGAATGTTCTAGAAGAAATTCTACCGTTAACGTTAGATCAGGTAGATAAAAGGTCTCGTCGGTCAGTTCAAGATATATAACAAAAGAAATACTTTCTCTTGGACACGAATATGTACAGTTTGTACAAATGTAAAAAATGTCTTAAGTTAAATATAATTAAAATGAGATATTCAAAGAAGAATATGTGTATTTAAATAAATGAATTAAAACTTCTATACGCTAAGCGTAACACCATGTACTTCAAAGCACAATCTAGTACATAATGACAACGAACGTCTCTTACGTACAGAGTTGATCGTTTTAAGAGTAAGCTCGAAATGCACCGTAGTTATTAAAAAAAATATATAGGACTTGTTTATTATTCGATATAACTGAAAATTACAATCCCGTAGAGATCTGTCAAAAATATACGAAAAATGCTATAAAGTCTGACAATCGACCATGACAATAACCCAAATGGGCTAGGTCCAGATTAAGGAACGTTAAGTGATAATTAATTTGAATCACTTAACTTTCCTTAATCTGGAGCAGCCCATTTGGGTTATTTAACCATTTTTCAGGAGTCTTTAATTGATTGATTCTTAGTTGGCTTTAAGCCATTTTAAATTAAATATGCACGTTGTGTAAAGGTTTTCCTCTAAGAATAGAAAGAATCACATGATTGTCCATGACTGCAAGGTCAGGGCAATATGGCGAGTGCAGAAATAATTTATAACTCATGTTACTTAAAACTTTATTACTTTGCTTATCCACACAGTGCATGCATTATTTGATGATTACACAACTGCTTAGGTCAGTATTTGACGAGCATATCACAAATGATCAATAGAAATATTAGAATAATACTTCCATTAGCCATTAGAAATATACCTAGAACTCTAAGAAATTTACAATCATTTCTCGTACAGAAGACACAGATAGTGGCAATTGTGATTATTGAAAAGACAATTTTATATCTTGTTTTTACTAGGTTGCTCTAAATCTAAACAAGCTAAGAACTAGAAGTGTCGCAAAAGATTAATAAAAAAGTTTTTGTATTTACTCAATATTTATACTTCTATCAATTGTGAATCATTTTAGCAGATATATTTGTTAATGAAGTATTTAATGAGATAATTTTTATAATCGGGCCGACTCTTACAAGCTAAGTCAATAAAAATTAATAATTATCTTTTGATACATTTTGAAGTTATACCTAATAGAAGAATTGTTAATAGTCTACAATGTATATTTTTATATTGAAAGGGTGTATAGATTTTGACAATCAATAATAAACGTCGAAACCTTCTATTGTGTCTAAAATACTTATACTTGTATTAGTCAAAATCTGTATAGTATTTATAAATAAATAAATTTATATTTAATATATGTAGCTTTAGTATTTTATATAGAAAATTAATGTTTCTATGTTCTTGTTTCTTTTTATACATTATTTGTATTTAAAAAAAAATGTTAACACATTTTAATTTATTTTCGATTCTTCTTAAAAATTTTCTGTATGTTTTTTATTGCATTTAAAAATTGTTTAATAAACGAAACCAGTAAAAGTGCTTGTGTTTCTTTTCTTCTATCTTCTACTTTTAAATATAAATAATAAATATTGAAATTCTTTATTTCTTAAACGGGGTAAAGTGAATGTTGCACTCTTTAAAACTACAGAAGTGATGTCACAAAATTTATTCGCTTAAGGTTGCACGATAACTTACCTCCAGATCATCTGAAATACAAAAATTATACAACATTTCGTTAACTTTAATTTTGAAATTTCACATGAGATTAAAATTAAAATAATGGCAAAAGGTATCTATCGATATTTTTTACAGAAATTGTTTATATTATTATTAATAAACTGTGGTGTACACGGTCTAGGCATAAATACTCTCAGTATTTTAATGGAGTATTAAAAAGAATAACTCATCCTACAATAAACTTTATATACATTTTTCGAAATCACCGCTTCCTGCGTCCACACAGGTCGAAAAAATTCGTCTATCGATTTACTGTTTCTAGCGATATTTTTGTTGCAGCTTCAAGAATACTTGGTCTCACTCCAAATTTTAACGAGTTTCTTCTTACAAGCCATACCTTCGAGAACATCCCATCAGGCGCGGCTCGTGATGACGTATTTTGGTTTGAAGTACAATGATACGAGTGCCTCGTGTGTTTTCGGTGTTTACTAAGCAAACGTTACAGTTAGTACACGAGAATACACGAAGCACTCGGATCATTGTACTGCAAACCAAAATACGTCATCACGAGCCGCGCCTGCATCTCATAATACGCAGTCGGCAGGGTTCAGGTTGGGGCTATCAGGCGGCTAATCGGAAGCCTTAATCAAGTCAGAAACTCTGTTTTCTAGCCATGTCTGGGTAGTTTTCTCTTCCATGAAATTCTGAACCTTTCCAGGGCTGAAAATATTTGTCCTTTAGCACCTTTGTCTCCAATACAGATAGTATTTGTAGCTCAATAGGTTGCCATAGCTAACACCGACCGCTGACTCTCCTAAGCTAGGTCTAAGCGTCATCCGGTGTGATCGGCCGTTCTCCGGTTTCCCGTCTCGGCAGTCATTTAATTTGCGCGCGGCGCCATTTGCATCAGCTCTAGCTCTTCAGGACAAAATATATGCTGCGAATTTTTATTTTTGACTATTTATGATATGTAGCCCATATATTATTGTACGTTACATCTTCAGAGATTCGATATCATCGTGTGGCTAGGCCTTAATTCATTTACTAATTAATCGGACAAATTTCATTTCTCCTCAAGTTTATATTACTTTTACGCATCTCTGCTGCATTTCCATACATTTTTGTACAATGTTCCATATATCCTCTTTTACAATGAAGTCATCTTTACGGCGTTGCACGTCTATTATCACTTTGCATGTTTCTATGCCTGCATTTCTGCTATATTTACAACGACTCGTTTTTGTTATCTTATAAATGGTTTCTTTATGAAGTTCACTTCAATTTTCTAGTAGCTCTCTTATGGTTTGCAGGTTTCCTCATGAATGGCAGCACCCAGTTTTAGTTACCGTATATTGCAAGCTTGGCATACCACAGGATTTGATAACAAAGTCCATCGAATTATTCATATTTATCCAATAATAGATTAATACCAAATAAAGACGAAAGACTCTTTTCTTCCAAGATCTATCACAAGAAATAGCAAATTGCGATTCAGATTCATAGTGTTTTCTAATTTTTCTCATTGCGTTACTTTCTTTTTTACTAAATTGAACGTTAGTTAAATGCATAAGACTAGAATAAATTAATGCTTTATCTACCAGCATCTAATAGTTTGACAACGAAAGCAGTTCTTCCATTTATTTGAAAAGCATTGTCTATCGTGAGAGAGTCCACGTATTGAGTTTTACAACTACATTTAATTATAATTATAAGCCATAAGTCTTGTTCACTAGTTTCTCAAAATTCTTTTTCTTTCTTACAATTCTTGTATATCACTAAATATGCAATTCCCATTAAGCCAGCTAAGAATTTAATAAAGCAATATCTATGTGGGGCATCAATTAATGTTTCTTCGTACAATTTATGATTTGATGCGCTTAAAAACACTTTCAGCTTCTGACCTAAGCCGATTATTTTAAAATTACATTCTTTTTTCGATATCGAAGAATTTCATATACATTTTTGTTAGACTAATACTACACTTCTGTAACACGTGAATGCAAAGAAAAAGTTTTGCCATCTTAATTACTTAGAATCAATCCAGATCTCAAACATTAACACAGACAAAGTTTGGCATCTGTTAATATACATAATGTCCAAACTAAGATAACGAGCCTTCAAGAACTTTCCTAATTAGAGACGGCCATGCTTTTTGATAATGGTTGGTGATAGTGTACGTAATCTGTCATAAACGTATACTTTTGAATAAGCATGGCCGCCTCTATACCACGCATTATTAAATGACTAATTTCTTTAATGTTTTTGGGAATATTGAGATCTAATTTGTACAAAAATAATACTGAATGATTGAAAATACACTTACACTTAAAACAATATTTTTCAGAGTTTCATTGTGTTGCGAAGATGGCTACAAATTTAGAAAGAATTTACTGCCTAATCTAAAAAATTTAATCGAAAACCTGTTATTATGATTAAGGAAGGAAGATTTAATATACCTATACATGAATGATTTGCTGATATATTAAAATGTCAATGTTTAGCTTATGCATAGTATTTGAAAGTTTACAATATAATTAATACACAGACTGATTGTAGCAGTTCACAGCTATAAGTAGAGAACGGACGCAATTTCCATAAAACGCAATCGGCAATTGGAATTGTGTATAACGTCGCTGAGTACATCCCGGCGTAATTCAATGAAGTATTTGTTTGACTTACTCGGACACCTGGGCTCTCAGCGATAACAATGGACAAGCCAGCTATTGTATTAGGAGAATATAGTGCTTTTTAAAGTGTTTTCATGAGCGTAGATAGAAGCGGGGTTTTTATAATGTATTTTATTTATTAGTTTGTATTTCGTAAGATAAATAAAGTGCTGTGAGTTAGTTTCTTGTTTTCGTAGTTCTAACTGTTATTTACATCGTAGTTTTTGTGATAGATCCTGTTTAATATCGTTTGATTGAATCTACTTCTCCCATATTATTTCGACGTAAGTGTGCATTGAATTTCGTTCAGTTTCAATAACTTACGCATACATTTTTAGTTTTCATTTATTTAGATCTAGAGCATTGTTTAAGTTACTTTTTCAAACATGATATGGAAGAATGTCGAGAACGGCATTTTAAAACAATGGCGAGTTGGATTGACGGTCATACTGATTGTATGTCCATTGCCAGTGATTCCGAAATTTATTACAAAATCCGTAAAAAATCGTCAAAAATTCGTCACTTAGGATCGCAAACACATCTGAACTCTGTAAAACTTTTATGGCGACTAATTTTCCATTAAATAAACTTAGCAATCCCACTTTAAAAATATTTCTGAAAAAATATACTGGTCGAAATGTTCCTGATGAATCAACTTTACGAAAATATTATGTTTCTAGGTGCTATACGAGAACAGTAGAACGCATTAGAAGCCATCTTTTAAATCAATACATATGGATAAGCGCCGACGAAACGGTGGATATGTTAGGACGCTGTGTGGTAAATGTTGTAGCTGGTGTACTACATCCAACTATTCCCTATAACTCATATGTAATAGCAACAAGTGTTATAAATAGAGTTGATGTGGAAACAGTTGCTGAAACCATTAAGGAGAATATGCAAAAAATGCTTCATTCGGACGCCACGTACAAAGAAAAAATACTTTTATTTGTCAGTGATAGTACTGCGTATATGTTAAAAACAGGCAGACTATTGAAGAAAACATATCCTAATATGCTGCATATTACTTGTGTAGCACATGCTCTCCACAGAATCTGTGAATATATCAGAGACACTTTTCCGGAAGTTGATAGACTTGTATCAGCTTTTAAGAAAGTTTTCAGAAAAGCACCATTGAGAGTAGCTCTTTCCAGGGAAAAATTTCCATGTCTGTCACTGCCTCCCACTCCAGTAATAACTAGATGGGGAACATGGCTGGAAGCTACTAGTTATTATGCTGAGAATTTCGATAGTCTAAAACATTTCGTAACACTGCTAAAGGAGGATGCTAGAAGTATTGGTGAGTTCAAGGAGCTCACACAAATCCCAAATTTAAAAAATCAGTTGTACTTTCTTCACGAACACTTTGGAAAATTGCCAAAACTAATCACTTATTTTGAAAATCGAAATCTCAAATTAAATGACGGATTAACCACATTAGATGTGGCTGTTAATAATTTGAAAAGTATTCCAAGTGACTTCGGATGTGGCCTTCGGCAAAAGTTTGAAGCAATTCTTAATAGAAATCCAGATTTAATTACATTGCAGCAATTATGTATGGAGACAATTCCACAAAATCTAACGGCTAAATATGAAGAAATAAAAGAATATTTCCAGTATGCACCTATAACCAGTGGCGATGTAAAAAGGACGTTTTCTATTTATAAGGATGTACTTAATTCAAAGAGAACAAAATTGACAGAAGAAAACCTTGAGAAACTATTGCTAGTCTATATTAATACTCCTTTACTCAAATTGAACGACAAAATGAACAAATAAAAATGTTCCAATTATAGAAATAAAATTAAAACTTTAAAAATACAACTTTTCAACAAATACATATGTATTTCGTAATTTTATAGATCACCACCCGTTCGTTTTCCAATTATACAAATAAAATTAAATATTTTAGAAATACAGCCTTTCGCCAGTACTGCACTGAGTGGTAAGCGTGTCCGTTCTCTAGTTATAAGTCTAATCTAACACTGATTGATGATGGCATTTCTTTCAAGCATATGTTTGGTGGTTACATGTAATAGATTTACGAATTCATTAATATATAATTATTTCATTAAAACTGATATTGCCAGGTGTGAGAGGATTAAGGATTTGGGCATTTTCAGATCGTATATCTTCTACATGTTTATCGGATCCTATAGCCTTTGGTTTTCTTCTAAGATCGTGCCGTCGTTTTACTAAACTTTAATGCTATTTAAACGTTATATTACGCGCTGGTGTAAAATAAATTTGAATACGAGTCTTTAATTATGTATCCTTATTACTAGGAACCGGACACGAGAGGCCGAAATTATGATTGACCATATAAATAGTCTATAAAATCGCTAAGTACAACACGCAGTTATTGAATAGCACTATTCATTCGGTTAATCGCACATCTGTTTTTTGTCGTTGAATTGTGACGCAATTCAATTTTACAGTTAAATTCCTTTCTTCATGGGCGTAGATAGAAGCGCGAGGAGTTTTTATAATTTATTTATTTATTAGTTTACATTTCGTAAGATAAATAAAGTACGGTTAGTTTCTTTTTTTCATCGTTTTAACTGTTAATTACATAATTACATACTTCGTAATTTTTGTAATAGATCCTGTTTAATATCGTTTCATCGAATCTACTTCACCCAATTATTTTGATGTAAGTATCCAGTGAATTTCGTTACTTTTTAGAAACTTTCTTAGATATGATATGGAACAACGCCGAGAATGGCATCGTGAAGCAATGGCGAGTTGGATTCAGAGTCAAGAGTCAAACAGATTATATGTAAAAACTATTTAAAAATACAAATTTTCAATAGTACGCCCGCGGGCAATGAGTCATCGGCCTTTCATGTCCGGTCCATACTTATTATTAGGAACCGGACAGGAGAGGCCAATGACTCATCAACCACGGGCGTGCTATTGAAAATTTGTATTTTTAAAGAGTTTTGAATTTTATTCATATAATTGGAATAGAAACGGGTGGTGATCTATAAAATACGAAATACATTTTTATTTGTTCATTTTGTAGTTCAAGTTGTGTAAAGCAGTATTAATATTAATTAGCAATACTTTCTCAAGCTTCTCTTCTGTAAAATTTGTTCTCTTTGAATGAAATATATCTTTGTAGATAGAAAACGTCCTTCCTACATCGTAACTGGTTACAGGTGCATACTGGAAATATTACTCATTTCAGGGTATTTAGTAGTTAGGTTTTGAGGCATTGTCCCCTACACAATTGCCGCGTCTAATGTGGTTAATCCATCATTTAATTTGAGATTTTGATTTTCAAAAAAGTGATTAGTTTTGTCAAATTTCCAAAGTGAACCTGAAGAAAGTACAACTGATTTTTTTAATTTGGAATTTGTATTAGTTCCTTGCACTCAGAAATACTTCGAGCATCGTCATTTAAACATCTAACGAAATTTTGTAAACTATCGAAATTCTCTGCATAAAAACTAGTAGCTTCCAACCATGTTCTTCATCTAGTTATTAGTGGAGAGGGAGGCAGTGACAAAGATTAAAGTTTTTCTCTGTAAAGAGCTAGTCTCAATGGTGCTTTTCTGAAAACTTTTTTAAAAGGTAGCAACTTCCGGAAATGTGTCTCTGATATATTCACACATTCTGTGGAGAGCATGTGCTACACAAGTAATATGCAGCATATTAGGATATGTTTCCTTTAATAGTCTGCCTCTTTTTAACATATATGCAGCATTGTCACTGACGAATAAAATAATTTTTTCTTTGTACCTGTCGTCCGAATGAAGCATATCGTGTAGCACTTAGAGACATAATACAAAATATAAATGACAGGATATAAATATTTATATCCTGTCATTTATATTTTGTATTCTCTTGATAAAGGCGAACTGCCGAAACATGTAGAATTTTTTAAATACATATATTTTGAAGTAATATACAGACCTTTAATCGCCTACTGATTAGGTTTACCATATATATATAATATATATATATATATATATATAAGTATATATATATATATATATATATATATGTATATATATATATAAATATACATATATATATATATATATATACACTGTGTCCATAAAGTATGGACACAAGCCCGTAATAACGTTATTGTGCATTATTTGACAAAATGCAAAGATATATCGATTAATGTTTTTTGTTAGCTATATTTAGATGCTACCATTTTGTTTTTTCCGTCGACCTTGAATAAGTTATGACGTCATTGATAATTTTTTTAAATGTCAACCCCATTTTTTCTTTGTGGATTTTGAAAGCCTTTACAATTCTTTATTCGATGATGTAAAAATTTTGGTATGTTACATTAGAAAATTTTTGAGTAAACTGTGTTGTAATTCAAAGTTTCATTTTTGATATTTTCAGTATCAAATTTATAACAAATGCTCAAAATGTGTTCCTTCATTTTGTTGACAAAATCCTAAGCGATGATAAATTCCATTTCGCACATTCTGTAATATTTCGGGAGTGATTAGTAGAGCTGAGGATGTTTGCGGTATAACCATGGTTATATCATATAACCATAGTAATTTACTATGGTTACATGATATAACCATGGTTATACCGCAAACATCCTCAGCTCTAGTAATTAGTCTGGTTTCGTAGATGATGCGTTGTCGTAAAACGTCCAAATTTTCCGGTTGTGTCGCATAGACTTTTCTAATCGAACACTAACACCAACATGTTTAAATCATCGAATAAAGAATTGTAAAGGCTTTCAAAATCCATAAAAAAAATGGGGTGACATTTCAAAAATTTTCAATGACGTCATAACTTATTCAAGGTCGACGGAAAAAACAAAATGGTAGCATCTAAATATAGCTAATAAAAAACATTAATAGACATATCTTTCATTTTGTCAAATAATGCACAATAACGTTTAACGTTTGTATTACGGGCTAGTGTCCATACTTTATGGACGCAAATGATTACTCAAAAATTTTCTAATGTAACATACCAAAATTTTTACATCATCGAATAAAGAATTGTAAAAGCTTCAAAATCCACAAAAAAAAATGGGGTCGACATTTAAAAAAATTATCAATGACGTCATAACTTATTCAAGGTCTACGGAAAAAACAAAATAGTAGCTTCTAAATATAGCTAATAAAAAACATTAATCGATATATCTTTGCATTTTGTCAAATAATGCACAATAACGTTATTACGGGCTTGTGTCCATACTTTATAGACACAGTGTATATATATATATATATATATGGTAAACCTAATCAGTAGGCGATTAAAGGTCTGTATATTACTTCAAAATATATGTATTTAAAAAACTCTACATGTTTCGGCTGTATACGCCTTTTTCAAGAGAATACAAAATATTTTGTATTCTCTTGAAAAAGGCGTATACAGCCGAAACATGTAGAGTTTTTTAAATACATATATTTTGAAGTAATATACAGACCTTTAATCGCCTACTGATTAGGTTTACCATATCATACCAAGGTCACGAAGTTATTATATATATATATATATATATATATATATATATATATATATGGTAAACCTAATCAGTAGGCGATTAAAGGTCTGTATATTACTTCAAAATATATGTATTTAAAAAACTCTACATGTTTCGGCTGTATACGCCTTTTTCAAGAGAATACAAAATATGAATGACAGGATATAAATGTCAAGTAATTAAGTTGCTATGGTTTAAATTATTCAAAGATACATTCTAGTAATAATAATAAATCATGCCTTAGTATTCCAAAAAATAGATAACAAGGTGTGAAAATATGTGTTGTTCGCTGCTAGCAATTTGTGTCTCCTTCTGGGTATGAACTTGTGTGTTGGTTGCTGCTGGCAGCTTGCGTCTCTCTATGGGTGTGTGGTTTTGTGTGAGAGCGTAAGTGTAGGGTTTTGTATGTCGGTGCGTTCGTGCGTGTGTTTAGTGATCGGTCGCATGAATTTAGAGAGGTCGGATAACCAGCCGTTGCGTAGGGCCGCCAACCCTTTCCCGACAACTTCTTTACAATTCCGTGCAGTACTTCGACGGTCTGACCCCCGCCCCAACGAGGCAAGGCGCAGACAGGCGAAGCGCACCCTGTACGGGGTTGCTCATCGCAACTAACTACTACCATATCATACCAAGGTCACGAAGTTATTATATTTATACTTAGCACAAGGCGTGTAGTGCTAACCAAATGGAACAATTACACCATGAAATTTACAATCATATAAACGATGAAAACCAGAAAATCCTCAAGGAATATATGAAAATTAGGAAAAAACTGGCAAACCAGATCAATAGAAGAAACTTTTTGGTAAGATGCAGATCGTTACAAATAACACCTACATTTATAAAAATGAAAAAACTTGACAGATTTCATTTCACTATTTCAAAATTGAAAACTAAATTTCAAAAAATTATGAATTCCTGTTATTTACAAATTTTAAACATTACAATATCGCAAACCATTTGTAACATAAATACATTCAACCAAATTATTTCAAACTTGAAAAATATTATCATACAGAAATTATCTCCTCAACTTTTAAATAGCTTCGAGAAAATAGAATCTAAAATTTACAATAATCATTTCCTAACAAACAAAAATAAATTAAAAAACAAAGTAGATAAACTAATGAAGAAACAACACTTAGAGATAAATTACAAAATTAACAATAACTGGATTATCAATTTAACCAATATAAATATTCCCGATAATGTTAAATACATACTTAGCCTAGGACCCAAATTTAATATGCCACCTAATAAAATACCCATTAATGACTATATAGCTAACATTGAAACAGGAATACAAAATTTACCACAAGACAAACAGAATGAAATACGTAACAAAATTTGTAATATAATCACTAACCATAAACATAAGAAAGTAAATAATAAAAAACATATATCAAATCTATATATGCATAAATTCATTAAAGAAACAAAAAGATTTATCCACGACAACCCTCATATTATAATAGCAACAGCAGATAAATCAAATAAAACAGTGATCATTCTTAGAGAGGAATATGATAAAAAAATAGAAAAACTATTAGACGATAAATTCACCTATAAAAAAGAAAGAAATAATCCAACAGAAAAACCTCAAAAAGAAAATAATAACTTAATAAATAAATGGCATAGACCTAATAGATTTCAACACTAAAAACAAACTTCGCATTTTTAATTCCCACCCTCCTTCAATATATGGTCTACCTAAAATTCACAAAAATAATATCCCTTTAAGACCAATAGTATCTAACATACAAGCCCCTACTTATAATATAGCAAAATTCCTAGGTGATAGCATATCTAAGATGTTAGGAAAAACTGAATATCATACTAAAGACTCATGGCAATTTCAAAATTTCATCAAAGATCAAAAAGTCCCAACTAATAACAAAATTATATCACTTGATGTAGAATCTTTATATACTAACATTCCTACAGATCTAGCTATAAACATAATAGAATCCAAATGGGATGAAATTAGTCCACACACATCACTAAATAAAAACGAGTTTATTAGAGGTATACACTTCTGTCTCGATAACACATATTTTCAATACAAAAATTCTTTTTATAGTCAAACATTTGGTATTGCCATGGGCTCTCCTTTAGCTGCTCCTATTGCAAATCTAGTAATGGAACATTTAGAACAAAACGTTATCAATTCATTAGACTTCCACCCCATTTTTTTCAAAAGATACGTTGATGATATCATAACATGTATTCCGACCAACAAAATAAACTATCTCTTAAATAAATTCAACAGTTTTCACAACAAATTAAAATTCACTATTGAAGAAGAATTTAATAACAGTATTAATTTTCTTGATATTTCTTTGAGCTATGATAGACAGGGTACTATTTATACAAATTGGTATAATAAACCCACAGCTTCTTTTCGATATATGAATTACCACTCAAATGCTCCTACAGTATTCAATAAAATGATTATAAATAATCTGACTGATAGGGCAGTAAAACTATCACATACTAAATACAGAAAAGATAACATCAAAAAAATTAAAACAATCCTAACTGATAATAATTATCCACCACAACTTATAGACCAAACTATTAAAAAAAGAGTACACCAAATATACAACACTGCAGACACCAATAAAAATTTGAACAATGACACAACATATATCACAATTCCATATGTTCCACAACTATCGGAAAAAATTAAACACACTTTAAAAAAATATGATATAGCTACAACATATAAACTTAGTAATACTAATAAACATTTATTTTCAAAACTTAAACCTAAAATAGAAAAAAATCGAGAAGCACATGTCGTATATAAAATACCATGTCGCGATTGCGATAGTTACTACATAGGCCAAACGAAACAATATTTATACAAAAGAATACAAGCCCACAAATACTCTAGAACAGACAAAACTGCATTGTCTACACACAAACTACAACGCGATCACCATTTCGATTTTGAAAACACACAGATAATTGATAAAGAACAACACACAGTGAAAAGACAAATTAAAGAAATGATCAGTATTAAACAGGAAAAAAATTCAATTAACAACAGAAATGATATAAAAAATCTAAGTAGTATATACTATAATTTAATTTTGTAACGATCTACAATTTACCATCATATTATATTTTTTTTGTTATATACCTTATGTTATTTAAATATCATTTAAATATCATATACTTTTGCTTATCATGATGACTGTTCCGTGTTTTGATTCCTGTCTAGTTGTCCGAGCAGGTTTTCGTGGTTTTCCTTCTCGTTTTGAGCGAATGCCGACAACTTTGTATCTTAAGTCGCTCCACGGGCGCATACGTAATAATAACTCATGTCTTGCTTTTCCCTGCCTATCCCTGTTTTCTGTTTTTTGCTGATGTGGTCCTCTACTGGGTTGCAGCCTAGCATATGCGCTACAAAACTCTAGGGGGGTCTGCCCGTTGGGCAGTCAGGTGCCATTCCGCCTTTCCAGCAAGAGTGAGGAACCATGCTACGCGGCGCTATCTCGTCGCCGCGCAATGCACACACCACTAGGACCGGTCCTGGGCGACAACCTGGCTAGGTTGCCGTTAACAGCACACACACGTTCGACGTGTGTGCTATGCCCCCGCTTCGGCGGAAAACGTTAAGATGGCATAAGTGTGACCATCGTCGACCGAGGTAGCCACTAAGAGTGTTCCCTTAGTTGCGATGAGCAACCCCGTACAGGGTGCGCTTCGCCTGTCTGCGCCTTGCCTCGTTGGGGCGGGGGTCAGACCGTCGAAGTACTGCACGGAATTGTAAAGAAGTTGTCGGGAAAGGGTTGGCGGCCCTACGCAACGGCTGGTTATCCGACCTCTCTAAATTCATGCGACCGATCACTAAACACACGCACGAACGCACCGACATACAAAACCCTACACTTACGCTCTCACACAAAACCACACACCCATAGAGAGACGCAAGCTGCCAGCAGCAACCAACACACAAGTTCATACCCAGAAGGAGACACAAATTGCTAGCAGCGAACAACACATATTTTCACACCTTGTTATCTATTTTTTGGAATACTAAGGCATGATTTATTATTATTACTAGAATGTATCTTTGAATAATTTAAACCATAGCAACTTAATTACTTGACATTTATATCCTGTCATTCATATTTTGTATTCTCTTGAAAAAGGCGTATACAGCCGAAACATGTAGAGTTTTTTAAATACATATATTTTGAAGTAATATACAGACCTTTAATCGCCTACTGATTAGGTTTACCATATCATACCAAGGTCACGAAGTTATTATATATATATATATATATATATATATATATATATATATATACACATATTATTTGTAAATACTTTGAAATAATGTCCATTATTTATATTAGCTTTTTTTTAAAAATCATGTCTATTTTATTGTATTTTATCGTTTAAATGGTTTGTGACTGGAATAGATTTTTATTTCCTATAAATTTTCCTACAAATATTTCTACGTGTAGGTACCTAAATAAAACACCTTGTCAGTATAACTATTTAATTTCGTACTTTACATAAAATTGAGAACATGGACATGTTTCTTGTTTTTTTTTTTTATTTGTATAAATAGTATTTCATACAATATATATTTTTCTTAGTTTCACATATCTCCTTATTAAACACACTATATACTTTATTATAAATTATCACTTATTATCTTCATACAATATTTGTTTATTTAAAAATTTGCTCACTGCAACTTAACCTAACAATATCACGCATTCTTTTGAGATTTTATCAGTGTATATGTACAAAAAATACAATAAATATATGTATAACATTTAAAAAACTTATTTAAAATATTAATTACGACAAAAAAAAACAATAAAATTACAACAGCTGGTACACTTTGGTGTACTTAGGTACTATAATTACATTATTATCTTACTGAATCAGCTTGACCGGATTTTGAGGGACCGGGTTCGGATTGACTAGAGGTTGAATGTGATTCTGTAGGATGAAGAGTCACAATAGACTGTCTCCTTGTCGGAGTGGCAGGTTGAGAGTGTAAAATTGCGTACAATGGACCTGGAATTTCTTTGGAGGGACTTATTAAAATACTGGGTTCATCTTCCAATTGCATGCTATTTTCTGCAGCGGAAGGAATAGTTGTTAAGAAACGAACTGTTAATCGTCCAGGTGATCCTGGAGGATCTACTTCGTCTTGTATGGCACATTGGCGTGTTAATCTAGGCTTGTTTCTCATCCTTGGCGGATCACTGGAAGCACTTGACCTGGACATTCTCCAAGTGCTTGTGGAAGCAGTCGTCGCAGACCCCGAAGAGTCATTTCGCGAACTGGAGAGGTTTGAATCTTGCGACGTCTTTCTTGTGACTAACCAAGATGACGCTCGTCTTTTGGGATCTAGAAGACGCAATGGAATACCGCAGTGATGATTGTGTCGCCACGAATCTGATCGCGAAGAGCTAAAATTTTCACTGGATGATACTGAAGAAGCTCTTTTGTGCTGTTTTTGTTGAATTTCTGCAATTTGATAAGTGTATTGATCAGATCGTGGCCTGTGTCGTGGAGGTCTCTGTACACATAGCAACCATCTGGCTTTGTTTAATAACCATTCACGTGTTTTTATATCTTGACGTTGCTGGCCTTGCTCTTGATCACCTAACAACTTTGCATTACAAGTACAAGTTGGAAGATGGTGATTTTGATTTTCTCTGGATGATCTGTCTGCTAAGCTGTTAGTATTCGCAGGAGTTTGACGGTTACTAAAATTGGAACTATGTCTACACCTTCCTATACCTCTCGTTACACGGCTCTCTTCTATAGCCTTGCAAATCATTACGCAATCTTTTTTAAATTGCTTAGTAAGTATAGCATATAAAAATGGATTACAGCAGGAGTTTAAGGGCAAAACAAAAACTGTAAAGACTTTCGCTTGTTCTAAAGTTATTAGTTGTAATCCAAATGCAGCTGTTAATGAGAAGAACGCTATTGGTGACCAGCATAAAAAATCCGTAAATACCAAAAGAGCCATTCTTTTTGCTATTCTTGAATCATTAGTGTTCCATGCCTGAGATCCTCTTATTGCACAATACATCTTTAAGTAACAGCCCATTAAAATTAAGAAAGCCACACCATTAATTAACATAAGAAATACAACATATGTTAAGCTCACTGTGTCTTTTGTTTCGAAAGGTAGGCATACTGCAAATTTTCTGTAGTCCGAAATATTAAATAAGGGCAACAAAGCCATTAATATGGCAAATGACCATCCAAAGATCATTATATAGCCAGCATGTTTAAGAGATAATCTTTTATTGAGATGCATTGCATGTGTTATGGCGTAGTTCCTTTCTAACGTGATTACTGCTAACGTGAAAACAGATAGTTCTGAACTAAGTACTCCTAAAAAACCGGCAAGTTGACATCCTGTTGACATTTGCCATGGAATAGCATACATTCTGAATTCTCCAAGAGTAGAAGCGTCAACTACTGCTAAAAAACCTGAAAATAATGAAAAATATTTAGTAACCTTGTTCGGATAAAATATTTTTATATTGTACGCTAGATTGTACGAGGCGATTCGTAAAGTAAGTTCCGTTTCTATCTAGTGAGCAGAAGAGTGGGGATATCGGTACGGTCGCAGCGCTTCCGTGTTGTATGGTTCTGTGTGAGTTTGGCAGTGCTAGTGAGAGAATCGTTCAGACATTCTTTCTTGCTATTTTGGTCGCTTAGAATGGCTGCTGCAATTAGATAGAAGATGATGCCGTATCTTTCGAAAATGACGAACTAATGTCCATGATGAAGAACAGAGTGAAAGACCAACTATTGTAATGTCGAATAAAAAATTATGGAAAATCGGCGATTCACAATTGAATGCCCTTTTTCGTCAAATTTGACGTACAGTTTTGTACGAGGTTGTAACTGACTATTTAGGTTCCACAAATTTTACTCACAATGGCTGCCGAAACTTCTTACCGAAGAACATAAAACAAAGAGAATGGGATCGGCAATAATTTTACTTGTTGGAGGTAAAGATTTATTCAGGCATATCGTAATAGGTGATGTGACTTGGGTCACCTATGTCAACGTTGAGACGAAAAGTCAGTCAATAGGTGGGGTCGCTCTAACTCGCTTATGAGGAAACCTTTAAAGTGCCGTCAAACTTTTTCTGCGAGAAAAGTCATGATCATTGTCTTTTGGGATAAGAAAGGCGTCCTTCTTGTAGACTTTGTGCGCGATGCAGAGCTCCATGACAGTGTTACAGCGTGGTTTAATTCAGAGGCGACAGGACTCTATCAAGAGGGCATTAAGAACTGGTTCATCGCTATGACAAATGTCTCAATTTGAATGGCAACTACGTAGAAAAATAGCTGGAATTGAAAAGTGTTACATCAAAAATGATAAGAATGGTTTCTAAATTAAATAGCCGTTCATCAAATTGCATTTTAAAATTAAAAACACGTAAAAAATATTGTTTCACTGGAGATCCAGAAATCTGCCTACTAAACGAAGTCAAGCTGGGTAATATGCATTTTTCTATACAGCACAATCCGATGTGCTTAGTAGTTTATATAGATAACATGATAACGTATTTTAAGGGCATAAATGAAATCATGGAAAATTGTGAGACGTTAGAATAACTCCTATACCGGGTGTCTCAGTTATGTTGCTCCAATGGCGTATCTCCGTTATCTAATAAAATAAAAATTTGAAATTTAGGGCATCTGATATACAACTTTCGTTAAATTGAGCCTTATATTAATATTCTTTCATTTCCAGCTTAACTGGAAACAACCTTAACTTTTTTATTTTAAATAGAACTCTGAATATTTTCCTCAAAATTTGAATTCTATGGAAAATTCTCTTTGCCATGAAGTATTACACTTTGTATTTAGACTTCAAAACAGACGTGAAATTGCATTTTAAATATTCAGAAATTGGGATCGTAGAAACCAAAGCGATATGTGGAAACTAAAGCAAAATTTGACATTATCTGTTTTTTAACCTTGACAGTTCATAAAGTGTTATTAAAATTTGTCTCAAAGTTGCTTCAAAGAAAGTTGTATTTAAAATGAATAACGACGATTTTACAAATGAGGGAAAATTCAATATGATCCTCATTTATGGGGAATGTAGAAAAAACAGGCGTGGTACTTCTGTGTTTACGGAGAGCGGAATTCGGACAGACGTATGCCAAGCGCTATGTATTTTACACGTTTTGCTTCTAATTTAGAGACAAGTGGCGTCTTTTCAATGAAAAAAAACGTTTTTTAAAGAAAGACTGCTGCTGATGAAGAGCACAGTGTTGGTGTTTGGGAAATGTGCTTAATAATCCGCTTATTTAAATTCAAGAAATTGAAGCAGAATGCGATATCTCTCGTTCTTCTATTCAACAAATCCTAAAATCCGACAAATTCTGGCCTTTCAAAATTCACCTACATCAAAGATTAGAACCAGGAGATTATGACAGAAGAGTGGCGTTTCTTGGATGGCTAGCGACTGCCCGTGTAGATAGCATATTAGCTCAATATTATGGACAGATGAGAGCCACTTTCGTAATAATGGAACCGTGAATCGACACAATTGCCATTATTGTCTGTAGAAAATCTTCAGTGGATGAGAGAGGCCATACTTTCAGAGAATTTGGGGAATTAATGTATGGTGCGACATGACGATGGGTACATTATCGGACCAAAGTTTTATGAAGGAACCTTAACTAGTGAAGCATAATTTAGAATTCCTTCAGGGCGTATTTCCAGGTTTTCTTGAAAATGTTCCGTTGAATATACGTGCCAACATGTATTTTCGCATGATGTCCCACGATTCAAGTTTGGTGCCACTAAGAGATTCATAAATACATAAAATTAATAAGTATAATATTTTTTGTGATTCATTTAACATTATTTTTCTGTTATTTGACTTTCATTAAAATGTTTGTAAATCATTCTTGTCTAAATGAATATTCTTTCTAACAGAGATCTTGAAAATGCATTTTTGTGAAGTTTATTTTCACTACTTTAAATTCAAATACGAATTAATGAATATGCTTTTCATAATTTTCTACAATCCCAATTTGCAAATATTTAAAATGCAATTTCACTTCTGTTTAGAAGTCTATATATAAAGTATAATAGTTCATAAAAAAGATAATTTTCCGAAGAATTCAGATTTTGAAGAAAATATACAGGGTGTTATTTAAAATAAAAAGTTAGGGTCGTTTCCGATTAAACCGGAAGTGAAAGAATATGACTATTAGGCTCAATTTAAAAACATTAGGTGTATATTAGATGCCCCAAATTTCAAATTTTTATTTTATTAGATAACAGAGGTACGCCTTTGGAACAACATAACTGAGACACCCGGTATATCTTGGTATAATGGTATATGGAAACAGATCACATGACGCCAAATACATTTTTAATTACATTTGAGGTAATTATCACAGAAAGATGTAGGTGGGAACAGAAGTGCTCTGATGTGACCGAAACTGATACAGGAGCGGGTATATATGCGAAAACTTGAAACTAAGTCACAACTTTTGTCTGTAAAAATGTATGTCTGTATTTGAGTCTGGCAAAATGTATATCTGTATCTTGATTTTGTCTTCAATTGCAAAAGGCATTTTCAGATGTTTCGTAAAGGAAAATGTCAGCAGCAACACCAAAAGCGCAGTTTCATTCAAGAAAAAAAGAAGTTATCGATAAGGATGACATAAGTTTTCAAGTAAGATTAATTTAAAAATACTAACCTAAATAAATTCCCATGCAAAAATCAGCAGCAGCGAGATTACAAACTAAAAATCTTGGAACGTCCATTTTACTTCTTGAGAAAATTAATACAAATACCACGGTGCCGTTTCCTAGCATTGCGCAGAGAAAGACAATCCACACACCACAACGCAGCGTCCACCAATCGAAAAGATCTTGACATGGTAGGAAAGGTCCAGGTAATGGCAAACATTGAATTTTTCCAGAAATAATTTCACTTTCCAATATTTTCACTAACTCCTCTTCTGTATACTCATCTATTGCCGAACCAAAGTTCTCAGGATAAGTTACGTCAGTTCCATGATTTTTCCACCACTTTTTGAAGTCGGGTCCCAATTTCTCAGATACGTTTTCTGCAAGTTAATATAATTGTTTCGATTGTAATATCAATAATTTAATTTACTAGTTATGAATATATAATAAATTCAATTACACCAAAACTAAAATATAGTTGGAATAATACAAATTAATGTGTGAAATAATTTTTCAACACCACATACAGGGTATCCTTGAAAGAAAAAGACAAAGCATGCAAAATAGATGCAATTATAAAAGAACATGAATTCAAAAAATTGTATTATGTGGCGCCTATGAATTCGAAATGTCTATAAATGATACCTTTATTGAATTTACACACACGCACACACACACACGCTACAGCGTATATGTGTGTTACATACGTAACAGCTGTCGATGTTATAAAAACTACAACACTACGATACCATCGTTGTATGCTAAGGGTTCATTAACCTCAATATATTTACATTTGAAATCAGCTGTCAACAATTTTTACTTTTATTTTGTTGCAAGTGAATTATTAAAAATTAAAGTGTGTGCTTTACGGGGCATTTCACATCCGCAACCTTCGTAACAATCTACTTGCTTCGCTTAATCGGAAAACGTTAACAAGAAGACGTAAATGTAAATAATATCGACCGTATACATGTACACATGTAACGATCCAAACTGACTGAATCGCGGAAGAATTGTTTCACTACTTAACGCTACCCAATTCTTTATAGTCGGTCGAACCTCTTGAAATGCAGGGGCGGGACAAATATTTTATAAACGTCTTTGTTATTTAGGATTCATATTCTATACAATTATATTTTATTTCAAGGATACTCTTCTTAGCTTTTCTTAAGTGTAATAATTTACGCTGAACTTGAACTTAATATCCAACACTAAAAAATTGTAATAATGAATAACTGTACATTTGCAGAGAACTATTTATTAATGGCAGAACGAGACTATTCCAATAGAAGAGAACTATCATAAAGAGAACCTATTTATGATGGTTTAGATAGAACTCTTGTAAAACTCGCAACAAGGAGCTAAATAGAAATTTATTTGATATACATACTCGCAATGAAGAGTCTTTATTGCTTGTAGTTTTGATAGAATCTACAGATAGAAACTGCAGTTAAAAACTTATTTTGTTTTAGCTTTTGTCAACAAGGAAAACTTACATTAACATACCTTTGATTATGAGTGGCTGAAATGGCAAAGGGGCGTTTTTAAGCTAATCACGTACATTTTGAAAAATCATTAAACATATGTCTCCACCTAACGTAATTTTTCCAAATATGTTGAGTAAAACAATAAAATCAGGTAGGTACGCATTTAAAGCAAATGCATTACTTTCAAATGTGCCTGATTCGATACAACTTTATGATAGTGTTTTCTGTTATTAGTATAAACTAATACTTGAGCTACATACAATGCTAAAATTACATTACAAAGCCACATGAGTAGTTTGCATTTTACAATACCTATTACTAACCCTATTGTAAAAGCTAGATTTTTATGATAATTATTTTTTTAAATAATTTTAAAGGTGACCAACTAAATCCGTATATAATGTACTTACTCATAACATAGAACTAAATTTTTCCAGAGCTAATAAATTATACTATAATTTACAAATATGTAATAACATTTAAGACGCTACCAACGAATTGTATAGGAAGTGCCAGTAATATAACTGATATTGTTTTAATTGGAATATACAAAATAAATATAGAAAATATACAAAATTTATTTCTAACAGTGACAACGTTTTAAAAACGACTAGATCCAAATTGATTTGCTAAATTTCGTCTTGGAGCGCTTGAATAAAAAATGAACAACGCTCTGGCCATACTGTTGAAGCTAATGACCACCGAATTAAAGCAATGTTAGACGAAGATAGTCATAACACAACACGTAAGATTGCAGAGAAGTTCGATTGAAAAGAATTTAGAGTACTTGGGTACATAAAAAGCTCCATTTATGGATTCTTCATTCACAGCGCATTAACATTTTGAAACGTGACGTTCAGACAGCGATGACAGATGGGTTGCTCATAATAGTGCAAATCGCAGAAAATCGTGAAGCAAACAAGAAAAACCAGCTAGACAACATTCAACACTGATATTCTACTAAAGAAGGTTTATGTTATCTGGTTGGTGGGCTACAAACGAATTGTCTACTTTGAAATTTTACCCCATAATCAAGCGACTAATTCAAATGTGGAGAATTAACAACTAAATTGAACAATGGAAGAATCAAATCAAGAAAAACGATTAGAATTATGAAATCGTAAAGATATTATGTTCCACCAGAAAAAAGACAAATGTTTTGGTTGTGTTCAATTCAGTTTGTCAAACTCCTTCAATGCTGTCAAATCGCATTTAATTTAGTTTTTTTTTTGCAGATAAAAACTACAATTTTTTAATAAACGCTGAATTATGATGTTGCCTGAAACATGGCAAAAGATCATTGATAAAAATAGATAATTTGTTGCTGAATAAAAATAATTCGTGTCATACAAAAATTGCCTTTTATTTTCTTGAAAAAATCCACAATTATTTAGTTGTAAAATCAATATAAATTCTTAATAAAACGTAAATATACGTATTAAGTTAATAAAAATAATTTCTATATATTAAATATATGGTCTTTAGTTATATTTTACTTATTTTGTTGTTTTTTATTATTCACATTTATGTTTATCTGTAAGAAAATATCATTCTTTGTTTTATCCAAAATTATATATAATAGTGTGGTGTGAATTATCCACAATATTCGTGAACAGTCTTAACGATGACTCACATGCGCGAACATACCACCGTCTCTAGAAAGACCGAGGAACTTCGGGGATATTCTCAAAGGTCTATGGACTATAAGAAGACTGGAAATGGAGGGAGAGATTCATTCGATACCAAATTATCGCCGAGTGAATTTACATAAATACAAATACATAAATGTGCTTATTGTTAGTAATTAGTTTTTATATTGTTATTCGTTTTTATTATTAATATAGTGTGTGTCTACGTTACCGTTATTTTTATTTAAGAACCCGAAAAGACGAAAACAATACAATAGTTTATAATATCATTAAAAGGTTATTGTAAAAGGAAAACGGCATATGTCGAAACTACGTCCTTTAAATCAAGTGTATTATTCTTACCATAGTATGGAAATAGATTTGTGGAATTCCATATACTCAAGTCTATTTCACTTGGTTTTGGAAATATAACGATATCTTGTATAGGTGAAGTACTTGATTGTTCTAAAGGCAAAAATGCACAACAATGATATGCATATGCCAATACTAGACTCTGTATCTTTGGAAAAACCTCAGGAGGAGGAAATACTTTTAAATTTGGATTATTAAATGCTTTAATATGGAGTAGATTCTTCAAGCCCTTGTATGGTAGGTCTGGAAATATATTGTTTCCAAGATTACTGAAATAAAAAAAAACAAATGTAATTTCTTTTTATACTACAATTCAATAATAAAACGTTTTGTAACTTATATATTTTACATGTTATATTAAATTACCAATAGTGAAAAAGAATCTATCTTAGATGTAATTATAGTGTTCGTAATCAAATGTTTTTTTTTATATACATGTTCACACACACTACACAGAAAACTATAAGAAATTATCGATCTATCTGTCTATCAAATAAATTTAAGGAAATAATTAAATAATTAAATTACTTAGAACAGAACGTGTTGAAATGATTAAAAAACAGTACGTCGGACTTACAGATCTTGCAAATTAGGTACAGTTATAAAAGCGTCTTGATGTATGTATGAAATTCTATTATTTTCGAGGTCCCTAGAAAAAACAAACTATATTAGGTAGAGACCAAAATTGTCACTATGTATTACAAGAGGTGGTTAAGTAACTATGTTTTTCTAAAACTACTTACAGCACTTGAAGTTTCGACAGACCCGTAAAGGAATCGTGTGGAATATACTCGATTTCATTGTTGGACAGTAAAAGGTCATGTAATTGAGACATTCCTCGAAAAGGTTGGTCCTTTAAAGATTCAATTCTGTTGTTGGCCAAGTCTCTGCATAAGAAAACAAATATATAAGAAATTAATGTAAAATGCTAAGAAAACTATAACACTGAGTGTATGTCAATTCAAAATGGGAACAAAGTGAATCTATTTTAAAAGAAGCAACTAATTTTATATTTAATTGCTTCGTTCTATGTACATACTACTATTTTTCATATCAGTTAATCTATTTCCTTTCTTCTATTAGTAATAATAATTTGTTAGTAATATATAATGTAAGAATATACGAGAAGTAATACCTTGACTGCCTTGAATAACAACCTACCACAACTGTTTTCCTACCTTTTCTTTCCTTACATTAGTTTGAAAAATTAGTAGTCCAAAGTTATAATGGAGCAATAACGGCAGATGAATTAGGGTGGTTACAGGTTAAAGTAAAAGAAACATATTCAACATTTTGTACATTGTATGGTACATTGCCTAAATTTGGTTTTGCAACAATCTCTTAATACAATAAAGGAAAGCAAGATTTTTTTTTATATTTTGAGCGGTTTGGCAGTCTTTTTTCCAAATCTTTAAAAAGAACCAGTGTTTTAGATCTAGAGGTTCATAAAAGATAAACAAAAGTAGCTCCCACTCGATGGAAATACAATGGTAGGTTGTACAAACTATATTTGAATATCGGCTACCAATTATTAATTTCTTTCAAAATATTGTGGATAACCAGGAAGAATGGGACAATGAGACTCGAGTTTGCTCTAGAGGGTATTTTAATATGTTAGAAACGGAAATTAATTTTAATCTTTTGTTACTTAGTTTATTTTTGCGATAAACACACAGTTTCTGAAGAGGCCTTTGAGTCGCTTAAACAAAATTATCCACAATATTTTGACTTTCCTGCATTATGTTCCGAACTCAGAGTGATTTATAACACCTCAGAAGGCTTAAATAAAATTAGTATTAGTGACTCATGGAAATCTCTTAAAGACTGCGGACTAGATCGTGCTTGCCCTGAAATTCTTAAACTATGTGAATTAGCACTCACTATCCCCGCAACAACTGCGTCTGCAGAACGTTCCTTTTCGGCACCTAAACGAATAAAAAAAATTGTTATGAATTCTACAGGACAGGAAAGACTTTCTGCTTTGGGATCAATTGAAAAGGAATTTAATTAGTGCAAAAATATTCTTGCCAGAAATGTTATTATGATGACGTCATTATGAGTTTGCAAAAGAAAATAGACGTATGGCACTTCATTTTAAATAAAGTAGGATTCTTTGTAGTTTGTAATAAAGTTTATCTTTTTTGGCGCTTCCACCAAAAAAATTTTTCCCTAGGGGTTATTTTCCTTTATAGTTTACCCTTTTGTGAGGTTCCGAACACGCCACTGATCTAGCTAAAAATCGTTTCTACTATATATTATTAAGACAATATAGCAAATTGCTACAATTAATAAATTATAAATACTGTCGGCATGAAAAATTATGAAAGGTATTGTATGCTGAAGAAGAGTCTCTGAATTTCACAAAAGTGAATTCAGGTGTAAATTGGAGAAGCAGCAATAGAGAAATTGATATCTTTAGTCAAAACTATGACTGCACAAAATCTAAATATTTTTGCATACGTAATGGATTTAAGAATATATTAAACAATCCGGGCTTTGATTTATTAACTGCCTGAGTAGCTGTCTGTAGAATTCAAAAACATTTTATAGGTTATAATTCTAATAAGAACTACGAGAAAGGATTTTTATGTAATTTACCTAGCCATGAAACAAAACATATCTACAGAGAGCAACCAAAAAATTAATGTTCCTTCAATATCTATACACTTATTTCAATTATTCTGCAATAATAAGATCCTTTCAAGCAGAAATTATTTCGGTAACTATTCAATATTAATTGCAGTTTTCAAATCATCATCTATATTCGCTCCCGTAGTTGTATTTTCAACTTAGAGAAAAATAATTATCCTTGGATGCTAGATTCAGACTATAGAGAGATGTCAACTTCTGGAAATCACTTCCTCAATAACTAGTTGAAATTTTTGAGCCATTGATCGTAAAGCATTAAGATTTTTCAGCAAAATTTTAGTCTCTTTGTAAAAATCACCAGTAATTATAGTGGTCTTCCTCATATAATCAATTAAGTAGTTCCAAAAAACGGTTGCTACCAACTTTCCTATCGAACACTGTGCTTTCGCACACCACATTTTTTTCGTTGGTGGGTGTCTGTAGTATACCCGGGATTCATTGCCGGTGATCATTTTTGAAAAATGTGTCGCGTCTTGTTTTAATCCATTTCATTTTTCTGGCAAACCCCTAGCCTGACAAGTTTTTGTTCTGGTGTGAGGAGTTTATTTATTCTTAAATCTTCTTGAAAAATTCTCTTTCTTTTGTCTGTCAGCACCAAACTTTCAATTTTGTTTATTGTTTTCTGTATTTCCTGTATTTTTGTCTCTATAAATCTACTAAATTTTAGATAATTTTCAATGGATTCCCAACGATCCCAAAGGAAATTGTTTCGACTAAAATTTGACTAGATAATGTGAATGAACATTCTCGCCATATATAGCAATAATTCGTTCATGTATAATTTTTGGACAATTTCCCTCTTTAGTCAAATTTTTTTTTAACTATTCAGCTATCAACATCTATCAAAACTAATAAACTGTTACAATTTAAACAACACCGGGTCAGGATATTTATAGACGTTGACATTACTTAAAGTATAAAAATTATAGGCATTTTTTAGATACGAGAGTGGAGCGAAATGTTCTCGAGCTGATTAAAATACAGAGTTTTATTTATAAAGTATTTTTTATACATAATCTTCTCCAAACTCGACACACTTATATCAGCGGTAGTCAAGCGTTTTAAACCTTTCGTATAGTAAGAATGTGCGTGGCTCTCAAAATAAGCGCTAGTTTCACACCTTACTTCGTCGCTAGAGGCAATCTCTCAAGCAATGTTCGAACAAATCTTGTTCAAATTGAGAACACGAAGTCACTAGGAGTTAAGTGCGGCAAATAAGTTGCATGTGGGAGAAATTTATAACGTAGATCAAACATTTGCGCTTGTGAAATTAATGATGACAATGTGCTGGTGCATTATTGTGATGAAACATATATTCTTTCATAGTAAAATTGTCTAATAAAGCTGTATAATACATTTCTGTGATGATTCTCCTTTCTCAAGATAGTCGGCCACGTGAATCATTAAAAACAGTAGCAATTTGTCTGCTCTTGTGTGCGAAGTGTTTACAATATCCACTAATTTCCACCATACGTTCGTTCAGCACTGCATCTTATTGGAAGTTTTTGTTGTCGATTGGTTTTGACTTTACGCGACATTCATCATCTTGAATTATTTAAGTATGGCTCGATATTCTGTTTTTTCTTCGTAACAAACATAAAAAGTTGTGTATTTCAAATTCGGATAAAAACTTGTTGAATGCACATTAATGAATGGCAGTTGGTAAATCATATGGTAACATATTGTAGTTACAGAAAATAAACTTTACTTAATATTCTAATCGCGTTTTATGCGATAGGCTGACAGCAGTTGATAATTGGCTAGATAAATTATGAATGTGAACGTTTCAAGCTAATTTGCAGTCCCACGTTAATCGCAAATATTTTATTTTTTGTTCTGCAAAAAAAAATTGAAAATCCGAAAAAGGTATATATTATGAAACCCATCTTTGTTTAACATTTATTTATATGAATACAAATTAATACAAATATATTAAAAACATATCTGTATCTGATGGGCATACACAACTAATTTAATCAATGGTCACTGCAACTACAGACACATGTATTTCGATCTTACGATCTCCTCAGTGCAGTTATCAAGTGATATCTTAAGATTTGCTCACGCATGAACGCTAACAAAAGATATCTCGTGACATCTGACGGACAAGAAAGCTCCGCCGGTATGAGCGCTTTCTCACGAACGGCTAGGCCGCTATTAGGAGAGAAAGAAATACGTATAACTATCTAGTCCATTATCTCGTAGCCAGATGGCTCAATATACCAAAAAATAGCATAGCGATGAGTAAACATCAAGTATTTGTCAATAGAAATTAATAAAAAATTGTTAAAAACATGTTTTTAACATATTTGTATCCACAAGTAAATAATACTTGATGTTTACACATCGATATGCTATTTTTAGGTATATATTTATATGTTTATTATCTTATGACCAATATTGTAAAAGTTTAAATAAAATCTTTTAAATATATTTTCTAGATATACACATTATATAATTTTATACTAAACATGCTATCTCTATTGTAAATTTGTTCTTTGATTAACTTATATACTTATAACACTACAATTTCATTATATGTGTATTATATACTTACAATACTCGCATATCCTTGCAGTTGTATAATTCTGGGATAGATCTCAATTTATTAGATTTCAAGTCTCTGTAAGAGAGTGGACAAATTGAAGTGAATGCAGTTGGTCACTAGCTTAACTAACTTACAAGCTTTTCAGTTTGGGACATGTGTAGCAAAGTGTAGATGGAACGGACATTATTCCAGCTCGATCTAAGCGTAGAATTTCCAGTGCACTTGTTCCATTTAAACTCGGAAATGTTGACAGACCACGTGCGTCAGATAGTATTCTGAAATGTTGATATTCAGTAAAATGTGGTAGTATTAATCTTCTTTTGCTTTTGATAGTAGATGATTTTAGAATGGATTTATGTATTTTCTTGCAAAAAAAAGGATTATAGTTAATTTTTAGTGAAGTAAATTTTTAAAAATATATAATAAATATAATAAAAATAATAAAATATAATATATATAATAATAACTTAATAAGTACAATTTTTTTTTTATAAGTACAGGGTTCGGCAAAATGATCTCCCACATTTTAATCGTTAGTAAAAACGTCATTGTAAATGCTATTTACAATGTATTTTTATTAAATGGAAATGTATACTATGCCATATGTTTCCATTACGTTTTGAAAATTACAGGGTCCAAGTGGCGACCATTTCTTTCGATACAAATTCGAAGATGATTTCTGAAGGTTTCCATTACTTGAATAGTCTTAGTTCAAAGACCTTCACTTTCAGGTAGCCCCAAAGGAAATAGTCGCATGGGGCAAGATCGGGTGAGCGCGCAGGCCACTCAGTGTCTTCACGCAGCGAAATTACGTGTCCTGGAAACATTTCCCTTGCAACATTCTTGATCCCTTTTACCGCGTGAGTCATGCTCCATCCTGCTGGAACCATACATCCGGATTTTCAGGTTCTCTAAGACTTGGTTCCAAAAAATTGCCTAGCATGTCTATATATCGATCGGCAGTTACGGTAACTTGCTACGGCGCTGAATGTCGAGACCATAGATAAGAGAGGAACTCAAGTTTCGGGCGACGAGGGAGAGTCAAAGGTACTTCAGTACACGAAATAAGGTGGTAAAGGGCGCCAACAAATTTAGAACCGCTAGGCGTCGCAAAATTCGAAAATATTGAACAACAAAGGTAGGTAAGACGCGCAGCGTGTAGGGGATGCCACCAGGCCGTCCAAAACGTAAAGAAAAGAAAGAAAGAAGAAGGCGGATTTCAGCCAGATGTAATTAGTTTTTATTCTATGACACTAACTTAAAAACAATAAAAAAAAATTAAATATTGCTAGTCACAAAAAAAAACAAATCAAGTATATAACAGACCGTTTGTACACAGAAGTTCTCAACCCCAACAAAATACGTATTTCGTCGGTTCACAGATATTTTAGAACCAAATAAAAAAAAAGAATGGAAAGTCTGATCTTTGGAATAGACCCCGTACATATAGAGAGGTGATGTTACAGGCAAATTTTTATTTGTAATAAATTTGTGCAAATTTCGCAAAGTTACCGTCTGAGAATAATAAATTGAAGTTGACGGTATGATATACATAATTAAAATAAAAATAAAACTTATTAATGAATGCTTAAAATTAAAATGACGGAATAGGCTATACTAAAATTACTGTACAAATTTTCAAATCTAGAAAACACGTTTAATATTCACAGAATAACATCCACGATTTCTATATTAAAGAAAACGCACCAAAAAAAAACCAACTCTTTAGATGTTTACGAACCAAAAATTAGTTCTTGTCCCCGAGAGGAACAGATGTGTAAATCAAATAATCTCCGTCGAAATAAATTTAACAAACAAAAAAGATACGTATTGCAATTTAAAATGAGAAATACTAATAAGAAAGGTAATGGAATTAGTTAAATAAAAATTGAAAAAAATGATGTCAGTAACGACGCAATCACTAGTTAAATAATTAAGCAAAGAAAAGTTGAGTCAAGAAAAGGCTCAACAAAGAAACTAATTGCAAACATTTAGTTCAAATTAATAAAATAATATTTAAAATCTTAGCTGGTGTCCGCTTTTCTTCCTGCAAGCGGGATATTCGTACGCGTTGTCGGTGTCCTGAGTTGAACGGCGTTTGCTTCGGTAGAGGGGAAAAAAACCTGTTATCGAGAACACAGGTTTGATGGTTACAACGCAATAAATGTATCGAGAGAAGAGTCAATCAGCTAAATCGTCATCCAGAAATCCCCTGTCGGGTAATTGTAGTACAATTAAAAATTGTAACGACTAAATAAAACCTCGCACTAACGAGAGGGCTGCCAAAAAATACCCAGAATACTGCTTATACAATCAGGCCCTACAATAAGTCGTTACAAAGCAAAATGACGAATGACTAACTTCGACCTTATCTCTATCGATACCGATAGCAGACTCTTCTCTGTAGAAGTTATCGCCATTCGAGAATCGAGGGGGAGGAAGACCACGAAGAAAAACTAATACGTAATTATTGCATGTGCACAACACAAGTACTACAGTGCGGTTCAAAATAAACGTAACGGAATAAAATAAAAGTAGAAATTTGCAACCAAAACGAGGACGTAGCTACGAGCACGTAACAAACTGTAACGCCTCCCTCTTCAAAGAAATAGGGACCCCGAACGCCAAATGATCCAATAGCACACCAAATGGTAACACGTGTGAAGTGGCCTTTTATGGAGCTGCTGCAGATTTTCTCGTGCCCAGTAGCGAAAATTCTGCTTGTTCACATAGCCGGATAAATTGAAATGAGCTTCGTCATTCGTTATTAAAAGCGCATTTTGTGGGACGTTTTGAAGAATATTGTTGGAACAAGCTCTGCGATTTTTCCGGTCTCGTTTACAAAATTATTGCGCAATCATTTTGTATGGGTGGAACATCAGGTCTGCGTGTAAAATTATTCGCACAGACCGATCTGATGCACGAAAATCAGCGGAATGCTTAGCAGCTGAACGGCTAGGAGATCGCTCCACTGCTTCTGTTACAGCTGCAACATTTGCAGGTGTCCGAGCACTTCTGGGCCTACCGGTTGACTTTCCTTTTAAGGCGGAATCGGTGGCTGCCAAGCATGAAACCCACAACAGTATTGGTTGCGATCTGGAACCGGAGCATGTCTATCCAGGGCGAAGTGAGTACGAAAAGTTCGTTGCGTTGTAATCACAGATTCGTTATTTTTCATAAATGTTTCGATAACGAAGGCACAATGCTCGCCCGTCTAATTCATGACGACAACTGAATTGGCAAAGCGCGCGCTGCCAGCTAAATACAATAAGCTCCCTTTCTCTTCAGTGGTTCGGGCACAGTGGAGCAAAATGTGGGAGATCATTTTGCCGGACCCTGTAAATTTATAAATATCAAGAAACTACATTTTAGCGTACATAGTATTTCAAAAATAAATTTTAATTGAAATGAGATGTCTTATATTTCTTGAAATAGCTGGGTTTTCAATCATCTATTTGTTAAAAGTAAGGTGGAAAATCAAAGTTATTACGATGAAAAATTATGAATGAAAAATAATAAATCTAAAAGCTTTCCGATACGTCATTGGAAGAACTAATTATTGCTGAGTAGCTTCTACAACTTTACCATTTCATTGAGATTTTTTTGGAGACTAATGCTTTCTTAATGACTAACTTGTAGCTACTCCTGAATAGCTTCTACAACCTTATCACCTAAAATTGATTTCTAAAGACGAAGTGCAAAAATACAGAGCACTCAATAGATAGGAGATGAAGTTATGAAATAGAGAATGTATGTAGAGAAAAATAGTGTTGCAGAAATAGAAAAAAAGTATTTTTTCTATTTTGCGTTCGAAATGAACTCATTATGAAACCCAAAACAGTATCGAAATGAGCTTCATTTCGATACGCTTTTTTTCATTTTTCAATGTTGGCGTTGTTCGAATACAGAAATAAATATCATTGCTGTCATTTGATTTTAAGAATTTATGTACATTTGACAGATATGATATATGTCCGTATTTTACACAAACAACGTATTGTTATGGATTTTCCTTGGACAAGTAAGGAAAATGATTGAACTATATCGAACTCAGTAATAGGGACATTTTAAAAATTAGCTATCTCAGTTGTATGTTTATTTATTTCAGACGGGGATCGTTATATATATATATATATATTATTTTATAAATAAAATAAATTTTATAATGTATGAAATTATGATTAGCCCTTGT
Source organism: Melolontha melolontha (assembly GCA_935421215.2). Taxonomy (NCBI): domain Eukaryota; kingdom Metazoa; phylum Arthropoda; class Insecta; order Coleoptera; family Scarabaeidae; genus Melolontha; species Melolontha melolontha. The sequence goes on from OW285238.1 coordinate 66,663,090, forward strand.
ATATATAGGTTGTCCAAAGGATTGAACTTGCCGCTTTTTCGGATATTGTATTTGTTAAAATGTGTTGTCTGTATAGATTTTGATTTTATAGATGGTGGGAATGGACAAGCGGATATGGAAATTTTTTTTTGATTGAGAGATATCTTGACTGCTAAAGTGTTCGGTTTATTAAAGGATAAAATAATCAATTTTATTCTTTGTTGTATAAATTCGGGTTGTATTTTGTTTTTGCATTTAGTGTAAGGTGCAAGTTAATCTTAATTCGATTTATGCGAGTGTTTTATGTTTATTTGAAATTTTGTGAAAAAGATATCTCTCGTGTATTTTATAAAATCACACACAGATCTATGTAAGTTGATAAAAAAATATTTTGTTTATATATTTGATATCATGATTATTTTCATTATTATAATTTCATGTATTTATTGTAATAATTTATATTTGAAAGTAGTATATGGATATTAGCGAAAGTTGTCATGTTTTTTGTAAGGGAAGTTTTTTTTTCTTCAAATAATATTTCGAGAACATTTTGAATTCAAGGTTGGAGTTTCTATAGTGGGGTTTGACCTTGTTATGTTATTTTGGCGCATGACAAAATTTCAATTTTCGTGAGTTTTGAAAACTTATTTGTTTTTGATATTTGTTTGTAGGGGTCACATTAGAGGTTAAACTTGACAGATTTCACTAGTATTTATTAGTTTTGTTTGATCGAGATTCAAAAGAGGTTTTTCTCTGTGTGCGAGTCATTATTCACAAAGAGTGTTTCCTCCATTGCTACTGTTTGATGATGCTTTAGCACCCTATACACTTTGTAGAGGGATTTTTTTTTATTTTTATTTTTAATTATACTAACATAAAGGAACTGATTCGTGTTTTATTTGTGTTTATGGTTTTATTTTGGAAAACGAAATCTAAACCTGATCCGCAAGGAACGATTCATGAGATGGCAGTTCGTGGATTCTACTAGACTGATTAGCCGGCGATATAAGCTGTAGTGTGAATAAAAAATTAATAAGCAATTTCAAAGCAAATTCCACTGCAGTATGTTGTATACAATTGACAACAACATATAAAAAGCGTTCAAATAAGCTTTGCCTCTAGTAGGCCATTCCTTTAAAAACGTATGATTATTTTATTAATAATTTGCATTAGTTGTCAATTAGACAGATGCATAGTTGACAAAAATTGCTTTGTAATTTAAAATTGATTTAACATGGTTTTTACTATACAACACAAATCATTCATGCTAGAATCTTATTTTCGAAACGGACGTAAGATTGACGGACAATGGCAGTATTCTCTTCAAGATTGTTTAGAAGAATTTAGAATTTAGTCGAAGGAGAATTATTGGCCCTATTTTTTTTAACGGAACCTTAACAGGAGAAAGGTATCGACAAGAAATTATTATGCCATTTATCGAACAGCTTGACGACGAAGAAATAACACAGGGTTACTTTCAACAAGACGGAGCTAGAGCACACACAGCAGGTGAAACAATTAATATGATACAGGCCTTCAAATCAGAATTGCTGAAAGAATTAATGGAATTGACAATGCGATACTACAAAACACTTTTTCCTCCATTAGAAGATGTGAGAAATGTTTCGAACAAGGTGGTGGACACTTTGAACAATTTTTATAAAATTTTGCTTGTTTGTTGGAAATAAACATATTTTATTCACTTAAAAATGTTCGTTTTATTATTTTGACACTTGTCATTTCAATCAAATATCTCATCTCATAACCAACAAAATAAGTTTCACACAACTGTCTAAATTATGCATGATCCAAATGATGTATATTTAATTATTAACTGCGGATCGATAAGATTTACAGAAAGTACTTCTCTAGTTTTTAATAATCGACAAGCTTTGAACTTTGTGTACTATTGTTATCGTAGTATATTTTAACGGAACCTAAACTCTCATCGAGATCGTAGTATCTCTGAATGTTTAAAGCTTCGCTATCTCACCCTTGGGGAGAAGTACAGTCCTCCTCAACAGCTAAAGGTGAAACAAACAACCTTCGACAAACAAACTTCTCATACCCACATGAGATCCCAGACTTCGTTCACAATCTCACACAATATAGGTTGAAATACATAACTTGTTGAACTTGGCAATGGAAAACCATCGGATAAGATGATTTCATAAAATAATACATGCACACATTATTACGAATAGCATAGTTTAATCTTTCATGTAACTTTTCTATTTACACAAATATTTATTTCTGAAACAAGAAATCTAGTAAAAAAGGAACGGAATATGTTTTTTTATGTTATTTTTTGAATTACAAAAAAATGTGATGTCGTAGAACAAATATAAAATAATAATACTGTCTCCGCGTTGGACTGGATCAACAGCCTTGATTTTAAAATTTAACTTTTAGTTGTAAATTTTCAATTCATATTAGCCATACACTAAATAAATAGATCATTTCTAACAGTCAATAATAAAATTCGTTATCGAGAGAAAAGAACATGAATCATTACTGTTGTTAGACGTTCTGATGATCAAAATAACTCCAGGAATTATTAGAACACATACTCTACAGAAAATATTCATATATGATCAAATACCTAAGCAAGTTTTAATAATGATGTCCAAAATAAAAAATTATCTTCCACAATCTCTAAGAAAAGCCGGTTAACCGTCATGCCTAGCTGTTAAACTTAGTTTAAATTTTGGATACATCGCAAGCTATTCTCTTTCATAACAAGAGAGGAATTGAGATTCCCGGTAGTTTTGTAGGACATATATGAATTGAGTTTGTTGGAAAACGTTTGAAAAAACACCAAGTACACACACCATTGCGTTTTCTGCTATTCTTTTCATTTTTCTTCGCTTAATCTTCCAATTTTATGTCGGAATTTTTATCTATATTGAGATAAAGTCATACATTTATGATCAAACTTGTAATATTTCTTTGAAGGTTTCTAATCAAAAAATTATTAAATATTAAAGTCGTTGGGAAAATTAAGGCAATCATTTCTAGACATACGTATGCAGTTTTGTCCTGTTCTAAAAGGATTTATAACCTTTTAAAATGCTATCCGCAGTTTTCAATATATTTACTTATATCATCTAAGGAATAGGCCCCTTTTTTCGACTTCCTACAGGTACTTTCTAAGCGATATTTTTCAGCTCTGTATTTGCTTTGTAGCGATAGCGCAGAAGTAACCAACTCGTGCCGATTCCGGGATTTGTTCACTGACTAGGTTTACGTGGCATTCCTTCTCTTTTAAGGTGAATGCCGACAGCGAAGCCTCTTAAGGCGCTCTACGTCCGTGGGAGTAATAATATCGCAATAACTATGTTTGCACGGCCTTATTATTTGTTCTCGATCTTTTTCCTCAGAAAATTTTCCGTGAAATTTTTGCTTCCTAGGTCTCTAATTCCCGTTGTTTTTTTTTTTTGTTCATAATTCACAATCGTACATGATCGTGAGGTCTTTAGTATTATTTTAAATTCAAATTTTAATTTTATTGAAGACTTGCTTTATTTTATTACACTATTCATCGCGCATTTATTGCTCTTTAGTAATTAAAATAATTTTTTAATCTTCGGCACAGTCATTGTACATTAGTATTTTTAATTCCCCTCAAGTATTATGTGATCTTCGTTTTTCTTTTTACCATTAGATTTTATTTTTTCTCGTATTGTTTGCTTGTCTTTTATGGCCTTAGTTCTGTTGATCTGTAAACCACTTTCATCAGCTTTCACGTTTTATCCTCAATTCTATCGAGTCATCAATACTACGTTATCCGAATACTCGATGGTGACCTTTAGTAAACACGATTCCCAATGTGTTTATTATACTTTCCCTTAATACCTTTTCCAACATTGTATTTAACAATGTCATGGATAGTGGATCGCCCTGTCATAGTTCTTTCTCGATTTTAAAACCGCCTGATGTCCGCCCATTGACTGATTTGCTCAGTGTTATTTTCACTAGCCTTACTACGAGGAATGTCTTTTAGTGTTGTATATAGCCATAAAAGCAAACAGTGAATTAACTTCAATGTGCTTTATTGCTTTTCAAAATATTTTCCACAAAAATTCATACTCCTCTGCATTCGTTCAAACCAATTGTTAAAGCACTTATTCAAGTTTTCAATTGGGACAATCAAAATTACCGTTTTGGACGCATCTCTGCTTCTTCAGACGACTGAAATCTTTTGCCACGCATTCCATTCTTGATATTTGGGAACGTAAATAAATCGTTGGGACTTAGATCGGGACTATACGGAGGATAAAAATAATTCAATATTTTGCTACTCCAAAGACTAAATTGTCTTTCCAGCTGTGTGCGAACTCGCATTGTCATGATATAGGATAATTCGCCATCGTGGGTTGGTTTCTCGGAGCGCGGCAATTATTTCCGCCAAACAAACGGTTACGTACCAATCCGCATTAACCGTTCTTCGATCTTGAAAAGGAATTTTGGTTTGTCGATTGATGTTGTGCCTCATCTTCAAAATCAGAAATCAACTCATCGAAACATTGTTGTTGAGTTAATCCTCTCCGAAAGTTACAAAAAATTATTGTGCGGAAATTTTCTCGGCTCAATTCTATTTTTCAGCCAACTTATAAATTTTAAAAAATCACTATGACTAAATCACTTGCTATATTTTGATGAAACTTTAGATTTAACCTAACGAAACATTGAGATTAATTTTGACGTCTGACGTTTTATTACTGGCGCCCTCCATGAGGTTATATGAAAAACTAAAGACATCCCGCGTATCTTCTTCGAAGTTTTAAATATTTTCCGAATTTGTATGAGCTTCTACTATCTATCGTGTCATAAGCTGTCTTGAAATATGTGTATCGAATATTTGCTTTACCATAAAAATTTGATCCTCTTGCCTATCCGAAGCCAAGCTTGATATTTGCCCAGCTGTTTTTTCGTATTTAGTTTATAATCGTAGTCAGGATCTTATAAACCGTATTTAGAAATATTATTCCTCTATAATTGGAACATTTCGTTTTATTTCCTTTCTTAAATATGGAAATTATTATTATTTTGTGGCAATGTTGTGGCATGGATTCTGTTTTCCATACTTCCTGTGCTAAGATTTTTATTCTTGAGGATTCTACGTCATATTTAATATTTTCTGTATTTTCCGCTACCAAATCATTTTTCTTAGGGCTACTGTTGTTTTCATTGATTTTATAATTTAGTCAAATTCTTGTACTATCGAATCACCGATTTCATTCAGTTCCTCTGTCTTCCTGTCCAAATCCTATTACTTATTCGATTCCTTCATTTAATAATTTTTTAATATGATGTTTCCATCTCTAGTTGATTTCTTTCTGTCCTAATAACCAATTTCCTTCCTTATCTCTAACGAATACTGGACTTTCTTCTAATCTTTTCGAATTTAGTTGATATTCTTAAATATTTTGAAAAATATGTAAAGTGGAAAGAAATGGACAATCTTAATCCTAGGCAAAATTTATCCAATGCAGATGTATGCGAGCCATCGTTGGGAAAACGTCTTATCTTTAAGATTTTTTTTAGCCTCTAGTAAAACCCTAAATTTTAAAGTGCAAAATCCAAAATATTTTGCTGTAAAATTATTTCGAGTATTACTTATTATTCCATCGCTACCAATATGACAATCATTCTTTCTTATTTTTTACTGTTAGTGACATTTTCTTTTAAAATAACCAAAATTTCGACGGTACATAAGAATAATAGTCATATTTTGTCACCTGCGAGTATAGTATTTAATGGAATTCGAAACAGGCAATTCACCAGGATCAAATATTTTAATCGTTTTACTAAACCATTTAAATCGTAGTTGTCTGTTCCGTCAATCTGACACACCCATAAAGTTCAAAGTTTTATTAGTTTAAAATGATTATGAAAATTACATATATCTATAACATGTGCATTAATTTCTCAAATTTCCCGAAATTTCTTAAAAGTTATGTGTCAGTTTTGTTCAATTAAAATATTTAAAAAAAAAATAAATGGTTGATTGTTTTTTAAAATATTCCCCTTTAACATGAATACATTTTTATATTCAATGAAACCATCCTCAATGATGCCACTCTTCATGAAACACTTCAGAAACCAGGTTTTTATAATATTCCACTACTTTATCTGATGACGTAAAAGTGATGTCTCGGATTTTATCTTAATTTTTAGAAACAAAATGAAATCATAAGCTGCTAGGTTAGGGCCGTATGGTGGATCGAATTTTTCTGCTGTTTTTTTTTATCGGGAGATAGTTGATGTGGCATCCATCGACAACAAAGTTTTCTCACAACTATTGATGTTTAGGTTTGATTCATACCAATTTTGCCATATAATAAATTCATATGATGCCCGTCGATCTTCCTCAGGCATTGCTTGAACAGCGGAAATTCTCATCAGTAACAGCAGTTCTTATACGTTCTTCACGAAATTCATCACTGAGAAAAAACTGATCCCTTTTGAATTCATTGTACCAATTAAAAATTATCACCTTAGATGGTTTTTTTTGCCAAATGTATTTTAAAGCCGATCTTCACATTGTTTAGTCGTTAATGACGATTTAAAATCGTAAAAAATCATATCGGGGAATATTCTCTAGTCATATAGGTGAATACAAAATCTAAATTATGATAATTAACAAACTGTTAGAGCAAATCTAACAAACTACACGACAATTAATTCACAAAACATTAAAAAGTAGCTGTCAAATAAAAACAGATTTCATTTTTTTTCGAAACATGGCCATATTAGATTTTTAAAATTTATAAATTAAAAAAAATAAAATTTATAAATTTATAAAATTTATAAATTTCTCACAACTATTGATGTTTAGGTTTGATTCATACCAATTTTGCCATATAATAAATTCATATGATGCCCGTCGATCTTCCTCAGGCATTGCTTGAACAGCGGAAATTCTCATCAGTAACAGCAGTTCTTATACGTTCTTCACGAAATTCATCACTGAGAAAAAACTGATCCCTTTTGAATTCATTGTACCAATTAAAAATTATCACCTTAGATGGGTTTTTTCGCCAAATGTATTTTAAAGCCGATCTTCACATTGTTTAGTCGTTAATGACGATTTAAAATCGTAAAAAATCATATCGGGGAATATTCTCTAGTCATATAGGTGAATACAAAATCTAAATTATGATAATTAACAAACTGTTAGAGCAAATCTAACAAACTACACGACAATTAATTCACAAAACATTAAAAAGTAGCTGTCAAATAAAAACAGATTTCATTTTTTTTAGAAACATGGCCATATTAGATTTTTAAAATTTAACGCCCAGGTTAAAATAACAAATTGCTACACTTAAGGAAAGACAATGTCAAAGACACCCGACGTTCACACAGTTTAGGGATGTTAAATAACGCTTGAAGAAGACCACAATTGTACAACAGTCATATCTTAATAATGATAACATTTTAACAATTTTACGACAGCTCTGGAAGAACTAAAGATATATGGATAAAACTTTGTTTAAGTCGTCAAAAGAATGTACACCTCCAGACACAGAATAATTACCTAGAACGTAATTATATGAACATTTTCTAGTGCTATATGTATGTATTTGATTGCTTATATTTCATTATCTCATGAAATATGTACTATCGAATTAAAAGAAAAAGTGGTACAGTAGTGAAGTTATACGCAAACTCAATTTCTAAACGTTTTGGTATTGTGATAGTAACGTGCAAAAGTCATTTTTGACACTTACATGTTATTTGACTACTACATTTAATATACCGATAGGTCCAACTCGCAACGGGCCATAGGCAACAATATACGTATGGAACGTAATGCGATGTGGCAACGTGTGTACGATGCCTATATTGAGTGACTTTCTTAAAATTTAAATTTATTTTGCAGAATTATTGATTTTTTTACTTTTATCTTTTAGAAAACGTTATTCTTTTTTTATTACTTAAAAGTACTTTATATGAAAAATAGTATACCATAAAAGTGTAAACAAAGACAGTATACATTGAAACGAATATTCATTCAATTGTATTGTCATGAAATTGAATTTGTCAATCGTTGTTAAATTTGTTAGAATGAATAGATATTTATATTTATCGAAAAATACTAATACTTAAAGCAAACAAATAAGGTGTAGTGTTTTGTTATAGGAATGTATAATATCCATTCCTTCCTGCATATTGATTATGCAGCTGATGCTTTCGTAATATGCTCATATTTGTATTTCTACTATTATCGTGATGTTATTATAATACAGATACCAAAATCTCACGTAATATTTCCATCAGCCTTTTATTAACAATAAACAAGTAAAGTACAACTTCGTAGGTCGACAAACGCTCCAGTCTTCATTATCACTGTATTATACATGAACTGTAGGCTTAGTTTTTCGTAGAAATTGAAGTACGTGTCTGTTCCTTTGTAAAATTATAATAAGGGCAGGGGTTAATTTTATTCTGGAATTTTTAAAAATGCAGAGATCAGTTTTGCGACAGCATTCAGCTAATTACAATCTAAAATAAGCAACATTGTAACGTATTTTGGAATTGTGAATATCCGTAGGTAATAAAAAAAAGGAAGTATAGTTTAATTACAACTGTAGCTTCCTCCTGGTTTGAAGGAAGTCGGTATGTATCGACCGAAGTATAAGTTGAAATAATACAAATATGAGCATATTACGAAAGCATCAGCTGCATAATCAATATGCAGGAAGAAGTGGATACTATACATTCCTATAACAAAACACGACATCTTATTTGTTTGCTTTAAGTATTAGTATTTTCCGATAAATATAAATATCTATTCATTCTAATAAATTTAACAACGATTGACAAATTCAATTTCATGACAATACAATTGAATGAATATTCGTTTCAATGTATACTGTCTTTGTTTACACTTTTATGGTATACTATTTTTCATATAAAGTAATTTTAAGTAATAAAAAAACAATAACGTTTTCTAAAAGATAAAAGTAAAAAAATCAATAATTCTGCAAAATAAATTTAAATTTTAAGAAAGTCACTCAATATAGGCATCGTACACACGTTGCCACATCGCATTACGTTCCATACGTATATTGTTGCCTATGGCCCGTTGCGAGTTGGACCTATCGGTATACCTACATTCACGCAGCCTAATTTAAACTGATTAAAATATGACTACCACTTTTTTTAATTTGATAGTACACATGCACACAATGAAGTTAAAAGTAAAAAAATTGAAAAATAGAATAAAAATAGATTCTGAAGTTTGTTTAAATTATTAATTCAATTGTTGCTTAGAAATTTTTGATTAATATGTGCCATGAAAATCAATTTATGCCTTCATTTGGGTGCTTATAAACAAGATTTTGATTCTAAGATCGAATAAAAGTTTTAAATAGTTCAAAGCTCATAATTATGTTGCTGACTAAAGAATTAATTTATTCATTTGAAAATATGCTAGCATATTCTGGAAAGGAATGAAGTTATAACTTCTAAATCACTGTATAGAAACATATTATATTTTCTGAAAAATTAAATTTGTTGTTGTATACGATAGTTTACAATTAATTAAATTAACCACTGTAATTACAACAACACATATATCAAATGAATTGAAAAATGAAAAACGTTTTGATTATAATGTTTGAATTCAGCTACTCAAATTACTCAAATAAGAGCTAAAATCATCAAAAGTCTTTACATCTCTGTTAACAGATAGGTAGATTGCTGCGAAGGGTTTTAGAAATCAGTACTAGATGGCGTAACTGAAATTTGGGGGCATGATTTTCATAAAATTTGATCATTTTTAGGTTAAATATCATTGACGAATTTAAAAAAAAGCCTATTAGATTCGTTCATACATTACTTTGAAAATGTTAAATGTAATTTTCTCGTGAAGAATTTCTAAGGACAGCCCTGTACGATTTTCTGCTTGGGGAAAATGCCATAAAATGGCACTATTTCCAATTATGATTTTTTTTTGTATAGATCGTTCACCAACCTATGTTGTTGCACACATTGATGCCGTAGGAGCAGTGATACAGGGGTACTAGTATATGACATACTCCGATATCAAGGCATCTATATGCATTGGCATGGTAAAAAATACATGAGGTCATGCATAGATACTTATAAAAAAGCCTTTGTGCTTGTTGAATTTCGCATAATTTGACCGAAATTTACCGAAAACGCTATTGTCAAATGAAACAAAATAATGCTTAATAAATTCAACAGAGGTGCTACAAATTCTGTTTACAACAATGCTACTAATAAATATTGGATTTATACCTATGAGCTCCAAAGTAAACGTCAATTAGCCGTTTGGGTAATCCGAAATGAGACAACACCAACAAAAAATTATCACTTTATTTTCTGGTTATTTGATTACTGTCGCTTTAGAGGATAGACGAACTGTGAATGAAACAAGCGAAATACTGGTATCAATGAAAGCTTAGCTAGTTAAATAATTGAATATTTGAAGGCGAAAAACGTGGAATTACAGTCTCGTTGCCTGTATAGTCCAGATTTATCATTTTGAGTTTTCTTTTGTTCTCGTTTGTCATAAATAAAGTGCATAGATACGCTTTTACACACTTGTGTTTACACAGCACATTTCTAAGATACCTCTGAGTAGAAAAAAGTAATTTTAAACCGACAAATTTATGTTTAATACTTTTTCAAAATACTTTCGCAGTTTTACCAATTAATTTTTGCGTGTCCGTATATTTCAAATAGAAAATAAATTTTATCTTATATTTAGCAATTTTTAATAAAAATATTCCGTTATTTCGAATTCTTCAAAAAATGCGGTTTCATATTTTATCAATTCAATTTCAAGAAATATCTATAATCTCTATAACTTGTATCAGGACACAGACGTAATCATTTATAAAAATATTTAAAATACATAAAATATTATAAACATTTATGCATATAAAGATAGCATATTAACTGAATTATGTTTTTTTCTAAAAATACGTTTATTGGAAATACGAGTATGTCCATTAATTAAATTTTCACTAAAACTTCATTTATTTACAAAATGTTGTGTAATATTCTGTTAAATTAATTATATAATTAAAGTTAAAGAAACTAATACTAATAAGAAACATACATATATTCATTTAAAGTCTACAAAGCGTAGGTTTAAGTTGTGTGGGTAATTTTATCTAGATTCTTATTTTAAGGAACATAATACTTGCAGATTGCGAAGCTGTGGCAGAAATGAGAAAGCATGGATGTCCACAGCCACAAGAGGATTTCCTTTTAACTCTATGAGGACGAGAGCTGGTGTGCGTTGCAGCAGGCCGCAGGGGATGTATTTGATGCGATTTCTAGATATTGACCTGCAACAAAACCTCTTTTTTTAATGAATTCTTTAAAATACAACGGAAGTACGTCAAGTATGTATTACAATAAAGAAATAGTGGTTAATTGTATGTATATATGTATATATACAGGCTGTCCAGAAACTCTCCTGACAAACGAAGACCGGAGATTCCTCAGATAATTTTAAGACAATTAAACCCAAATTCACCTAGTCCGAAAATGCTTCCTAAGGGAGTTCTTTGAAGATGGCACCTTGTATTTATTTTATTTTAAATTCCTCCAGAACGCTTCTATTTAGAAAAACAAAAACTGGTATGCTTATTTATCCTCCAGAGATGAATCGATTCCATAAATTGCGAATTTCTAGTACCGGTCATAGGCGTCCGTTTTGGGTAGGTCAACGGTTATTTTAAGGCATAACTTTTTTGTCTTTAACTTTTAAGCATTTGTGACACTAGATTATTAAATGTTCAGGTATTCCAGTACTAAAATATACTCTTACTTTAAGTCGGTAGGATACACCGTTTTCTAGAAAAATCGATTTGTAAATTTTTCGTTTTTTCTTCATTAAAGTTCAATTTATTATGTACCTACTTATTTTTAGCGACGAAGTTGGCTTGGACTATCAAGGCATGGATGAAAATTAATTTAATAAATTAAAAACAAATTATTTATTACAATGGAACGAAACTAACAAAAAAAGAACAAGTATCAAAGGTAGATTGTTACAAAAGTTGCTCGATGTGATGACCATTAGTCTCTATGCATAAGTTTACCCTTTTGCTTAGAGAACGCCGAATTCTTGCAAAAATTCCAAAGTTATTTCTAAATTCGTTGCAAGCATCTTGTATCCTTAACCAGAGTTGTGCGCGATTTTGTATCGGAACGGAATAAACAAATGCTTTTATGTATCCCCAAACACAATAATCGCAAGGATTCAAATCCGGCGACCTTGCTGGCCAAGCAACTGGACCGCCTCTTCCAATCCAACGGTCTTCGTAGTTATTATCTAGAAAGTCTCGTACATTCCTGCTAAAGTGGGCCGGACAGCCGTCCTGTAGAAACCATAAGTTTTGCCGAATATTTAAACGCACCTCATCTAACAAATCAGGTAAAATATTTTGCAGGAAATGTAAGTAATCAGCACCATTTAAACGAGCAGGAAATTCCACAGGTCCAAGTAGATAATCGTCAACTACTCCTATCCAGACGATTATGCTAAACCTATGCTGATGCTTAAATTCTTGAACAACGTGGGGATTGTCACCAACGTACGAATAATAATGTGCATTATGTACATTAAAAATTCCATTTTCTGAGAATGTAGCTTCGTCACCAAACAAAATGTTCCTGAAGAAATCTTCATCTTGATTTTTCTGATTTTGTAACCATCTAGCGAATTCTAGGCGAGCAGGAAAATCTCCTTCTAGCAGTGCTTGCACCTTTGTAAAATGAAAAGGATATAAATTTTCTTTGTGTAAGATATTTCCTACGGAAAATTTTGAAATTGTGGGGTACATGGCAGATAGTCTTCGAACGCTAATTTCTGGATTTTCCTCAACTTCTATTAAAATAACATCTTCATGTTCTGCTGTTACATCATTATGTCTCCCTGTTTCATTATTTTTTGGGACCACTGAACCTGTTTCTCTTAATCGTTGATGAAGAGCTGTAAATGTTGAGTGAGTGGGATGCTGACGATTGGGAAATTTTTCAGCGTATCTACGTTGCGCCGCTCGAGCGTTACACCTCATTTCGCCATAAACTAAATGCATATCGGCGTATTCCTCATTAGTAAAAACCAAAAAATGAAAAGATAAACTTCGCGAACTGACAACAGTTTGACAATGAAAAACGTAGGTTTTACTTCTGTTGGCAGTTCAGAGCTAACTATTGCAAAAAATAAAAAATTGAACTTTAATGAAGAAAAAACGAAAACTTTACAAATCGATTTTCCTAGAAAACGGTGTATCCTACCGACTTAAAGTAAGAGTACCTTTTAGTACTGGAATACCTGAAAATTTAATAACCTAGTATCACAAATGCTTAAAAGTTAAAGACAAAAAAGTTATGCCTTAAAATAACCGTTGACCTACCCAAAAACGGACGCCTATGACCGGTACTAGAAATTCGCAATTGATGGAAACGATTCATCTCTGGAGGATAAATAAGCATACCAGTTTTTGTTTTTCTAAATAGAAGTGTTCTGGAGGAATTTAAAAATAAATAAATACAAGGCGCCATCTTCAAAGAACTCTAGCTCCCTTAGGAAGCATTTTCGGACTAGGTGAATTTGGGTTTAATTGTCTTTAAATTATCTGAGGAAACTCCGGTCTTCGTTTGTCAGGAGAGTTTCTGGACACCCTGTATATATATATATATATATATATATATATAATAAGCTGGTACAGCCTTCAGTATACTATTTACGTTAATATAAACAATTTTCGATAATATTACAAGTTCTAATTTAAATTAATATCTTATAATTCTTAGACATTGTCAGATCGCGCCATCTATTTAGGAACGACATAAGTAGGGTTACCTATTATGTAGTTATTTACAATTTTAAATGTCAATTTATTTTCTACTAACTAACTAATTGTTTTATTATTTAGGATATTTAAATACCTTCAATATGCTTAAATTTACTTTTAACCAGAAGTTCAAACCAACAATTCAAATTAGCCATGCCTTTTTCTTTTCGGCGGCAATTTTCCAGGTAGTCATCGCGTTTAAAAAAATGGAACGTGGTTTCGTAGGTAACGAAAAAAATATCAACAGAAACAACGAAAAAAACAAAGCGTCGCTTTTTATATAATAATGCGATATCATGTTTAAAAAGGCGATTTTTAAGTTATTAATCGTATTAAAAAGCTGAAATATAAAGAATTATATTATTAAAATATCTATACTACTTTGGAGTTACAGATTACCTTTGTTTGCTAAATGCTTTTTCAAGAAATTTGAACAATTCACTACGGACAAGTATCGAGCCAGCATCTAATTATATTAAACCTTCTAATCTTTCATTTTATTTCATTATATAATATCCATCAAGTTAATTGTGCTGTACAACCTATCTCCTGCCACTTTACCGGAAGATTAAACCCTGTATCCAGTCCGAGAACCTTTCCGAAGGAATCTAATCCCAACGCCAGCATACCTTCTGTTACAAGTTACAATTTAGAGGTAGAATTTACCCTATAAATAAAGGATTATTTGTGTATTATTATTATAAATCGTAGTTAGAGCAGCTTCACTGTGCTAAGTATCACCTATTTTGATTATTTTAATAATAGTTTAACCGAGCTAGCATATTTTATAAACGTATTGGTCGATAATTAAGACGAACCTACCTCATTTTCCCTGAGATTACGTTATTATTGTTATAGAGAACAGATTCCATTTTGAGGTTAAACCATATTGATTTGTATTGATTTTTAATATAAATCCTTCCAATCCACCCTAAAGGCATTAATAAAATTGACATATTGTTTGTAGCTTATGTATATCAATTACTTACCTTGTTCGTGTTTTAATTATATTATCATACTGAAAGAGCTTATTACCATCTTAAAACTAATCGTTGTCGTCAATATACATGGATACATGCACTCAAATATGTAAAAGGGGGGGGATATTCAAATTGTTACGCTATAATTGTGTTTATGTTACTGAAGTTTTAATATATTAAAGAGAGTTTAATCTGTTAAAAGTGGTTTTCTTTCATATTACATTATAGGCACACGAACGTGTTGGAAAAATACAGTTCAGTGAGAGAGAGGTTGCTCTTTCACAATATATATATGTATATATATAAAGATAATTATTTCGTGACCTTTTTATGTTATGGTAAATTCAATTTGTTGGCGATTTAAGGTCTGGTTTTACTTCAATATATATATATATATATATATATAAATATAATATTTTCGTGACCTTGGTATGATAAGGTAAACTTAATAAGTCGGCGACTAAAGGTCTGGTTCATTACTTCAAACTATATATATTTAAAACAACCCTACATGTTTCGGCAATGATGCCTTTGTCAAGGGAATAAAAAATAAAAATAAAAAATCATCATTGCCGAAACATGTAGGGTTGTTTTAAATATATATACTTTGAAGTAATGAACCAGACCTTTAGTCGCCGACTTATTAAGTTTACCTTATATATATATATATATATATATATATATATATATATATATATATAATTTCATTGTTAATAAAAACAGAATTTGAGTCAATATATCAAATAAAACGATTTTTTGCTATGTAACGTTTCAAAACTGTATTTGTTTCTTCATAAAACGTAATAAAATAATTACAGATTAGCCATACAAAGTAAAATATAAAAATGTACTTACATTAGCAATTAACAAATTCTTGAGCGATCTTATAATAAAAATACCAATTTAATCATATTTTAGTTGTATTTACATTTGACAAAAAGTAAAGTATAGCGTAAAGTGCGAAACATGTTATAAGACTTAACAAAGTTTAAAATGTAATGGTTCAAGTGTCGGTGCATTTTACAAAAGGGTAGAACGAAAATGAATACCTCCGAGGGACTGTGAAACGATAAGGATACAAAAACCAGATGCGGCATAAAAAATATATTTATAATTAAATATGTAACAGTTTGAAATAAAATAAAATTTGAATACGGGGATTGGACATAAAATCAGGTCATAGAGTATAAAACAATCAACTTAATTAAATTTTAACGCAAGAAATAAGTAATTAAACTTCTAGTTTCAAAAATGCTTTTATTGTAAATCACTACAATATTGTTTCGCCATACAATGGCTTCATCAGGTGGATGAATACTGAATATGTACAATGCAAGTTAGAATATTTATGTGAAAATTATTGGGGAATGGTGGTGGAAAAATTTTTTACAATCTTAAATTTCGTAGAGGGGAGTTGTTTAAATCTAGTTGGTCATTTAAAGCTAATCCTAAACTATTGTATCTATTAATTTCTAAGTTTTCTAACAGGTTAAGTTTTTTACTTTTTTCTTGAATGTGTACAATTTTGAAATCTATATTAAATCTATAATTAATTTCTAAACAATGATTTGCGAAAGTTGAATCTGTTTTCTTTTCTTTATGGCTTCTCTCGTGTTCTTTCATCCTAATTTTGAATGTCCTCCCCGTTTGTCCTATGTATACCTTATTGCAATCTTCGCATGTTAACTTATACACACCAGAGTTTGGTTCTTTGTCTATTTTATCTTTACTATTTTTAATAATGTTCTGTATAGTATTGTCTGTTTTAAATGATATATGTTCGTTATTAACTTTTTTAATGAAAGTACCAATTTCTTCCGAAATTTTTCCTAAGTAAGTGATTGAAATGTAGGAATTAATTATCTTGTGTTTTAATTTTGGGTAAACTAAGGAAAGGGTTTTAGATTTTTGTTGACTATTCAAGATGTTATTGATAATATTTATTTATTTGATATATTTATATTTGACAATATTGCAGTGATTTACAATAAAATAATTTTTGAAACTAGAAGTTTAATTACTTATTTCTTAGCGTTATAATGAAGTTTCAACAAGTATCTCCTTCGTCAATTAACTAATTAAATTTTGATGTATTTTATGAGACCATTGTAAGCATTTGTAAACGTGGATGTGCGTTATTTGGTATTCAGATTATTAGTAATTTTTTTGATACCTAGCTAAATTTTCTAGGGTAATTCTTTTGTAATAATTATTTTCGCTGAATAAGCAATTTACATAGTTAAAATTGACATTGTGTTTGTAAGTACTGATAGAGATCCCAAGGCACATTTTTTGGGGTTTACTTTCGAATCACTGCGATGTTGGGGCTACGTTCACGCCATTTCTAGGGGCTGTCTGACCTATATAATAGCTGAAGCAATCATTGCATTTGACAGCATAAACTATATGATTTTGTTGGAGCGGAGGTATCGGGCTCTTTAGTTTTGTTAGAAATCTGCTTCCTGGAATAGCCGACGTAAAAACGATTTTGGACTGATGATTACGGAAAAGGGTCTTAATTTTGTCAGTTAACTTGGGTACATGCCCAAGTTAACTGACAAAGGTGATGTGTAATTTCAAAGTTATTCTCTTCTATTTTCTTTTATATCGAGGTTTAAAAAATTCGAAAACAAACATTTCGTTATTTCACCTTCCCTGATAAAGTTTTTCAATAGTGGGAATGTCCATAAAAAATCTTTACCAAATTACTAATATCACCTAGATTTGTGGCAAAGCATGGTAACTTCTCAAACGTTGATTAATAATTTCTTCATAATCTTGAGACTTTCTGTTTGCTAAAATGTTTTATTATGTCTTTAGAAGCATTCCAAGAAATACATTACGAGTCACTTAAACTCAATTCAAATGCAGAATTTTGTTGTTTTGATAATTTGGGAACCTATGAAAATTCCCTCTTCAAGCTTTACATTCCTTTAATTAGGAAATATTTCTATAAGAAACTGAAGTCCATGTGTTTCCTTGTTCATTGTTTTTACAAAGTTCTGCATTAGATCCTAATTGTTGCAAAAATATATTTTCAGGCAGCACCGACAAATTACGAACTGTGTTCTTTGGTCTAAAGCCTATACTGTACCATAATTGGCCAATCTTGAATAATATAATAGGAAGTTTTCGCTTTGTTGTCAAATTCACAAATAAAGCAACAATATTTTGTGTATTCAAGTTGTAAATCGAGCAGGATTGCTACGACTTTTAGATTAGCGCTGATGTAATATTTATGCGTTGTGTAATTTATTTTGTCATATTTTCATAAGATTCCTTTATGTGGTCTGCATGACTAGCAAGGAGGGAAGGATGAACTTTTTGGGTGTATTTGAAATTGTGTACAACGATATCTTTTAAACTCATGTTTGAAGCGTCCATGAAAAGACGCCATTCATCTAGATTTTATTTGTAACCCAATGCTACTATTACATCGTCGACATTTTTGCAAAATGGAATACCGTCTTCTACTGAAATATACTGCCACACGATTACGGTATACAGAAATACGTGTTTCTGATACTAAGAGTCCGCATCCTTGTTGTGTGTGGGACTGTCATCTCGTCTAGGACTGAACATTGGTCCCTGAGCCCCTTTGTCGCTTCTAAAACCCCCGATGTTATGGGCTTTTATGTTCTAATTACGGAACGATTTGGGTTGTCATTTTGTTTACACCTGGATCAGCCACTGAGTGGTCCTTGAAGGTCGAGAATTGGGGTTCTATTTGGTCCCACGCTGGAAGACGTGGCACTCTGTGGGGGGCGAAGTAGATCCCGCAGGCGTCTAACCGTCGCCTTCGGAGGCGGACGTCCCTGATGTTTCTGCGCCCTTGTTGTCTAAATGGTAATATTTCTGCCAAATTCTTCGATAAATTGAGATCTCGTCGAATTAAGCCATTTGATAACAATTTAATTTTTAGATGTGGTACATCTTCTTTAGATCTTTAGATATTCCTCCTCGCTGTTCGACAACTCTGAAACTAGTAATTCTATATCTGAAAGCCTATGTTGTTTGTTTGAATCCATAGATCTTGACTTAAACAATGTTTTCTAATAAGGTTAAGACAAATAATTTTTTTCTTGTTTGTGCTAAAAAAACACAAGATTTTCGTGTAAAAAAGTACCAGTTTGTGGACCAGCATATATTTTCGCGTTAAACCATTGGACGGGCAAATGGCATAGTGTTTAACCAGCCTCCCAAAATAACAACGCATCGTATAAAGCAAATATGAGGAGACGATGACTTGCCTTTACTACTATTTTTTAAACAAAATATCTGTAATATGCTTTATCTTTTGAAGGTGTAATATTTCGCTTATGCTTATGAACTGTGAATTTTCCGCGCATATAACAAAAGCTGTTAACATCATTTACACACCTATATAACATTGTTGATATAAACGTTGGGCTATCATCAATTGACTTGTATAGCATAGAACTATTAATTCTTTTATTTATTTGGCTGTACAGAAAACAGGAGTGGGACTGAATGGATACGACAACCAACCATGCTGAGACATGTTCAAACTTATCTTTTATATTTTGCACTTCTATCTGAATTTCTTCACGCTATGATTTATGTCATACTCAAGATATTTGCAACTTGTTTTAAAAATGAGTATGCCACGATCTGCGTCATTAAAGGATCCAGTCTTATCATAGTTTATATGAAAGTGTGTGGTATATCTTCCATTGACCCTTCAATCACCAAAGAAACTATTAATGGTTTTGTTTGACTTATGTTAAAGTTGTGACATGCGCTTTGAGATGCGCCCAGAAAGGTAGTTAGGGTCTTCACTCATAGTCCTACATATTATTTTAAATTTGGCTACGTGCTTTCCTTGTCTATCGAGATCATATTTCACGAAATAACACAAGTCAAAGACACTTAACCACTTTACAAGACAAATAACCGATTTCTTTTCAAAAATATCAGCAAAGTTTGCCTTTTTGGTAATGTAAATCGATGCACTACTAGGAGTATATTTATACACATTGTAAACTGTAACTTAGCCGACATGATCTTATCACACAATGCAAATAAACGCTATGGTAAAACTACTTCGTAATTTTAGTCTCTGCTTATCCCTATGTCTCTATTCACCTAGGATTATTTTTATATTCACTAAGGTTACAGTACTTTTAAATATCTAAAATAACAACAAATGAATGAGGTTATCTTATTAGGAGTTATTAGCAATAACTTATTACATCTATGACTAATTTATCGTTTATTAAATATTATTATTAACTCGTCAGAACAATGAACAATACAATTAATCTATTTCTAAATTATTATTTCCGGTACAGAAAAGCTCTCAATCTGCAAGTTGCTTAATTTAATGAGTCTTTTCTTGGATATTCGGAAAAATAACTTGAAAAACTAATATTTTTTTTATTTAATCTACGAGTTCGAATGACATCGATAAATTTGTTCTACGGAGTTACAAAGAACACGTAGAATAGAATTACTACGGAGAAAAAGTGGACAGATCTGATGAGACTTTATTTTATATAGAACTTCTAGGCCTAGAGGATATTAGATTGCTTGTTTACACGTGATACCTGATCAAATGCGCAAATACATACATAAATAATAAGCAATTTTTTTTAAGAATTTTCTTTATCATGAACAAGAATTGTGTTATATTTAAGGAGAGTTGCTTTCGTAATATTTGTTAAAGAGAATTTATCGATTAATTTAGTGTTTTTCATGTTACTGTTATATGTGTTATATTCGTGTTAGTTTTTTTTTCGATTTATATCGAAAATAGCTTTATAATTGAAAGTTTTTGATATTTTTGATTTGAAATGAAAGTAATTTCACATGAGACTTCTTGTTTTTGCAAGATCTAAGAAACCTTATGTTTCATCGCCCAGAAAACAAACTCATGATAACAACCAAAATATTGAAGTTAGTGCTGAACATGTATATCTGAAATTAATGAAGATAATAATAATTTTCATTATTATTCGGGAAAAATGTAAGAATAATGTAAGAAAATGAAAAAGTCTGAATTAGTAGCAAGTGTTCATTCTCATAATTTAATTACCCATTTATCAGGACTTAAAGAGGTTCTCGGAATGCCGAATCTAAAATTGCACTTCCTTGTTATTGGTAAGCGATAATGTAAAAGACATACGTATATAATACATTCCCTTTATGCTCTAAGTCAATGGTTCCCAAACTGTGATCCGCGGAGTACTTGGAGCTTCGCGATTAACTTCTCTAAGGGCTCCATCCGCAACAGTTATGAAGATAACAAACAAACTTGCTGCTTCCATCTAATGAGAAGAACACAAACTTCTACCATCTAACAAGTAGAATGCAAACTACTTCCATGAAGAGATGGAACAGTACTAGAACTATGCCGATCTTTCTTTACATAATCTAAATATTACGCACCAAGTACAGCGTAGCGTACTCGATATTTTTCGATTTTTTTATGCTTTATAGATCTAACAGGCAACACTTGTTATCTACTTTCTTGAGTTAACAACTCGTGATGCGAGGAAGGCAATCACATAGATCGGCGCTGATTTTCATAGTGATCGATTTTTTAAAGGAAATCTATAATCTACAGCAAGGAAGTTGACCTACCCTATTTTATATAATGATTTTGAGACGGCAGACTATGTGCCGGGTGCATGGTGAAAAGAATCATTTCACCATCTGTACTAAATATTATTTTTCATTCCTCTCGCTTTGTTTACATATCGGAGCAGAAAAACATATATTTAGTAGTTATAGACAGTTATAGTTATAGTTTATATTTAGTTTCCTAAATATTTCCATACATGCATTTATCAAAGAGATAACAGAATTTGAACATATATTTTACAGTTTTAAATCAAAATAAAAAAAAAACATTAATTTGTATTTCTAACAATGAACGAAACATTTATTCTAAAGAAAAAGTGGTATTATTGGCAATAACAGATGCACCTTCAAAACATATTTATATTATAGTATCCAAAACAATATTTAGTACACATGGTGAAATGATTCTTGTCTGTCTGGCACATAGTCTGCCGTCTTTATAATGATGTATAACTACGAGGGAAACCCAGAAAGTAGTAACCGTTTACTCGTACAGATGGCGCTACTGATCCAATTAAAATCAAAGCAACGCATGTGTCAACAGCGACATCGTAGCTTCGCGGAAAGAAAGAGTTCGAGTTCCTTCGGTGCGTGGTGTGAGTGTGAGGCGCATATGACAGAAAATCCCTCCAAATGCGAAGTGCGAAAACGTTCGTCTGAGCGAAATTGATCGCAGGATTACTGAAGTGTATGATACGGGAACAATGGATCAGTCATCTGTCAGGCGTTGGGTTCGAAATTTCAAAAAGGCAAGAGATAAGTGCACGATGAAGAGCGGTCAGGTCGTCCTTCCCTTATCACCGACGATCTGAGGAAACGTGTCGTTGATTTTATCAAGAAAAATCGGCGCGTAATAATTAATGAAATGAGTAAGTGATGATGACTTAAAAGAAGGTTAGCTGGATAATGGACGGTAGAGGTTTACGAGGAAGGCATAAACAAACTGGTTTCAAGATACGACAAATGTCTCAACAACGGCGGCGACTACATGGATAAATGAGTAAATGTATTATTTTCATTTAATAAAATCATCATTTACTTTCCTTCATTTTTCTTTTAATTATATGTAAATAGGTAATACTTTCTGGAGTTCCCTAGTAATAAAACATAGTAATAGTAAAATAAATTTAGTAATATTAAATTTATTATTAAATTATTATTTTGACATGTAAACGTAAAATTATTGATTGTTAAACTGCTGCCTCCACAGAAGGTGTACCTGCATATTAGTTTGATTTATTTATTTGCTGCAGAAGTGTTGTTAAAAAAGTGTTGACATGGAACTGTGGGTTAAGACTGCCCTCTAATACCTGCAAATCCTCAGCCATCAACCAGTACTCAGTCAAATAAGAATAAAACAGCTGCATACTTTCGAATTTCTTGGAATTGAATTCGGAATATTGCGTGATCGGAAATAAAGTACCTATAAAACTAAAATATTGCTGATGTACATCCACAGTAGGTTTGTTCTGGTTCTCAAAAATGAAAATGTTTCAGAACATTTCAGAACTGCGTGGAACAAGGTGCGCGAATCACAAAAAATCTCAAATTATTCAAAACTATTTAGGATTTATAATTTAACCAGAACACAAAATACGTATTTTACCGCATGAGAAGAACAGTAACCTTACTTGTAGAGTATCAGTTTTTGCTTGTGTTATTTGTTTTATTTGTTTACTACAACTTGATATGTATATATTTTTCTTAGATTTGGGTTTTATTCCCGTTTGATAGGTTTTTTTAATTTTTCATTTTTATTTTATATACCCCAAGTAATACTATACAATCTCAATACAATATACAATTCGTTTTTAGGGTGATGCTTTAAAAACTCAGCGGCTTATATTGTTTGTAAGACTATTTCATAAAAAAATCAATTTAATTTATCCATATCGAACAATATACAGTTCAATTTTAACTTTGAAATATTTGGGTCTCAGAATTTTGAAAATAAAACACACTGTGATAACGAAAACGCATGCATATGCGAAACTGTTCGTATTAGTTCAAGGTAGTTCCAGCTTCGAAGTTGGGACAGTAACGGACGATTCTAAATAATCCAGGATTATTTTAAACTGAAACCAGAACACAAATTCATTTCGTCCGAAGTTGTACTAGTCAAAACGAGAACGCTTTTAACGAACTGCGCATGAGTCGGACGTCCTAGGATGTTTTTTTTTTTGAGAACCAGAACAAACCTAGTGTGTAATATGTAACAAAGTTTAAACCAAAAGTTCTATGTTCCTCGCTAAGCTTAGACGGCATTTCCAAACTAATACTAACTTTACGAATACAACTGCAGATTATTTAAAAAAAAGACACAAATTCCATAAAATTCAGATAACAAGAAAGCACTCAAAACATCGTACTTGGTTAGTCATAACTTGCACTTGCTGGCAAATCTCTACTAGTGAAGACAATGAACGAAAAAACTGCAAACTTGATCTACAGTGTGCCCTTATCATGTGCATAATCTAATTAAAGATCTATCCAACGATGTTAAAGATACCATAATTTCCCATATCAGTGAAACGAAATTTTCGCTTCAACTTAATGAATTCACAGACGTTGCTACATTAGCAGTGTTAATGACGTTTGTGGGATACGAATTTACATGTTGCTTTTATGAAAATATTCATTTATACAAGCTATTATCATCCTCTAAAAGCGGTGCCTTAGTGCCTTTTTCATTGAAAATCAAGAAATTTCTAAAAAAACTTTACAAGTGGTAGCCATTCTGTACTACACCAACCGAGAGAAATTCCAGCCTTATCAAAGGTGCTAGGCGAAGGCGTCAAAATTATGTCTTTGTTAAGCCACGACATTTAAGTGTAAGCTACTCAAAATACTGTATGATATAGCAAGTATACACAAGTCATTGTTATTAGATACAGAAGTACGTAGACTGGCTACGTGATAAAGCATTGTCCCGGTTACTCGAACTTCGAACAGAAGTTTTTCCTTAATAATATTTTTATATTACTAAAAATGTTTTTGTTTTAAGCAAAATTTGGTGATGTTTTATCGACTAAAGTATGTTTAAAATTACTTTGTTATGGAAGTTTCTTCACTTTTGAATGACGTAAACAATTCCTCAGCAGATTATTTGAATGATCGAGAATTCGTGCAAATTATGTTACTTGGCAGATATCTTTTCAAAAGATAGGAGCGTATTCAGTACATCTATATAAGGGAAAGGTAGGACAATATTCGATGCTAATGACATAATTGTCTCGCCGAAGGAAAATACAGCATTCTACATTCAAAGCATCGAGAATATAGATCTGCAATATTTTTCGTTGAGTTTACACTTTCTAGAAAAAATAAACGCTGAATGGATCAGACAGACATAATGAAAGAACACCTTCACAATATACTTCATAATTTGAATTCATACCTTCCAAAGAGGACTCAGGAATCGTTTCGAAGGAATTCTGAATGAATTATAGATGCATTTCTACATTGAAAGCGTCGAGAATATAGATCTGCAATATTTTTCGTTGATTTTACACTTTCTAGAAAAAATAAAAAACGCTGAATGAATCAGACAGACATAATGAAAGGACACCTTCACAATATACTTCATAATTTGAATTCATACCTTCCAAAGAGGACTCAGGAATCGATTCGAAGGAATTCTGAATGAATTATAGATGCATTTTCAGTGATGTCGACAGCAGCAGCCCTCGCTGTGACAGAATATGAGGTCCTTCTGGACATGGTTTCAGACAGCCACTATCAGGCGTCATTTAAAAGTTTAAAAACACACCACTTCTCCAATTTTGGGCTCAATTGGGAAAGGATCTTTCGATATTAAGTTCAAAGCTAAAGGCCTTACTGCACTTTGCTGCTAGCTCCGCGACAGGCATTTTCAAGGTACAGGGCTACAAAAACTAAATATCGGGCGCGCAAAAATATTTTAGATTTTGATTTAGAAGGTTATTTAAGATTTAATAAATATATATTTCCGTATACGTATCGTATGTAATATGTTTTATATACAGATAGACCACATTTCTTGGGACTCCACAAGAAAGTTTTGCTTTCAAGAAGGCTCTGAGGCTGAAAAATTTGGGAACCTCTGCCTTAAGGTGTGGAGGTTTTATTAGCTCCTCTCTGCTTGCGTCTCTTTTGTAACAAATCTCGCCATGCCTGCTTATCTCTAACCATTATTATATCTGAATTCCAGTTCTAGCCTGGCTCTTCTAATATTTTTTCTACTGAATCATTCCATTTTTGCTTCGGTCTTCATTTTATATTCTTTTCTAATAGTTTTGCTCTTATATTCCTTTAATCAGTCTGTTCTGTTCTATTCTTATCAAATGTTCGGACCGCATTAATTTTTCTTCTAAGGTTTCTTTGGATGAGTTCATTTTCAATTGTTTGCTTATACATTCATTATTATGAGTAATTTCCTTTTCTGAAATTTCACATCAGTCGCCTGAAACTATTTTCCTATCTCTAGAGTTTAATGTTACCGTTACCAGTAAGTGGAACAAGGTGCAATGTTATAGGCGACAATTATTTTATTAGCATCTCTCTTAAAAAAGAAAAATTTAACTTGTATGGGTGTAGTTAAAAATAGTAAACCTTGATTCAAAGCCTTGTATCAAAGACTAATCGACAAACCAAATTCACTGTTTGTATTTTAACAGAATGTAACATTAATATAAACTATTGCCAAAGAAAAGTGCCATTTTAAATTATGCAGATATTACTAAGGCATTGAAATGAAAGAAAATCAAGTATGATAAGTATGATAACTAAGCGGATTCACTTTATCCGATGTATCCGATTTTACGATTTTCTATCAAATAAATATTTCGACTACAAGTGCAAATACTAGTACATAAAATATTACACAAAGAAAAATCTTATTAAATATACTGTATGAAAATCAATAAAGCCGCAAATAGAGTGTTGCTCAACTGTACCACCATTCCCAGTACAACTTTGTCAGAGTGCTTTTAAATTTTTGAAATTTAATATATCGCTAGTACCCATAGCCAACAGGAAATTCCGTTGGAAGGTGTAGTATATACATATACGAGGGACAAGCTGAAATTATTGAGAATAAAAAACACGGTTAATATTTTCTACGGTTTTTTTAAATATACTCAAAGTAATTCCCTTTAGCAATGATACACTTGATCATTCCTTCTTTCTACCGTTTAAAAGCTCCTAACCAATCCTCTTTCGGAAGATGAACTGCGGTATCAATCTCTCCTTCAGACGAATACCTTCTACCCCACAAATTGCGTTTAAGCCCAAAAAATAGCTAAAAGTCACACATTGCTAAATCAGATGAGTACGGCGGATGTTTTATTACTTTTAGATTTCTTCCAGACAAAAACTGGAGAGTTAAAACTGCCGTATGGGACGATGCATTATCATAGTGGAGCAGAATTCCCTTGTGTGGAACTCTATTGAACACTTCAGGCAAACATGTTTCTGTGTACGACTCAGCTGTAACTGCCTTTTGTCCATCTAGCTTAATTGTATTTACTAATCCCGTACTTCTGAAGAATACCTTTTTTCATACCTCGCTGCTTCTCAGTCATTGTAAGAGTTTCGTCGTCTTCGTAATCCCACACACGACTCTCTTGGTGGGTAGGTCGGTGGAAAAAGAGAATATAAGTTAGGTCACCTCACTATTTTGGAAAATATTTGGTGCCCACCATTATTTAAGAAATTTAAAGGTTCAGGGCAAATTCTTACACGCTCTGCTTTTTGAAAGTTCGAAAGATGATGCGGGACAAAACGACTTACCACTTTTTTAAATGCAGGTAATCGTGTATGATTGTTTTAACAGATGATGATCCAATCTTGAGTTGGTGCTCTATTATCGCATAAGTAGCTTTATTGACCTCTTCAATTATTTTTTTAACAGCAGCAATGTTTTTGTCGATAACAGCCGTAGGAGGACGCCCTACTCGTTTTTGATGTTGAATAGAATTTCTTTCGCATTGAAATTCCTTATACAATAGGTAAATTGTAGCCAACTAAGGTGCTTGTTCACTGAAAACTGAATCTAAACCCTCTTTGCACTCATAAGCGGTTAAACTTGTTTTAAAATCATAATAAATTATGATTCGAAAGTGCTCTCTGGTTAATTCCATTTCCTTTTACATTTAAAAAATAAGTAGCTGAGTTATAACGAACGTCATTTCAACAACAAAACGTCAAATGACAGATAAAGGGTTGCTCTAAATGAATACTGTATGATTGTTTTTCATAGTCTACTAGATTTTCTTATTCTCAATAAATTCAGCCCTTGTTTAAGAAATCCAAAACAAATAATTTTTCCAAATTGTAATAATATGCAAAAAGTACATATGCTACATTTTTACGAATTATCAGGAACATTTTAGAATTAAATCTTTAAACACTCATTAAAACACAAATAAGAGAAAAAATATTTACAGACAACCCTCGAAAAGTATGTGATATGTGATAATCTCCAGGAAATCAAAGTGCACAGACACTTCACGTTATAGAATTTATTATTTAAAATTTTATATCGCATGGATCTGGCCACCGGAGAATAATTTTCCACACACGAGAATTAGGAAAGAATAAACTATAACATATATCGTAACATTTAAATCTGAATAAACGAATATACGAATAAATATTTTATAAGTTCTAAAAATTCGTATTAAATTTATAGATTGTTGCACTTATTTATTATATTTTTTCTTTTGTTTTCGTAATTTACGCATTCCAAAATTGTATGATTTTAGTCGCAACGTTCGTGTCTACAATTACATACGGGCGAATCAATTATTTCAAGGCGAAATAGATGATACGGGGATTGTCCATGACCAAATTTTAATCTGACTATTGTGGAATAAAACAATCGCTTCATTGAATACTTATGAAGCCGCGATTTTATATTAGTCACTTCATAAATTAGCGCCGTGCTATATAGTATATTTTTTATTAATTGCATTTCGTATTTTATTTACAAAGTCTATAAATGTAAAATTTACTAAAAATTCTTCACTGCATTTTCTCACCTCTTATGCAAGTTTGTTTATGGCTACATATTACATCCAATAAAATTTTCAAATTTTTCAAATTTTGTGTTCAAGATGTTATGTACGATCCTATAGTAATTATCTTTGCAATGTAATGCTATAATGACGCTTTTCGACAGTCATGATACAAAACTCGGAAACTTTCGCTTTTAGAGGTGGAGTTGCACACAATCTATTTAATTTCAATGATTTAATGAAACTTTTATAAAATCTCTTGAAAAATATCTGAATCACGTTAATATATTTGAAGGAGTCAAAATGATCTGTTTTTTTAAAGAAAATTTTGATATTTCTGCCTATAAAGAAAAACATGTATTTTGCCAAAATGGTGATGATTAGAGCCCCGATGCATCGGGCCGAAATTACGATGAACAATATAAATAGTCTATAACATCGCTAAGTACAACACGCGGTTATTGAATAGGACTATTCATTCGGTTAAACCCACATCTATTTTTTGTCGTTGAATTGCGACGCAGTAACTTCAATTTTATAGTAACATTTCTTTCTTCACAGGCGTATATAGCGTGAGGACTTTTTAAATTATTTGATTTATTAGTTTATATTTCGTAGGATAAATAAAGTTAGTTTCTTTTTTTCATTATTTTAACTGTTAATTACATAGTGAATTTCGTTAAGTTTCAATAACTTACGCACACATTTTTAATTTTCATTTATTTACATCTAGAACATTGTTTATGTTACTTTTTCAGATATCATATGGAACAACGTGGCATCATGAAACAATGGCGAGTTGGATTAAGGATCATACTAATTGTATGTCTATTGCCAGTGATTCCGAAATTTATTGTACAGTCTGTAAAATATCGTTAAAAATTCCAAGAAATCGCACGTAAAATCCCACTTAGCATCGCAACCACATACGCAGATATTAGACCCGTTTGAATTTGATAATTTTAACGAAGAACTCTGTGAAACTTTAATGGCGGCAAATATTCCATTAAATAAACTTAAAAATCCCATCTTTTCCCACATTTCTCCAAAAATATACTGGTCGAAATGTTCCTGATGAATCCACCTTACTGTGTGGTAAATGTTGCAGATGGTGTACTTACTACATCCAACAATTCCATATAACGCATATGTAATAGCAATAAAAGTTATAAATACAGTTGATGCGGAAACAGTAGCTGAGAATATGCACCAAATACTTCATTCGGACGACAGGTACAAAGAAAAAATACTTTTACTATTTATATTTGTCAGTGACAGTGCTGAATATATGTTCAAAACAGACAGGCTATTAAAGGAAACATATCCTAATATGCTGCATATTGCTTGTGTAGCACATGCTCCCCACGGAATCTGTGAATATATTAGAGGCACCTTTTCGGAAGTTGATAGACTTGTATCCGCTTTTAAAAAAGTTTTTAGAAAAGCACCATTGATAGTAGCTCTTTACAGAGAAAAACGTCCATCTTTGTCACTGCCTCCCTCTCCAGTAATAGCTAGATGTGGATCATTGTTTGAAGCTACTAGTTTTTATGCAGATAAATTAACTCCTATATAAAAATGTCCATATGCGGGTGACATTTTTGTCACTTTGACAGCGATAAAAACCTACATAGCTTTTTATCACCGATAAAAATGCTTCTTCCTCCGATAAAAATGCTTCTTCCTGTTACATATCTAGTAGCCCTGCATCACTTAATTTATTTTGGCAGCTGAGAGGTAATAACTATTAAGTATCGTTGAACGTAAAATGTACGAGTCGGTTTGGGGAAATTTCAACAAATATCAAAAGATCAATACCGCAATACACAAGAAATACAAAATCGTCAATATGGAGACAATTTAAATAGTTTTATTCATGTCGTTAATTTATCTTGCCAAAAAACACTCGAGATTTCTTTCAATCGGATAAATTTCTTTTTAACTCAATATTTTTCCAATCAGTAATTTCGCTCGAAAAACTTACATTAGAAAAAATCGCTCGACCTTTCGGTCTCTCGATTTTTTTATGTAAGTTTTTCTCGTCAAATTACTGATTGGCAAAATAATTTCGTTACAAAGAGAAATTTATCCGATAAAAAAAGCTCTTGTGTTTTTACTTATGAGAATTTCGATAGTTTACAAAATTTCGTTACATGTTTAAGTGACGATGCTGAATGCAAGGAGCTAATAAAAATTCCAAATTTAAAAAATCAGTTGCACTTTCTTCAGGATCACTTTGGAAATTTGACAGAACTAATCACTTATTTTGAAAATCCATATCTTAAATTAAATGATGGATTAATGGCATTAGATGTGGCTATTAATAATTTGAAAAATTTTCCAGGTGACTTCGGATGTGGCCTTCGGCAAAAGTTAGACGCACTTTCTAATAGAAATCCAGACTTACTAACATTGCGGCAATTGTCTATAGGGACAATGCCTTAAAATCTAACTGCTAAATACGCTGAAATAAAAGATTATTTCTAGTATGCACCTATAACCAGTTGTGATGTAGAAAGGACGTTTTCTATCTACGAGGATGTATTTCATTCAAAGAGAACAAATTTTACAAAAGGGAACCTTTAGAAAGTATTGCTGGTTAATATTAATACTCCTTTACTCAACTTGAACTACAAAATGAACAAATAAAATTGTATTTCGTATTTTATAGATCATAATTCGTTTGTTTTCTAATTACATAAATAAATTATCGTCATCTCGAGTACGGTCCCTAGTGATGATCCTGCTTTGTACGTAACTATATTCTCGTTTTGTTCAATTTAAGTTGTTTTCATTTATAAAACATGTTTTGTGTTTAAAAAATCTCAAGATTTTGTGCTTCGAGATATTATGTTATTCTTCCCTAAATATGTTTCTTATACCTTCCGCATATATTCGTAGTACCTTATTCAGTATGATATTTATTCTTTCTAGTTTACTCCTTGTTAATAAACCCATTCAAAGAACACCTATAATCCAGTCTGGATTTAATAAAAGTATTACAAACATTTCTTGTTGTTGTAAAATCTGACCCTCATGTAATTTTTGTTATAGCTCTCATTGTGTTTACGAAATTTTCGTAATTTGAATTAGTTCGTTATAAACCAACTTGCTGGGAAATGGATTTTGCCTAATTTACTTCAACTCCGGAATATGTTACGAAGAGTGGTTAAAAAAACTTTTATGTTGCTTTCTAATAATATCCATCATTGTTTTAGGCAAGAATTGTTTAATGTAACTTTTTTATTGGAAGATGACATGTGTCATCCACATATTAAATAACATTGTTCTTTAAGCCTAAGTTTTTATGAAAATCTATGGTATATAATTTAGATAACACTTACTTAAGGATTCACCTCCTATTTTTAAGTCTAAGACTGCTGGAGCTGAGTTCCGTATTTTTCTTCTAAGACTATTATCTGCTATGTGACACACACAACCAATCCATATTCATGATCTTTTTTTACATGTTTTGTTTTTTATTTTAGCTTTTATTTGATTTTGTTTTTAATTCGTCTTAAGAATTTCATTTCCATTGCGTCTAGTCTTTATTTTCTTGTAAGGTCCTGGTTTCGCAGCTGCATATTATTGTAGGTCTTATCGCTGTTTAAATTACTTTCGCTTTAATTGTTTCATATATTTTTTTCTTTTTACGAATCTTTCGTTTGTTACTAAAAAATTTTTCCGTTCTTCTCACGCGATCATTTATGTTTCTATTCACCATTTATCCCAGGAAATAATGTAAACTTAAGATTGAAGGATTTTAACATCTTTTTGGAGTAAAAAACTTATTTTTATTTTTTCTTGCGTTAATAAATTTATTTTTGTATATTTTAGTTATATGTTGAGATACGAATTAATGGAAATATGTTAGAACATATCTGTATCTGTGCACATAGATCTACACAACGTATTTATCCAATGGTCATTTCAACTACAGACGCATGCGCTTCTATATAAGCCGTGTTATTAATGCAGAAGAGGACCTTCTCTCGAATGACTACACCATTTTTAGCAGGTATAGCATACTCGTCATATTTATCCATGAATAACGTACCTTAACTAATATAACATAAAAAGATCCATATGTAGCCTGATTGCGGTTTACATAGAACAAATGGTTTTATGCCAAACCGGGATCTGAGGGATATTCAATATTCCTTCAAGTATTCAATAACTTCATATAATTTTCGTAATTTTAGACACGGATGGAAATTTTGATTGAATGTAGAGTCATCGGAAAAGTACCAATATTTCATAATCTGTCCAAACCTATCTCATGATCTTTGAGAAAATTGGAATATCAATTTGCTCACATTTTTACCAGTACCTTCTTTATGAAACTGATTTCATTTTAGAATAACAAACTATCTACAAAAAAATTATTTCTTCTTCACTCACATCTATCCATTTCTTTCATTGAAATTCATGCGAAATTATCATTCTTACCTGATTTTTCATTGCTCTCACTAAAATTCTCCTCAGAACTACTATTTTCACTTACTAAATTTACGCCACCGTCGTTGGCTCACTGTATTCTAGAGACATGTTTTTATTATTACGGGTTTTGCAATAAAGGTTCATCGTCAGTATCGTTATCAGAAGAAATTTCACGTTTCGACATATTAACAATAGAGGACAACAATTTACAAGCAAATATAATAGAAACGGCTCAATCACTGTTGTAAAACTAAATAGAAATCATATAGTTAGATACTTGAATATGAGAACGGAGAAATAGCTTAAATATTCTAAAAATAAAATGTAACGCGATAATAATGTACCCAGCTGAATTGCATAAAATAAGTGAAACGCTATTTCTACGTTACTCGCGGCTTAAGGATTAATAGATTATGAATAAATAGTCCTTTTGGCACTACTTATATTTGTGAGGAGAGTTTGTTTGGTTCGAATCGCTTAACATTTGTTACTTTTACATTCGTTTAAAGAAGAGAAAATGAGTAATTTGAAACTTGAACACAGAAGCGTTATGAATTTTTTTTCAAAAGAAGTAACCTGAAGAATATTCATGAGAGAATCGTGGCGGTGTATGGAGAAAATAGCCCGTCCTATTTCCAAGTCAAATTTAGGTGTAAGCAGTTCAAATGGGGCGGAGACCTCTGGAAGCACGAACTGACGAAATTATCAACAAATTTGAAAATTTGGTGTTGACTGACCGCCGAGTAAAAGTATCAATTATTGCTGGAGAAATAAGAATATCAGAAACCAGTGTTTTTAAAACTCTACATGAAGATTTGAAAATGAGCAAAGTGTTGGTATGATGGATTATCAGGCTGCTCAGTTCCAAACAAAAATTGCGTAGACGACAAATTTTTCAAAAGAATTTAAGCATTTTATCTCAAGTTGAAGACTTCCTAATATAATTTTAACTGGGGATGAAACTTGGGTACACCACTGGGACCCTTTCATGAAACAATAGCTCATGCATTGGGTTCACAAGGAATCTCCACCGCCCAAGAAGGCAAAAACGCATTTTTTTGCGGGATAAGTGACGGCCACAGTTTTCTGGGATGTGGATGGGATTCTCTTAATTAAGTATATGCTTTAAGGAAGTGAATCCCTAGAATGACGATGTGGAAAACGCTGTGGGGTAGTATTTTGCGAAATTACCAAACGAATTTTTTTTCGAAAGCATAGCGTTAAGAAAGGTTGGAATAATTGTGTTAGTGTTAATGGTTCTTACGTTGAAAAACATTTTTTGTTTGTTTTCTAACTCTTTTTTTCATAGCTATACTCTGTTTTTTAATAAGAGAGACAAAATTGAAAATGACCCGCCAAAATATACACTTACAAATGGCTAATTGGCGGTCTTGTTTACACTGCCCATGTTTGGTAATTTAGCGCCGTCGTCATAGTTGATCGAGTAAATATTTTCTAAGTATTTTCAAATTATTTTTTTGTGTTTCTATAATGTTTAGACAACAAAATAATTTTTTTAAAAACTATTTGCTTGTGAAAATGGATCCATATCAACTAGACTATCAATATCGCCTCCAAGAAAGCGTGCTACCTTGGGACGTGGACATTTGTCTATAGGAAGGAAAAGCAAGCTATATTTAACATCTACAAGGAAATTATTCGTAGTGATCCTACAATAAAAGAAAACACGGATTAAACTGCAAATATCAAACACTTTAGGTAACATACATAAATATTTCTGTATTTACATTTAACAATAATAGTAGGTGTTTCAAGGTCAAGTGTTTACCGTATTATTCACGAATATAAAGTGAAACAGCTATGTTCACCACCATTAAAAAGCTAGGAAGAAAATCGCTGCTATCTACATTGGACGATACTATTAAATACATGATAAGAAGAACGGAACATATTTTTTTATGATTGAGAACTTCCTACGTTAAACAACATTTTAAAGAAAATCTCATAAAGATGTTTAATTTTAAGTAAATTGTGGTATTAAATTATATAAGTGTTTTATATAATATACAGGGTATTCCACGAGAGCCGTTCGTTAGAAGTTTTCGTGGTTAGAAAAAACTTAGAATTCTGAAATTTTGGGTTCCAGGGTTATTCAAGATTCATTTTAAAATATTTTCAAGATCATACTACTTCCGGTTATACCGGAAGTCGCCATTAACTTCCTTATTTTAAATGGAACACCCAGTATATTATTTCATTTTTGGATTCCTGAGAAAATTTCATAGTGGGTTTTCATAGGTTTCCCTATACTTATTTTCAATTTTTTCTTAGATATCTTGATTTTTTTGAAAATTTTGACAGATGTAGCCCTGTTTTGAGCATTGCGCCCTTTAACCAATTTCGATTGGTGGAAAGCGCTTCTGGGGTAGACGGAAGCACAGGAATGATACTTTCGAATACCATATTGACAACTGATTTCTCGTATACAGGGTATCCAACATTTAATGACCAATTACATCATTTTAAAAGTTGAAAAAGTTCGTTTTTTCAAATGGGACAGCCTGTATTTTATTGGATGGTCGGATGCAGAATTTGATTCTGCATCGATTTGCTATAACATTCCCTATACCTATTTCCAGTGGTTTTCTTGTTAATCGTACAGATACGTGAGGTATCTACTTACAGTTCTAGGGATTTTGTTAACTTGCTTAAGTACAGTTTATAATGGAGAATGATAATATAATAATGATTTATTAAATTTGTTTTACACGCACGGTGAATGTGGACGAATTGTTCGACGAACATGCAGACTATTTAATGAACGATATCCGGACCTACCAACAATGACTCCCGGAAAATTCGCAAGAATCGAAACTCGCTTTATAGCAACTGGAAACGTAAGGGCAACTCAAAATAACCTAAAGCCCGTAACTGATAATGAAGATAACGTAGTGAATGTGTTGGCGTTTTTTCAAGCTTATCCGCGGAGTTCAATTTCGACAGCAGCGCTGAATTTGGGTATTTCAAAAACATCAATCCACAGAATATTAAAAAAACATGGAATGCATCCTTTTTGTGAGATAACTGTTCAAGGAATACGTCTTGGTGATGAGGCAAGACGTGTTAACTTTTGCGAATTTATGATTTTGAAAATGACCGAAGATCCGAGATTTCTTCATCAGATTATCTGGACTGATGAATCGAAATTCAGCAGGCAAGGAATTATAAATCGCCGAAATACTCACTACTGGGCACAAGATAATCCACATGTTTTTAGGGAACATAATCACCAAGACCGCTTTAGTTTCAATGTTTTTTGTTTAATTATGGACAACAGAGTGGCTTATCAAGTGTACGATGAAAATTTAAATGCGGCTAGATATCTGGAGATACTGAGAGGGTTTGTTAGTGATTTTCTGAATGCCCTATCTCCACGTGATAGAGCAAACAGTTGGTACCAGCTTGATGGTGCTCCAGCACATTCAACTATAGCTGTACACCGGCAATTGTCAATGATGTTCGAGGATCGATGGATTGGCCCGCGGGGACCTTGGAACTGGCCACCCAGATCACCCGATTTGACCCCTTTGGATTTTTACCTCTGGGGTCGTATAAAAGAACTAGTGTACTCTAGGCCGGTACAAACTAGAGAGGAATTATTGAACCGTGTTCACCATGCGTTTACTAATATAAGTCCAGACGAACTTCGGAGATCTGTTTCGCGAGGAGTATATGACAGTTATTCAGTGTTTGAACCAAAATGGAGGTCATATAGAACAATTATTGTAATTTTACATTCTCTTATTATTTTTTGTCATTATGTTCCAATTTTTTGTTTTTATTTTATATTTCGTTCTAAATGTTATGTACTAATGTCATGTTCTAATTAAAGTAATTTTTTTATCGTTTCATTGATGTTTATTTGGCTACGAAAGGCAAGCGATGTTTCGGTTTCTGCCAAAAATCCACATTAAAATAAAAAAATATGGATTAACAAGAAAACCACTGGAAATAGGTATAGGGAATGTTATAGCAAATCGATGCAGAATCAAATTCTGCATTCGACCATCCAATAAAATATAAGGTATCCCATTTGAAAAAACGAACTTTTTCAACTTTTAAAATGATGTCATTGGTCATTAAATTTTGGATACCTTGTATGCGATAAATCAGTTGCCAATATGGCATTCGAAAGTATCATTCCTGTGCTTCCGTATACCCCAGAAGCGCTTACCACCAATCGAAATTGGTTAAAGGGCGCAATGCTCAAAACAGGGCTACATCTGTCAAAATTTTCAAAAAAATCAAGATTTCTAAGAAAAAATGAAAAATAAGTATAGGGAAACCATGAAAACCCACTATGAAATTTTCTCAGGAATCCGAAAATGAAATAATATACCGGGTATTCCATTTAAAATAAGGAAGTTAATGGCGACTTGCGGTATAACCGGAAGTAGTATGATCTTGAAAATATTTTAAAATGAAAGAGAATCTTGAATAACCCTGGAACCCAAAATTTCAGAATTCTAAGTTTTTTCTAACCACGAAAACTTCTAGCGAACGGCTCTCGTGGAATACCCTGTAGTGTATGTATTCATGGGTATTTAAAAGGTAATCGCAAAAGTCTGCTGCTTCAACGTGATGATATTATTTTTTGGAGAGGAAGATATTTATCTTCAATTAAAAAATACAGAACTGAACAACGCCCTATCTATTATTTAGACGAAATATGGCTTAATGAAGGACACACAAAAGCAAAAATGTGGGCAGATATTAATGTTATAACACGCAGACAAGCATTTATAGATGGTGTAACTACTAGTCCAAAAAATCCCTTTGGTAAAGGAAGACGCTAAATCATTTCACATGTTGGCTCTAAAAATGATTTTGTTGACGATCGGTTCTAGGTATTTGAGGGAGGAAAAACTGCTGATTACGAGAACGAAATGGATGCAAATGTTTTTGAGGCGTGGTTCAGTAACATTTAAAAAAATTACCTGACAATGGTGTAATTGGCGAAATATGAAGAACATGCAATCAAGGAGGAAGATAAAATTTGTAATTTAGATGGTTTAATAGATGATGTAATGGAGCCGTTTATTACTTCGCTTGAAAATCGTGACAGTAGCGACAGTGATTTTAGTATGGACAATGATATTGATTCTACTGTGTATGAATTTAAATCAAATAATATTCTTATATTTTGAATGCAAATCAGTATGAAATATTTAAATCAATTTAACCAACCTTTTGGAATTGGAAATTGTATAATCAATCAATTTTAGGCTTATTAAGTGTAAGTTGTAAAATACTATAACCATTATAGAGAAAAATGTTGTGAATTAGTTATTTATTTACGTACATATAATTAAATTTCTCTCGGCAATATTTAACAACAAATATTATTTCTGTTGTAACCTAATCAATTTATTTATTTACTTACATATTTTTTAGATTATCACATCCAATATGAAATTTCTTAAATGAATATAATTTTTATAGAAATATTTATTTTATGAATTGCAAATTTAATTCAAGTAATAAAATAGATAAAACTATTGCCATTTAGTTTTTTGCAACTGTGATCTGTAATGCAGTTTAGTTAAATATCGAAGTGTAAATAGCAAGTAATACTTTATTTCATTGTAATTTATCATTTAAATTTACCGCCAAAATATGTGTCAGTGGAATATTCCTAATTTGATGCGGGTTGAGGCAGTTTGTCTCTCTTATTAAAAAACAGAGTATAGGTAAATAACATAAAAACTGCCCTCGTAATTTAAAATCTTGTATTAAGTAATTATCATTTTCAATGGTTAATTGTCAAATTAAGAATGTCATAGAAAAGCCAGCATAACATAGGTAAAAAAATTAGATGTACGAGATTTTATTGCAAGCGAATTTATGTCCGTAATAAAAGGATGGTATGAAGAGAAATATGTTGATGCTCCTTCTAATTGCACAATACACAAGCAGCTAATGTGTTGGAATCGATGGAGCCGTGGGAAAGTGTTATGCTAATTAGTAGTACTTGATAATCTTATTTACTACTTTAGATATTATATTATATTACGGTTCTCATACTATAGATCAAAATATTAATATTAAAAACTAGATACACACACCTTATATAAACTTTATCATGTTTTTCTTGTAATATTAATTATGACGTTGAAAGAAATGTGGTGATGTTTCTTGTTATTGCATAATTAACAATTGTTAAATGCATTATTACGCTAATTACCTGTACTTCGTACAGATGTTTATTACCTTGAGGGATGTCTCAATTTTACATAATATACAGACTGTCTCTATTTATATATTTTGTAATAACAATTATACACTGCACAATGATACCTAACTAGAAAACAATCAAGTGACAGTTTTGATATAGCTTCGTCGGACAAGTGCTTAGAAGAATTTTTAATTAGTTATAGAATGAATATGATGAAGTTATCATGCAATTCTTCAACTCTCCTAAGTTGCAGTAAATATTTTATTTGTCACTCATTTGTAAACATTAATATACCAAAACACCGTATTAATTTTCAAAGTTTATTTTTACAAGGTACTGACTAGTATAATTTTTGCACAAGTTAATGCCATTATTTACATTAGATATGTCTGTTTTATTTTTATTATAGATGTTAAAAATCATAGTACAATTATTTTCGTTAATATAAAATTTAAACGATGAATTAGTTGAAAATGAAACATTTGGTGGTGCAGTGAATGCGAAGTAAACCACAACGGCATAGTATTTGTAGACTCATTACTAGGAAATAATTTTCTCGACATTTCGATTTAGTTATTGATGGAATCATCGACATAACTCGTGGCAATTTCACTGGATTTCCATCCTTCTGCACGGTTTAGTGCTAAAATATTTCCACCCGCATTCACAACCATAGTTACCCCAGTTCGGCGAAAAGAATGACCGATATATAACTTTAGCTCTTTTAAACCTAAATATTTGGCAATTTGCTTTGAGACAGCGCTAATAGTGTGCTGACCAGTATTAAGGGAAACGCATTTCCCATTTCTGTATGTTAAAAAAACGTAGGGCTTCTGTTACAGGAGGCCGAAGAGTTACGTATTTTCTGTATAACATACAGGGCTCGAAGCTGCAGCCATCATCGGTTATGTAAAATTTTTTGTTTGTCGCAATGTCACAATAATATATTTGTAACAGAATAATTGAAACATACATGAGTGGGTAAAATCTCACCAGTTTTGTATAATACAAAAGTATTTTTAATAATATGAAATATTATTGAAATCTGGTGTGAAGAACACAAATATAAGTTCAATATTAATATTTTTTGTGAACGTGTCCGAACATATCCTTCCCCAGAGACGCAGATACATATTTCATCTTTCTATAGATTCATCAGTACGCCAAGATGTAGTACTCAAGATGAAATACGTATCTGCGTCTCTGGGGAAGGATATGTTCGGACACGTTCACAAAAAATATTAATATTGAACTTGTATTTGTGTTCCTCACATCAAATTTTTAATAATATTTTATATTATCAAAAATACTATACAAAACTGGTGGGGTTTTACCCTCTCATGTATGTTTCAATTATTCTGTTACATTACACATGCTGTTATTCCGTAAGTAGGAGTGAAGACACAACCAAAATACAGTTTCTCGAGAAGAGGCAGTGCCACCTCTGGAAACACGTCGTTAGTTCTGCATTGGTAGACAATTGTAGACAAAGTGAGAACTTCGGCCGTGTGACAATATGCAGCCCTGAATGTAGTTCTACGCTCGGTCTTAATCATTTCTGTGAGATAACGAAGTCGTTCTTTTTTTGTGAATGGGTCTGAAGATATACATACCTTGTATGTCTTATTTGAGAAATATAAGAAGATTGCGATATCACGACGCGATACTTGGAACATATTATTAAAAAAGCGTAATTAGTATATACTAATTACGCTTCTTTAATAATAATATGTTCTAAAACATCATAATATATATACTAACTACTGCATATACAGTAGTTAGTATATATCTTATGATGTTTTAGAACACAGGGAAATATTCTGGTTAAACACTTTCGATGAAATTTAATAATGTAAATGTAAAATAATTCAAGAATATTACACCATTATTAGACTAGATTAGAATTACTATCGGAATTGGCATTCTGGTTATAGGTAGCAAATGTATGTCTTCAAAATGTACAGGCATTTTTGTAACATTCTATACTTGTTCGTGATAACTGCTCATGACAAACAAATATTTGTTGCGGTAAGATTAGTTTTTGTTATATCAGTAAACATGATTCTATAATATTAGTGAATAAAAAACGACATTGAAGCTTAGCATATGGTAAATTTGATTGACCAATTTTCAATTCTGTCAGTTACTAGTGGCTTATTTGCAATTTTAGACGGATTGGAGAATTTAGTGTTGAATTTAAACTTAAAAGCAAGAATTTATTAATAATATTGACTATTCCTTATACCATATGAACGAATCTTTTATACCCTACAAAGCCATGAAACTTTTTTCTTCAGACTCAAGTTGGTAGAATAAATGAGATAAGTGAGAAATTACTCTATACAAACGTTTCAATTGAAAAAATGAAAAGTTTAATAATAAAAAAAGCAGCTACAATAAATGTTTAAAGTGAGCTCCTTCATTTTCGATTCCTAACACTACCGTTCACTTCGTGTTATTGAAGTCGTTAGGTAAATTTCGCGTTGTAATTTCCTCACGTAAGACACGTAAACATTTTTTTTCTAAAAGCAACCATAAAACCTTAAAAGAAATTTTACTTACAGTTTTTGTAGGGCAGATAATTTCGTAAGTGCTATGGGAATCTCCGTCAAAACATTATCATCTAATTCCCTGAAAAAATAAGAAAAGTTATTAGAAAAGTTAGTTATATTGCCACATATGTACACATATTTAGAAGTTTGTTAAAATATTTTTAATTAGGTATCTATTATTATGTATACTCCACAACGAAAATTTTCCAATTTAATGCACATCTACTACGCAACGTTAAAACTTAACTAGAAATAATGGTTCTTTTTTATAACTTAGAGTTTCCAGAAATTAGTGCGGTTCAAAACGAAATCATAATGTAGTGTCATTACACGGAAATTAAAAAACCCCTTGGGTATACTTTTTATGAAGTATATCAAGGTTTAGGTAATTAATGGTTGTACTTTAAAGTAAACACATTTAATGTTCAAGGGCGGGGTTTGGTGTTAACGGTTTTTAAAATTTCTTGTAAAAATAATAGACATTATGAAAATACAAGGGACCATTTTTATTTTACCGGAATAGGCACCTTTAAATTTCAATGCAATTTCCGATTATGCTTTTTTAAAATCACATATTACTTATATCACTTATGTGTCAATTTATAAAACGTTTGCAACATTATTAATTTTATTATCTATCAGTTTGTGGTTGTAGTGTATTGATTTTATATCAAAATTAACAAAATCGAATATAGAACCCTTTAGAAAGTTCCTAATAAAATAAAATTATTCTTGAAGAAATGTTGGCCATATACGAAAATGAGTGACTTTCCAAGTCAACTATTTGCGAGTGGTCAAAATTGTTTGAACATAGCCGAGAATAATTTAATGATGATCCCGTCCAGGTCGCCCT
This sequence comes from Melolontha melolontha, assembly GCA_935421215.2. Lineage (NCBI taxonomy): Eukaryota > Metazoa > Arthropoda > Insecta > Coleoptera > Scarabaeidae > Melolontha > Melolontha melolontha. The sequence goes on from OW285238.1 coordinate 66,705,538, forward strand.
AATGATGTGATTATTTCAGGTGTTGTTGAAAAAAAAACAAGTGTTTGATATTGAAAGATGCAATATTAAAGCTGCAACAATTAGTAGATTTACCAGATGTTTCAGAAACCTTGGTCTTTAGAATTCTACATGAGCACCTTGGAATGACAAGATAGTGCTAGGTGAGTTCCACGAATGCTTTCGCCATTGAGAATTGGTGTCCGGGTAGAGACGTGTGAGCAATTCCTCCGCTTTGTAGGACCAAACTAGATTTAATTATCGACCGACTTGTCACTGGAGATGAAACTTGGATTTATCATTATGATTCAAAATCGAAATACGAGTTTGTAGTAGCATGACTCGAGCACATCAAGAAGTTTAAAGTCACCCCTTCTGCAGGAAAAATATTAGAAACTGTTTCATTTTTTGGGACTGTCATGGAATTTGAATATTAATGTCAAAGTTATATAAGTGATGCAGTAATGGTGAGAAATACATATTAATAAATATATTCTACATTTAATTCAAATAATAATAATTCATGACCTAACACAGCTTGACGCTAATTATAATGCAATTGGTAAGTCATGAGTTATTATTATACTTGCGCCCGTGGAGCGACTTAAGATGTTAAGCTCTAACCAACTGAGCCACGAGGACCTTGGTGTCAAGTCTATTGGAAATACCGTTCATTGGTACAGTTCATTGGTAAACGAGCATGGCTCCGAAACATGTATGATAAATAACAGCAGCTTAAAATAACCAATTGTGTATGGTTGACCTATAAAACGCCAAAAAACTCAGCAGAAATTACAAATATAAGGTCACCAAATTATAAATATATATATATATATATATATATATATATATATATATATATATATATATATTTCGTCGAATGTTTTCGCGGTCGTTTGTTGAAGCGTTGTTCTTCGGGATATTTCGCCGCGTTTGGATGATTTCGTCCTGAGAAGGACAACTTTCTTCCTGACGTTTCGGTGACATCACTTTCACCTTTTCTAGAGGACCCTCTCGTTGCAATGGTAACTTCAAGAGTGCGTCGATTTATATGAGTCCTCTTGATTTTGTTCGGTGGTCGGAGTTGCCTCCATTTCCACTCCAGTTTCATTACCCGGGGTTGTGTATGTTTTGTGTTATTGTGTGTTTGTGTGTTACGTTTGTTTATCCTATATGGAATGCTGTGTGTTTTGCTACATTTTTGTGTGTTTGTGTTGACCTCTGTTTATCTGTTAATTTTTGATTTTTTTCGCGGCTATTTGGATATCGTTATCCTCTGCGCGTCTTTTAATTTGCTTAAGTCCGTCTTTTTTAATTAGTCTCCGTTTTGGATTTATTATTTTTCTTATTGTGGGGTTTTCGTGTGACTGTATTGTTTCTATTGTTTATAGTGTTCGTTTGCATATTATTGTTTCCAGTGTTTCGAGATTCGTCTCTTTATATATCTGCGCGTTTGTCATGTATCGCGGTGCATTTATCGCGAGTCTAATTACCTTGTTTATTTTCCCTTGTACCGATTGTCTTTGCTTTTCGCTGGCTTGATGCCATATTTCTCCGGCATATGTTGCGCCCGCGAGTATTATCGTTTTTATTATTAATATTTTATTTTCCAGTGTTAGTTTGCTTTTGCCGTTTAGTATCGGGTACAGTGCGTGTGTTGTGAACCCTATTTTTCGTTTTAATTCTTTAATATGTGCCGTGTATGTTAGTTGTGAGTCCATTGTGACCCCGAGGTATTTAACTTTTTCCTGCCAGTGTATTGTGTGGCCTTCGAGTTTGACTTCGTCCGGCCTTTTGTGTCGTTTTCTGTGTTGGAAGTAAATTGCCGCGGTTTTTAGTGGGTTAATTTAAATTTTCCATTTGTCGTACCAGTCCTTTAGGAGGACTAGATTGGTTTGTAACTGCTTGTGTATGTACGATGTTCGTCTGCTGCTTATGTATATAGCGGTGTCGTCTGCGTATTGTGCGATATTACATTTTTCTATTGTGGGAATATCCGAGGTGTATATGTTATACAGGAGCGGTCCGAGAACGGATCCTTGTGGTACTCCTGCTGCTGTGTTCGATTGTCGATTTTTCGTTTCCGATTGTGACATTAAATGTACGGTTCTTTAGGTAATTGTCGGTTATTTTTATTAATGTGTTTGATATTTTGTGACGTTTCATTTTGTGTATGAGGCCGGCGTGCCAAACCCGGTCGAAGGCTTTTTCAATGTCGAGAAAGATTGCGCCCGTTGATGTCGATATGTTCATTTTTTCGGTTATGTGTTCTGTTAGTCTTAGTGCCTGTTGCGTGGTAGAGTGATTTTTCCGGAAACCGTATTGAAAATTTGGGATTATGTTTTTGTTTTCGACTTCGTTTTCAAGTCTTGTCTGTATTACGCGTTCTGCCAGCTTACTTATTGACGGAAGTAAGCTTATTGGCCGGTAATCTGCGGTTGTTTTTGTTGTTTTTCCAGGTTTGTGGATCATTATTATCTGCGCGTGTTTCCAAATCGCGGGATAGTGTCCGTGTTTTATTATTCCATTTATTATGTCGGTTATAATTTGTATACCGGTTTTTGGTAGGTTTTTTATTGCAATGTTAGTTATCCCGTCCGCTCCCGGAGCTTTTCGGTTTTTAAGGTTTTTAATTATTTTTTCCACTTCGTCGGTATTTGTGGCGTCGATTTCTCCATCTGTTATATCGATTTTTGTATTTCGTTGCCGTTCAATTTGGTTTGTCAATGTGTTATGCTTCGGTATTGTTGGGTTCGTTTCGAATTGTTTCTTTAACGCGTTCGCGAATTCGTCTGCTTTTTCTTTATCAGTTATTGCCGGTCCGTTTGCTGTTTTTAGCGGTGGAATTTTGTTTTTTTTGTTTGTTAGGGCTTTTGTCATCTGCCAGAGTATTTGATCTTGCGTGTTAAGGGACTCAATTTTGTTATTCCAGTTTTTATTAAAGTGTTCGATCATGTCAGTTTTTATTTCATTTGTTATCGCGTTTAATTTTGTTTTTATTACCGGATTTAGCGTTCTTTTATATTCTTTAGGTATGTTTTTTTTGAGTCGTAATTTTATTTTTAGTTCAGTCGGGATGTTAAGTTTTGTGTCGATGGTTTTAGTTTTTGTCGTTTGTGCTATTGCATTTTTTATGTCATTTTCCAGTGTGATCACTGCTTGATCGATGTCTTTCGCGTTGTGAATTTTTACTGTTCTGAGTACTAGGGATTCTTTAAATTTTTCCCAGTCTGTCTTATTAAATGTTTTTCTCGTTCTAGTTGTGTCCATGTCAAGCGTTAATATCACTGGAAAATGATCTGAGGAGAGGTCGTTTATAGTTTCTATTGTATGTTTGTATGTGTTGTGGTTATGTTTTTAAGTATTGCTATGTCTAAAACGTCAGTAGTGCCCGTTGGTATGTGTATGTGTGTGGGTTCTACAGGCCCGATTACATTGAGGTTGTTGTCTTGTGCTATTTTCTTTAGTTTTTTACCGTTTTTATTTGCTACTTTCGAGTTCCAGTTTTGGTGTTTCGCGTTAAAATCTCCCGCAAATATTGTAGGTGTGTTTTGATTGAAGATCGTTTGTATGTCTGATTCTACTATGTCTAATCCGGAAGGAAGATAACTTGCGTAAAGGTTTATCGGTCCCCTTTTTGTGTTTATTTGTATGCCTGTGTTTTCGATTTTATCGAGTGTTTTGTATTCAAGTTCGCTGTGTTTTATTGTTTCGTGTACGAGTATAGCGGTTCCGCCGCCTTTTTGTACCGGCCTATCGTGTCTGTATGTTTTGTATTTTTGTATTTTTAATGAGTGACTTGGTTTTAGATGTGTTTCATTTAGCAGCATTACGTCTATTTGGTGTTCGTCTAAAAATACGTGTAATTCATGTTTTTTCTGTGTTATGCTTTGTGCATTCCAATAGGCTATTTTAATGTTGTGTTTGTGATTCATTGTCTGCGTGCGTGGAAAAGTTTTGTAAGTTCGTTTGTTTGTTCGAAAAAGCTTTGTGTTTGTTGGAGTGTAGGGTTTGTCGAGCTAAATGTTAGGAATAGTTTCCCAATCATGAGTGCAATTGTGTCGTCAGCTTTTTCGTGTGAGTTAAGTGTTGGTTTTGGTGTATTTTCCCGGGTTGTGGGTGTGGGTGTGGTTGCGGTGATGTTATTTGTCTGTTGTCTTTAAGTCCACGCGTTGTGTTTTGGTAGTGGTGCTTCTATGAGTTTGCGTGTTTGTATTGGTGTGTTTATTGGGTTATTTGGATTCTTTTTACATGATAAGCTGAACGAGAGGTGAGCTCCGCCACAGTTTGCGCATTTAGGGGGGGTGGTTGACGGCTTTGTGCATTCATGCGTCGAGTGTGACTCTCCGCACTTCATGCACGCGAAATTCACGTTGCAAGTACGCTGTTGATGACCGAATTTCTGACATCTGTGACACTGTACGATGTCTGTTCTAAGTCTGAGGGACTCTACTTTTACTTCTAATCCGCAAACTGTATGGATGTCGAAAATTGACTTGTATTCTTTGTCGATTTCTATTAAAATAAGGGGGGCTGGAAGGCGGTCTTTACCGTTCATCCTAGTGATTTTTGCGATCGGATAGTTTCTAGAATCTAGATCGGCTTTGATGTCTTCGTCGGTTAGGAATTGGGGTACGCCTCTGATGACGATTTTTAATTTTTTCTCGCTACGGAGTTGGTATGTGAAAGATTGAATGGCTTTTTCGTTGAGAATTCGGTTGAGATTGCGATAGTCTTGTTCTGTTGATGGAGTGATTTGGACTCCGGCCGGGACGGACCTACTTTGTGTGTATTGAATGTTGTGTGTTTTCATTAGATCTCGGACTCGATACCATTGTGTTGGGTCAGTGATTGTAATTGGGGAGATAGAAGGCATTTTGGGTAATTGGATTGTGTTGTTTGCTGTTTTTGTGTTTGTTTTGTGCTGTTTGTGTGTGTTTGTGATGTTGGTACTTACCCCGGGTTTCTCTGCGGAGGTGGAGGCTGTCGGTTCTTCTTCGCTGCTGTCCATTGGCGTCGTTTCTTCTTTCTTCGTGTCTTCGTCGATCGTGCGGAGTGCTTCGTACATGTTGCTTGTTTCTATATCCGGTGATTCTGTCTTCTGTCGTTTGTTGGATTTTCGTGGTGGTTTTTCGTTCTTCTTAAGCTCGTTCATTTTGTTTTCGAAGACGTTGTGCATCGTCTTGACAAAGTTCTCGATTGTATTCTGAAGTTCTTCGTACGTGTTGATATTCTTTATATGTCCAGTGTTAAACTTTGGGCGTTGTCGTTGGAGCCAGCCATTTCTTCTGGTTTCGCTATGTTGTCGGTAAAATATATTATAATATAATATATCGGTCGTATTTATTCTATTACTACCGATGTGCTCAGAGCCATCGATAGCGTGCGAATGCGTCGATTTCCTGTGCCGCTCGTATTATATGGTCCCGTCGTAGTGGGGACGCGTGTCTGACTCCTAGTGATTGGTCCGTCGGTTGTTCAGTCGCTTTCGACTATTGGTCGATCGGTTTGCGTTCGGTCCGAGTTAGTATGACTGGGCTGTGGCAAGTTGTTATCATTACGTCTCTTGTGTGTAATCTGCCTGTTGAGCAAGGCCGACTTCCATGTGTCAGGCAAACGCTGTCCGTCGTCACGTTTGTTCATACAGTTTTTCCGTTTCTCAATTTCTATATCATCTCTGGCGAATTTGTTTATGGCCGACTTCGAACAAAGAGCACTGGAAAACGCTACAGACAAACCAAAACTCTGGCTGCGCTAGGTAGACGACGTGATTTGGCCGCATGGAAGAGAGAAACTAAGCGAGTTTTTACAACATCTGAACACCAGACATCCGAAAATAAAGTTTACTGTCGAAATGGAGGAAAGAAATCGGCTACCGTTCTTAGACTTGATGATAATCAAAAAACCGGATTGCTCGCTAGGATACACAGTGTACAGAAAACCTACACATACGAACAGATATCTCAACGCATCTTCACATCATCACCCAGCACAGTTAAACTCTGTAGTAAAAACATTAATCCACAGATCTCAAACTCTGTCAGACGCAGAACATCGAAACGAAGAAATGGGAACAATAAAAAACATATTACAAGCGAACGGATATTCACAACATACCATTAACAGAGCGACACGAATTAACAAGAATCAACCAAAAAAGAAAGAAAGATCTACACGGACAGCATTTATCCCTTACGTGAAAGGTACGACTGAGAAAATAGGTAGAATATTACGCCGACACGACAAAGACACCATTTTTACGACAGACAGAAAAATAAAAGACATTTTGCCTAATACAAAGGACAAGATAAAACTAGAAAACCAAGGGGTCTACGAAATACCGTGCTATGAATGCGAACAAACATACATAGGGCATACTAACCGTAAAACCAGCGTACGGAGGGAAGAACAGAGAAATGCGGTAGCTAAAAAAGAAACATCATCCCTAGCTAAGCATGTGCTACATACAGGACACACCATCGACTTTGACGGCACAAAAACTATTTAGAAAATAGTTTATTATGAAGAGGTGTAAATACATTTGAGTTATGCAAAAAAATAGCTGCTTCCCCTTTATTGATTTTAGCCCAGCTACCATCTGTACTATTTTTTATACGTGTATATATTTGTTGTGCGATCTGTTGCGATATTTAGCCGCTTTCCATAATGTGTAATTGGTTGCTTGTGTAGTAGTCGTAGGTTCTAGTTAATTTTAAATTCTGTTAAGACTTAGTTTCAACATTAATGCTTTCAATTCTTTGATTTTTCTTTTAAATGCTCTCTGATTGATATATTATTAAATTATTACTTAATTTAAAATAAGAAAATTTTCAATCCCAGGAACAATCATAGGCACACCTGATACTTGACAGAGCCATTTCATGATGATAAGGAGGTAATTTACTTATAACTCATTAATAAGTTATTGGATACTTTACTTATTCAAAATTGGTGTAGTTATAGCTTCATAACACAGAGGTCAATTACTTATATTTGCAATTTAAATAATAGGTTACCTACACCACAGTTAAAGAGATTTATACAAATTCTTATACCAATTACCTATCACAAAAAGGTTGACAAAATGAACTTCCGATTTAGTATTAAATCTGTTCATAGTTCCAAACGCCAATTCTATGGAAAACGGTCTTTATATCTTAATTTCAGGGTTTAAAATGAGTGAGATGATTGTTGCTTAGCTGAAATTAAAAAAATAACTACTATTTGCCATGTATATTTATATAATTTAACAACACCTTTAATGGCTGAAGTCCCAGGCTTCAAGGAATGTTGGGACTAGCATCTGAGCTTCTTTTTCGGGATCGGTATTCTCTTCAGTTATTCTTATATACAAGGTGGTCCAAAAAGTTGTTTATATTTGGTTGTGATGTAGAAAATTTTATACGCAAGGTAGAGAGGTGGGGTCGGTCTTAAACGATAGCTCGGCTCTGGGAAACTTAGTCATCATGCAGCGCTACACAGGGAGGAGCGCTCGTTTTGTGTGCGCGAATATTACCGTAACAACAATTCTGCCACCATTGCGCGCCGTAGATATCGGCAACACTTCAATTTGCACGATATTCAGCAATGTCCAAGCATTCAGCTGATTAAGCAATGGGTTAATAAGTTTGAGGAAACTGGTTCAACGTTAAATAAGCGCGTTTTAGGACGTCCAAGGTCGGCGATAACCGCTGAGAACATCGAGAGAGTGAGTCAGTCTGTGCGCGACCAACCAACCGTATCAACTCGAAAGCGCGCAGCTGCTTTAAATGTGACGAGAACCTCGGTGCTTCGCATTCTTCACAAAGATTTAGGCATGCATCCGTATAAGGTTCAAATAGTGCTAGAACTGAAGGCTACAGATCCCGCTAATAGAGTTTTATTCGCTAACGAAATAAGGAACCGAATTCCAGCATCAGTCGACATCTTATTCTCCGATGAGTCCCATTTTCACCTAAATGGCCACGTCAATACTCTAAATTGTTGCTACTGGAGTAGTGAAAACCCTAAACGGAAAGGAAGGTCACAGTATGGGCTGCAATGTCGGCATCCGGAATAATTGGCCCTTTTTTTTTCGAAGACCAGCAAGGTCGCACAGTCACTGTAAATTCTCGGCGTTTATGTAGACATGATTCAAACTTTCCTCACTCCTGCTCTCCAAGAATTTGAAGGATACACTCAGGACACCTGGTTCCAACAGGACGGAGCCACCTGCCACACTTCCAATCTTTCTTTGCCTGTCGTTCAGGGGATTTTTCCGGGAAGACTGATTTCTCAAAGAGGGGATATTGAGTGCCCCCCCCCCCCCCCGAAGCCCTGACTTGAGTCCCTGTGATTTTTTTTTATGGGGTTATCTCAAAAGTAGAGTGTACAGCAACCGCCCTGCCACTCTGGAGGAACTAAAGAACAATATTCGACAAGAAATCGAAGGCATAACTGCAGACACTTGCCGCCGCGTTATGGAAAATTGGAGAGGTCGTCTTCAAGAGTGCCTGGACACAAATGGGGCACATTTAGATAACGTAATTTTTAAAAAATAAATTTCCCGTAATTTTTGTAAGCCTTAAAAATAAATTTGTTCAAGTAGATCAATTTGTATTGTTTTTAATTCTATTCAAAAAGTTAATATATCTTTATGGACCACCTTGTACTTAAGAAGTGAAAAAAGCAATATTTGTACCCCTTTACAGCGAGTAGGTGTAGTAACAACGCCATGGAACACTTTGCACACAACATATCATATTAAGCAGTCTTGAGAAGCGTCCAGCTTATACTCGTAACAATAAAAGATGATAGCGATAAATTATTCAAATATTTAAAAACGTCTTGACCTTAGGTTGTTTCATATAGTTGGAAGATTTAGTATTTCTTCAAGGATTTCGAAATTTCTACCCATAGAAATTAAGATCCGCTGCTTGTATATTGTTTGGTCATTAATACATTCAGTATTAGATTTCATAAAAAAAATGCCTATTGTTTAAAATCCACTCTTGAAAAACTAAAACTTTTTGAATCAATGGTTTCGAGTAAATTAGCGTACCTATTATTTGATCATTACTCTTGATCAATATTTATTTTCATGAAAAGATTGTCTTTAGTTTAAACAATTTAGACTGCGATTTTATGAATCTTAAGTAAATTTATAATACTAATGAGTAAATAAAATATTTAAGTTAATGTAATCGTAATGATACTTTCAATTTCAAGAATTTGATATTATCGGTATTTCACACCGATGATTTATCGTTCGATAGGTTTCTAATTCTGTGCTTGATGGCGCGTAATGTATACAGCCGCACAGATTTTGTTATATTTAGGATAATTAATACATAATTTATCGTCGGTTCATCATGATCAATTGAAAAATTGGGTCAATTACTATAGGTTTACATTGTACCACCTGTTTCTAAAATTGTGGCTTTTTAGTTTTTTGTTAATTAAATTAGACTATACATTTCTAGCATGCAATAGAATTTTGCAAAAATATTTTAATATTAAAAGAAGACATCCAAAAATTTTAAATATTAGACTAGTCTCTGTACAAAAACATATGGAAATATTGCATATTTCAAATTAGGTTTTACTTAGACATACTTTGTTGCTCATCGGCTATTGATTTATTTAGTATGTGTACTTTTAATTAAGTTAAGGAAATATAACGAATTCAGGCCAAAAAGTAATAAACGCGTTTCATAAAAACGTCATGTAATGAAAAATATTTTCTTTTCACACATGTGGACGTTCGGGAAAATTAATTCTTGTCGTTTTAAAAATAGATAACGTGCCAAATATTAGTTTTTATTTATGTTTTAATGCGGTGTAATATATAGAGACATTCATTAGTTTAATATCTTTCTCTCTACTGTATGAACCTTGAATCAACGATCTGACAAAGTATATTATTGTGAATATAATAAAACATTCATATACAGGAGTTGATAGGGTTATATAGCAAAAGTAACATTTCTATGTGCGTCTGTGTAAGTGCCAATAATTCGAGAGTGCCATGGCATAAAATAAAACAACTTGGTATGGTTTTTGCACAAGGTGTGCCATGAGATACTTTTGTACGGAAATTATTCTAATGTATACTGGGTGTTAGTGAAGTAAAAAAATATGCGCTAAAAAGAATCTCGTATACTTTTAATGGAGCGCCCTATATTTGTTTAAGTAGTCATCTTAGTCATATAAATCCGTTTAGAAATGCGACAGATTCAGCAGACAGCTGCCATAAATGGTTTTTTAGTTTTTCTAAAGCTACGCGTGATATGTCAGCACGGATGAGTTGATAATTATGAAGCTATGGGAGGACCCTAAAATCCTAATACAGTGCTTCTGCTGCAGAAGACGCACAAAACCTTGCTTTAACATACACACCGATAAAATAAATTGCGCTCTCTTCTTGTGACGACAATCCAAACTGATCACGGAATATAAACATTTTCAACCAATAAATAGCTTTTGCCATCCACCTTGCATGATCAAACCCCCTGGAGCATCAAAAGATACTCCATGAGATGGTGGTTCTTCAAGAAAGATCTCAGTCAGTTTTAAAAATTCTTTATCATCCTCTCTAGGCTGTTGCTCTTTCTTGACGTTTTTGTGCTCAATTCCAGGATGGAGTTTATTAACAACAATTCCGGGCAATATGAAACTTTTTCAAAATTGGTACAGTTGGACTTATGGTATTGCCTAACTTTTTCTCAAAAACACTTCTAAGAATGATTTCATATATGCGATGTCTACAAGCTAAATGCAAGAGGTCTTTTCCAAAAAGTTTTCAACAAAACATACGCACTTTTAAAAGTTTCTGTATTTGATGCTGTTTTGTTGAAAACTATTGCTTTAGCATGGATTGAAGGCCACAATCAGCGAGAGTTTCATAGGCAACTGTTGCCTGATCTTTTTCAGGTCCAGATTAGACTGAAGTTACTCTAAGAGGTTGCCCAATACCACCACTTGAAAGAATCGCAGGAAGTTTTTCGACCGTTCCTTTACCTGTTAAAGCTGGAAGTAATTTACCATCCTAATGCATTGTAGCAGCCTGTAATTCCGTATATCTCAAATTTGTTCTTAATATCAATAGCGAAGTTTCACACGGAAATTGTGAATAGAAGACCTAATAAACTATGAAATCTTCGGCATCTTGACATAGTGCTTGGAAAGCTTTTAGGATGTGAAATGCTTCCATGTCGCTGATCTTCGATTTATTCAAAGCGACAGCAAGCTTAGGAGTCATTAGGAGTCATCAAGGAAGTTATGGTCGAGCTCCAAACGCAACAATAACTTCCGAAGCACTGAAAGCAGACGAAAATAGCTCTAGTATGGAAAGGCAGGAAGCCCCGTCAGATTATCTTCAAATATGTTTATTAAATACAATGGGTAAACTATACGAGGGACTAGTGAAGGAAAGGCTGGAAAAGGAAATAGAAGAAAAGGGCGGGTTTACCCAAAATCAGTACGGGTTCACCAACGTATAATAGGGGATAGTCGAGCGATACCTAATAAATATCGTTGAGAAGTACTTCCAGCACGGGCGAATAAAGATCACCAGAATAGACTAGAGATCACCAACGGCGTGCCACAAGGTTCAGTGGTCTCTCCTCTGGAACCTTCTCTACGATGACGTCCTGAGAATCAACCTGGTGGAGGGAGCAAGCTGTTGCGCGTTTGCGTATGACATAGGCGTAATTGTTGAAGGAGAGAGTGAATATGAAGTAGTGGACATTGGAAATGAGACACTGAGGGCCATTGCGAACTGGATGCGCAAGTATAACCTGGTACTCGCCCCACAGAAGTCAGAGTCTGTAGTAGTCCCAAATGTCCCCAAAATGTATATAAAATATATGGGAGCACTGGTAGATGATAAGATATCTTCTGGTGAACATATATGAAATATAGCGCAGAAAAAGCAGAAAAAGGAATGTCCACCTTTAGTAGAATAATGCCAAATGTAGGAGGACCTGGGTCTTCAAACATTTAGTATTGAATGGAGTTATAAACTCTGTGCTTCTTTATGGTACACGCGTATGGGCCGGATTCCTAAACAAATAAAACACAAGAAAATGCTAGAGCCTCTTCAAAGGAAGATGCTGATCCGCGCGGTAAGTGGCTATCGCACCATCTCCGCGAAGGCTTCGATTTGTTTACTGGTGGAGGAACGAGCTGTTTTGTACATTAAGGCTGGATAGGCAAATAGATAGACACGAACAAAGAGAGGAGACTATAGCAAAATGACAGAACACGTAGAACGAGAACGAGAAAACAGCACAGTCGACGAAATCCCTGATACCAGACAATGAGATGTGGATAAACTGTAAATTTCGAAGAACGGATTATTTTTTAATACAATTTCTTACCGGTCACGAGCAATTTAAAACCTACACTTTTAGGATGAATATAGTGGAGCATGTAGTCACTGTGAAATGATAGACACACCAGAACACACTATTAATCACTGCGAAAGATGAAGACTTATGAGAATTGAGCTCGAAAAAAAATTAGGAAGTACACTGACCACCTAAAACATAGTATCAGTTATGACGAGTGAAAAAAGCAAATTCGAGGCAGTACATGATTCCATAAGAACAGTGATATCCACGAAAGAGATCGAAGAAAGACTATTAGAAAGGGGATAAAAAATAGCTTGCACGTCTGAGCGAACACTGATAATGTAGATTTCAGCGTGTGAGTTGAAGAAATTGTAATTGAGTCCCACACTGGCTTTAGCATAAAACAGCTACTGCGAGCATGAGCATTCCACCTGGCAAAAAAGAAGAAACTTGATTTAAGTAACTTACACAAATTACTTCACCTAAATAACGTGACTTAAATAACATGACTTAACTAACTTGATTAAATTCTGAACTTACTGCAAATGAGAATTAATGAATATTAAATCTCATTTTTACATGTAAATGTCACCTTATCCGACAAACTAAGTTTGTACCAGCATGTAGAACACACCTCGTCGCGACTCCGACCTTCCTGGTAATTAGGATAATTAAAAATTGCTGAAAAGCCACGTCCATCAACGGAACGTACAGACGCGTTTCGCTCTTATTGGAGCTTATCAATGTACGGTATCTCGAAGATATGGCTTTTCACTTCTATACTTTGTGCATATGTAGTTAACATTCTGAACTTACTGCAAATGAGAATTAATGAATATTAAATCTCATTTTTACATGTAAATGTCGCCTTATGTGATGCGTTAATAACTACAATCCGACAAACTAAGTTTGTACCAGCATGTGGAACACACCTCGTCGCGACTCCGACCTTCCTGGTAATTAGGATAATTAATAATTGTTGAAAAGCCACGTCCATGTGTCAAGTTGCTTAAATCAAGCGATCTAAGTCAAGTTACTTAAGTCAAGTGATTTAAGTCGAGTTGCTTAAGTTAAGTGACTTAAGTCAAGTTACTTAAGTCGAATTGTCAAGTTACTTAAGTCAAGTTGCTTAAGTCATGTTACTTAAGTCAAGTTACTTAAGTAAATTTATTTAAGTAAAGTTACTTAAGCCAAGTTACTTAAGTCAAGTTACTTAAGTCAAGTTACTTAAGTCAAGTTACTTAAGTCAAGTTACTTAAGTCAAGTTACTTAAGTCAAGTTCCTTAAATCAAGTGATTTAAGTCAAGTTACTTAAGTCAAGTGAATTAAGTCGAGTTGCTTAAGTCAAGTGACTTAAGTCAAGTTACTTAAGCCATGTTACCTTAGTCTAGTCACTTAAGTCAAGTTACTTAAGTCGAATTGTTAAGTTACTTAAGTCAAGTTGCTTAAATCATGTTACTTAAGTCAAGTTACTTAAGTCAAGTTATTTAAGTAAAGTTACTTTTTTTGTGTGTGTCAGGTTGAACGCTCATGCTCGCCTTAGCTTGTTCCCAGCTTAAGGCAGTCTGGGACTCAAAACGAATTTTGCCTACCCACCAAAACCACCTCCTTTGCTCCTCCGACATGCTGGAATATACATGATCTGTAGTCAAGTTACTTAAGTCAAGTTACATCGTAATTTCGGTGTGATGCATCCGGTCTCTATTTATTACTAACAACCTTTAAAATATTTGCTATAGGGCCGAAAATACAGTTTCTTAGTAAAAACATTTTACCTGTTTAAATTCTTATTTTCTTTTATAGCATCATACAACTCATTCTTAACTGTAGGACACATCGTTTCATTCGATTCAAGTTTCTGATTGACTACAATAGAATCACTTCTTCAGATTATACAGGGTGTGCTCGTCACTTTTTTCCAACAGTGTATTTGTATGTGTTGACTTTTTCTATCTTTTGATCATTTAGCTCGATATTAGATGTCGTATTTTCTTTGCCCACCACCATTACCTTTGTCTTACTTAGATTTATTTTAAACTTTCTTCTTCCCATATTTCCAAATTAGACATGTCGGGTGTTTCTTTAAAGTTTTCCTCTTTCCATTTCCTCCATCTCTTTGGTACGCAAAACCTCTCCTACATACTCGTTGATGTTGTATATGACTTGTCATTATGTTGATAATACTTTCAGTACTCAATTTCTTCCCTATCCTTTCCTCAAGTTTGTTTATCTGGGAGCTCCACCTTTCGCAGGTCATGACCGTGTGCTCTGGCGTGTCCCTAAGTCCACAGTTTGGAGTATTTTAATCATTTTTCCTCTTTCTGTTCACTCCATTTGCAGGTTTCTGCTTCCCTCGCCTTAGTTCTTCTTCTTTCATCTTTATGAGGCTTTTTAAGTGAGGACATTTAATAGAGTCCATTCGATGTCCGCTTTACTTGCATATTTCGCAATAGGCTGCCTCTGTGCATGCCGACGCTTTATGACCTTCCATATTACAGTTCAGACATCTCGCGCTTCTGTCCTTTCCCTTACATTCACTTGCTCTGTGACCATGTTCAAGGCACTTAAAACAGCGTTGTACGTGGACTTTTTCTTTTATTCTGCATCGTATCCACCCGATTTTGATTCGACTTATATTTTCAAATAGCTGTATTCCCCTAGCTCGTACAACAATGGTAGCTGTTTTGTTTCCAAATTTGTTTGTTCTTAGATGTAGTAGGGTTACGTCCAGTCTATCTATTCCCGTCTCCTTGAGTACCGCCTCTATGATTTCCTTTTTCGTTGCGGATTCCTCTATATCCAGGATGTTATATGTCTTCTCCACCTTCCTAATAGCAATCTGGACTTTCGGAATCACTTTCGCGATCTCACTTATAAGCAGATTAGCTTTTCCTTTTTCACCTGCGATCTTCATCACTACATCGCCCCTGGCTGACTTTTTGACTTGTTTTACCTGGACCCCCAGTCTTTCCCTATCCAGATTTTGCTTCATTCTCTTTAGCATTTCTGAGTAAGTGTTATTGTCATCTGTTTTTACTACCACTATGTTATTTTGGCTATTGTCACTGTCCTTTCTCTGTGGCTGAGTTGCACCTTTGGGTTTAAGCATTTTCCATGTTATTGCATCTTTACTAGATATATATTCCACTATTTTCCTGATTGTACCTAAATCGAAGTCTTCGGCTGCCATCAATGCTATCTTTTCTCTATGTTGGTCCTTTATCAGTCCCACTAGCTTTCTAATTCTCTCGTATAGTTCCTCTCTACTTACAAGTTCGTTGTGTGGCACTACGTATATGTATTTTTTCTTCTCGTTTGCTCCAGTTTTATAGGTTTTCCTCGTATCCATGATATATTCTATGCCTCCAACTTCTGATTCCGGCAGCAATTCTGGTATCTCTGGATGTTTGTTGCGTATGTGCTTTAGTAGTCCTGCTTTTCCTGTATCTTTTGGGTCTGCTATTATTACCCAATCCCATTCCGTTCCCAGTTGTACAGGAGTTCCACTTTCACATGTTTTTTTTTCAAAAATCTCCTCTGGCCAAGCTTTATCTATCATACCCTCCAGATCACGATAACTTTCTCCAAACCGAACAGTTTCCTTGCGCATGACCTCGGTATCAACCTGTACACTTTTTGAGACCATCTCAACCTCTTTCGTCCCCTTTTTTGAGCGCACCTGCGTGCTTTCCAACTCTTCCACCATACTGCCCAGCAGGACGATCTGTCTCTTCATGTTTCTGATTCCTGTTTTAATCTCCGTTTTCGTATTCGTATGTTCGTCAATAGCTTTATTCAGTTCTCCTGAGATACCCTTCATCTTGTTTAACATCCTTTTGATTTCGCTTATTGTTGTTAACAATTCAATTTCTCCCTTGTTCTCTTGCTGGTACTCCCTATGGAGCTAGTTGAGTCCGTTCTTGGGCGTATAGGCGAAGAACCTACCCTTGGTCGCTTTCCAAACGGATTCTCCATTTTTTGATTTTGTGATTCAGTTTCTTCTGTGTTTTTAATTTTATTTGTATTCATATTTGTTCCCACGAGTTGGGTCGCTTGAAAGTCGAGTGTGGCAGTGCGCCCTTACCACACCAAGGCTTCTTTCTTCGGGAGGTCGCCTGGTATCCCGAAGGCTCCGTTCTCAACACCTGTTGTTGGGTCCAGGTGCCATTCATCCCTCGCCACGGGTCGCATGACAGCTTGGAATTGCCCTTTATTATTTTTATGTCAGGATTTTCTTCCTGCGAAACAGAGATATAGTTCTGTTCAATTGGAGTTTATGGTTATACCGCCAAATCTCGGTCGCCATTGCCTCGTTCGTTTTCTAGCAGGGTGCACCACGTACAGGAGAGGTTGGCAGTTAGGTGACTTGTTGTTTGTTGGAAAGCGTCACCCCTTACACCCCAAGTAAAGTTACTTAAAACAAGTTAGTTGAGTCAAGTTAATTAAGTTAAGTTACATAAGTCAAGCTACTTAATTCAAGTTACTTAAGTCAAGTTATTTACGTAAAGTTACTTAAGCCAAGTTACTTAAGTCAAGTTACTTAAGTCAAGTTACTTAAGTCAAGTTGCTTAAATCAAGGGATTTAAGTCAAGTTACTTAAGTCAAGTGAATTAAGTCGAGTTGCTTAAGTCAAGTGACTTAAGTCAAGTTACTTAAGCCATGTTACCTTAGTCTAGTCACTTAAGTCAAGTTACTTAAGTCGAATTGTTAAGTTACTTAAGTCAAGCTGATTAAATCATGCCTACTTAAGTCAAGCTACTTAAGTCAAGTTACTTAAGTCAAGTTACTTAAGTCAAGTTACTTAAGTAAAGTTACTTAAGTCATGTTACCTTAGTCTAGTCACTTAAGTCAAGTTACTTAAGTCGAATTGTCAAGTTACTTAAGTCAAGTTGATTAAGTCATGCTACTTAAGTCAAGTTACTTAAGTAAAGTTATTTAAGTAAAGTTACTTAAGCCAAGTTACTTAAGTCAAGTTACTTAAGTCAAGTTACTTAAGTCAAGTTACTTAAGTCAAGTTATTTAAGTCAAGTTACTTAAGTCAAGTTGCTTAAATGAAGTGATTTAAGTCAAGTTACTTAAGCCAAATGATTTAAGTCGAGTTGCTTAAGTCAAGTGACTTAAGTCGAGTTACTTAAGTCATGTTATCTTAGTCTAGTCACTTAAGTCAAGTTACTTAGGTCGAATTGTCAAGTTACTTAAGTCTAGTTGCTTAAGTCATGTTACTTAAGTAAAGTTACTTAAGTAAAGTTATTTAAGTAAAGTTACTTTAGCCAAGTTACTTAAGTCAAGTTACTTAAGTCAAGTTACTTAAGTCAAGTTACATAAGTCAAGTTACTTAAGTCATGTTACCTTAGTCTAGTCACTTAAGTCAAGTAACTTAAGTCGAATTGTCAAGTTACTTAAGTCAAGTTGCTTAAGTCATGTTACCTAAGTCAAGTTACTTAAGTAAAGTTATTTAAGTAAAGTTACGTAAGCCAAGTTACTTAAGTAAAGTTACTTAAGTCAAGTTACTTAAGTCAAGTTACTTAAGTCAAGTTACTTAAGTCATGTTACCTTAGTTTAGTCACTTAAGTCAAGTTACTTAAGTCGAATTGTCAAGTTACTTAAGTCAAGTTGCTTAAGTCAAGTTACTTAAGTCAAGTTACTTAAGTCAAGTTACTTAAGTCAAGTTACTTAAGTCAAGCTGCTTAAATCAGGTGATTTAAGTCAAGTTACTTAAGTCAAGTGATTTAAGTCGAGTTGTTTAACTCAAGTGACTTAAGTAAAGTTACTTAAGTCGAATTGTCAAGTTACTTAAGTCAAGTTGCTTAAGTCATGTTACTTAAGTCAAGTTACTTAAGTAAAGTTATTTAAGTAAAGTTACTTAAGCCAAGTTACTTAAGTCAAGTTACTTAAGTCAAGTTACTTAAGTCAAGTTACTAAAGTCTCCCACTTAGTCTAGTCACTTAAGTCAAGTTACTTAAGTCGAATTGTCAAGTTACTTAAGTCAAGTTACTTAAGTCAAGTTGCTTAAATCAAGTGATTTAAGTCAAGTTACTTAAGTCAAGTGATTTAAGTCGAGTGGCTTAAGTCAAGTGACTTAAGTCAAGTTACTTAAGTCATGTTACCTTAGTTTAGTCACTTAAGTCAAGTTACTTAAGTCGAATTGTCAAGTTACTTAAGTCAAGTTGCTTAAGTCAAGTTACTTAAGTCAAGTTGCTTAAGTCAAGTTACTTAAGTCAAGTTACTTAAGTCAAGTTACTTAAGTCAAGCTGCTTAAATCAGGTGATTTAAGTCAAGTTACTTAAGTCAAGTGATTTAAGTCGAGTTGTTTAACTCAAGTGACTTAAGTAAAGTTACTTAAGTCGAATTGTCAAGTTACTTAAGTCAAGTTGCTTAAGTCATGTTACTTAAGTCAAGTTACTTAAGTAAAGTTATTTAAGTAAAGTTACTTAAGCCAAGTTACTTAAGTCAAGTTACTTAAGTCAAGTTACTTAAGTCAAGTTACTTAAGTCAAGTTACTTAAGTCAAGTTACTAAAGTCTCCCACTTAGTCTAGTCACTTAAGTCAAGTTACTTAAGTCGAATTGTCAAGTTACTTAAGTCAAGTTACTTAAGTCAAGTTGCTTAAATCAAGTGATTTAAGTCAAGTTACTTAAGTCAAGTGATTTAAGTCGAGTGGCTTAAGTCAAGTGACTTAAGTCAAGTTACTTAAGTCGTGTTACCTTAGTCTAGTCACTTAAGTCAAGTTACTTAAGTCGAATTATCAAGTTACTTAAGTCAAGTTGCTTAAGTCATGTTACTTAAGTCAAGTTACTTAAGTAAAGTTATTTAAGTAAAGTTACTTAAGCCAAGTTACTTAAGTCAAGTTCCTCAATCAAGTTACTTTAGTCAAGTTACTAAAGTCAAGTTACTTAAGTCAAGTTGCTTAAATTAAGTGATTTAAGTCAAATTACTTAAGTCAAGTGATTTAAGTCGAGTTGCTTAGGTCAAGTGACTTAAGTCAAGTTACTTAAGTCAAGTTACTTAAGTCGAATTGTCAAGTTACTTAAGTCGAATTGTCAAGTTACTTAAGTCAAGTTGCGTAAGTCATGTTACTTAAGTCAAGTTACTTAAGTCAAGTTATTTAAGTAAAGTTACTTAAGCCAAGTTACTTAAGTCAAGTTACTTAAGTCAAGTTACTTAAGTCAAGTTGCTTAAATCAAGTGATTTAAGTCAAGTTACTTAAGTCAAGTGATTTAAGTCGAGTTGCTTAAGTCAAGTGACTTAAGTCAAGTTACTTAAGCCATGTTACCATAGTCTAGTCACTTGAGTCAAGTTACTTAAATAAAGGTGGACCCCAAATAAAAGACCAATGGGACACAAGTACTTCGACAGAGGCAATACAGCACCTATTCACAGAAAGTGAGATCGAAAATGTGTGCAACAAAATGAAGGTGGCAAGAGCTCCAGGACCAGATGTAGTTCCGGTGGAGGCAATCAAGTGTTTGGTTAAGACCTGCCCACATGCGGTGAGGGAAGTTATGAACGAGCTGTTAATGCGACAACGGTTTCCAAAACATTGGAAAGAAGCAAAGATCACGCTTCTTTGGAAAGGAAAAGGCATGGAAAACCCGTCGGATTATCGTCCAATATGTCTTTTAAGCACGATGGGGAAATGTACGAGGGGCTGGTAAAAGAGAGGCTAGAAGCGGAAATAGTGGAGAGGGGCGGTCTTTCTCCAAATCAATACGGTTTTACCAAAGGGAAGTCAGCCATAGATGCCGTATTAGCAGTCGTAGAAAAAGTAAAGTGTTCTGGAAAGAAATGGGTAGCGTTGATTGCGTTAGATGTAAAAAAAGGTTTCAATTCCGCCACCTGGAGTAAAATCGTCAGGAAACTAAAGCAGAGAAACATTTCGCAGTACTTAGTGAACATCGTGGAAGAGTACTTCCGGGAGCGATCCATACTGATCACCAGAAACAAAAGAATTGAAGTAACTATGGGAGTGCCACAGGGTTCCGTCCTTGGCCCATTACTGTGGAATGTGTTGTACGATGACGTGTTAAGATCGAACTTGGGAGAGGGTGCAAACTGTATCGCGTGAAAGAACTCATGGACGTGGAGGACGAGGCAAAAAGAATTGTTCAAAGTGGATTCGCAGACACAGTTTGACGCTGGCACCACAAAAATCGGAAGCCATAGTACTGAAAGGACCGAGAAAGAGGAATGCTGTGCGATTTTCGCTGTTGGACCAAGAAATAAAACCTCAGAGAGCATTACAACATCTTGGAATATTTATAGGTGATAAACTCACTTTTGGGGAACAGGTAAAACACGCGTTGAAAAGGCAGGAAAACGCATGCCCGCCCTGGCCAGAATTATGCCAAATGTGGGAGGACCAAGTACCAGAAAGCGGATGGTACTAAACGGAGTAGTCAACTCGATTTTACTATATGGAGCACCGGTATGGAACAGCGTTCTAAATATAAATAAATACCGGAATGTACTAGAATCTACCCAAAGGAAGATGTTGGTCCGGGTGGTAAGTGGCTACCGCACCATCTCCACCCGTGCTGTACAGGTGGTCGCTGGAGAGCCGCCCATCTCGCTACTGGTGGAGGAGAGAACTGAGGCATATGTCGATAGACGGCGATCTGTGAGAACGCCCGAAAAGGTGAGAACACACATTTAAAAAATGGCAACAGATATGGGACGAACACCGGGATACCGGACAATGGACAAAGTCCCTCATCCCTAATATCTCAGTATGGGTGAAATGTGAATATAGACGAACGAATCTGACGCAATTTCTCACGGGCCATGGGCAGTTCAGATCCTACACAAAAAAAATGGGTATCACACAAACCGATATATGTGATTACTGTGGACTTAGGGACACGCCAGGGCACAAGGTCATGACCTGCGAAAGGTGGAGCTCCCAGAGAAACAAACTTGAGGAAAGGATAGGGAAGAAATTGAGTACAGGAAGTATTATCAACATAATGACAAGTGGTAAAACATATTTCGATAACATCAACGAGAATGTAGGAGAGGTTTTGCGTACCAAAGAGATGGAGGAAAGGGAAAGAGGAAAACTTTAAAGAAACACCCGACATGTCTGAGGGAAAACAGATCATGTAGATTCCAGCATGTCGGAGGAGCAAAGGAGGTGGTTTTGGTGGGTAGGCAAAATTCGTTTTGAGTCTCACACTGCCTTAAGCTGGGAACAAGCTAAGGCGAGCATGAGCGTTCCACCTGACACACAAAAAAAAAGTCAGGTAACCTAAGTATGTCAAGTTCTCAAAGTCAAGTTACTTAAGTCAATTAACTTAAGTCAAGTTACTTAAGTCAAGTTACTTAAGTCAAATACTTAAGTCAAGTTACTTAAGTCAAGTTATTTAAGTCAAGTTGCTTAAATCAAGTTGCTTAAGTCATGTTGCTTAAGTCATGTTGCTTAAGTCAAGTTGCTTAAGGCCAGTGGCTTAGGTGAAGTGACTTAAGTCAAGTAACTTAAATCAAGTTTCCTAAGTCAAGTGAGTTAAGTCAAGTTACCTAAGTCAAATTACCTAAAGCCAAGTTACTGAAGGCAAGTTACTTAAGTTAAGTTGTCTAAGTCAAATTGCTTAAATCAAGTTGCTTAAGTGACGTTACTTGAATCAGGTTCCTTAAGTCAAATTACTTAAGTCACATTACTTAAGTCAAGGTACTTAGGTCAAGGTAATTAAGTCAAATTTAACTTCCACTTCCTTGAGGCACTTTTTAATAGCAATCTAGTGGTGTATTTAGATTTTTGAATTCTGCTATAGTAGTTGAGCTATAGTGGTCAAGTTTCATTTTTCTTGTGGGGGTCATAGTTGGCTATGACACCATCGAAAAAATTTTTTTTTTCCCTTTTCAAAAATGTATAATTTATTATACCTGCTAAAAATAAAAAGAAAAAACAACATATTGTTTCATTAATAGCTTGGAGCGGTTGTGGTATTTAACAATAGGAAACCTTGGAAACATAAAACAATCTAAGACACAACTGTCATTGTTAGTGTTTGTTTATAGTTGACCAGTGGCGGCTCTTGATGACGTACGATGTGCGCTGCTGCACGGATGAGACTACTTCGAACTATTTCGGAAGATTTCGGTACGGTTACTAGCTTCTCTGTATATATGAAAGCTTAAACGAAGCAGTCTCATCCGTGCAGCAGCTCACATCGTACGTCATCAAGAGCCGCCACTGTAGTTGACATTTAGTTTATGTTGTGTGAAATTTACAAATCGAATAGCAAAATAAATACCTAGCATAATAAAATATAAAGTACTATTTAAATACTAAATATAGTGATTATTATTAAATAATTTTTCTGTCATGGAGCCGTTTGGTATGTTTTTCTGTTATATTCTGTGTCACAAATATTCGACGAGAGCTGCCGAAATATACATAAACCAGTATCCAGAACGCAGGTAACCCCATCTTTCTTTAATGAAACTAAAACTAATGTTTTACAAGCAGTTGTTGAAAATCCAAACACATCAGTTTGGGAAATTCAACATAACACCGGCGTTCCCAAATCTACTGCTCATAAGATTTTGGCCTCCCACAAATATCATCCATAAATACAATGTATGTCAATCTTTAAGACCAGGGGATAATAAAAGACGAAGAGAATTTTGTGAATGGTACACTAGGCAATGCCATGACAATGATAATTTTTCTTCTCAAATATTATGGTCCGATGAAGCTAGATTCACAAACAATTTATTCAATAGACAAAATTTACGAGTTTGGTCTACAGAAAACCATCATTTAATCAGACCTGCTCGGCATCAAGTGCGATTCGGATTTAATGGCTGGTGTGGCATACTAGAGTTACGCTTAATTGTTCAATAATTTTTAATAAAACACTAACGTCCGACGTTTATTTCCTTTTACTGCAAAATAATATTGAAGATTTGCTGGGCGAATTACCTTTACAAGAGGCTCATAATTGTTGGTTTCATCAGGACGGTGCTTCAGCACATAATTCCAGAATTGTAACCAACTTCCTCAGTCAGCGGTTTGGTAACAGGTGGATCGGACCAGTAGCTTGGTCACCAGGATCTCCTGATCCGACGCCGCTCGACTTCTATTTGTGGGGTTGCAAATTGCAATTGTTGCAAAATAAAGTTTTCTACCTTCCTTTGTTTGCAAAACCTTCTATTGTCAAATGTCACAACTGCTCTGACCTGTTAATGTAACAAAATGTTGTTCTTTTTTTAATTTTTGAAATTAGTTTTGGTATCAGGTATAACAAATTATACATTTATGAAAAGGGAAAGAAAAATTATTTTCGATTATGTCATAGCCAACTATGACCCCCATAAGGAAAATGAAACTTGACCATTGTAGCTCAACTACTATAGCAGTATTAAAAAATCTAAATACACCACTAGATTCCTATTAAAAAAGTGCCTTAAGGAAGTGCAAATTAAATTTGTCATACTTTAAAAATAAATGAGTTATTAAAGAAAATCCAAAAAACAAAAATTCACTTTTTTGCAATAGCGCCCGAAGTACGTTAAATATTCAAAGCTAGTGTATAGGCTTTGATACAACTTTACCTCTGGAGTATTTGATCCCATTTAACTAAATCTCTATCTCTCATAATAAGCAAGATCTCGAATTTGAGAATTAATCTGTGGATACACTGTATATAATTTGTAGAGTAATAAATATTTCTACCGAAAGTTTAGTTCCTTTAGTAATGACCTGAGAATTGTAATTTTGAAATTTGGAAGGTCATTTTTCCATTTATAACTGCGAGAACTTTTTGAACTGTTGGAGGCTCATTCTTAAAAAAGAATGAATGTACAATTCTTCCTATACTATTTTTTATTTCATCATCCACACAATCTAAAACAGTCCTTTTTCTATGATATTTTTTCGGTGGTTGAAATTGGTTATCGGTTTTATATTCTTTCACAATATTGTGAATTAATTCCTGAAAAAGATACAATAATAGTTAACATGGTTTGATTATTATTTTTGGAAAGATACCAGTGGCTTTAGTTGTCATTTCTACCGTAACAATTGTAGAAGTACTAGGTTCTTCTTGAAATATTTGAAATATTTTTACAACCTGCTCTTTATTTTTTAATGTAAAATGTTTTGAAACTCTCTTCTTAGGAGGTAAGTTTTCCATAATGTATAATATACGGTGATGTGGCAAGAAAAATGTGTATAACCTACAAAATAATATGTTCTTTATATGCAACTTTCTTATGTACGTTTACTTGTACTCGTTCGATGTTTAAATAGTATTCAGAAAAAATGGTTTATGAAATAAAATAGATAATATATAATTTACGAACGAACTGATTGAAATATAATAGTTAAAACTCAAAATGCAAATAGACGTCAACAAACGTTCAATTTAAGCGGTCTCCCTTATTAACCAATTGCAAGCGGTACTGGATATATGACTTATTAGTCCTACACCGTTGCTTTAATTTGCTACTTCATGTGTTGGGCGATTGCATTATAAGTTGTAAAGCGACCTGTGGCAAGAGATGCGTGGCACCTGGGCCTAAGAGCAGGTGCCGGAAACGGAGCCCTCGGGATACCAGGTGACTTCCCGAGGTAATAAGCCTTGGCGTGGTAAGGGCGCACTGCTGCACTGGACAGTTAGATCACCCAACTCGTGGGAAAAGTTATAAATTAAAAAAATTAAAATAATGAAAAAATGGCAAACAATAAAACAAAAGTGGAAAGCCCCAAAGATAGATGTCTCGCCGACCAGACCAAGAACGGACTCCACAATCTCTACAAGCAGCACCAACAAGAGAGCAAGAGATAGGGATGAAGAAGAAGATAAACTATCATCAACAATGAAGGAAATTAAAAGAATACTGAACAAGATGAAGGGCAACTCAGATAACCTCAATAAAACTATTGAAGAACACGCCAACACAAAAATTGAAATCAAGTCCGGGATCAAAGATATGCGCGGGCAGATTGGTTACGTAGACGGTATAATGGAAGAATGGCGAGACAAATCGACATACCCAAAAAAGCGTACAAGAAACCCAATAATGGAAGACAAACAAGTACAGGTATCCCGAAGACATCAAAGCTAAGGGAAAAACAACTACAGACCAAAAATTGTAGCTATGTATGGAAAAAATCAACTTCGGCGAGAGCTACAGTGATTTGGATGCCATCACAGATAAAGCCTGGCCAGAAGAATTATTCGATCTAACGACAATTGAAAGAGGGAGTCCCATGACATTGGGACATTGGGGAACATAATGGGATTGGGTAATAATAGTGGATCCAAGAGGCACGGGAAAATCAGGCCAACTAAAACAAATAAGACGAAAACACCCGGAGGTGCTAGAATTGTTATCGGAATCCAGCGTTGGGAGTATAGAATACATCATTGACAGGAGGGGAACCAGAAGCAGGATCCAAAACGAAAGAGAAATACTTATACATATTACCGGAAATGTACAGCAGAACCGAAGAGCTAGCCAAACTAATTATAGAGTAGGGTAGGACAAAAAGAGCGGGGATGGCGACAAATTATAAAGGGGACATAGTTATGAAGATTTTTGGTGATAAACAGAAAGCGAACCTGGTAAAGGATCAAATTGCGAGAGCGCTCCCTAACTCGCAAATAGCCATTAGACGGCTGGAAAAACATACAACATGCTAGATATAGCGATCCAGCGACACATGAGGGAACAAAACGGATATAGTACTGAAGATTCTAAGAACAAATAATTTCGGAACTCAAATCACTACCATAGAAGAGCGGGAAAGCGAAGCACACCAAATAGAAAAACTGAGCAAAATCAAAATTAGATGGATACGATGCAGGACTAAAAAAATATTCATATACAGCGCTGCTATAGATACCTGGAGCATGGGCATAAAGCATCAGAATGCAAGGGGAGGACAGGAGCAACAGGTGCAAAAACTGCAACAAGGCCACAAGGCGAAGGAGTGTACAGAAGAAGTATACTTTTGTATAATCTTTTTTCGCAGTTGTGTAAACTGCGAAAAAAGAGGTCACAAAGCAGATTCCATGAGGTGTCCACGTCTCAGAAGCCTTATTAGAACCAAGAAAGATGAACAGAAGCTGAAAAGATAGCAACTGTTAAATGGAGAAAAAGACAGGGATCGAAATGATTAAAATACTGCAAACTAATCTGGGTAGAACACCAGCGGCGCACGACCTGCTGGATCTGCTCACTTGTAAGAAAAGTATTGATCTAGTATTGAAGTATTGATAAGTGAACCGAATGTTAAAATATCGAGACAAAAGGGTTACATTAGCGACAAAAAAGACGACATGGCCGTATATATCCGGAACAAAATCATCGGGATAGTGGGGCACATCAAGGTCTCAACGGACACATGGGATATGTAATGCTGTTACTTTTCGCCAAACGTACCCGTGGACAGTTTAAAAACTTACATGGGCCCAATTATGAATGCAGCAAAGTTGGGCAAAAGGGACCTAAATGCCAAATCAGCCTGCTGGGGCTCACTAGTCGCGGATAGGAGGGGAAAATGGATCGAGGAATGGTGCGCGAAATTGGATCTAGTCGTGGATAACACAGGACTGACCCCGACATACAAATTGTATATCGATGGGACTATAACCACCAAAAAAATGGCGAAGAAAATTAAAAATTGGGAGGTCCTAGAAGGGGAATTCTACACCGTGCACAATCATATCTACTTCGAGATCAATACAAACAAAAAGCCATTTACGACAAGGATAAATAGAAACTCGTTCCTTGATAAAACCACCTTTGAGGAAAAGATCGTAGAGAGAAGAGTACCACGAAATACAGAAATATGCTGGAGTCTGTTCAGAGGAGAATTTTGGTCAGGGTAGTGAGCGGCTATTGCATTGTCTTTGGACGCGCGGTGCAGGTGGTCGCTGTAGTGCCTTCAATCTCGCTGCTAGCGGAGGAGAGAGCAGAGGCGTACTCTGAACGTCAGCAAAACACGAAGACCGCAAAATCAGAACGTGAGGAGCGAACTTTGGAGAGGTGGCAGCAAATGTGGAACCAGCATGGAGAGACGGCGCCGTGGACGAAAACTTTAATCCCTGACATTAAAATGTCGAAAAAATTCAAATTCAGGAAAATTGACTGTCACCTGAAGCAATTCCTCACTGGACACGGGCACTTCAAGGCGTACACGTTTAGAATGGGTTTAAGCGAAAGCGACAACTGCGGCTACTGGGGACTGACAGATACGCCGGAACACACCATCATGGCATGCGAAAGACGGCATGTTGGTAGGAACGAAGTCGAGACCCTAGTAGGCATGGTATGCGAAAGATGGAATGTTGGTAGGAACGAAGTCGAGACCCTAGTAGGCAGTAAGGTAAAAATTAAAAATATTATCCCGATTATGACCAGTAAAAGAAGAAATTTTGAGGTGATACGAAAGTGGATAAGGAGTGTAATGTCCACAAAAGAAACCGAAAAGAGACAGAGGAAGGAAGAGTGATACATACCATGCACGGCTGAAGAAAAACAGATCCTGTGGATATCAGCGTAGTGTAGAAGAGGTGTTTTTTGGTGGGTACGCAATGCACAAGAATGTTTTGAGTCCTACACAACCTTAGGCTAACCTAAGCTAAGGAGAGCATGAGCGTTTCCACCTAACAAAAAAAAATTACTTAAGTCAAGCTACTTAAGTCAGGTTACTTAAGTAACAAGCCTTAAGCAACTTAACTTAAGTAAATTGATTTAAGCAACTTGACTTAAGTAACTAGACTTAAGTAGCTTTACTTAAGTAACTTGACTTAAGTAACTTGACTTAAGTAACTTTACTTAAGTAACTTGACATCCCTGATATATTTTTTTTTTGTGTCAGGTGGAACGCTCATGCTCGCTTTAGCTTGTTCTCAGCTTAAGGCAGTGTGGGACTCAAAACGAATTTTGCCTACCCACCAAAACCACCTCCTTTGCTCCTCCGACATGCTGGAATCTACATGATCTGTTTTCCCTCAGACATGTCAGGTGTTTCTTTAAAGTTTTCCTCTTTCCCTTTCCTCCATCTCTTTGGTACGCAAAACCTCTCCTACATACTCGTTGATGTTATCCAAATATGTTTTACCACTTGTCATTATGTTGATAATACTTCCTGTACTCAATTTCTTCCCTATCCTTTCCTCAAGTTTGTTTCTCTGGGAGCTCCACCTTTCGCAGGTCATGACCGTGTGCTCTGGCGTGTCCCTATGTCCACAGTAATCACATATGTCGGTTTGTGTGATACCCATTTTTTTGGTGTAGGTTCTGAACTGCCCATGGCCCGTGAGAAATTGCGTCAGATAGTAGTTCGTTCGTCTATATTCACATTTCACCCATACTGAGATATTAGGGATGAGGGACTTTGTCCATTGTCCGGTATCCCGGTGTTCGTCCCATATCTGTTGCCATTTTTTAAATGTGTGTTCTCTATATTCCTTTTCGGGCGTTCTCACAGATCGCCGTCCATCGACATATGCCTCAGTTCTCTCCTCCATCAGTAGCGAGATGGGCGGCACTCCAGCGACCACCTGTACAGCACGGGTGGAGATGGTGCGGTAGCCACTTACCACCCGGACCAACATCTTCCTTTGGGTAGATTCTAGTACATTCCGGTATTTCTTTATATTTAGAACGCTGTTCCATACCGGTGCTCCATATAGTAAAATCGAGTTGACTACTCCGTTTAGTACCATCCGCTTTCTGGTACTTGGTCCTCCCACATTTGGCATAATTCTGGCTAGGGCGGACTTGCGTTTTCCTGCCTTTTCAACGCTGTGTTTTACCTGTTCCCCAAAAGTGAGTTTATCACCTATAAATATTCCAAGATATTTTAATGCTCTCTGGGGTTTTATTTCTTGGTCCAACAGCGTAAATCGCACAGCATTCCTCTTTCTCGGTCCTTTCAGTACTATGGCTTTCGATTTTTGTGGTGCCAGCGTCAAACTGTGTCTGCGCATCCACTTTGCAACAATTCTTGTTGCCTCGTCCCCCACGTCCATGAGTTCTTTCACATCCTCACCTTCCACAATAACGGCTAAGTCGTCCGAAAACGCGATACAGCTAGCACCCTCTCCCAAGTTCGTTCTTAACACGTCATCGTACAGCACATTCCACAGTAATGGGCCAAGGACGGAACCCTGTGGCACTCCCATAGTTACTTCAATTCTTTTGTTTCTGGTGATCAGTATGGATCGCTCCCGGAAGTACTCTTCCACGATGTTCACTAAGTACTGCGAAATGTTTCTCTGCTTTAGTTTCCTGACGATTTTACTTCATGTGGCGGAATTGAAAGCGTTTTTTACATCTAACGCAATCAACGCTACCATTTCTTTCCAGAACACTTTACTTTTTCTACGACTGCTAATACGGCATCTATGGCTGACTTCCCTTTGGTAAAACCGTATTGATTTGGAGAAAGACCGCCCCTCTCCACTATTTCCGCTTCTAGCCTCTCTTTTACCAGCCCCTCGTACATTTTGCCCATCGTGTTTAAAAGACATATTGGACGATAATCCGACGGGTTTTCCATGCCTTTTCCTTTCCAAAGAAGCGTGATCTTTGCTTCTTTCCAATGTTTTGGAAACCGTTATCGCATTAACAGCTCGTTCATAACTTCCCTCACCGCATGTGGGCAGGTATTAACCAAACACTTGATTGCCTCCACCGGAACTCCATCTGGTCCTGGAGCTCCTGCCACCTTCATTTTGTTGCACACATTTTCGATCTCACTTTCTGTGAATAGGTGCTGTATTGCCTCTGTCGAAGTACTTCTGTCCCATTGGTCTTTTATTTGAGGGAATAGTCTTTTTGTTATTTCCACCTTCTTTTCATCCGCCAGATTGAAGGGTAGCGTTAATCTGTCCAGTTGCCTCATCACTATTTGATATCCATTCCCAAATACGTCTTTTTCTAGGTCGTTTTGCATTGTCTTCCTGCTCTCCCTTTTTTCCTTGCTTATCATTGTTTTCAGTTCTTTCTTTACCCTACTGTCTCCCTTTTTTCCTTGCTTATCATTGTTTTCAGCTCTTTCTTTACCCTCCTGTTCATCAATTGTCTTGGATTTGTTTGCTCGTAAGCTTCTTCTTCTTACTACTGCGCACTCTTTCAGTTTTTGGTCTATTTCCACTGTCCACCAGTAAGGTTTCTTCCGAGGTTCCTGTCGATGACATACCTGGCTGCTTCTCACTGCTGACCTAAGGTCTTCCATGATTGTTGTTGAAGTATTCTTTTCTCTACTTTTTATTTTCCCTTTTATGGTTTCCTCAAAAGCTGTTTTGTTTAGAAGAGGTTTTATGTTTGGTTTTTTGGGAAGTTTTCTCTTATCCATATCTATCTCAAAGTATATATGGTTATGTAGAGTATAGAATTCTCCTTCTAGAACCTCCCAGTTCTTTATTCTTTCTGCGATCTTTTGTGTAACGATAGTCACGTCAATGTATGACTTTGAAGCTCCTCTCTCAAAGGTTGGAGTCTATCCTGTGTTTGCCACTACAAGATCCAACTCCGCGCACCACTCTTCAATATGCTTTACTCTTTGATCAATGCTCGGCGATCCCCAATAGTATGACTTAGCATTCATATCTCCCATGAATATGGCATCTTTTTTCTCCTTCCTCGCTTCCTCCATTATTCGGTCTATATACCTTCTGAAACTATCTACTGACTCATTTGGCGAGAAGTAACAACAGTATATATTCCAATTTTCCATTTTTACTTTTATATATCCTTCATTTTTGTGAATATTTGTTATCCCGATGTTCTTATTAATTATGTGTACAGCTACGTTGTTCCTTTTGTCAATAACAAAACCTTTTTTTTTTGCAATTTTCACGTTAGGTTCGCTTATAACCAATAGATCAATATGTTTCTCACGAGCAACCAGATCCACTACATCATGTGCCGCCCGTGGTCTTCCGAGATTGGTTTGGAGTATTTTAATCATTTTTCCTCTTTCTGTTCACTCCATTTGCAGGTTTCTGCTTCCCTCGCCTTAGTTCTTCTTCTGTCATCTTTATGAGGCTTTTTAAGTGAGGACATTTAATGGAGTCCATTCGATGTCCGCTTTCCTTGCATATATCGCAATAGGCTGCCTCTGTGCATGCCGACGCTTTATGACCTTCCATATTACAGTTCAGACATCTCGCGCTTCTGTCCTTTCCCTTACATTCACTTGCTCTGTGACCATGTTCAAGGCACTTAAAACAGCGTTGTACGTGGACTTTTTCTTTTATTCTGCATCGTATCCACCCGATTTTGATTCGACTTATATTTTCAAATAACTGTATGCCCCTAGCTCGTACAACAATGGTAGCTGTTTTGTTTCCAAATTTGTTTGTTCTTAGATGTAGTAGGGTTACGTCCAGTCTATCTATTCCCGTCTCCTTGAGTACCGCCTCTATGATTTCCTTTTCCGTTGCGGATTCCCCTATATCCAGGATGTTATATGTCTTCTCCACCTTTCTAATAGCAATCTGGACTTTCGGAATCACTTTCGCGATCTCACTTATAAGCAGATTAGCTTTTCCTTTTTCACCTGCGATCTTCATCACTACATCGCCCCTGGCTGACTTTTTGACTTGTTTTACCTGGACCCCCAGTCTTTCCATATCCAGATTTTGCTTCATTCTTTTAGCATTTCTGAGTAAGTGTTATTGTCATCTGTTTTTACTATGTTTACACTATGTTATTTTGGCTATTGTCACTGTCCTTTCTCTGTGGCTGAGTTGCACCTTTGGGTTTTAGCATTTTCCATGTTATTGCATCTTTTCTAGATATATATTCCACTATTTTCCTGATTGTACCTAAATCGAAGTCTTCGGCTGCCATCAATGCTATCTTTTCTCTATGTTGGTCCTTTATCAGTCCCACTAGCTTTCTAATTGTCTCGTATAGTTCCTCTCTACTTACAAGTTCGTTGTGTGGCACTACGTATATGTATTTTTTCTTCTCGTTTGCTCCAGTTTTAGAGGTTTTCCTCGTATCCATGATATATTCTATGCCTCCAACTTCTGATTCCGACAGCAATTCTGGTATCTCTGGATGTTTGTTGCGTATGTGCTTTAGTAGTCCTGCTTTTCCTGTATCTTTTGGGTCTGCTATTATTACCCAATCC
Organism: Melolontha melolontha; assembly: GCA_935421215.2. Lineage (NCBI taxonomy): Eukaryota > Metazoa > Arthropoda > Insecta > Coleoptera > Scarabaeidae > Melolontha > Melolontha melolontha. The sequence continues at coordinate 66,737,964 of OW285238.1, forward strand.
CATTCCGTTCCCAGTTGTAAAGGAGTTCCACTTTCACATGTTGTTTTTTCCAAAATCTTCTCTGACCAAGTTTTATCTATGATACCCTCCAGATCACGATAACTTTCTTCAAACCGGACAGTTTCCTTGCGCATGACCTCGGTATCAACCTGTACACTTATTGAGACCATCTCAACCTCTTTCGTCCCCTTTTTTGAGCGCACTTGCGTGCTTTCCAGCTCTTCCACCATACTGCCCAGCAGGACGATCTGTCTCCTCATGTTTCTGATTCCTGTTTTAATCTCCGTTTTCGTATTCGTATGTTCGTCAATAGCTTTATTCAGTTCTCCTGAGATACCCTTCATCTTGTTTAACATCCTTTTGATTTCGCTTATTGTTGTTAACAGTTCAATTTCTTCTTCGTCTCCGCTCTCCCTTGTTCTCTTGCTGGTACTCCTTATGGAGCTTGTTGAGTCCGTTCTTGGGCGTATAGGCGAAGAGCCTACCCTTGGTCGCTTTGCAAACGGATTCTCCATTTTTTAATTTTGTGATTCATTTTCTTCTGTGTTTTTAATTTTATTTGTATTCATATTTGTTCCCACGAGTTGGGTCGCTTTGAAAGTAGAGTGCGGCAGTGCGCCCTTACCCTGATATAATTAACTAAAGTAATTTGACTTAAGTGACTTGATGTAAGTAGCTTGACTTAATTTACTTGACTTATGTAACTATACTTAATTAACTTGACTTAAGTAACTAAACTTAAGTAATTTGAGTTAAGTGACGATGTAAGTAGCTTGACGTAAGTAGCTTGACTTAATTAACTTGACATAAGTAACTAGAGTTAAGTAACTAGACTTAAGTAACTTGACTTAAGTAACTTGACTTAAGTAACTCGACTTGTGTAACTTGACTTAAGTAACTTGACTTGAGTAACTTGGCTTAAGCTACTTGGCCTAAGCTACTTGACCTAAATTACTTGAATTTAGTAACTTAAGTAATTAGACTTAAGTGACTTGACTTAATTGGCTTGACTTAAGTAGCTTGACCTCACTAACCTGACTTAAGTAACTTGACTTAAGTAACAAGACTTAAGTAGCAAGCCTTAAGTAACAACTTAGTAACAGGCCTTAAGTAAATTGACTTAAGTATCTTGACTTAAGTAACTAGATTTAAGTAACTAGACTTAAGTAACTAGACTTAAGTAGCTTGACTTAAGTAACTTGACTTAAAGTAGCTTGACTTAAGTAACTTGACTTAAGTATTTTGACTTGAGTAACTAGGATAAGTAGCTTGTCTTAAGCTATTTGCCTTGTTACTTTACTTAACTTTTCCTGTCAGGTGAAATGCTCATGCACGCCTTAGGTATTCTACATTTAAGGCAGTGTGGAACTCAATTACAATTTCCTACCCACCAACACCACCTGATCTTCTCCAGCCAACATGCCTGAATCCACATTATCTGTTTTCTCTAAGGCATGCGAGCTATTTTTTTCATTCCCTTTGTATTATCTTTCTTCGAGCTTTTGTATGGGGTGTTTTTATTTACCTGAATTTTTAGTCCGCTCAGTACTTTGATTTTTTGATAACCATATATATATATATATAAACTCGTATATATATATATATATATATATATACTCGTATATATATATATATATATACACTAAATATATATATATATATATATATATATATATATATATATATAGCCAGACCTTAAATCGCCAACTGATTGAATTTACTATATATATATATATATATATATACTTTAAAGTAAAGCCAGACCTTAAATCGCCAACTGATTAAATTTACTATATATATATATATATATATATATATATAGTAAATTCAATCAGTTGGCGATTTAAGGTCTGGCTTTACTTTAAAGTATATATATGTATATATATAGGGTTAAATCGCCAACAAATTGAATTTACCATAAAATATAAAGGTCACGAAATAATTATCTTTATATATATATATTACAATATTTTTCAATTAAAAATTTCGTATGATTTGCTTTGTAATTTGTAGACAGCAATGTTTACATCCTCACTTACTTTGAAATTACACACTAATTTGATATTTGTAAATATTTCATATAAAAGCCGAAAAACTCCAAGAATTTATCAATCGATATACATATATATATATACAGGGTGTCCAGAAACTCTCTTGACAAACGAAGACATTTTGCACTTTTAATATAGTACGTAACACAAGAGTAAACGTGCGCAAGAATAATGTCACCTAAAAACACATTTTAAATAGTATCATGCATTTACCTCGAATAATGCCGAATTACTTTTATTGTCAATTATATATGCACATCTCTTCATAATTTTTTCAATAAATTGGCTGCTTAATTAAAGCTCAAAATTGGAAAGATATCTGCTTTATATCCCATATACGCCTTCCTTTAAGTTTTGTTTTCGTAGCATGTTCTGTAAATATCTACAATTTTTTTTCGCATTAACAATATCGTTTGCATTATTGTACCTGTGCACCTACTGCTTAATAAATAATTGCACCTTCCGCATGTATATGATGTACATTATATACATATACATTATACCTTATAGCGGCTACCATACTCATACCCTATGAATACAATTTCAAACCGTATAAAAAATATAACACTATCATCTGAAATTATACTAATAACGCTGGTAAATACGTTTTTTTTTCCTAATACATAAATACGCATAGTAATGCGATTTTGCTTCCTGTTTTACAACCAATTAAATTATAAATTTAATAGTTATATTATGTGCGTATATAAGAAGCTACGTACAAATTATTTAAACCAAATTAAATCAATCTTGTAATAGTAGAATGTATGTTTATTTTAGCAATGTCATGGACGTGTGTAAATAATTCCAACAGCTTTTGTTATGCGTGTAAAGAATTCATTGTTCATCAGCTTAAGCGAAGTATTACACCTTTAATGGACAAAGAGTGTTAACACAAGTTCAGTTTAAAAAATTAGAAATTAATTCAATCCATGGGCTCCTCGTACATATGAGGACGGATTGATATATAAGGTCTCCAACAACACCATTGTGTGAGTATTGGGTTTAGAACCTAATTTTTAGCCTGCAAACGGTAATTGTCTTAGCACGTAATGTTTCATTATTCTGTGTACCGGCGTTGAGTAATGGTATTATTTATCATAAGTTCAATTTCTGAGATGCGTGCCAAGCACCGCCGACCGACCCATGATAAAATGTTTAATGCTGGAAGGTTGGGTGTGAAGGTGTTTGACGAAAGGCGATCGGGTCGATCAGTTTCAATGACGCATAAGAAGAGTCAAAGACAACTTAATGCACCGATTCATGGTAATCGCCGGAATACGTAAAAAACAAATTGCTCAGCAATTAGGCACTAGTCAGGAAATAATCCAATACATTGTTCGGACGTGTTAAATTACAGAAAAAAATTGCCCCAGATGCGTTCCGCGACAATTAACGGATGTCGCAAAAAACTTTTCTCAAAAACTTCTTAACTAGTATCGACGTAAAGGAGATCAGTTTCTCATGAACGTCACCCGCGAGGAATTTTGGGTCCATCATTATGACTCCAAAAATAAGCTGCAGTCAATTATAGTTGGCCTGATTCCCCAGATAGACAACAGAAACAGGGAAACGCAAAACATGAGTTATTATTATGTACGCGCCCGTGGAGCGACTTAAGATGTTAAGCTGTCGGCATTCGCCTTAAACAAGAAGGAAAACCACGAAAACCTACTCGGACAGCCAGACAGGAATCAAAACACGGAACTGCCAGCATGATAAGCAAATGTATAGATATTTAAATAACTTAACATATATAATTATATAACAGCAACATATATTATGATGATAAATTGCAGATCGTTACATAATTAAGTTATAGTATATACTACTTAAATTTTTATATCACTTCTGTTGTTAATTGATTTTTTTTCCTGTTTAATACTAATCATTTCTTTAATTTCCCTTTTCATTGTGTGTTGTTCTTTATCAATAATCTGTGTGTTTTCAAAATCGAAATGGTGATCGCGTTGTAGTTTGTAAAGCAGTTTTATCTGTTTTAGAGTATTGTGGGCTTGTATTCTTTTGTATAAATATTATTATACAAATCCATTGTCCACTAAACTTAGCCACGCCTCCTAAGAGATTCCACGCACACATAGGCGAGAACGATGTACATGTAGGTTTCAGATATGTAAACAGAATGGCCTAGCCTTCACAGCACAAATGTAATCTAGACAGTTTATAAATTGATGGAAAAGCCTTGTGCAATGATAATACAATATTAACGTAATTTACCTACAATGGTAAAACCTTCAAATAACTAAAATAACATTTCAGGTAATCAAAAGCGATAAAAAAGCGTTGTTACAAATCTGCATATTTCTTCTTCTTTTGTAATAGTTTAGCTATTCGAGAAGAAATCGCTTTCATCGGCGTAGTAGGTTTTGTCCGTCAGATGTCACGAGGTTATCTGATGTCATTTGATAGGACAAAATTCATTACTAGACCAGAAAGCGAACTTCAGTCGCTACTTCCTTCGTAAACCCGCATTGAAAAAAGTCGTTAGACAGAAACGAAAAATTTACAAATCGATTTTTCTAGAAAACAGTGTATCCTACCGACTTAAAGTAAGAGTACCTTTTAGTACTGGAATACCTGAAAATTTAATAATCTAGTGTCACAAATGCTTAAAAGTTAAAGACAAAAAAGTTATGCCTTAAAATAACCGTTGACCTACCCAAAACGGACGCCTATGACCGGTACTAGAAATTCGCAATTGATGCAATCGATTCATCTCTGGAGGATAAATAAGCATACCAGTTTTTGTTTTTCTAAATAGAAGCGTTCTGGAGGAATTTAAAAAAAATAAATACAAGGCGCCATCTTCAAAGAACTCTAGCTCCCTTAAGAAGCATTTTCGGACTAGGTGAATTTGGGTTTAATTGTCTTAAAATTATCAGAGGAATCTCCGGTCTTCGTTTGTCAGGAGAGTTTCTGGACACCCTGTATATATATATGTATATCGATTGATAAATTCTTGGAGTTTTTCGGCTTTTATATGAAATATTTACAAATATCAAATTAGTGTGTAATTTCAAAGTAAGTGAGGATGTAAACATTGCTGTCTACAAATTACAAAGCAAATCATACGAAATTTTTAATTGAAAAATATTGTAATATATATATATAAAGATAATTATTTCGTGACCTTTATATTTTATGGTAAATTCAATTTGTTGGCGATTTAACCCTATATATATATATATATATATATATATATATATATATATATATATATATATATAGTAAATTCAATCAGTTGGCGATTTAAGGTCTGGCTTTACTTTAAAGTATATATATATATATATATATATATATATATATAGGGTTAAATCGCCAACAAATTGAATTTACCATAAAATATAAAGGTCACGAAATAATTATCTTTATATATATATATTACAATATTTTTCAATTAAAAATTTCGTATGATTTGCTTTGTAATTTGTAGACAGCAATGTTTACATCCTCACTTACTTTGAAATTACACACTAATTTGATATTTGTAAATATTTCATATAAAAGCCGAAAAACTCCAAGAATTTATCAATCGATATACATATATATATACAGGGTGTCCAGAAACTCTCCTGACAAACGAAGACCGGAGATTCCTCTGATAATTTTAAGACAATTAAACCCAAATTCACCTAGTCCGAAAATGCTTCTTAAGGGAGCTAGAGTTCTTTGAAGATGGCGCCTTGTATTTATTTTTTTTAAATTCCTCCAGAACGCTTCTATTTAGAAAAACAAAAACTGGTATGCTTATTTATCCTCCAGAGATGAATCGATTGCATCAATTGCGAATTTCTAGTACCGGTCATAGGCGTCCGTTTTGGGTAGGTCAACGGTTATTTTAAGGCATAACTTTTTTGTCTTTAACTTTTAAGCATTTGTGACACTAGATTATTAAATTTTCAGGTATTCCAGTACTAAAAGGTACTCTTACTTTAAGTCGGTAGGATACACCGTTTTCTAGAAAAATCGATTTGTAAATTTTTCGTTTCTGTCTAACGACTTTTTTCAATGCGGGTTTACGAAGGAAGTAGCGACTGAAGTTCGCTTTCTGGTCTAGTAATGAATTTTGTCCTATCAAATGACATCAGATAACCTCGTGACATCTGCCGGACAAAACCTACTACGCCGATGAAAGCGATTTCTTCTCGAATAGCTAAACTATTACAAAAGAAGAAGAAATATGCAGATTTGTAACAACGCTTTTTTATCGCTTTTGATTACCTGAAATGTTATTTTAGTTATTTGAAGGTTTTACCATTGTAGGTAAATTACGTTAATATTGTATTATCATTGCACAAGGCTTTTCCATCAATTTATAAACTGTCTAGATTACATTTGTGCTGTGAAGGCTAGGCCATTCTGTTTACATATCTGAAACCTACATGTACATCGTTCTCGCCTATGTGTGCGTGGAATCTCTTAGGAGGCGTGGCTAAGTTTAGTGGACAATGGATTTGTATAATAATATTTATACAAAAGAATACAAGCCCACAATACTCTAAAACAGATAAAACTGCTTTACAAACTACAACGCGATCACCATTTCGATTTTGAAAACACACAGATTATTGATAAAGAACAACACACAATGAAAAGGGAAATTAAAGAAATGATTAGTATTAAACAGGAAAAAAAATCAATTAACAACAGAAGTGATATAAAAATTTAAGTAGTATATACTATAACTTAATTATGTAACGATCTGCAATTTATCATCATAATATATGTTGCTGTTATATAATTATATATGTTAAGTTATTTAAATATCTATACATTTGCTTATCATGCTGGCAGTTCCGTGTTTTGATTCCTGTCTGGCTGTCCGAGTAGGTTTTCGTGGTTTTCCTTCTTGTTTAAGGCGAATGCCGACAGCTTAACATCTTAAGTCGCTCCACGGGCGCGTACATAATAATAACTCATGTTTTGCGTTTCCCTGTTTCTGTTGTCTATCTGGGGAATCAGGCCAACTATAATTGACTGCAGCTTATTTTTGGAGTCATAATGATGGACCCAAAATTCCTCGCGGGTGACGTTCATGAGAAACTGATCTCCTTTACGTCGATACTAGTTAAGAAGTTTTTGAGAAAAGTTTTTTGCGACATCCGTTAATTGTCGCGGAACGCATCTGGGGCAATTTTTTTCTGTAATTTAACACGTCCGAACAATGTATTGGATTATTTCCTGACTAGTGCCTAATTGCTGAGCAATTTGTTTTTTACGTATTCCGGCGATTACCATGAATCGGTGCATTAAGTTGTCTTTGACTCTTCTTATGCGTCATTGAAACTGATCGACCCGATCGCCTTTCGTCAAACACCTTCACACCCAACCTTCCAGCATTAAACATTTTATCATGGGTCGGTCGGCGGTGCTTGGCACGCATCTCAGAAATTGAACTTATGATAAATAATACCATTACTCAACGCCGGTACACAGAATAATGAAACATTACGTGCTAAGACAATTACCGTTTGCAGGCTAAAAATTAGGTTCTAAACCCAATACTCACACAATGGTGTTGTTGGAGACCTTATATATCAATCCGTCCTCATATGTACGAGGAGCCCATGGATTGAATTAATTTCTAATTTTTTAAACTGAACTTGTGTTAACACTCTTTGTCCATTAAAGGTGTAATACTTCGCTTAAGCTGATGAACAATGAATTCTTTACACGCATAACAAAAGCTGTTGGAATTATTTACACACGTCCATGACATTGCTAAAATAAACATACATTCTACTATTACAAGATTGATTTAATTTGGTTTAAATAATTTGTACGTAGCTTCTTATATACGCACATAATATAACTATTAAATTTATAATTTAATTGGTTGTAAAACAGGAAGCAAAATCGCATTACTATGCGTATTTATGTATTAGGAAAAAAAAACGTATTTACCAGCGTTATTAGTATAATTTCAGATGATAGTGTTATATTTTTTATACGGTTTGAAATTGTATTCATAGGGTATGAGTATGGTAGCCGCTATAAGGTATAATGTATATGTATATAATGTACATCATATACATGCGGAAGGTGCAATTATTTATTAAGCAGTAGGTGCACAGGTACAATAATGCAAACGATATTGTTAATGCGAAAAAAAATTGTAGATATTTACAGAACATGCTACGAAAACAAAACTTAAAGGAAGGCGTATATGGGATATAAAGCAGATATCTTTCCAATTTTGAGCTTTAATTAAGCAGCCAATTTATTGAAAAAATTATGAATAGATGTGCATATATAATTGACAATAAAAGTAATTCGGCATTATTCGAGGTAAATGCATGATACTATTTAAAATGTGTTTTTAGGTGACATTATTCTTGCGCACGTTTACTCTTGTGTTACGTACTATATTAAAAGTGCAAAATGTACTACACATACATAAATTTATTCACTGTTTTAGACCCACTTGTGAAATGATTAAACTTAAACGTTCAAATAAAGATAAAACTCTAACTTTCACAAGACTTATTTATTGAAAATTAGAATCACATTTCGTATACAACCTATGTTTCATCAGCATCCACTGACGATGCATGCGTACAAATATTTGGTTCTCCAAATTATTTAGACAATGTTATGATTTATATAGGAATACTTACAAACTTTGTAGTGATGGTAGGTCCGAGAAGGCTTCTTCATGAATCTTCCATATCTGGTTTCTTTTAAGTAATCTGCAAAAAAACGGAATATTGAATATGTATATGCACGCAAATGTTGCTTGTTGTTTATATATAAATTTATATATAAATAATTATATTATCTAAAATGTATTTACTAATTTAACAAATTTAACAAAACAGCTTATTAGAGTGGAGGCATGTTAATACAGTTGCGATTGTCTCCGTCAGATGGAAACCCCATGACACACTTGTTATGAAGGCAGCGATGGTTGTTTTGGTGTTTGTGATGTTAACATTAGTCAATAAACGACGCTGAATGTTCTTCTACGCTCTGCCTTAATAGCTTTTGTAATGTGGTATTATTTATGGTGCAAGTATCTCTCAAACAGCATATACTGATGATTCTAAAGTAAGATTGAATACGTGTCTGCATGTCTGAAAGGATACTTACACACAAATATGAACTTGTATTGTGTTCTCTGCATCCAATTTTTAATATTTTTATGTTATTAAAAAATGTTTTTATTTACTAATTTTTGGATTTACAATTACAAGACTTACGCACAATGAAGAATACTTTTCATCAAACAGTCAACAAGAAAAAATGATCACAAACAATTTTAACAATTTTGGATCGATTGGGTTACCTTTGGGATGCCATTTACAAGTCAGATCTCCATTTCTTTCTAACACGTAGCGTTTCGACAGACATACATATAGTCTGAAGAGATGGCATTTCCAGCACCAATAACTTTGAAAGCATAACAGATTACACAAACTTATGCTACGATAAATAAAGATGTTTATTTCTAGTCGAAAGATTGCAAGTGCTGCATCACCCAAGATGGTTTCTATATAAACGCCTACGAGCCAAGTGCAGGGAGGAGTCAATTAAAGTAAAAGACGTGGTTTAGAATAAGTTACAGTGACGACCTATTATTAGCAGATTTATAAGAATAAAGGGTTCAATTCCCGGTTGAATTCATATTCACCAAAAAGAGGTTGTAACAGTAATATAAATGGGAAATAAGTAATTTTTTTATTATAATGTCCCATCAGCGTAAAAATGATTTTGATTTCATTTGCCATGTGTGGATAATTATAGCAACTCTGTGAACTTTGAGATTGGTTGAGCCGAAGAAGAATATCAAAGCTATTTGGAAAATCTTTGATATAGAAGGAACCAAAAACATCATTTTAAATATTGCTGTTTTTGTAAAAATAGATAATACTGACTTCTCTGTGAAAAGGAAAGTGAAAATAGCTTAATCGGCTGTAGAGTGTGCAAATAGGCCAATTCCTTACGGCGATGCTATACGATTCCGCATACCACCAGCAAATGTATTACTTTTGCAGTAAGAAAAAATGGAAGCTAATCAAAGCGTCTGCGGTTATAGTAGATTACATGCAAAATACTTTCCTACTAATACCTCGTATGCCTGAAAAGTTCAGTTAAACGATTTTTATTACTAAATGAAAATTACATATTTCTTGGATAATTAATATTAAATGTACAGTTTGTGTAATTCGAGTACTTTCAGAATTATTATTCTCGCTATTACTTCATTTTCTTTACACGAACTTAAACACGAACTCATCTTTTGTATGAATTGTGACAAATTAATTTGACGGTATTTTTACGGTTGCGTCCAGTTGTGTCAAAACGTATTCATGAGCTGTCAAATTTGGTCAGTGGCTTTTCATTATATTTTATAATAAAAATTGTGTTTGTAGAAAAAATATTTTTTGTACTCGCTTATCAAAACCTGTCATTTCACGATTTGATTTGCGTGCGTAAAAAGTCACTTTAAACACGAGTGCGTAAAAGTAAAGTTGGTACTTCCTGGAACTTGATTAATTTAGTGAAATTTTAAAATCATAAATCCCTAACCTTAATAATATGCTACACAGTTCGTTGTTTTTCTATGAAAATAAAAGGAAATGAAATAGAAATTGTTATATTTGGAAGGTATGTAATTCAATGTCAGAACAGCAACAAATATTATTTTTTAATTTTATAGAAAACTAAAAAAAAAATTGTCAGAAGTGGGATTCGAACCCACGCCCTCAGAGAGGACCAGAACGCTCGTGAACCCGTATAACGAGCACGGTAAACCTTGAGTCTGGCGGCTTAGACCGCTCGGCCATCCTGACAGATACTAGTAATATTGTTAAAAAGGCTTATAAATATAAAAATGTTGAAGTTATATTTATATTTTATATAAATATTATTATTGTTTATAGTTCTCGTACAAAAAATATTGTACAAACTTCGTGCGTGAAACAAAGCAAACTTTTACTCGTGAAATAAAATCGCACTTTTAACACTTGTATCGTAAATAACTATTATGTTACCCACAGTATACATTACTAATACTAAGTGGATGTGATATTATCTTTTATACAGAAATAATTCGGAATGTTGCGCGATGTGATAAGAAGAGGTAATGATTTATTTAAAATTAATAATCATCGTAGGAGATACATGTTTAAACTTCATTATATCAAATAGATAACGCAATGTTGTTTAGTTTCAAAGATTATATTGTATTGTAGACACATTACATATATGTTTCACCACACTGTGGCTTTCTCAGGTGGATGAATATATACTGTAAACTTACATTTGGTACCTATTTATATAAATACAAATATAAAGGTGAAAAACAAAATTCTAATCTGAGAGGGGGTGAACTTATTGTAGTTTTAAGTTGAGTAGGGGAGAGTGATTTACCTCTACTTGGTCATTTAAAATTATGCCTAAATTATGAAATTTATTAATTTCTAAAGCTTCTAACATATCGAGTTTTTTACTTTTGTCTACTACATGTAATGTTTTGAAATTAGAATTGAATTTGTGGTTATATTCGAAACAGTGATTAGCAAAAGACAGAAGACAGATTCAACTTTTAGAATTTTAGAATTCAATTAGAATTGAATTTGTGGTTATATTCGAAACAGTGATTAGCAAAAAATAGAAGACAGATTCAACTTAAAACTACAATAAGTCCACCTCCTTTCAGATTAGAATTTTAGTTTTTCACCTTTATATTTGTATTTATATAATTAGGTACCAAATGTAAGTTTACAGTATATATTCATTCACCTGATAAAGCCGCAGTGTGGTGAATCATATATGTAATGTGTGTACAATACAATATATATTTTGAAACTAAACAACATTGCGTTTTCTAATGGGTGTTTCAATAAGAGTGCAAGATTTGAAAATGACATGTCATAATGACACGTGATTATGATGTGACAGATCGAAAACTTACAGATGGGAGTTTGTAAACATTGAGCATTACACGATAGAACAACGCGTACTGATTGTTAAACATTATTATCAAAATGGTGAGAGTTTTATTGCCACCATTCGTAAAGTGCGTCCAATATTCGGTCGACAGAATGTTCCTAATTCAGCTATAGTGAAAGAGTAATCGAAAAATTCGAAAGGGCTGGTGCGGTTAGTGATGCGAAACATACGACACGAGCTGGTAGAGATCGTTCAGAACAGAAAATCACGGCAGTTCGCGAGAATGTGGCCGAAAGTCCAGAGACGTCGATTTCGTCATCGTGCAGAAGAATTGGACATTACAACAGCCACTCTTCAGCGTATTCTGATTCAAGATTTGCATCTCCACCCCTACAAAGTCCAATTGACTTAAAAACTTCTGCCAACAGACCATGCACAGCAAAAAGAGTTCACCAATTGGATACTTGAGCAAACAGCAGTGAATGCCAATTTTGCGGACAAAATCATTTTCAGTGATGACACCCTTTTCCACCTCGATGCCTTCGTAAATCGGCAAAACCGCCGTATTTGGGGTTCAGAAAATCCACGAATGATTCATCAGAAAGCAATGCGTCCGAAATATGTTACTGTTTGGTGTGCATTATGGTCTGGAGGAATAATTGGACCGTATTTCTTTGAAGATGCGGAAGGTTGCAGTAACGGTGAATGGCGAACGTTATCGATATGATAATGTGGTTTTTTGTGCCTCAATTGGAAGATATTGCACTTGACGACATGTGGTTTCAGCAGAACGGGGCCACATGTCATACCGCCCGTGAAACATTCACGGTCTTGCACGATTTTGACACGACCGGGACGTGTCATTTGCCGGTTTGGTGACCAGAATTGGCCGCCACGTTCTTGCGATTTGACACCTTTGGATAAACCCGCAACCACCGAAGCATTGAAGGCCAAAATTACACTTGACTTGGTGAGATGGCATTAGCACTGCACACCTGCACAAGTTGACGATGAATTATTTCTGGTGAGGTGCTTTTTAGAAGCACTTCGTACTTCCACATCTAACTATGTTTTCATAAACGCAGCCAATATATAACTGATATTGCGATGATTTGGCGTCACATTACTTCAATTAGTAATTCGCTGTCTAGTAAAGTCTCTTGCTGTGAGGTACTGGAAGATTTGAATAAGAGAAAGAACATGAGGCGAGAGAATTAAGGCACCAATATTCTGGAATAATGAGAGAATTGTATAGGAAAAACTGTGGAATTTCAGTGTTAACGCACCAAACTCAAAAACGCATTTCGTGGAGGTCATTCATCGATATTGCCATGCCGTATACCGTGAAATTGAAGCATCCTTGGGAATTGACATAAAAACAATACATATGATTTTGCACGAATATTTGAGTTTACAGAAGCGTACAGTTATTGAAACCCACACAATTTGACATAAGTTCAAACATGAGACCGTATCGAATAGTATAAAGAAATACTAGAAAAATTCAACGAGGATCGTTAAAATTTAGTCGACAACATCGTTATTGGTAACAAAACTAGGATGTATTCGTTCAATACTGAAAGTAAATAACAATCCCCGTTTGGGCGAAACCCAAGAATGTTTTTTCTCATAGTGCTGTAAAGTAAATGTTCGATTTTACTAGTCATGTGGCAACCATAACTTTAGGGAATCTGATGTTGATTAGCATACCATAATTTGTTTCTAGGAAATAATCGATTAAAGAAGAGAAAACAATAGAATTAGAAGAAATATTATTGATCATGATAACATCAGGTATCATTCAACGCGTCGTCAAATCGATGATTTTTTTATCAGAAAGAATGCATAATTAATGACTCATCCCCATATCTTCTTGTGATTATTATTTGTTCTCCTAACATCAAAAATAAAATGCATTCTGGGTGATTTTGGTCGCCTGAAGCAGTTGTTGGAAGATTTCGAAGACTAGTGTCAGCAATTTAGTTCGGGCTTATGCAAAAGTGTATTGGTATTGAACACTAATATTCTGAAAAACAATAAAATAGTTTGCTATGTATTTTTTTACATCGCTTCCAGAAATATTCCTAGTAGCCCTCGTATGTATCACAATTGTTCAATTTCTGTTACTTTATTAGTATGAAAGAGATGTTATATTATCATGTAATTGTTAATTTGTTGGGGATCCAACTATTTATTAAATTTTGTAATTTGTTAAAGCATTTGATAACAAAGTAATTTGAAACTTGAGTAGATGAAACCTTACCAAATTTTGTACAAAACAAAAATATTTTTAATAATATAAAATATTATCAAAAAAATATTTCTGAATGTATCCTCTCCAGAGACGTAGATACGTATTTCACCTTTCTACAGGTTCATTGGTACGACCCTCCTGGAGAAGAGACACATTCACAAAAACAACAACTTCGCTATCTCACAGAAATTATTAAAACATAGCGTAAAAGAATATTCAGTGCTGTCTACATAACAGCTGCAGAACTACCAAAGTATTTCCATAGACGCTAACAACCATATATATAGAAACTGTATTATCTATCTTCACTACTTGTCGGACGAAGCGAGTGCATATATAACAAAATAATTTAAAACATACTTGAGTAGGTGAAACCTCACCAATGTTGTATAATATAAAAGTATTTTTAATAATCTATGGAAACACTTTACTAGTTCTGTAATTGTTAAGTAGACAGCGGTATTCTTTTACGCTCTGTCTTAATAATTTCTGTGAGATAGCAAAGTAATTATATTTTACAACCATCGTTACGGCTTTTTAAAAAAGATTTATTTTCTTTATTATTAAGGTAAATTAAACCATTAACGTAGATTTAAAATATTGTTTATTTAAAATTAAGACGTGAAGCGAACAATAGATTAAGAACAGTACTGGATTCCTCGTGAAGCGATATAATGAATAATATTGTCTCTTACATATAGATTTTAATACCTCGTCTCTTTATCGTACTTCTAAGAATGACTCGCGTGACTGAGTTGCATTTCTCGCATTAACTTTAGTACACAAGGACAGTTCTATAACAAAGTTGTTGTTTTTGTGAATGTGTCTCTACTCCAGCAGGGGCGTTCTGATGAATCTGTAGAAAGGTGAAATACATATCTACGTCTCTGGAGAGGATACATTCACAAATATATGAACTTGTATTGTGTTCTTCACACCCGATTTTTAATAATATTTTATATTATTAAAAATACTTTTGTATTATACAAAATTGGTGAGGTTTTACCTACTCAATTATGTATAAAATTATTTTGTAAAATATTATTAAAAATCGGGTATGGAGATCACAATACCAGTTCATATATTTGTGAAAGAATTTCTCCAGAAATGTACTCATCGCATAATGTGCATCGTAAACCTAATAGAATAGTCGCTCTTTCTATTTCGCTATCTTTTCCTTAATGGCAAAATATATTCAACAGAAACTTCGAGTTGAAGAAGTGAAGACGCTTTTAATGATTCCTTAAGAAGCATTAATAGCTATTTAGATACATCATTTAGAAATAAATGCGAAATAATCTGACTATATGTCACGTATCTTTGTTATTATAAGTTCATATAATATTTTAAAAGGGATTCCGATAACAATAAATAGCTTATGAAAATTATTGAAATTGTAAGTCAATAAAGATTGATAGAATTTTGAATAAAAGTGATAAAAGAATGGCTATGTGTACAATTTAACACAGCATAGTTTTTAAAAGAAACAGACTTTCAAATTTGGCAAATTCGAAATCATTATAATTAGAAACAACTTAAGTATTATAAAATCTCCTAACATCTTATCCGCCTTTCTTAACATAAAAACAAATAAAACACACAACAAACAATAAGAAATAGTACACGCAAAAAGAACGTATCCGTTAAACTTTAAAAAGCAGGACAGAGTTATGCCAGAGTTATTTATTTAAGAAAATCTTATTCACGTAGCAAATGCAGGAAGGAACATATATCACACACACATGGCATCATCAAGAATACATGGAAATGAAACAATTATACTAGTTTTAAACATAATTTTAGAGACAAGAGTGGATACCTAATTTTGTCTTACGATCTAGAGTGAGCTCTTCTTTT
This sequence comes from Melolontha melolontha, assembly GCA_935421215.2. NCBI lineage: Eukaryota > Metazoa > Arthropoda > Insecta > Coleoptera > Scarabaeidae > Melolontha > Melolontha melolontha. The sequence continues at coordinate 66,754,041 of OW285238.1, forward strand.
GGTAATTTAGTTGCTGATGAATAATATTGTGTGATATGTTAAGTTCTTTAGTAACATCGCTAGGTCGACTGCAATGAATAAATGTAATAAATTCTTCTTTGTATATATGAAAACTTAAACGCAGCAGTCTCATCCATACAGTAGCCTACATCCTACGTAATCAAGAACTGCCACTGGTTTCACGCATTTTAATGCATGTCAAACATTCAGTCAGCAAACAGACTTAATTTCCGGTAGAATTTGCAAATTAAGCTTTAAAAATAATTTCTCGTTTTTTTGATTTTAATGCAATTGCATATGTCATAAAGATTTTCCAAAATCTTTTCAACAACGACATAGAAACCCTTGCCCCAGAATTTCAAATGAAAATGATTGATTTGCAGAAAAGTGATGTTTTTAAACAAAAATATTTAAATCAATAATTGCTGGAATTTCTTACATTCTTACATTCACACAATTTGATAAGTTGTATAAATTAGCTGGTAGCTTTTTTCCGCTTTCGGAACTTCTTACCAATGTGAAAAAAATTCTCCAAAATGAAATATACTAAAAATATTTACAGAACCAAGTTAATAGATGAGCATTTGAAGTCGCTGCTGATAATTTTTACTAGTAAACTTCATCTCCATCTCCCTATGTTATTTTAATATCTGTTAATAATGCTGACTATCGTCGTATTGCATTAAATAAAGGGCATTAAAAGAAGGTAATGTTGATCCACAACTACAAATAATTATCTGTGCAAAGTTACAGCTGCACAAATCTCATTAAACATAATTATAAAGTTTAATTTCATTATGTGAATTACCTATGCATATCAGTTATTGTAAGTTTTTAGAGTAAACCTCATATTATTAATTTTAGTTAAAATGTTCAACTTCATTATGTATGTCAGTTATTGTGTTTCTTAATTGGTTTGTATGACTTACTTACCTTGTAAATTTTCGGTCGGATATAGGGAATGTTTGGCCGGATTGGTGGTATTCGCGGGCTGTAGTTTGGAGACTCCTATTCTAATCCATAGAAGATCAGTTAAAGTCAATTGCTACAGAATATTATTATTTCTGTGAATGTTGGAAGGTTTATGGTAAATCTAATTTTTAGCACTCATTCATAAAAAATGTAATATATGTAGCTTATCATATACCTCTTCACTTGCTAAGCTAACGAGCAAAAATTCAAATACTATATTGTTTTTTTTATTTTTGTTATAAAACAAAGAAACAAAGAACTTAACTACGTCACCATTAAATAACGTTGCCACTTCATACCACTGCATTATATATTAGATACTTATCTATCGAATAAGGAATGTACTTTTATTTATAGATTTACTTATCTATAAGTGGGATAAACGGGCATAAGGAACATTTGGTACAAAGTTTTAGAAAATATAGTACGACGTGTTACCTAGAAATTTCCGGAATTTGAATGTGGCGTGCGAAGGGATGGTAGTACAGCTCTATAGCGCTACATGATGTAAGCTACATCTATACTAAATCAGACTGTCAAACGATACTTTACTAGGTGGTGACAAACAGTTTTTGTGATTATATTTGTTGAGTTGTGTTTAAGTTATTCTGTGACACCACAATATCTGATCTGAAGCAAATAACGTGCATAAAATTCTGCTTCAAACTTAAAACGGCAGCGGAAACTAAAAATGCTTTTAAACAAGCATTTGGTGAAGATGCTCTAGGCCACATGCAAACTTATAAGTGGTACAATCGTTTTAAAGATGGATGTGTGTCGGTTGATGATGATGAGCGTTCTGGTCACCCATCGACAGAAGACACGCCGAAAAATGTGGCAAAAGTGCGTGATGCTATCCTGCAAGGAGAACACTGTATGAATTTGAAACATTGTCGGCTTGTCGTACGATGCAAGCGGCCTGACAAGTGGTGCAACAATTCGTGATTCCTACACCACGACAATGCACCAAGTCATGTCACTTGTGCGTCAGTTTATGGCCTCAACAAAGATGGTAGTACTACCCCATTCTCCCTACTCCCTAGATCTTGCCCTTTGTGACTTCTTCCTGTTTCCGATGTTGAAACTGACGCTCAAATGTCGCCGGTTTGAAACGCTTGAGGAGTTCCTGGAGCGAATCGCAGGCAGTGTTGAACACGTTAACACGCGAGGACTTCTATCACTGCTTTTAGTCATGAACAAGTTGTGGAGATCGGTGTATTCATGCAGCGGAGTACTTTGAAAGATATGGTAGTAGATAAGTTGTAAGAAGAATTTATTGTTTTTTTTTCACATTCCGAAAATTTCTGGATAACACCTCGTATTTGTAATCAGAAACTGATTATAATAAACAAGTATTAAGACAAGTATTTAGTTGTAATAAAATATATATTTTTACTATTTATTATGTGTTTATATATATATATATATATATATATATATATAGGGGAGATCCTTGTACTTTGGGACAAAAAAAAGTTCTTTGTGATAATATTTACAGCGTATAATTTTGATTGATTACTAATATAGAATACAAAAGATAATCTTGTTTTTATGTGAAGGAACCAATAAAACTGTTAATAAAATTAAATACATAAGAACAAAAAATATTTTTTTGTAATAACCTTTGCGTCCTAAAGTACAAGCCTTGTAATGTACTTTGGGACATAGATGTTTGTACCTTGGGACGGTTTAACAAATTCTATTCTACATTATAAGCTGATATGTCTATTTCAAATTTAAGCTCCTCATTTTGTCTCGCAGTACCTGCAACTACTTGTGGTTTGCCAAGTGTAATTATGGCATCGCTCTTTGGCAATTCGTACTCTATATTGTCGCCAATCGCAAATTTATGTGTTAATTTATTTTTTTTATAATATTTTACATTAAAAGTATCGTCATCAATGCCTGTGATTATAGCAACGTAATATTTTCTTATTCTTTTGGTTCTAATTTTGCTAAAATATAGTCGCCAATCTTAAGTTGTTCGGTCTCATTATTTGTTTCTATCTCTGCTTCTCCAAATTCAATGTCTTCTAGAGAATCATCTGTATCTTCCAGCAATTCGTCTTCTGAACTACTCTCAGAACTGCTGTATTTTAAAATTTTCTTAACCTTCTTTTTCTTAATAGCTAATTCTTTCTTCTTTGTCTTATTTTTCATTTGTGCCTGCATTTCAACTTCACTTTTTTCTGGAACGTCAGTAACAATTCGGCATCTTCCTGGTTTCCTACCCCCTCTTTTACCTTCCTTCCTTGGTTGAGCCTTTGGATATGGTCGTACTTGCTCTGGTGTGTGATGTTCCCTTGATGGTCCAGGTTGAGGCTGCTCTTCCGAATTAGATGGGGTCTGTGAAATTAATATATCTGTCACAAAAGAGCTCAAATATTCATCATCTTTGAAAACGTTCCTGTCAATAGGATATATTCCTGTAACAGAAAATCCTGATTGGACGTTTTTAGGTGTAAACGCCAGTGGATAAGCCTTCCCAACACATTCAGCCACATGATAAATTGACGTTGGCGTGCCACAATGAACCAGTAGCCATTCATTACACGCAGTATTAAAATATTTTTTTAAAGGCCCAAATACAGTTCTATCAAGTGGCTGCAATTTGTGGCTTGTATGCGGAGGAGAAGTTATTATTCCTGCAGTTTTGGCTAAGTCTAGAGCCTCAATTGAGATGTGACTCTCATGGTTGTCCATAATCAACAGCACTCTATTTTCAGTGGTAGAATGAGCGTGTTTAATAAAGTGATGTAGATATTCAATAAATATTGAACTATTTGACCACCCACTTGGATTTGCACTTCCTATGCTTCCTACAGGGGCACCGTTCAGCATGTGATCTTTGAAATATACTCGCGGAAAAACAAACATAGGCGGTATTGAATTGCCAATTGCGTTAATACTTGCTATAAGAGTAACATTTATACCCCGCTCAGCTGACGTCATGCTACCAACTTGTTTACACCCTTTTGCTGTAATAACTCTAACTGGAGTATGTACAGTTGACATACCCGTTTCGTCAACATTGTAAATATTTTCCGGAGAAAAGTGATAGCGTTGCATAACATCTTCAAGTTTATCAAAAAATGTATTTACGTTGGTTCTATTAAATGAAGTTGCTCTTGCCAAACTAGTTGCTTGTGGTTTTCTTAATGATATTCGTGGATGTCTTCGTAAGAAATACCTAAACCATTCTTTGCCTGCTTTTTTATTTGTATCCCAAGAAACAGGATATTTCATGTTATTAGCCACAGCATAGTTAAATGCTAGTTTTCTTACTTCGTGGGTTGATAAACCATAGTGCATATTAGCACATTCTAACAAATATGCAACTAATTCATTTTCTTGCGTTTCTGTTAAAACTTTTTTAACATCCTGAGCAGCACTGTAAATAAATTCTTCGCCTCCGCTTGCTTTATGCTTAAGAATATGTCTTGAAAGAGTAGATTTTGATATTCCATAGTGGTCAGCAGCTTGCCGAACGCTGAAATTATTTTCTAAAACTAAGCGGGCTGCAGCAGTAACATTTTTTTCATCTGGTTTAATCCTTTTTTGTTTAATTTACTTCTTGGCATCTGCAATTAAAGTTTCATATGATGAATAAAATATTTTAGTATAAGATTTGTACTTTGGGACACGTCCCAAAGTACAAACCAAAAGGTGTCCTAAAGTAAAAGCCAAGCTATTATTTTTTTAAAAGTTTAGTTTTATTAAAAGGTTAAGTTTAAAACACAAATTCTTTTGAAAATACATAATCTAATATTTGCTCTTCAAGATAACATAACCAAATAATAATAATTTAGCTTACCTTGGATTGAAACGAGTTCGATGTTCTCAGATAATAATTCACTTCCAATCCTATAAAACACCTTAACACGCAAAACATAAAATGGCTCCTGGAATTTCACTATATTATAACACGTATAGACATCTAGCGTACAAATGCATAACTGATAGAAATATTGGCGCTCAATTTCAAATAAAACAATAATAAACTTGTGTGTCCCAAAGTACAAGCTGTCTCAAAGTACAAGGGTCTCCCCTATATATATATATATATATATATATATATATATATATATATATATATGTAAATTATAAATATAAAAGATTTTAATTATAAATAGAAATATAGGGCAAACGTTAAAAAAAATCGACATTTTATATATGTCAAGTGACAAGTAATCAACACTTTTAGAATGAGGCATCATTTATTTGTGCGAATTAATCGCTTTTTTACTTATTGTATTTACTTAATGAATTTTAACCGATAAAATGAAATTTTACGGTGTGACTATATCATATGTTTCATAATTGAATATCAATATGGAAAGCGCCGATTCTTCATGTTATTTTAAGAAAAAAAGTTATTATAAATATGAGTCCGGAAATACTCCTTTTCCGGGATACAGGGTGTTATACTTCTAAAAAAAAGTTTTTTTGTCCTAACATTCTACCACTTCGGATATGTTTATGAAATTCGGTATATGCCTTCCTACCATAAAGGAGTATTTTCCAATGAAAATTTCTTTTTTATTTTCTACCAGTGGCGTTCGAGCGAAATTTCGACAGAATATACATGAAAAAAATAATGGTACGCGACTGCTTTTTCTTTAAATAAAAATGTTTTTGTTATTGGTGTTTCATTTTGTAATAAAAAAAGTCTCTTGACTTTTTTTCGTAACTTGAACTCTTTTTCAGTAATGAAATTAAGAACAATTACTGTTCCTATACTAAAAGCAGAATATTAATATTAGTCTATGTTTGTTGTTGTTTTATTAATTTTGACAGTTAAATTAATTTGCTGGTTAAAATATCTGAACAGTGTTATTTTGAAAAAAAAATGGTTAATTTTACTTATCTCGAGTTCGCTGACATTCATTACCTGTATGTTTTGCTAATGGCAGCACACTTGAGGCTAGACGATTGTATCCCGACAGAGTTACACCAGACAGACGAACATTTTCAAACGTACATAGAAGGTTAACTGAAACAGGTACTTTTAGGCCAAACGATCAATTAAATGGTGTGAAATTGAAGAAGCAGTTTTTAAATTCAACTGATGAAAATTCTGAACTTAGCCCTATAAAAATTGGAAGCAACTTGAATATCTCGCATATTCTAGTTTAGAGAATTTTGCACGATTTTCTGTTATACCCGTATCATATGCAACGAGCCTTACCTCCCCGAGATTTTCATTTCTATGTCAAATTCTGTCAATGGATGGAATATTACATAAAATCCAATGTTTGACTGTAAAATAATGTTCATAGATAAAGCTAACTTCTCAAGAAACGCTATCAGAAATTTCCACAATAATCATGTTCGGGCCGTTACTTAACCGGGACTTTTTTTCTGATATAAAGGCTAAATGGCTATAGCTATCGTCGGTTTCTAGTTGATGATTTGACAATATTGCTTGAAGAAGTTCCAATCTTAGTTAGAAATATTATGTGGTTCATGCACGACGGTGCACCAGCTCATTTCACTCCATAAGCAAGAGAATATTTAAATCGTATATTTCATAACCGATGGGTAGGTCGTGGTGGATCTCAACCATGGCCTCCGAGGTTCCATGTTTAAATAGTTTGCACTTTTTCTTATGACGGCATCCTGTAAACCTCTGGTTTATAGTACTCCAGTTAACAATGTACAAGAATTATAGAATCGCATAAGAGCTTCCTGTAATGTAATAAGGAATACTGAAGGCATTTTTCAAAGAGTGCGCACGAAAATGAGAAGAAGAGCTGAAGCAGGTATCCCTGGGAGGTGGAGGGCATTTTCAACAATTCATCTAATTTTTTTTTCGTTTTACAAAATTATTATTAATTTATAAACAGTCAATTAAAATTGTTCATTAATTAACCGTCAGATTTAAATATTAAAAGAAAAGTATATAATTTTTACAAACAAAAAACAATTGGTTAATACTAATGGTATTTATGGTTTGACTTGTTTTCGTACCACGCACGTGAAAACTTTGCGTCGTATAAAAGTCAAGGAATCAAATTTGCTCCAAAATAAATGGGCATTTCTAAAATAATTTTCATTTTAAGAAAAAGGCGTGGCGTTATCATTACGATTTTTTTCTTAGAAGCTTAACACTCTGTATCTCGGAAAGAGAGTATTTTAGGACTCATGTTCATATTAATTTTTTTCTTAAAATAACCTTAAGAATCACCCCTTTCAAAATTGACATTCAATTAAGAAACAACCCGTATAATTACTGATAAATTATATTTATTATAATAACAAACAATAAATAACAGTAGATTATCGGTTAGTAATTGCCTTCCAAATCTTGCTAAATTTTTGACTAATACAACATAGTAGCTATACAAAATAACTTAAAAATAACCGAATTTTATGTTATCCTCACATATTTTAATTATAGAAAAGAAATAGTTACAGAAATAGGTAGTTACAATTTTTTGTTGAATATATATATATATATGGCATGCATGGATATTATAATATTTATGACATGTATAGATACAGTTTTGAGCAAGACACTCACAAACGTGAAGTGAATAAGAAATCTGATTATTATTATCGTTTCGAGAAACATATTTCAATATATTTGCATCAAGTTTCAAAATTCTAACCTAGGAGGAATATACAGTATTTATTGTCCCTAACATATAAAACAATATTATTTTTCAACATGCCCTGCAACCCTGCACTTGAAGACACTTATTCCACCTAAGTTCTAACATATTTACACCTTTTTGAAAAAACTCGGGGTTAGGAGCTAGGTCAGGTGAGTATGGTGGATGGTCCATCAGCTCGAAACCTGTATTGTTAATTGCACTTAACGAAACAAAGCTCTTATGTACTAGAGCATTATCCTGATGAAACAAAATTCCACGTGCCAACTTTCTTCTTCTTTTTTCATTGATGCAATCACGAAGTTAATTAATTAGTGTAGCGTAATACTGGCCCGTGATTGTATGGCCTTGTTCCAGGTATCAATAAATTAATAAAATTTCCTTGGCATCCCAGAAAATGGTGTCCAGAATCTTAGCCGCCGAGGGTTGGACCCTAAACTTGCATGGTGGTGGAGATCCTCGATGTCGCGACTCCTTGCTTTGGACTTTCGACTCGGGATCGAAGTGGTGAACCCAGGTTTCATTGACGGTAATAAAGCAATCCAAAAATTTTTTTAATCACAATTAAACAATTTTAAATTCGCATCTGACGTCGTGACTCTCTCTTGCTTTTGTTCGGCTGTCAACATTCGGGGTACCCATCTTGCAGACACCTTATTAAGTCCCAAATAATCATTGATTATTGTTCCAATTGTACCGTTTGAAAAGCCTGTTAAATCTGCTATACGTCTACTAGTTAACCGACGATCTTGTTTAATCAAGTCATAGACACGATCAACATTTTCCTGAGTGCACACAGTTTGGGGCCGACCAGCACCTTTTTCATGTTCGCAAGTTGTTCGTGCACCAAGCTCGATGGATAGCGAGAGCGATTTATTTTCTAAAAATATATTTCCATTTTTTTAGGGAATAAATCGCTCTCGCTATCCATCGAGCTGGGTGCATGGCACCTGGAGGACTAATTTTTAATTTTATTTTTATATCTCCACATAAAAATATGACAAAAAGGTCTCTATCAACTCTTTGGTCAGTTATGCGCGGTAAAGTACGATTGAGCGTACTTGAATTTTACCGCGGTGGAATCGTACTTAAGTAGGATTTCACCTTTTCTCTATAGCATTGTATTTTAATGAAATCCACTCTTTTCCAAGTATTTCTAAACATTTTAAAGAGTAGAATATCGAGGCTTGTAGTCACTTCGCTGATTTTCACTTCGAATACGCCTTTTAACGCCAAGCGGCAAACGAAAAAACGCATTTCTCTGCCAATCTTTTGCTTGAGGAGTATATAGAATATATCCCCAAAATAATGTAAAACAATTACGACACGAACCCTATAAAATCTTCCTGAAAATTGTATTACGTGACGCCTATAAATTCAAAATATTCTGAATGCACATACCCCTATTGAAGTTACATACAGACAAATACGCCACAGCGCATGATTACATATGTAACAGCTGTTGATGTTATAAAAACTATTACATCGTTGTATGCTAAGGTCAACAATAACGTAAAAAATCACCTGTTTATGCATTTAAGTGAACTATTAAAAAATTTAAAAATGTGTATTATGTTTATTACCTAAATGGTTTTTACGAGAAATAACAAAATATAATGGAGTTGGAATGTCTATAAAAAATACTGCTATTGAATGCAATGTTTACATAAGTAAAAACTAAAAGATAACATTGTGTAAACAGCTTTGTGTGCTAAGGGTTCGATGATTTTTTTTAAGAAAATGTATTAAGAGAAGATATACGATATGTGCTCAACGGCTATTTAAGGTACTATTTGGTTACTATCTATCTTCAATCAAAGACGTAAATGTAAATTGTATCGAACATACCTAACGATCGACAACCGAACGAAACTTAAAGTGAGATGGACAATAACAAATCTATTCGTTTTGTTAAGCAACTTTAAGATATCACTTTTTATAATATAGTCCATCGCACAGTAACGCGACAAAAAATTTTTAAAAATCCATATATTTTTTCTCTCCCTTATGAGAGGAAATTTTGGGAAAATATTCTATATAATTTAATCTTTCCGTTTTTCATACGTTGTCTTTTTATTTCAAGGACACCCGGTATATATATATATATATATATATATATATATATATATATATATATCTATGCAAGTGTTCGTGCAAAAATCACTATATATATATATATATATATATATATATATATATAATAACTTCGTGACCTTGGTATGATATGGTAAACCTAATCAGTAGGCGATTAAAGGTCTGTATATTACTTCAAAATATATGTATTTAAAAAACTCTACATGTTTCGGCTGTATACGCCTTTTTCAAGAGAATACAAAATATACAGTATATATATTTTGTATTCTCTTGAAAAAGGCGTATACAGCCGAAACATGTAGAGTTTTTTAAATACATATATTTTGAAGTAATATACAGACCTTTAATCGCCTACTGATTAGGTTTACTATATATATATATATATATATATATATATAAATATATATAAGAATTAGTGGTAAATATTCCATTTGACATACATGCAAATTAAGGCTAAGAACTTGGGATGTTCTCACACCTTTTCATTTAATACTTTATTAGCTAAACCAGCAATCCCGTTATATCAATGACTATTATGTTATGTCTATTATTGTTTTGTCTATGTTGAAGCCGGAAACTAGATGATTTTCTGTTATTACTGTTTTTTTTGCAACGTCACTCAGAAATTTTATATTTGCACATATATATAAAGCTAAGGACGACACACTGAATATTTGGTTTTGCGCATCATAGCCCGACATAATTTTAATAGCTGCCACTATATTTTGATATAGTTGTGGTTTCAGAAAATCTATGATGCCTTTTATGGTTGCAGATTTTTGCTATTATATGCATTGCTATTCCTCTCCTTTTGTTAGGAGTTACTACACTCATCGCTTGTGTTTGCTTATATAAGATTCTCGTAGAGACAAATTAAAGGATCACTTTTGCAACCAAACTAATATTATCTGGTTCCATTATTCCAAAAACTTGTGCTTTCAAACGATATTTATTCAGATACTGTCCCATCAAACCTGCTGTTGCTAAAAATGTTTGCGATTTCGTAAAATTTTTCTATCTGCCATCAATATTTTCATTTGTACGGTTGGATTTACAAATTTTTCTGTCTCCATGATTCTTTTTGTAATATCCCAAACAATATACGCAACGAAAGTAGTCCTCGTTTTGCATATCATTCTCCTGAATTTTACCGGGTTTTCTAGCAGCTTTCAGTTTATCTTTCCCCTGACTCAGTATAAAGTTAGCCATTCTTCAACGCCATAATTGCGAATCGTTGTTTATTGCTTTTAATTGGCATTTCCAACTTAGTTTTAATTTCTTCTTTATCTGAATGTTTCTTGAACAAATATCTCGCGAAATTGCTTACTTCTTCATAACAATATGGACATAAATCTTTTCTTAAGTTATCTTAAAGCAGTTGTTTGAATGTTTCTATTTTTGTTTTCATTTGATTTTTTTATTAGAAGTATCAAATTTCTGTGAACATGTCTGTTATGACCATTTTATCTATTACTAATCATAAAATCCTTTACCAAGTAATCAAAATTATCTTCGTTTTCGAAAGTATTGAGAGAATCACATGAAGTTGAAAGAAAATAACCTAATACGTCTTCACTGGATATATAATCCGAGGGATTCATCTGAATTAGTAAATTTGATATTTTCTAAATGATAACGTTTAAAAATATTTTTGGAAGTATCTGAATCACATGATGGAGACACAAACTCAGAGTTATCTGTACAGAAGTATTGTTATACTGAACCGGTTGTATAATTTGTCAACAATTTCGCAAAAAGACGTCCTTTGTAGAGCTATTTATAGACCTGTAATTACCGCTACCTTTGCCTCCTGTTTCAATTACTACAAAAGGAAGAACTTGGATAATATTGACTTTAAGATTGTTCTTTTCTTTGAAAAAAATTAATTTAATGCCACATATTTTCCATGGTTGCCAAAAAATATTAAATATTTTAAAACCAAAATATCCTGCTTAATCAGATAACCACTACACGAGAATTTGAAAGGCATCTATATAAAAATTATAAAGTTAAAATTTACTATTATGGATATCAGTATGCCATATTTTTCGAAATAATTAGATACAGTGACATATATAATGGAATAGTATATTGATCTACAAGTTTAGAAAAGTGATAGTTTTCCAGTGAGTGTGAATGTTTTGAATTCACGAGTGAGCGTAGCTCATGCATAGATCAAAATTACACGAACATGGAAATTCACTTTTCTAACGTGTAGATCATGCTATTTTTTCGTGTAGTTGACGAAAATAACGCTAATTTTCCCCAAAAAATTAAATTATGACAGTGTCGAAGAATAATAATATGTTATCCAGGTATGCCGAGCATTTGTTGACCAGTAATAAAACATATTGTTCATTTATAGTTTACGCTAATAAATAAATGAACGAAAAAAAGTGTTTGCTAACTGAAATTGTGAAGAAAACTGTTGCTAATGAGAAATGTCCCACTTTCCTTCACGATTTTTTTATTAAACAATGTGTCACTTTTCTATCAACCACACGAAAAAATATATTTTTTAATACATATGTGTATAAACTGTAGAATAATTAATCAGCACACGGAAATGTTTAGACCGGTGTAACAGTAATTTATAGGTATTTATACCTACTATTTATTACGTATTATTATCTATCTGTCACTATTTATCTATATTTAAAATTACTTATTATTATTCTGGGCTTATTATTTTACAATTATTTAGAATGTTTACTATTTTAACAGATATTGATTATTAATCGTTTACTTTTGATTTCTCATATTTTGTTAACAAAACAAGAACTTGTACATTAAATTTTGATAAAAACAAACAGAGATATAGGTATATCTCCAGCTACAAAAACAATACATTATTTCGATCTGTGAAATCCAATGTCAATCACTCATTGCTAACATAATAATGCGTAGTAATAAAGTTTTGGATTTGCTAGTTCTGTTTAGTTCAGCGATTTCGTATTTATGATTTGACTATGTAAATTCATGAAAGTAATAAATACATATTTAAAATGATTTTTTATTTCATTTTTGAAATTAAGGAATATTATTTTTATTTTTGAAATGTACATATGAAAATCTATGATTATGGCTGTATTTAGTCGTTCATTTGGACTTGTTTATTCTCGTTTTTAATTGTTGTTTTTAATTTGGCATTGATTAGACTTCGGAGAAAATTGGAAGCAGTCTCTTTTAGGAAGCCAGATATATTGAAAATTTGAAACGCTTGAAAATAAGCTGAAATTCGGTAAGTTGATACCATACATTAATTTTGCTACCTTAAGTAACTGCGATGTAGAAAGGAAATATTCAAAGTTTAAGAAAATATTGTGTTCTAAATGAGTTCATTTTGCTTTAGGAAAATTTTTATTATTAATATAAACAATTTACTTTTACTACAACATATCTTATGTGACAGAAGAAAACATAAGTCAAATATAGTTTCTATATAATACGAGGGCGGATTGATATATAAGGTCTCCAACAACGCCATTGTGTGAGTAGTGGGAATAAAAACAAACTACGAGTATAACCTGCAAAGGATAATTTTGAGTATCTCGTCTTAACATGCAAAGTTTTATTTACCTGTGTACCGTCGTTGAGTAGCAATCATTTGTCATGGGTTCGATTTCTAAAAGATGCATACGAAGCACTGATCCGCGATAGAATTTTAACGCTGGAAGGCTGCGCGGAAGGAAACAATGATTAATTCAATAAGATATTTCAAAACTTTACGACCACTAAGGAATCGTATCCATAGAGTAAGGCCGCAAAGAACGTATTTTTTCTTGCACCCCGACAGCGCCGACCACATTGCGGCAAAGAAATCATGAAGACTGTAACAAGCCTGAAATCTACGGTTGTTTCGCACAGTCTTGATTTACCACCTTCAGGTTTATCGTTCTTTCCAAAGTTGAAGGAGGTATTGAAAGGTCAACATTTTTCATCAGCCACTGAAGTTCGGGTTACTGTTCGTCATTGGATCAACAGTAAACAACAAAGTATTTTTATGGAAGAAATGAAGAAAATGGACTTAGCGTTAGGAGAAATGTGTCGCAATATGGTGATGTGGAAAAATAGTTATGTACATTGGTAGTACAATAGTCTCATTATTTTGTCGTTTCTTATTTTTATTTTACAGAGTTGGAGACTTTATATATTAATCCGTTTTCGCATGTTAAATATTCGAGACGAATTCCTTATTATTGAATCTATTTTAGCCATTTATATTTTATGTATATACCCAATCTTCGAGACAAGATTCAAACGGTTGCCCAGTTTTTCACATCTGACGTACTTACGAGGTAAGTGCCAAATATTCTCGAACTGACAATATTATACATGTTCCGAGCGTTACGAATATGAATCAGGTAATGTTAAGATGTTGAACGTCCTTATCGGCCAATTAAAATGGTAACGTCACAAAAGATTTCATTTGTTAAAGAATTAGTGTTAGAAGAGTGCCGTTTGAAAGTAAAGGAATTTCCAGCAATATCTAATATTTCTGAAACAAGTGCCGAATTTTGCATGACCATTTGGGTATGAGTAAGGTTAGTATAAGATGGTTACTGCGACTTCTTTTTGCTCCTCAACATGAATTGAATGTGGCCGCTCGGTTTTAAACCTGTGTGGAGATGACCCAAGATCAATTTTGGTGTCCGTTTTCAGAGGAGATGGAAGGATGATCCTGTATTATGATTCTTTATCGAAAAAGAAGTCGATTGGAATGGCCGTGACCAGATGAACCTCGTTCCATAAAGGCTCAATCAAAGAGAAAGATTAAGGTCACAATATTTTTGGTTTGTAAGGGCATTTCACTGATTGACTTTAAAGACCATAATACAGCTATCAATACCGCATATTATTACGCTAGTTTGCTATATAAATTGAGAGATAATATTTGTGAAAAACGTCGAGAAGAACTGTCAACAGGGAATGTGGTCAAGAAATTGAAAATCGTATATGTGGCTCCTGGTGACTATAGTATATATTTTTCTAGTGAAAAAAGATTTGAATGGATGTCATTCTCATGATGGTATTTAGTTTGAAACAGTCGTAACATATTGTGAGAAAACATCAGTTTATTTTTACAATGGCATAGAATTATTAATTAATAGTTCTAATAATTGCATTGGAAATTATATTGAAAAACGATTTTCGACTCTTGATTTTTAACTATAATTCGTTGTTCTGCCTGTTTCAGTTACACTGACTTCCCTATATGAATGCAGCACTTCCGGTTTTAAAAAGCTTACCGCACCCTTTCAATTGCAATCAAAGCAACTTTAATTTAGATGAAGACGAATGTGGCACCTCCATATTTTGCAAGTTTTATACTTACTTACTCAGACCGTGCCTGTAATAAAATCCTATTTTTCCATAAAATATTATTGTCGATCTATTGCTGTGATGATAATATATATTCTGTTTTTATTTAAAAAAATTATAAATTAGAAGACTGTTTTATTGTTTATTCTTAAGATCAGGTCGCTTCCACTGTTGAAAGAAAGTCTTTTATACGAGCAAATATTGTCATTGTCTTTAATAGGTATTTCATTTCTTGCAACAAATATTTCCTTTGTTTATTTGGAAATTTGTATTTTTAGTTTAACGTGTGATGGGTTAATTTAATGAGCATGTTTATTAAATCTACTTTAAAAACTGCAGTTTGTCTGTACTATAAATTATTATTATATGAACAGGATAATTCGTATAAACAAGATTTTCGTGAATATTTCGTGAACTTTTTACCTGTAAAGGATAGTTATAATTTATATTATTGTTCTTTAAATGTAATATAAAGTATGAATTATGTTGTTATAATAATGGTATTTACGTCCAACAGTTTACACACCTTAATAAAGGAAATATTAGTTAAACAAATAATTAGTTAATACAGTAGTTAACTACAATAAAGAAAAGAAACTTATTGCTTTATCGATTAGGCCACATATCGCTCTAATTATGGATTTGTTTTTTAGGTACATATTTTATTGTTGTTTGGAGCTAAGTGATTTCAAAGTGAAATCTTTGTCAAACATTGATATAATAGTAATTGATCGATAGCGTATAGGATATTTCTTGTTTTCGCTTTTAAAGAAAGGACAATTTTAGCTTATCTTTAATTCAGTGACTTGGAAAGTCACTTTCACAAAGGTGATTTAGAACCTAGATACTGGTTTAGGTATAAACGATGCGATTACTTTATGATTCGATCAGACATTCTATCAGTGATGTACGAGGATTGTTTGGAAACTACGTGGCCTAACACAGATATGGCGCTAATTTGCAGGAATCTTCTTTATCATTCTATAGAATCATCCTTTAATAGGTCAAATGTGACAGTACAGAGCGATCTGTCAATTAGCGTTTTTGACACTACGCCAAAGTGAACGTCTCGTGTGATTTTGTAGGAATGAAAAAAACTGAGTTGTGAGCAAGTACTTTCATTTGAAAGGCTTAACGCCAACCGAAATCAAAACAGAGTTGGATTCAGCATTATTAGAATTCGCTCTTTCGTTTTCAATTGTTAGAAACTGGTTAGCCGAATTTAAGCGTGGTCGTATGAACACAAATGATGAACCTCGTAGTGGACGTCCATAAACTGTTACTGCTGAGGATATGAATCAAAAACTCTATCGTATCGTCTTGGATAACCGTCGAGTAAAAGTGCGCGAGATAGCAGACATTGTAGGTATCTCAAATGACAGTGTGTACAGAATTTTAACTGAGGAATTAGAAATGAAAAAATATTCAGCGCGTTGGGTGCCGCGGTTACTCACACCGGAGAAAAAATTGAATCGTTTGAGTGTTTCTCGCGACCTTTTGGCACGTTTTCGTCGCAATCATAAGGACCGTTTCATTACCGTAAATAAAACCTGGGTCCACCATTACACCCTCGAAACCAAAGAACAATCCAAACAATTGATCAAACAAGTTCTTCGTCACCAAAGAAAACAAAAACGGTTTTGTCAGCAGGAAAGGTAATGGCAACTATTTTGTGGGATTTTCATGGAGTTATCTTGGTCGACTACTTAGAAAAAGGGAAAACAATAAATGGGGAATATTATGCCAATTCTGTCTGCGATTGAAATGGTAAAAATTCATGAATTGGGATTTGAATTAGTGTCTCATTCGCCCTATTCCCTAGATTTGACCCCCAGTGATTATCGTCTCTTCCCAAACCTGAAAAAATGACTAGGTGAAAAAGGTAATCGCTGCTGTAAATAGCTATTTCGAGAACTTTGATTCATCGACCCAAAATGAAGGCATTACTAATTGCGAATATCGTTGGAATAAGTGTGTTGAGGGAGCAGGAGACTATATTGAACGATAAAATGTTTTTTGTCAAGAAGCTTGCGTTTTATTTATTAGGCCACATAGTTTTCGAATAACCTTCATATATAAGGCATTAGACATTCTATTAAAATATCTGTAACATATAGAAATTGGTAATTTTAATAATAAATTTGGCCTATTTGCCTTACAGTAAAATATATGTGGCCATTGTACATTATTAATTCTTGGCATGTTAGCAATCAACCGCAATCTATTCTATTGCACATATATGCAAATTTAAGAATAAAACATCTGATGCTCAAAGAAGTGATATTGAATCTAATATATATATTTAAAAATAATCGAAAGCCCCTTACAGGATATATACCAAGATTCACGAAGTTCATAAATTTTGAAAATCTACGCGGGTCTAACTCAAAATTGTTAAAATGTTCTTGATGAACAGAATATCATACCAATGATGCATATTTTAACTTCGATCTAATGTGGGCCTAATGTAACATATTCAAATATGTAGTGTCTTCTAAATTTAACTACTTCTAAGAATAAAATCTATACATTTTGCATGCACTAGCTAACATTTGGTTGATGTGTTCGATGGAGGATAACCTAGTATGAAAAGTTAGGTCCAGATTTTCATAAACGAACAACATTGAATGGCATGTGTCATTCAGGATATAATTAGATATTATAATATAAGTTTTTCTAGCATAACTCATGGCCGTAGTTGAGTTGACAACTTGAGTTGAGGCACGAATAATTCTGCTGGCACCGAACACCAATCGCATCCATCTTGTGAGAAGATTCTGAAAGCTAATTATTTTACGTTAACGTCGTTTTCAAGTGCTATAAAGCAAAATTGTTTTATTTAATTAACATACTTATCAAACAGGTTACTTTTTTTACCTTAAAACTGTGTTTAAACTGTATCCTTTTTTTAAATGTTATGGTCTGAAAAAGTCTTCTTATGTATATTGTCTTCCACTGCTTCCCTTGTGTGTGCATTGTATTTACTTTTTTCCAAATTTTTTATATGTAAAAAGATAGAAAGAAAGATACGAAGCAGGCAATCTTTTTACTAAATTTATTTTATTATTTATGTAGTAGTATTTATGTAGATTCTAATTGTTACTGTATTAGATTATTATATATTGCAATGTCTTCTCTATGATTCATTGTGTTTGAGTGTATAATTCGCTCTTATTAGTGGTGATAAATATAAGAATGAATTAATATACCAGGTGTCCGTGAAATAAAGACACAGCGTATGAAAAATGGTAAAAACATAGATATTTAAAATAATTTGTCACCTCACTGTGCGACCACTATATAATAGAGTATCGGAGGCGATATCTTAAAGCTGACCGATAATAACAAAAAGAGTAGTTTTCCTGTTGTTGATCTCGCTTTAAGTATCGTCTCCGATTTAGTCAGTTATCGATCGTTACGTACGTTCGATATGATTTACATTTACGTCTTCGATTAAAGATATATTGTTACCAAATAGGGCGTTGAATGCCCGTAGAGCACTCATTATACATGTTTTTTTTAATACATTTCCTTGAAAATTTACATGCCAGTAACATATATATTTTTACGACTAACTCTTCCTTCTAGATTAACATAAACATTGCAACGTATGTATTTAACAGCGGCATTCTAAATCCATATTAATATTTTATATTTGCTACTTCTCATAACAAAAAAAAAACATTCACGTAATACACAAGAAAGGAAGGTTAATTTGGGTCAGTTCTAAATCTAATCAATCAAATCAAGTAATAATTAGAAACTATATAAATAATAAAATTAATTTAATAAGAAAAAAGTTGCTTACATCCTTCTTATTATATTTTTAAAAAATATGAAAAAACAAAGAGCGGGAAAAGAAGAGGGAGAAGATGGAAAAGAACACACATAGGGGAAATAAAAAGAACCAGAGGAATAAGAAGTCAAACGGTCAAAAGGAAAACAAGTAATGTCATTAATAAAAATAAAAAAATAATGTAAACCTTAAATTATGGCGTTGAGAACACCCGACAAGGATCTAAACGTGTATAACCGAACATCGGAATATTCAACAGACAAGAGGCATCCAAATAATTTAATCAACGACAGTGCCGGGATAATTACAACTAGTTTCTTATAAAGCACATAATTCCCTTTTTTCTGTTTTTAATAGAACATGTTCTATATTACATTTTGAAATCATTTTTTAGCATTGAAAAATAATGGGATCATCATTTCTTATATTTTATGCAATAACACGTCTCTGTTTTCTTGCTTCATGCACTTACTCGATAAATCAAAGCTGCCATTATTAATGTTACCAATATCGACCACTTTTTTCTCAAAATAAATTAATTAATCACATAAGCTACCCTGTCCTTTCTTTAACTCATGAAATTGGTCTGAGATTAATGACTTCTTAGACATTTATTGATTTTTGCAAGAAAGTTCCATTCTATATAAAAAAAAACACAGTGCTACCTTCCATAACGTTCAAACTACATAATGTTATACAGTATTTGGTAATCTACACAGTCGTTGTCAATTCAGCTTTAGATGGAAATTCAATACTATTTAATTAATATGAAGTTTTATTATATCTAAAATAGTTCTTAAAGTAGTTGGTTCTGTATGCAAATAGAAACACACGTATATTGTTTATCTAATAACAGCTTTGGGCATTAAACATTACTATTATCTATAACAGATCCTTGTTGTTTTCTTCTTTTCTTATATACACATTTTTTCTCTAGTTATCGCTACTGGAGGTTGCCCATGACAACTGAAAAGTTTAAGAGGTTCACCTAATGAAATCTTTGAAAGCGAATCCTCTGTTGAATAAATTCCCTGTGTTTTGTGTTTGATTTAGTTTTGTCGCATTTTACATCTTCAAATATATTCTGAAATTTTAATAAATATTTCTGATAATATTACTGTTCCAATATAATTGAATATAGGCGGAATTTTTTCTTACACAAATATCGAACTCTAAAACTTGTTTTAATTTTCCATTTTCTTATTTTCCTTATCTGAATTATTATGTATTTCTTATAGATCCAGTAGTCATACTTACCGAAATTTGTATAATTACTAGAGAACGGACATTCTTACCACATGATTAAGTTCTCCCAATACAATAGCCGTTGTCCATTGTTAACGCTGGCGAAATCAGGTGGCCGAGAAAATCAAACACAAATACTTCATTGTATTACGTGGGGATGTACTCAGCGATGTTTATAAACATTTCCAATTGCCGATTGCGTTTAATGGAATATATCCTCCGAATACAATAGGTGTGTTGTCCATTGTAATCGCTGTCGACCAGATGGCCAGATGGTCTAACAAATACTTCATTGAATTACGCCGAGTCATGTGGTAAGAATGTCCGTTCTCTAATAATTACCTATCTAGTGTTAGTGACCTAGGTTTCAAATCGATACTGTCTACTTTTAATAAACATCAGAATAATTGAAACATACATGAGTGGGTAAAACCCCACCAGTTTTGTATAATACAAAAGTACTTTTAATAATATAAAATAATATTAAAAATCTGGTGTGAAGAACACAAATACAGGTGCATTATAAATATTTGTTGTGAACGTGTCCAAACATATCCCTCCTCTGAGACGCAGCTACGTATTTCGCCTTTCTACAGGCTCATCGGTACGCCCCTGCTGGAGGAAGGACATCTTCAGACACATTCACAAAAAGGAACCACATCGCCGTATCACAGAAATTTTCCAGACCAGCGTAGAAGTAAATTCAGCGTTGCCTGTTGTCAGACAACCGAAGTACCTCGCCCTGTCCACATAACCAATGCGAACCAACGACGCCCTTACAAAGATGGCACAGCCGTCTCTCTAGAAACTGCATTTTGTTTGTGTCTTCACTCATACTACGGACTAACTGCATGTGTAATGTATCAGAATAATTGAAACATACATGAGTGGGTAAAACCCCACCAGTTTTGTATAATACAAAGGTATTTTTAATAATATAAAATAATATTAAAAATCTGGTGTGAAGAACACAAATAGAGGTTCACTTTTTTGTGAAGGTGTCCGAACATATTCCTCCCCAGAGACGTAGATACGTATTTCGCCTTTTTACAGGCTCATCGGTACGCCCCTGCTGCAGAAAGGATATCTTCAGACACATTCACAAAAAGAACCACATCGCCATATCACAGAAATTATCCATACAGGCGAAATACGTATCTGCGTCTCTGGGGAGGGATGTGTTCGAACACGTTCACAAAAAATACCTGTATTTGTGTTCTTCATACCAGATTTTTAATAATATTTTATATTATTAAAAATACCTTTGTATTATGCAAAACCGGTGGGGTTTTACCCACTAATGTATGTTTCAATTATTCTGATACATTACACATGCGGTTAGTCCGTAGTATGAGTGAAGGCACAAACAAAATGCAGTTTGTAGAGAGACGGCTGTGCCATTTTTGGAAGGGCGTCGTTGGTTCGCAGTTGTTATGTGGACAGAGCGAGGTATTTCGGCTGTCTGACAACAGGCAGCGCTGAATTTACTTCTATGCTGGTCTGGAAAATTTCTGTGATATGGCGATGTGGTTCTTTTTTATGAATGTGTTTGACGATATCCTTTCTCCAGCAGGGGCGTACCGATGAGCCTGTAGAAAGGCGAAATACGTACCTGCGTCCCTGGGGAGGGATATGTTCAGACACGTTTACAAAAAATATTAATAGTGAATCTGTATTTGTGTTCTACGCACCAGATTTTTAATAATATTTTATATTATTAAAAATACTTTTGTATTTCAATAAACATATTGAAATCACAAATTGCTTCTGCTTACATATCCTTGCTTTCATTAGTATAATTTCTGGATATTTGATAAGCTGATATATTGAAATCCTTGAATTATTCATAGCTAACATAGCTTCGGTATTATTTGGTATCCTATATACAAATATTTTGACACAGTTTATATCGAATTTATACGAATTCAAAGGAAATTTTTGAAATTTGTTTGAATTAAAATTGCTGAGTATATAATTCTATTGGCTTTACTTGCTTTGCCAACAGGCATTATTTGTTTACCTTGGCATTCTATCGGGATGATCAGTATGCAAGGTTTGTGCCCAATCTACTTTACAATGCAATTGTCTCTGGATTTTTATATGACACAATCAGCTAAAAAAAATAATAAGGAGATATGTGACTATTATGTTGACAAATGTAGATAGAAGGCTGAAGGATGTTTTTCGATATCGCTATCTGTATGCTATATTGCTATATTTGTTATTACATCGAAGAAATTAAATATTTCAGTTTTATTTGTTCAGGTTCATTAAAATCTCTTTGCGACACTGGTTTTTCCTATATTTTTGATATTTTCTTTTTAACTCCAGTAATGCAGCAATCTGTCTTCATTGACAACTAACGTTTGTTGTGACTACAAAATAGGACTTGCGCAGTATACTTCAATAACTGTACTGCTTAACTATACATTAACAATTGTTAATAATTTAGGATTTAAATTAATCAGATTTGTTAGTTCGTTTTGATATTAGGAATATATATCTTTCTTATTAAATTTTGGCAAATATTTTCTGTATACTCACTAAACGATCGCTTCTCAACCTGGGGGTCGCGGTGATATTAAAGGACGGTCGCGAAATAGCCTAAACAATAATGAAAAATCATTTTATAAGAAAAAATCATTTAATATAATCATTTTACTTATAAGTAAGTACACACGTAAAGAAAAGGAATCCCGAAATATTAATTTTATTTATATTTACGAATGGTGGTGTCGCGGAGTTAAGAAGGTTGACAATTGCTGTTCTAAACCTTCCTTAAAACCTATTTACTATATCCATTGTACTATGTTCAATATAACGAATCTTCTTCTTCTTCTTCTTTCTCAACCTGTATCCGTCCACTCCTGGACGTAGGTCTCTCTCAATTTTTCCCACTCGTCTCTATCTTGTGCAGTATGGACCCATCGCCTTCCCGCTACGCTTCTGATATCATCCACCCATCTCTTTACAGGGCGTCCCACACCTCTTTTTGTTTGTTTTGGTCTCCATTCCGTGATTTTGTGTGGCCATCTATCCTCGGTTTGTCTAGCTATGTGTTCGGCCCACGCCCATTTCATTTTTGCTATTTCCCATATAACGTCTCTTATCTTCGTTCTTTTTCTGATATCTTCGCACCTGATCCTATCTCTTAGTGAAATACCAAGCATGCTCCTTTCCATGGCTCTCTGTGATGTTCTGAGTTTATTGGCGGAAGCCTTGGTCAGGCTTATAGTTTCAAGTCCGTAGGTTTGGACTGGCAGAACACATGTGTTCTATACTTTAGTTTTTAGGTTTATTGGAATTTCCTTATTTCTAAGTACGTGTCCCAACTTGACGAAAGCTATCCAGGCGAGCCTGATTCGTCTAGTGATTTCAGCATGCTGGTTTTCTTTTCCAAGCTTAATAACGTGACCCAGATATATATATTCATCTACGCATTCAATGTGGTTATTGTTTATGTATATGTTGGCATCATCAGGGCTTAGTATTTTCGTCTTGCTGTAATTCATTTTTAGACCTATGTCTGCAGATGTTCGGCCCAATTGTTGTAGCATTACATTTAGTTCTTCAATGCTGTCTGCTATCAAGACTATATCATCAGCAAACCTAAGGTGGTTTAGTCTAGAACGATTAACGTTGATACCTTTGTTGTGCCAATCTAGCCGTTTAAAAACATCTTCCAGGGCCAACGTGAATAGTTTCGGTGAAATCACATCTCCCTGGCGTACTCCTCTTTGTAGTGGTATTTTGTCTGTTTTCGTGGTTTCATCAATTTTAATATGTATTGATGCTTCCTCATAGATGTTTTGGATTATTTGTATATATCTAGAGTCTATATAACGAATACAATGTATAAATTAATGATCTTTTGATGTTTCTAGATTTTAAAGTTTCCCTGTATATAAAATGACTTAAAAATCTTTAATATAATCATCTCTTGCATACTGTCTAGTTCTGCACAGAAATCATTGATATAAGAATGGTGTATTTTACAAGTTTTTAATGACATGATTTCCAGGGTCTCGCAATTTCGAAATCAGGGTATGCCCTTTGATTCACATTTATCTTTCAGTCCACATATTATTAGCACTTGTTCATTCGCATCTAAGTGTAAGTATTCTCCTACGAGCTTCACGTACATTTGTCCATTTACAACCGTTATTGCATATGTGCAATAATGCCAATCGTTTATATTCCAATTTATTCTAGCGAAAACAGTTAAGTTTTATATTTTTGTTTTTATTTTTGCCTTTATGTTTTATAGTTTAATTCTTATAGTTCTATAATTAACTTATTTTTCTCTTCTCTTTTATTGACCGCATACATTAACCTGCAGTTTGTGCAAATAATTAATTTTTTTTATTTGCCTTTTTAGGAAACTGTACAGGATTGACCTATTGGGTGAATAAATATCCTTCTTCTTATTATTATTGTTGTTAATATTATTCAATAAAGAGCAATTTAAAGAACCTAAATATATCACTAGTTAATTATTAAGCTACTTAATATATGCCATTGTTACATTAGCTTCATTATGCTGAATAAATTCATTAATTCCACTAAATAAGATTTATTTTTAGGTAAATGCAATATATGTATCTGTGAATGTAGTTCATTATATTCGTATCATTAATGTACCATATTAACAATTTCTGTATCATTGGGGTCAAACAATTGAAATTATTGAAGAAAAAATGCATTATTATTACTGAAATATTTGAATGCAATTTTTATTTATATTTGTATGGATCTATTTCCAATTTAATAGATGATGAACCCGAGGATTCCGATTGACCAGAATATTTGCATTCTATAGTTGGAAGGGTATTTGTTTCATAGTGTGAGAAACAATTTGACACAGTGGTCGGAGTCAATCTGTATTAAAAAAGAAATAAATTAAATGATAGAAGTAATATAAAATTGTTAGAAAATCTATTATTACCTTTGTTTTTCGAGAGAATATTAACCTATGAAGAGAATATTTTACATGAAGGCAGTGCGTCTCAATGGAAGCAAGGAAAAGGGATTTAAAGTTAACCATGTCACCTAAGGTCCAGATGTGAATCACATGAAGTACGTTTGGGACTATATGCAACGAGGAAATGACTATTTACGTTAATGGGAAATATGGATCAACTAATTTGAAGCGATTTAATTTATTCATCACCTAAGCATGTTGGTAAATTATATAAAGTGTGTAGCTTTCAGATTAAATATTGAAATAATCGATATAAACTTCAATTCAATCAATATTTAACGTTATTATTGATTCAAATAAAGCTTCTCGGTGGAGGTCAAATAATAGTGGCTTCATTATTATGTTGCAATAAACGACATCCTTCTCGCGTAGGCGAGTTCTTATAGTAATTAAATTGATATTTATACAATACAAAAGTATTTTTAATAATATAAAAAATATTATTAAAAATGAGGTGTGAAGAACACAATACAAGTTCATTTATGTATTTTTGAATGTATCTTCTCCAAAGACGTAGATACGTATTTCACATTTCTACATATTCGTCGGCACGCCCCTGTTGGAGAAGAGACACATTCAAAACAAACATAACTACGTTACTATCTAGCCGAAATTATTCAGACAGAGCGTGAAGGAATATTCAGCGCTGTCTATATACCGACGAACATGTGGAAATGTGAAATACGTATCTACGTCTTTGGAGAAGATACATTCAAAAATACATAAATGAACTTGTATTGTGTTCTTCACACCCAATTTTTAATAATATTTTTTATATTATTAAAAATACTTTTGTATTATACAAATTTAGTGAGGTTTTACCCACTCAAGTATGTTTCAAATTATGTTGTGATATTTATACATTTAACTGCTAAATAAAATTTCCCCTGGCGTATTAGGTATTGCACTTTTTTTTAAACAAACTATCAATTGCTTGACTTTAATTTAAATACGTCTGTTGGGGTATAATGAATGCTGGTTCTTGTTTCATTTCAATAAAACACACTTTGTAACCTTTTTAACCTTTTACTTAACTCAAGAGTAAATTTTGATATATATATATACATTAATATACATTTGGCGTTACATGCTTGGTGGTGTCTTACACCCAACTCCCCTTACTTCTAGTCAAAAAAAAGAACTACATATATACACTTACTACCCCTACTCTAGCGCGGTAAAATATTTAAATTTAAAATACATAATTGTCATAACATGCCCCCGGCCTTAAAAGAAATAAGTCTTTTAACAAATATAGCTATGGTTTGTCTTCCACTGGTAAAGGACACAATTTTGTAAAAACTCGTTTAATAATGCCGGATGCGGTTTTCACATTTGCCACTCTATTGATGTTATCCTTTCCTGGAAACACTTCTGTGATACGACCTAATTTCAATTGCATAGGTGGTAAATTATCATCTTTCACCAGTACAAGGGATCCTTCTTCTAAGTAGCTAATGTTGGACTTCCACTTCGTACGTTGTTGAAGTTCACTGATGTACTCCTTTCTCCATCTCGTCCAAAAATGCTGCCGAAGTTGCTCTAATCGTTGAAATCGCGAAAGTTGCGTTTCTGGGACAATTTGGATGTCTGGTTCATATGTTGCAGTCAGAAGTCGTCCAACGAGAAAATGAGCCGGAGTCAGAGGAGTACAATCGGAAGGATCGGTTGACAGGGGGGTTATGGGTCGAGAGTTTAAAATAGCCTCTATTTGCGTCAATAAACTGTTAAATTCTTCGTAAGTAATATGAGAGTTTTTTAAAACTCTTTTCAAATGGTATTTGGTGGATTTGACGCCTGCCTCCCAAAGACCTCCAAATGTG
This sequence comes from Melolontha melolontha, assembly GCA_935421215.2. Classification (NCBI taxonomy): domain Eukaryota; kingdom Metazoa; phylum Arthropoda; class Insecta; order Coleoptera; family Scarabaeidae; genus Melolontha; species Melolontha melolontha. The sequence continues at coordinate 66,780,888 of OW285238.1, forward strand.
GGCGCGTATGCTGGACCAAAATGCCAGTTTATGCCCTGATTGTTAAAAGCGCTTTCTAGATTGCATTGATTTGTACAAAGGAATCGGCTCAATTCTTTCAATTCACGGTTGGCTCTAACGAAAGTTCTGCCGTTATCTGAGTATATGTGTAGCGGTTTACCGCGACGCGCAATAAAACGTTTCATAGCCAACAAAAAAATATCTGTTGAAAGGTCACTTACCAACTCTAAATGAATGGCCTTTGTGGACATGCAAACAAACAGACATATATAACATTTTTCTAATTTGCAGCCACGTCCTCTTTTATTTTTAATATAAACTGGACCCGCATAGTCTAACCCAACGGATTGAAAAGGAAAACCAGTGCAAAACCGCGTAGCAGGTAAATTACCCATTAATGGTTGACTAGGTTTTACTTTGTATCGTTGGCATTTTACGCATTGACGCACAGTTAGCTTGGCTAAACCTTTGCCTGATATAGGCCAAAATTTATCGCGAATGCTCGCTATTAGGTGCTGCGGACCAGCATGCAAAAGCTCTTCATGATATGCACGAAATAATAATTTTGTTAAATGATGTTTATTTGATAATATAATTGGATGTTTTTTCTCGAAATCAAATTTTGAATTATCTAAACGACCACCGACTCTGATTACACAATTTTCGTCTATGTACGGATTTAAACTTAATAATTTACTTCCTTTGCCAACCTGACCGCGTAGTGTTAAGTTGTTTAAATCATCAAAAAATGAAATTCTTTGTGAAACCTTTACTAAGACTATGAAGGCATTATGAATTTCTGTTGCAGTTAGTGGACCGCTTAGCTTAGATGCACCTTTACGCAAACAGTTATTTTGAAATCTGAAAATATACGCGCAACAACGTTTCAACCGGTTTAAATTTGAAAATTTGTCAAAGCCAAAGTTCAGTTCGATACTAACAAATGAAATTGGAATTTGCGCTTTAACTTCTGGTAATATATCCGAACTATAATATGCATGACATCTTGGCCACTCCTTTTCGTTTGATTGCAACCATGCAGGTCCATGCCACCATAAATTTGATTCCACAATAATTCTGGGTTCCACGCCTCTTGAAACTAAGTCAGCGGGATTACATTTTGTTGAAACATATCGCCAATTCTTAACGTCTGTTAATTCTTGAATTTCTACTACCCGATTTCGCACGAATGGCTTAAGTAAGTTTGCCGAGGTATTGATCCAGCCTAGTACGATTTGAGAATCGGTCCAAAAGAATATTCTATCTATCGTTAACCGTAACGAATTTTTTACCTTGTCTGCTAACTTCGCGGTAACATATGCTGCACATAGTTCAAGGCGTGGGATAGTCCTGGGCTTTATCGGCGCTACCTTTGACTTTGAACATAAAAGCTTAGAATAGATTGTATCGCTTTCGTCGACTGATCGTATGTATATACAACCACCATACGCAGTTTCTGAAGCATCAGAAAAGCAATGAAGTTGCGTTTTCGTGGGGTTCTGCATAAACTCACAATATCTACCTTGTTGTATTGGATTTCGCTCAAATTTGCGTTCTAATGACAAAAACCGTCTTCGTGCTTGTTCAAATGACTCGCCTAAAGTTTCTGTTGAATCTTTCAAAGGTATAGAGACTTCGAATTGCCCATTTGAAAGACGCTTCGTGGTATTAATGAAATGTTCTTCGCATTTAATTTCTTCCAGTGACCATGGCCTTTTCGATGAAACATCTTCTAATTTAAAAAATGCTTCTAATTGATCCTGTACATCTAAGCAGCTATTTCTGTTGAAATTACAACTGATTTGCGTAGGTATTTTATTTGACACCATCCCTGATATAATCCATCCAAATTTTGTATTTTGTAGGAATGGCTTGTTATTACCTAAACTAATTTGTCCTTCGCTCAATATATTCCAAAATACATCAGAACCAATCAAAATTTCAACAGGACCCGGTTTATCAAATGTAGGGTCAGCTAAGTTTAGGTTTTCGGGAATGTTCAATTCAGAAACATCTATTTTGCTTGCCGGTAATGTGCTAGTAATTTTAGGCAATACTAAACAACGACAAATTAACATTATATTCATTATTTCTAGCCCAAATTGTTACATGAGTTTTGGATTTTAATTGACAAATAGAATTGTTCAATCCCGAAACTGCAAAGTTTATATTAATTAAGTTTATATTAAGTCGTTTACAAAGTGACTCAGCAATAAAACATGATTGCGATCCAGAATCTAAAAGCGCGCGTGCGAGATATGCTCTCCGATGTCCATCATAGATAGTTACTAAGACTGTAGGTAATAACGTAGATTCATGTATCTCAGCATTATTGACGGTTAAAGCTACGCTATTGTTAATATTATGTTCGACTGGCTGATCATCTGTGGTACTTTCCAAATGCAATAAAGTGTTATGTTTTCGTTTACACTTTTTGCATGAACCCCGTATATAACATTGCTTAGCAAAATGACCAGCTCTGAGACAATTGAGACACAATTTTAATTCTTTCGCTTTTACTAACCTATCCTCTACCGATAATTTTTTAAATTGTTCGCAATCATGATTTTTATGTGCTTGGTTACAAATTCTACAATTAATAATAACGCTATGTTTTTTATTTTCATTTTCTGAGACAAAGAAATTTTTTGATTTACTGCTATAATTTTCTTTTGATTTATCAGACATATGCTTACTCGTTTCTAATCGTTCTAATAAATCAGCGCGTCTTCTTAAGCAATCATACATATTTTCTAATGAAACACTTTCTTTGGTCATTTTATACTCTTCCCATTTTGAAAGACTCGCGTCATCTAGCCTTTTTGATACTAAATGTATAATTATTGTATCCCAATATTCAATTTTTTGTTGAAGACTTTCTAATGATCGCAAATGTTTACAAACGGTATCTATTAAATTATGAATTTTACTTGAAGTGGCTTTACTAATTTTTTCAATATTAAATAATGCATCTAAATGATTATGGATTAAAACATGCTTATTATCAAATCGTTTACATAAGAGCTCCCACGCGGCGTTATAATTTTCGGCGGAAAATTCAAATGATTTTATAACTTGCGCAGCAACACCTTCTAGTGACGCGCGAAGATAATGGTATTTTTGAATTTCGGTAATGTCGTTACTTTCATGTATTAAAGACCTAAAAATGTCCCTATACTCGATCCAATAATCATGAAGTCCCGAAAAACTAGGCAACTTTATATCCGGTAACTTAACCGCTCTTGTTAACTGTATATTACCTGATCTACTAGAAGAAACCGAGTCGTTGTCACGTACGTTTACGTTAGGTACGCTTTCTTTCAACAGACACTTTGCATCGCTTATGATACCGTAATAAATTTGTTCGAACTCATCCCTTTCTTTGTACTGATCATCCGCGTCGTCTACAGTTAGTTCTAATTGCGTTTGAATTTCATCATACTCGCTATATACCGATTCTAATTTTGATAATCTTTCCTCAAGTTCAACAATGTCTTTATCTAGAGGCTTTGTAATGCCTTTGAATTTATTTAGAAAGTTATTAAAGATTGTGACTTTACTTTTTAAGCTACCGCGCTTTTTTAGTAACGTTTTTTCTGTGTTATCCATATTTTGGTTAAACAAGGCGAATAAGGTCAAATCCAACAAATACCAAGTAGTAAAATAAAAATAGAAACCTATTATTCGCAAATAGACCACAAATAGGAAATAATTGTAAAGGAAAGACTCACGTTACACGTTGTTTGTCGCTTCTGCAATGGCGTCTAGCTTCTTTAACTTTCTTTTTTCTCATGCGGGTCGAAGGACCATTTTATGTTGGGGTATAATGAATGCTGGTTCTTGTTTCATTTCAATAAAACACACTTTGTAACCTTTTTAACCTTTTACTTAACTCAAGAGTAAATTTTGATATATATATACATTAATATACATTTGGCGTTACATGCTTGGTGGTGTCTTACACCCAACTCCCCTTACTTCTAGTCAAAAAAAAGAACTACATATATACACTTACTACCCCTACTCTAGCGCGGTAAAATATTTAAATTTAAAATACATAATTGTCATAACAACGTCATTTCTCATCACGACATAGAAGCTCATATGTAATTATTTTAGTTCTGTTTTCTGTTAAGTATATATTTCTTAAAAATTTGGCTTTGTGTGTGTTTAATTATGTAGTATACCTTATCAGTAAGGATGCCCATTTGGGAGCAAACGCTGTGCCGCAATGGAAAGGGATTCGGCTGCACGCGCATCTATGTACAGTGCATTCAGAATTACAAGAAACTAACTTTTCATGTGTTTACAACTGTTATTGCACCCCCTGTGGCGATAATTCTCTCATTGTTATTGAACGAATACGGTTCAACTCCTACGAATCTATTGGCCGTATGAACTACAAATTAGGTCCCTCTAATTAAATAAGAAAATGTAAAATAGAAAAATAAAATACAAAAAAAGAAATTCTATTCATTAGCTTTATTTATAAAAAAAATATTACATGATGTGTGGTAATATAGATATATCAAACACATAGGTATAGTGCATTCAGAATTATAAGAACTTAATGTGTTTACAACTGTTCTTGCACCCCCTCTGCCGATAATTCTCTCATTATTATTGAATGAATGCGTGCAAACGAATCCATTGGTCGTATTGACAACAAATTAGGGCCTATATTTAATTACCATAGGTAACCTGTATCTATATCTAACTAAGTATGAGATGGCAATTAATGCAAAAGGAACAAATACGATTATAATTATTTTTTATAATTTTGCAAATGGTGTTATTGTATTACTCTACACTATAAGTATTGCGGGCCACTTAATAGGATTATCTGTTAAGCAATATACGTAATAAGTAAATACGTGAGTAATAAACAAACCTAGTAGGTCCCTAGCTGTAACAATTAATACAATTCACGTAAGTAGTGGGGCATGTATATAATACATATAATATTTAGCGCATTAATCATTTATTGTTAGTATTTATTGCTGCATGCATATTTGAATGTTACAGTTTACCATTTCTCTCTTGATTTCATTACCATGTGGCGATCTTTTAGTGATAGTGATAGTGAGAGCAATGTGAATATTGATGGTGATATTGGAAGACATCAGAGAAAGCATTTATCAAAAGACGCAAAACAGATCATTCTCCATATCTATCATACCCTGATGGAAGAAAATAACGATGGACAAACCAAGAATATTGAACGAACGTGGAAATTAACAAAAATGCCTACAGGAACAATATATAAAGTAATTAAAGGTGACGCAGGCACTCGCAAGCAAAAAAGTGACAAAGGAACGTCGAGAAATATTAATGATTACGACATCGATACCATTAGGGAATAAATATATTATGTGTATGTACCTACACTCTTGAGTGCTTGCAGTGCTTAATGATCATCAACTAAAATAAATCTCCAAGTGACCAATTTTCTTAAAAGAATGCATAAGTTAATAAATTAACTTGAAAATAATATAGTAAAAAATTGATACGGGGTTATGAATCACCCGATATGTCAAATCATTAAATAAGTGAACAATGTACAAGAGAAGAAAATAAGTTTACTTGAGTTTAAACTGAATTAAATTAAAATTACAAAAATCAGATTAATTTGAATTATACCGCCACAGGCACTAAGAATTAAGTAATTGGTCGTAATATTAAAATTCCTTAATCTAGATAAAAAATATGTAATCCATCGCAGATCTGTAGAGAATTTTACATATAGTTTTACACATTTAGTAACATACTAATAGACTATTAAAAAAATATATCAAGAGAAATTACAGTTGAATGTCTTACAAAAAAAAAAAATAGTAAAAATGGTAAAATATAAAAATAAAATTATTGCAATCATTGGTCTGAATTATACACACGGTATATATATATTGTGGTGGGGCATACCCATTTACATAAGAGGCCCTGGAACAAAAATAAAGGAAAATAGTAAAGTGATTACATTAATTTAGAAGATAAGATTTTGTTGGAACTGTATATTTCACATGTCATATCAATGAAGTTAATTCCGCGTTTTTAATTGCTTAAATTTGTATCATGAACTTTATTAATTTCTTTTAGTCATTTGCTTTAGTCATTTTTATTAATAATATTGTATTATCGAAGATTTTTAACTTGATTGATTGAATATTTTATAGACATATACTTTGGATATAGCTGTACCTATTTGAATTGTTTACGGCGGGAAATATCCCAATTAAGTACAGGTATCTAGCTAAAGATTGTACATTTCAAAGATAATAATCACAAAATTAAATTTATTATTTTTGTAAAATATCCAAACGATTTGTTTTAGTAAATTACTCTATTTATAATTATTTAATATTAAATTAAAAAGTACAAACAAGAATCACGAATAAGAAGCCTGGATATAAAACAAACGAGAGTTAGCGTCGTTGGTTAAAATAATTTGCACGCGTCGACATATTCTAAAAAGTGTCCGAAGAACTTATTGAAAAATTATTAATCAAAGTATAAATATCATACCCAAAGATATATCCTACGTATCACCAACCTACAATGCCACGATTGACACAAATTCCGCAACCTAACTCCTTCCTGGTAGTTTGTAAACGAAATTCCTATCCCGAGGGACGCTACCTGCATAACACCATTACCAGAACCTTAATCCCGAGGAAAAAGGATCCGAAAACCTTCCGAATACTCCAGTATCCACATTCAACAAACTTGAGTACTTTATTTATATCTATTTCCTATAACATTGAAATTATCTTTATTAATTTTTTAAACACAATCGTTGGTATTATTATTTTTATGCAAAACATTTTATTTACTGATAAGTTTACCTTAATATCGGAAAAATACAGTTCCCTTGCGTTTTAATTAAAGTAATTTTAGTAAATTTTGTTGCATTATCTCCTTACAAATAATTAACCTAGCATTTATAAGTTTACTTGATCACGTGACTATTTATAGGTTAATACATCATATATTTATGTTAACACTTACCTTTTTGAATAAGTATATTATCAATTAAACCATTTATTTATGCTCTTCACTCTCTTGTTTTATTTATCATTTTATTCATCCAGAATCATTCGATATAAAAAGTATTCAAATAAGCTTTGCCTCTAGTAGGCCATTTCTTTAAAAACGTATGATTATTAATAATTTAAATTTGCATTAGTTGTCAATTAGACAGATGCATAGTTGACAAAAATTGCTTTGTAATTTAAAATTGATTTAACATGGTTTTTACTATACAACACAAATCATTCATGCTAGAATCTTATTTTCGAAACGGACGTAAGATTGACGGACAATGGCAGTATTCTCTTCAAGATTGTTTAGAAGAATTTAGAAATGAGTTCCCTAACGTCATCTTTGATTATGACAGTATAACAACTTGTTTATTCACACAAATTTATATTATACTAAGTACCAAATCCGCACTTTTATTTTGAAAATATAATTTCATTCTCACCACTTCAGTTAGCCGGCGTTCATACATAGATAATAGATACATATAAGGTTTTCACCATAAGAATTTGCACCTGGAAGAGGCCTATTAAGTTAAGTACAAGTTGTTTATTTACATTTATTTATGTTTTGTAATTTAGTCAAGCGACATCTGTATAATTCAATACTTAGCTACATCTTTAGGTTGTATTTTGAACTACACTTGCGAATTTAACATTATTATTAAATTTCTTATTCAATTAATTCATAACTTTTCGTTTATTTTATGTATGTTACTCTTATTCTATTACACCACTCTAGAGAGAGAGTTGTATCAATATATATATATAAATTTGAAATTTTAGAACGATAGTAATTAATTTAAAAAAAAAAGACATGCCCTAGTCCATATATAAGGTTCGATCACCCTGATTATAACAAAATCAAGGGTTATCGATTGACTTCACATTATAATTATAAAGATTTAACATTTGACACTAACGTTAATTATGATATAAAATTTTAATCACTAAACATTCACGTAGAGTTTAAGTCGGGTGTCTTCCCAATAGGACGAAAATGTTGCAAGCCTACCTTTGTTGTTGATCGCTTAATTTTTATTAAGCGATCAACAACAAAAAAAGCCCGCCAATTCCAGGTCAGATGTTACCTTCGTCAAAGTCTAGTTTACGACACCACTCGGTAGAAATATCTATCATCTTTAGAAATGGGTTTCCTCCAACTAGAAACCAGTAGGGTACATATACAGCAGTGAAAGCTTCACACTCCTTACATAAAAAAAACTCTCGATGGAAAATTTAACCTCCTACGAAGACCCTAACAATAGGGGTTACGTTCTTGCTCCAAAGGGAAAAAAATGAGAGCACATGGTCGATAAGTTTGAAAACCGCTATAAGCGCATGGGCAATTCAGGTATTACAACAAACCAAATTCTGCCGCCTAATACAATTAATATGACTCAAATACGAACATTCAAATTCACTGTCGTTAAACAATCTTGTAGCTGACAACGAAAGCTGGATTTAAGTTTGGCACTATAGACAAATGTCGTATAATTATGGAAAGCCCTAGGTTGCAAAAACTTCGGTATGACTACTTAATGGAAGGTTAAAAAATATAGAGAGCAAGGACGATTAATATGCTATTTAGACGAAACGTGATATGATACTCATGATACTGTTACCAAAGATTGGGTGTATTGGACAAGTATGTGTCAGATGGATGTGCCTGTTTCGAGAGGGAAGAGAATTATTATTTGTCATGCTGGGTCAGAGAAAGAATGGACTGGACAGTGTCTATTATCTGCAAAAAATGTAAAATCATCAAATATGGATTACCATGAAGATATGGCCTTATCTTTATTTTAAGAATGGTTTTGTGATTCTTTGTTACCAAGTTTACCAAAAGGTAGTATGACTGTGATGGACAACGCTCCATATCATTCGCGACAACAAAGTAAGCTTCCTACAAAATGTAGTACTAAGAAAAGTATTCACGAATTTTTAGACGCCAGTTATTTATATTTTGAATATTATTATACGAAAAACCAATTATTGGAGGTGAAGAACACAAAAGAATATGTAAAGGATTATTATGTAGATAATAGAGCCAAAGAAGCAGGACATACAATTTTACGTTTACCGCCGTATCATTGCGTTTTCAATCCAATAGAATTGATATGGGCCCAATTTAAAAACACCATAAGGCGAATTAATAAAACACCGAAATATAGTGAAACTACCACAACATACATTAACAATGCTATGGAACATACGTTCTGAAAATTGGAAATGTCGTTAAACACGCATTTACAAAAGAGATTTTAGACATGTATAATATTCAAACACCTTTAATTATAAATTTACACTGATACATATACTTATAAATGGATAATAATAAATAATAAATGTAAAACGTACTAGAATACTTACCGTTTTAAGCGTATAAATGTACATAACTCGAACACAAATCTTTTACCATTTTTTCCGTATATGCTTTGCACTATACATATGCCTTTGACAATACCAACACAAACTAAATTCGGAAATCTACTTATTAATTTCTGTGCTTCGTGATAGAATAGCGTCTTTATAGCTTTCAAACATTATTGATTTATTATTTTTCACTTAACACAAAATAACTATACTATATCGCAGCCGACTTGAGGCTGAACACTTATATTGGCAACATATTGCTATGAATAGTGGTTTGTAGATTTAATGCGCCACCATCCACAACTAGTTTACCCAACTAGGTTACTCAGCCGGTTGATTTCCAAATATGAGACTTCTAACTTCACGGGTTCCAATAAGGAAATTCGTGACTGTGAAATATACTAGGCGCCAGTGAAAAGTCCACAATATGTTTTATATTTATATTATATCAGTTACTTAATTTTAATTCTTTAACGGTAATGGCCAAAACACAAATATTAAACACAGGATAAAATCAAACTGAATCTTTAATACAAAAAATTAAAAAAAAGAAAAAAAACTATCTTTATAAAGATTATGTATCTTACAATAATACATGAGGTAAAATATATTCACTGTAAAATTGACAGCTGAGTGAATGAAAAAACTTCCTCTTTATTAACTCCGATCAAACTTATCTAAAAATAATAAAGTTTATTTTTAATTTCTCCCCAGAGAACCACACTGTATAATCTGAAACAAATCTGAAACACGTTCAAAATTTACACATGCGCAAACAACATGTACAAAAAATAATCTTGAATCCCGTCGAACAAACTTTTCAATTTATAATTATTACAAAGAAATGTTAATAATAGTCTTTATTATTTATTTCTAATAATTAAGACAATTTCCTACTTGTTCCAAAACAATAGAACTACAATTAATATAATCTGATTTTTAAATTTATGTCGACATAAAAAAAATTATTCTACTTACAATTTGGAGACTTACGAGAACAGTTGTTTAATCTTTTAAAATCATCAAATTACGAGAATAAAAATCTCTAAAATATATCGGGAATTGAATATAAAAAATACAAACAACTAATTAACACATTCAAATCAACCCGAACTAATTTAAATATATAATATACATAGCAATATGTACATATAATACATGTGAGTGCAACCGAATCCCCTTTCTTCCACTGCGGCACTGTGTTTGCTCCCAAATGGCCATCCTTACTTATTACTGATTTAGTACTGTTATTCCCTTACGATTAAAAACTATTCTGAAATCCTCAATGCGTATTAGGTCCATTTCTCGGTCTCATTAAACACGCTTATTATATCTCTTTTTTCATGTTCTAGAAGCGGTATCCACCACTTTAGATTTTTTCTTGTATTATTTTAAATCTCTAGCATTTACATAAACGACCTTGTACTAACTATAAATTGAAATTACTTTTGAGTTTATCTAGACAATAGAAAATGTTCGTAACTGATTAATAGAGTAATTTAGAGTTACAAATGTCGAAATAATTACTCCTGAATAATGGACAGCATTATTTTCAGGAGAGATTAAAAAGACAAAGACAGCGGAATGTTTACTTTAAAAATAATGAAAGAAAGTGGAAGTCAAACGGAAAACGAAATAATTTAATAGATTATTTTCACAGAAAGAAATAATTCCCTGTGTAAATTAAAATGTAAATCCCTAATGTTTCCTTTATATATTCAAGTACCAAATGTTTAACGCCGATTTAGCTACAACAGTAAAATATAAATACTTTTATAATAAACAAAGGAAGTTCTTCCCCATCTTTTATTAGGAAGAAAATAATAATTCATTCAGCGTTACCCTACATCAAAATAATAAAATACACTAATGAGAATAAAAATTCATATACCTAGAAAATAAAAGAAGAAATAAGATTTAAGCGGTATATCCAAATTATTACAAAATGTACAGTAAATGATTTGTATATTAATTCCATACAAAAAATATTAGATTAGCCCATCCCATTTCTTTTAAAGTGAACTACGTAATATAATCGATTCGCAGAGAGACATGCTACAGTGGAGTGGAGTGATCTAGGCGTTTGAAATATAGCGTGGTGCGAGAGGATCATTTGTTAAAATATTGTGGCTAGTTTACCAAACATATAATACCTCTATCTCGCTACATCGTAGGTTTATGGGTAAAAGTGAAAGCCACCAATTCACTGTTAGCAATGTTCCTTTTCTATTGACCCCCCGATACCACGTTTTGTTTTTGTAGTTACTACACTAATTTAAACTCATTGTATATGGAATACGCAGGCAGGATAAAGAATGGAAACACAATTCACTCTGATAACCAAGGAAGGGCGTGTGTTTGTTTGGCGTAGGTATCTGGTGAATGAAACCAAGTTTCTTTTTTACCCAAATGCGGCGTCGACGCGAAAACTTAGTATGACGGTATGGAGTAACAGCAAATATGAATCTTCGAAAATCTCATGCATTGCGTTAGATGGCGGAGATCATTGGACTCTGAAGTGATAACGCTCACACTGATGTCACCACCGTTCAACAACATACCTGTGCTACCACCCTTGCTAGCTCGTTCACCAGATTTACTGTCGAGCGAAAATATGCAGTCATCCGTGAAAATCGTTGTCACGTAGTGTATTAACAACATGTTTTGAATATTTCAATACGTTTACAAGCCAAATACATCAAAAGCAAGCTTTTAGGATATACGGCTAATGTGCTATAATACATATAAATAAAAAAAATATTATATCAAACATGTTATTCGTTATTGTAAATGTTATAATTGATTTAATAAATATGTATAAATATACCTAAAAATATAAAGCACCGTTTGAGAAGAGAGCTTCAATTTTCTTTTTAAATACTTCACTAAGTATACTAAGACTCTAAGAATTATATCAAATGTTACAAAGTATCCTGACTGATGTTCTATTTTTGAAAATATCTATTCCCTTTTAGTAAAACTTAAATGGTGTTTCACAACGGATGAGTAATGTATAGCAGAGATAACAACGAACTTAATTTTCACATTTCACCGAACTGGTTCTCAAATAAACGGAAATTACACTAATTTGAAACTTTTATCAAAACAAAGTACATTGGCATAGTAGTTGTTTCGTACTTACAATAGAGTGAGATTGTCCATTGGCGGAAAAGCGTCCCTAGGAATGTCGGTAATGAGATTGTTTCCCAAGTTTCTGAAAATAAAGCAATGTTAACATCATCCCATTACTTAAAGCGAGTGTCAAAGTTGAACAATTACATAAAATTGGCGAATATTAGATTTCGGTTATTCAATTCTATTTAATGTATTTATTAATGATTCTAATGTCTACTTCCTCATGTTTTAATTGAATAACAGTTTTAATAGAATGTGCGAGTTTCTGTGGTTTACAAATATCCTAATTTCATATCTATTTCTTAGATTAAGTAATACTTTCATGGATAAAAAAAACACGTTCGTAATTATTTCTAATGAGAATGATAACGAGAGATTATACGTTCTGATACTCTACGAAGAAGTTTGGAAAATATGTGATTTCATCGAAACGTCAACGATATCGCTGTTTTTATTAGAACCAACTACAAATACGGGCTATCTAAAGAAATGTACGGACAACTTTCACTATGCAAGTTGTTATATATATATAAAGTTAATTATTTCGTGACCTTTGTATGTTATGGTAGATTCAATTAGTTGGCGATTTAAGGTCTGGTTTTACTTAAAAATGTATATATTTAAAACAATCTTACATGTTTCGGCAAATGATGCCTTTCTCAAAGAATTTAAAATATAAATGACACAATGTCATTCTGCTTCTGGTTACTCGTAAACAGTTTACGAGTAACCGGAAGCAAAGCAGACAGTTATCGCAGACCTGAAGATGGCAAATGTGATTTTGCCGAAATGTCGTCCAGAATCCAGCACCGGTCTTTATGTAGAACAAACAGTGGAAGCGCGGAAGAAAACCCGGAACCCAGTTACAACAAATACTACTACCCGCGAAAACCTAAAAGAAATCATATATATATATATATATATATATATATATATATACACTGTGTCCATAAAGTATGGACACAAGCCCGTAATAACGTTATTGTGCATTATTTTACAAAATGCAAAGATATGTCGATTAATGTTTTTTATTAGCTATATTTAGATGCTACCATTTTGTTTTTTCCGTCAACCTTGAATAAGTTATGACGTCATTGTTATTTTTTTTAAATGTCAACTCCATTTTTTTTTTGGATTTTGAAAGCTTTTACAATTCTTTATTCGATGATTTAAGCATTTTGGTGTTAGTGTTACATTAGAAAAGTCTATGCGACACAACTGGAAAATTTGGACGTTTTACGACAACGCATCATCTACGAAACCAGACTAATCACTCCCGAAATATTACATAATGTGCGAAATGGAATTTATCATCGCTTAGGATTTTGTCAACAAAATGAAGGAAAATATTTTGAGCATTTGTTATAAATTTGATACTGAAAATGTCAAAAATAAAACTTAGAATTACAACACAGTTTACTCAAAAATTTTCTAATGTAACATACCAACATTTTTACAACATCGATTAAGAATTGTAAATGTTTTCAAAATCCACAAAGAAAAAGTGGGGTTGGCATTTTAAAAAAATATCAATGACGTCATAACTTATTCAAGGTGGACGGAAAAAATAAAATGGTAGTACCTAAATATAGCTAATAAAAAACATTAGTCGACATGTCTTTGCATTTTGTTAAATAATGCACAATAACGTTATTACGGGCTAGTGTCCATACTTTATGGACGCAAATGATTACTCAAAAATTTTCTATTATAACATACCAAAATTTTTACATCATCGAATAAAGAATTGTAAAGGCTTTCAAAATTCACAAAGAAAAAGTGGGGTTGACATTTAATAAAAATATCAATGACGTCATAACTTATTCAAGGTCGACGGAAAAAACAAAATGGTAGTATCTAAATATAGCTAATAAAAAACATTAATCGACATATCTTTGCATTTTGTCAAATAATGCACAATAACGTTATTACGGGCTTGTGTCACTTTATGGACACAGTGTATATATATATATATATATATATATATATATATATATATATATATTGTGCGTTTTTTCTATCACTGAACATAACATATGAATACACCCTTTTAAAATAAATGCTTCAATGTATAGGATGCAACGAACATTGCGAGTGTCATCACACTCATCACTTGTAATCAGGCATTTTAGTTGTCAGTGTCAACAAATGTGAAAATAATTTATATAACCAAATAATATTAAAATGAATTTCACAATAAATTGAAAAAAAGTTTGTTTTCATTTATAATTCTTCAACTTTTTAATAAATGTTCGAAATGTCCACCTTCACATTCCATACAATATGCGAGTCGATTATGAAGCCCCTGCAAAGAGAGTGTTAAAGAATCCGGTTTGGTTTGTAATTCGTCGCAGGCTGTACTTATGCGTGTTTTTAAATCTTCAATGTTAGTGAAAATTACATTATTATAAATTTTAGATTTAAGGTATCCCCAAAGACGAAAGGCATTTGGCAATAAATCTGGCGAATGGGCCAGCCAAACTATCAGACCAAACCTCCCTATCCATCGACCAGGAATACTTGAATTTGGAAAATTTGTAATTGCTGCAGTTAAATGAATTGGGCTCCTTCCATTTGAAACCAGGGAACTTCAATGACTAAATTTTCAATTCGAGGAACAATACGTGTTCGAAGTAATTCCAAGAATTTATTGGAATTAAAAGTAGTGTCATGGTTCCACAAGTTCAGTCCTGTACTTACATTAACTCTAGCGTTATTTCGTATGGGTGTTAAATTTTGAATATGATCATTCGTACCTTAAAATGTAATTAAAACGGTAAAATTAAGTTAAGGATTTAGTGAAATAAGTAGCTTTTATATCATATATATAATTTTGAGAGTTAATAGAACCATTTAATGTAAAAGACGCTTCATCAGTGAAAAGAATTTTCTTCAACATATTATGATTTTAGTTTAATAAATTAAATAGTGTTTCGCAAAAATCAACACGTCTTATTCTATCTTTATGAAATAATTGTTGGTAATTAGAATTTTAAATACAGACGTCTTCGAAATATTAAATTGTTGTGCTATTCTACTTAATGGTGTTATGGGACATTCTTCAATGTTACATAACACATTTAATTTTACGTCTTCTGAAAGAATGTGGGGGTTTTAATTTTCTTCCTATGTGTATTTATTATGCAGCCATCAGAATAAAATTTCCTAGTCGTCGTCTGAATTGTTTCGATAGATGGTATGGGCCTGTCAAGATATTTGATAGAGAACAGATCCCGTACTTTCCTTAAACTGTTTCCAGCTTTATACCAGTTTAAGATTTATATTTTTACATCTTTTATATACATTTTTAAATTAGGTGAATGCAAATGTTAAATAAAGAAATATTTAAAATGTCATTTCTTTTATGCACATTACTGAAATTGATTTTGATGTGTATTTATTATGTGTATTTATTATGCAGCCATCAGAATAAAATTTCCTAGTCGTCGTCTGAATTGTTTCGATAGATGGTATGGGCCTGTCAAGATATTTGATAGAGAACAGATCCCGTACTTTCCTTAAACTGTTTCCAGCTTTATACCAGTTTAAGATTTATATTTTTACATCTTTTATATACATTTTTAAATTAGGTGAATGCAAATGTTAAATAAAGAAATATTTAAAATGTCATTTCTTTTATGCACATTACTGAAATTGATTTTGACATTTGTCGAAACACATAATCGAGCGATGTTGGTGGCGTAACATTCCAATGCAAGGCGTTTTTTTAAAACTGAACATGGGCTATGTATAGAGATAAAAAATATCACAGCATATGTAAATGATACTGGTAAACACAGCTTGGTTTTCTTATGCACCAATACGTGTAGTTTATTCTTTTTTTTTTGTCATACTGATTCTGAATCTGATTTAAAAATTTCCCCGTCACGTCAGGATTTTCAGATATTTTCTTATGTAGTTCTTTCAAAAAATATTAAATTTTACAAAATTTCAAAGTTACTTTTATATATAATATTGCATCTTGAATAGAAAAGTTATATTTTCACTATATTGGCTTAACCACTGAACATCAAGACAAGCAATGAGCTCCCAGTATTTGGTTCACACGCTGTGCTGTTACTCTGAGAAGCTGATTAAACGATAGGAAAAGCGCTTGGCTATTTGTAAGACTATGCTTTGGCATGAACAAAGGGATCATTCGACTGATTGCTACTTTTGCTGCATGAAAATTTATATAAATATTTTCCAACAAAAATAAGAAAAATATTAATTATGCTACTGCCCTCTGCTACTCGTTCAGTACTTCCTCATTCGGCAGCCTTGCCAGTATCAAGACCCATAGGTGTTTCGAATTAATAATATGATGTTACAGAACCAAAAGAAGCAAGTATCAAGTTATCAACCAGCGATGATGAATATTAGCCATCTGAAGAGGACTGGCCACACCTAATTAATCAGTCCATCTCCGTTGGCCAGGCAATCCACTTGAATGAAACGTATGAAAATATTACTTCTTCTAGATAGAATTAATTACAAAACATACAAATGGTGTATCAGCGCAGATCTCAAAGTTGTAACAATTATACTCGGTTTACAACTAAGGTATACAAAGAATTGCTGTTAAAGACCGACCAGTCAAGGCTGATTATATTCCTGGACAAAAGAATATACTTCACAAGTCACTAGTTGAACCTGATAAAAATACTTCTACCGCTATTGCACATGAAATTAGGTTTGATGAAAAATTTCGTGAAATGGACAAAGATGGCCGTGGATTCCAATTCCTTAAAAAAAAATTCCTAAAATCTCATATGCAACACTTCAAGAGGGAGATTTTGTAGCACCCTAATTTAAACTTCTACAACAAGATATAAAATTTGATAAACCCTTAAGTGATTTGGAGAGTGTTGCTTGGAATGCTTATAAAAATGTGACCCACAACTAGGAAACAGAAAATCCACAATTATATAGCACTTCTTAATGAATTTCTTAGAAGTTACCATAAATAGGGCTGTAACGTAAGCCTTAAAATGCATTTTTTGCACTCACATTTGGATTTCTTTTCCCCGAGCTTCGGCGACGTGAGTTTTGAGCACAGCGAAAGGTTTCATCATGACATTTCTGTTATTGGAAAACGTTATCGAGGCAAGTGAAACAGTGAAATGCTTGCTGATTATTGTTGGACATTGATATCAGAAAGTGCCGAAGAACAGTATAAAATAAAAATAAAAATATTTTAAACAGAACGATACTATACAGATCCATATAATGTAACATACTTAATTAATATTATTTCATTTACTGTTCAATAAGTTTTTTCCAAAACCTGACATGCCAGAATAAATTTGTTATTATTAATATTGTCAGATCTATAAAAGAAACTAAAATAGTACATAGTTTCTAAAAAAAAAATTAAAATTTGTTGACCAGTGTAATCGTACGGAGACAAATCAAATGAATACGCTGAATGTAGAAGTAAAAAACGGGATTTTTGTCAAAAAATAAGTGGTGATTGTCGAAAGACGAGAAGGTGGCCTTTTGGCCTATATATAGTCTGGCCCTGCTTTCACAGCCTCTGCAGTTTAGCCTTGTGAATTTCAAATAACTGTAGGACATCAAACACTTCCATTATGGTGTTGACTATTTTGTGAATAGTTTAGCATTTTTATTAAGATCTTTTAATAGTGGTTTACAAGAAGTGTTGTATCGAATAGAAGAACTGATCGTTAAACGATAATCGAAATAAATTTTCAGTTTATTTATGAATTATCATTAGTCTTCTATTGGGAAATAATCGTTATAGGTGAAAGATACAGAAACTTTCTTTTAATGTTTTTACTAATATTTATACATAAAGTAACGAATTGCTGGATGACATACCACTAGCCATCAACATAATATGCGGTTTCTGCAGAATGTATTACCTCTGTACAATTCTCGAAATGTTGCTTTATCTTAGCCTGTCAGAATGTTCAATCTTTCCATTTAGATATTTTAAACAAATAGTTGTACCTATCTAACAATTTGATAATACCTAAAATCGACCAAAGTCTGACGAGAAATAGTCACCTAGATGTTACAGAGAAGACGCAGAAATTTATTAATAAGACTATATGTCCAAAACAATAGGGGGCACTTCGAGCAGAACAGAATCTTATTGACATGATTTTTGGTTATGTATCTTTTAATTCATTACTGTTACGAAGTTTAATATTATTTGTTTACTTATAATTTGGCTTTATTACTGTTTTCATTTAATTTATTTTTCAAATTATAACTTGAATGGAACCATTACCAAAGCCATCTCGAACTCCACAAAAAAAAATCAAAAAAATCGGCCGTTTTTAATAAAATTAATTTCCGCATGTATAGCACTATTAAGTATACGGAGTACAGAATTTTTCTTGGTAAGCTGTTTTTGTATCTTTCATTATGAAAGTAATGTAAATAGAATACATAAAATCAATTGGACTACCGGATGTTCTTGAAATAAAAAGACAATGTATGAAAAATGGAAAGATTAAATTATATAGAATATACAGACTGTCCCGTAAAAAACGCCAACATTCATAATTCCGTTATTTATTGTCCGGTTTTATTTAAACAAAAAGTAAATTTAATAGCATCAAAAACACTATAAGATAGCAGTGTTTTATTTGTTTTCAATTGTTTTTATTAATGTCAAACGACAGTCAAGTTTTTTATTTTAAATGGCAACATATATATTTTTGGCTATATTCGGATTGTATTTTTTTTCTGAATTCAACGATGTATAACATGTTTATTTTTGATAAACGTTTATTGCAAAAAAAAAACTTTATAAATTTCATCTTTGTCTTCCATTATTTATAAATATTCGAATGTGTCATGAAACTCATGAAACATTTGAAATGTAAGTATTATAAATATTATTATAAGAAACAAAACACTTTACAATAAATGTTGAAATTGCCCGCCACCTTGTTTAACACATATCGCACATCTCCTAATAATAAAAAATAAAAAAAAACTTTATAAATTTCATCTTTCATTATAGTAGACTTGGCCCAGTCCACTAGCATTATGTCAATGTGCCTTAAGTGTCAGTTTGACTTTATTAAGTTTTCTGTATTATCCTGTTTGAACGTTTTGCCGCAACAAAAAGCGTATTTTCGTTAAAAATGAATAACAATGAATTAACGGACATGTTACAAGTGTTCTTTGAATGTAATAAAAATCGCCTTCAAGCAGTTCGTCGGTACAGTGCTCGTTTTCCGGACAGAGAAGTTCCAGGTTCGAAAATATTTCAGAGAATTGAAAAGAATTTAAGAAATTATGGATCATTTACCAAACCAAAAACGGAAATTCTCCGAAGATAAGGAATTAGATGTTCTTCTTGCAGTACAGCAAAATTCACGAACTTCGATTCGCGAAATTGCACATAATATTGGGGTATCAAAAACTACAGTTCATGGTATTTTAAGAAAACAGAAACTTAAACCGTACATAGCTCGAAAAGTTCATGCATTAGAACAAAATGATCCTGGCCGAAGAATCCAGTTTTGTCGTTTTTATTTAAATGCATTAGAACAAGACCCGAATTTTTACAGTAGGATAATTTGGTCTGATGAATGCACTTTTAGCAACAACGGAATTTTTAATAGAAACAAACATCGACAGTGGAGTGCAGACAATCCGAGATTTGTAATTGAAAATAATTTTCAAAGACGTTTCAACGTAAATGTTTGGTGTGGCATTTTGGGTGATCAATTAATTGGGCCATTTTTCATAGATGGTTGCTTAAATCAAGAAAAATACTACACTTTATTACACGAAAATCTCCAAAACTTTTTAGATGAATTACCTTTGGCAAATTTAAATAGAATATTTTTTCAACAAGATGGGGCTCCCGCGCACAACGCCAGAGTAAATACTGATTTGTTGAACACCCAATTTGGAAATAGGTGGATAGGGACATCCGGTCCTATCGAGTGGCCTGCGCGTTCACCGGATCTTACGCCCCTCGATTTTTGGTTGTGGGCTTATCTACAAGATCGAGTTTATTTAACAACTCCAGAAAATGTTGACATTTTAAGAAAATGAATTATTAACACTTGTCAAGAAGTACCTGCCGCTTGTCTTTTAAATGCGACCTTTGGAGTAATTAGGAGATGTGCGATATGTGTTGAACAAGGTGGCGGGCAATTTCAACATTTATTGTAAAGTGTTTTGTTTCTTATAATAATATTTATAATACTTACATTTCCAATGTTTCATGACACATTCGAATATTTATAAATAATGGAAGACAAAGATGAAATTTATAAAGTTTTTTTTTTGCAATAAACGTTTATCAAAAATAAACATGTTATACATCGTTGAATTCAGAAAAAAAAACCAATCCGAATATAGCCAAAAATATATATGTTGCCATTTAAAATAAAAAACTTGACTGTCGTTTGACATTAATGAAAACAATTGAAAACAAATAAAACACTGCTATCTTATAGTGTTTTTGATGCTATTAAATTTACTTTTTGTTTAAATAAAACCGGACAATAAATAACGGAATTATGAATGTTGGCGTTTTTTACGGGACAGCCTGTATACTCAAAATATTTTCCCAAAATTCCCTCAATAAGGAAGAAAAAAATTTCAAAAATATTAAAAAATTTTTGGTACACCACTGTGCGATGGACTATATTATAAAAGTCGATACCTTAAAATTGAACGCCAATAACAAAAAAAAAATAGTTTTGTTATGTCCATCTCGCTTTAAGTTTCGTTCAGTTGTCGATGGTTACGTATGTTCGATACAATTTCAACGTTTTTATAAACATCAGCATTGGCGTCTTTAAAGTAAATAGCGGCATTCTATTTATTACTTTTTCTCACAAAAAAACATTCTCGTAATACAAATGAAATGATGTCAGTTCTAAAAGTTCACAAATTCTTTTTAGTATTATTTTGAAAATGGGTTTGTAAATTAATCTATCACACGCAACTTAATTTTTAGTAATTTACTTGGCGTACATACTGTTATAGTTTTTATAACATCGACAGTTGTTACGAATGTAAACATACGGTGTGTGTGTAACTTTAATAGAGATACATATTTATTATTTATACACTTTCTGAATTCGTTGGCGGAATATGATGAATGGGTTTTTAATTTTTTGGAGTTCGCGTCGCTATTGACTGGCAATATTTTGGATTCATGTTCTATATAATTACATCTTTTCATTCTTCATACGTTGTCTTTTTATATCAAGGACAACCCATATTTATACATATTTATTTATATATTTCTAATTCATTAATTATTTATTTTTCCACATTATTGCCACCGTAATATCCAATCGAGTTTTATCCTGATTCTGAAATTCAAATTACGACACTATTATCTAAACTATTACATATTCAATTGTACTAAGATAATGCGAATATATTTTGCAGGAAAGTGTTTTTTGTTACATTTCTTTCCTTCCCGAGTTCTCTTTTAATTTCGTTAAACACGACCGGCACTTTCTTTCTCTGAGTTGTGCTACAAATTTCAGTGGAAAAGACTGTTTTCATTTAATCCAATAAAATTTTCTGTAATTACTGCAACAGTCTGCATACACAGGAGTCTGTTTCATTTATAAAGTTACACAAGCAAATTGTATTATGTTTGTGACCTCCACCAGTTTGCTAGGTTATATTTGCTGTCTGGCGAAAATACATAGCGAAATTGTTCATTCTAGTTGATACGTTCATACATAAGGCATCGTAGAAGCATTACGACAAATAAAAAGGAACCCTCCTCATTGTGTTTAATGTATTTAATGAAATAGTTTCTTAATGGCAAGCAGCAATTTCAATTAAAATTTAAAATTCTAATTAAATAGTATTTATATAGTTGATCTAAGTATTTTATTCCAAAAATGTACAAAGCTATTCCAAACTTTCGTTGGTACGTTCTAAATTTTTAAAAATAATCAAAACAATGTTATTAATCTTATTAACTAATTAATCATATTATTGATATTACGTATAACGCTTGATTTTAATTTGGTTTTAATTTATATCAGTAGTAAATATACTGGTGTGCTTTATTACTATTTTGTTCTAAATATTTGTTCAAAAGTACACGTTTGATTATTTCAAATATATCGACAGACGAACTAAAAAATTAATGGTCGCAATATGTGTCTAATTGCTGACAATTTGATTTTTTATTACTTACTATATCAAGAGTGCGAAGAAATGAAAGTTTCCACGACCTTAACATGATTATCTTTTCGAAATTGCCGCTAGAGCGATTAGAAGCCTTCATAGCGTGCTATGTTATTGTAGTACAACTTCAAGGACGCCGAGCACAACTTCGGTTTCCTCTTCTTCTTGGCAGAATCTGCATGCCGTTTCTTCTGCCAACCCCATATCACTCATGTTTGTTGAGCTTACAATGCCCCGTTAGTAGATCTACTATCATCTTAACAGACTTTCAGTGTCTATTGAGTAGTTCCTTTGGCGAATGTTCCCTAAAGGACTGTTTTACCTATATTTGACCTAAAACGTTTTTTTCACCTTTCCATAGATCTCATGTCAGCTCATTTTTTCAAGGATGTATTGATATTTGTTTTTGCAATACCAAAAGAAGGCTCCGGTCCTACGCGGGCTATAGACGAGACCTGTCGAGCCAGTTCGTCCAGGGTCCCATTAGATCTATGCCTTCGTGCTCTGAGACCCAGGATAATATCACTTTCTTGTGATTACTGAGCTCATTTAGGACACATACATAATCCCATACTAGTTTAGATTTAACTTCCACTGAATTCAAAGCCTTTAAGATTGCTTGGCTTTTGGGGAAAATAGCCACGTTGCGATTCGTGGAACAAATTGCACCTAACTATTAATTTCTCCAACGCAATCTACAATGCGCCCACTTCCGCTTGAAATATAGTAGTACCTCTACTTAGACTCACCTGGATCATCGTCCTCTCTTTGAGCCCATATATTCCGGCTCCAACAACTTTCTCTGCTTTAGAGCCATCAGTGTACTAGATAGATTCCGACTGCATAGGTAGGCCTTTTTTTCCACTCTTCCTTATCTAGTATCTTATATTTTTTGTTCAAAGTTAAATTTCTGGACCAAAGCAGCACTCGGTTTCCCTGTAATGGGATTTGCCTTCAGTTAATCAACTTACAATGATGAATGTCGTGGACTTGGCTTGGGTGTATGGTCTTGTATCTGTAGACTATTGACCTTGATTCTCCTTGTATATGTATATCTAGAGGTTGTAAATTCAGTATTATCTCCAGCGAAGCGGTAGGAGTTGTTCTGGTGACCCTTAGACATGCTAATCTTTGTACAAAACTTAGACCTTTTTGCTTATATTTTAACCACAATGCGACTGCTCCGTAGCTATATATAGCTGGGTATAGTTACCCTTGTGTGAAGCCATAGAGTGATTTTTGAAGTTCCCTTTTTTCTTATATTCGTCTACACTAAGGCAATGGTTGCTTTATTGTGGTTTTTAGAATGTGATGATTCCAAGTAAGTCTTTAATCTAGAAATACCTCCAAGTACTTGACTTCCTTGGCAGATGAAAAGTTTGTAACTCCAAGCACTAGTGACTGTAAGAATTACAGCGCTTTCTTTTTTGTGAGTACGACTTTTGTGATTTCTGAGCGTTTATTGATAGCCGCTCTTGCTTACACCAGTCGTCTACGATATTTCGGGTAGTTTATGCTGATACTGAAACGACTCTTCCTAAGAGTTATGCTGATGTTTGCTTACATGAGTCATGACCAGAGAGCGGACAGAAGCGATTGAATGACCAATTGCTTCGATAAAACGTTGTGGCGGTTTAAAGTATAGTATGCATGTTACAACAGCCCCACTATTTGCTTGATCGATTGCATTCCTCGAGTAGGTGCTCGTTATGAATAGTGCATTGTGTCTATTCATTCATAAATTCTATTATACAGTGGCGTGTTCACATGCTGTTATAGATGCATATACATATATGTATTTATTGTTCTTGAGATAGTACATTTTCTATTCTCTTTTATAAGGGATTGTTTCTGGTTCCGTTTCTTTCAGTATTATTTGGTTACAACTTTTAGTATTTTAAAAAATTCGTCTTTGTTTGTATTGTTATATTGCATATTTATCCTATAACTTTTTATAAATATTTTGTGATGTGGAATGGCCATTTTCTATTTTTAAAGACCTTTTAACATCTAAAAGAAATAATTTAACACAGGAACACCTTGAACTAATTTTAGTTGTTCATAGTAATGTTTTACACTTTCAAATGTTTTTGACAGAAAATACATAGTTTTGAGTTTTGTTCTTTGTAAATTATTTTTATTCAAATTCGATACGCAATTCGCTTGTCAGCATTACTTTTGTTTCAGCAGTACCAAACCGTTTATTACATTCGCTCTGTTGTGCACTGACAGATACATATTACCTGCATATGTAGGTATGTGCCACTGATGCAGCTCACCACACATATCAAATTGTTCGAAACTTACGGATCGCTTACAGAAACAAACCTATTGCGAATACAAGGCAGACCTATGGGCTATGAATCATCAATCGCTCGAGTCCGCTCTCTGCTCATGACTTCACAGATAAAGTTTTGCTAATTTAGATCATTTTAGAGCATGATCTGTCTAAAGTCATTTTTATTCAGTGGCGGCTTTTGCTGATGTATGATGTAAGCTGCTGCACGGATGAGACTGTTTTGTTTAAGCTTTCATATATACAGAGAAACAAGTAACTGCGACAGCAATTGTACGAAATTGTTCGAAGCAGTCTCTTCCGTGCAGCATCTTACATCGCATCAAGAACCGCCACTGCTTTTATTGACAGTTTCATTGAAGTAATTTTACATATTCAAAGAGGTAAAGTTACACATTAAAGACCGGCATTCTATATCGACTCACAGAGGCGTGGAATAAATAGGTTCGGGAGACTCAATTTACCAGCACTTCATTTGCTATGTGTATGTAGTACATGAATACATGAACAGCTATCATAGTGTGAAGTTGATTATAAACGTATTTATGAATACGCGAGGGTGTAATTTGAACTGAGAGCAATTTTTTAAAATAACGCCCACTTTTATTTTAATAAACCCAATGCATTGACGGCGCTGTTTGCCTATAGAAATGCCGATCTTTATTTACCAGTATAAGACAATTAACCTGGCTATTTTTTTAATGGCAACAAAAAATAAGTAAGAGATATAAGAGAAATATTTTTAACGAAAT
Organism: Melolontha melolontha; assembly: GCA_935421215.2. NCBI lineage: Eukaryota > Metazoa > Arthropoda > Insecta > Coleoptera > Scarabaeidae > Melolontha > Melolontha melolontha. The sequence goes on from OW285238.1 coordinate 66,806,636, forward strand.
AGTGCCAAATCACGTTCGAAGCCGTATTAAAAATATTTTTTAAGTTAAATTACTCTAATCAGTTGCTCATAATTATAAAAACTGAATTAAGTATTCAATTTAATTAATTAATTAATATAATTAATCACTTTAATGTATCAAATAAAACGATTTATTGCTATGAAATGTTTCGAAGCTGTATTTGTGTCTTCATCGGACCTGATAAAATATTTACAAATTGACTATACACAGTAAAATATGTAAATGTACTTACATTAGCAATGAACAATTTCTAAGCGATTTTTGTAAAATGCAGATACCAATTAAAATTAATATCTTAGTTATATTTACATTTGACAAACTATTGCGAAAATGCAAAACATGTTTAATAGGAAGTTAAAAAAACAAAGCTTAAAATTTGATGGTTGAATGTCAGACCACTTTGGACAGTATGGATGGACACTATAAGTTAGAAACGAAGATGCATATTTCCAAAGAAAGATTCGTGAAGCGACAAGTGATACAAAAACCAGATGTGACAAAAGAAAAATATATGTTCGACTGTTAATTTCGAATTTCATAGGACTATGAGGGTTGTAGTTAAGTAATCGGTAATTGGTAAGAGTTAGATGGCTTGCGATACCATCTAAGTTTCAGAGTATTGTTGACCCTGTTTAGGTTGGTGTCTAGAAACTTTCATTGTCCTATGAAATACGAAATTAATCTTATTCTAGCTATGAAATATAGAATTTATAAAATAAGCCACGAACAATTGAAGACCTTAGAGCAACAACGGTACAAGCCACAATCTTCTCAAAAATGAGTTATATGCATTTTTCACGTTAGTAGGCACCTACAGATCTAAGAAATAAAAGTTATCGCTACTGTAACATAGATGGCGCTTCAAATCATCAAAATCCTTGTTGCTTTTAGAATTAAATCAACCTTTTTAAGTGTAAAAACGGTACAAGCCATGTCATTTACATCATGGCGGCTTCAAGCAGTAAATCTACTCGAAAAGAAACGTTTTTTTATGATGACTCTGAAAGTGATCGAGGCTCAGATTTTGGATCTGATGATAGTGTACGGGACAAAGATTATGTACAAAGTGACAGTGAAAGTGAAACATCTTCAGTTAACGATAGGCAGGTGAGTAATTAAAATATGTGGCTTATCCCCTTGTTAAGTAAAATTGTTGTGGCTTAAATTTCTTTTTTAAATATTTTTTATAACGATGTTGTTATATTTTCTTAACGCTAAAATGTCACATTTGCTTATTACTTGTTTCATAATGTTCAAAAAAAAAAAAAAAGGTTCGATTGTATATCAACCTTAAGAATAATATCGAATTGTGGCTTATCCCTTTTATGCATAAACTTTTTTACAGAAGGTATGATTTTGCAAAAAAAAATAATAAACTAAAATTTTTTTAACATTTCATTTGATATGAAAATGTTCTTATGACCAATAAAGCATCTCAGACTTGATATTATTATACTTAAAAACTCTAGTAAATATTGTAGCAAGATTTTAACGCAATTTTTCCTTTTTAGGAAAATGATCTTTCCGTCACCGAAACAGAAAATGGTTCTCTAAGTAAAAGAGCTCTCTGCCCACACCAGATAAAGTTCCTCCTTCAAGATGGCGCAAAGTAAACCTTGAAAGGCAGAGTAGAAATAAAAGAAAAATTAAACGAAATTTGGGTCACGATTATGTAAATAAACGACAAAAACAAGTACCTACTCGAGAAATTGGACCTTCGTGTAAGTGTCGCCGAAAATGTCGAGATGCTCTGGAAGGAAAGGAAATGCAAATCTTCAACGATTTTTGGGACTTAGCAGATTACAACAAACAGAATATTTACCTGTTTTCACAAATGAAATCTGTCCCGAAAAGAAGGTCTTACCCTAAAAAGAAAAAAGAAATGTATCGTCGCGCAAAGTTTCGATACAATATTTTGTCAAGATAAATGGTATTGACATCAAAATATGCAAACAAGAATTTCTTGCGGTTCACGGACTGCAAAATTCAAAAAAAGGAGTTCAACTTTTGTATGAACGGATGAGCGAAGGTGCTAGTCTCCCAAAAAATGATGAACGTGTCAAACACCAGAACAGAGCGAATAAGATTAGTGACAGTGATCTTGAAAACGTAAAGACGCACATTAAGTCAATCCCTAAATATACAAGTCACTATAGTAGACAAAAGAAGCCTAATAAGGTATTCATAGATCATGACTTATCAATTTCTGCTCTCTATCAGGATTACTACCTTGAATGGTGTAAAAAGAAAGGTTTACATCCCGTAAAAGAAAGCTACTATAGGAACGTATTTTGCAAGGAATTTAACATCGGATTTAAACTGCCCAAAACGGACACTTGCAAAACCTGTGACTTTCTCAACATTCAGACTAAAAGTGCTATGAGTAAAAGTGAATCAGCAGAACGCTTAAAGATTGAGCTTGAACTACATCATCGTAGAGCAGAAGCGTTACAAAAAAGCCTCAAAAAAGAAATAGAAAATGCTAAGAAAACAAAAGATACTCTCGTCATAAGCTTTGATTTAGAACAGGCTCTACCTGTACCAAATTTGACAGTTGGGCCTGCTTTTTATCTACGAAAAGCGTGGACATATAATCTAGGTATACATGAATGTATTGAAGATATAGGGTACATGTATATGTGGCCCGAAAACTTGGCAAAGCGTGGCAGCGATGAGATTGCTAGCATATTATATAAACATTTTAAGGAAAATCGCAATGAATATAAGAAGCTCGTTGTATATAGCGATAATTGCGCCGGGCAGAATAAAAATTGGACTATGGTATGCTTATGGCAACAACTAGTAAAAGAAAATATTTTTTTAAGTCCATAGAGCACCGATTTCTAGTAGTCGGACACACGCATCTTCCGTCTGATCGTGACTTTGCGATTATAGAAAAATATAAACGCCACCATTTAAAACAAGTATATACTCCTGATAACTGGTATCAAGCTGTTTCAAAAGCAAGAAGAACCCTTTCAAAGTAATCGTTCTTCAACAGAAAGACATTTTGTCCTTTAAGGACTTGCAGATGCAAATTACGAAGAAAACTCAGACTGATAATGAGGATAAACTTAATTTCAGTAAAATCGTTACATTTAAATTCGGAAAAGATAGTCCAAATGTAATGTTTTTAAAACATATTTGGAATGAAGAATTTAAAACTATAAATATTGGTAAAAAGGTGTAAGAACATCAGCAAACCTGACCATAAGAGATTTAAAAATCAAATACGATGCTCCTATTCCATTAAATCCAAAAAAAATTTCTAATCTATCAGCACTTCTAAGATACATACCGCCTATTTATCAAAACTATTACAGAGACATTGGGGTCGTTGAAGCTAATAATGTAGATATTATTGCTCAGCCTATTGATGATGAGAATGAGATCGAACATTTGGACAACTTTAGCGATATTGACGACGAAAATTAAAGTTGTTGTTTTTACTAAAAGAGTGTAGTTTATTTTTAATTTTTACTCCTTTGTTTAAAGTTCCTAGTTACAATATTATTTTGTTTTTGTTCTCAATAAAAAATACAATAATAATTTCCCAATGTAACAAGGTAATATGTCGTTTGAGCAATGGTTTTTACCTTAACTACCAATGAAAATGTTATTTTCTTTTATTAAAAGTTTTTGTTTATTTTAGAATGTTTACTCATTACTTTTTGTTATATACCTACTACGTACAATAGTACGTTTACGATCTGTTAATTTTCAATATTGTAATGTTTGTCTTTTCGGGTTCTTAAATAAAACTAACAATAACTTTAGACACACACACTATATTAATATTAAAACGTATAATAATCTAAAACTAACTATTAACAACAATAAGTACATTTATGTATTCTATATTTATGTAACTATATTTATGTACTTCGCGAGACTGTAGGATTCAATGAATGTTCATCCCTTCTTCGACGCGGCTTTTATATCGGTGAATACTCCTTCTAGAGCCTTCACGTAGGCCTCGCGAAAACATCCAGAGGGATGACGCATCTCGCGTCAGCGGATGAGTCATTACATTGCCCCCTTCTTAAAAATGAAGTTTCGTCCCGAAACATGTCATGCTTTGGTCTCCTCAAACGATGACGAAATCGACAGGTAGGGCCTTTGTTACATTGCGACGTCATATCGAAATAACAGTCCACGGTCTTATCTTGCCTGGATGGACAGGAATATTCAAGCTGGTAACTGCATACCAGAATTTCCATACCAGTATGTCGGAAGATTACTTCCAACATGCTCCTTACAATTCTCCAGTCCAGGCGGTCCAATCCACAACCCAATTTTGGAACTGCTAATTTCAGAATGTCTTGCTGTAACATTTGTTCGCGTAAGTGGGTCAGGGCCTCCCATAAGGCTCGATAGGTTGGCTTTAGGCTCGACAGTTCTTTCGTGACCAAATAAAATATGGGCTGTCCTTCATTTATTATTTGGAGACTCTTCCCAATTGCTGGTCCCTGCTGCCTTAGCCTTTCGATTCTGCCAAATCTCTCTTTAAACTCCCAGGCAATTCCTTTGGCCATTCGTAGATCTCGGGCTACGCAATGAGCAAGCGCGTAGTCTGGCGGCACCGTGAACAAATCCTGCTGTTTCTCGATGGTTACCCCAAATCGAGCTTTTCTCGAACCAGAATACTCTTGCATAAAGTCTTCGAAGGTTAGTTCATGGTATTGGCTATCCAATCGACGCAAGTCAACGGTTTCGTCATTGTCTCCAGAGTATGGGGCTAATCGATTAAAATGTACGACTCTTGGCTTAGTGTGAGGTGTTCGCCTGATGCGGTATATTACATCGTTGATCCGCTTCAACACCTCGTATGGCCCCTCCCAATTCTTTTGAAGTTTTGGAGATAGGCCCCGTCGACGTTGTGGATTATACAACCAAACCCGATCGCCTTCATGGTAACCACTCTTCTCGGTGTTGATGTCATAGCTCTCTTTCATTCTGTCACTAGCATCTTGGATATTATGTCTGACTTGTTCATGGATATTATCTAGTCGTCGTCTGAGCGTGCTGACATAATCTTCTCCGGCAAGATCATCACCAGGCTTGCTCCCAAACTTTAAATCACAGGGCAATCGGAGTTCCCTCCCGAATAGCACGTTGGCTGGTGATTGGCCTGTTGTCTCTTGAACGGAGGCTCGATACGCCATTAGAAATAATGGTAAATGTTCGTCCCAATCTCTCTGGTGTTCGGAGACCACTTTGGATAAGTGTCTGATCATGGTCTTGTTCATTCGCTCTACCATCCCATCTGATTGTGGATGCAAGGGAGTTGTTCTCGTCTTCCGTATGCCCAAAAGTCCACACATCTTTTCGAATAGACTGGACTCAAAATTTCGCCCTTGATCGGAATGAAGTTCCAAGGGTACACCAAAACGGCTGACGAACTCCTTCACAATCACGTCTGCTACAGTTCCAGCTTCTTGATTTGGTAGAGCATATGCTTCAACCCATTTGGTAAAGTAATCCATGACCACTATTATGTATTTATTTCCTTTGTCGCTTTCTGGAAAAGGACCGGCGGCGTCTATGGCGATCCTTTCAAATGGGCTTCCTACATTGTATTGCCGCATGGGTGCACGTCGACGCCTCTGGGGACCATTGCTTCCAGCGCAATTTACACACTTTCGGCACCATTCTTTCACATCTCGTGAACAATTCACCCAGTAAAATCTCTGGCGCACCTTCTCCAGTGTTTTATGGACTCCAAAATGTCCCCCAGAAGCACCATTATGGAGTTCTCGCAATACCTCTGGTATTCTTTTCTTGGGAACCACCATTTGCATCTTGCGCTCCCTTCCATCGTGATTTTCGACCTCACGTCCAAGGAGATCGTCATCCATGGTTAAGGAATCCCATTGTGCCCAGTATGACTTCAATTCTCGTGAATGGGAAGCAATTTCTTGCCAGGTCGGTCTTTGCCCATTTCTTTTCCAAGCCCTGAGGACTGCAAGATCCGGATCAGCTTCTTGATCTGCGCGCAAATTGTCAGGTTGCCATTGGTCATCAACAACGGTGGTTCGAAGAGCGTTGGCCGATTTGTCTTCGATTCTGTTGCAATATCGACAGTCTTCTGGACAGGGCCTTCTGGAAAGGGCATCTGCATTTTGATGTTTGAGGCCTGCTCTGTGTTCAATGACAAAGTCATACTCCTGTAGCCTCTCAATCCATCTAGCTACTTGACCCTCTGGATTCTTAAATTGCAAGAGCCACTTTAAGGCGGCATGATCAGTGCGGATCTGGAACTTCTGCCCATACAGGTACTTGTAAAAGTGCTCAATGGTCTTAACTACTGCCAATAGTTCTCTCCTGGTTACGCAGTAGTTCCTCTCCGGTTTGGACAGGGTCTTGCTGAAGTATCCAATGACCTTTTCTTGTCCATCTTGGATTTGAGAGAGCACGCCACCAATCCCGACGTTACTGGCATCCGTATCCAAAACAAACCTCCCAGATGGCAGTGGATAGTTTAAAACAGGTGCACTGATCAACGTACCTTTTAACAACTCAAAGGCCGCTTGGCATTCGTTGTTCCAAAAGAATGCTCGATTTTCTGTTAGGCGAGTAAGTGGTTTTGCAATGTTGGAGAATCCAGGAACGTAGCGTCGATAATATGTGCATAATCCCAAAAAGCTTCTTAGCTGATGTTTGTCTTTGGGTACCGGCCATTTTTCCACAGCTTTTACTTTTTCTGGATCCACAGCAATTCCTTTTCCGGAAACCACATGTCCAAGGTAATTTACCTCCTTGCGGAAAAGGTGACACTTCTTTGGACTTAATCTCAGGTTGGCATCTCGCAACCTCTGGAATACTACTTCCAAATTTTTCATGTGATCTTCAAAAGTCTTCCCTACCACAATCACATCATCGAGATATACCAGGCAGGTGTTCCAAGACAGTCCCCTAAGTACAGTGTCCATGAGTCGCTCAAAAGTAGCTGGGGCGTTACACAGTCCAAATGGCATGACTGTAAATTGCCAGAGACCTGTACCTAAACTGAAGGCAGTCTTCTCTTTGTCATTGGGATCCATTCCCACTTGCCAATAACCGCTTTTTAAGTCGAGAGTGGAGAACCATTTTGCTCCTGCCAAGGTGTCTAGCGTATCGTCTATTCTTGGGAGAGGATAGCTGTCCTTTTTGGTCACACTATTCAAACGACGATAGTCCACACAGAATCTGGTAGATCCATCCTTCTTCCTGACAAGGACCACTGGTGAAGCCCATGGACTATTCGATGGTTCAATCACTCCTTGGCCTTCCATATCTTGTATAATTTGCTTGGCTTCCTCACGTTTTGCCAGTGGTAACCTTCTTGGTCCTTGTCGAATTGGACTTGCATCGCCGGTATTTATTTTGTGCATTACAATATTGGTTCTTCCTTTCGTACCAGTTTCAGTTTCAAAGACGTCTTCATAATGTTTGATTAGGTCCTTAACTTGGCTTTGTTCCCTCTTGCTCAATCCTTGACAGGCGGAGTCGATTATCTTGGACAATTTCTCGGAAGCCTGCACGAATCCATTCTTCTTCGCCTCTATATGATGAACGACGGCCGACACTGGTGAACACCACCCCAAAACGGTACCCTTCTTCAATGAAACAGGGTAATGGTTCACATTCATTACCCTTATCGGTACAGTCTTCTGAGTCTTAACCAGCATTTTGGCAACTACTATTCCTCGACCCACCTCGTCATCATCAGCCTTTGGTTCCAACATTGTAACATTTCCGTCCAAATAATCACCTTCCATACACGCCGTCAAAAATGTCTCACTTCTTGCATCCAGAACAACATTCTCTGCTGTAATTACTTGTACACTCCCACAATTTTTCCATGAAGAAACAATTCCTCATTATTTATTTTTAAAGTGCCTTCTTTCATGTTTAACTGGAAGCCGTAGGTGTTCATGATGTCTAATCCCAAGATTATCTGTTCTTCTATGTCGGCTACGAGAACACGATGTCGGATTGATGTTGGTCCTATGACAAAATTGACATCTACTTCACCTTCCACAGAAGCTGCTTCTCCAGTAGCTGTCCTTAGTCTCCATTTGCTAGAAAGTAATTCTTTATTCCAGGATATTAAATCGGGTCGTACAATGGTTTTCGTCGATCCAGTATCTAGCAAGCAAGCATAGGTTCTTCTTTTCATAATAGCATCCACATACAGGCCATTGGTTTGATTTTGCAAGGATGCGATTTGGGCAGTCCTTGGGACTTTCGGATTCTCAGCGGATTCTTTCTTGGTCCTTTTATCACATTTATTCTGGATATGACCGTTTCTTCTACAATTCCCGCATGGCCGCGCACTTTTATTTGATTTGATCTGATTTAGGACTTGACTAACCACCTGCTCCATGAACTCCTCATTTTCCTGTTCGTCGACAGAACAGCCACGAGCATTGTTCCGAGAGGCTTGTTTAGCAGTCTCAAACCCAAGCGCGTGCGCCAAAGCATCGATCAAGGTTTTCGGTCTTGCCAACCTTAATGCTTGCTACGATCAATATCCCGGAGACCATCTATGAATGTCTGGACCGCTAGGTGTTCCATGAAATTATCTGGTGCCATCGGATATGCAAGTCGAACTAGACGAGCAATATCTGCCTCAAATTCCTGAAGATTCTCGCCTTTCTTCTGTGATCGATTCTTCAGTTGGGTATGGTATACTTGCTCCAAATGCGCATGGCCATATCTCATCTCCAAGCGTTTAATGAGTTGAGAATAATCTTTACGTTCCTCAGGAGGCAATGTCTGCAAAATATCACTAGCATCACCCCTCAATGCTATGACTAAAGCAGTCGCCTTCTCGGCAGAAGACCATGCGTTTGCTTCTGCGGCCGCTTCGAATTGCGTCAGGTAAGTTGCCCATGACGTCTTTCCATCAAAGGTTGGTGGCTTGATTCTGGTCTTTGAAATAGTCACAAATTCTTCTTTTATTTCGATGGGCCGCGGTATAACTTCTTCATTGACCTGCTTGGGATCAGAATGACTCGTGGTGGCGGGTAATTTCATCTCAATCATTATTGCCTCTAAAAGTCTAGAATGTTCTCCAATTTTCTCTTCTACAGCTATGAAAACCTCTTCTTTTAACGCTTCTGATTTTTCCGCTAGTCGCTGTTCTAGAACTTTTTCGAAGTTTCTAGAATTTTCTAGTAATTTCTTTTCCAGATTTTTCTCGAGAATTCTAGCGGTTTCTAGGTTTCTTTCTTCCATCTGTGCTTGCGAATCTATTAGACGCTGTTCCAAAGTTTGCGAATTGTCTATCAATCGTTGTTCCAAACTTTTCACACTGTCCAGATTCTTCTGTTCCATTTGTTCTAGAGTTTTCGCTAAGTTTCCAGAAGTTTCCAGGTTCTTCTGCTCCATTTGTTGCATTTGAGTTTGTGACTCTATTAGACGCTGTTCCAAGGTTTGCGAATTATCTATTAGTCTTTGTTCCATATTTTTAGCACTATCCAGATTCTTCTGTTCCATTTGTTCTAGAGTTTTCGCTAAGTTTCCAGAAGTTTCCAGGTTCTTCTGCTCCATTTGTTGCATTTGAATTTGCGCATTCTCTATTAATCGTTGTTCCATTTTCGTCAACAGTGAATTCACGTCAGCATCTCCGCCTGGAACTTGAAAGACATAATCCTCTGGATCCTCGCCTTCTTGGATCAACACATTGCGAAGCCGTTGCTGGAGGATTGACTTTTTGCCAGTTGTATCCTCATCCCTCTCTTCTAATTCTCGTTTCAAATCGGACACTTTTAATTCTGTCAGTTTCATTCTATTAGCCATCACGATATTTAAAATAACGTCTTTCCGCACTGTATATTTATTTAAACGAATACTTAATTAACACTTAATTGTCTACTTAGTTTATTATTTATTAATTAGTCCACACCTGAATACCACTGTAATGTTTGTCTTTTCGGGTTCTTAAATAAAACTAACAATAACTTTAGACACACACACTATATTAATATTAAAACGTATAATAATCTAAAACTAACTATTAACAACAATAAGTACATTTATGTATTCTATATTTATGTAACTATATTTATGTACTTCGCGAGACTGTAGGATTCAATGAATGTTCATCCCTTCTTCGACGCGGCTTTTTTATCGGTGAATACTCCTTCTAGAGCCTTCACGTAGGCCTCGCGAAAACATCCAGAGGGATGACGCATCTCGCGTCAGCGGATGAGTCATTACAATATGTTTTAATGTAATAAGGGTAGAAGCCACATTTTTTTTTTAATAAAATTAATTTATTTAACAAAAACGCTTTTTTTTCAGCATTCTTCGAAAAACGGTTAGAAATGTTCAAATAGTAAGTTGTAATATTTTCATTTTATTCCTTAGTATTTCAGGATTTAGTTGAAAACTTTAAAGTTGATTTTCTCAAAAAATCAGTTTTGTGGCATGTACCGTTGTTGCTCTAAGGTCTTCAATTCGCTATTGAGAACCTTCATTATCTACACAATTATTCTTAATTGTCATTGATGTAATTAACAAAAATTACCAAAAAATTTCATTAATAGATTATTGTTCTGCACTTATAAACTGTATAAACCTGGTACTAATAATATTCCACCATCCATAAGTAACAACACCAACAATAATGCAAACATGGGGCAATGCATCTGTAAGTCTCTTCCATACATACCCAAGTTAACTGACAAAATTAAGACAATTTTCCGTAATTATCAGCCCAAAATAGTTTTTACGTCTGCTGTTCCAGAAAGCAGATTTCTATCCAAATTAAAAACCTTCTTTTGAACAAAATAATATAGTGTAAGCAGTCAAATGCAATGAATACTCCAAATATTATATAGGTCAGACAGCCCAGTGATGGCGTGAACGTAGCACCTAACAGCGCAGTGATTCGAAGGTTGACCCCAAGAAATGTGCCTTAGGATTTCACATCAGTATTTTTAAACACAATCTCAATTTTAACAGTGTAAATTGCTTATTCAGTGAAAATAACTATTATGAAAAAATTAGCTTACAAAATTTAGCCATCGAAAAAATTACTAATAATCTCAATACCAAAGAACACACATCCACGTTAATTAATGCTACAAATGATCTTATAAAATACATTAATTTGTTGTTTTATATTTTTTGGCTTGATTTTGTGTCTAGTCCTCGTATTTAACTTGATTACAAACTGTTACATATATAACTTTTTATGCCACATCTGGTTTTTGTATCTCTTGTCGCTTCACGAATGTTTCTACAGAGGTTCGTTTCTAACTTATCGTATCCAGACTGCCCAGAGTGCTCTGACATTGAACCATTACATTTTAAACTTTTTTTAAATTCGTATTGAACATGTTTTCCCTCTTAACAATAGTTGGTTTGTCAAATGCAAATATAACTAAGACATGAATTTTAATTGGTATCTTCATTCTATAAAATCCTGTACATTTTCATATTTTACTGTGTATGGCTAATCTGTAAATATTTTATCAAGTTTGATGAAGGAGTAGATACAGTTTTGAAACGTTACGTAGCAATAAATTGTTTTATTTAATACATTGACACAAATTCTGTTTTTATTAACAGTGAAATTTTATATGTAAAATTTCACTTATTATTTACATATATAATATAAAGATAATTTCTTAGCCGTTCATTTAATATATCATTTGATAAATTCTTGGAGTTTCTGCTTTATATTAAATATTTTTAATTATGTTATTTACGAAGTAATGTGAATGTAAACATTGCTGTCTACAATTACGACGCTAAGTATTCGAAATTTTTATTTCGATTTATGTGCGACTTGAACCTACGTCTATGGTTTGCTAGACCATCACTCTCACCACTGAGGTACGAGAACTTGGTCTCAAGTTTATTGGAAATGACTTATAAGGAACAGGCATTACTATTCTGTCAGTTGGAAATCGGTATTTTTCATCCATAGCTATTTAATAATATAGAGATAATTTCTTAGCCGTTCATTTAATATATCATTTGATAAATTCTTGGAATAATTAGCGTTGTTACTGTAGACAGCAATGTTTACATTCACATTACTTCGCTAAATAACATACTAATTTAAAAATATTTAAAATATTTAATATAAAGCCAAAACTCCATAATATATATATATATATATATATATATATATATATATATTATGATATAATATATATTAAATGATATATATATATATATATATATATATTATCTATCGATTAACACCTAATTTGTTTGAATATACGAGACTTTGAATGTATTTTGTATATTAATGCTAAACATATTTACTAAAATAATTATTAAAAATATAATTAAAGTCTCACATTAACACATAAAGTAAATCAAGTAAATGTGCTTCTAGGTACATCAAGCTTTAAATTAAAATCTCCGCATGCACAATTGTGATAGATATATTGTTAGTAATAGTGTATTCGTGTTCCTTTGTCAATGTGATATAACTTGCAAATAGGAATAAGTATAACGGGTCCTGAGTATATCGGTTGGATTAGTGAATTACTCACAGGACCTCGAGTAACATCAATGTCTTCAATGCTTCAGTAGGAACGCCGCGCAGACGATTACCGTCCAAGCGCAAACTGCGTAGTTCGTGGAGTCTTTGGAAGCTTTTGCCGTCCAATCTCCAAATTTCATTCTGTCCAAGCTGCCTAACCCAAAATAATATTGCAAAACTTTCAATTATCTTCAAACATTTTAAATTGTAAAAAAATAATAGAAACGTTACAGAATGATTTTAGTGAATCTTTATGTAATTGGTAAATATTGTTTTGTAATAATTGCTAATTACTAATCATTCCTTGGAATTTATAAAGAAAGTTGAATGAATCTTAATTAATTTAGTCGAAGATATATTTCCTCATGTAACATCAATGCTACAATACAATGAAAATACAGACTGTCTGATAAATATGGATGTTGCTTACATGTTCCAAATGCTTAATTCGATTGAACTAAAACGACATCGAATTCGTTTAAAAAGTTAAAACGATTCATTTTGTAGAAATGCAACGTGTTTCGTTATAAAATGAAATTTTATATAATCATCATATATAAATGTGTTAGATATAGGTAAATTTAGCATAAGGGAATTAAAGCATTTCCAATTTTATAAATATTAAACGTACATCTTCAAGTTTAAACCACTGTATAACATACTTTTCTTACCCTATTCAGATTGTAAAACTTTCTTTAGATTCTAAGAATCGTGTACATTTAGAAATTTACTTATTACCTACTTTATAATTTAGACCACTTCTTTTATTGCCACGGTTATTAGTGAACGCATTCAAGAGACGATATTTAATCTGACCAACCATTGTTAACTAAATATATACAATAGGCTTCTATTATTGTGAAAAGGAATTAACCAGAACTACATACTTAAGTTTATGACACCTACTAATACTTAATTATTAATGATATTTTATTTATTTATTAATTAGTAAGATCTTCAAGGCCCTATCGTAAACTTTGGGAATATTGTTGCCCGTAGGTACTATTTCTACGAACGAATTAATAACATGAAAAATTCCCCGTTATGATATCAAACAATACAATGCACAACGATATGCACATTTTAATTATGTAATACTTAGTAAGGGATTGTGGTATATTTTTACCTATTTGCAAAACAATATCAATCAGAGTCTCATACCAGCAATAAGAGGCAGTACAAGACAGTACAGAACATTCTCTTCATAACATTCACATCAAGCAGTATCATATTAACGACAAGAGGCATACAGTCTCATACAACAAATTTAAAGTTTTAAGTTTATATTAAGTGCTACATTTGCGAGATTTATCTCAGGTTTATGTGTTTTTTGTTAAATAAATAAAATACCCAAAAAACACGTGAATTTCAATATAACTGCCAGTTATGCCCCGTGAGCAGTGGGACAAGATACTAATTTATACAACACCTTTAAAACATGTAAATATTTGTGAAATTTTAGCTTTCATGTTTGTACAGGGTAACAGGGAAACAGGTATAATTCGTGGAGATTTTTATATTTTGATAGCTATTTAGTAACACATAGTTATATTGATAAGTAACAAATTATAATAGTTTGAAAGAAAAACTTCTGTTTTCATATTAATAATATGTTGCCCTTCGTCTGTTATTTACACTCTGACATGTATTCATAGTTCACGTTTTAATAAGAGCTTTGAGATGCTTCAAGTTTATTTTAATTTTACTTGTTAAATCATTGGTTTATTGAAACGGTATTACGTGATTAGTTGTATGTCGTGCTTGCGTTAAATGTATTTTAATAATAATTATAATTACTGTGGTGACTTAATTAATTTCTTAAAGTGATTTATTACTGTGACTTTTGCTTTCAGTTGCAGGGTGGGACGGTCGTTTCTGAGTTATTGATCAGATTACCACGTAAATTCAATTTTGTTACGACACGTGAATGTTATTATTTTCCTTGCATCGATAAACAATAATATAAATCATTATTGGGCTAACTTGGTCGTTAGATCAGGTTTATTAATGAGATTAAATTCGTATTTCAACTTTGGAAAACCTTCTTGTGACTTTGCTCGTGATTTTCTTTTAATTTGTGTCTCTTTCAGTTTGTTATTTTTTTATGTGAACCAGATAAATGAAGTTTCACGACAAGTTAGTTATTTGTGACATAAACAAAATTAAATCGCTTGCGATGTAAACCAAAGCAAATTATATTTTTAAAAATATAACAAATGAATACTTGATTTAGTTAGTATAATGATTACATGAACGTTCGTAATAACAATAATAATTATAAGCAAAATATTCGTCAGTATATAGTGTTTAAATTATTCTATGGCTTTGTTACAACACCTACTCGTCGAAGGAAGGCAGAAATGTTGATTTTACTTTCACTTCCTCTCCTCAATATTTAAGATGCCGATTCCGGAATAAAATCGACCAGCGGAACTGTCTCCCCTTGTCCGATGCTTTTACCACTTGCGCCGTACCGCCATTTAGCAATGATAACACTTATTTCGTGGTTTTAAGTGATTGACAATATTAACGTAAATATTATTGTGCCTCAACGCATAATCAAGTATAACCTAATTGTGTGAACAAAAGTAAGAATACCAATTAGTTTAATATTTAAATATGGAGTGGTAATACAAAAAAAAATGTTACGCGCGTGTCTCCAAATTATCTTAACACCCTAAAGACTTATCAACCTACCACACACGAATGCTCTGGAGATCTTAAATTGAGGCACTTGCCAGTCTAGAAATAGGCGCCACCGTGTTTATAGTCTTAAAGTGCACAGCTAACACAGAAGCTGCCGAAAGTAAGCCAAATAAATTCAAAGGGATCAAGCAACAATTGACTAAAATAAATAAAAACCAAAGTTCAATAACAATCACAATAAATGTGGTTTATTATATCATAACCAGGTCAAATATACAACATCCAGATATTTAATACATTAGAAAAACAAATTCGTATATTGAAAGAAACAATAATAAGAAAAAAAAAATCGGGCTCAACAAATGCTCTCATGCCGCAATTAATAATGTAAAAAATAGATATACAAGCGACAAACTTTCTTAAAATCAAAAGAAAAAGTGAATAGTATATAGTGGAAAGTTAAGTTGTGAAAAATTTACAATCACCCGGTATATCAAACCATTAAATTATGGAACAAAATTACATAAGAAAGAAAATTACATGTGTTTAAACTGAATTAAATTAAAATTACAAAATCAGATAAATTTTGATTATACTGCAAAAGTCACCAAGATTATAATAGCAAAAAATAGATTGCATGTCGATGCGATAATTTACATCAAGCTTTGATACAAAATAATACAAATCTGTATAAAAACAAATTTGTATCTGTATATGCATGGACACACAGTACGTATTTACCAGCTTTTGCTTCAACTACCAGACTCATGCGTTTCTGTGTAACCACTTCATCAATGATAGATTTACGAAGCAAAAGACTGTAGTACACTTGCGGTCATGTAGTAAGTTTTGTCCTATCCGAAGACAACAGATAACCTCTTGCCATCTGACGGACAAAACCGACCACGCCGGTGCAAAGTGTTCTTCTCGAATACCAAAGCTATTACTGATAAAGAAGAAAAATACGCATATTACTGTGAGTCCATTAACTCGTCGCCAGGTGGAGTAGTATAGCAAAAAATAGATTGCATGTCGATGCGATAATTCACATCAAGCTTTGATACAAAATAATACAAATCTGTATAAAAACAAATTTGTATCTGTATATGCATGGACACACAGTACTGTGATACATGCATATACAGGATAGGACAAAACTTACTACATGACCGCAAGTGTACTACAGTCTTTTGCCATTCTCACTGCGTCGTCTGTTCGAGCAGTACACCAGCTGAGAGAACATACGACTTTATACCGTCATACGAAGCCGGAAGCAATGGCCGGCCGAATTGTTACTTTAACAAGATTAATACTCAATCCAAACACCACGATCCACTGGTCACAGGAAATAAAAGAAGAGACATTCGAGATAATCGACCGAACGTTCAACGAACGAGATATCCAGCACATTCTACGGACATCGCCAAACATATTTATGGTAGATCCAAACCAGCCAAAAATACAAGTCAGGATTACAGAAAAAAACACCGAACCGCTCAAAGAAGAAAAAAAACACCACCGAACACAGAACAAGATGCAAACTGAAATCATATCCGCAGAAGACTTTATATACCCGAAATTCACGAAGAAGCCAAAAATAGACGAAACAACCTCACCTATCGAAACTAAAAATTCTTACGCCGCCCTAGAAAACAAAACTGAAGAAAAAATGGAAGAAGAAACTTCCGAATTCACTCCACAGCCTTCAACATCAACTAGCTCGCCCAGGGTAAGTGACAAAACCAACATCACACATAACACAAACACTAAAACACAAACACCACACAAAATTGCACCAATAATAGTAACCGAAAAAGACAAATGGACACACATACGACACTTACTTAAATCAAATAACATTAATACAGTAGAAAACAAAATGGTGAAACCAGGAATACACATCGAACCGACAACTGACGAAGACTACCAAAAACTCAAACGCACACTAGACAATGAACAAATACAATATTACACTTTTCAATTGAGAAGCGAAAAGACATTAAAGGTGGTGATGCGTGGCATTCCTACCTTTATAACAGACACTGACATTACAGACGATTTGACTGACCAAGGATACCCGACTTTAAAAATTAAACGGATGAACGGCAAACACGGCATACCTGCACCACTGGCATTAATCGAACTGACGAAACAGTACAAGTCAATTTACAACTTACGCGACTGCTGTGGACTTGCAATCAAAATAGAACCCTTAAATAAACGGACAGCATTATACAATGCCACAAATGCCAGACATTCGGACATCATCAAAAAAACTGTTACATTAACTACAAATGCATGAAATGCGGCGACGAACACTCGACACACTTATGTACAAAGACAAAAACAACCCCACCAAAGTGTGCAAACTGCGGTGGTCCTCACCTATCCACATTCATCAACTGTCCTAACAATCCAAACAACCCTGCAAACAAAACCGCACCCAAACCTAAATACATACCAGCACCACCCCCAACAACTAATCCCTGGACTCAAAGACAAAACAAAACAACACCGAACACAGTTGACGAATTAGCACTTGCCTTAGGCAATATGCTAATAACACTAAACTCGACAAACGCTACAAAAGAACAGATACAATACTTCGTAAAACAAACACAGACAATAATAACACTCTACAATAACAAACATTAAACACACACACAACTGAAACGCAAAAAAAAAAAAATGAGATGATGACCAGCAATAGAACACATATGACTTAAACGCAAAAAAGCGACTGACACACAGACTTTACACAAACACAATACACACAGGACCGCACAAAAAACACAACAACGCACGATTTAATCAGACTCAAACACGTCACAACCCTGGGATATACGAAACAACGGAGTGGACATGGAGGCAACTTCGACCACAAGTCAAAATTCAACGACTCATACAACAGTATTTTGCTTCGTAAATCTATCATTGACAAAGTGGTTACACAGAAACGCATGCGTCTGGTAGTTGAAGCAAAAGCTGGTAAATACGTACTGTGTGTCCATGCATATACAGATACAAATTTGTTTTTATACAGATTTGTATTATTTTGTATAAGATTATAATAATTAAGAAATTAGTCGATATTTCGGTATGCCTTAACCTAGATCAAAAACGGTAATTCGACCGCAGATCTGTTGTTGAATTTTACATACGGTTTTACACACACAGTATATATTACTAGATTATTAATAATATCCAATAGAAATTCCAGTTTAAAGTCACAGTAAAAAAAAACATGGTAAAATATAAAATAAAACTATAGCAATTTATTCGCCTGCAATAATTACATACAGTTTATATGAAATAAGTGGAAATTTAAAAATTCGGAAACGATAGCAACTAATTTAAAAAAATGGACATGGCCGCAGGCCAATTGTGAGAAAATCGATTACCCTGTGTATATGCAAAATCAGGGGATATCGATGGAATTTAAATTATAATTAACTGAGGTTGACACTTAATTTGTTTATAACATAAATGTTCTGTGTACTAACTAAAAATTCGTGTATAATAGTTAATTTCGGGTATCTTTACTTCCTAAAAGAACGAAAAGCTGTTCGCTTACCCTGCCTTGTTGACAATTTATTAAAAGAAGGAAAAAACCTGAGTCTGCAGTCAAAATTCCAGGATGCCGTCTCCTGCGTAGAAATTTAATTATGAATCTTCTTCGTATAAAATCTATCTTCCAAATTAGGTTTTAAATGGATTTCATCTAACTGGAAGCCAGTATGGCAAAAACAATGGAAACTCCACACTCATTACAAAGAACGTTCAGTGGAAAGTTACGAAGACCCTAAAAAGAATAAAGAAAAAAACGCAATGTTGCCTAAAAGAGAAAATGAAGACCACGTGGTCGATAAAGTCTCATATCCACTGACGCGTTAAGTGGCAATCCAAAAAAACACGATTCTACCCCCTAAAATGAATAATTATGGCTCTAAATCCGGATAACCACAGTACTCAACCACTTTTATACAAGCCATAAAAATTTTAAAATATCGACCCGCGTGTCCAGCACACTTCATGCTTCGCTGGTAGTCAAGCAAGAAAAGAAAGTATGAATCAAAAATGAACTAAACTCTAGAGTTTATTGACAACAATAAATTCGACTAATTAAGAAGTATAACGAATAAAAGAAATGTTAATTATATCCTGCTTCAATATTCCTAATTAATTTTGTCTGATTGAAAATTTTATTCAAAACAATAGTCTGAACATAGGCATAATTGTGATATTTAAAAAGGCAATTAAAAGATGGAAAATTAAAAGAACATTCAAAAAATTTAAGTTAATTAGAAGGTACCCTAAATGATACACTTAACAAAGAGATCTAAATCACAAATCTATTAAATACTCGAAGAAGATCAGCTGTACAATGATAAAACGATACGTAGGTAATAGAAATAAAATGTCAAATTTCTCAATTAATCCTTACTTACATTGTAGCACAGATAATTTAATCAACAACGAAGTATGCTAGGGCATGAAAGGATTACCAAGGTAAACGACCTAACCTATACACGGAAATGGAATGGGTCTCAAGTACAATAGGGATATGTATTATCTAAATATAATTTAGTACGTACTAAATTAAAATAACATTGTAAACAATACCTAGATTGATAATGTTTCCCTTTACAGTAAGAAACAATGAATATATCCAAGAGTGATGTAATTTGAAATAGAAAAACAATAATTTAACATACGGAAATTCTATCTGTATATCGAGGCATTCAAAAATAATATACAACGTGACCTAAAATTGCAGGTAGGAAAAAACAACTCGATATAAGTTGTAACATGAAATTAATACCAACGGGATGACATTACCTCATACGTGTAAATACAAGTCTGGCGGGGAGAGAGGAGTAATTTAAGAGTTAATAATCAAAAACAAGAACTTATGGCGGCAACTTTTAACTTGCATCTTTTTTACGCCGATACTAGTTAAGAAGTTCTTGACAAATGTTCTTTCATGACATCCGTTGATTGTCACGGAATCTATCTTGCGCAATTTTTTCCGAAATTCAACGTCTAAACAATGTATTGGACACTTTCTTGACAAATGCTTAATTGCAAAGCAATTTCTTTTTGCGCAATCCGACAATTTCCTTGAATCAGTGTATTCACATGTCTTTAATTTTGATTGCTTTTCATCAAGCGTCTTCATTTCACCTCTATGGCGAACTCTTTAACGAATTCTGGTACATATTCAATAAAAATTTACCAACGAGATTTCTACTGAGTTTTACGAGTTTTCACAATTAGTAAACGCCGTTCACCATTCGAAGACGTCATCAATGATGTCAAAACAATGTTGCGAATTCATTTGCAAAATCCATTGCAAAAATCGATTTGTTTACATTTTAGGTTAGGGTAGTAAACGCTTATGTCAAACTTGCAATATTTAGGTTATAATATATAAATAACCAAATTTATTAATTCTCTTACAAAGTAATCAAACAATAAAAACAGTTGAAAACTTTATACGTATTTAATAATAAATAGAATACTAAAAAGACATTTGTGCTACATCAGTATACATGTTGAAACAAAATGATAAGGACCAGGTATTATAAACCAACAACTTAAAAATAAGTGACACATTAGTCTGAAAATAAATCGTCGTCATTCTTAGCCATCGCATTAAGTATGCAATGGTACGGTGGCAGACGGAGAACTATGTGGCCATACTGATTGGCCAGATTATCAATTTTATAGACCAGTGCAGATCTATTCCTAAAGAGAATTACAACCACAAACATGAAAAACACCATGCTAATATAGTACGTATGCTCTTCTTGGATCATCCTTTTTATAATGGTATCTAATGTTCCCCAACACTTTCCATAAAGATGTTTTACCACCCATAGAAATATCCCTTTCAACAAGTATAATATTTAAAGATGTTAGGGTAATATGTTGTTCTATAATTATACCACAATTATATTATAATACAGTCAATTTTTGAAAATCTTACTATTTCTGTCCATCTCATAGACAACATTCCTTATAGCACCTTCAGCGAAGTAATCAATGTCCACTATAGGATTCCTTTTGTCATGTTTCCGTTTGGGGCTGCAAATTGCGTGTCCTTTTTGTATTTACCAGGAAATTCTGCTGACAGATTTACTCCTAAAACTTTTGCTGTACGCTACAAAAAAAAGTGCAATATGTAATATGAAATTATAGCAAAGTACAAATACGATTTGGCAAGATTAAGGCAGCAACGGTCCATCATGATCGCGTTGTTCTTCACTGTTTGCAAAACGCTTTCGGCATTTCAAAATCAAGAGTAAACAAACTGTAAAATTTGATATAACGATATGTGTCAACTAGACATTCGCACCAAAATAATTATGCATTCGCAATGATGTTGACATATAAATATTATAGTTCGTTTATTGTTTTTGTGATGGTGATTTCGAAAATACTGTTGATGACGTGCACGGCTTCGAATCGCGAACGGCGTATATTATCAAAATTCCGATGTTACAATGTTCTAACTCATAAAGAAAAATAATATACTTAATCAAGATACACAAAATTTTAGATGAAGAAGTATGTAACCAGATATGAATATGATTAATATATTGGAACAGCTATGATATATGTATTAATTAATTATTTATTTAAAAAATAAATAAATACAGTTTATTTGTTATAATAGAAGGCTTACACTTTTACAGTTTCATAATTTAAAAATTTATTAATATCTACTGCAATGAAGTTCTATTTAATGAAGTTAACTTCTGCATGATTGACCAACATTGAGTTGTCACTGAATTTATATCTTCGTGTTCTAGGATATCCGGAAAATTGACCCTCCACGTCAGTACATCAAATCTACAGCATAAATAACCTAATCCCAAAATCAATAATGGGGGACTTTTTTCCGTTGCCTATTGGAGTTGAGCTTAGTTCCTTTCGATTAAGATAATATATATTTTCCCACCGGATATGTTGTGAAATCCGTTCTCGTTTGTCGTAGGCATTTGCGAAACGGCCTTTTCTTCTTCATTTCTGTGATTTATTTTCCGCGAACTCATAAGCCTTGCTTCTACTGTAGAAGAGACAGTGGAAAGCAGAGAAATCCGATGTTATCTGCACTAATGTCGCAATGTAATATATAGCTATAATGTCTAGTGTGGGAGCACTTTCGTAAACGGACCGTAGCAACTTTAATTAACTTGTCTGGCTTATAATTAGAAGTCTGTCTGATTGTCCAAATGAATTTTTTAAATTCCTAATCGATTTCTTTACAACATATTTGTTTTGTTTTAGAACTAGTATTATTGTATTTAATTTTAGCCATTAGAATTGAAAGAATATACAAGGTTTGGTTAATCAATAATTGACTGAATAAAACTGCATTAAATGTTCTCTTAAAGATAAATTTTTAATAAATATTAGCATATTTATTTGTATACTAGGCCATAAGTAACCAACTTATTTGTTTTGAAATACTTTTTTGGGAAGAATTACGCATTTCTAATTTTGTAAATGAACTTTTCATTCCGTATATCACTCTGTTATTATGTCGTGAAAACTAATCCAATAAATTCAATGAGAAAAGCGTGGGAAACTGCAATTATTAGGTCACTAGATTAATATAAAAAATTCAAAAGGATAAAAGACATTGCGTAAATACAGTAATATCTTTGGTCCAAATTAGTTGCTACATTTAGTGTATAAAACTTGAACCAAATACTCCTTATATTTGAAAAAACAACGAATTGCAATGAAAACGTATATACTGGCCGCAATAAATAAATGAAATATTCATGAAATTTGTATTTTACTCGTATTAAGAAACAATGAAAATTTCAGCAAGATATGAGCATAACTATTCATATAAAGAATAACAGTGCGTCAATCCTTGTTTGTTTCTTACGCATTCAGCTAGTCTATTAGGCATATTTTAAATTAGTAAATCAATGATAATCTCTGGCATGCTATTCGAAGTTTCTAAAATCATTTTCTGAAAAACATCTACATTATTTAGAGGAGATTGTAAATTATTGATTCTCTGTTCTACCAAATGCTATACGTGTTCTATGGTGAGTCCGGCGAACAAGAAAGTCATGATAAGTGATCAATATTAGGTCATAGAAACCCTCGCTATATGTGGCCGCGCATTATTTTGCTGAAGGATTGGATTTACCAGTTGTTGAAAACATGGTATTAACACTGGTTCAAGGAGATTTATTCCACACCATAACACATTGAGCGTTATGTCGGTGTACAGAAAACCGCAAGTTTGTTCTTTCTCCGAGACTTCTTCTGACTATTTTACGACCATCATGAGCTCATAAACTAATTACAATTACAATTACAAAATTTTACAATTGTCAAGTAGCACCTTTATTTATACGTGTAATAAATACGCTAAGAATCTAAATTGAAATCGTTTGAACTTTTGTTGATAATTGAATTGAGATAATGTGTTACGTCCGTAAAATCATTTTGATAACAATCGGGGAGTTTTAATTCGGTTCACTTCGTTACTATCCTCGATTAATCTACTTAGTCCGGTCATATATCATTATTTACGTTAATTGCTATTTTATTGTAATTTCTGGTTTTTATTTTATTAACTTAAGCTATTTTTCGAACTCTTATTCCTTCTTATTTTAATCGTGTCCCTATTCTTTGGCTGACTCTGTATATTGCCGTTGTATTTAAAAAACGTTCCGACACAGTCAACATGTGTGGAACTTTGATTCGAACTCACGTATCTTTTAAGTGTTTCTTTTAAGGCTACGACGTAGCGTACCTTCTCATATTTATGTCGATCTGCGTTCAGGTAGAGCGTCTTTTACGTGCTTGCCCTGAAGAAGCCTGATGCTCGGTAACTTGAAGATAATTTTTGCTATAACGCTTGTACTTATTCTGCGAAGGCGGGTTTAGTCTAACTTGACTTAGATTTATATTGCAAATTTCTTTAGTGAGTGTAGTTTCATTCGATTTGGTGCTTCAGGTGAGTTTCAAAACATAGGGACGACTGTAATTTTACTGCAGCTTCGTACTCTGTTTTCTTCTGGAATTTATGTACTTTCATTTATACGTTTTCCCTCTTTCATATATTTAGGGCTGTCATTCACGGCTTAGGGAGAGTGTTGCTGTATTAGCGTCTGCGCGGGGGAAAAATTCCGACTTCGGCATCTCGTTGGAGGACGCAACGTTTCCCGCAACCTACAGGACCCCGGAAACCACGAACTGGGAAACCTACGAATCTTCTACTCGTAAGGTAGTGTGGGAAAAATTAGATTAATCAATTCCTGAAAACCTGACATAATTTGTGGAATTCATACTGTTTTCCGGTTATTTAAACGTAGATATATACTCATTTGTAATTATCTTTCTTTAATATAAATTTATGAATACAAAAACTGAGAGCGAACCACATGTTACACCGATACGAATCAATATTTTGTCATACATAGAGAAAAACCTACTGTTTTTCAGTTGTTTTAATCGTAGTTAGATTCTTTTAATGTTAATCTTTCTTTAATACAGGCGCGGCTCGTGACGACGTATTTTGGTTTGCAGTACAATGATCCGAGTGCTTCGTGTATTCTCGTGTACTAACTGTAACGTTTGCTTAGTAAACACCGAAAACACACGAGGCACTCGTATCATTGTACTGCAAACCAAAATACGTCATCACGAGCCGCGCCTGCTTAATATTTAAAAAACTGAGAGCGTACCACATGTTGCACTATAACGGTACATTAATTCGACAAATTTGGAAATTCTTTCTTATCTTATTAATGTGAATTCTTTCGTAAACTAAACTTTTCTTATGCTTTGATAAGTTTAGATATTTTTCTATATAATGTATAAATTCCTAATTTACCTTACGAACTAAGTGGCTATTAGCGATTTATTAAAGTAATTTGATTATTAACTATTATCCTTTTCTTTAAAGTAACATAGTTTTTTTTATTATTCTCAGGGATTAAGATTATATTAACTTCGACATAGATTTATATTTTGTTTTACTATTAAAATCATCTTCATTCTGCCTATTTTGTGACTTATCAGATATTGATTTAATCCTATAAGATTAAGTTAATTTTCGTCATAGAATTATACTATTATTTAATTTTAAACATTTTCATACTGCATATTTTGTGATTTACCTGTTATTAAATTTAATTTATTTTTTTTATATACTGAAATTCATTTAGAGATTATTTCTGAGTGTATAGCGTGGATACTGTAAAGTCAACAAAGCTTTGGTGCACTAATGACGCTAGAATATTAGCTAAGCTCTTGATATCATCTTCCTCTGTACGTGTCATTATTTAGGATTTCTTAAAGTAACATACTTTGCTGTATAGATTATATTTTAATTTACCTGAAATTTATTCGTTCTTTGTTTGTAATTTAATTTTCTTTATGCATTGTACGCTCAATAAATTTATATTTTACTGATTTAATTTATGTTTGCGATTGTAAGCCTGGAACCCGAACGAGCAAAAGAGAGTGTTAGAATAGTAATCTGGAAGCCGAACACCCCTAAGTAGTGTTTTTGTGCCCATCAGGCCCGAGGGTGTTCTGTGTTAACCAAAGAACTTGCCAGTCCGAACGCAGTGGTGCCCTAATTAGATCTTGCGTTGTGTTGGCCCACGACGCTTCCGCTTTCTTATTCTGAGCTGGTCGGCAAGTTTTTCTAGGGGCCTTTGTAGTTCTGAGGTATAGCTACCCGAACTGTTTTAAGGGGTAATAAATGATTTGAACACTTCCAATTAGCTTTTGTCGATGTATACTGGCCTAAACTTTCAACTCTATGCTGGTGAAAAGATTATACGAAACATAATATAACATATTATATAACATAAAATAATGTCTTAAAATGGCGACGACTATTTACTATTTTAAACAATAAAATGGGGATGAGATTAATTATATTTTCTTAGACATTAATTATGTTTCGTATAACCTTTTCACCAGCATAGAGTTGAAAGTTATAGGCCAGTTTACATCGACAAAAGCTAATTGGAAGTGCTCAAATCATTATCTCAATTCAGTTATCAACAAAAGTTCAAACGATTTCAATTTAGATTCTTAGCGTATTTATTACACGTATAAATAAAAGTGCTACTTGACACTTGTAAAATTTTGTAATTGTCATACTTGAAAATTACAATTTTTATTGAGTTTTTGAAAGTAGCGTTCACAGATAGGTTAATTGACGTTTTCAAAATTGTACATGTATTTGAATACTTTACCAGATATCGCAAATATGAGTAGTAAGAGAAAAGGCGACAAAACCTGAAACCATAAGTATTGTTGCACAAAAATTTAATGTGTGTCGCATAACAATCGAGTCCTGAATGTAAGTTTTCAAAAGTCAATAAATGTGGCGTAAAGAAAACAGATCGTGGGGAAGTTATTGAAAAAGTAAATCAACGAAATACCATTAGAAGTTTGCCTTATACATTTAATATGTAGCAAACTACTACACGCCACATATGGGAAAAAAGTACAATTTTCAAGCGCATTTCTTTTTCAATAAGACCTCTTCTTACCCAAGAAAGTAAACGGTAGAGTATAATTTTGTTAAAACCATGTCCATCTGAATTTCTACTTTCACGACTTGAGGGAACGTTGTCATATTGCCAAGAAGCGATTCTACACAAAATTTTTACCATTTCTACCATGGATTATATGAACGTAAACCAGACAAACATTGTAAAAGTAACGATTTCGTTGCCAAAATTATGTTTATGGCGATAGTGAAGCCGAAAGTTGATTGCCAAAGAAGACTTTAATAGAAAAACTGGGATTTTGCCTATTGTTAAACAAAGCTAGCGAACTTAAATTTGAAAAATCGATGAAAAGAAACTCCAGTAACCAAATCTATTGAGGTAATCTGTAAATACGTGAAAAATGTTGATAAAGAAAGTTATGCTAGTAGCTAGACG
Organism: Melolontha melolontha; assembly: GCA_935421215.2. Taxonomy (NCBI): domain Eukaryota; kingdom Metazoa; phylum Arthropoda; class Insecta; order Coleoptera; family Scarabaeidae; genus Melolontha; species Melolontha melolontha. The sequence goes on from OW285238.1 coordinate 66,833,735, forward strand.
TCAAAACATTCCAAAGACAACTCGATCTATATATGTAATATAATAATACCAAGTAATATGTAACCGTTGCTGATAAAAACATAATCGCGGGATAGATACGAAAAAAGGATGGAATCTACGAAAAAAGGATGGAAAAAAGGATGAATATCATGATATTCAGTTGCATTATGTTTGATATTAAAAGTTAGATATTAATACTAAAGCAATTTGTAATTTAGTAATTATATGCAATCGGTGGTGTCGGATATAGAGTGGAGGCACGTTAATACATTTTCAGTAAGTTACGGTTATAGCCGTTAAATGGAAGCCTCCGGCCTGATTTTGCACTTGTTATGAAGATAGTGGTTGTTTTGGCGTTCGTGATTTTGACATTAGTCGATGAGCATTGCCGCATGGTTTCCTACGCTCTGTCTCAATATTTTTTGTAATATGATTGAATTGATAATTCTGTAGTAAGATTAAACATGTGTCTGAGTATCTGGAGAGATACTTTTACACAAATATGAACTTGTAACCACACCCGTTTTTTAATGATATTTTATATTAACGAAAAATGTTTTTGCTTTATTAGTACTAAAATAGTTTTGTGTCTCCAATTTTAAAGAACACTATATATTCGCTTGTTAAACTATGGCTTGTGTATATGTTAAGGGTCAGTAAAATATATTGGCCGTCATAAATAAATTACTATGTAGTAGACGTTTACATATTTTACCGAAATTTTCAAGAAATATGTCTTCTTCTTCTCTTTTGGGTTGGACGTTAGCACGTCCAGGCATTAGGGTACAGTGCTTTTTTTACCACCCCCAATAGATCTATCAGTTCCAGTCTTGTATCCTAGATAAAAGACACTATCCTCCTCAGGGGAAGTTTGAGTACCCTCGTAGGGTGCAATAGATTTCTTCTAAAATGTTTCAAGAAACATGTATTTTGTTTGTACTAACAAACGATCAAAATTTTAGCAAGATACATTGGATTACCCAAGGTAGCATGGGCAACTTACTACAAATATTTTTTTTTTGACAGTATTTACTTAAGTGTCAATGTAAAGTATGCTTATAGCTTTATTTAGTCCTGTAGACTGTAAAATGCCTCCTATTCGACAACGTGCAAATTTTTATCAATTAACTGAGTTTAAATGTGGCATGATAATCAGCTTACGAGAAGCTGTAATCCGTTTGTGATATTAGTGATTTTGTAGGATGTAGTGTAGCTATAATTGTCTTGTGTTGGCGAAGATGAATAAAAAATAATGAGGATCGATGGTATTTACGCACCATTGATCGTGAAGATCGTGCTCTTCGACCTGTAACTCTTAGGGACCGTTTCTCGGTAATAAGGAAAGTTGGTGATGGAAAGGTTTAATTAACAAATCTCCATACGATTTGCGTATCGAAGAATTCGATTTTTTGGGTTTAGATCAGACCGACCATGTCTTCGTTTATTTCTAACTCCGCCATAAAATTGGATGGCTAGGGTGGTATGATGGAATGAAGAATGAAATCGAGTCGTTTTCAATTACGAATCTCGAATAGACAAAACCTAATAGATTTCAACACTAAAAACAAACTTCGCATTTTTAATTCCCACCCTCCATCAATATATGGTTTACCAAAAATCCACAAAAATAATATCCTTTTAAGACCAATAGTATCTAACATACAAGCTCATACTTATAATATAGCAACATTCCTAGGTGATAGCATATCTAAGATGTTAGGAAAAACTTAATATCATACCAAAGACTCATGGCAATTTCAAAATTTCAACAAGGAACAAAAAAGTTCAACTAATCACAAAATTATATCACTTGATGTAGAATCTTTGTATACACAGATCTAGCTATAAACATAATAGAATCCAAATGGGATGAAATTAGTCCACACACATCACTCAATAAAAACGTATTATTAGAGGTATACACTACTGTCTCGACAACACATATTTTCAGTACAAAAATTCTTTTTATAGTCAAACATTTGGTATTGCCATGGGCTCTCCTTTAGCTGCTCCTATTGCAAATCTTATAATGGAACATTTGGAACAAAACGTTATCAATATTAGACTTCCACCCCATTTGCTTTCAAAGATATGTTGATGACAACATAACATGTATTGCGGCTAATAAAATAAACTATCTTTTAAATAAATTCAACAATTTTCACAACAAATTAAAATTCACTATTGAACAAGAAATTAATAACAGTATTAATTTTCTTGATATTTCTTTAAGCTATGATAGACAGGTTACTATTTATACAAATTGGTATAATAAGCCCACAGCTTCTTTTCGATATATGAATTACCACTCAAATGCACCTACAGTATTCAATAAAATGATTATAAATAATTTGACTGATAGAGCAGTAAAGCTATCACTTACTCAATACAGAAAAGATAACATCAAGAAAATTACAGATAATAATTATCCACCACAACTTATAGACCAAACAATTAAAAAGAGAATTCACCAAATATACAACACTGCAGACAGCAATAAAAATTTAAACAATGACACAACATATATCACGATTCCATATGTTCCACAACTATCAGAAAAAATTAAATACACTTTAAAAAAATATGATATAGCTTCAACATATAAACTTAGTAATACTAATAAACATTTATTTTCAAAACTTAAACCTAAAATAGAAAAAAATCGAGAAACACATGTCATATATAAAATACCATGTCGCGATTGCGATAGTTACTACATAGGCCAAACGAAACAATATTTATACAAAAGAATACAAGCCCACAAATACTCTAAAACAGACAAAACTTCTTTATCTACATACAAACTACAACGCGATCACAATTTCGATTTTGAAAACACACAGATAATTGATAAAGAACAACACACAATGAAAAGACAAATTAAAGAAATGATTAGAATTAAACAGGAAAAAAAATCAATTAAGAACAGAAATGATATAAAAAATTTAAGCAGTATATACTATAACTTAATTGTGTAACGATCTGCAATTTACCAGTATAATATATATTTTTTTTGTTATATAATTATATATCACAAGTTATTTAAATATCAATTACATTTAAATATCATATACATTTGCTTATCATGCTGACTGTTCCGTGTTTTGATTCCTGTCTAGTTGTCCGAGTAGGTTTTCGTGGTTTTCCTTCTCGTTTAAGGCGAATGCCGACAACTTTGCATCTTAAGACGCTCCACGGGCGCATACATAATAATAACTCATGTCTTGCTTTTCAATGATTTCTTTGTCTTTCTGTGTTTGGAATACTAAGGCATGATTTATTATTATTATTGGAATGTATCTTTGAATAATTTTATCCATAGCAACTCAATTATATGACATTTGTATACTGTCATTTATATTTTATATCCTTGATAAAGGCATCATTGCCGAAACATGTAGGGTTGTTTTAAATATATATACTTTGAAGTAAGCCAGACCTTAAATCGCCAACTGATTGAATTTACCATATCATACCAAGGTCACCAAAATATTATATATATATATATATATATATATATATATATAGTAAACTAAATAAGTCGGCGATTAAAGGTCTGGTTTATTACTTCAAAGTATATATATTTAAAACAACCCTACATGTTTCGGCACTGATGCCTTTGTCAAGGAAATAAAAAATATAAATGCTTGACAAAGGCGTCATTGTCGAAACATGTAGGGTTGTTTTAAATATATATACTTTGAAGTAATAAACCAGACCTTTAATCGCCGACTTATTAAGTTTACCATATCATACCAAGGTCACAAAAATATTATATTATATATATATATATATATATATATATATATATGTATGGTGGAATTCAACGTGTATGTTGATGGTGAATAGTACTATATATTAATTTCTTACTACACTTGTGTAGAATTAGGATGTTCTTTTGTAGAGAAACACTATTTTGGTTTCGTGACGTTTCGGTCCTGTATTTAGACCTTCCTCAGACCTGTTTATATTTACTAAGAAGGAAAAAAGGAATGTAACAAACTTGCCAATATGTTGTCATTGTACAATATTAGTAAACTGTATTACAAGTCCTTACATAACCTAAACTATATGGGGTATTACTCCACACACGAGCCTGTTACAGTGGCCTTTACACTTTAAAATCATCGTTATGTTGATGATCATAAAAAACACAAAACATTTAATAAACTAGTACATATATAGTAATAAAATCAGTCAAAAGACAGGCTTGAAATCTCTTTCTATTGTGTGCATTTATATATGCATGTGAGTACTTTTATCGCTAAATGTATATCTAGAAGTTAATCTAGTAGCATGTGATTTACTGAGAACATTTTGAAGTATGTTGTAAATTAAAATTTAGTACTTAACCTACGAAGTCGTATATTTTGACAGTTTCATACATACAAATAAATAACAAATAATAGGTTAGGTATTTATTGAAAACTATAAAAAATGTTGAAAATGTTGTCCTTCAAGATCAATGCACTTTAAAATCCTCCGTTCAAAATTTCTGATGATACTCTGCAACATTACTGGATTGTTATTAATTTCCATGCATTTCTGTTCGATTCTCTGTAGCATATCATTCAAAATCAATATAGGTGTTCGAAATATGTTATTTTTTAGATAAGGCCACAAAAAGAAGTCGCAAGGTGTTAAATCGCATGAACGTGTAGGCCAGGCAATTTCAGTATTTCGACTAATTATACGCTCATAAAAAAATTCTCTTAAATAATCCAAAGATTCTGCAGTACAGTGACAAGGTGCTCCGTCTTGTTGGAAATATGCATTTTGTAGTTCATCATCATGCAACTGATTGACAAATGGTTGTAAAATTTCCGCCCAAACACCAATTTTTTCTGGATGTAGCGATTCTTCATTAATTACATGTGGATTTTCACTTCTCTAAATTCTTGTATTTTGTGAATTTAGGTATCCCGTTTTATAAAACCATGCTTCATCAGTAAAGATGACTCTTTGCGAAAGTTCTCCATTATTGTTCATATTTACAAACCAATTACAAAACTGTACTCTACGTGGGTAATCAATTTCTAACAATTCTTGTACTGCTGTTACACGGTATGGATAAAGTTGCATATCCTTTTATAATAACTTGTGAGTTGTACCAACAGAAAGGTTTATTTGTTGACTCAAATGTCGAACAGATGTTTGTGGTTCATTTTCCATTATTTCTTCAACACGATTGACAACTTGAGGTGTACATTTCCTAACTGCACCGCTGCCTGATTTTCTTAAGAGACTACCAGTTTCAGAAAAAAGTTTTAAAGTTCTATCCAAAGTATTCTTAAATTGTATATAATCTATTATAAAATGTGGAAACTCAACTTGAAATTCTACCATGCAATTTTGAACTGAATAAACCCATAAACCATCAATTTTATTACCACTTCGAAAATAAGCCTGGACTAAAAAAAAATTATGTTATAAAGTGAAAGCCATTTTAAAACTGAGAAGCAATTTATTTAAACCAGAATCGACATACGATTATTTTATGCACTAACTGATATTTGTGATTGACATTATCAAATGTCATTTGTATTTACGTTTACGGAACAACAAACACATACTAATATATATGCATCTTATTCTATCAAAATTTCAAAGTAACCTAGATTGACATTTCAAATGAACACACGTTGTATAAGTAAAATGTGTGTCATGAAAACTTCAAATTCTTTTTACTTGTGTTTTGTGTGTCTTGCCATTTTTATATTTGCATACTCTACTAGAAAAAAGCCGGAAAGAAAAAAATAAAAACACAAAAAAAACAGAAAAACAAAACGCCACGTGAAAAAAGGCAAACCCCACGCACCAACAGGAAACTACACTCCCTCACATTATAGGTATAATATTATTAAGTGAACTTATTCAGTATACCCGCTGTTATATGTTGTAGTTGTGGTATGTAGATATTTCTGAAACTAAGGGAGTCGGCTTTAGTATTTAGATTATGTTGTACGCCCTTAATTGTTAGAGTTTCTAGGAAAAGTCGTCTTGTGTAGTTTGGTTCTTTGAAGATGATTCTGACATCATTGTATCTCGGTTGGTGGTGTGTCCACGCTATATGGCTTGCCAGTGCACATGCCTGTGGTTTAACTCTACTGTCGCTGTCGTGTTGTGTCAATCTATTCTTTAATCTTTGCTTAGTTTGCCCTATATAAAACGAGTTGCAACTGCACAGTATTGCATATATGACGTTGTTGTTCATATCTATGGGTATTGGATGTTTTAATTTCGTGAACAGTCTGGAAATGGGGACGGCTGTTGTGTACGCTACTGAAACCACGTAATGGAAAACGTTTTTTATTTTGTTAGTTAGGTTTGGGATATATTGCAATTTTCCATACTTGGTCTCGCTGTCCCCGTTGACGCCTTGTGGTATTTCGCTGGTAATACTTCTTGATGTTTGGTCTCTCTCTACACCCATTCTGATATTTTCAGTGGCAAAGATAATTTTGTTTGTTAATGTGCTGGGGTAGTTATTCTGTAGCAGTATCTGTTTTAATGTGTGTAAGTCGTGTTGTACATAGTGTGCGTGTGAAATCCTCATTATCCTATTCTTGAAAGCTTTGATCAAATTCACCTTATACTTCTTGGGACAATTGGAATGGTAATTTAAAAGCCTATTTGTATTTGACGGTTTTCTGTACCATCTCAACTTTAGGATACTATTGTCGTTTATGATTAGTGTGTCCAAAAAAGGTATTGCTTTATTGTGCTCCGTCTCGACTGTGGTGAACTGCAATTTGTTGTTGTAGCTATTAAATACCTCTAAGGTGGTGTTGATTTTGTCGTTTGGAATGCAACAGATGAGGTCATCCACATATTGTTTAATGAAATGGAATTGAAAATCAATTTTCTCTACCACGTATTTTATGATGGTATTCATCACAATATCAGCCAAAACGGAACTCAACGACAAACCCATTGGTGTCCCGTGTACCTGTGCGTAATATTCTCCCTCATATAAGAAATAAACGTTGTCAAAGATCCACCCAAGGATGTCCATGAAAACCGCCTTTGGCATGTTAGTGTTGTGCTTTATCCACTGCCAGTTGTCTTGTATTATTTGTACCGTTGTATCTATGGGGATGTTGGTGAACAAACTAATCACATCGAAAGACACTAAAATATGTTTTTTTTGGCATTTCTAGGTTGTTAGCATATTGTGCAAACTCAAATGTGTCTCTAATTTTGCTGCTATTGTAGGTGGTGAACGACTTCTCTAGGATGTTTGATATATACTTGGCTAAATGTTTGGTGTGGCTTTCAACACTGCTTACTACTGGTCTTAATTTATTTCCCGGTTTGTGCACTTTTGGTACACCATATATTCTGGGAGTTTCTGAATTATTTTTTATAAGATTTTTGTATGTGTCTTCGGTGATATAATGTTTGAATTTTAAGTTTTTATTTAGCTGGTTAGTTTTTCTTTCATAAGCGCATGTGGGATCTCTGCTAAGTTTCTTGTATATATTTTGCAATACTGTGTAGTTGCAACTCGTTTTATATAGGGAAAATTAAGCAAAGATTAAAGAATAGATTGACACAACACGACAGCGACAGTAGAGTTAAACCACAGGCATGCGCACTGGCAATCCATATAGCGTTGACATACTACCAACCGAGATACAATGATGTCAGAATCATCTTCAAAGAACCAAACTACACAAGACGACTTTTCCTAGAAGCTCTAACAATTAAGAGCGTGCAACATAATCTAAATACTAAAGCCGAGTCCCTCAGTTTCAGCAATATCTACATACCACAACTACAACATATAATACCGGGTATATAGAATAAGTTCACTTAATAATATTATATAATGTGAGGGAGTCAGGCGCGGCTCGTGATGACGTATTTGGGAGTGCAAGTACAACGATGCGAGTGCCTCGTGTGTTTTCAGTGTTTACTAAGAAAACGTTACAGTTAGTACACGAGAATACCCGAATCACTCGCGTCATTGTATTTGCACTCCCAAATACGTCATCACGAGCCGCGCCTGGAGGGAGTGTAGTTTCCTGTTGGTGCGTGGGGTTTGCCTTTTTTCACGTGGCGTTTTGTTTTTCTGGTTTTTTTGTTTTTATTTTTTTCTTTCCGGTTTTTTTCTAGTAGAGTATGTTTACAAATATAAAAATGGAAAGGCACACAAAACACAAGTAAAAAGAATTTGAAGTTTTCATGACACACATTTTACTTATATACGTACATTGAGATATACATTTAGCGATAAAAGTACTCACATGCATATATAAATGCACACAATAGAAAGAGATTTCAAGCCTGTCTTTTGACTGATTTTATTACTGTATATGTACTAGTTTATTAAATGTTTTGTGTTTTTTATGATCATTAACATAACGATGATTTTAAAGTGTAAAGGCCACTCTAACAGGCTCGTGTGTGGAGTAATACAATCAATAGCCCATATAGTTTAGGTTATGTAAGTACTTGTGATACAGTTTATTAATATTATACAATGACAACATATTGGCAAATTTGTTACATTTCCTTTTTTTCTTAATAAATAAAAACAGGTCTGAGGAAGGTCTAAATACAGGACCGAAACGTCACGAAACCAAAATAGTGTTTTTCTACAAAAGGACACCCTAATTCTACACAAGGGTAGTAAGAAATTAATATATATATATATATATATATACGAGTATTATAATTAGCGGATTCTAAAAATATATGGAAGTTTAAAAAAATTAGACCTGAGTTTAATTTAATAATAAGTAAAATCGCAATGTAATTGAATCATGAAAAGAAAATTGAAATACTTTATAAGAAAATAAATTTCCATAAACAGAGAAGTTCTGAAAAAGTTAAAAGACCTATTTCATTAAAAGAAAGTTATTATTTATTCTGCACAATATTAGTTCTGTGTGCGTAAGACTTCTTTTGTAAACGACTTACTTTCACGAGTATAAACTAAAAACTTACATTAGAAAAAAATTCAAATATTATGAATTTTACGAAACCCAAATTAAATATTACTCATCTAGATATTTCATAAAAGGTTCGAAATTTAAATAAATTTAATATGTTCAGAAGAGCTGAAAACGAAAAGTCCGAGAAAAAATGAAAAGACAACCAAACAAAGAAAAGTTATTTCAAAAAAGTATTACTAATGAAGTTGTAGAATAAGACACTTTCTGAAGAATTCACGGCCGATAGATACGATTCAGGGATAATTAATTAAACTCCTTGAATAATTTGTATTACTTCAAAGCACATATAATTTGTGACGCCACGGCGAATATTTAATGAAATTTGTTGCAAAATATATTTTCAGGAGGCTAATAACAGGAAATTACAATAATTATGTTTTGTATAATAATAACTAGAGCTGGGGATGTTTGCGGTGTGCCAGGATAGTATTCAGTTAAACGCACGAATATAATGACCTTGTTTCGATCGGTGATGCATGCGTGATTTTATTGCTTTACATGCATTCGCTATTTATATCACTTAGGTATGTCAGTTATGTGTACTGTATATAAATAACACACTTACCTTATTTACGATTATTATAGCATAGCGCCAAGTGGATAAGACTTGCAGTAAGTTTGTAGCATTAGATACGTTTCCATATTTGTAGCGGTGAGCGATGTACGCCGTGATGAATAAATTTTTTTATATTTTGAGAAAGACCGCTCGACATCTACGGATGTAACACACGCACAATTAAAATAATCTTTATAGATAGAAACCGAATCTACACTTGCACCATTACTAATTTGTTTTAATCTGGTAAAATCAAAATCATTGTTTATCACACTCTCGAACTTTTCTATTACATTAACATTTTTGTTGTCATTTACTGCGCATAGCTGGGCGTGTCCAGTATTTGCAGTGACTCCGCTAACGATAATGCAGTATTTTGAAATTTCTCGATTGCGTTAAACAATCCTATATGATTGTTATAAATAGTTTGTAAATCTGCATCAAGGGAAGGGTTTTGAAAGAGTCTCTGGCTTTCCTTAATGGCTACAGCTTCGGCAGGATTGAATTGTAGAACCACAGATTTTATTTGTTGGAAATACTTGGCATAATAAAATGCCGCCTTTAACCAACTTCCCCAACGTGTAAGGATTGGCTCTGGTGGTTCGGGAATACCAGGGCACCGACTGTGAAACTCTCGAATTCGTTTGGGAGATTTTAGAAACACTTTTTTTGTGGTTGCTATTAATGCATCCACCTCTGGATAACATTGCCGAATAGTTTGTGCCACAAGGTGTAAAGCATGAACTTTACATGTCACATGCAAAAGTCTCTCACAATCTGCTTTAAGAGAACGGCCTACAGAACGCATTGTCGCAGCACCATCGCTCATAAACATCAGGAGTTGATTAGTTGAAACTTGAAATTTTTGTAGCGTATCGAGCACTACCTTCGGAATTACTTCGCTAGTGCACTTTTCCAATCTTTTGCTGGCTAATAAAATGGGAAATGTTGATTTGACAGGATCCAGTACACGCACTATAATATTCACAATAGAATGTTTTTTTCGATCTGTCGTTTCGTCGACACATACCCATAACTGTTTATCATTTACTACTGCTTTCATTCTGTTTTCAATGTCCTCACGCACAATTGGTAAATAGGTGAGTAACGTTCTCCGTGACGGTAGCTTTTTGTTGGAATTGTATTTATTCCAAAAGTCGTGAAAGGCTTTTTTATCTAGCAGGTGAACTGGCACATCGTAGACGAGTAGCATTGTCAATAAATCGAAAATGAATTGCGTTTTAGACAGCACATTATTTTTTTTGTCTTTGTGGTGTACACTTTCAACATGTCTTTTACAGTCGTATTTGTCCCAGCAAAGTAACTGTTTAACGCATAATTTACAAACCACTTTTGCTCCATTATAATACAAATCGGGAAAGTCTCGGATAAATTTCTTCACGTCGTTATACAATGGGCGCTTTCTTGGCTTGGGCACGTCCGTCATACTTATTAAATAGAGCTCAAGACAACACACGATCACGTTGCCAGTTCACGACTAACTAAAGTGTTTCGCTGCATCGTGTTTATACGCTGGTGGGGATGCACTACATACGGTCCTGCCGTACCGCAAACATCCTCAGCTCTAATAATAACAGTTCTCCGTGTGTACTGTCTGAGCGATTTGGTACTTTAGATAATAGATTGTAAGGAAACGTATTTTGAAATTTGTATGTAAATTTTAAGCAAGTATCAGGTTTGATGTTTATAAAGTTATAAAGTGATATTTAAAATAACGTAAGATACAAAATGTATTTTTCAATAACTTATCGTCACTGATGATTAACATTACAATTTCAATTTTAATCCAAGAAAATATTCTTATTTAATAAAAAATAATAATTTTACAGTTTTAAATATGTCGATTTTTGATTGAGATAAAAATTTGTATACGCTTTACTAATAATATTTTAGTACAGTCAGTACATGTTGGAAGAGATAATATTAATTCATGTTGTAATATAATACGGGGTTATATAGGAGCTGTTCCTGTTCACTGGAGCGTTATGGTTATGGGTGAGATTTTAAGATAGAAAGATTTGCGAGGTATTGTGTAGAAAGTGTATCTCGTCACTGTTTATATTATTGGAATGTTTTAGGATTTCTATAGATTTGCGTATTTTACTGCTAAAGTAATAAGAGTTGCAGGATAGAATATGTACAAATTGAAACTTAATTTGGTGTCCAGTTTCCAATCCAAGTTCAGGCCCGGTTACGAGCAGCGCCCTAGTGTAACTCATGTTCAATAACACTAGTGCTAACTGAACGTTGTGTCTCGCTGTCATACGAGGATAGCATTCAGTGCAGCACCAGTAGTAGCAACGCCGAAAATGTCGCTTTCAAAAGTGAACAAAACTTCGGCCAAGAAGGAAGCAGTGCCCAAGATGTGGTTCAATGACCGCTAAAGCATAGGAGTCAAATTAATAATTAATTAATTTTATCATTACTCCATGTTGTTGAATTTTAAGAGTAGTGGATAAACTCAGCAGAAAAATTGATAAATACCTGAAAGTATGTAGTACATGCGTTGTTCAGATTGAATAGCTGACAAAAGTCGAAAATCTCGAAAAAAGGGATGCGACAAGAACCTATAATTCCTCTTTTACGTCCCCAAAAGAGTAAAATAATCTAACAACTAAATGATCAAGTGGTTTTATTATAGTGGTATTATCCCATATGTTATTGCGCAAGGTAACAAAAATAAGGGAAGATGATTAAGTAGAAGCAATGATATCAACTAATTTGGTGAAATAATAAAAAAAACAATATCTTTACCCGCAAAAATTCGTATTTAATGAAAAAAATTAATCGCTCAATGACACAAAAAGGTGGACCAAAGCGTTGCTCAACGAACAAATATTGGGTTTGACACAGTACATAGAATTAAATTAGCCAATCTTTTGAAAAAGTTTTAAGTTTATTTTTGACAATAAAGTCCTTCCGAGACTCAAGTTTATGAACGCGTTCATAGCAGGATGAAACACCACCAAAGCCTTTATCGATCAGAAAGAACGAATATCACATAATAAAAATCTTGGTTATGAGCTCATTTATTGAAGGCGTAAAATGTTTGAAGTTATTCCTTCAAGGTAGGATCCTGAATAGCTGTCATTTGGATTGGATCCTTTTATCGAAGACCAGAAACATATTCACCTAAAGATCTAAAAGACTTAAACATAGTTCGTTGTGACCTGAAATACCTTTGTCTCTGGTGACGAAATTAAGATATACCATTATATCTTGAAATCCGAACAGACTAGCATGGAGTGGCAAAAAAGAACGCGGGTCAGATTCGTTAAAACTAAAGAAGTCATAGCTTTCTTTAAATTGATTTTCTCTATATAAAGAAAGTGCCCACGGCATGCTAACTTTTGAAAAACGAAAGGCTGCTGATTGATTTAAATAACGATGAGAAGAAGGATTATGCTTCTTTATTGCATGCACAGAATTGGTGCAAATATGCAGATATTTTCTGAATAGCTTCTTATTTTAAGTATTTTATTTATTAAAAAAAAACGAAATCACAGTTAAATTGGTCTTGCACATTGCACATATGAAATTTTTTATTCGTTTTAATATAGAAAAATGTAACTTTCACGCATCTCTGCGCACTTTTTTACTGTGTATCTAAATTCCCGTTTTTTAACGTTTCAATTTCTATTTTGCTAGTTACCGTCCGTATTTTTCTCTTAAAAGTTTCATTCTATAGCTGCGTCAAAGTTATTATTTTCGTACACTTTTTGCTTCACATATTCCCGAAAATAAGATTTCATAAGTATTAAATCTGATCAGCGAGCTGCTGATTGTATTGGAGCAAACGATTTCAAGAAAATGATAGGCAAGTCGATCTTTAATTAAATTAATGGAATGTGTAGGGCATCTATCCTATTGAAAAAAAAGATTGGCTAAATTTGTCCTCATCAGTGATTGAAAATTGTAATAATTCCAATTAATTGATTGAAATTTTCTTCGACAAAATAGGAACCAATAATTTTGCCTACCAAAAACCCACACCACATATTTATTTTGTATTGTATTAATTCTAAAATATGAATTACTTTCTGACCAATACCGACAATTTTTGGGAAAACGTACAGTTCAGAAAAGAGAATTTCGTGTCAGAAAAGTCGATTGTTCTTACATGTCTTCTAACCCATAAACGAAATTCATAATCTTCAGTATCCAAAGTATGAAAAATTTAGCTTTGTAGGGACCTATTTTATTTTACATGTAAATTTTTTACAAAGCTTTTGCTCTCGTCAAGTGCTACAACTCTTTTACGCAAAGACAATTTTAGATTTTCATCAATTGATCTCATAGTCAATAAAGTTCTCAATATATCTTTTTCTTATTTCCATCTTTCTAACTACATGACCAATTTTCCCAAATTTTAAGACCATGTTTTTAACGTATTCATTGTAACATGAATGCCGAAACATTTTCCATTAAATTCATCAATTGCCATTTTGTACGTAATTTCTCATAACATTTTAACCGTTGCAACATGAGTATAGTTTTATTTAAAAGTATTAATTACCGACAAGCACGTAAGCATTAAATTTAATTAATCATTTGACAGTTCCGGGTAGGTACTGTAAAAACTGAATGCAATTCAAACTTTTACAAATTTTTGATAGTAAGCGAACATGTAATATAAATTTAAAGTTATAAATGAGACATTGCGTAAATTTTTCTCTGATTTTTGTAGGTTTTAATGCTAGCAGAAATTTTTATTTTTTCCGCAAATTAAATAAAAAAGCTTTTCCTAACTCACAGAAAATCTATGAACGAACACATTGTTCATCATCCATACAAGTAAAATTTATCGCCATACAACTATCATTTGTTTCAGTATTCGTCAGGAAATGTTTGCAGGATGATGCTGATGTACTCGTAGAAGAGTTTTTCTTGTTTCATTATACATTTGATTAGTGTTCATAGAACGGTTGTTCTCTTTTCACTGAGCCTCTCTAGCAGACCGTGATATTTTGCTAGAAATTTTGTTTGACATTTTAATCAAGCCTAATGATAATAAAAATACTCAAGTATATTTTTCAACTGCTACATACTTGAGTATTTTTAAAAAAGTTTTAAAGTAATTATTTGCATAAAAAAGCATGGGATGAACAAATAACATTATCGATGTGTGATTGTTTGCAATTTCAAGCACAGCTTGAGCTGTAAAGAATATTTTGAGTAAATCAATCGCGTATTTATTCGGTGACAAGTAACGTTCTTTAGCTCTCATAAAGCGGTGGTACAATAAGTTTGACGTGGTTGACTTTCCTATCACGTTTCAAGTTATTGCCTTCTTTTGTCGGAAACTTTGTTCTACAGCGATGTTTCAAAAATAAGCGTTCTCAAATTTCTAAAAGTCGCATAAATTAGAAAGAACTTAGCGCATCTAGTTCTAAGTGAGATAGCTATTTTTTAAAGCATATTCGCTTTTCCTTTTCATTGCTTGATAGATAAAAGTACGTGTATCCATGCAATATAAACATTTCTTGGTATGTTACCATTCATTGTTTTTGAACGCGCGTCTACATGATATCCTTTTAGGAGACCAATTGCAGTAAACTTCAACGAATTTTCTGTTCTATGCTCTGTATAGATAATACATAGTTTAACGTAATAAAAAAAAATAGAAATAGAACAACTCGTGTAGATTATTACTTTATATTGGTTTATGTTCTGTATATGTGGTTAACGCTTAATCACTAAGTTAATTAATTAACTTCAGTAGTTTTCGTTACTTTATGGGAATTAATAACACGTTTGCTGCTTTCTCCATTCGTATTTACTCAAATAGGCATTCCATTCTTTTCCTTTGAAGTTAATATAGATGCCCTACAGCTATGCCGAAACGGTTATAATAAAACAAATTTGTTTAAAGCAGAAAATAACTTTACTGATGTTAAATGCAGAGAATTTAGGATATGGGATTGTCATATATATTTTCATGGGAATTCTTCCTTGTTGACCTTATACATCACGTATAGTAAAAGGATAAATTATCGCTGACTTACCAAATGCTTGCTAGGAAAACTCTCACCTTATACGATGATATATGATATATTTTCTGCCCTTAAGGTCAAAGAAAGTTCTTGATAATTGAAAAAGGTAACCATTTAGTTCAAACTAGAAGTAAACATTAATACCAATGAAAATTTGATAAACAAATTAATTTATGAAAAGTATAGGATTTCGTAGAAATGTATAAAATAATCGGGAAACATTATTTACTATAAAACCTATCTTCAATATCGTTCGTGCAAAGAATGCGGAAAAGTTTACACAAATCAAAAAGGGAGAACATTCGAAATTAGGATAAAAGAACACGAAAGAAGCTATAAAGACGAAAAAATACACTCTACTTTCGCAAATCATTATTTTTGTCTAATACTAGATTTAATCAAAATTTCAAAACTTTATATATTCAGGATAAAAGCAAAAAACTTAACATATTTGAACATTATAGTATCAACACGGATAATAAGTTAGTTAAGTACACTTAAATGGCAGAATTACACATATATTCTCAGTTTTAATTTTAAATATGTAGTTTTCATCAACTAGATGTAGTCACTGTGTGGCGAAACAATATTGTAATAGTTTACAATAAATATTTGAAACGATGCATTATTATTTATTTCTTAATACTACTTTCTATATTTATATTATTTGTGTAAAGATAACAAAATCACCCTAATTTGGATGCTTGTCAAGTTGCAGTATCAAACTAGTCAAGTATTAAACTTTGTTGTCGCATGTGGTTTAAAAATGCAACCAGAAGCCAATCAAAAATTTATTTTACAAGCAAAGCTAAACTCAATTTTGAACATGTTTAGAATATTTAAATTTAGCTAGCAGATTTAGGAAAGAAAAATCAGTGAGATTCGTTACACATTAGATAAGTTGACAGATACGATTTTATGACTACCATGAGTGTACTAATAGTGATAAAAGTTAGAAGATAATACTGTCCAGAAATACAATTATAGACAAAAATACAAAAAAAACATTTACGGTATAACTTTTCCACCGAATCAGACAAGTACTGTAGCAGTTATCACTGAACACTTCAGCATGAATTAGGAATTGGCTAGTTAAGAAAGCTAGAGATAAAGATGAAAATTTGTTTGAAACCGAATATGCATATATTCAATGCCAAACAATAATATTCATAATTGCTTTGTGTTTTTTCTTTTGGATAGATTTAGTTTTAATTTATATATATTTAGTTAATTACTTTCTTTAAATTCATACTCGTCAATGTATATAGTATACTTAAAAGATCTTGCATTTGGATTGTAATTGTAATCCATGCGAAATGTTAGATTACTGAAATTTCCTAATCACTTAAAATTTCCTAATTGATTTAATATAATAGATGTAATTCTGTGGCCCGTCACGTGCCTGTTATTTCGTTTTACGTTTTTAATTTAATGGAATTTTCCGTATGTCTATTGATTAATATTTCAGATCTCTTGCAATCAGTTTTAGTTTAGTTTTATTACTTTGTCGCAATAATTGTGGATGCGACCCCGACTTGGCGAAAAGACCAATCAAGACCAATATCTACAAAGAAATCAACGAAAAAACATATAAGGCGTCAAGCTAGTCAGAAAACTCGGCAATTCAGGACGCGTTCCAATATGTCAGCGGTAATTAATTGAACTGCCGCATTAATTCTATGAATTACCTATTCTTATTCGTTAGCTGGAGGCATTGCATATACTTTTTCTTTAATAATTCCAAACGGAAAAATCAAGAAGATTAATATCTGGAGACGTTGCTGGCCATGGTATTGTCCATTACGCCCTATCCACCGATTCGGAAAGCTTTCGTCTAAGAATTCTCTAGAAATTCGTGGATTGTGAGCAGCTGCGTCGTCATGCATATAGAAAATGTTGCTGCCTACGGCGCAGGTGCAGCGATGGCGTTATGAAGATCCTAAGATCCAATCGGATCGAAACCGGTAGTTGTATCGCACAAATGTTTGGAAGCTTCTATTTATTGTATATGCCTTTAGTTAGTGGAGACGGCGTAACTGACTAAATAAAAGATGGTAGTTTTACTAACGGAAGTTCGAATCTGAAAACGGAGAAAAGGGATCGCGCGATTGCATACAGACTACTAAAAACAAAAGCGAAATCCAAAAGATACCTGCAATCTGAAAAGAAAAGTTTAAAACAGCCAACTTGCTAAAGAGACAAAAAAAGGCTAGAAAACAGTTAACTCTAATATTATTAAATTAAAAAAAAACAACAACGTTAAACGTTTGTTCTTGTATCAAACTACATAAAATGAGCTAAGTTTAGTTGACTCCAATTATCTATCGCAGCTTAATGGTCTCTTTAATGCCTTACATCAAATTTTCATTGTGAACTTAATATAATGAAAACAATAAAGATATGTTAATTTTGTATCTAATATATCTATCTTCGTTGGTAATTAATTTTGTTGTAATGTGGCTATTATTTAGTAATTACTTATCATTCTGGCTATTACCGGTAAATAAGGAAGATAATGTCTAAATTTCCTGAAAACTATACAGCGCAGCCGAAGACGAGTTTCCAAGTTTCCTAATACGCGATGTCAGATTTGTATTGCGAAACCTCTAGGATAAATTAAAAATAGTTAATATGTAATGAAATTTTTCCTGGTCTGCGAAAGAGAGCAAGGCTTATACCGGTGTATAAAATGGGTGATGCTTCATTGCTAAGCAATTACAGACCGATAGCTATTTTATCAAAATTTACGAAAGTTTTTGAGTATGTGATATATTCACGTATTTTATTTAAAAACGTCATCTGCCCGCACTACAGCTCAGATTTATACCTGGTAAATCCGCCCTAATAAATTTGACCATTACCCAGTACATCAGTGAACTCTTGACGCTTAAGGCCAAGTTGATCTCGTTTACAACGACTTTTTGAATCATAGATCATCGCATTTTACTGAAAAAAAGTCATTTTGGCATGCCGCCTGGCTTTTTGATGTTGATGAAAAGTTATCTACCAAATAGACTAAATCAAGGTTATTATAAGATCAAGATAATAGTGGTTGTTATTCTGATGAATTTTTAACACAATCGAGTGTACCTCTATTCAATATCAACAGGATCTTAGAGTGGATTCCGAAAGACGCTTGAGAATTAAGAATCATATTGAATATGTCTCGACAGTAGCATCTAATCGTTTTAGTAACCTTACAACTCTATAGACCTTATATTCAGCATTTCTTATGAGCTGTACGGATTATTCTTGGTCTCCATATTACGTATGTCATCAATTAAAAATTTAAAGGGATCA
The DNA here is from genome assembly GCA_935421215.2 of Melolontha melolontha. Taxonomy (NCBI): domain Eukaryota; kingdom Metazoa; phylum Arthropoda; class Insecta; order Coleoptera; family Scarabaeidae; genus Melolontha; species Melolontha melolontha. The sequence continues at coordinate 66,852,565 of OW285238.1, forward strand.
GGGGCGATGCTAAAATATATCTCATTTAAAGCTGACGGCTGGTATCGTACTAGTGGTTATATAACTCTTTATTAGAGCTTCATGGATTTCAATTCCTTCTTGAACATGGGCCAATACCTCAGTCAATAGTTTTATGGAAATTGGTAAATAAGATTATTGACTTCAGCGAATTATTATCTAAACTGGCCACCGTCGCCTAATTTATTGCTAAATTCACCTATCATCTACAAATATAAAATCGCTGATGTTCATTACACATAACGAAACATACTTTACAAATCGCCTCCGGACATAATAGGATTTTATTTAAAAGCACTAAATTACAAAAAAATATAGAAATTGTCCTGTTTTAATAATATGAACTGAACGTCTCCTGTTCAGTTCTTTTACATACTTACGAACTGAGTTTCTTATAAAAATATTTTTATAAATATTTATACGAATATTTTTCATATTTTTATAACAAGCACTGATGATAAATCATCTTTATTATTGGAATTTTTAGGTCGAGATAGGTATACTTTCTAGATCAACTAACAAATGCTCCGGAATATAGTAGCTATTACATTATACACTACAATATGGAAATATATACAATATATATACTAAATTATTTAGGGAATTTCGTAGGATGTCGTCAACAAATGTAATGTATTAAAAGTACCCCGGAAATGCGCAAAAATGTTCTGAAAGTACATGATTTAGTTTATGTAAATTATTTGCATTAAGCTAATATTTACACTACGGAAAACGTTCCATTCATTATGGTGAAAAGTATTCTAAATGTATTTTAAAGGTTCATAGATCCTATATATATTTTCAAAATATATGCAACAAATAGTTTCAAAATTGTAGGCGATTAGTTATTAAAAAATATATGCATCGTTAAGTTCGTAGTGTTCATCATTTCATTATTAATTTATTTTATTTTACTTCATGTGTTATAACCATCGTTTTCTCTTTGTATTTACAGGTTTAAGTGAATACTTGGTTATCTTGATTTAAGGTGTTCGGTAGGTTGTTTTTGAAATACTGTTATTAATCATTTTTATAAGAAGTTCTGGATTTGGAAATGACACACGGAAGTGGTCATTTAATTTAGTTCTCTCTATGATTTATGTACTTACAGTACATAATGTTTTTCTTAGTTTGACAGCCTATTTTTTAAATCAAGGCAAAACTCATGGGCTCGGTAAATAGAAATAAAATTTGAAAGATGCTATAAAAGAAAATGATTCTTAATATTATAGTTCTAGGCGAAATAGTAAGACTATATATATATATACATATATATATATAGATAATTATTTCATGACCTTTGTATGTTATGGTAAATTCAGTTTGTTGGCGATTTAAGGTCTGGTTTTACTTCAAAATGTATATATTTAATACAATCCTATATGTTTCGGCAAATGATGCCTTTTTCAAGGAATATAAAATATAAATGACAGTATATTAATGTCATACGTATGACATTAATATACTGTCATTTATATTTTATATTCCTTGAAAAAGGAATTTGTCGACATCATTTGTCATACATATGACATTAATATACTGTTATTTATATTTTATATTCCTTGAAAAAGGCATCATTTGTCGAAACATGTAGGATTGTTTTAAATATATACATTTTGAAGTAAAACCAGACCTTAAATCGCCAACAAATTGAATTTACTATATATATATATACAGGCTGATTCATTTTCGGCCCTCACCATGGGGATCTCGCTTATTATTGGAGATAGAGTATAGGTTTAAATTTGGCAAAGTTGTTAAATTTTGTGTTTGTTATAAATCCGTAAAGAAAATAGACCTGTGACAAATGACCTTCGTTATTTAAAAAAAAAACGCGAAAACTCCATTTTCTTCTTTTACCTGTAGAACCGACATTTGGCCTTGTAGAGAAAAAATAAAATACATCCTTGTGGCCATTTCTAAACCTCTATCCAGTGGTGTACTCTAAATTTTTATACGACGTTTCGTTTCTTTCTGGCCATCATCAACTATCTAATTTCTTATAGGCGCCATATTGGATTTAGACATTTTCAGAAAGAGTTCTTTTTTCTCATTTCAACCATGTACGACATGCTGACTAAAGTTTTTGACATTAGGTTTTATTTGAAAGAATAAATTATAAGATTAAATAAGGTAGCCATGGAATTTCAATATGTCAAAAATTTCATTTATTCTTCATTAATAATACAAAAATATCATACACTAACGAATAGAAACGAGATATGATAAGTATTTTTTATTCTTCGAACCGAAATTCAACAGTAGCGAGTACAAGATATCTACAATTATATCCAGAACGACAACAGCCTCATCGTACCATTTTTCTAGATCTCGACAGAAATATGGTCGAGAATGGATCGTTTACTAAGCCGCGTAATGGTCAAGACAACAGGAATTTAAATGAAAATCGACAAGATATTTTACAAATGGTAAATTAAAAGCGTGTTTTAAAATTTCATGTTAATCTTGTATTTTTATAGATAAATAATAATCCATCAATTTCTACACGCGAAGTAGCGTCAGAATTAAATTTGTGCCAGTCCAGAGTTTGAAGAACTTTACATAAAAGTATGTTTAAACCATACAGGATCCATGTTAGTCACTCTTTACTGCCTGGAGATAATTTGAGAAGGCTAGAATATTGTAATTGGTTAATGGGAAGGATAGAAAATGACGAAAATTTTTTAAGCAAAATCATCTGGTCAGATGAAACAAAATTTACAAATTCTGGAATGTTCAACAGAAATATGGAGCACTATTGGACAGTACAAAATCCCCGACAAAACAGGGCTAGAAGAACACAACATCTTTTTGGAATAAACGTTTGGATGGGTATTTTGGCAAATCGTCTCTTAGGACCAGTTATGTATGAAGAACATTTAAATGGAGAAAGATATTTAAACATTTTACGTACATACGTATCTGACTATCTTGACGACAATATTCCATTAAATCAATCACAATATTTATGGTGGCAACAAGATGGCGCACCAGCACATAATGCAGCTGTTGTTAGAAATTTCGTAAATCAAGAGTTTGCAAACAGTTGGATTGGAAATAGGGGAGTTGTTGAATGGCCTGCGAGATCACCTGATTTAAGTCCGCTAGATTTTTTTTTATGGGGATATGTTAAAAATAATATTTATAAAGTAGATGCGCTACAAAACATTGAAGAATTACGAGACAGACTTCAGAATGCCTTCGATGCAGTTCCTGGAAGAACTATACAAAGGGCAGTACAAAATGCCGGAAGGCGTGCCCAATTGTGCATTACCGAAGATGGCCAGATAATTGAGCATTTACTGTAATTGTTTATTGTTTACTTTTCTATATATTTTTATTCATGTTTTTGTTATCTTGTACTCGCTACTGTTGAATTTCGTTTCGAAGAAACAAATAAAACCTAATGTCAAAAACTTTGGTCAGCTTGTGGTACATGGTTGAAATCAGAAAAAAAAACTCTTTCTGAAGATGTCAAAATCCAATATGGCGCCTATAAGAAATTAGATAGTTGATGATGGCCAGAAAGAAACGAAACGTCGTATAAAAATTTAGAGTACACCACTGGATGGAGGTTTAGAAATGGCTACAAGGATGTGTTTTTATTTTTTCTCTACAAGGCCAAATGTCGGTGCTACAGGTAAAAGAAGAAAATGGGGTTTTCGCGTTTCTTTTTTAAATAACGAAGGTCATTTGTCACAGGTCTATTTTCTTTACGGATTTATAACAAACACAAAATTTAACAACTTTGCCAAATTTAAACCTATACTCTATCTCCAATAATAAGAGAGATCATGGTGAGGGCCGAAAATGAATCAGCCTGTATATATATATATATATATACATATATATATATATATATATATATATATATATATATATATATATTATATATTTATAAAGGCGTATACAGCCGAAACATGTAGAGTTTTTTAAATACATATATTTTGAAGTAATATACAGACCTTTAATCGCCTACTGATTAGGTTTACCATATCATACCAAGGTCACGAAGTTATTATATATATATATATATATATATATATATATATATATATATATATATGTATATGAGATCATCAGCATATTTTTGCATCTAAGCCCAGAGTGATGACAGTATATTAGTATACTGTCATTTATATTTTGAATTCTTTGAAAATGACATCATATGCCCAAACATGTAAGATTGTTTTAAATATATACATTTTTAAATAAACCAGACCTTAAATAGCCAACTAATTGAATATACTATATAGAATATATATATATATATATTGCTTTTTACAACATCTGAACCCCAGATATCCGAAAATAAAGTTTACTGTCGAAATGGAGGAAAGAAATCGGCTACCGTTCTTAGACTTGATGATAATCAAAAAACCGGATGGCTCGCTAGGATACACAGTGTACAGAAAACCTACACATACGAACAGATATCTCAACGCATCTTCACATCATCACCCAGCACAGTTAAACTCTGTAGTAAAAACATTAATCCGCAGATCTCAAACTTTGTCAGACGCAGAACATCGAAACGAAGAAATGGGAACAATAAAAAACATATTACAAGCGAACGGATATTCACAACATACGACAGACAGGAAAATAAAAGACATTTTGCCTAATACAAAGGACAAGATAGAACTAGAAAACCAAGGGGTCTACAAAATACCGTGCTATGAATGCGGAAAAACATACATAGGGCATACTAACCGTAAAACCAGCGTACGGAGGGAAGAACACAGAAATGCGGTAGCTAAAAAAGAATCAACATCATCCCTAGCTAAGCATGTGCTACATACAGGACACACTATCGACTTTGACGGTACAAAAACTATAGCACGCAGTACGATGTTAACGTACAGGATTATAAGAGAAGCTATAGAAATTGAGAAACGGCAAAACTGTATGAACAAACGTGACGACGGACAGCGTTTGCCTGACACATGGAAGTCGGCCTTGCTCAACAGGCAGATTACACACAAGCGATGTAATGAGAACAACTTGCCACAGCCCAGTCATACTAACTCGGACCGAACGCAAACCGATCGACCAATAGTCGAAAGCGACAGAACAACCGACGGACCAATCACGAGGAGCCAGACACGCGTCCCCATTGCGACGGGACCATATAATACGAGCAGCACAGGAAATCGACGCACTCTTGAAGTTACCATTGCAACGAGAAGATCCTCTAGAAAAAGGTGAAAGTGATATCACCGAAACGTCAGGAAGAAAGTTGTCCTTCTCAGGACGAAATCATCCAAACGCGGCGAAATATCCCGAAGAACAACGCTTCAACAAACCACCGTGAAAACATTCGACGAAATATATATTTCGTTTTTCATATATATATATATATATATATATATATATATATATGAAAAACGCCATTTAAATGAGAATTAATAACTATTAAATTCCGATATTACATGCAATTGCCGCTATAATTTGTTGTATTAATTTCTACAAAAGACAAAGTCACATTCGCTTAAGAATGCAGACACAACACGTCGCGACGCCAACCGTCCAGGTTGTCCGGGCAAATGAAAAATGTGTGAAAGTCATATCCATTCTGAATGTGCAGATACCGGTATTTCATAGTTTTTACTAATTATCAGTACACATTTTCCGGAAATAGATATGACTTTCATTTCTATACTACGTGTATATATCCGAATTTGGATATATAACAGGTGCCTAGGAAGTTTGTGAATAGAGCTAGTGAGTGTAGCAGTGTTGCTAATGTGACAAAGAACAGAGTAACACTTGTACAAACAAAACTAAATAACTCAATTTTTCATCCTTGCTACTATAAGGTAGAAAATAACCGGATAGTAGTATATCAAAAACTATATATATATATATATGTACATATTTTGTACATAATAGGTATTACTTTTTATTTAAATAATTTACGAAATAAAATATCTATTTAACTTTAATTCTTGTAATTTACTTTGTGGAGAATTTTGATTATAAGCAGATACTTAAAGTTATGATTTATGACTTCATTTTACATAGCGTTACTGTTTTTCAATTGGGGTTAATTAATTTAACATATATATATATATATATATATATATATATATATATATATATATATGTATATATATATATAATTAATTTAAATTCGGGTAAGCGGTCTGTCAATTAAAAAACTCCTTTATTCAATAACCCTATATTTCGCAACAGAATTTGTTGCTTCTTCTGGGGAAAAAAATGTAGAGTTGAAAAATAATAAAATTGACGTACAAAAAATAAAAATGATCATTTTTATTTTTTGTACGTCAATTTTATTATTTTGTGGAACTCTATCCACGTATAGAGATGGAAAAATTAAAATTACTCACGATCGATATAAACACACAGGGGTGAAAATATTAAATAAATATGAAAATTAGGGAAAATAAAAATAAAAATTGGAGCAGGAACAGAATTCTAAGAAGAAGGAAACGCTGGGTATAAAAGCGAAAATCACTGCAAAATGAGGAGATTGATCGATATAACTTCGATGTTCAATAAGAGTCACTGACTTATTACGCTACTTTCATTTCAAAATTTTTATTTTAGATATAGTCAATAATCTCTAAAATTTTGAGCCTGTTGGCATTATATTTAGTTAAGAATAAATTAACGTTTGATTTCATTTTAATCATTAAAATTGTTATCATTATTATTCGCATCATTATTATAAAAGTTTTATAATATACAAGGGGGAGTTCAAAAACTTTTGTATGCACGATTTAACTTTATACACGATAAAATTGGAGTATTTGGAGTTAATTAAATTAATAAAGGTGCACGTGGATCATTATCTTAAATAATTAATTAGTCACAAATACACGATTAAAGTGTATCTTAGGCCAGATATCCGAGTTTGATGAAGAGGAAGTAGTGTTGCCTGAATATTCTCGAAATATATGTGTTTTTTAAATCTGAAATTCGAAACATTCAGCAGCATAGGCTTGAAAATAAGAAAATATTTATACAGTGTGATGATATGCGCCCTATTCTGTAGGGACTCTTTTTCACTTAAAGCACACTCACTTTGTAGAAAATTATCAGTAGAGACCAGAGATCTACATATCAGACAGAGATAGGCTTTGAGTACTAATTTCAGCATTTGGAGGGCAAGTACCTCTTTTTGCGAGTGAAATCCTCAAGAGTTTTTGTTTGCGAGATTCATTTCGAATCAGAATCAAAACTCCAATATTATACGTGTGTGATTCACAAAAGAATATTTGTATATTAAAGATGCATTTATAGGTTAAGATATAGGTTAAGAATGAGATATTTTAAGTTACAACAAAAATGAGATGTGAAAATACAAACAAACAATAAAATATTTTTAAACGAGTACTTTTTGTTGTATTATTTGTTTGCATTTACTTTCGACGCTAAGTCTAGTGTTGAACCAAAAGGATAGCCCTGAGATACCCAAATAGTATACAGAGTGTCAACAAAATTATGCTTGTGTAACTGCCCACACAATCATTCATTTAAATAAATTATATTTGAAAGAGAAGTTCAAAGCAATATGTATATAAAGATTCAAGGTTTGAATGTATAAATTTAATAGTATAATTTTAAATAATATTTCGAAAACCATGATAATATATAAATATGACAGTAATATACTGTATAATGTTTATATGAAATATTATGTACTATTCGTACTTGTATATTACATTTCTCACACGTATCGTATATTCATATTAAAAATTCTTATTAATAAATAATTATCTTTTATTATAAAAATGTTTTATTATTCCTCAAAATATTCTCCCTATTCGAAGCCAGCCCTTATAACAAAGAACGTAATCCCTGCGAGTACGCTTCAAACTAAAAGTCTAGAAAGACATATATATGCTCGTGGATGCAACGATAAGGGAAATTATACAAAAGCTCTACGTAACTAGATACACAGCAGTATGTGTAAGGATATTTGTCTAATAGTTTACAATTTTACATCGAAACGCAAGCTATTTTACTTATAATGTGCTCTCTATGTTGTCTTAAAAATGCACATAGAGTTTGTTTGCCCTTACAAAAAATAGACATTTCAAGAAGAGCTATTCAAACAATAATAAAAAATCCACAAGCACAAGTGGCACCATGCGACAGTTTTTCAAATTACCAGCTACCGCAAGTTCCTTCTAGATTGCCGTAGTACGATACGAAAACATTTTATGATCGTTGTAAACGATTTGTGACAGGTCAAGTGACCGTGGGTGTCCGCTTCATGGTCGTTCGTGACTGAACTTATTAACAATACGCCGAATTCAGATTAGCAGACAAATGTTTTAATCTGAAACACTTTCCGTGCAAAATTCCGGACGTACCTCATTTACATATTTCTGATACCAAGATTGAAAACGATATTGTAAACTTTAACTACTCCATGGAATAATTGGACTTAATTAATTAGGGAAAAAAAGGAGAATGATAAAGTTTAATAACGTAATTTAACGTACATAATTTACTTATCTTGTTAAAATAACGAGTGTTTTGCTATGTAAATATACTGGTAAACTTTACGATTAATTGTACACGCGTTCTATATTCTTGAAGATACTTAAATTTGAATACAAATTTTTTGAAGAAACGTATTTCACATAAAATTTATGGTTACATGAGAAAATATGCTTCGCTTATCGTTTGGGGACAATTCTATATCAAATGACACAACACCAACATATTATCATCAAATGTTACATCAAATTACTTACAATCTTTGTAGTTGCGTTAACGGCCGAAGAACATTCGCAGGAATATCTAAAAGACCACAATTTTGAAAATCTCTGAAACAAATAGAAATTAAAGATAATATATGTTATTACTAACATGCAGAATATAAGCATTACAAATCAAATTATTTATTTGTCCATGTTGATAACCAACAATATTATGTTGTAAAATTTCACCACGTTGTTAGTCTAAAATATTACGATGTCAAATTATATAACGTTGTATAACTATTTTCATGTAGTTATTTTTATTGAAATTTCTGAATTATCTAATGTGGTACATATTTAAGTTTATTTTCACCGCCGACATCCTTTAGGTGCAATTGGTAAACTATAACCATATGATTTGTCCTATTCCTTTGGAGATATGGTTATTATTAACCTCCATTATTATAAGATTATAGGTGTGCATGTATCCTAGTGTGTTTGATTGGTTGCGAGTACCGTTGAATGTTTAAAATAGTTGATGAGTTAATATAGTTTAATGTAGTTGAATAATTAATATTATATAACTTGTTTTTTTAATTGGTGGATTATAATTGAGTTGTGTTCATAATAAATATTAAGGCATTTATAATTCATATTTGGGTTATTGCGTTCATAATAAATATTAGGGCATTTATAATTCATATTTGGGATATTAGTTTCTTTATATATTGCTAGTATTTATATTTCATTCAATACTATTTACTTCATCAAATAATCAATTTTATTATCACGACTTAAAATTTTTCCTGACTTATTTTTTCACGTTTCTGTCAATAATATCATTTATATATATTTTTCTTCAGACTACTTATTTTATATCTAGTTAAGATATGTCAGTTCTCTGCAAGGAAAAAGGGAAAAAAGGGTGCTCAGCAACTAGCTCCTTCTTTGGTTCAGAGCGGAAACAATCACCAAACTCACGCCATAATATTGTTCGGCGCGGAACATTCGCATAATTTCAACTGCTTCGCTCAGCGGAGTGTTGGAAAGCATAAAACCTTTTCGAGATCTATGTCAGTTCGGTTGGATTTCGAGATTGGACATTGGAATCCCATGATCGGCTTCGTGTCTGCTTCGGGCATCTTCTGATTGGAGCCGGTGCAATACCAACTAGAGGATAAACCTCCACAGTTATGTTTGGTTTTAGGCAGCCGGTAACAATGCAGACATTCTCATTCGATGCCATATCAACATGTTTGGTGTGCCACACTGGTGCAAGATATTCGACAGCTTAGAAGCAGAAAGACAGAGCTGATGTCCGTAACACATGTGGTTGTGCTCCCCACTTGGTACTTGTGATTTTTCGGATTATATTATTTCTATTCTATTTCATTTGACCTCTCCATCGGCTATTCTTGGACAGAAGTGTCACGTAGACGCGCTTATTTTGTAGGAACCACTTGATAATTAATAAATATGATTAATAAATCAATAATTTCATATATCTATATGAAAACTATACTCAAGCTTCATAAGAATACTTTTAAAAAATAAACTTACGTTTCCAGTAAGATATTTCATAATAGACTTACCCATGGCTACTTACAATTTGACATGCTTTAAAGTTTATATATATATATATATATATATATATATATATATATATATATATATAATTATATTATTTATAATTCTTTGATAAAGGCAGTACTTACCGAAACAAGTAAGAGCTTATTTTAAATATAGACATATTTATGTAAAACATACCTCCAATCGCCGAATATCTAAATCAACTATATTGTACAAAGGTCAAGAAATAATTATATATATATATATATATATAATATTTTCGTGACCTTGGTATGATATGGTAAACTTAATAAGTCGGCGATTAAAGGTCTGGTTTATTACTTCAAAGTATATATATATTTAAAACAACCCTACATGTTTCGGCAATGATGCCTTTGTCAAGGATATAAAAAAATATATATCCTTGACAAAGGCATCATTGCCGAAACATGTAGGGTAGTTTTAAATATATATACTTTGAAGTAATAAACCAAACCTTTAATCGCCGACTTATTAAGTTTACTATATATATATATATATATATATATATATATATATATATATATTCCATATATAGATAGATAGATAGATAGATAGATAATTATTTCTTGACCATTGTATGTTATAGTAGATTTAATTAGGCGGCGATTTATGGTCTGTTTTACTTTAATATGTATATATTCAAAATAATCTTATGTTTCGGCACATAATTCCTTTTTCAAAGAATTTTAAATTATAAACAAAATGACAGTATATTACGGTCATATTTATAAATATGTATATACTGTCATTTTTGTCAATAAGTCAAATATTGTTGCTTGTAAAGTCATGCTCTACATCTAGTCGCAGAAACTATTCGACAATGTTTTCCCAATGTAAATGCTTTAATAGTGAGTACAAAAAAATTTTTCTAAAGTCTCCTTAAACTTCTTCGCAAGTTTCATAAAAATTGTTCTGGAATTCTTGAACCGATCCTTACACGTTAGAGAACATGGTTGAACGCAGCTTTTTATTATGCTGAATACTTCCAGCAAATAAAAACTTTTATAGTACAGTTTAATTTAGGCGAGGCTGCGGCTATTAAGGAAAGTCAGAAACAATTTGGCGATATTTCAATTTAAACTGATTTAAAACTATTCACACCAACTATAAAGAAGTGGCTGATGCAATAGAAAAATTATAAAATAGTGCGATGCCATTAGTGGAGTCCCTACAAATAGTGGACGAAGTAAATTCACGTTATAGGGCGTCAAACAAGAGTTCGAAAGTGCGTTAAAGATAGACACCGATTTTAACAGATTTTAAGATAAGTTTGTGATAATATTATATATAGTGATAGTGTATTTACTGATTCGTTAAGTGAGTAGATGTCGAATGATCGTTCTCCAAATAAAAAAACATATTTCCACCACTGCAAGCATCACTCTCTGAGACAAGTATGAAGTTTTTACGTATCATCTCCAATTCTTGAGGTTGGTGATCATGATGCTAGTTCATCACGCTGGTTGAGAGGGTAAGTGTTGGATACAGTGTTATAATTACTTGTAACAGTATAGTGTATTTCTTGCTCGTTACTTTGGCTTATTATTTTTATTACACATGTTACGACGCGTACGCCTATGGTGCGCAACGCGCTTTCTGACAGCTTCAGTTATCTTATAACTATTCTTTTCAAAGTTCCTGGAAGTAAACTAGGGATTGAAATAAATGGAACAAATTCTGTAGATCAAAACACACACATTCGACACATAACGGTAAAAGTGTTTATTTAAAAACCAAGTATATTTTAAGGAAGCGTTTTGCAAGTATATTTTGAAATAAATTTTCCAATTGGGAAAAATCCAATTAAAGTACAATATTTAATAATACGACGGTAGAATGAAATACGAAACTTAGATCTGCGGTTCTTAAGCTTATTTATATCCTCGGAAAAGGTAGATTGTTTGAGGACCTTAAAATAGACAATTAGCAGATAAAGCATTGATCTGATTCAGAAAATAAACTCTCTTTGATACTCTGTCTGTCATCTATGTGTCGCCGGAGAATATGTCACTCCTTCTCGTTTCAAGAAGAATACGTCAATAATTATAACTAACAATAATACCATAAGTTAATTTATTACGCACACATACAATTTAAAAAAATTATGAAACTAAAATTATTTCCGTTCTAATATTAAGAAGTAGATACTCTTTTATACTGTACATCTGGAATTATTTTATTTTACTGTAGTATTTGCATCTAAGTTTTTGATACTATTGTTTTCCTTGGTTGCAATGATCTGTTGCCATCAATGCAATAACTTTAATAATTTATAATATACAACGTAATTATGGATCTAAACATATGAGAAAATATTTTTTGAGAGTTTATTTAGTATACCCATACCGCGTTCTTGGGTTCTAAATTCGACTAAAATTTTCGACCTCTCAATTCTTTTTTGACTTCAGGAAACAAATAACATGGCGCAAGGTTAGGTAAGTAGGGAGGGTGGACCATAATTTACACCCGCAATTCTTCAAGTGTTCGTTGACAAATCTCTGATCTGATCTGTGGGCCGCAGCATTGTCGTGATGCAGGATCCAACCATGTCTTGATAGAGCGGCCTTTTTCTCGTTAATTTTACTATAATAGTACTCTCCAGTTAGTGTATATTCTCTAGATACAATGTGGTCATAAAGAGTGCCCTATTTATAAAAAAAAAAATTTAATGCATCCCTTTTTCCTTCTGCAGTCTTGAACTGCCTTTGTGCCTCCATTGCATACTTTGAAACTTTAATTCAGGGTCGTAATGATTTAACCAACACTCGTTACATGTGACCACATTGTTTGAAAACTGTGGATTATGTTGCAGTTGCCCTTTCCACTGCCGACAAATTGTCACTCGATTGGTTTTTTGTTCATTTACCGCGACCTTTCGGTATCCTAAATCTTCATGAATAATTTTTGAAGTGGAACCAGAAGACAAATTAACAATGTCAAAAATTCGATATATGCGAATCCGATCATTTTGGATCAAATCATTAATTTCTGCAATTTTTTAATCAATGTTATTAAATTCTAGTTGTGAAAGAAGTTATAGCTCCAGTCTCGATATATTTAGATATACTCTCGTACAACAATCAACAAATTTATGCGACTGGTCAGCAGATTCACAACAAGTACACTTAGGTATTTGTAGATAGATATTTATTACAATAGTATAACAAATTTATAAGTAGAGTGGGCCACTTTTGTCTAAACGCCAGGACAGTACTATGTTTCATATATGTATACTCATTAGGATTTAACGCAAATGTATATCGAGCAAGAGTAATGTTAGTTTGTTTATTTAATTATAAATATTATATACAACTCACTTGCCTTATTTATGTAGCACAATTTTGATAATATTGCTGAAATAACGGTTTATCTCAAACTTTAAAACAAATTTTGCACCATAATAATATAAATTTTTGCACTTCTGTACGTCCGACATACTTTTATTTACACTGTTAAAGTTAAACAGGAAAATACACTTTACACTAATAATAGCCAGCAGTGAGAGGGAAAGAAAAGCAGAACATAACAAAAACTATGAAACGAAAGGCAAGTAAAGCTATAGTTATAAATAATAACTAGACTGCGGAAACGGCACTATCATTGGGTGTTATTCATTGGTGCCGCCAATGTACAATCGATTAATTTAACATGTATATATAAATATTATAGCGTGATGGTATTGATAAAAGTAGTCTGTTTGTACGTCTTTTAATGCAAACAGATGGCGTTGTGAAGTTAAATAAATTTAAATTAACTTGAAGTGAAATTTATTCCAGATATATATATACAAAATGCATGTACTTTATACAGTGAAAAAATTCAAAATATTGAAAAAGTATAAACTAGAAATTAATTATATCACATATAATTAAAGTGAATGCTTAGTCACACCACAGTAAACACATTTATTCACATTAGTTATTATAATATGTTCTAAACTTTGTTCTGTAAAGTGCGTTCTTGTATTAGACAGTATATCTTTAAATATAGAAAAACTTCGCTCAACATCAGAGCTAGTGAGTGGCGCCTAGAAATAATAATTTTTAAATTTAATATATCTACCGATTTCCGTATTTTGAACATAACTATAAAAGCCTTTCAGGAGATTAAAATCAGGACTACGAGCAAATATTGCATCAATCTTATAATTAAGCAAAACCGACTCTGTCTCTGCGCATGCATGACTCATTAGAGGATAGCGTCTGTTCCGCAGTCTATTAATAACTTACCATGCAAATATTCAGGCAACAAAATAATTAATAACAGGAAAAGTGAGAAAGGGGAAAATTTACACTTTAAAATGATATAATTCACAATTTTTACGAACAATTAGTAACCACACATTATGAGCGTTTTAAAAGAGCAAAAAATATATATGTATGTACACTATCGAGAGGTAAATAAGCAAGATTATATAATTTAAATTTAGTTACTAATTAATTAGGTACAACTTCTATTCTTAATTTTAAGAATATAGCTATTTCTTTTCTACACGTCGAAATTATATCGACTCCATATTGAAATTGACATACCTAATTATGGCTACATTTAAATCAATAAAGATTATCTCAACCCTATCATGTGACATATTTTAAAGTATTTTTCCTAAAAGAATATTGTAATGATATTAACTTCATTGACATCACAACCATTTAGTTTATCTTTAATTCATTCTTAATTCTTTGCTAATTGTAATATGATTGGTTATCCTTAAAAAGGATCAGCAAACGATCCTTCTGCCATGGGTATTCTTTAGACAAACTCTCTCTCTCTAAGTTGACTAGCTTCAAGGAGATTAAACATCTCTTTCTACAAGTACTTGGTCAAGCATACACAGTGAAGCACTGTCCGATGTTTCTTTCGTTTTCTGGCATATGTCCGATCGCGACATTATTCAAAGGTATCCTCTGTATTGTTCAATACATAGGTATATTATTTTAATTACATTCACCAAGCTATTAATTTACGAAATATCTAACTTACTTTTCAGCTTGTAAGTACTTATTCGTCGCCACCTGTACATATGGAACCTATATGTATAGGTGACGACTTAATTACTTTACTTTAAATAAAACTTTATGGACAAAGCTGTTGCGTTTTCTTTTATTTAATAAGATATATTTAATAAACCTTTATTTCAGCATACTACACACTTCCGGGCCCCGTGATGCTCATCATCGCATTATTTATTATTCTTTAAATCAATTTCATTTATTGGTAGAACGCTACAACTTGCCCGGAACAAACACAAGCCACATGCGTCCATCTTTTAACAATTTAGCCCTTCCACCTGGTAAAATACACAACCCAACTAGCGTCCATAGTAACAATGTACAAACACTTGCTGACGGACAAAATTAAAAACAAAGTAATCTGAAAAGAAATAGAAACGAAACAACTCGGATGGTTCAAACATTTATTTCATGGACTGTGAAGATGATCTGGAAACCCCAGAAAATGTCAAGAAAAGGAGCAGACCAGGAAGAAGAAAAAACGCTGAAATTGCAGAAATTTTAAAAAAGATGTCCTAGACGAAATAGGAGGCGAAATATAGAATCACTTGGTAAGAATAAATAATTAAGTAAGGAAATACTTTTTATTTTTTTCACAAGAAATGATTTGTTATCCATCGCACAATAATAAACAAATTCTAAGATCTAAGAATTAAAACATGAGCGGGTACTACTGACTAACGCTAAGAGATCCTTTCTAAAAAAAGCTTAACAACGCAATTTGTAGACAAAACTCGAATTTAATGGTACTACAAAAAAGTTAAAATCTAGGCAGTAGATCAAAAAGTTTAAATTGTTTGAGTCGCCCTATTACTACTAATTAAGTTAACTGCACCCACATCATTTGGATAAACTTCCACTGTTTTTTGTATTATTTGATGCATTGAATTGATTCATTTTATCGCGCATGTAGTTTATCTTTAGATCACGATGAATGGCTTTGTTGATATTTGAGAAAATTAGCGACCATTCTTAATGTCTTAGTTAAGAATGCCAATGTTTAATGTACTGGAACTACGCCACACCTGCATCCGATGGGTCCAAACGGGTTTCAAACTGACTTTAAGTGACTAACAAGTAATTTGTTTACAAAGTGATACAAATATGCTTAGACATATCTGTGTATGTACACATGGACATACAACACGTATGTGACTAGCGTTCACTTCAACCAACAGCATTTGCGTTTCTATCTTACGACGTCATCAGTCTGGGTTTATAAAGTAACGTTTAAAGGTTCGCCTTTGGTCAAGAAGCAAATTTTCTTCCGCCCGGTGGGATCAGATGATCTCGTGACATCTATCAGACAAAAGAGACTACGCCGATAAAAGCAGTTTTTCCTCGAATGGCAAATCCATTATATGAAAAAGAAGAAGTACGTAATTGCTGTATTCCATTAACTCGTAGCCAGATGGCTTAAATATATCAAAAAAATTTAGCATATCGATGCGTAACACACGTCAAGCGTATGTATGTATGATATGTATCACTTTGTATACATACGCTTGACGTGTGTTACGTATCAATATGCAATTTTTTTTAAGAAATTTGTTATAAAGTGATAATTGAGGTATTTTCCTAGGAACCAGTAGAATATATCAAGTTGGAAACCGAGTTACTTGCGTTTATTTGATACCTATGTTCTCCAAATGAATCGACAGTCGGAAATGAATGCCTAAATACTTTGCATTTTTATATTGTCGCAGAGTTTTTTGTTATTTACTTGAACCGTAGGGTATGTTGTGTCTTTAATTTTTCTTGTTGACTTAATGTGTCACTTCTTCAGCCATGGTTGTATAATAATAATGTGCGCATTTCCTACAGAATTTGAAAATTTTTTGGGTCACTGTGACGCCAAAACAATGGTGTCTTCAGCCAACATCCCTGTATTTGGGACGGAACTCAAATCAGCAATACAAAGAAGATTTCGGCCCAAGAATATTTCGTTGTAGTTCGTTTAATATTTAATTTAACCAGATTTATGGAGCTAAACATTGTCCCAATTATTTATCATTAAGTTATACTATCTAATTGGGATTTGTTTATACAAATTTTTCTTCATATAATACTCTTTCTTTACATGATATAATATTTTAAATTAAAAAAATATTACACACGTGGAATAACTGATCACACACCCATAGGGTAATGATATCCACTTATATGTCGAGCGAATTGCACCTATTTAATGTCGATTAACGAATATTAACAATAGATGCCAGTAGAGCCTCTAATAGAATATAATTTTAACATTTCACGATGAAGTAATGTTTTCCTTTGGAAAAGAGAATAATACTAGTAGTAGTACTAACACTTAGTACCTAATAAACCCCTGAGAAAAGAACTAAAAGCAAAATATCAAAACTCTAGGTATGTACATGCTTGTGCTTTATCTATTACGTAATGCAATCTATAAGTATCTGAAATATTTCTTTTGATACATTGTCGAGTTTTAGCGAAGCGTTTCCGTTAAGAATAAAATTTAACGTAGTGTACATTAAAGTACTCTAAAAGAAAGATAAAAGTCGTTTTAGCTAACATAATTGTGACTATTAAACCGTAATATATTTTATTGTACATAAACCATTTGCTTGTATGTATCCATAAAATTATTGGTGCGAATGAGAGATAGTGTGGTATTATGTGTGTGGAATTATTCGGAAATATATGACCATCTTTATTAAATTTCAAAATAATAACCCTACGCGTTCAAATTAAATATTAATATTTTCCTGTTTTATATACTCAGTCTATACAGAGTTTAAGAAATTTTAAGCACCGTTTTATAAAACATGTAAACTTAATTGCCCTGTAAATCAATTTAGAAGCGCGACATAATGAAAAATTACTGAGTTTGCATTAGTAGCACTGAATAATGAGTATTAAATGGCCTTGAATAAATTTTTTTTTTCGTTACGCTAACTTTGAATAAAAATATTACAAGAGGGAGAGAATAAGCCACAACAGTTTATGCGTGCACATAAAGTAATTCACGTATTTATAGGATGCGTGCTTTACATTAATATTTATGATTAAGGTTCAACCCATGAATTTATATTAATTTAACGTCCTACCGTTTGATATACAGAATATAAAAAATTATGAAACGTAATTGATATAAGCTTATACTGTCTGCGGCGGATTATTTATAAAGATTAAAAAAATAGACTTTTTCATTTAATGTGTTCTGTTATATTTCCTCATTTGAAGGATTAAAATTGTAAATCATACAAACAAAAACAGATATAATTTTCATAACTTCTATAAAATAATATTGAATCAGATCCAAAAATTTACTAACGAATTAAGAATCACAAAAGTTAAAACTAATCAGAAAAACTCACACTACCAAAACGTTTGTGGTCTTCACACGAAGCTTGGATAACGTGTACTTCATTACAGCCAAAATTATATTTCACACTCAGATATTCTAAATTCTGAGATATTTGACCCCTTGTTTCATATTTCCCGTAAAGATAGAGAGTTCTCGACCTTCTGAAAGAGATGGAGTTGTTACTCCGATAATAATTGATTCTCACGCTAACTGTTATAGTCTTACTTAATCGCCAATTCTAATTTAAGTCAGTCTTTATGTAAATAAATGCAAATTAGGTGCACTTTATTATTATTTTGTGAATATTTATGTACCCTTAGACATTTCCTGTGACTATTAGATAAGTTGTTATAAAATAAGTTTCTCTCTTACTAACGATAAGAAATAAGTAATTAAACTTCTAGTTTCAAAAATTATTTGTTTGTAAATTCACTACAATAGTGTTTCGCGATGCAATGGTTTCATCAGGTGGATGCAATACTGAATATGTACAATACAAGTTTGAATATTTATGTATGTAAATATTATTGAGAAAAATGGTGGTGGAAAAATTTTACAATCTTAAATTTAGTAGGGGGGAGTTGTTTAAATTTAGTTGGTCATTTAAAGCTAATCCTAAACTATTGTATCTATTAATTTCTAAGTTTTTTAACAAGTTATGTTTTTTACTTTTATCTTGAATGTGTAAAATTTTGAAATCTATTTTAAATCTATGATTGATATCTATACAATGACTTGCGAAATTTGAATCTTTTTTTTTTCTTTATGACTTCTCTCGTGTTCTTTCATCTTAATTTTGAATGTCCTCCCCGTTTGTCCTATGCAATTCAAAATTAGGATGAAAGAACACGAGAGAAGTCATAAAGAAACCAGATTCAAGTTTCGCAAGTCATTGTATAGATAGATTGAATATAGATTTCAAAATTTTACACATTCAAGATAAAAGTAAAAAACTTAACTTGTTAGAAAACTTAGAAATTAATAGATACAATAGTTTGGGATTAGCTTTAATGACCAACTAGATTTAAACAACTCCCCTCTCCTAAATTTAAGATTGTAAAATTTTTCCACCAGCATTTTTCTCAATAATTTTTACATACATAAATATTCAAACTTGTATTGTACATATTCAGTATTTCATCCACCTGATGAAGCCATTGTATGGCGAAACAATATTGTAGTGAATTTATAATAAAATAATTTTTGAAACTAGAAGTTTAATTACTTATTTCTTATCGTTATAATGCAGTTTCAACAAGTATCTCCTTCGTCAATTAACTATTCTCTTTTACTCTTTATATGTGTATAAAAAAAGTTTAAGTATATCAATACGTTAAGAACGTATTACGCATTTGTTACAAATGAAACAAACATGTAATATACACGTCTGTAACTCTACAGATAGACATACACCTCGCATTTTCCAGCATTTACTTCTGCCTAAACCACGTGTTTCTGCTATCTACCATCAGGCGTCATCAGTTAGGCTAGTGAAGTAAGTAAAGCTTAAACAAATCGCCTCATAAGGTATAGCAAATTTTGTCCTATCAGGTGGCACTATTTAATCTAGTGACATCTGACGAACAAAAGGGAAGGTTGCCACTTTCAGCATAGTCTCTTTTGTCAGTCAGATGTCACTAGATTATATCGTGCCACCTGATAGGACAAAATTTGCTATACCTTATAAGGCGATTTGTTTAAGATTTACTTACTTCACTAGCCTAACTGATGACGCCTGATAGTAGATGGCAGAAACACGTGTCTTAGGCAGAAGTAAATGCTGGAAAATACGAGGTGTATGTCCATGTGAACAGTTACATACGTCTTTATATGTGGTAACTTTAATTATCCTAACTTCGGTCCATTTATTATAGCAACAATTTTTTACTTCTTAGCTTCATGAATACTTATTGCAATATAATAATACTTACAATTGTATTGTTCTTTGATTGTCCTGATTAGTCTTTCGCCATATTTTATAAATTAGCCATTACCTAGATAACAATTTTTAACTTTTACATAGCTTTTTATATCTATTCATAATGTTGAAACTTCGATTGACTGGGCGTTTCTCACAACATCTTCTATGATGACGACAATAGGGTCGCCGGATTCTATTATACA
This sequence comes from Melolontha melolontha, assembly GCA_935421215.2. Taxonomy (NCBI): domain Eukaryota; kingdom Metazoa; phylum Arthropoda; class Insecta; order Coleoptera; family Scarabaeidae; genus Melolontha; species Melolontha melolontha. The sequence goes on from OW285238.1 coordinate 66,873,342, forward strand.
ATGGATGTAGTGTTCCATAGAACTCACCTTATTCATCGATTGTTGCTCCAAGGAAAAAAAATTAAATGTGAACGTAAAAACTGCAATTTCAAGAGTATTCGGCGACCCAGTTTTTGATAACTATATACTTTTTAATGGTACATCTATTTTAGAATCTTGTATAATTTATTTTAATTATACATAACAGACATTACGCTAATTATTGTTTATAGTACTTGTATTCGATCATATATACACTTGCTTATCATGGACATGTATAGCATTTCTATATGTTCTCCATGTGCCCGATAACGTAGCCCTTTTGAACATTATTTATCTGTGGGAAAGTACGTAGTATTTTATTTACTTATTTTTTATTTGATTTATTTTTTTATTGTTGGGTGCGGCTATAATATTGCTGAGTGAATAATTTTTTCAGTAGAAGCTATGTTAGACGATGCTACAGTTAGCAGAAGAGATTATTAGACGGCGTCGGACCAGCATAGTTAGCGATCCTATACATAGCAGTAAGCAACGAGTCCCAAATAAAGCTGCAAGCTAGCCTAAAGAGAGGTTTCCAAAATAGCAAAGCAGCCAAAAGAGTGGTTCCAAAACAAAGCGGCAAACCAGCCTAAAAAGCAGTTCCAAATACGTGCAAATTCTCTCTGCATTAAAGAAGTATAAATCCGAATACGAGCAAAACTTGTACAAAAGTAGACTTCTGTGTGAAATGAGACATCGTATAAATAAAAGTGTTAAAAAGTTTCCTAAAAGATAATATCCAACCAGTGCCTACATACACTTTTCTCGAGAATATATCAGTAGATATTGCACCGACGACTACTTCGAAGAAGAATGATTACCCTACGCTGCATCTACAAGGTGTCGGTCGACCCAAAGACTAGATTTTAGGAGTTGTTTACATCATATTTTCAGATGAGTGAAAGTATATCATTTTTGCGCAGCAGGATTACCGCTGAATAGCCCCAAGCTATGCGAATCTAAAGAATACGTATAAATGTCTAACTGAAAATTAAATGGAAATTTATTTATAATTCATTAAAAATTTTTAGGACAAAAATGTAGTTAAGTCGGTCCATATCTTTGTTTGTCCTATATTTAGCAAAATACAGCTGATAATTCAAGTTCGAGAACCAGCAAAAAAAATCGACAAAAACTCCTAGACTTTCTGTTAGACGTTATGTTATGATTGTTATGAATAACGTATGCTGTTTTTCTTACTAAAGCATATATGGTCTTTTTATTGCAATGTTTTTTTGTGGATATCAATAATAAGTCAAATATGACAAGCTTCTGACGATATTTGTAATTATATGAGTTACATATCTTCTAAAATAAAATTATGGTAATAATAAAACAAAAAATCGCTAATCATTAGCATTATGTAGCGTTTCCATGGGGATGTGCTATTAATTTCAAATACCTGGTTTTAATATTTTGTATGCAATTATTTGTTTTTTTTTAATTTGTGGAGGTACTGACAAATACCGATGTAGGTGAAACAGGACAAAATAATTAGTCGCGAAAGAGAATTACTGATGCAAGAGATCTGATTGAGGAGCTCCTCTGTGTTGAAACCACTCACAGAGGGCAATTCGGTGGGGAAAATCTAATTCTGTTACCCTTTGCACGAGTTGAATATGATACGGATGCAATATTTTTTTTAAGTTTTAAAAATTTGATGCACCGTAGCTTGAGACATATTTACTTCCGGTGCTAGGATTGTCGTATTTACGCCGTGATCCGCATCCACGATATTTGAAATGTCCTCTTCTGCTTGTTGCACGCTGCGTGATCTTTAAGAGCCACGACCTTCGAAACGTGGAATTACAGATCCTGTATCCCGAAGTTGATACACGACTCCCACAATTCTCCTAGTCGAAGGAAGACATCGATCCGGGAAATATTTTGCGTATAAACTTTTTGCCTCAAAACTATTCTGTTCTGTTTCGCCATAAATTAAAATCATATCAGTATATTCGATATTCGTGTAGGATGTCATTGCGAATGCATACATTAACTGCGACAGTGGAGAACTTCAGATTCATTTACGTTGTTCATTATTGTCGTGTTTTGATATTTATTGCACTTTTTAAAGAATCTGAATCTAAGTTAATTAAACACAAATAGGCAAGATCAAAATCCATGCAAAGCAAGTAGTATTCTGTTTATTATTTATATAGCGTTTGAATAAAGTCAAGTGTCATTTCATTTATTTTTTGCTAGCCCAAGCATATAATAGTTTGTTATATCACCACACGTACTCTATTTATTTATCAATATATACATTCTAATTACCTTCCAAGGCACCCAACAAAACCAATCAAATGTTAACTGTAGATATATTTTATTAACAATCAAACAAAATAAAGAGTACGGTAAACAACTAACAATTTCTCTACACCACATTAAAGAGAGGGGATTTTTGTTACCAAGAAAGTTGTCACATTACCACATAAATGCCTGCAAGGCTTTTATGTGGTATTCAACTTCATTCAGGCACTTTTCAAAATTGTTATTCTATAAGGTTACCATTTTTATGTGAAAGATCACGAAGATCCTTCATTTAATTTTGTCTCAGTTGTTTTAGAAAAACCCTTGCCAAGATTATTTCATATAATAATTAGAAGTAATACGCCTGTTCCATAAACACAGAAAGCAACAGTATTTAGTGAACTGAGTTCATAAATCCATCAAAATTCCGATTACCATTAGATCACCGCAAATGCCCCATCGTTCTTCTCTATAATTGTAAAGACATAAGCGTTAGTATGCCTTTGATCATATATTTCTTTTATAGCTATAGGAATAAATGATTTTCTATTCCGTTATGTAAAATAACTCCATTTAAACTTCTTTTGGGCGAATCAATACGCTCATAGGAGGCATTGTTTTTTCTGTCAATTTTTCAACTAGTTCATTTACATCATGCAGTGGCAAAGCGGTCCATTATTTGCTTCAAAAATTTTCGAATTGTAAAATTATGATAATACGAAACATAAACATCTAGTTCTAGTAAATTACTTTTTGCAGCGCAAAAGCAATTAATCTTACATTCGCTTTGAAAAGTGTCAAATCCAAATAAAATCATTTAGTTCGCTTTTTTAGACAGCACGTAAATATTAGCAGTTATGCATTTCGAATAATGCATTATGCATAACGCATTCTGCATCTAATGTATTGTAAACGCAAATGCATTTATAGTCTCCATTCTTTCTTTATGGGAAAGCCGTTCATTTTGTAATAATATGGAAAATGGCATAGTATCATTGTTATTTCCTTTTGTGTTCTTCACAAAGAAACAAGTAAAATCCATTTTGTAAAAGTCTTGAAGTCTTGGTTTCCTTCATATTATAGATTTTGCAAATGGTGTTGACCATTTTCTTCGGTTAAACCAATCTTGTCCACATGAATTACATATAATAAAGGTCGAAGTACAGTTAGTAAATATTTTAAGTTTTGTTGTAATTGACCTTTGTAATCTTTATTCTTTTAAATCATCTAACAAAAGGTCAACACTGTAACTAATTCCGAAGTGTCGTCTTTTTAACTCTATAAATTCACTTTGATTTGTTCGTGGGTGATATAATACTTGTGGAATTTATTTACAAGGAAAAACATCTTTACTTATTATTGCGCAACTTATATACTCTTCGATAATATGTTTTATTGGCATTGGAAAATACCCTCTTTTCAGAATCGATCTATTGCTTCACATGAGAAACGTTTCATGCTAGAAAGAAACGGAGATCAGATTTATAATCTACATGCCAAAAATACCCCGATCCCCAAAATTGCGTGTGATGATTTTTCATTCCAAACCAGTGTTATTAATTATTCATAAGGTTGTAATAGTTTATATACAAGTCAAATAATAGATTAAGAATATTTGTTAATAAAACTTTTCTGAAAGCATAATATTAAGAAGAAACATCAAATATAAAGCATTTACATCCAATTCACGTTTAACCTAACAAACTGCGAATCTAAATTGCGGAAGTCGATACTGATAAAGCGGAAAATCATGCATCATAGCGCTGATGTATAATCCACACGGCAAAACAACATTTAACATTTCACAGTAAACATGCTCGAACATATCGACTTTCGAAAATACATTGATTAATTTATGCACTCGTCGAAATTTAGTACACTGTCATATGTACAACGCCATATTAATTCAGCTCTGAATAATTTAATGTATGTTTCTGGATTATTTACTATCTTACTTTGTAAAATGGGTGTAACTTAATCTCCGTTTATTGTGTTTGTATCAAGTTTCGGTGGTATTCTAAAATAGGAAACTACTGTTCTTGATTAATATCTTTGTAAAGATATGAATCACCATCATCATTGTATACTGAAACGTACTTGTGTAAAATTGACTTATGAAGGTAATTAAGAATCAATTTAAATCTTATTATTATAAACAACACAGCAGCAATTTGATTTCCATAATTTTAATAAAAATAAAATATTATTATGGTTTGTAACTGCATTAATAGGAAGTCTTGTTTTGTTTCGGTAACACAACATTTATATAAGAAAAGGAATTAGAATTATTTAATACATTAATCGTTCATCACATATTTAGGAATTAAGCATCCATTTCATATAATGTAATAGTTTTTATTGTTTGACGGAAAACCATTTACAAGACGAATTAAGTAAAGAGTGTAATACATAGTGAAAATGAATTTTTATTTGTAATTTTATTCTCACAAGCATATACCTACCCTAGACTTTTATTATTTTGTTTTCGGTTCTTTTCTCTCTTTTCTCTCTATGTATTAGAACCAGCATCCAGTTGTGTTCATATTGTAAAGATGAATGATACAATAATTTCAATATCTTGTTAATACATTTAATTACTTTTATTTTACTTATAACTACATAAACATTTAATATAAAAATTCAATTATTCAATTTTCAACAATTATAACCTTAACTCTTAAATGTAATGAACAAAAATTGATTTAAATTAAAATTGACGCTTAATGCGAATGTAATTGTTTAAACAATTAAATCAAATAAAAATGTACCCTTGTAATGAATTTGAAGGAGAACCAAAGGAATCCTTTAATCTTCCAAAGATGGGACAATGATACCGAACGGAAATATTACTTGCACGTAAAATCTTAAAATTAGACTTTACTAAACTCTATAATAAATTTGTCGCGAAAGTATAGTAGAATCTGGTTCGGCAATAATACTTGTACTGGCAACAGTGGGTAATACATAAAACAGAGCAATTACTATAGTAATTACTATAGTATTACTATAGTAATGTTTACACAACGAGAAAATTGTATTTTTTATGAATTTTAGACAAAAAGGTTGTAAAATGGTTTTCTGGTTTGAGTTCCTACATTATTTAACACATATGCAATCTAACCTATGCAAGTAAATGAAAGTTTTTCCTATTCTAAGAGCTTTGTATCGCCGTTAGCATAGGAAAAACTTTCATTTCAGAAGATATTTAATACAATGAATTCGTAGTATAAAAGCAAAGAGTTTACTTTTTCCTTTTAGAAATTGAGCGGCTTTCAAGGACTGCAACGTTAGTTGAGTGGTATTGCCCTTTTCTAATTTCTACTCTTTGTTATTATATAATTTGTTTTTTCTTTACCTTCTTTTTTGGAATAAGATTTTCTATCTCACTACAATTTATTTAGTTCTTCTTTAGTTCTAGCTAAAAGTTCAAAGTTATTGGAATATGGCAAATACTAGAAGATATTTGTAAATTGTATCATTTCTGGTATCATAGAACTGCATCTTACAAAAAAAAAATACGTTCTTAATAAGAGAGCTTGAAAGAGAATTTCTTTGTTTTAGCAATTCCTTCGTGGTAAAGTTATATATGTGTATTACTTGAGGAATAAAATAAAGTAATAAGTAAAGTAATAAGTGTTTGTATGTTTCCCTAATACCCTACTACGATATCATTATGATACATGTAGTTTAAAAATTGTTTAACAGGCTAGAAAAAAATTATAATTTACATAACAGTTGTTTGAATACATTAATCATGTTAACGAAATACATGCATACATACACATTTTGCGCAAATAAATCATACTTGTCAACATGTTCGGCAGTCACACATGTTGAACACATTTTAGTTAATTCAAAACCGTGATTGATTGATTCCAATATATTTGCAAAAAGAGCGCATACCAGTGAACGGCAAAAAATTATCATTTGGCAAGATTAACCTCGTGAAAATATATCGAACAGCAAGCGAGAAAATAAGAACAAGTGTAATGTGTTGCCGCTATGTGAGGTGCTAAATACATTTCTCATTCCCGGTTCTTCCCATTCCAGCGTTACGATAAGAAATTTAGATTTTCTGCTTTTATTATGGTAAACTTGTTCCTAGTGGTAATTAATTGTCTTTCATCTTATCACTATAAATTTATCGGAACTTTAAACTTCGTTCAAGGTTCTATGTTTCACGTTAATTATTAACATTTATCACTCTGTAGTGGAAAACCGCTGAGATTGAGAGAAAGATTCGCTTTAATCTTCTAAATACTTTCGTAAGTCATTAAGTGAATTTTTATTTTCTCCCTAACACGGTCAGACACAGAGCCTTGTTAATATAATACGATGTACTAACACACACAAATATCATAAATATTCCGTGTTTTGCTCGATTAATAGCGGGTGAAACAAAATCTGCTACGGCAATACACCTTAAGCGAATTTAAGGTTTACTTTTTCAGTAAAATTGTTTAGGTACAGTACTTTAGACGTAGTAATTTTTCTATGGCTAGATTTATAAAACAAACATTTTATCTTAGTTTCGGAGCTGCAAACAAACTTACTATTATGTTCAGGTTCAAATAACACTGTAATACATATTACATTTATTATAACAATGTTAAGATTCTATTTATTACCATATAATTATATTCAAGAAGATTTGAAAGATTAGTACACAGCTGTTTGACGGTCTCCCAAAACGCGTGCAATTATACTGATATAATTTTAATATGGCCTTTTTCGAGCTCCACCAAACATATTAGCAGTCGGGAGGTTAATATTTGGAATGTAACTTTCTTTTGTCAAGAAACAGTAATAACAAAATTAGTTTCTCTCTAATAATCATGACTACAAACAATAATTTTCCTCATACCGAGTATTCTATCTGTAGTTACGTCGCTAATTTCTAGCAATGTTATCACCATAACACAATCATGATTGTGTTATGCTCTTCATTGCAAGTATTTCAACACAGTTTTCAATCAAACTACTCGATTGGCGATAATTATGATAATGGCGATGATACTAATCAGCGTTAGTAATACTAATAATTTGACCAAAAGAATAGCTCCAAAAATAACGGAGATAGCAATACTGCACCGATAACTTTGGACACGATGTGTGTATATATATAGTAGATTCAATTAGTCGACTAATTGAATCTACTATAACATACAAAGATCAAGAAATAATTATCTTTATGCATATATATATATATATATATAGTAAACCTAATCAGTAGGCGATTAAAGGTCTGTATATTACTTCAAAATATATGTATTTAAAAAAACTCTACATGTTTCGGCTGTATACGCCTTTTTCAAGAGAATACAAAATATGAATGACAGGATATAAATGTCAAGTAATTAAGTTGCTATGGTTTGAATTATTCAAAGATACATTCTAGTAATAATAATAAATCATGCCTTAGTATTCCAAAAAATAGATAACAAGGTGTGAAAATATGTGTTGTTCGCTGCTAGCAATTTGTGTCTCCTTCTGGGTATGAACTTGTGTGTTGGTTGTTGCTGGCAGCTTGCGTCTCTCTATGGGTGTGTGGTTTTGTGTGAGAGCGTAAGTGTAGGGTTTTGTATGTCGGTGCGTTCGTTAATTAATCGCCTACTGATTAGGTTTACCATATCATACCAAGGTCACGAAGTTATTATATATATATATATATATATATATATATATATATATGGTAAACCTAATCAGTAGGCGATTAGGCGATTTATATATACATATATATATATATATATATATATATATATATATATATATAAAATAAAAATTGTTGGGGAATCCGGCAATAAAAACCTTTAATTAGTCAATTAGAGTCCTTTATTTTATACCTTATATTTCGCTCTGTAGATTTAGAGCTTCATCAGAGGTCAAAAAGCAGACTAGTTGTTGTGAGAGATATATACATTTTCAAAAAAACACAAACCGATAGAAAACAGGAAATCCACGAAATACAAACAAAACGTCATATTAATTAAAAATTGTGTCTTTAAAAGCTTATTGTTATTACATATTAAAAACCATTTAAAAAAAAAAAAATTTCTTTTTTCAGCAAACACATTAAAAAAAGGAAACACGCAGCAAAGAGACTACTTGTCTTTGCTACGTGTTTCCTTTTTTTAATGTGTTTGCTGAAAAAAGAAAAAAAAAAAAATTTTTTTTTTTTTTTTTTTTTTTTTTTTTTTTAATGGTTTTTAATATGTAATAACAATAAGCTTTTAAAGACACAATTTTTAATTAATATGACGTTTTGTTTGTATTTCGTGGATTTCCTGTTCTCTATCGGCTTGTGTTTTTTTGAAAATGTATATATCTCTCACAACAACTAGTCTGCTTTTTGACCTCTGATGAAGCTCTAAATCTACAGAGCGAAATATAAGGTATAAAAAAAAATAAATTAAAATAAAGGACTCTAATTGACTAATTAAAGGTTTTTTTTTATTGCCGGATTCCCCAACAATTTTTATTTTACATACTTGTTTTAACGGCAAAGACTCGTTGTCTACTTATATATATATATATATATATATATATATATATATATATATATATATATATATATATATATATATAAATATAATATTTTCGTGACCTTGGTATGATAAGGTAAACTTAATAAGTCGGCGATTAAAGGTCTGGTTCACTACTTCAAAGTATATATATTTAAAACAACCCTACATGTTCCGGCAATGATGCCTTTGTCAAGGGAATAAAAAAAAAATTTTTTGATGCGAGTGCTTCGTTTATTCTCGTGTACTAACTCTAGCGTTTTCCTAGTAAACACCGAAAACACAAAGGCACTCGCATCATTGTACATGCCCCTACAGTACGTCATCACGAGCCGCACCTGGCATCTATGGGATGAGATGAAAAGAAAGCTACAAAACTGAAGACATAACTAATGTCGACCCAAACTTTGGGCTAAATTTGATTCAGACCATGCCTCAACGTGTCCAAGCTGTTATAAGAGCACGAAGAAGCCATACCAGATATTAACCATAAATAAATTTCATTTTTAACAACTATGAGTTCTTTAGCTTTTGTAATTTTTATTAAACAAAAGAATTTTAAAAACCATAGCTTATTCAAATTAATAAGTTATTCAAAGAATTAAGACATTTTTTGTAATAAATATAAAAATTCAAATTATGCGTTAACTTTGCCGGTGAATGTATAAATAATTTAATATACCAGTAAACCTGCTAACGTAAAGAATAACTGGTTATTATATTGATTACCCTAATCTATTCATTACAGCTAGACTAGGGTAATCTGGTGTTTATTTCTAACATTATTTTTTTGGCTTCGTAGAAATATATATCTAAAGTACCTATTAATTAAGTCATCTAAGCAAAAAAGAAATTCTCCTCCTTAAAGGATTAAAGTAGAATACGTAATCGTGCATATTACTATAGTAAACTTGATAATACTTTATAGCGCGGCCAACAGCAGAAAATAGGACAAACAAATATTCATTTATTAGTATAGAGACAAAATTTAAATAAACTCGGAAAGGAATTTTATTTTATAACACTTACAGTCGTTTCAGTAAAATGTTGCTGGAAAATGCATTCGAGGATATTCTTGTCAGCTTATTGTCGGTGAGAATCCTGCGAAAATAAAGAGAAAGAAAGTTACTTTTATTATAATGACAGCGATTTCATTTTATCATGCAATTTATATATGCATGTATGTACATACATAATTGAATATTGAAATGAAAAACTAAAACGTCGACATAATAACTCCATAACATAAAATAGAACTATAAATACATTATTTGTTACAACTACTGCAACTGTGTAATTTTATATAAATCTGGTTAATTTTTAATGTAACTAAAGCTTTATAACATATATTAAACTTCTTTTTTAATAATTGCCAAAACACTATTGAATTAAAAAATATTGCAGAAGCCGTTACTTCATAATAGTTAATCATATTTTTACACAAAAACTATTACTTTGTTTTTTATCACTTTATCATAACAGATAACGTTACTGCAGTTTCTACATTAAAATTATGTGATTATCATACGAAATTAATGATACGCATAAGAAGCATAGATAAAAATATTCAGATATATATAAGCTTCCACCAAAATTAATCCTATATTAAGATATAATTCAGAAGTAACTAAGTGACTGGAAAATTTCCGAAGTAATGACTAGGGGTTGTGTATAGTTAGAAAATACGTTAAGATTGTTGTGGATTAATAAAGCTATTGAAAACATTAGTTTTAAATAAGACTAGCTGGTCATAAGAATAAAGTTTTTCGAATTTTTAGTATCTTTAATTTCTATGGATTTCAAGATATCAAATTTGAAACTTTTTTCTCAGACTGTAGACTTAATGTATTATTAACATCAAGAAAAATAAACAAACTTAAATGTTTGTTATATATCTAGTTTCAATAGTCCGTCCAGTTTGACCGATGTAAAATATATCACACTCTGGGTAAGTCAACTTCTAAGCTCCGGGTTTTTATATTTTTGAATGTTATCTATGTTACAAATGATACCAAACTGCGTAAAGGCACATCTATGGACATACAGTACTTATTTACCAGCGTTAACTTCAACCAGAGACGCATGCGTTTCTGTCTAACGACTTTATCAATGCGGGTTTATGAAGTAACTACTATGGTTCGCTTTCTGGTCAAGTAGTGAATTTTGTCCTATCAAATGACACCAAATATAATCTCGTGATATCTGATGGACAAAATAGACCACGCCGATGAAAGTGATTTCTTCTCAAACAGCAAAGCTGCATTTATTACTGAAAGTACTCGTGGCCAGATGGTGCCATATGCCAAAAAAGAAAAGAAAAATTTAGTATATGGATACGAGAGTTCCATGAGCTTTATTCATGATATTCTTGAAAAGGGTTTTGCAATTTGTTGTAGGTATATTGCAAAACATTTAGACACGTCTAAGAACACAAAAAAAACATCCTTTTGGAGTTCTATATTTTTTAATACTTTACTTAATACTACTGAATTTTTAATGGCATATTTTGGTAAAAATTATTAATTTTGTAAATGTAAAAGTAAAAAAATATATTTATGAAGTCAGCTCTCTGGGTAGAAGTTCGAAGATGATTTGACTGGAATAAGACTCGAAATAAAATAAATGATTTAGGACATTAAGTTTTTTATTATGTTCAACATATTTCCCTTCAACTTCAATACACTTGGACCAACATTACTGAGTGCCCTTATGCCATTTTTGTAATTATGTTTCTTAAAACCCTCGAAATACTCTTCCATTGCTACAATAAATTCCTTGTCAGATCTAAACTTCTTTCCAGCATGAGAAACTTAGTTTTGCAAAGAAGTAGAAGTCACTCGAGTTTAAATCTGGTGAATTGGGTAGGGCACAACCCGAAATCTAAATTTATCCAATCTTTCGCGGACAACTTAATTGGTATGAGAAGGGTAATGCAAGAAAACTGAGAAAGATGGACTACTCCAGGTCGTTTTTTAGAAATTGCTTTATTAAATTTGTCGAGTAGAGCGGCATAATATAATTTATTAACAGTTTGGCACGTTCTAAGAAAATCTATAAAATTAAACACTGTGAATCCCAAACAATCGAACCAATTAATTTACTCGACGACGGAATTCTTGGCTACCGTCTGAATTCAAGGAAATAATGGTGAAGCTAGGTTTAATCAAATGAAAATGTCTTCGCAAAAAATCAACTCGATTCTTATGAAAGAGCTTCAAATGATTATTTGACATTCACAATCTTTCACATTTTTTATCATAATTCAAAATTCGTGGCACCTGTGGCTTAGCTTTACCGAATTCTTAATGTAGAATGTTATGTACGCATTTAGTCGATATGCTCAAGATGCTAGCTATCTCTTTAATGCCAGAACAATATCATTAATTTCATTGATAATTTTCGAAGTTATTTCAGTTTTTATTTAATGGTTTATATTACATTTATGTTACGTATCCCAGCGACAAATTGTGGCTTTCGATAGAGCATTGTTACCCAAAGTTTGTTGCAAATAATTCAAAATTTCACAGGCATAGTTAGGCGCAGTCCTATTGTATATTACACTGTTATTATCATTTCAAAAATATTATAATGTTTTCGATATCACAAAGTGTACCTTAAAATAATAGTAACCCATAATTATACCATGTCGAATTAGATATTAAAGCATTTTTCTAAAAAGAAAAGGCCAAGTTACTTTAGCTTAAGGAAGAAAACGTAAAGTTCGAAATAACATCGGGTTAAGTGATAAATTACTTTTAAGAAACTTTACCGTTACAATTTTGCCGCGATTAAAGGCTATAATTAGATGATGCAAGGGCAAGTGGGATAGAAAACCTCACCGGCCACACTCTCCTTTCTTATTAAGGACACAACTTTTATAAACGCGCTGCAGCTTATTGACGTAAAAATCTGCGTTGTGTTTGATTGCGATTTAAAATTCGAAATAAATAATACCACGCTGATCGCACTACAGCCAACAATATTTTGCTTAGTAGATTTTTTTGCTTATTTGAGAGAATTAGTGGAGATTTTTTCGTCAATCTAATGCATTTTGCGTTGAATATTGTCGCATGTGACTCATGTTTCGTCACCTGTTGTGATGTATTTAAGAAATGGATCATTTACCTATCATTATAGAAGATTTGTCGCTATGAATAAAGGATTAGTTTTGTTTTGTTCGCTTAATAATACGTAGAATTCAAACAATCAGCTTACTGACTTTCCCTATCTTTTCTAAATGGTAGCATGTAGTGGATTGTAATATATTTAACGTATAATTTCCAAGTATTTTGTCCTGGATTGCGTGCCATCAATTATTTTAAAGCCTCATCAATGCTTGATGAACGCCCTAGTTTATGTCACATCTTCCAACGACGTATCCCCAGAATGAAATTTTACAAACTAATGACGCACTTGTCGGTCAGTTAATCATAGACATTACATATTTTTCAGCTGTCTCGGTAGCGCTCTTCCGTTGCTTGAATTCCCACAATATCACGAGTTACATAATCACTTTCGCTCGCTTCATTTCAAAGTAAAGAAATTTATTACTTAATTCCGATATGTACATTTTCACTGCTGTAATAAAATTGAAACTTCCTTAGTTACTATTGACAAGTTCAGACCTTTCGATTTTGATGAGCCAGTAGGATGACGAACGCATCATTTTAATTTGTTGCCAAAAACTTAAATTAAGTGGACTTGAAACTGTTCGAAATATGTGTTGGTTTCAATGATTATCTTCTATTGGACCAAAATCTGTTGCCAGCTAGCCAAGTTTCCAAGTTGGGAAGAAGGAAAAAGGCTAATGTGGCAAAATCTGATGAATAAGTTGGACGACGAAACAGTTCGAGATGTAGTTCAAGAATTTCTGTCATTGAAAGAGTAAAGTGTGATCACGTGCCTTAAAACGCACTTGTTTTTTCTTTAAGTGGGGCCTTTTGCGTTGTATTGTATCGTGTAGTTAATCTAAAAGGAATGCATAGCATTCGCCTGTTATTATTATTTTATCTATTTGAAGATAATTGATAATTGGAATCCCAGATAAGTCTCAAAAGACGATAGCGATAACCTTGCCGGCCGAGTGTACGGTCTTCACCTTCTTCAGAGCACTTATACCAGTTTCGGTCTATTGTTTCGACAGTTGTTTCATTTAGGGTGTCTAATGGTGTATCCAACTTGTGTCCAAGCCTTACGGATTATATCTTAACTTCACTAAATTAAGGCTTGGATACGTTCTCACTCGCGTTTGTTGTCCACAGTTAACAAATGCGACACCTATCTTGCACATATGTTTTCATACTCAATTCATTATAAAAACTCGAAACTGCTGACCCGAATGAGATATATTAGAACCTCTATTATTTCTTGCATTTTTATTCAATGGTCATCTAACCCTCCATATCAAGTACTTTTTAATAATATCTGGAGAACACACGAGTTTTAGACGCTTACTACGTTGTTCATCAAATACACTGACTCGGCCACGTTTAATCGCCTATGTTTTTTTTTGTTTGTTTTGTTCTTTAAACATGAGAACTAAATCACTCATCGGTGCTTCATTTTTCTATACTTCAAAACAAGCTAAAAACAGTTCACTTTCCACGCAAACAAAAAGCGCTCCTATGATCGAAATGAACGCCACTTTTTACAGTTGAGTTTTGAAGGATTACCAACCTTCTTTAGACACATAAATAAGACTTTTTAGTGCTGCCCTCTTTCGTTAAACTCATTACTTATTGATCCGTCCTCGTAATAACATGTTTTTGTTCACACATTTTGTACTCCAAGTGTATAAAATTGATATTTAATTAATATTAAATGTAATATTACTATCCAAACTGTTTATTTATTTTTCAAGTATATTATTTCTTATATCTTTCAAACAACTACCAGAAGCTGAGAGAAAATTATTTCAAAATATTTATCTAGGTTATAGATACTAAAAAATATCGACCTACTAAATATACATATTTGTGTTTGTTTTGTATCGTCTAAAGAGTCTGCTCTTTCAACAACATCAATCACGTCGGAAAATGGAAAACTGTGCAGTGGATAAAATTTTCACCATCTCTCATAAACGAAACTCCGTTTGCTTCATAAAAGCGTTAACGAATAGGGAAAGGATAATTTATAAAAGTGTAATAGTATTTATTATCTATTGTTCGAGGACAGTGCCTATCAAAAGCAGGATGTAATATCGATTTTTTTTGGTTTAATATAGTTATTTCCAAATAAAAATCAACGTTTTAATAAAATTTATTATTTGCGTATCGAAAGATTTTGAAATCATTTGTGACTTTAAGAGGAGTTTAATGATGTTGGTCTCGGTGTTAATTTTATTTAGTTAATATAATTAGTATAAATAACTAAGTGAAGCAACGTAAGGAAATCGAAATTGTTATTATAAGTTTACATTATATTATACATTACATTATATTAAAAATAGAATTTCTTATTTTAAATAAATGTAATCTTAATAACATATAAAAATCAGGCGCCGCCGAAAATAGAGTGGCAGCCCTTTTGGTTTTTTTTTACATTTATGCTTGTCTGTTCCATAGCAATTTATCGTGGGATAATACAACATTTAATATTTATGCAATTCAAATAAATATATTCATTTCATTACTTTCGTGTGCCAGTCAAACAAGGAAGTGAAAAGAGCGAAGAGAACATTGTAGCTGTACGTTAGAGTGCTTGTAAAGTTCCAAATTTTTCAATTTCTTGCCGATCTCAGGCATTTCGTATTTCCAAATCTTGGAAAAAATCTTGGCATACATGTTTACCATATTGATTTAGCTCAAGCACTTAATTTGGTGAAACGCAGTTTCAGTAATTAGGCTCTGGAAAAATTTAGAAGTGATCGCTAATTTCATATAATCTTCAGCGTCGAAGCTCCCTTCCGACTTAATGGATTTATGAATAAGAAAAACTGCCATATCTGGTTCGCAAATTAGCCATAAGTTATGCATGAAGAAAACTGACTTTTTGGTGTGAGTCGTTGGATTTTCCTTTTTTCAATGACGCTAGTAAACCTATTACTGTGAGTGGATCACACTATCCCTCAATGTTGACTTATAAGTTGAATTTTTTGGTCCGAATTAGATGTTCTCAACTTAGACAACACGTGTTTTTAACGAGACAGTGACAGTACCAATCAAACAATTCTCTTATTGAAAGAAAAGTTCAGTAAATCGAGTATTTCAAGAAATAGACCAGTCAATAATCATTGTCGCTCACGCGATTCAACGATCTAGACTTATTTTTGTAGTGTTATGGTAAGTTATTAGTAGAGCTGAGGATGTTTGCGGTACGGCAGGACCGTATGTAGTGCATCCCCACATTTAACTATTTATCTAAATATTCTCTGAAATGATTTGCCGGATCTAATAAATTAATAGAGTGATATTTTAGTATGCACTGGATATTGTTATTATACAAAATCATAATAGCCATTTGTATTTATGGATCATAAATAATAATACGCATGTATTTGTATTTGGTTGTGAATTCAATTTAAACTTAAAACGAATCGTAATATTTTAACGACAAGCCGTCCTTACAATACATGCATTCGAGACAAAGTGTGCAACTCTACGAATAACTTCCATAATTGATCGAAAATGGACATTTTGGAGCTGAAGTAAAGCCCCTATTCTTAGAAAATTTTATTACTGTCGTTAAGAACTATTATTATAAACAACAAAGGCCTTTTACTAGTTATAAGTTATAACTTCTAACTTCATTCACCTAGTTCAAGTAGGTAGTATATATAAAATATATGCAAAATATGTGCTGCCAGGCTTTGAAAGGCTGTGTGACAAGATTTTAATAAGTCGAGGTTTCTTTTGTTTTCGTAGCTTTTATTGCATTTGGTTATAAAAATAATATAATAAATAGTAATAAACACAGCTTCTAATCTAGTAATATATTATCAGAATGTGTTTTTCTGGATTTTAGTTAAATTTACACCTTGTTTTAGAATATTGTGAATGAACACTTTACAATTGACTACTTACAACATGGAAATTCAATGAAACTAAAACTTCAACACTAATAAAAGGCCTTTGTTGTTTATAATAATAGTTCTTAACGACAGTAATAAAATTTTCTAAGAATAGGGGCTTTACTTCAGCTCCAAGATGTCCATTTTCGATCAATTATGGAAGTTATTCGTAGAGTTGCACACTTTGTCTCGAATGCATGTATTGTAAGGACGGCTTGTCGTTAAAATATTACGATTCGTTTTAAGTTTAAATTGAATTCACAACCAAATACAAATACATGCGTATTATTATTTATGATCCATAAATACAAATGGTTATTATGATTTTGTATAATAACAATATCCAGTGCATACTAAAATATCACTCTATTAATTTATGAAATCCGGCAAATCATTTCAGAGAATATTTAGATAAATAGTTAAATGTGGGGATGCACTACATACGGTCCTGCCGTACCGCAAACATCCTCAGCTCTAGTTATTAGTTTACACCAACAGACCCGCAACATTACACTACTGCAGACGAATATTAAACATATCACATGTGACATTCGACTTAATTTATGTGAAAAAGTCATGGAAGATTAGGTTCAACGAATTCATTCCTATCAAAGCTTCGGTAGAGCACGTTTAAATAATGTTATGTTTCATCAATTATAGAATTAACTATACTTTACATCCAACTAAAAATTATCTAAAAATTTTTCACGATATCTGTCTTTTATTTTAAAAACAAAATGCGTCGCTTTAATGAAAGACTCTTTATAATTAATCTAAACAACTTTAGTTGCCTATGGCCGCGTAAATTGAGAATAAAAGCACATTTAGGGGCATAAGTATCAGCTCTCCCCGCTTTTTTGTTTCAACAGATGCAGGATGAAATTCATATTAAGGATAAAAGTTCCAGAGTATTTTAATTCTTGAAAGTATGGGAATGCTGGCTTGCGGTTTAGTAATCAGGCCCAAATATAAAAGGTCCAGGGTGTATTCGGTTTTCTGTTTTCCCATGCTTACATTAGCATTATATAGCCAATACTAAATTGAAACAAATTATAATATTTTGTATATCAACACAATCATAACAATTATAAAGATATATATATATATATATATATATATTGATGTAGGTCAAGCCTACACCTAAGAATGCCTCAGTTAGCAAAAGATAGAATTTTAAGGTATATATGTAATCTTTAGAATAAATAAAAAATATTGAAACTGAATTCTTCATATGTAATATCAATAAAGTTGATTTCGCGTATTTAATTGTTTTAAATTCATTCTCATATTTGTTTATTTTTATCTTTTCATTTGCATAAGTCATTTTACTCCGATATCTTGTATTTCCAAAGATATTTCAACTTAATTGATTAATAATAAATGACGCCATTTATTTAGGCGACACTGTACTAATTTAAAATAATTACAGCGGGAATTATCCCTACTATAAAATTAGCATTATGTACAATTATCAACATTCACACGTCAAACATGTACTCACTAACATAAACTATATAATTTATATTAAGAATATGTATATTTAAAATGAT
Organism: Melolontha melolontha; assembly: GCA_935421215.2. Lineage (NCBI taxonomy): Eukaryota > Metazoa > Arthropoda > Insecta > Coleoptera > Scarabaeidae > Melolontha > Melolontha melolontha. The sequence goes on from OW285238.1 coordinate 66,891,695, forward strand.
TAAATTGTCATTTTCATTATAATAAAACGTCGAGATTATAAAAATACATACAGTTGAACGAATCAGAAGTTAGGATTGAGAACAAATGAAAGTTGGCGTCACTAGAAAATTCTCCATTTAAAACACCTCGACGTATTTTAAGGCCCCTCTGCAAATTAAAAGAAAAAGCATTAATAAATCTAAAAAAAACCATACGTCAAATCTAGTCAAACCTTACCATTATATCCAGCTCCTGTTTAACGCATTTTGCGAGTCCAGACGGTAACCGGTGTCCAAGAAAACGAAAATTACATTTCACCGGGAAGCCGGCCGTTAGATCGAACAACAAGCGGGGGACGCCATCCGATTGCCCGTTCATACCTGTATCCTGAATTCACTGATCTACCAGCCAAATCCAGAATAATCAAGTCCTGTCCATATCCACATAAGTATTTTTTAATCATCCTACGAATTTCTTGAAAATGATAAATTAATTTATTTAAACACATGAAACCTGTATCAAATTAGTTTTAATAATTATAACCTATGTTGCATATTAATATTAATTTAATTAAAACTAAATCACGAAGAATACAGTTTCCTGTTAAATAATTAAAAGTAGATAATAGAATTATGTTTGCGTTTAGCTTTATTCATGTCACATTTATTTTGTTGTGTTGTTTAATCTAGATTTTATTTCATAGTTATTTTATCACGTGACACGATACATTTTATATATTCCTAATTTAATTAATTTATTCACTTACCTGTTCTTTCTTTGCTATCACTTCATTAAAGTCTTTAATATTAGTCCTTATCTCACTCGTTTTATTTCGTAGTTTTGAATATAAAAATACCATTATTAATTGCATTGGCATCAGCTGATTTTGTAAGTGTCCTATTGCAGTCACCGAACCTACCATTTAAAGGGTATGCTTTTATGCCCAACAACAAGAGTCTAAATTGTTCTTCCTAGCCGGACACATAACACAAACTTTCGCCCACCCAAATATACTTATAAGAAGTTATATACCGGAACAGCTGTTTAGGTTAAGCATACTTCGTTATTAACGATTATGTACCTTTGCATCATACGCAAATAATAGATTTAACGTTATACAACCCCATCTATGTGTAATACTGGATAACATATTTCATATAGAGATTTATAATTCACATTTTAAAAAATTTTAACCTACCAGTTTATTTAAACATTAAATTTTGCATGTATATTTCATAAAGCCCTTTCGGGGATATAACAATATATATATATATATATATATATATATATATATATATATATATATACAACGTGTCCACTTAAGTATGAGACAAATGGGAAATATTTTTATTTTTGATTTCACAGAAAACTTTATAGAAAAGAAAAGTTCGTGCATCCTAAGAAACTGATATTTTGTATTCAGGGTTGCGTTGTATTACTTGGTTAGAGGAAAAATTAAAAAACATTGAAGTTGCCGTAAGAGTACGCTACACTTATTTTCAAAGATATCAAAAATATTCATTTAAAAACGTAGTTTCAAATTTCAAAATATGCTCAAATATGAATTGTTATTTAAAATTTCGAAAAAATAAAAATTAAATTATCGAGCAATAATAAAGCAAATACGCAATAGTTTTTAACATCCATCTATGTGACAGTAGTTCTATGGTTGTCATTTGTATTGTCACTTTAGTAACAAATTTTATGTGATTGTCAGATCCGCTGTCACTTCAATAATTAAGTAATTTTAAGGCAATTCATTAAGTTATTAGTATACCAACTATGGCTGAACGGTTAACTATGCAAGAGCGAGCTGAAATAATTCTTATTTGCGGAGATAACTACAAAACATGTAGAGACGCAGCTGATATTTTTAATGAAAGACATCCCAACAGTTTCGAAAGCGTCTCAAGTATTTTAAATCAGTTTAAAGCAACTGGTAGTTTAGAAATGCGTTACAAAAAAAGTAGGGAAAAGCAAGTGAGACATTTCGAAAATTCTTTACGTGTTATGCAAAGTGTAATTGAAAATCCCAAAATTTCTGCCAGAAAAATTGCAAGCAATTTGGATATTAAAAAATCATCAGTAAGAAACATTTTGGTTAACAATAGATATCACCCCTATAAGCCAAGATATATTCAAACTTTGCAGAAACGGGACTACAACAATAGATTTGAATTTTCTTTGGAAATTCAAGGTACATTAGAAACGCAGAAAACGTTTTTCAAAAGCATTTTGTTTACTGATGAAGCAACCTTTACTACTAATGGTGTTGTGTGTGCACAAAATAGTCGTTGGTGGTCGTCTGACAACCCACATTTTAGAATTCCCTGCAAGAATCAATATTCGCAAAAGGTAAACGTTTGGTGTGGAATTTTAAACATAAAAATTTTTGGTCCGTATTTTTTTCAATCGTCATTAAATTCACAACGATATTTGGAATTTCTACAAACATACCTCGATAACGAATTAGACGAATTGCCACTAAATATTATAAGAACACTTTGGTTTATGCATGATGGAGCACCTGCACATAGTGCACGAATAGTTGTAGACTATTTAAATGAAAAATTTGGAGAAAGATGGATGGGACGAAATGGACCTTTTCCATGGCCAGCGCGCTCGCCCGACTTAAACCCCATGGATTACTTTATCTGGGGATGGCTAAAGAATAAAGTATATTCAGAAGGCCGTTTCAGAATTTAGAAGAATTGAAAAACAAAATAGGAGATGCGGTACTGTTCTTAAGAAATAATCCTATTGTGTTACAACATGCATGCGAGGATTTCAACAGGCGTACAAACATATGCATTCAACGAGAGGGGCATCATTTTGAATAGCTTTTTTTTGTTTGTATTTCTGAATTTGTTGTTTTTGTTAATTTCATATTTATTTTGTAATATAAAAATGTATTTTCATAAAGTTATATGCAAATGATTTTTGTTTCATTCTATTGCACTTCAGCGATAAGAAATTGATATCGAATGTAAATGATTTCACGTGCAATTATATAAAATTGATTATTAAAGTAACAATACAAATTACAACCATAGAACTACTGTCACATAGATGGATGTTAAAAACTATTGCGTATTTGCTATTATTATTGCTCGATAATTTAATTTTTATTTTTTTGAAATTTTAAATAACAATTCGTATTTGAGCATATTTTGAAATTTGAAACAACATTTTTAAATGAATATTTTTGATATCTTTAAAAATAAGTGTAGCGTACTCTTACGGCAACTTCAATGTTTTTTAATTTTTCCTCTAACCAAGTAATACAACGCAACCCTGAATACAAAATATCAAGTTTCTTAGGATGCACGAACTTTTCTTTTCTATAAAGTTTTCTGTGAAATCAAAAATAAAAATATTTCCCATTTGTCTCATACTTAAGTGGACACGTTGTATATATATATATATATTTATATATATATATATATATATATATATATATATATATGGTACATGGTTACTTTTATATGTATATATTTAAAACAATCTTACATGTTTGCACATAGTGCCTTTATCAAAGAAATAAAAAATATAAATGACAGTATATCAATGACAAACTTATATATCTGTAGTTGTCATGGATAAAATTAAAATATTCAAAGATACATTCAAGTTTAATAATAATAACTAGAGCTGAGGATGTTTGCGGTACGGCAGGACCGTATGTAGTGCATCATGTGCATTTTGTTTTTCTATATTTATTTTTTTCATTTTTTAGTGTATGTAAATTAAATATTATTAAATAAATTACTTTAAAGAATTGTGCTGTTTTTATTTATTTGTGTAAGTAACGCTAGTGCGTTACGTAATATTATGAAAATTACAATAACAATATTTTTTCCACTTATAAGTCCAAATACATCAATGAAATTTTCCTATATTTAGTCCTAATTATCTGGCTATACAATTTTTAACGAAACTGTTCTGCTTTTAGAAAATCTTATAATCAGCTCCTGTGACTATTACCTTCAGTTAGCCTTGAGAAAGGTGTTAAAGTCGTAAAATAGAAATAATAAGTATGTTTATTTCCGACAATGCTACATTTGATCAAGTTTTCCTCCAGAAAGAATACTAATCTAAAACTCCCAAAGAGCTGCCTCTCTTTGAGTTTAAAAATAAATACCTGCAATCGATGAGTTGAAACTGTTGAAACTTTACAAACCAGAGCAATTTGTTGTTAGGAGATTCACATACGTGTGTTGCGGGGATTTACAACAAAAAATTGTACTGAGGTGATTCACATAAATTCGAATCACGAAAATTCACCAATTTTATACTACCAATGTAAGCGACATCTGTTATATATTCTAACAAATTTTTTCAGACATCTTCCCTTACGAAAAATATTTAAATAAAATTATATTTAAAAAGCACATATTTTTTTGGAAAATAGTTTATTATTGAAATTACCTTATTTTTCACGTACGGTAATGGCAACTGGACCGTACACCGTACATTTATCAAAAAACCGCACATGTACGGTAATTACCGTACGTCTGGCAACACTGGGTAGAGCACATCTTGTATTTGATAGAATAGGCCGTGGATATGACTAACCTATAAGTTATAGGTTAGTCATATCCACGGCCTATTCTATCAAATACAAGATGTGCTAGAATAGGCCGTGGATATGACTAACCTATAACTTATAGGTTAGTCATATCCACGGCCTATTCTATCAAATACAAGATGTGCTAGAATAGGCCGTGGATATGACTAACCTATAACTTATAGGTTAGTCATATCCACGGCCTATTCTATCAAATACAAGATGTGCTCTACCCAGTGTTGCCAGACGTACGGTAATTACCGTACATGTGCGGTTTTTTGATAAATATACGGTGTACGGTCCAGTTGCCATTACCGTACGTGAAAATAAGGTAATTTCAATAATGAACTATTTTCCAAAAAAAGATGTGTTTTTTTAAATATAATTTTATTTAAATATTTTTCGTAAGGGAAGATGTCTGAAAAAATTTGTTAGAATATATAACAGATGTCGCTTACATTGGTAGTATAAAATTGGTGAATTTTCGTGATTCGAATTTATGTGAATCACCTCAGTACAATTTTTTGTTGTAAATCCCCGCAACACACGTATGTGAATCTCCTAACAACAAATTGCTCTGGTTTGTAAAGTTTCAACATCATTTCATTAGTTTCATTATTCAGTCTGGTGCAGTAACTTCCAGTGCTTAAAATTATCTATAGTAGAGAAATGTCTAGGGTGAAAAAAAGTGAAAACGATGATGCTTCAATTCCAAAGAAGCTAATGAAAGCAACTCATCGATTGCAGGTATTTATTTTTAAACTCAAAGAGAGGCAGCTCTTTGGGAGTTTTAGATTAGTATTCTTTCTGGAGGAAAACTTTATCAAATGTAGCGTTGTCGGAAATAAACATACTTATTATTTCTATTTTACGACTTTAACACCTTTCTCAAGGCTAACTGAAGGTAATAGTCACAGTAGCTGATTATAAGATTTTCTAAAAGCAGAACAGTTTCGTTAAAAATTGTATAGCCAGATAATTAGGACTAAATATAGGGAAATTTCATTGATGTATTTGGACTTATAAGAGAAAAAAATATTGTTATTGTAATTTTCATAATATTACGTAACGCACTAGCGTTACTTACACAAACAAATAAAAACAGCACAATTCTTTAAAGTAATTTATTTAATAATATTTAATTTACATACACTAATAAATGAAAAAAATAAATATAGAAAAACAAAATGCACATGATGCACTACATACGGTCCTGCCGTACCGCAAACATCCTCAGCTCTAATAATAACTCATGCTTCAGAACTTTCGACAGCAAGACGTCAATTACGGGAGATTCCTAGGTTATAGCAGATTTAAGATGTTAAGAAAAACGAAATATCATACCAAAGACTCATGGAAATTTCAAAATTTCATCAAGGAACAAAAAGTACCAACAGATCACAAAATTATATCACTTGATGTAGAATCTTTATACACTAATATTCCTACAAATATAGCTACAGATATAATAGAATCCAATGGGATGAAATTAATCCACACACATCACCAAATTAAACTGAATTTATTAGCGGTATACATTTCTGTCTCGCCAACACATATTTTCAATATAAAAATTATTTTTACAGCCAAATATTTGGTATTGCCATGGGTTCTTTTAGCTGCCCCTATCCTATTGCAAACCGTTATCAATTCATTAGACTTCAACCCCATTTTCTTTAAAAGAGGACATCATAATATGCATACCGATAAATAAAATAAACTGCCGGTTAAATAAATTCAACAACTTTCACAACAAATTAAAATTTGCAATTGAAGAAGAAATTAATAACATTAATTTTCATGATATTTCTTTAACTTATGATAGACAGGGTACTATTTATACAAATTGGTACAAAAAACCCACAGCTTCTTTTCGATATATGAATTACCACTCAAATGCACCTACAGCATACAATAAAATGATATAAATAATCTGACTGATAGAGCAGTAAAACTATCACACACTCATTACAGAAAAGATAACATCAAGAAAATTAAAACGATCTAACAGATACCAAATATACAACACTGCAGGCACCAATAACAATTTAAACAATGAAAACAATGAAAAGATACTTTAAAAAAATATGATATAGCTACAAAGTATAAACTTAGTAATACTAATAAACATCTATTTTCAAAATTAAAACCTAAAATAGACAAAAATCGAGAAACACATGTCATCTATAAAATAGCATGTCGCGATTGTGATAGTTACTACATAGTACCATACCAAACTAAACAATATTTATAAAAAACAATACAAGCCCACAAATACTCCAAAACAGACAAAACTGGTTTATGTAGAAACCAACTACAACGCGATCACCATTTCAATTTTGAAAACACACAGATAATCGATAAAGAACAACACACAACGAAAAGGGAAATTAAAGAAATGATTAATATTAAACAGGAAAAAAATTCAATATTCATATAATAATGTATATGTATATGTATATATGTATATGTATATATAATAATGAACTGCAATTTACCATCATGAATATATCTTAAATATCTGTACACTGGCTTATCATGCTGGCAGTTCAGTGTTTAGATCCCTGACTGGGCTGTCCGAGTAGGTTTTCCTACTCGGAAAGCGAATGCCGACAGTTTAAAATCTTAAGTCGCTCCACGGGCGCAGACATAATAATAACTCACGGCTCGCCAATTCCCCGTAATTGATATCTTGCTGTCGAAAGTTCTGAAGCATGATTTATTATTATTATTAAGCATGAATGTATCTTTGAATATTTTAATTTTATCAATGACAACTACAGATATATAAGTTTGACATTGATATACTGTCATTAATATTTTCAATTTCTTTGATAAAGGCACTATGTGTCGAAACATGTAAGATTGCTTTAGATATATACACATCAAAATAATACAGACCTTAAATTGCCGATTAATTTAATGTACCATAACATACAAGAAATAATTATCTATATATATACCGTATGAACGCCCGGGAGTGATTGATCTACCACAATGTAGTAAGACGAAGACGAATAGCGAGTTTATGTGGTTAGGGTTGAGAGAGTATATTCAGTCTGTTCTACTGTCGAACTGTACGGGCGTTCCCTTTCTTTATCCAACACATTCTACATACGATCTAAGTACGAATCAAATAATCTCTCTCTAACACATTGAATATTCCTATCAGTCGCTCAAAGTGTTCAAGCAAGGCGGAATATATTTAATCGGAAAACAAGCTTGCGACTGGTCATTCAGTTGCATTCAGTTGCATTCAGTTGCTCCTTGTCATCCGTAGGTAGAGTACGTTTAGAAATGCTAACAAATGTCCGTCGTAATTTTTATAACAGCTTGGGTTACTGCTCGGCTCAAGAGGCTGGTTTATTTGATCATTTACTAAATAATTAGTTTTTCTTTTTAGAATGTTCTTTTATTTAATAATTAATATTTGTTACCAATAAAGGTATTTTAGTTAAATTTAATATTTTATAGGTAGTTTATTTAAGGAAACCATTTATTTATACTGGTAAACACTTTATTTATATTCTTGCAAGAATCGTTATTGTTTTGAAATTTTATACTATTTCAGAAAACTTTTTATTTTAATTTTTTTCAATAAGAGTTACGGTTTTGTTTCATAATTTTATATTATTTATGTGTTTTCCTTTGAATAAGAATTTTTTAAGTTCAAGCCACGAAGCTATGATGAAACTTATCATTGAACATTTAAGCGATGAAAATATCTGATGCTTCGCCGGTAAGAATTATTATTATGCAGTAAACAAAAACTCTGCACTTTACGGCGAATTGTATTTTATGATACTTTCAACTATATTATATCATTTTATTTAAATTTAAATGTTAAATTTAAAGTATTATGGCCGAAGAGACATAAACAAAAGTATCCGTTATTGTAGGGACGTTGACAGCCGGCATATGACTAATAGTGCGAAAAGCAACGGTGTAGTCGGATAAAATATCCAAATTCGTACATTAACCATAAATAATATACTACGTAAATAATTTTGTAGTTTGTTAAACAATTAGTTATTAATTTGAAATATTTATTTTGATACATCATTTATTAATAAACAACCATAACGCTTTCTTAGTACACCACAATTAAATACGCCCTACAGGGCGTATTTAATTTAGAGTTTAACGTATGTAGCCCCTCCCACTTGCAGTTGGCCAGTCATTACTTATATATCCATCGATCGCTCGACGTTGTGCACACGGTATATGGATGAACTAGTGTCTCCCATCATTTCGAACAAAATTTTCCACGACTATGTTCTGCAGTATACGTTTGTGTATTATCTAAAGACGGCAGACTATGTGCCCGAACACTAAGTAAACTAACTGCCTCGGTATACGTATTTATATGATCCTCTCTTTGTTCTTTTCTGCGTTTGTTTTTTATATTTAACAATCAATAAAAACATCCATACATATATGTGTGTTTATTTAGGTTGTCTAACGTAAACGAATTTCAAACGCATGATGTTATTGTTATATAAACTTATATATATGTATGCATTAATAAATGCTTTATATTTTCAAAATATTGTATTTATAAAATTGTATTTATTAAAATGTTTTGAATTTTTTATTGGCGTTGGCAAAATAAAAAAAAAAACGCAGAAAAGAACAAAGACGATCATATAAATACGTATACCGAGGCAGTTAGTTTACTTAGTGTTCGGGCACATAGTCTGCCGTCTTTTATTATAACTAGAGCCCGGGCGCATCAGGCCGACATTACGGACGGACAATATAAATAGCCTATAATATCGCTAAGTACAACACGCAGTTATTGAATAGCACTACTCATTCGGTTAACCGCACATTCGTTTTTTTGTCATTGAATTGTGACGCAATTACTTTAATATTACAGTGAAATTTCTTTCTTCATAAGTGTAGATAGAAGCGCGAATTTATTTTATTTATTAGTTTATATTTCGTAAGACAAATAAAGTACGGTGAGTTAGTTCCTTTTTTTCATTGTTTTAACTGTTAAGTACATACCTCGTCATTTTTTTAATAGATCCTGTATAATATCGTTTCAATGAATCTACTTCTCCCAATTATTTTGACGTAAGTGTCAAGTGAATTTCGTTAAGTTTCAATAACTTGCGCATACATTTTTCATTTTCATTTATTTAGATCTAGAACATTGTTTATGCTACTTTTTCAGTCTGTATCTGTTAAAAAATTCCAAGAAATCCAATGTAAAACGTCACTTAGCATCGCAAACATATACAGATATTAGACTCGTTGGAAACAGACAATTTTAACGAAGAACTCTGTGAAACTTTAATGGCGGCAAATATTCCATTATATAAACTTAACAATCCCAACTTCAAAACATTTCTCCAAAAATATACTGGCCGAAATGTTCCTGATGAATACACCTGTTCCTGATGAAGCCACCTTACGCAAATATTATGTTCGTAAGTGCTACACGAAAGCAGTAGAACGCATTAGAAGCCATCTTTCAAATCAGTACCTATGGATAAGTGCTGACGAAACTGTCGATATATTAGGACGCTGTGTGGTAAATGTTGTAACTGATGTACTACATCCAACTATTCCATATAACGCATATGTAATAGCAACAAAAGTTATAAATACAGTCGATGCAGAAACAGTAGCTAAAACCATTTACGAGAATATGCACCGATTGCTTCATTCGGACGGCAGGTACAAAGAACTACATGTATGTTAAGAACAGGCAGGCTATTAAAGAAAACATATCCTAATATGCTGCATATTACTTGTGTAGCGCATGCTCTTCACAGAATCTGTGAATATATCAAAGACACCTTTCCGGAAGTTGATAGACTTGTATCCGCTTTTAAAAAACTTTTCGGAAAAGCACCATTGAGAGTAGTTTCTTAAAAAGAAAAATTTCCATCTTTGTCACTAGCTTTTATGAAGAAAATTTCGTAAGATTACAAAATTTCGTTACATGTTTAAATGGCGATGCTTTAAATATTTCTGTGTGCAAGAAACTAATACAAATTCCAAATTTAAAAAATAAGTTGTACTTTCTTGAATAACATCTTGGAAGTTTTGAAACTAATCACTTATTTTGAAAATCAAAATCTCAAATTAAATGATGGATTAACAACATTACATGTGGCTATTAATAATATGAAAAATATTCCAAGTGACTTCTGATGTGACCTTCGGCAAAAGTTAGACGCAGGTTTTAAAAGAAATCCAGACTTAATAACATTCCGGCATTGTGTATGGGGACAATGCTTCAAAATCTAACTGCTAAATACGCTGAAATAGAAGAATATTTCCAGTATGCACCTATAACCAATTGCGATGTAGAAGAGACGTTTTCTATCTACAAGGTTGAATTTTATTGAAAGAGATAGAAATTTTACAGAAGAGAAACTTGACAAAGTATTGCTAGTTAATATTAATACTCAACTTGAACTACAAAAAGAACAAATAAAAATGGCTTTTGTATTTTATAGTTTGCCCGTTTGTTTTTCAATAATACTAGGTGGCGCAAAATTAATCACCCTGTCGGAAGATGTTATAACTTTTGCAAATGGCGTCGTACGTCAATCATATTTGACATTTGTGAACTAGACAGCTGCAGAATACAAACAGACAAACAATGGAGCGCTATACTCCGCAAGAGCGTGGAATAATTGTGTCGATTTTTTTTACCAATAATCGGTCGGTGGTGTTAGCGCAGCGTGAATTTCGTCGTCGATTTCCTAATCGTGTCGCGCCAACTGGACAAACATTACGCCGCTTATCTGCTCGACTCGAACAAACTGGAACCACAAGAGATCTTCCAGGGCATGGCCGCCACCGGACTGGTCGTTTTGTCGAGAATATCGCGGCTAAGGCTGCTGATGTTGCTGAGAACGAAGAAACATTAACCAGACGACGTGCCACGCAATTGGGCGCCAGCAGACGGACCCTACAGCGAATTTTAGTGAAAGACTTACACATTTTCCCATACAAAGTGCAAACAGTGCATCAGTTAATGCCTGCTGACCTTCAGTCGCGTGTGAATTACTGTAGAGCCATCCTCAATCTCAACAACGAAGTGAACGATTTTCAGTCGAAAATCATCATGAGCGACGAGGCGCATTTTCATTTAAGCGGTTACGTCAATAAGCAAAATCTTCGTTTCTGGGGCACTGAAAATCCGCGTGTGATGCACGAAAAGCCGTTACATCCACTCAAGGCTACTGTGTGGTGCGGTGTTCATGTGGGAGAAGTGATTGGACCGTATTTTTTTGAGGACGCCATCGGCAATATGGTTACTGTTAATGGCGAACGCTACAGGGCCACGATAAACGACTTCTTACTGCCAGAATTGAATGAGCGGGGCTTGGTGAACATGTGGTTTCAACAAGACAGTGCAACCGCACACACAGCAGGAGACACAATGGATATTGTGAAGGAAGCATTTCCTGGTCGCGTAATCTCCCGTTTTGGCGATTTGGCATGGCCAGCAAGATCGTCCGATTTAACCATCCCAGACTTCTTTCTTTGGGGCTTCTTGAAGTCGCGGGTTTATGCCAGCAAGCCTCAGACAATCGCAGCCCTTAAGGAGAATATTTGACAGGAATGCGAACAGTTATCACCAGAAATCGTGCGGAAAGTTATGGAAGATGCGATAAAACGGGCACAAATGTGTATCAATACTGGCGGCAGCCACTTGGCGGATATCATATTTTCCAAGTAACAGAAAAAATTGTAAAGGTCCAAATAAAGATTTTCACCACTTAAAATTTTTTTTTTAATTTACTAAAAAAGTTATTCAAAAACAAAATTGGATGATTAATTTTACGCCACCTTGTATAAATAAAATTAAAAACTCTTTAAAAATACAAATTTTCATTAGTACGCCCAATTAGCGATGAGTCATCGGTCTCTCGTGTCCGGTCCCTTTATAACTTTCTTGTTATAAATTAATCTCGCCTGTTTTCTAAGAAACACATCATTACACGTTCGTATTTCATATAGCAGATTTCAGCTGCAATTCTGTTTGTGTGCTGCAGTGGAAAATACCAGTAGCAGTCCAGCACAAACAAAAATCTTCTTGGGATGAATATTTGGTAATAATTAATGACGTCTTTACTCTTAATTACAGTATAGAGTCTATTCTTTAACGCATCTCCTTGAAATGTTATACATGTCTAGTTACATTCCTTTGTAGTTTTTGACTTCATTTAAAAAAATTAAATAATATCAGTAAACTAAATAAATCTGTCTAATATGGATAATAATATGGATAAAATCAGATTGCCGACAAAGAACAACAATATTAAACAGCGTATTTAATCGGGCGTAGAATCCCCTTTAATTATAATTAGAATATGTACAAATTAAATTTACTAAAATTGTCATGTCAATTTCCAAAATGAAAAATCAGTCTTGAAAAATATAACCTTATTAACGTTATATTTTCCAAGACTGTTCAAATAATCATACAGTTTCTGCTAGTTTCACTTACGGAAATATTATTATAAAAATATCAGTGCGCAAAATTAAAATTCATATTCTTGTGCTACATAGCAGGTATGTTAAAAGTTGACAGAGAGGTAGAGAATACTTTTGAGAGAAAACTCGCACAAAAACAGAGTTATATATGTAAAAGAAACACAAATATGTGTTTATATTCAAAGAAGACAGCTTTGCTACAAATTGTGTTTCAAAGCCGACAACTGTTTTTTTTAAATTAATGAGTTTTGTAACTGCTTCTGTCACAACATTTAATCATCTATTTCGAAAGTGCCACCAGCAGTTTCTTTTGTATAGAACTTTTGTTGTGTTGTTTTCTTTCCCGCCTTTGATTCGAAGTTGTCATGTTTTGACTTAATTTGCTGTAGCGTATAAGTTAAAACTCTTTAAATAGCTTTGTTCAATGATTTCTTTTAAATAAAATGCAATACGCATTCAACAAATATCAGTTAATTATTGAATGAAAAATAATTGCTTAATTACTATACGGTAAGTATAAAATGAATATTTTGTTCAAGACTTTATTAATAAATATTAACACATGAATACATATTATTTAGTATTTTGTATAACCATCTTGTGATTTTACCATAACTTCTACTCATTTAGACATGCTTTTTATAGATCTGATTATGTCCCATTTTACGGTCATCATGGTTTTACCAAAGGTATCAAATACTATAGCATTAAAGAGTTTTGTGTGTTTGTATGTTTCTACGCTACGTCTACAGGAAACTGTTCACAGTGGGTGTCCCAGCCTTTCAACCGAAAACGAGGGTTATTTGGACATTCAGCCATCGAAATAACTTTACGTCTTCTTCTCCATTAACAGGATCAATTTCGTCGGTAGTTGCAGACTAAGGTGTAAGGTGTCTAGGATTTTTGCCTTCGCAAGAGAAGTTTTAATTAAGTCGGAATCCGTATAATAGATGCCGCCAAACAGGTACTATTCAAACGGCAATTCTAAAAATATTTCACGATCAACGTCTGAATCCGCATAGGCGACTGAAACACACAATGTCGTAGAATTCGTGAAAAAAACTTCCGCTTATACAAAGATTCACACACTACTACTTTTAACTTAATTCCATCACCGTCTCTGGTCGAATGAATCCCGGATGCAACGGAAACGTCAGGAAGGCAATACGGTTACAAAATATTAAACTCAGAGGGCGATACAAGTACGCGTTGAATGAATTTAAACTCACAAATGGAAAATTATATGCTGAGGCACGACGATATGAATATAAGACAAAATAAGAAATTACGAATGTAACATCCTTCAAAACGTAACTGTGAAAATTTTAATTTATTTCGATCGTAAGGACTAAGGGCGCTCATTATTTGAATAGAAACTGGTTTTATTAGTTTGTTTTGAAACGGAGCACCGATCAGTGATTAACCCATTCGTTTCGAAGATCGTGTTTTTCCGGTAAAGAATTTTTCAAACAGCTGCTACAGAAAGACGATCGCAATGCGTTCACGTTTAATGTAAGTAATACATATACAATACGTATATCTTTCATATGTAAACAAGTCTGATTCTGTTACTGCGCACAGCTGGAGATTAGTACTATTAGTAACTTCTACAAGTGCTCTACCTGTTCTATTTCCAAAATGGATAGAAAGAGAATATTAACCAAAAAAGAGCTAGAAGCAGAACGTATTATGAATAATGATGATACATCTATTATCCGATCCGAAAACGACATTTAATGTGATGGCACCCAGAGAAAATTCATTCGACGATGGTGATGGTGAGAGCGACGAGTTATATTTAGAGGATACAACATTATGAATTTGAAGGAGAAAATTACGGTCGAATTAAGAGCAATAAATTATTAGAGACTACTAGCTTACATATGTTTGAAATAATATTTACTTTCACGTTAGTAGAACAAATAGTAATTGAAAGTTACAGTTTTATGTGCATCTTGCAATTAGAAGACCATATAAGAATTAGAAAGATATTTTGTGTGCGTTACCTTACTTATGACATGAATTAAAAGTTAATGAGTACTGAGCACTAATCTTCTTATTGAAACTCCGTTATTTTGGAAGGTTATGACACGTGACGCATACAATTTTATAATGCAAATATTACATTTTTGTGACATCACTGTGTCTTCTAATAACGATCGATTATATAAACTTCGTACAGTGATTTATTCATTGCTAGACTCATTTCAGAATACTTTTATTCAGTTTAAACGGTAGGTACATTGCTTCAAAAAGAAGTAGATTTGAAGTAAAGCTGTTTGTAATGTGTGACTGTAAAACGGGATACATAAAGTTTGTAGTATATTGTAAAGCTTCATCGCAACTTCTTACAAATAACTTAGATATGGGAAAATTCGGTGATATTGTATTAACCTTAATGGATAAATATATGAATGCATGCACTGTATAATATGATTTCTAAAAACAAAGCTAGTTTAGCAGATTTTCAACTGCAACTCATAATGAAAATATTGGAAAAGTACAACAACGAAGATGAACTGGTTAAGCCAATAAAGAAAGTCCCATTAGATTGACGGCTAGACATTTTATTAAAAAGATACCAAGTGAAGATGGTAGACGCCAGAGTGTCGGGAGGTACGTGGCTTGTACAAAAAGCAAAAAAAAAGAAAAGAAATATCGTATCACTACTTAATGTAATGCTCCATTATGTGTCGTCCCATGCTTTGAACTTTGTCACACCAAAAAGACTTTTACTGTATAAAACAATCAGTTTTCCACTATTTTTTTGTTTCATTTTTCAATGTTTAATATAGTGTAAACTTGTAAGCGATAAGAATAATGTGTCATAATTTTAATAAAAATTTTAATGCGGAGAAGCATTTTATTATAAAAACAAACACTGGCTTGCTGTTGTGTTATTACTAATAATTACAAACCACAACAGGAATACCGAGGAACGTATATTTCTATTCGCATTTTCTTAAAACAACGAAGCCCGTACGAACACGAACAATACAATTTATTCCGTACCGGTATACTAACTTATCGCACTTTGATTCCGAAGCGAAACGGTTAAGTTCTTATTTTTAGAAAACAAAACAAATTATGAAATGAAAGCTGAGCTGGAATTTGCTTAGAGGGATCAACCTCAAATGTGTAATTAAAAAAGTAATGATATGGTATTAGATGACTATTTACAAAAAAAATGCGCGAATTAGCAGAGGCTCTACACATCTCATCTTGATCAGAGGTTTAGATTTTGCATTAAATTAAAATTGCAACAATTATGTATAAGATGGGTGTTGAAACGCGAACAAAAACGCGTTTCAGCCCTCAATTTAGCGAAGTTATGACATGGTCTGAACGACTTTTGGAGACGAATAATAACGGTTGAGGAAATCTAAATATGTACACCATTATACACCCAAAATGAAGCAGCAATCCAACCAATGGACTATGACCGGTACAAATGCTCCGAAGGACGCTAAGACCATATATTCGGTCTTATCCATTATCTTCGAAAACGATAACAGGTGAATACCACGCATTCCTTTTAGAGCAACTGCATGATTCAATACAATTCAAAGCAGGCACGGCTCGTGATGACGTATTTGCGAGTGCATGTACAATGATGCGAGTGCTTCGTGTATTCTCGTGTACTAACTGTAGTGTTTTCTTAGTAAACACCAAAAACACACGAGGTACTCAAATCATTGTACATGCACTCCCAAATACGTCATCACGAGCCGCGCCTGGTGCAAAGTGTTCCACTCAAAGAAGAAATTAATATCTTCAAGATAGTACATGTGGTCACATTTCGACTGTTTAAATGAAAATAATTCTTGGGTTATATTTGCTGCTCAACTACTTTCTTATTCAACTTACAACAGATTTAGCCCCTCCTCAGTTTCTTTCCTTTTTTTCTACATAAAAATTTTGCTCTATATATTAACGACAATTTAGCCAACCTTACCTTCCTGGAGAAAAAGACTAGAATATTTGTCGACTAAATGTAATAGGTAACAAGAAAGCATACGTTGAAAAATAAACTTGTCAAAAAATGTGTGTTTTCTTGTCTAGGGTCACTAATTACTGAACCTTCCTCGTAAATACGCTTTTATACTATAATATTCAACAATATAATAATAAATTATAAGTAATTATATATTGGACGGGATTTCAATACTATAATAACTAGTAAGCAGACTTTCTAAATAGTAAATATTCGGTATTTATTTTTTCCACTCCCTTCTCTGTCCACCTGCAGAAGCGAGACGATATGCGTGTTATCTCTTGATAATAAAACAATCGATTTGTTGACATCGATTGTTTTAAAATGTAGTACGACTAACATACACTCTAGAAGAAAATGATAGTGAGAGCATTGAAATGTCGAGAACTTGTTGTACAGGTTCTTTGGTTTACGGAAGAAACCCGAAAATCTATATGATTTAGTTTTGAACAAAATTTTAAACTTTTTCGGTCTTTTGCCTTGATATCGTATTAGTTTTGTTATGCTTCGTAAATTAAAAATGTTTTTATTTAATTTTAAATTATATTTCTTCACAAATATATCTCGAATTAAAATATTGAATGTTCAAGTCAAGTATCTAACGTTCGTTTCGAATATCTATATTTTACATTTCGCTTTAAATTTAAGTTATTTAATTTAATTACGTACGTCTTCTCTTCTAAGTCATGTCAAGTTTGATATCATTTTAAGCTTTTTTTACAAGAAATATTTTAATGATATTTGTTTCGTCGACATCGCGATGGCGTCTTTGATTAGTTCTTAATTCAGACATCGTCAGCTTCATCCCCCTCTCAACTCTGGGTCATAAAACAAGATCACGAGTGTTTACTTACGCCAAACGCATCCCATCTTCTTAGTCGCGCCACCATGGTTTAAACAACACTTCTTTCTAAACAAACTCCCACGTACTTGCCCAACTTACCACGTGTCGTCCGATCGTGACACACTCTTCACAGGCAAACGCAGTATTGTTCAATATGGAGGTTTATTTAAATCACATTTAATTTACGCCATAATTTAACTTTCTTTTCAGGCTATTTTATAATCTTAATTTCTTTAATTACTTATTCATCGTATTTGTATATATTGCATCTATTTTGAATCAGTTTAATTTATTTCGACCTTCAATTAATTTCTTATGTAAATATGAAATAAAGACTTTAATTACAACGTTGTTGTGTTTTCTTTTAGTTAATAAGTTGTAATATATTTATTTCAGCATTTTATACACGTCCTGGACCTTTAATGCATTAGGTACCATCACCATGATCATTATTTGAGCATTGCGGGCTCTAGCATATTGCTAGAGCCCGAAAAGAGCATCCGTCTTGTAACAGTTTGACGCTTACATGTAGTTAAATACAAATACCAAACCCCAACTAGAGTTCTTTTTAACAGTTCCTGTATGTATTTTCCGTCCATATACATTTTCCAAATTGTCTCATGATTTTAACAAATTTAAAATAGATTTAGACACGAATAAACAAGCACCAGGTTAAAGTATTATGTATATATGTATGTATGTATCACCAATTAGAATAACTTTATGAAAAGTTTCTTAACGTATGCATATTCACAGTTTACCCGTGGTTTACCCTCGAACATAAACAACAAAAACATAAAAAAGGTATAAAACCCCTTACCACAATTAATAATCGTATCCTAAATACGTATTCCAACAATAAATTGTCATCCTCAATTAATAATCGTATCCTAAATATATATTTCAACAATTAAGTTGTAATTCTCAACAAGTAAAACCACTAATCACATTGTTGGACACTTTACAGTGTCCACGTATACACGACGTATTTAGGATACGATTATTAATTATGTTAAGGGATTTTATATCTTTCTTAACTTTTTACTTAATCACAGTCTCCAAAAACAACAAAGCGGACGAATAATGAATTTCTTTAATTTACAAAGTATTTATTGTGAAATAATTGTAATTGTTTTAAAGATATTAAAACAAAATTATTATGATCTTTCAATTGCAGCACAAATTTAGATGAAGCGACAGCGTTAGCATTTTGTTTGGTTTTCCAGGTTATATTCCTTTCAAAATCATTAATCACTTCAATAAATGAAAGCACATCAGCACTTTACAAATTTTCATCGTTTATAAACGTATCAACGCCTTTTTAAAAGAAGCGTTAATAAACAAGAAAAAGGAACGAGAAAATATAAAGCGATATTCCTTTCATCTTGACTGTCGTCGTTTCCACTGACTAAGTAAAATGCTTCTTCAGAGTTGATGGTGTTTGGATTCGAAATGTTTCTTTCAGTAATTTCGGTGCAATGTCCGGTTAGCCTTTTATTTTCGTCAACACATATGTTTGGATTTATGAGAAAATGTAATTTGTCGTCATGTTATGACTACTATCAAAACACAAATCAATTTGCTTTCAATATATGAGATATTATTTTTTATCTCATATATCATTATTTTATTTATTTTGCATTTTTTTTTGTTTAAATTGTTCTATATTACTACGTTTTATGACAAATTATAAGTTTTAAATACACATAAAGTAGAAAAATATATCATTCTTATTTAAGATTATACACATTTAAACAAAAATCAAATATGTGTATACCGCGTCTGATGTCTTTCGGGCCCGGCAAAATTTTCATTACATCCTGGTCTGATACAGTGTCCAAATCCTCAAATTTGAGCCAAATAAACTTGTTGTCTTTGCACTTCAGAACTTTGATTATCCTGTCATCACCACCACTATTCTCTTGGACTATTTTTTGGTACAATATTTTACAATAACCCATTTGAGGGGGGTTCGAAGGGAATATCATCTTCTCCCTGCTCTTCATCCCAAAATTATTTTTCATCATCTCACTCCATGTAAGGCACTTGATCTATGTGCTCTTCAGAACTGGATGAACTTGGCAGGTGCGTAATTTTTTGTTTCCTTGTTTGTTTCACCTTTCTAACATATTTTTCTTTTTCTATAATTTCATTCGAGCTAATGCCTCTTTTGTCGTTAAAATTTCTGAGCCTGGGCATACTTTCGACCTTTTTTATTTTTCCGGTTGTGGCTTTTGTCGTTTTTGTGTCAACAATATTTCGTCGAAAGATAGATTGGTTTCTACAGATGTTTTTTCTACATGCAGAGATGATGGCTTTGTACGATTTTCTTCTAGTTCCTCGCAAAGACGCATGAGCTGATTTTTGATACACCCTGCTTCCCATATTTTCATTGCATCTGGTGGAAATGCTTTTTTTGGAATAACGTCTTTGTTTAGGGGATAGATTCCACCTTTGCGGAATCCCTTTCTTATAACTTCTGGTGAGATAGACTGACAAGCCTCACAACGTAATTGAAAGAATACTTTCTTTGGTATTTTTCGCCGAAAACTTTGACTTTGCCGGAGAATATATTTTTAGTCCCACTTATTTTTGGACGACTTGAAGACTGCTAGGTCTAAAAGCTGACGGAGATGAAGATAACGGCTGCTTCGATTATTTCTACGATTACATGGGTGGTATGTCCATCGTATACAATAACAGGAGGCCGTTAATTATCAATTAGTAGGAACGATAGTTTCCAAAAATAATTTTTGAAAATGTTGCTCTCCATCCATCCTTTCTTGCTGGAGGCGTAAACACCACCTGGGAATTCTGTATCTTTCGGGGTAAACCATTGATCCCACACATATGCACCTTTGAAATTAATCAAAGGTGGTGCACCACCTACAGCCTTGCGCATGGCAAGGGAATTATATGGAAGAATAGTACGGTTAAAAAAAGAACAGTGGTATTTCCTCTGCCATCAAAATAAAACTCGGAATTTTAAAATTATATAATTTCAATTTATTAATGTAAAAAAAGGAAAATAGAAAAAATAGTATAAAAAACTCATTTCAAAAGGCCTTTTGTCGTTCTCTTTCTTTAGAAAACTTGCCGCTATCCCGTTTTCCCCGTTTTCTAAACTGAACTCGTGCGGCAAAATTGTGCCATTTTTTTTGAAATAACTGTAATATTCGCAAGGTGATTACTCAACATTCTTTACTTGATATTCTCTTTTTCATTAATTTCAATGATAATATTTAAAGAATTGTATTACCCCAATTAATCCAAAAATTTATGTTTCCACACAGTATATGTAGAAATTATTAATACGTAATAAAACAAATAATTGAATAATTGAATCGGTTAAATATTTTTCACGAAGAAAAAGCGAAAGGCAAATTTATACTAAATTGAATGACACCAGTATCTTAATACAGGAAAAAAATAATTAATCAATTTATATACTTATATATGAGCGAAAGTGGTGTAAGTCAAAAAAATAAAAATTGTAAGTTTGCTTCACAAATGGGTACTATTAAGTAATATTTATTATAATAGCTAAAATTCGTGACTGTAATCTAATTCATTCGGCTACAGATGTCGCTATGTCTTCATGCAGATAACTACTAACTTTAAAGATTTACATCACTTTACAAATTAGTACTTATCGAAGGAATATACAAATAATACGTATTACTCGTAAGTGAAGTGTTATTATAAACTAAAAATGAGTGAAAATAGTGAATCCGAAGCATCAGAACCTTTCTTAGATTCTGGATCAGAATATCAATTGTCGGGAAGTAGTAGCAGTGAATCAGGTATGTCCTTTTTTTCTGTTACCGTAATAATAACCTCACTTTTTCATTGAATTCAGAATACAACAATATGCATCCAAATGCTGATAAACAATCAGCAAAACGAAAAGGTAGGAAAAGAAACAGGGAGCCTGACAGTCATCTAGCTGCTACAAGAAAGAGAAATCGTAACCTCGGTTTGCAGTATATCAATAGAAAGGGCAATACAGTAGAAGCAAAAACTTTTAAACAGGTAGACTGCAATTGCCGCATGAAGTGTATTAGTAAAATATCTGAAAATCAAAGAAAAGATGCATTCGAGAGGTTTTGGGCAATTGGATCTTTTACTACACAAAATGCCTAAGACCCACACAAATACATTTGACATTCAAGCTGGTGCGTACTCCACTAAAGTGTGCAAATCATACTTTTTAAACACATTTAACATATCAGATGGAAGATTGTATAGAGCAATTAAAAAGGCTAGGTGTACATCCCCCGGGGAAGATTTACGCGGACGGCACCCCCCTATTAATAAGACACCAGATGAGATGGCTAATAAAGTCCGCGAACACATATCTATGTTTCCTGCTTACCAATCTCATTATACTAGACAACATAATCCCAAAAAGAAATATTTATCAAGTAATTTAAATATACGGTTAATGTGCAGGCTTTATATTGAAGATTGTCAAGAAAGAAAGCATACCAAATGTTAGCGAAGCTATTTATCGCAAGATTTTTACCAATGAATTTAATCTCAGTTTTCACACTCCTGCTAAAGATACATGCACAAGGTGTGATGCATTCAAAATTAAAATAAACTCCGAAACAGATCCACAAATAAAGCGGCAGGCAGAAGTTGAGCATGAGCTTCATTTGAGGAAAGCAGAGAAAGCACGAAATAGCATGAAGGAGGACAAATATAAAGCAGTTCTTGATGCCAATAAAATCTATGCGTTTATATTTGATTTGGAGAAGGCTTTAGCATATCCACAATTGACTTGCTCATTAGCATACTATAAGAGAAATATGTACGTATATAACTTAGGATGTCACAACCTTCTACTATGGGATGAAACTATGGCCTCAAGAGGATCCCAAGAAATAGCGTCTTGTTTGAAAAAAACACATTTCACCTTATGCTTCAAATAGTCAGCATATAATAGCCTACAGTGATGCATGTACAGGCCAACACAGGAATATTAAAATGAGTTTAATGCGGCTTAAATTATTGGCGGATTCAGAAAGCATTACTGTCATTGACCATAAATTCCTGGTATCAGGACATTCGTACTTACCCAACGATAGAGATTTCGGCTCAATAGAATGTTATGCAAAAGGAAAAATTATTTATGTAGCGGAAGATTGGTACACTATTATACAAAAAGCAAGAACTAAATCTCATTTTCCCTTACACAAATGCAGCAAACAGAGTTTCTCTCAACAAAAACAATGGAAGAACTCATTACAAAAGAAAAGTGAATGAAGAAAATATTCCTGTAAACTGGCTTCACATACAGTGGCTTCGTTTTAAAAAATATGAGCCGTTTAAAACTTTTTATAAGGAAACGCTAAATGAAGACTTTTCTTTTCAATGTATCAACTTGTTGCCTCGTAAAAAAGGTATGCCCGTTATGATGAACAACGTAACACTTGAAAAACTATATAACGATCATCGACCTGTTTCTAAAGAGAAAAAGAAGAATATGATGGAATTGCTACAGTTTATTCCACCTATTTACCATCAATCCTTTACTAATTTACAAACAGCTGACGAATATGTTGAAGATATAGGACCGTTAGAGCTACATGAAGATGAAGCATAAGAATTAATAATAATGTAATAAGTTCTCACTTGTATTATGTACCTACTTGATTAAAATTGATATTCTCTTTGCATAAATAAAGTAAAATCTAAAATCTTATTTTATTTCAACAAAAAACCCATACAACCTTTTTATTACTTCATAACTTGGTAAAGTGGTGTAAGTCATTCAAACAACAAAATAAGAGCAGCCACTAATTTTTTTTCATTATTTTTGGAGGCAAATTATAATATAGAAAAAAGAACAGTAACAGTAACAGTAATTAATATGTGATCATGATTTTTTAGTGGTCTTTTAACTTTATGTTTAAAATACTCAAATCGATGAAAGAAAGACTTACACCACTTTCGCTTTCAACGGCTCATATATATACAAAATTTATACAAATTCCTTCGTGTGACGATGACATATAATTATATTGTAGTCTTCAAGAATATATTTAAGACAATTACTGCCTTATGAAGTGGTTCTTGCAGAAAGGAAAAAAACGGCTCGTGATTCAAAGTAGTTTAATTTATCTGGATATTTTCAGCATATCGGTCTTTTTTTTTAATCGGGCGTAAACTGATTACGTCCGTTTTACTCAATTTTCGGGGATGTTAGCGCACTTACCAACTTCTCTGCTAGATAAGAAGCAGAGAAAAATAAATATAAGAAAATGAAATACTCTAATTAAGGAAACAAATGCTTCATTACGATAACGATGGCTTCTACAAGATATTCTCGATAATCACTCACCTCGTTCAATGATATTTGCAGTCTGCAAAATGGTACATTCACCACATGGCCGGAAAAAATATATCTACATAAATCCGTGAACATTCTCGATAAAATAACGGTAGGACAATACCTCGATATTTTCACCAGACTAATTAGAAATTATAAACCGTTATTGCGAACAGAAAACACTATTTCGTAAAATTTCTCATCATTAAGACAATTTTAACGCCATAAAGTAATGAAACTAAACACTCAGACTAGAACAAGAGCCAAATAAGAGAGAATCTTGCCCAATTCTCATATTTATTACAGCCCGTTGCTACGTCATACGAGAAAAAAAAATATTTAAAGGAATATTTCAATTACCCTATATTTAATTATTTTAAAAAACGAAATCGACAGTGAATATACCCACAATCCTAATTTACGAAAATTTTCCATTAATATTTCGCTAACGAATGCAAAATCGATTATAATTATTAATCAAGCGTACTACAACTCAAATAAAACATCATAGATGTTACGGTATGCCTACTTCAATTAGCTTCCAATATCGAAATACCAAATAAATGAAATATTAATTAAGAGCAATAACGAGCGACTTCAAAAATTCCGATAAATACTAAATTCCTATTCTCAGTACATTTTTACATTAAACAGCACTGTTCAATTACAATTTAAAAATATTGCTTCGATGACTTGCATAAATTCGATACTTTAACGCACACAAATGCATATCGCTTGTACGTGAGAATCAAAGGCGGATGTACTGCGCATGTACTAAAATGTCAAAAGAATATTATTTAAATGTGTAAACAAACACAAAGTAGAGGAAAAGACTTAGTTAACTAGGAAACCCGTACAAAATTACGAATTTAGGTACTGGTAAAATTAGAAGACACTATCCTGCTTCTGTTCTAATTAACGTCTCTACAGATAACCAACGCTAGATCGATTAATGGAAGTAAATTAACCATTAACTAAACAATGCAAGAATCCGTTATTGAAAGATCTAATACATGTGTAAACTATTCTTACGAGCAAAATTAATGAACCTATTATATATACCCGGTAGTTCAATAATAACCAACAAACCAAAATAAGGTAAATTAAATTTAAGAATTTAGGAGTAGTAATAATTATAGCGGATACAAAAAATATACAGGGGCGAAATCGACGTATAACAGGTGGATGCGTTCGCATTCCAAGGAGTACCGCATAGCTTGTGGATTATGGTATTTCTAGAGTTTATTTTAGCTGCAGTGTGCTGTAGATGTTTTTTATGTGAATTTTCGATCCATTGTTACTCCTAGATATTTGGGTAAGGATTATAACGTAGCAAGTGTATTGAAGTACACTTCCGCGCTCTTGACGTGTTTGTTTATTACTGAGGACACTTCTGTTTTATTCATATCGGGATTAGTTTCCAGTCGACGAAGTATTTTCCCAGCACGGATAGGTCTTCTGAAAGTATGTTATTAGTTCCCCCTATGATTTTACTCCGGGATGCAAGAGTCACGTCATCGACATATCCAAACTTTTGACTTTTTAGTTATATTTTTAATTTTTTGTACATACGATTTTGATACATTTGATTTATTTGCAACATAACTGTAAGAAAGACTTAGATTTTCCTTAAACTTTTCAATCAATCTTTTCTCCTTAATTTTATCGACTGGACCCGGTTTTCTTGCAATAGCTATTTTTCTTTCGACCAACAGAGTTAATTTTTAAGTTGCCAGTGCCTTTTGTACCCTTGAATTAATAAGGTCGGTTTATACGTATTCAACGTCTTTCTTAAAATTTTAATTGTTTTGTCGACACATCTACTGAATTTCCACTTCATAAACAGCGATTTGTCTAAGGAACATATAATTATCCTTTGTGTTACTAGAATTACGTCACGGCTAATTTGACCACTTTTTTCGTGGCCAGTCTTTATTAACTTTCCCTCATAAGTCAATTGTTTCTACATTAAAGTTCTTTAGTATCTTCAAATCTGGATAAAAGTCTCAATTATTTAGTGATCTGAGTCGAAGCTGGAGGTTGCAGTTTAAATTACCACCATTGCATCACGGTACAAAATTATGAAATAATGTTTTGTCTATACAGTAGTATAATGAAGAGCTGAAAAATCATTACTTTTGAAATTTTAAAGGCCACAACTAGTACAAAATAATACATTAAGGTCGCATGTAAAGTTTTGAGAAAGATTCTTTTCCAGACAGAGAACGCTTCTTGCCACATAGTACGAAAACTAACTTAAGTGTATTAAATTGGCCTGTATTGTCTCCAGATCCATAAGAGTCACAAATGCGCTTCGAAAACATTCAACCGACTTTACATTAATGTATTTCGACAGCCATTAAGTAGCCTTAAGCGGTCACGTAAGACATTTAACTAATATTATATTGTAATTTTCACTGCAGATACATGTTAATAAAATTTAAAATTTTAGTTTAGAGTAGTTCTCCATTTTTTTGGTTATGGCCAAATGCAT
This sequence comes from Melolontha melolontha, assembly GCA_935421215.2. Classification (NCBI taxonomy): domain Eukaryota; kingdom Metazoa; phylum Arthropoda; class Insecta; order Coleoptera; family Scarabaeidae; genus Melolontha; species Melolontha melolontha. The sequence continues at coordinate 66,918,371 of OW285238.1, forward strand.
TTTTTATATGTTACATCGATGATTTTTCAAGTTCAATTTAGAAACTCTCTCAAACCCTCAATCATTATATTCATTTACGAAAAAATATTACATATTTACGTATTTCATACAAACATTATTCAATATATTTGTGCATTGGCATCTTAAAAAAAAATAAATTGCAGGATAATAACTTGCCTTGTTATTTATAATTCAATTAAACAGTAAATAGAAATATTAAAAATGTAAATACTTACAATTCTTCTAATTGATGAAAACGATTTAGACTTGTATTGTGCAACTCCGTAAGATTGTTACTTGTTAAATCTCTGGAAAAGAAGAAAAATATTATTATTAACTGCGAAAAAAAAACGCACAGAAACAATAAATTGTTATAGATTAACATAAGGATTAATTTCGTCCTAAAAGAATGTTAAAAGTAATTTATCTTTTGCGCTTTCCGCGCTGATCTAAAATCCAAAGACGATCTTACATTACTTAGCGTTTCAGAAATTAGATTATATTATTTGATGTGTCCGTAAAGCCTATTCCACTACGACCTTTCTAAATTCTACTGTGGCCGTCATGCCTCGTTAGAGTAGTTCCTTATTCCTTCTTTTAAATATAATTCCCCCTTAATCTCCCATTTGTAGGAACCACGTTTTTGACAAACTTTCGCACTGGCATAGTACATCAACCGTGATTTCCTCTTCCTCGTGGTAAAATCTATATACCGTTTCTCCTGTCAAGACGATATTATTCATATGTTTGTTTAACTTACAATGCCCAGTTTCATAGACCTACTATTATTTTATCAGACTTTCTGTCTCTGTTTAGTTCATTGTAAATTTAAGCGAATATTTCTTAAAGAACGGTTTCTTCTGTGTTTCACCTGGAAATCTCTTCCATCTTTCCATAGATCTATTTTCAGACTATTTCTTCATAGCTGCTTTAATAATTATTTTTGCAACGCCAAATGAAAGCTCCGGTTTTATGAAGGCTCTAGCCAAGGCCTGTCAAGCCAATTCGTCTACCTTCTTGTTAGGCCTATGACCTTCATACCCCAGAACCCAAGCTTATGTCGCTTACTTGTGATCACCGAGCTTTAGGGCACACACATAATTCCATGCTAATTTAGATTTAGCTTGTATGAAATCCAATGTCTTTAATATTGCTTTGCTTTCGGAAAAGATGGCAGGAATCATTCTTATTTCAGAAACAATTTTGTACCATATTGTTTTAATTTTTTTTACATTCCTAAATTAGTTTTCCACGTATTTCCTTGTCTAGGTTTGCGATTTTTAAAGTATTTTATAATAAAGTCATTCACAGGCCTGAAACGAATTCAGCAATTTGCATCAATGCACCAATATGGAAAAATTCATCTCAATATCTAATTATATTTCATTTGATTGAATATTTAATCTATGGATGGTAATTAAAGTATAGTAATAAACTATAGTAATAAAGTAGAGTGATTATTATTTCTTTTAACTGCAATCAATTGACAGGATAATATTCAAATGACCAGCAATTTGCCGCCAGTATAAAAGACTAATTATCATACTAATTAAGCTATATTTTTGCAAATGTATTCCAAATTCTCTAGGGATTGATCTGTCTGTCTGTTGTACCGGAAGTAATTAATAAATAAATAATATTTTCGTCGAAAAAATATTTAATAATTCAGAGGCTTTTCTGTTCAAAGAAATCTTCTGAACAAAATACATTAATTCTGCGAAATATAATCACTTACAATTAATACATAGGAAAGGAAACGATAAGAAGCAAATACAATACATTTCTGAAACACTTGTAACTTCTTCATTATCTTCTCACGTAATCGCGTTTAAGTTAAATATTATATTAAGATGCAAAATGCGGATAGAAGGAGACGACGGAGCTAATCTGTTTTCTTTCTTTATTATCGGCTGTCATCGCCATCATCATGATAACGCTTTAGCGTTAGGCACCAAAAAGTTCAGGAATTTGAACATCATGTTCTTTGTACTGCCCCCAGTAAATCTCTCACTTCCATTCGATCAATCCTATAACCGCCACAAATGCTACTATCCTGCTCAGGAAATATTACAGTATTTTTGTAGGCTCCTTTTGCCTGAACCCTTTTAGCTCCTCACAAATTCAGATTACTGGTTTCGTTCTGTAATTCACATCTCCAATATTAAAATTCGCTAAACATACTAATGTTATATAGATGCTTCCTTAGAAGGCGGGATTCGGTTATCAAGCCGGTAATGATCTTAATCCCTGCTAGTTCTCCATTTTTTTTGCATGTTCTTTCTTCAACTATAACTAGATCTCCCTTCTGGGGAACCTTTAGTTTTCCCTCTCATTGTCGGACAATCTCCACTGATAGTGTTACCATTCTTGCTTCGACTGCAGTTGTTATGTATTATTGTTGTCCTTCTAAATAAACATAAGATGTTATCCTTAAATGTTTATATATTGCCTGAAAATAACATCACGTACTCATTATATAAACAATCAAGATGCATTATGTTATATTTGTCATAAATTTTGTAACACTGACTGGAATTAGACATAGTCTAAATTTATTATAACAACCAGACATTAATAATCATTTGTGAAAGATCTTTCTTTGGAGACTGTGGTTAAGTAAAAACCTAAAAAAGGTATAAAACGCCTTACCACAATTAGTGCTCGTATCCGAAATACGTATTTCGACAACTAAGTTGTCATTCTGAGTAGGTAAAAATTATAATCACAGTGTTGAACATGGGCATAGTAGAGGTAACACAAAAAATCGCGAAACACTTTACTAGATGCCCACGTATACACCGATTAGTGTACATGTGGACTTTACACTTTTTAACAGAAAAATGAATTCATTCTTTTTTTTTAACATCGTAAAAGCTTGAGGAAGTTAAGTAAAGATAATAATAAGTTTACTAAACCAGTACGTATTTATTTGGCGTTACTTATTTAAGCTTCAGATACAGAAAGCATGGTGATTGTCTTCTCAAGAAGAATGTTTTAGTTTTCAAAATGTTTAACGTAATCTAGTAAACTGTTAACATGCGTGTCATAATTTGTAATTGTGTATTAATTAATAAGTTTTTAATAATTTTATCAATAACTACGATTTGTCGTTATTAGAAGATACCACTACGCCTTTAGGATTCTCTAAGTTTTTAGAATAAAACTCCTTTGTCTCTTCATGTTATTACGGATTCCAGAAAAGTCACGCAAAGGCTTTTATTGAATACCTCTCTAATTGCGTCATTTCCCATGTTTCTGATATCTTATAAGTGGACTCTTAGATGTACAAAAAACAATTAAAAAAAAATGAGAAGAACAATAAAAATAAACTCTAAAGAGAAATAAAATTAGATACTACATATATAAAAGTGTGTTGTACTAAATAAGCGAAAACGTATTAACCTTAAAGAATTAGAGAAAACATAACTCTCTAATTCCTTTTAGGAGCAGTTGATAATTTAATTATCTACAAATATACTGGCTTTAGAGAAAATATGTAATTTTCACAATTATACCATCAAAAATGACATAAATATAAAACACATATTTGGAACACAATATTTACGTCTAATGGGGGGGGGGGGGGGGGGGGGCTCTAGCCTTTTTTCTCTTAGATTAACACAGTTGTAAATACAGAGGAAGGCCGCATAAATTACGTTCTTCATAAACAAGTAATTATTACATACAAGTATTCCATACATATATTTGGAACGCGTTTGATTATGTTCCACTTCAAAGAAAAATAAATATAAGGTACCTATGTAATAAGTTGAACTTTTATAAAAAAACGCACTATTAATGCTATGCTATTTAAAAATGAATAGTCAACATGGCGCTGGAGTTTTCACTTGTTTTGTGTTGGATTTAAAAATGCCCTTTTAACTATAGTATTTTTTTATTGAATCCAACGTTTAATATACTTAATTTTTATTTTGTGTTAATGCTTGAACTCTTGCGTGTTTGCGTGTTGTTAGGATGCGACTCTGGTTCTTACTCATGTAAAGATTTGCGCTGCAGTTTTCACTTCTTTTACGTTGGATTCAATAAAGAATTATAACAGTTAAAAGTACATTTTTATTATTCAACCCAGAAGTAGTGAAAACTCCAGCGTAAATCTTTACCTTAATCTTCATGATAAAATCAACACAACTGTATTCTCCTCTCTATCGTACGTTTTCCTAAGAAATCGTTATTTCGTGCAACAGATATTGGTATTTGATACTAAGATAATTGTTCTACTGACACTCATTTGAGTCTCCATTTTCTTCAAGTTTATAAGAAATTTGTTGTATTAATATTTTAATATTTTTTCAAAAACAAAAATCCTGTACATGAATTTTATCTTCATTAAATTTGAAGATAAAGTTCTTGTGTGGTGCGCCACTTCTACTGTTTCTCTTTATATACAAGGATGTTTACCTAAATTGTTAGGATTTATAAACAACCATCACCATAATAATGAAATCATGTTCTCGCCCAATTGTGCCAGGGAAACGAGAGAATTGTTGCCGGCCAATAATGTCTCATTTGTACCCAGAGAAGATAATCCACCTAATGTTCTACAAGCAAGACCCATGAAAGAATTTTGGGCCGCTTTAAGCAGAAAAGTTTACGATAATGAATGGGAGGCTGATAAGTTATCAGCCTCCCATTCTTCGTTATCAGTGATAACGAAGAACAATTAAGAAGGAAAATTTATCAAAATTCGGGAAATCGATATTGCCACTATTCAATCACTTAGTTAACGAAAGGGGTTTTTTTGGGAATTACATGTAGTTTCGAAGGCGAAAATTGTACTGAGACGACAAAAATTATTACATTATATGCTATTGTTACCTTTTCATGTTATAAGAAAAATAGCTTTTTTTTTAATTAAAAATTTTACATATAGAAGAGCAATAAATATATTTATTACTAACAGAAACGAGAATGTAACGCGAATGTACGAAAAGGGAAATCATATAAATTCCGGATATGTGTATAAAATTATCTAAAAACATAAACCTCTGGAGTATAGAGAGTGAAAGAAAAACAAGTAAAAATGATGATAAACTCGACATAGTAATGATAATGTTACAAGACCTGACAACTTATATAAAGAACAAAAAAGGAACAAAAAAGAGTATCCTAAAACAAGACAGCAAGGAAAGAAGATGAAAAATTAAGTCAGGAAAATAAAAATGTTAAAAGGGAAGACAAACCAAAACGGAAGTAGGAAAATTAAACTGCGCTACGTTTTGCGTATATTAAAGAATTAATAGGGTTTTGAATTGTTTTCTACATAGCTCGATTTTTAAAACGCCACTTCTTTTATTTAATTTCGAACATTTGCGTTGTAACAAATACTTTCTAGAAGTAACTCTTTATTTAAGTAATTAGCTTAATAAACTAAGATCGTATTTGAAAAAATATTTTACTTGTTCAGGAAACATTCTTGGAAATTATTATTTCTTAAGTGTATTTCCAATACTGTATTGTTGTTAACGTAAACGGCAGATGGTTTGGTGAACAGTATATTTAAATATATTTAATACAAATTATGTATAAAAAACACTTGATACTTCACTGTTTTATTTTATTGTTCTGAAAATATTGTTTCGGTAACTTCTACCATTCTCAAAGTCAAAATAGCAAAACAGAAAATTTTGTTACATAGTAAGTTTTCTTTGAGTCCGCCCACAACAATTTATATCTTTGTGCAAAATTGGACACATAAAAAAAGAAATAATAATAATAAACCTTCTAACAAAATTTTATTATATTTCCTTAGAATAATTACCAAATACAATTTAATTAATATAGATACATTTTTTTCAATTGTGCCAAGAAAAGTAGATAGTATAAAGAGACAACAAGGAATGGTTTTATAGATGCTATATTTTTCGTTTTATATTGTACGATTCAACAAAATTTATAGTTGAATTAAAATTCGAATAATCAAAATTGCGTATAAATACTCGTATAAATTATTTTGTAAATAACAAATAAAAATTGTAACATTAGTATATAATTTTAAGTTAACTAGTTTTTTTTTTATAAAATAATAATTATAATCTTATAAAATGGAATACCAAATCATTAATTTAAATTGTAACGCTGTTCCTTGTTGGTCCCTGTTCGGAAACACCAACTTGAAATTGGGTTTAGGGGTTTGGTGGCCGGTATAATGAATGTAACTTTAATTATTATATATCAAAATTCAAATAAAATTAATTTAAAGTTTAAAATTAAAATCTTGCAAGACATTAACCATGCCATTGATTGTACATGATAGTAATGTGTTGATACCACCGGCAATTGACACCAATGATGTCTTTCAATTATAGGGGTTGTCACAGGATGTATAAACGTTACAAATAAAATATGAAATAAAATGACGATCCAAAATGTCATTTATATCATTGCTCTAATTTTCGGATCTCTCAGCCAGAGAAGACGGATTCGGTACTTTCAATTTGCGAACCTATTTGACTCGTGTTGTGACCAAATTCGCAGGGAATGCAAAGAAAACAACAGATGGTGATTAGCTTATAAAACAGGTACATCTATTTATACATCTAATAACATATACAGGTTGGTGAAGTTACAAGCAGATATTTAGCTTCAAATTCACACACATATACATTTATGTATATGTATAGCAATTTTGAAGAATACTGGTAGGGATAGCTTTCACTCATGTAGTGGGATATGCGAAGAGCGGGGATGACATTCGCTGTCCGCATCTCGATACGTGCGATATTGTGTCTGAGCAAACTCTCACGATAAACTAAATAAATAATAAATAAAATAAAATGCCTTTACTGCCAAAGAAAAAATATAAATTGTATTACGGTATGCTAGGGATAATTCATATAAAGACGTGCAAAATTTATTTGTAGCAGCATACGAAAATCGTCCGCCTCGCTCAGTGTCAGCTATCCATAAGATTGTAAATAATTATTTAATTTTCATTAACAATAATTTTCATATTAAATACGGACCGACACTGACGAATGTATCCCCACTATTGTAACTAAACTACGCCTACGTAGTTATTAGACTCACATGTAAGTGTAAATATGCGCGCGCTAGTGTGTGTAATACGCTTCGCAATATCCACTGTTACTTCAGCCAATATGTATACGAATATACGTTGGTTTATAAACATTAAATCAATAAGTTTGGAAATAAACACATGAAAGAAAATAAAATCGGCATTCTAAACAATAATTACTTAAT